>CM053984.1:12870463-14315463 GCA_028641955.1 Protonibea diacanthus
ATACATATATATATATATATATATATATATATATATATATATATATATATATATAATTTTAAAAAAGATAGGGACAAAAATAGACTCTAGTGCTGAGGTGACTATAGACGTGCAAAATGCTAAGCATTCCGTTCAGTAATGATAACATTTCAGTCAACATTCATCAAGCAAAGTAGCTGAGGCTATCAGATAAACCAGCCATAAAGAGTGTTAAATATCCGAATCCCTTGGAGCAAATAATATCAACTTACAACCTCTAAGTACGTGTTTATCTGTTATAAATATACAACAACAAAAGTATTTCAGCGCATTATGTGCGCCACATACCTCTGGAGCTAAACTAACAATTTACACAATCTTTTGGCAGTGAGTTGAAATGCATTGCCCATGTTTGCAATGGCCTGTGTAGACCTCTGTGGCCCTATAACTTCTTATCAAACAGGTGACTGGGGAAATAGATATATTTTTTTTATGGTTTTTGTGTGGAAGAGAGGAGCAAACAGCAGCACCAGTTAGCTTGTACCTGCAGCCTGACAGGGCTAATACAATGTACATGAAGCTAAACACTCACCAGACCTCATGTGTGCTGCAATAATAGCTATTTTAGCACTTCAAACCAAGCACAATTCCACTTCATGCTAGTCGTTCGAGTTACCAGTAATGACAGTCAGCATGCAAATCATTAGTAGAGAGGTGGAATGGATTTGGACTTCAGCTTTCTCTCTCTCTCTCTCTCTCTCTCTCTCTCTCTCTCTCTCTCTCTCTCTCAGGCGGCTGCTGAGAAAATACCATAATTTGCAGACCTATGCATTCTTCTTATAAATGGAGGAGCCAAACACTCGATTCTCTACCACTAATTCATTTACTATCTGCCTGTAAATGGAGGAAACGGCTCCAATCTGCCATTAGACAGATAGGTAGATACAGAGATGGTTAGATAAGAATGCATTTAACCGTAAAGTGTGTAATACTCTGTGCAGCATGTCTTTTGCGGGCAAACCCAGTGCTAAAAGAAAATTCACAAGACGCCAAAAGCAATGTTCTGCCCAATTGGTTTTTACTCTCGACAGCCCAACGAGAAAATCCCTTAAAATGCCCAACGCAAGTTCATGATCAAAGTTAACATTTGTCACAATAGCTCTCTCTTAAAAATTTCACAGACTCTCACCATAGAGGCGTCTGTGTATAACATCCCCCTTTTTTCAAAGCGCTTTCCCATCGTAAAAATTCTTCTCGTTGCAAGAAAGAGCTTTGTAGGGTTATAATAAAATCCTTTGAATGCTTATAAAACTCCACATAAAATCTGACCGACAAAACACCGGGCTAGTCCCCTTAACCTTCCCCCATTTTACAGCTTCGGTATACCTACTCGAGTGGCTGCTCTTGCTGGCGTTGCCGTCCTTGGTTGTTGCGGAGGAAGAAGTACATGAGCCTGAATTTGTATGTTCCTCCTCATCTTCTGGGTCCTTTTCCTGCTCCGGAGCTCCGGGTACAGAGGCTGTGGGCTGCTGCTGTTGCTGCTGCTGCTGCTGCTGCTGCTGGGAGTCGCTTTCCAGCTTTCCCCCCTCGCCCTTTTGTAAACAATTGTCTGACTGATTGTCCGTGCTGCTGCAGTATGCGGTCTCAAAAAAGCGGTCGAAACCTTGGGGGAGGACGTTGTTTTTCCCCACGCCGGAGTAAAAACCTGTGGAAGGGTGATTGGAGCCCGGATGGGTGTGATGGTGATGGTGGTGGCTGTACACACTCTCGTTCTTCATAAGCATTTCTGTCATGGTGGATGGTGGAAGACAGTCCCTATGCACCAGATCCTCTCCCGAGTAGCACGATGCATAATTGCTTCTGTGGTGCCATTTACTAGCAGGGTCCAAGCCGTATGAAACTTCCCGTACCGGCTGAGACAGATTTGTGGAATAAGGGTAGCTGATTTGCCGGGACGGGGCCTGTGGAAGAAACGAGGAGACGGCAGAAAACTCGGGGACGTAGTAGGTACAGCTGGGGAGGTAGATGTTGGACGCGCAGCCCGTCCTGTCCCCAAACTCGGATGTCCGGTCTTTGCGCGTCTGGGAGCAGAAGTTGCCCAGATTCACCGAGTTAAACATCTTTCTCTCTCTCTCGTACTCCGTACTATAGATAGATGTTTTGGATACGAGCTGCAGCAGAAGGGAAAAATTTGGGAAGGCGAGATGACGCGCAATCCGTCTAAGTCGCCCCGCAGACACGTGATCGAAAGTAGATATTGTCATATATCAATTTGGAAGAGTTGGATGTGTAGGAGTGGTTGGCTTTAGGTAAGATCTCCGAGCTTCAAACGAATAATTTTCACCACAGGCGCACTAAGAAAACCAGTAACAGATTCCTGTTTGCAGGCTTATGACAATTAGAGAGATATGTGCTGTGTGTGTTTATGTTTATGGGCTGGTGGTGGGCTAGCTAAACAGCTACAGCTCCTTAAACAGGCATAGCACAAACTGCAGAGTGCACTCAGTGACATGCATTTCATAGTGTTATGGAGTTTTACAGGTAAGATTATTATTATCATTATTATTATTATTATTATTATTTATCATAACAATAACAACAACTATTACGATTACTATTAGATGAGAATTACTACCCCCACAACGAAAGCTACTGATCTGGTCATTTTTAACATTTTAATCGTAGAATGAGGGATCATTATGACTGACATTGATACACGCAGTGCAAAATCTGAGTACTCTGAGCCAGTTCTCGCTGTGTCTGTGGCCCAAATGAAGTATAAACCTGTTAAAGGCAATTCCACGAGCCTATAGTCGTTTCACTATTTCCTCAAAGTTTAACAATTCACAGTGAATGACGCGTTCTCCTACAAATCTCTGAGACTCCCTCGAGCATTTACACTGTGGTCTGTGCAAATGCAGGACATCCTTTCATGAGGGTCATATTATTTGTTTTGATCTCTTTTCATTCTTTCATAGTGGCTACACGAGTCTGCTGCACAGATGACTATTAAAAACAGCAGTGTGGATGAGCCGGGTTAATCTATTTAAAATTACGCAACATATTAATTAAATAATCCATTTTATTTTGTTTTGTTTTTTCCTCTTTCACCAAATGAAAAACCTTGCCACAGTACACCAAGTGGTGGACGGCTATAATTATGTTGTAAAATAAAGTTGAACCAGCGGTTAGGCAATGCAGAATACACAGCATGCATATGTTGACTGTGCAAGCTAAAGTAATCGGCCCACTCCCATTATTCCCTTTGACTTTGGATCATGACAGAGTCTGCTGTAAGGAGGGCTACTGCGCAATTCAAGACCCAAGTTGCTGGAGTTCCTGCAGGAGAGTGCTACGAGGAGTGAAAGCCCTGGAACATTGCATCTCTTCCAGTGGGGAAAATGTGCCCTGATGACATAAACACAAACTCAGGAAAAACGTATTTACTCCCCTCACATTGCTGGATTCAGCATTATTATTGACAACACAGCCCAGAATATCAGCGCAACGTGTGAGCCTCTTACTCTGAAAATACTCATTTGATATGTTGCTATATAATGCCTCCTTGGATTCCCAGGTCTATCAAATTAAATGTTTTGGGTCGTATCTTTTATCTATAAGCTTCAAAGCAGAGCAACAATTAGTCTTCTTGTAAACGGTTACTTATAGGCCACTCAGAGAGGGCCTTATTGACCAAGCAGTATGAATGTATCCGACGTCTCCCTCTAAAATTAAATAAGTCCCAGCTGATGCTGCAAACTGCTGTGATCATTTTATTTTCCACCGTACTGTCGACATTTATCTGTGGTTGACTGCTAAAAAGAGACATGTCCTCTGGAATTTTTTTTTCATAATAAATTGCAATAAATGAACGGTTTGGAGAAAACATGCGCCTGCGTGTTCTTTCCTACGTCATTGTAAACTTTTAATTGTACTGTCGAGGCTCATCTTCGAATCTTTATAGACTAACTGATACTATCACAAGGTGAAATTAATATGATGGCCCATTGTTTATGATTATGGGCTACTTCCTAAATGTTGGAAAAGACTCTTGAATTATTGTCCAATATTCCAGTAACACTATTACAATCACTTACGGGACACCTGTGTTGTTTAAAAATAATTGAAAACAAAGTTAGTGTCTTTGGTGATTTCCAGCATGCAAAGAGGGCGAACCAGCAACATCATCAGACCTCAGCATTGGAAATGAGCTTCCATTGCAGGGGTATTTGTGGAAAAAAAAAAAAAAAAAAAAAAAGGTGGCATTGGCATTAGCTTGTTTACTACCGCTACAGACAAAAGGTTGTCTCACATGATGCATCCTGCATCCAAGTACAAAGAAAGCAGACAGCTGTCCAGACACAGCACTTGAATTTGACCACTAAAATCCTCTCTACGTCCACCATAAAACTCCGAATGGCTGTAGTAACGCTAAATCCCTTTGTTCTATAGAAAACCATAAACGTTGAGAATGAGAGGAATTTGGATTTCAGCAACTAGATATTCTGAAACTTAAAAAACACCAATGGCTGAATTTTCACACCGAACACCATGAGGCATTTTTTTCCACAACTTGGTTTTGGGTGTCCGTGTAATAACTGTAGCAATTTAGGCCACTTTTCATGGACTGAAATGTTCTCAAATTTTGTATTTTGACGTTTTTGCAAGACTAAACATTTCATTTAAATTAACACAAATTAGGGAGATTGTAAAAGTGACTAACAATGCGCAAAAAACAAGAATACATAAGTTCATTCCAGCCCCGTGAAGCACAGCTACTGATGTGATTTTTTAGTAGCAAAACAACCGCATTGAAATATTTGTGTAAACATACTGGCCTGTGGCCTGTATGGACACATGCTTGACACATGCTGCAGTATCACTGTTGCGCAGCATAACAATAATAATAATTCGCACATCAAAATGTCATTGCCTATTTTAACAGTATGAAATATACACTGTACAATTAAAAAGATAAAACGCAGGGCTCGAAACTGAAGTTGAATTTCTAGAAATTGAAAAGCCGCCATACTAACTGGCCTACAATAAAGGCTCTGAATTACGACATTTAAAATGTATCCATATGTCAACATTACCCTGATTACAGCTTGATATCATCTGTAGAATAAAAAAAAGAGAAATGTTTCACGGCAATAAATAAAAACAAGGCTACAAACTTTTCTTTCAGCAGGCAATAACATAACAGACAGTCAAAAACAATGTTGTCAAATCATTTCCTCATCATAATAATTTCACTGGTGCGTATTAGCGCGGTATAAATAAGTAATGCGACGTATAAATAAGTGATGCAGTAATGAAGTTCAAAAGTTAGGGCTTCTGATCAAGACAACGGAATAATGTGAAAGATGAGTTTAAAGTAGTACACGCGAGGCGTTGAGCCGTTTAAACGAATAGGAAACAGTACTCATGACTGCGTCTAAGTCGCAGTATTTGCCATTATGTGCCAAAATATGACCAGTCAACGTCCATCACTTGGCAATATGCGCCTTCCGAGGGTTTAAACACTGGCTATTCTCGCCTTGGTGCGCTCAGACCATCAGTCACAGAATAAGGTTTACCATGTGTTTAATTCCCTGGATGGACGACTCAGAGCAGCTGATATTCCACTAGCAGTAGGACCCAGGAAAGTTTGATTTGCTTGCACCAAATGAGCAGGCTAAGTATATGCAGAGTTTGCACGCAAAGGGTCTGTATCTGACTGATCAGTCCCCTACTTATTCTATCTTATAAGTACTCGTGCAGTGATAAACAATATTGTAAATGCATGTCCAAACCATTTTAATGAATAGTCAGAGTGTTCAGTCGAGTGCTCCAAAGAGGAGCTGTTGTAAACATTTCCCATTCTTCACTTAAATATCACTGTTGGAGCACTAACTTTACGACTGTGTCTGCGGAATTTAAGTTATGTATTGCTACCTAGCGCCATAATTACAATGGTTAACCTAGGTGTCACCCTCTTGTTAAGAAGAACTCTGTTCAAAAAAATGACGCTCCTAAATATTGCAGTGTTTTGGCTCTGCGTCGATAAATCCTGTGCCAAATGATACAACACTCACGCAACACACACAAACACAGCGACACACACACACACACGCACAATGGGCGCAGTTCACCAAGACACTGCTGAGCAGTTAGCTGGAGTCAAGGCTAAATGTGGGAAGCCTGTGTAATCATATTACTGTCCCCTCATGGCCTAGATAAGTTTAATTGGATGTAAGTCGGGCAGTTAAACTTGGGTGTATGAGCTGCGAACAGTTTCAAGCAACACTAAAGAGCCTTGTTTTTTTTTTACTGAGGTCTCAGTGAATGCACCTAGCGTGAAGCGTCTGTGGTGGCAACAATAGCTTACGAGATAAGGATGTGTGTTGTTGTTACATTTAGAGCAATCTCCAGAGTGTATTTCTCTTTCAACCACTAGGATATAAAGCTTTCACAACAACGTGTTAACTTTTTTATTAGAAGTATTAAATGATTTCACATCTCAAGAAATCGCCCAATAGTGACTGCTGGCTCATGCT
The DNA here is from genome assembly GCA_028641955.1 of Protonibea diacanthus. Taxonomy (NCBI): domain Eukaryota; kingdom Metazoa; phylum Chordata; class Actinopteri; family Sciaenidae; genus Protonibea; species Protonibea diacanthus. The sequence continues at coordinate 12,876,982 of CM053984.1, forward strand.
CCTATGTGTTATTTAGATGTCCTGGAAAAACCTGGAAGTCCCTCGAGCAGGCAAACAGTGCACTGAAGTGTATCTATCTTTGAACAAATTCAAGATAAGCCAAAAGTGAAGCTTTGGTTTGATATTTTGCTAGAGGGGCTCGTAGATTCGCGGTTAGTACCATTCTACAAAAGTCAAAATAAAGAGCATTTTATGTGCCGAAAGTACTTGGGGCTATGGTCTGTCACATGCCGGTATATTTAAAAAGATATTTTTAGGCGCGGCCTGCATTAGCCCTCTATTAACTGCACAGTTAATTTTCTAAAATATCCGAATCACCTTTTAAAATCTGCGGGGATAATATGCCCTGTGTTTGAATAACAATTCAGGGTTGATTAAGTATCCTAAATAAACTGGTTTTCGCACGTTTCGGAAATTACGCACGAGACGGCACAAAATTACGCACGACTTGCGAACCATTACACAACGGGTTGTTTTGGAATTTGCTGACTTGCAGATAATATGCTTAGTTTTGCCATGACGACAAAATGAAAACAAAACGCCAGTTTGATTATATTTTGACATAACTCTGATATTTTGTCAGTCGTACTTTCATTTTCATTATTTGGTAAAATCTAGCCTGGTGTCACCAGCGTCGTGTCGGTTGGTTTATGTGCATGTAGGGGGGAAATCAGGTGACAAATGGAATCGTCTTCAAGTGCTTAAATTTGCAAAAAAAATATTTGTTATTATGAGAATAATCAGTGCGAATTCAGCGTGTATTTGGTGCATTCATTTCAATTGAGACGAAGCGCGCACTGGCTAGTTGTTTTTGCAGCGGGTGGTCAAAATGCATTATTTTAGTTCGCGCTGGCCTTGCGAAGGAGTGGTTCAGTGTGTGGACCCAGAATAGAAGCTCTGAGCTTTACGCTACAGAGTCAGATATCGTTGAAAAGCCTGCTCAAACACTTAGCACTAATGTTTGCTTTTCCGTCTGAGCTGCAGATTTCCGTAGCTTTTCTTCAGAGCCAGGCCTTTAAACACACAGAGAAACTACAAACAAAAATACTGATATTCATATAGAGTGGGGCGGACGTAAAGTCAAGGCTACACAGCATGTGTCCTCAACCGATACTGAAAACAAACATGAACAGGTGACATAGAATTTTTCCATCTTGTATAAATGGTAAGAGATTTAAGCAGGCACCACCGGTTGTGCAGCTCTAAGCTGCATACTTGACCTTCAGTGAGTGTGTTAGGACCCTAGCGTCGGCCTGGAAAGGACAGTCCACCTCCAAAATGCTAAACATTTAGGAAGAATGCTCTATGAGGTAGACAGAGGTAAAGGTAAATAAAAGAGAGAAATCAACCAATTTATTAAAAAAAAAAAATCTGAGATTAAACAATACTGTGTAAATATGACTGATCAAAATATCACTTCAGGCTCTGACAGATGCCGTAAATACTCTTTACATTGTTACTGTGTTATCACGCCATGTCAAAAATATAAAATAAAAAATCCCAGTGGGGCAAACTAAACAAGAACAACGCAATGAAAAGAGTTGGCTCATTTCCAATCTCGACATCTATCAGTTTTTTGAAATTCTAAGATGTTTCTCATCTCTCTCTCCATCAGAGACAACTGGTCTAAGAGGATTCCGGCTCTTCCAAAGCAGCAATGAAACCTTCACACTCCGTATTAATGGCTGCTGGACGTGCGATACTATTGAAAAACAAATTGATAAGATGGTACATTTCAGGAAAAATAGAGCTCATAGAGAACTCATTTCAAATCATGTCAAAATCAATATATAACAGTTCTGAAATGATTGAAACGATATGGATCTTTTATGTTAAGCATTCTATCTATCCTCCCTTTCTCTATCACATTAACACTCTCCTCCACACACACACACACACACACACACACACACACACACACACACACACACACACACACACACACACACACACACCCCACACACACTACACTTTAGTAGGAATAACATTGCTTTCTATTTCTCCAGCCAGCTCCGTACCATAAACGGCAAAGGGGTGGCGGGGGACGCAGACCACATGCCACACAAGTTCTCTGCGAAGGGCACTGTGAAGCTCACTGACCTTTGGGACGCGGAGACAGGCCGCCATAAACAGATTTAGCCAGTCTCAAAGTCAAAAGTGCTCAAGAGCAGTGAAAGACCTATTGTAAAGACCTGCAAAGCCAACTGAGATTCCATCCTGTTTTACAGTCCAAATATCTTGAGGTTGTCCGCAATGGTGACAGTTTTTTTTTTTAGTTGCCTTTTTTATTCCCTCTTATATCCATATAGAGTGAATTAAACTAAATAAGAATACAGGCATAGCAAATAAGTACAAACTAACATTAGCTGTTATGCTGTGATCATTTTTAGCTTTTAAGGAGACGGGATGACAGGTAACGGGCGCAGTGCAATGTTTGGTGGTCTGTTGGACGTGAAAGCTTTAAAAAAAACCCGTTTCTAGCACAAGATTATTCGTCACGAGGAAAAAAAAAGCACTAAATACAGGATAGAAATACCTGAATAAACAGGCAACACAGGCAAGTCACACAAAACATCAGCAGCAGATAGGTCTGGTTTGAAGTTCAAGTTAAAAGTACACGTTCAGATATCCGTTTGGTACCGTTCAAAGAGCAGGCTGCCATGTTATTCAGCCCAAATAATCCTAACGTTTTACACAGGAAACACAAACCGCTGTTTACATCATTTAATCTTGGTAATAAACGTGATTCACGCTGTGCTCACTGTTGTGAGTTGTTTTCGTGCTTACACCAATTTTCTTGTTGTCAACATATATTCGTGTTAACAAATTATGCAGATTGTCGCTGCTGTAAATTTCACTTTACACTTTGCTCTGTTAACTGAACGCTAGTCTGTTGCATTTTGTTTATTTTACAAATCATGGATGCTGGTTAATATCCACTCTCTCTCGCTCTCTTTTCCATATCGCCAGATTGTTTTGCGCATTTTTACAAGCTCAAAGGCATATAAAACTAGAAATATAAATAATTGAACCTAATTAAGTTATTACAATTGTTCACGTTTAAATTTCAACAGCGCCTGCATGGACACGGTTTACTGCACACTTTAAAGGTTTTAGACAATATTTGGGACATAAATGACCTTGAAGATTTTTTAATTTTATTTTTTCAAATAATGTCTGAGGCATTGCACGACATGCAGTAGTGTCATAGTAGAGTTTGCATCTATTATTCTCCTCTAACCCATTTAACAAGGCAACACACAAACATGGGACACTAGTTTATCTTCTTTCGTGGTCAACAGCGCGTTTGATAGGCTAAAAAGATTGGAGCTGTTATGAATGATGTCCTCTGGATGATCAAATTCAATATACGCAGCTTAAGATCTCCCCCAGCATTATTTCATAGTCTTGATTATTATCATATTGCAGCAAACACTTGGTACACTTACTGGTTATGCTTTGCATCAGACTGGCGCCACTTCAAAACTAATACGCTGTGTATGTCTTTGATTAAAACATATACGGACACATGGACGTTGTCCGTGCGTAAAAGTGTGCCTATCAAAACATTACGCACGCATTTCTCTAATTATACGGAGGAAACAGTTCAAATTCAGATACCAGTAAATCCTCTGCAATCAAAGTTCAAATTCTATGTGGTTATTCAGCTGAAATAAATCTTCAAACCACCTTTAATCAGATGCGCAAATGTACATGGAGAGCATTTTTCCAAAACATTAAATCAGCGGATGCGATATGTTTTTTTTTTTTTTATCTAGTCTCATTTTGACTAGACGTATATTGTATATTCACAAACAACATAACTGAATTACGTGCTTATTTATAATATTTACAGAGGTCATTTTGGCAACCAGCGTTTTATAATTATATTTTTTTCACATCTGCAGCGCATCCAGACGGCCCTTTTCTCTCATGGAGGATATTACAGCTCTTATTTTCATGCCATACATGTACTTTATGAACACTATATATTAAAAAAAAAAAAAAAAAAAAAAAAAAAAAAAAACTACTATGTATTCATGTTGATGAATACACAAGAAAGATATTTGTAGCTTAACAAGGAAAGATGGAGATTGGTGAAAGGTTTGTAGTGAGGTAAACAGGCACAGATATCAGAGTCTTCTGTGAGCTGCAGAGGAATAATTACAGTACAAGAGAGAAGAGTTTAGTGCTGCAGCGAGGCGTTTACCAGCTCAGAGCTATAGATGTCTTGTTGTAATTACACTGAATCTAAATATATCTTAACTGATTAACGTTCAAGCTGGTAGTTAATACAGTAACAAGAGGATTGCGCTTGGTAATGAGCCCACGTCATCTTACATGTATGTATTTGTGCTGTGATCATGGACAGACTAACCCAGGAAGGCCATTCAGTGGGTCGGTTGCAGGAGCGGCCGTTCACAGTTCACTGAAAAGGCAACATCTGATCTCAACACTGGGACAGCACATGAGTTTCCAGTGGATCTACTTCACCTAACTGAGACTGGAAGCTGTTGAGGACAGACGCAGTAATGCTTGGTTAGTTAGCTGACAGGAAAACACACTGCACAGCCCTGCATTGCTTTACACTTCTTTACCAGTAGGGATAGCTTTGTGGATTTCAGATATGGATTTATTATTCAACCATCGTTTGTAAAGATGTGTGCCATTTGACAAAGTTTTTTTTTCCTTATCTGTTTTGTGTGCATGTATTCATAAACCACGTTTTCATGTCTGATTATCACGCATTTAAATCCATAATGGGAAACAGAACATGTGATGGTACAGGGGACAGAACAGGCCAAGAGGCTTGACTATATGGAGCACTGGGGTGTAACCCTATTACTGCTTTAACAGAGCTATTGCGTGTTTAGCTGCGCCGTTATAGGCTTGTAGCATACCAGTGACATTGATTAGGTCGAACTTCAAGGGAAACCACAAAGCTGCAGAAAAAATGTGAAAATGTCTTTGTAGCCTAAAACTAATGTAGTTGTCGTATAGTTGGCGTAGTGGTCCAGACTGCAATAAAATAGGAATAACATTGCATGCAAGATGGGGTTTAGAATATGCATCTGGCCGCCATTTTGCATGACATGATATCATAGCTACCTATAACCTACCTTTGTATCTGAGCGACCATAATAAAACAAGGCCAACCTGTGTGGGCTCCTATTGATTATAGTTCACAGCATGTACAATTATGCGCCAACAAAACACCCTCTCAAATGCTTCCAAATGTCCCATTAATGTTCAGATCTTTATTTCACTGCGGTGGTTGGACACATGTATTTTTAAACTGCGTTACAGGTCACGTCTAATAAAATAATCCCACCAGTCAGCGCAGAGAAACCCCGATTTTAGAGCAGAACAGTGAGAGAGGCGACCTAATGACAGACTGAGGGATAACACCAATAAACGTTTCAATATTCTGTTTATTGAAGACCTTACGGATATACATTCATATCATTATTACTTTTACAAGACAACGTAGCAATCCTTACAAGCGCAAAGAAGGGAATGCAATGAGGGACGAAATAAAAGAACAATAACAAACAACTATTACACTGAAACAGGGTTTCTTTAAATGTCATGTATGGTAACATTTCTTGCATACCATTTCTTATATTTCCATTCTTGGCAGTATAACATAATAGGCCTACATTTCCAACCCATACGACCACAAATAGGCTATATGGAATGCGATATTGTACAAGACGATCATTAACATAAAGCACTATTACATAGCGATAAGGGATCCTCAAATAGGATGCAAATAGTAACATATGTAATTTCATTTTACAAAGTTATACACGAGTACAAGGTAAGGAAAGGGACAACATTGAGCACATTGCAAGGAGCAAGTACATTGAGTAGGCCTGACAGGCCATCCGTCCTTCCACTCTAATAATAATAATATTAATAATAATATTTAAAATAATAATACATTCTTTGTTGACGTTTGTGTCAAAAATGTTTTAGATGGTGTTTGCTTTTGATTTGTTCAGGAAACAAAAATGTATAAAAAAGTCACCTACAGAAAAAGTGGCCCGCAGAACATGACTTATAGCTATTTCACATCAATAACATGCTGCAAATACATTTCACTGCTATAGCTTACTCGTTATACATGACAGATGATGCACTGTACTCCCCCCCCCGAAATAAAGGAGCGCACACTTATAGGCCTATGATTAACTTTTCTAAATTTCTACATATTTATCTTCAATATGAGCACCAAGTTTCAGAAATGCTCTTTCAGGCCAAAAAACGTAACCCCCCCCCCTCCCAGTTGCAACTTTAGGCGGCTCCCTTATTTAACCAAGTTGGCCTTAAAAAAAACTTAGCCTTCTTGTACTGGCGAATATCTCCATTACAGATCCTAGCGAGATATTGTAGAATACACAGTTTTTTGTTTTTATTTAACTGGACTTTTTCAATAGCAGCTCAGAACCGTAATCAAACGGTGATCTCACTCAAACTAAAAAAATGCAACCCATGCAGGAGTCTGTGGTTGTTGTTAAGACAAGTTGAAAGGTAATAAAAGTAAGAAAGATACTTTTAGAAACTCGTTAGCACATGAACAAAGTCATGGCAATTAATTTGTCAATGCGCAGTCATAAAGATATCGATATGGATTACATTGCGGTTTTAGTCCTCCCTGTCCACATGCAGACTCCCAGACTCCCAGACTTCCTGCCCGTGACCGTGAACGTGCCCACAACCCGTGGTGAAAACTAAAGAAAGGAGATAAGGTGATGTCCCTCTTACCCCAACATATTATGGCTGTTGAAGTATTAAGCAACTGGGAGGGAGGTTCTTCTTTATCAGGTCATAGCCACAGAGAAATTATTGCGCGGATGCGGCTCCAGCCTGTCAGTCAATCCTGTGTTTCTAAATTCACACTTATTTTATTTTATTTTTTAAAAGATTTTTCCAAGTGGCCCCGCTCCCTCTTCATGTTCTCTGAGTAAAAACTAAAGACCTAAAAAGGATGTTGTGTTTGTGTGTAATCCCAAACTGAGCTACTGCCTTGACGACAATATTTCGCGTGGCTTACAATTAGGGCGTAGACTGATCTCTTGACAAATCAGGAAAAAAAATCCAAGAGATGCATCCGACACAGAAAACACATTCTCACAGCTTTTTTTGTGCGATTATACCAAACATGAAGGTAGTCTTAGTGACATGTAGAATTCATACCAGGTAGTGGCTTGTTTTTGGGCGTGTGTAGCCCGCACCTTTGAGAAAAAATAAAATAAAATAAAATGTTGTAATAACTGCCTGCAATGTAAAAGATGGATAGATGAGTGCATGCATTTAAAGAAGACCTAAGGGAGCGTAGAAGGCTTGGCTTTTACTGCCTATCGATTCACCTTCTGCCGCATCTCTAAAAGTAGGCCAAAGCTTGCTCCCTCAGCATGAGTCTCTTCTTCTTCATCCTGCGGTTCTGGAACCAGATCTTGACTTGTTGGTCGCTGAGGTTCAGCCGGTCGGAGAGCTCCCTCCGCCGCTGCCTGGTGATGAATTCATTCATCATGAATTCACCTTCTAGCTCAGCCAGCTGAAGTTTGGAATACGGTTTACGCTTCTTTCTGGTCCGAGTGTGCATCGGGTACCACGGGGCAGCTGGAGGAGAGGGAGGAGGAGGAGGAGGAGGAGGAGGAGGAGGGGGCATACAACGGATTAGTCACCACAGTTGCAAAATCACGGTCACCTCCAAGGTTATGAGGAGCCTATGGGGGCATCAGTTGTCTCAGGCAAAGCCTGGGTAATTGCCTTGTGGTAGACTTTGTGGATTTAATATACGTTTAAGCTTTATTCTGGAGATCAACCAGAACATTATATCTTGAAGTCAAATTACATTACAGTGATAAAGTACTCAGTTTTCCAAAAGATGTCTGCCGCCATTCAAACGCAGACAGTAGGCCTATTTCCGTCATCTGAAGATGATTTCTGTTATTTGCAAAAGACCCCAGATGTTGTTATTCTGCTTTATATTGGGATTCAGAGAACTGACGCCCCTAGAAGCTGTCACTTCCTCCATACACACACACACACACACACACACACAGTGAAACTGGATTTGTTTTGGTCTCTGCTCTGTACTGCCTGGACATATCTCATCTCAAATCCGGCCCCATCAGAAGCTGTCAAATTTTGTGAAATTTTTAATCATAGGTGTTTTTCTAATTTTCAAAGCCATCCTGTGCAGAGACCACCAGTATACAGCGGTGTGTGTGTGTCACAGGAAGTTTTATTGTTGCAGTTAAAGTAGCATTAACGTGATAATTAAGCCGTGCGTGCAAATACCCCTACTTATTTGCGAGTTTCAGAGCATATTAAATTACTCTTGAGTACACAGCGACAGATATTAATTCTGTTTACGAGTCATTAAAAAGAAAACTCTCTCTATTCGATGCAGTCAACCAAAGCGCCTCACCTCTTTAAATCACTGCGCTAATTTGTTTGTATTAAGTGCAACAATACACCAAAATCACTCACTTATGTGCCAGAATTTTACTCTCTTGTTTTGAACCTATGAAATGCAGTGACAGGGCTGATCTTTTATTCTAAAGCTGCTTGGCAATATGGTTTTGGTGGGGTTATCTGTAACTGTACACAACCACATGGCGCGTGAGGTATTTTAGGGCAGCCCCTAGCGGCGTTTGCACACCACGCAAGTACCCTGCAGGCTAGTGTAGGGCTGCAAGTTGTGCATCAAGATAACGAGCTCTAATGACGGTGTAATACCGCAAGTGTACGCTACGTGCAGCCCTCTTGTCAAGAATGTGAACGTGCGTTTATAAAAAAAAAAAAAAAAATTGTGAATTAAAAAATTTAGCACCCACCTCCGCCTGCGGCTATGTTGCTTGAATGGCTTCCCGGTGACACCAGGGTCTGTGTGTCGCTGGATGAAGGCTTGCTGCCCTCGTTGAGCAGAGAGGAGCTGGAGTCGGACTCCATTGACTGACAGGATGGCGGGTCTTGCGTTAGCTGCTCGGTCCCATAATCATATTTGGAAAAGGCGACCGTGCTGCCAATTCCACTGTGCATCCCGTGGTCAGATGTTAATGATGATGTGTCTCTCGCCCTATCCTCTCGTTTGAGGTTGCTGCCACCTGAACAGGTCTCCCTGTTCCCGTTGCCGTTGTTATAATAACATTTACCCTCTTCTGGTCTTGTAATTTCACACGACCGGTTGAAAGAAGGGTTAATAGACACGGGGCTGCTAAAGTAGGATTGAGAGTATCCATTGCACGGCTCCGAAGGATTCCACGGGAGGGAGCAAACATTGTCCCTTCTCGGGTAGGAGAGAGACGGTAGCCCCGCCAGTTGTCCCCCTGAGGCTCTAAAATTCGGAAAGTAAAATGTGTCTCCAGTGTGGATGTTTACCAAAGGTCCCACAAACCCTGGATTAAGGAGATTATGCTCGCCCATTTCCGCGGGCCCGACCAACAGCTTCTAGTTTATTGCAATCTGACATTTAACATAGTTAAACCTGGAGGGGCGCCTGATTGGCCATCCCCAAACCACGTGTTCAGGCTAACTTCTGCTACACATGGTACCACCCACTCGGTCCATCTCAGACAAAACAAAACATTAACTTCTGTATTACAGAGGTTTATATGCTTTTTAAAAATACTATAAACCTTTTATTAAAAATGTAGAATCTTGTTTTTCTTCACTTGAATCCATGCTGAGTCCAAAAGGAGACCAGGCTGCTTCTCTTTTTACACTCGTGGAACTGTCCATGGCCTCGTTTAATATCTTTATAAGCTGGCAAAAGTTTTTTTTTTTAAATGCTATTTCTTATGAAAACTATTTTTCTTGAAGGAGAGGGTGCATATGACATCTTGTTTTCTAGCAAATTATGGTTGAATTCCATGTCATATAAAGCTGTGATGTCCCAATTTTACAAGCTTGTTTTAAGAAAAGACTGATGCTCATTGCCGCACTCTACTCATATTTACAGTAACGGGGTCAGCAGGTTGAAGCCACTGGCTCTGTAAAAGAGGACGATATTCTACAAGGTTACTTTAAGAGGGTATATTTCACATAATATTCTCTAGTACACCTCACATGAACAACTTTAACAGATACCTCCAATAAACGTTCGCAGCCAAACTCTGGTGGGATTGTTATACCTCTCACAATTCTTTTATATGAATTTTACAAGATATCAGAGGGCACTTAACTGATTCAACCAGCCGGGAGTCTCTCTACTTTATATGTCGCTAATTAGTTGATTTGTAGATGCATCTCTGAAGACACTGAACAAATATATGATAATGCCATCCTGTAGTCTTGCCTCTGATCTGACAAGAAAAAAAAAAGAGGGCCTCTTTTCTTACCAGCAAAAACACTGCCCAAACACTCAACTACTGTGCACTTTTTCTGCAGAGAACTTCGCCATGATTGTTCATGATTCAGGCATTCTGCCAACAGCTGTTGCAACTATTTCAAAACTTTGGTCATCAAACTGCCCAACCATCATCCTCAAACATATTCTTGTGACCTATAGTTTTGCATTCCTCTCCCGGGTCTACAGGCTCCTCATTAATTGAAAAATAAATCTAGGAAGAGTTTCCATTCGTTTACAGCTTTCTATTATATCAGTCCAAAAACTATTTTGACAAACCAGTTTTCCCTTTCTAAATTCACAGTCTACCACAACCCCACTCCCGACTACACAGAAGGAAGACTAAATCAATTTGTGGATCTCAAAAGTTGCCATAACTCAGCATTTGGGAGATTTTTATGTCTCAATTATGACAAAAAAAAAGTCTGAATATGTTAAAAACAAATAGGGTGACTCATCAATGACACGGAATTAGAATATGTAAAAAAAAAATATATATTCTAAATATAACCAAGCACGCACGTACGTCGCCGTCAATCCACTCAAGTTCACGACGCACAGTCACGGAGGCTTGAACTTGATATTGAACTCAAATACTCCATTTAAACGAATAAAGAGATGCAGAAATTAGAATAAATAAAAGAGAATAAACACAGAACAGCATTTGAGCTAGTGTCAGTTTAAATTGAGGACAAACAGCCCAAGTGATAAAATAATGTGAATATATTCAGAGATGCGCCGATTTACATTTTCATAGATTTAAAAAAGCATCTTCCACAACACGGCACCATGGAAACAAAATAATCGATAAGAGTCCAAATAGTAAAAATAAACAGGCTGATTCCATTAATTAATAATTCATATTATGAAGTTAGGGATCAACAAAAAAAGGTGCAGGGTTACAGCAGCTTGCACATGCGTGCTAAATAGCCAGAGTAGCGTGCTACAAATTTGCCAATGAAGTGTTATGTGAGAACATTAGTATTCATTTAAACATTGGTTTGGGAACAACTTGCAAGTCAGCCGATATTTGATAGCTGTATCCGTGACTTGTGACCATGTATCCTAACTAACCAAAAGGCACCGGGCCTTGCTCTGGCCCTAAATAGAAAGAAAATATCAAATGTTTAAACTGGAGAAGCTCCCAGGGATCCGTTTCTGTGCCTTGGACTCATTGCCTCTCCTATCACTGCACATTCTTGCATCTAGTTAGTGAGCCTCGCAATGCAACACATCAGTCCAATATAATATTGTGCCTCATTCTTAAGAGGAGCACTGGGGTGTCTTCGTATCACTTCCCGGCTTCTCGTATTATTATAACAGCTACCAAAAGCAAAACAGTGCAGTGTGATGTTGACAACAAAATGGCCCGCACGTTCATCCAGTGTGTGTGTGTAACATGCAGGCTTAAGTCGCCAGTTTACCTCGGAGAAAAGAGGCCATGTGTTGCGCCTCCTTGCCTCGTCTTTCTCTCTCTCTCTCCACGCCTCCGATCCGGTTCTCCCACAGATCCGCATTTCACATTCAAACAACTGCTCGTCTGTTCAGTGCATCTTTAGATCAGCAATGATGTCATATCTGACCGCAAGCTATATGTCTTGCGCTCAAGACTGAACAATCCACTTTTTAAAAAAAAACAACTTGGTAAATAGAGCATATAGCACTGTCAAGGTCACTGTCTAGTACACTGTCTGCGCGATATTGAAATTACCCTCCTGGAATCCACTGGTCCTGTCCAGACAGGGCAATAGCCTAAACAAAGGGCTTTTCTTCCCTTTTTCTCTTTGATTCTCTGCAGGCAGGTTGCCACAGTTATAGCCGTGTGCAACCCTTTTAAAGCGTCCTTCAAGGAAAACAAACCACCAAGGGAAGTCTAAAGAAGCCACAAAATGGCAACGTTTGAATTCGGTTTGGCTGATCTTTTTTTGATTTGTTTAAAACATTTAATGCAGCTTTGCTACAACATCCTCTCTGACTATAAGCTCAGAAAAAAAAGTGTATTCTATTACTTTAAATTCAAGATGACCCATGTCCATCTGGAAATACAAACATAATGTGATTTGAATTACAAAGTTCAGCATAAAAATATAACAGACAATAATAGTCACTCAGTCTGCATATTTTCTATGTAAATATATGCAAAATAAACATCGCAAACTAGCATTTATAGTGAAGACTTTGCGTCATTTTATAGATACAAACATTTGAACTTGACGTTCACTTTGCGTAAAGTTATGACGGTATATGTTGCCGCAAGGTTTGCCTGCTAATATAAAGAAATATAATTTTATTTATTCATTCATGTCATTTTTAATTCTATAACTGCACAGCTTTAGTGTGTATGTGTGTGTGGGTGTGTGTGTGTGTGTGTGTGTGTTAATATGATTAATATATAATTAAAAAAAATCTAAGCTGCGAATCCACAAGTTCTGTATTCATGATCAATAAATGATTCATTTTCAAGCCAAACTCGGCTCATGTCCTCAGGGAGATGGGAATCAAATTTAAAACGCTTTAAAACCGTGTGAATTTCCAAACGACAGTGCTGGGAAATGTGTTGAATATGTTCTTAGAGCCATTTATGTAATGAAATGAAAGAAAAATAAAAAAGCGACTGTCCAGCAACGTGAAAGTCTGATTTTAAGATTGTATTTGTTGTTTTTACAGTTCCGACGTGTGATTTTCAGATTTTTCAACATGTTCCAACAGTAAAACTATGAAATCGTAAAAACAATGCCTTGATTGCATTAATGTAAAATTTAACATAAACAACAATCCCATAACAAAACAGCTGAAAACGATTAGACTCGCATGGCTTCATCTGTAACTTCTGCATTTGTTGTACCATCCAGTATAAGCAGGCCCTTCAACTTTAACAAAACTTCTGCGTCAGAAATGAAGAATGTCAACTCGATATTTCATAAACACAGTAAAACGCACTGAAAACTGTACCAATACTGAGCAACGGAAGCCATAACAATGAAAATGATGACGTGAACTAAAATATCCTTAAATTAGAGACAGTTGCAGCACTTCCTGATATTTTCCTCTGGTCACCACCAGAGGTTATCAGCCCCCTGTCTCATGTCTCTGGCTGACAGCGGCCTGCAGCTTTGACGCCTCCAAACACAACCAAAAACAATGCAACTTGTTCACACATTTCACGTTTTCAAGGTTAAATCCGTGGCTGACCACAAAGCACATAAAATATTTTAGTTATGTTCATTTTAAGTTTAGTTTTGTTTTATTTTGAAAGGTGCTGTCTGGTTTGCTGAGTCTATTCTGAGTCCTTCCTTTGTTTGGTATTGTAAATGTTAATCCCGGTCGTGCTTTTGATCACTATAAGTGACAACTTTAGTAAAATATGAGGTCAACTTTAAAGAAATTGTGTATATTGCAGTGCTCGTTTGACGGAATATAACTCCAGATATTCTTCTACAGCTGTGTCGAAAAACATTTTAAATATGCGGGATCGGATATTTCTGTATTATTGCACTGTAAAATGTATTATTTCAAAAAATATATTTTAAATTGAACTGCAAAGAAAAACCGACCCTCTGAATTACACCTACTATTCAAAATATAATTTGCATATTCTCCGAGTGTTGTTATGTTGTTGGAGATTAGCCATGTTATGTGGCAAATCCCTGCTCAGCCATTAAATATAAAGTTAAAGAACTTTGATAAAATTGTATTTTCTGTTATAACGTGCTTAAATATTAGTTGTTCAAATATGCAGACTACATTTAAAGCAGGCCTATTTTCCTCTCAACTTCTCCAGCGCTGCGCGCCCTTTACTTTTCCAGGAATAATCATTTAAATAAACGCCTGTCACTACATATACTCCGCCATATTTCTCCAAGTTAGTCTGTTCAATTCGCAGCGTTTGCTGTGAGCTTAAAAAAAGTCATAAAACAAAGTCCACGTAGGCCTACCGCCATAGTAGGAAGAAAACGGCCATACCTTTAATCGTTATAGTGTGGGCGACGTCGTAATATCATTTCCTCTTGCTGTGTAGACACTATGGCTGCTTGCTGCGAATTACTGGTGTTGGTGTGAGACGTCAAAAGTCCTACCTGTCCTTCGTGGTCAATAACACACACCTCATGACGAGTGAATGAAACCATTGGAGGCTCCAGAGGCATGGGCCAGAACAACAACTTTTTAGAGGAGTTCTGCAAAACACAAAAGATCAGAGCCCAAATGTTAATGCAAAGCTCTGAGAGATGGTCAGAAATGCAGGTCAGAGGATATCGCTACACTTCCCCTTTTTTATGTATTTATGGCATGTCATTAAGCCTGGCTGTCTAGACAGGGAAATAACACCTTGTTTGCCTACAAACAAACCGCCGGCATTGGTGTCCAGCCCCCTATTTATTATTCACAATCTGCTGTGATGTCAAGGTCAAAGTGACTGCATAGTCATGGTCAAGGGTAAAATCAGGGGACCCAGAACTTTCCACAAGGAGTGAAAATCCAAGAACCAGACAAACAAAAACTTGAAGTCTGACCGGCTTGGATTGTAATCAACAACCTTAAAAGATGTGAAGAGCTGGAAAAAGTGACAGAGTCGAGCACATGACTCGCCTTTAGAGATATTAAAACAGAAAACTAAACTCACACACTAACCACACAGTGGGGATGATATTTTCGGGGACAGCTACAACACTGCACATGTGAGCTTCTGAGGCCTCAGACGTGAATTATTTTCGACTTAATTAAAAGAGAGAAACCGTAATTATTTTTCGTTCACGCCTATTCTGCGTTCATGTTTATTCCGATTAGAAACTGAAATTACAGGCTTGGGATAATCTAAAATATCTTTCAGTAAGTTTCAACGTGATCATTCTCGGTAATTTTACACTTATTTCACACTTTCATAAATGTATATGAAGTATCCTATGAGACATTTAAGCCTGGACACTTTTAGCTGTATGCAGCCGGTGCTAAAAAAAACAAAACACACACACACACACAAAAAACTTCTTTTATCTGTGCAAGTGGACACAAAATATGTAAATAGATATGTAATTTGTAAACAAATCTACACACACTCGATCTGCAATGCAGCTTTGGAGTGATTTCCGCGCATGTGTATTATTACTAATACGCGTTGAGTTCGTATGTTGGTGACAGAGACAAATGATTCCTCAAGTTCATTGCAAAACTCACCTGCGCTTTACATATACTGAATCATACTGAAACACAGTGTTGGAGCGGGTCTGACTAAAATCCAAATACGCGCGGGTATGTATGACTACACAGACTGTCTGTTATAAGAGTATCATGTGTTGCAAAAGTACATTGACGCACATTGTTTAGTCACTTTCAGGAACGCACATTTATACTTCATATCTTACAGAAAGCATGATGCGCAAACGCCTTGGATACTGTGGGCGGTGAGGGGGACGCAAAAGTGTTTGTTGAATTCTCGCGTGCGGGTTTGAATGTTATTATTAGGCCAACAATAACTGATTTGTACCTGTGGGTTATGGGAAAGACTGAATATAATACTCTGTGGTGAGCCAGTAAATGTTTTTGTGAGAGATGAGGCTTGATTTGCCTTTTGTCCTGTTTGCGAAGATTGTGCCATCTGAACATCTGCCAAGTAACAGGTAATAATACATCTTTGGTATCAGCTTTGATTAAAAATGCGCCGAGTTCAGGGTGGGATAGATGTACACAAAGTCAGTTTCTCTCACCCGCCGACTGCGTTTCCCTAAACTGATCCATTTGAAAGATTAGATCCTGCAAGGTTTAAGATAATATTTCTATCAAGCGTTGAAATGAGTCCAAATAATGACTCATGTTCTATTTTTCTTAGTTTGCAAGTGTCAGAAAATGCGCGTTGCTACTCACTAGCCACGCTCAATCAATGTACCATCTCCTGACGCCATTAACAAGACTCCAGGATGCCCAATAAGTCTTAATCAAGCACTTTGCAACATAAAATCTTCACTCGACCATCCGCTGTTGATGTTATGTACTCAAGTTGAAGAGGAAAGCGGTTAGAGCTTTTCCTGCTTAATGACACCAGTGTAACTCGAAACGAAAGGAAATGCTGCATGTAGGATGTTTGATTGACTTGAATATTTAAGCATTTTCATAATCATCATTTATTTATGAAACACGTTACCAGTACGTAATTCAACACCACAATACAGTTCACATACTGCACGAAAAGTAGAAATTACAGGCTTCGTACAAGGTGTGTGATCGGCTGCAATGCTACACTAACAAAGACAAAATAAAAAAAAACAAAAAAAAAAAACGATTGTGCATTTATGTGTAATACTCACTGACTTTAATGGTTTACAATCATTCCAGTTGCATGACAGAATCCTTCACTGACAAAGGAAAACATACAGGTCTTGGGATATTCCAGTTTACAGTTCCGCCATACTAGATAATATGAATTAAATAATAAAAGGCATTGCACTATACAGATTAACAACATAGCAGCCTTTGTTTTACCCCAGGCTTACATATCCCACACAGAGGAACATAGCTTTTGCAAATCAGAAGAAGTATTTTTTTTTTTAAAAAAGAAAAAAAAATATCACTCTTTCTCTCGAAAGTCCTCTCTGTGAGCTTTTTGTTGAAGATGTCTCAAGTTCAACGTGTCATTAAGCCAATATTCATGTCCATATGGCGATTTTCTTTCTAAAATGACATCAAACGAACAGTCTCCTCTGTTTTGATCTCCCCGTTGCAAGTCTTAGGAAATGTCACCAGTTCCTTTTTGAGATTTGGCTTGAGAAAAAAAAAAAAAGAAAAACACGCAATACTTGTCTTTGAAATACAGATAGTTTTAAATATTATATATTTATATATGTACATTCATATAAAACAAATGTGAAGTGAATTTTCAATATTTTCACAGTTTTTAGAGCATTATCTCTAAATTGAAAACAGGGGCATGGTGGCATGATCGATGGAGATAATGGATCTTAAATTAAAAACAAACAAAAAAAAAAAAAGAAAACACTCAGCCAAAATGTTCTTCAGCCGCGATTTTCGATGCAAGAGGTAAATATATGGCATGATGTTTTTTTTTTTTTTTTGGAAAGTATGAGTTGCAGTTTTCAAAAGGAGGTCGCTGATCTTATCAAGTGGTGTGCATGTGATTGCTCTTGGATTTACTGACAAATTTTTTCTCCTTGACTCGTCGGTTTTGGAACCAGATCGTGACTTGACGCTCTGAGAGGTTGGTGGCGGCCGAGATGCGCCTCCTCTTGTCTTTGGTGATGAACTTGCTTGCTGCATACTCTTTCTCCAGCTCCTTCAGCTGGATCTTGGTGTAAGGGACACGCTTTTTACGCCCACGACGATAACTGCTGACCTCAGGCTGCAATGGCACAACGTCTGTAAGGAAAGAAGTAAAAAGAGATGGAGGGAAATGTTAGACTGCGTAAAAACACCGCAATGGTTCACTTCACAAAAAAAAAAAAAAAAACAGCAGCAGCGAAGTGCTGACGAGGCTGGTCTATTTCTGAAACAAACTGGGCAATGTTGAGATTTAATTACTGACTTGAACAGAGAACAAGAAAGTAGACTCGAAATAATTCAGTTTTCAGGGGGGGGGGGGGGGGCGCACAAGACAAATTTAGTTGCAGTGAGAATCTCAGGTGTACTGCACCTGACATATATGAACGCCATTATAAAATTGTCCATGTCACTCATGTAAAATGAACTGCGCTAGTGCTGCACAGTGATAGGCCATCCTTTTGTTTCTGTAAATGAATAATCACTATCAAGTTACAGCCACTACAACTGTGCATAGTTTCCGGTGATCAATGCTCTTCCTTTGGCTGCATGTCAATACTCTGGCTATAGCCTGCTGGTTGACTAAACTACACAGCAAACCTTGTTAATGGGCTCAGAAATAAACCTCTCGTAGAGGTGTTTCATTAAACAGCGGGGTAAGACTGTAAGTATAAATTCCAATAAGGGTCAACGTGGACCACGCTCAGTGCCTGGTTAGAAAATAGAAATCACAAGCTGGAAACTAAACTGATGACAACTGGAAACTTTTGAATAATCAGAAAGTTACACGCAATTTAAGTAAAACATGAAACTTCCTTAAATTCCCCTTCAATCTTTTCCAGCTATGTCCTTTCTAAATCTTTCTAGAAGCCCCCAAAGCTTTTGGCACCTTATTTGTTGAGGTAAGCAAAGTTTTCGGATTACACCTTGTAAGACAGCCTATGACAAACATGACAGGACAAGTATGGCAGAGAAATAGTGGCAAACTGAGACATGGAGCCTTTTTTTTCCCCCCCACCTCCATGTAAAAGTCAGGGGTTGTGGAGATTTCGCTACAGTTAATGTGCATATAAGATTATGACAGATCTCAATTTAGGCCAATGCATGTTGCAACAACATTATTTTCATAATTATTTGCATACATTAAATATTCTGATCTAGGTAAATTAAGGATAACTGAGTGGAGTTCACTGTTGTTGTGTGTTTTAAAAGGAATTTTATTTTGTGTGTCTGTGTGTGTGTTAGTCAGTTTGTGTGTGTGTGTGTGTGTGTGTGTGTGTGTGTGTTTGTGGCGAGAAAGAAAGACAGGAGCAGCGCGCGCTTGTGTTTTTGTGCATGTGTGCGCGCGCATTTGACGACGTGCCCGTGCTTGCGTGGCTTGCTTTCTGCGAATTTTCGGTATAAACGGGGGCAAATGTCGTGTGGGAAGTTCACTCGAGGTCTGAGAACATCCCTATCTGAGATTAAAATACCTACAGATTTCACAAAGATAATAAATCCTTGTGGTAAAAGAAGCAGTCCAGTAAACACTCTGTAAACTGCATACTGTTCGGGCCCTAGTGTCCATTATCAGATATCATGCATGTTGTATGACAGTGAGTGAAGCAAAAAAAAAAAGAAGAAGAAGGCGAGGTTGGATTAAAAAAAACTCACCAGAGGCTGTGTATATTTGTGTGATCTGGTGCTGAGGTTTGCATGCAGTACAAATGTTAGCTGAAAGAATCCTAATATGTGCAAAAGACTGTGGATCGCAGGGCGCTAAGATTTATAGGCACAATCCAAACACAGTAGGTTAGCTTAGTCACTATATTGTCAAACAGGGGGCAAAGGTATGCACTGGTGTTCCTTTCTGTTCTAAGTGACACTGGACTACAAACTGGACTACAATTATCTTATGACTTGAAAGAAAAAATAAAACTGCAAATGCCCCGTTCCTCGATTTATATTATTACATTACATTACAAAAAAAGGGCAATGCAACTGGAAAGCTCACCGAACTCACAACATTTCTGCCTCTGTCATTTTTACGCACACTTCCCACAAAATGCAAATGCATGATGGTTCGTCAAACAGAATATGAATGTGTCTATATACAGTCCATAAAGGATACGTGATAACTGACAAGGCTAACTTGACAGTTGCATGTTTATTCAGCACATTTAGAGTTTCCCTGCACTTCTTTGTAAGTTGATATTGGCACTTTGACACAATAAAATTCATAGACTAAGCAATAACATCTCAGCAGGGTAAAAATATCTGACTACATTTAAATAGCTTTCTTAATGTGATGACACGGATATTAAAAGCCTACAAGCCGCAGGACAAACATATGAATGCCTGTCTGTTGGAGACAGCTTTATTTTTTTTTTTTTTTTTTACAAAAAAAAAAAAAAAATCAAACTGAAATTTTCCGTACCTGGAAAAGGTGATTTCCAAAGATGAGTTGACTGCGTTTGCTCTTTGGAGCAGTACACCTGCCCATCCCAGCCATTGGATAGAGCCCAGTGCTGGTAGCCTTCCATGGGGATCAATGCGTCGTGTCGCGGTTCAGGATGGGCACTGATACTGGGAACCACCGACACGTCGAGATATCCAGGAACAGCCTGATATGAGCTGGCGAAACTCGGGTAGAAGGCAAACTCTTTCGCCCTGGAGGACAGTTCTTCCGTGGGCAGCGCTGTGCTGGGCTCGGCATATTTTTCTGCGGGATGGTACGAGCACGGCTTCTGCTGCAAGTTCACGTTGTGCGAGTGAGATAATCTACAGCCGTAATATGGGTTTCCAAATGGATAACCGTAGCTCAAAGATGCACTGGATGATGTCTGAGGAGCTGGACACTGCCGGCCGGTGTCTGGAGAGGAAATATCCGAGTAGACGGAGCCCTGGTGGGTCGCTATGGTGCCAGAATGTCGTCCCAGCGCGGGGTGCGACATCAGGTCCCTGCAGTGGGTCGCAGGGCAATTACCGCTCAGTCCCTCCATTGTTTGGCTTTTATTCTGGTTGTTTTCATTCGGGCTTTTTTCATAAACGTACATCAAGGTGTCCGCCCAGCGTGGATGCAGAACCAGCGAAGTCGTCATATCAGGGGCTGCCGATGCTTTTTAAAAGTCGACTACTCCAAGACGGACACCTCATTTCCAACTACATTTTACACCAAGCGCATGCGCATACGAGGCCCTCGTGTGTCCACTTCATTAAGAATCTGGCACGTGATACGCTAACAAGTCCTACGAGATTGGGCTTGTGAGTTGGGGCAGAGCAGCCCTTTAAAGACCCACTGCCTCGCATGTCACAGTTTTTTCCTGCAGAATACCGACTCATATCATTGGCTTAAATCATCTAGACCCACACCCTTAAAGGGGAGTTTGGATACTTTCAGGATTGGGGCAAACGAAAACAACCTGTGAAATTTGGCCGACTCCGAGGACTGCCAGAGAATATAATACTATGAGACATGATCATATGATACATGTCACAGTTGGCACATGGAAAATAAATAAATAAATATATGTGTGGACGAGTATTCCTAATTAAATGTGTTAATTGAATATTTCAACTTGCTTCCTGGCGCATTGGTGCGCAAACTTTGTGTTTCACTTGGTGGAAAGCGATATGTTCCGGCTGGGGTTTAGCTTGATTATTAAATGTACCTAATAAATAGAGAATGATTTAATCTGGAATCCCTGGTCTGTATTCAATGCACTGTCTATTATAAAATAAAATATTGCACATTAAAAAATACAGAGCTACCAAAGCAAATATGTGTCTGTAAACCGTCCAATCTTATCAAGACTGCTTTTTTTGAAGGACGCATTTCCTTTAAACCAGAATACAACTGCCACTGGGTCACCTATTAACATGCTGAGATGAGATTCTGTCACCAACCTAGCTGTGCAGGATTACTGTTCCAGCAGGACATTATAATTTATGTTTACTAATAATGTTGCCTTTCAGGAGCTTCATACCGTGGAGCCTAAATATATCCTGGAAGATTATAACTTTCTTATAACGTGATTAATTTTTATTTAATCAGTCAGATAAAAAGAAGATGATTTGATATTGTGTGTGTGTGTATGCGTGTGTGTGTGTGTGTGTGTGTGTGTGTGTGTGTGTGATGCAGAACTAGGAGTTTTAGTATCAGCAAAGTTGAATGAGTTGAATGAGTGTCGTTGCACCTCAGCAGAAATGGCCACAGGACGATATGAAACGTATTCCAGGTAAGATCATCCCCCATTTTAAATTCTATTTCAGATCATGCTGACTCTTTAATTAAAAAGATATAATTACAGTAATCAGATATAATCAGTGACAGCCTCTTTGACGTTACATACAACTATTTGTGCAGTATGTTTGGGCCAAATTGTCGTGCGTCCTAATATTCTCGGTTATCTCAAAAGGCTTTTTCAGCGATAATGTGACCATTAAACGAATTCATGTGATGTTTCCGTTTCACTGGACTATTCATTCATACCATACAAGTGGATGCTAACGCTTGCAGCCGAAAATGAGAACAAGGGGCCGCTTTGAGCTGGACTGTGTGTAGGCTACAGACCTTATTTAATTAGACAGCGTGGTAGAAATAGCCCACGGACCTGTTTCCCTCAGGAACTTTCTTCCGCCACTATTTTAGATTTGAAGGACTGGCTGGAGCTCATTTCAAAAATCCAAAGTCTCTTTTGTTCATCTCTTCACTAGGCCTTCTAATCACAACAGCTGTGGAAATCCTTCATTCTTCTCCCCTGCAACACTTTCTTTAAAATAACTTCAGGATTAATATTTAAGACTTGTCTGTATTTTTAAGTTTGAAATATTACCGACGGGATAGGCCCTAAAAGTATCCATAAAATAGGCTTGTGATGCCTATCCCATGAGTCACTCATAAAGCAGGCTACGAGCTGCCCTACGAAGGGTGCTTAGTTTATCAACATTTTTCTGCCGCTGGGCTGCCTTGGGAATAATCAGGCCACCGCTGTTTATTTGTATACTAAGGAAGCTAGACCCCTGTCCTTGCTCGGGCAGAGGCTATAGTTCTTTTGTCTCAAGGAAATTACCACTACGAAGGGCTCATCCAAATGGCAGCTGCACGGAAGTCCAAGGTCAAGGTAAAAAAACGCAGACAAACAGGGTCGTAATCAGAGTCTAGACAGACAAGAATGAACTTCACACTAGAGTATGCATGCAAACTAGCAGTTATTTAGAGACCCTTACTCTAAAATATTTGCTGTGTTTGGAGAGGGAGAGAAGTCCAAATAATCCCTTGTGTTTTTATTTAAAGCATCAGGAATTTGACATCTTTTGCGCAGGAGGAAACCGGCTCCTTCCAAACTAACATATTTTCCATGAAAGCTGAGACTTCAGGAGGTGAAGTCTTCTTTTTATTTATTTATTTATGGATGACAGTGTGTTATTATTATTAAATCGGTGCATTTTGTTTTCAATCAGCCAAACTTCCACACTATCTCCAAATGTCTGCAAAGGCGATGGGAATAGTTTGGCCCTGTGGGATAGACGGGGATGATGTTGGTCAAATGGGCGGCAAAGCCTCAGATGATAGTTCAACTAGTTAAATTTAGAAGAAAAAAAAAAAGACTATAAATCACACGATCGGTCTGACTGTGGTTTTCTCCATAACTGGCATTGAAATTGACTGAATATTGTCATACTTAATGTTCCAGCAAAAAGAAAAATAGCACAATAAAGTAAAAATCTTAGAATTATATTTGAAATCACGAATTCAGAAATAAAGTATTTTCCTCTTTTGTTAACATTTAGGAAGCAATACAGTTATTACACGGCAACTGAGGCAGTAAATAAATGATTAGCCTAATATCAAATATTTAAACATTTCCGCTGCAACCCTGAGACACCAGCAGCCCACTCTTTAACCACAAGCGTGCCAGCGACGACACTCCAGCCAGTATCTAACACACGCCCTGCAGAAAATACAATGAGCTCTAAAAGATGTCAAACTTTAAGTGGTACGTTTTGTTTTTTATCATCTTTCATCAGCGGTGGACAGGTTGTAGACACACAGGTGGATTCACAGAGGATGAAAACGACGCGTTAAAGTTTCACACTGCAAGGCCTGTTTCATATTTAATTCTGCCACGCAAACGACCCATCAACGTGATATTTTGAAATAAATAATTCACCCACCAGTATTCACTATTTAAGACAGCCAAAAGATATGAAAGTTGATGTTTTCGCACCCATCGTCCACCCGAAACGTGTACTCCATGCGACGGGAATGAATATTGATTACCTTGAATAAAGCCTGTGTATTTAAATCTGTGAATTTTAAATGAAGTTACGAAGAGCAAATTGAAATGGAGGTAATTAGCTGGGTTGAAATGATTTATTCAGTCACTATGCATTGTAATATTATTCCTACAACTCGACGTGTGCGAAAAGGAAAAAAAAAAGTTGAGATCAATAATAGTCGTGTGGCTGTCAGTGTTATTTTAAACCAAAAGAACAAAACCAGACTAAATCCCAACACTGCTAGGTTAAATGTTCAAACCAAAACTATGTGGCGTCAATGAAACAACGAATTTGTCATCAGACAAAGCGTTGCCACAATAAAATAATATTAAAACTGCATTTAAAGTCTTTTAAACTTCAAGGCGTTGTCTGGTTACTATAATGATCTGCAAACTTTAAACAGTTTCATTGATCTTCAGTGCAAAAACATTATTATTACATTTTTAAATATTCGTCCATGTTTTATTCTAAAAAGAAATTTTCTTCTTAAAAAGCAAAAGTAAAACAATCTGCCAGCATGCGTGAAAGATTTGCTGCTCTCCGCTGCGGTTTCACTTCTTTCAGGAACTGTTAACAGAAACAACTATCAATATCTTGACAACCAGCCATGATGTGTTGCTGTAAATATCTTCACAACCAGACATCATGTCCTCTCAGACAGGCCTCGTCAGACGGAGAGAGAGCCCGTCTGATTGCGGAGGTTTGTGGGGGAGGGGAGAGCATCCATCCCCATACAAATGCTGCCTACCTGCGGCTTCCGCTCTCAGAAACTGACTGCAGGGCACATGACATGAGCCAGTAGAGCTTGTGCAAGCAGAATATACCCTTGTATGCATAGAGTATATGTGTAGCACATGCTATTTTGACCTTGCATTACAACAGTGATAATATATACTGCATGCTATAATCCAACTTAATTTAAAATCCTATTCAAATAATGATACAGCAAACTCCAAAGGAAACAAGTGAAATTATGACATTTGTCAGTTTTCTTCGCCTGGATTCAGGCAAATTCATTTTTTTTGCAGTGCAATCATCAGTCCCACCATCAAAAAGACTTTTGTCTTTCACATTTGTATGTATAATTAGGTTAAAATGCAGATAGAATGGCAATAAAAATCAATACTATTACTTCTCAAACATTATCTCACCGGTCTTGAGAGTGATGCAAATCCCTGTGCATAAAAACGTCTTTGAGGAGGCGATGTAGCGATCCAAGAATGTGTTGACAGCTTGCAGGTAGAGTCTGCGCCATGCATGCTGAAATCAGGTTGCGTTCATGTTTACGAGTTCCCAGCCAGCTTCAGACTTAGCTATGAGATCAAACCATTTTATAATCAAAGTAAACCAAGTGGACTATGTCGACCAAAGTAACCAGATACATTCGCGCACTATGACAGTACGAAGGCCGATAGTCTTTTGGTGCATTTTCAAAATGAGGATACGAAGATGTTTTTGAATAAATAAACACGTCAAACTCAGTGGAATCAGATTTGGACCCATAAGTGTCTAAACTAATTGAATGGATCAAAATCTGTAACTGTAGTGCATACATAAATCTCATAGTAAATCAAGACTGGTGTTCATTTGGAAGTTACGCGTGTGAGTCACGAGCTCCATGTCTGGTGCGTTACATGTATTTTGCATTAAGGATTGTGTTAATGCAACATTTTCCTCTGCAGGACAGTGAGTCTTCGCTCCCATTTAGTAATTCACATTGCTTTAGGTTGCCTTTGCACAACCACCGACGTGTTTGTGTGTCTGTGTCTAAGTGTGTGTGAGTGTGTGTGTGTGTGTGTGTGAGAGTGTGAGAAAGAAAGTGGGGTGTTGTTCAGCAGGCAGGAGAGCAGAGCAGTCCACTGTCATGAAAACATTCCTACAAAACTAAAACAGCATCTCAATCTGGTGTTTTCCCGTTCAGGCTGGCTTTAATTTACGATCAAAAATGTTCATAGTCGTAAAAAGCCAAGACCACTGCACTACTATGCCAACAGCAAGGGCACATAAAGGCATATGATTTTGTCAAGAAAATGCTAAACCGTACACTAAAATATATAACTAGGGCAGTGCAGTGTTGGTGCGTGATAAAAAAGAATGAAATTGCTTTACAATAAGTTGAGAGGGACGTTTAAACACAGCCGTCAACATGCGTAAATAGATAGCTATGGAGTGTTTTGTGTTCCCATTTCACTTCGCACCAAGATTCATAAATTCCTAGTTTCATTTCTCATAGCTCCGTACGCATGGGTACATTTTAAAATGCAGGTCCAACACTAGCATGCACATTTGTGTCCTGTATCGAATATAAACTACGGAGCTGCAGCCTTCAAGTCTCCCAAAAAAAATAGATCTATTTCAGCACGGTGAGCCGGTGTCATTGATAGGAAGCCATGTTTGCAAAGCAAAGCGAAATGAGCTTAAGTGTTCGTGAAACGACATACAGTCAATAGAGGACACAAAAGTGTCGAGTTTAGGCCATACAGATGTGTGTGTGGGGGGGGAGAAACCCCCCTTTAGACTGACTTTACTCACCAACACCTTATTATATGTGAGACAGACTGTTCGTGGTCTTTAAGGTAACAGATCAGATGGTTCAGCACATTTATCTAAAATTTAAAATCAGAGCTTCTCTGAACATCAGATTTCTGTTCATGTTGATGGTTTATTTATCATAATCACCACGAGGTAACTCCATATTTTTATTTACTACTGATAATACACAGTGGTCTATATATAATGTGGTTGTATGCTATCAGGCTGTTGAAAAGCCACGCATGAAACAGACTTCCTACAGGACAGTTTAGGGCTATTTACCTCGGATTTGACTCGTTTAACCTCATCCAGAGTAGGTAGACTAGGAGAGGATGGCTGTGGGTTAACCGCAAAATAAAGCAGGCCAGGCGGAGCCGCGCCCAGAGGACAGAGGGCAGGCTGGCAGACCACCGCTACAGTCAGGCCAGAGTGGATTTACAAAATACAACACAGGATTTACAGCCTTTTTATTTAGTGTACTTATCATACTGTTATTAAATGTCAGTGGTTCATTACTCGATGCTGAATGAAGGACTTTTTTAACCAAATCTGAGAGTTAAGATCCTTGCGCGTAATTTATGCAACACAAAATGTAGTTTCAATTTAGAGAACAGCATGTGGATTAATTAAGAACATAACACAGGCGCACTGGCGATTATTTACGCCTCATACATGCAGAAATGTCGCACAATAAAGGAAACAGGCTACATAAGTATGATCACATAAATAAATATAAACATCTGGGTGTTTTCATATGCTGGTAATTATAATTTCCACACAGTAATAGTCACAACTTTGGACAATAAAGGATATTTTTGTATCCTAATATGGACAGAGTGAAAAATGCGCGGCGCCATTGGATAAGCGTCTGTTACGCACAGACTCAACAAATAACCTATTTTATAAAAACAATATATTTGTAAACTAAACCTTTAGACTAAATGTATTTTAATAAGATATGTTTACCTGGATTATTGTACCAACAAGTTTTCAAGTCATGTCTCGGCAATACTGTGGATCTATATCTGTCTTATATTTTAATGCGAATTTATGAACAAACTGGCTGTCTTAAAATTTGCTCACCACTTTTTATTTTATCTACAGTCTGCAATTAGACCTGCTGGAGTGAATCCTTAATTTCCCTGCTGCAGTCCCGAGGGTAAACCGGTGAGAAAGCAGACTAAATAAATCCACAGTTGGACGCGTCTCGTCGGAAGTCCAAGTTCAAGTTAAGAGAGGCGGTCGCTCCATCCGTCCAGACAGCAAAACAAAAGACACACACGTTCATCATTAATCATCTCACTCCTTCACCCAAAGAATAAAGCGCCCCAAACTTTCGGGGCATATTTCAGACTATATTTAGGCTTTCCACAAAGGAATCAAGCATGTGTACAGGTGCATTTTTAAATGTTTTATGCTTCAGTAACAGAGGTCGATGTGAACTATAACTGATGGATTTTTTTTCTTGAAGAATAGGTTTGAAAATAGAAAGATCTAAATCGCCTAACGTGTATTTTTAAATATTATCACACGTGAATTGCACAAATTTAGACACTGCTGTGATTTTTGAAGGGGACTTCCTTTTCAGTCGGCAGCTTTAATAAAACTGTTTGCCCCCGCAGCACTAGAAGAAACTGAACCGCCTGCAAGAGACAGTCTGTGTCAAAATAATCCAAATAAAGGGTTATCTTCCTAAATCTCGAGAGTTGCATTATAGGCTAATATTTCCACGCCATTTGCACTTATGCTAATGTGCGTTACAGTGTGTAACACCATACAGCTCTCAAGATGTTCACATACAGAAAAATGTGCCAAAGTGCTGACGGAGTTCCGAGGACGCGCGCTATGAGTGTGTGTGACTTTAACCCGCCACTATATGGTCTAATGAGAAACTCTGTGCCAACACTGTTGAATAAAAACAGTTTGTGAATGCACACAGTAGTCGGAGTATAAAATATGCAAATTAAACCAGGTTCTAATGT
Organism: Protonibea diacanthus; assembly: GCA_028641955.1. NCBI lineage: Eukaryota > Metazoa > Chordata > Actinopteri > Sciaenidae > Protonibea > Protonibea diacanthus. The sequence continues at coordinate 12,905,383 of CM053984.1, forward strand.
TGTCTGAAAGCTGATATTGTGCAAACGTGGGCGAAATTGCATCCAATCTCAGCACTGCAATCCCACCCCATCCTACAATTCTGTCTTTATAATTAAAGAAACTAAAAGAACAAATTTAGAGAGACAAATCTATAAGATGTAAATGTCCCCCCTGTATACTTAAATATACTTTACAATTTATCATTTACTTCCTGTGGAGCGTGTAGACGACATTTTTACATGTATGTCATCACCAAATGTGCAGAATAAATGAAAATATAAGATATATTATCTCCTTTACGCATCATTACCAGCACACGCAGATCAGACTATATTCTGCTAAACAGAAAGTGAAACATGAAGCCAACTATATTTGGTATAGGTAAATGGTTTATTTAGATAGCCCACGCTGTGAAGCCTACTTTGCTTTAAGACACCAAATAAAATCCGGGAAAATTTACAGCAGGCGATTTTAAGAACAACAACTTCCTCATCCGGCATATACACAAGGCCAACAGTGACTGTATGAAGAGTCTAAAGTCAACATGGGTTGTTGGTTTGGAAGAGGTGCGGGCTGGGAAAAATGATGTCTGCACCTGCTTGTTGTCGGTGAACTCGTTGTGATGGAGGAAATCCTTTTAAGTGAAATGGTGTGCATGAAGCCATACTCCGAATCATGCCAACAAGGAAAAAGTAAAAGGCACCTGATATATTGATCCACACTGTCTCCATGCAGGACACAGTCTGCTGCAGAGAGCAGCACCGAGGCCACGCTGCGACAAGTACATTCATCACAAAGAAAGCAGCCAAATAAGGATTAACCTGACATGCATCACTGATGTATACTGTAGGAAGTGAATCTTAACCAATCCATTGGAAGTGACTACATACATTTGATGTACGTGAACCAACAAAGTAGAATATATAGAGGTGGCATTTCAACAATTCGGCGGCACTTTCCTTCCAATTTCGAAAGCTGAATTCAGTCAGTTTAAATGTGATATCAGAGGACAAGTCGTTCAAAGACAGCGTGCTTTCCGTTTTTGTGGCGATGTTTGTTCGTAAGTTCTAGATGGCTGCTAAAATACACTATTGTTCTTTGTATGTGGCTAAGTTGATATTAAAAGGGCTTTGCCTGAATGAATTTGTTTGATCGCTACACATAATAAAGAGCCTGAAAGTGCGCCAGAGAAGTGTGCGTAATTACGCCTACCTGCAATCAAATGTACTTTGGCAACTATTTGGATCATACCTCTCGGATTACACATCAGATGCTGGAGGTAAAGCAACGTAATTAAACTATAGGAATGTTTTACATTCATGCATAATAACTGATTCCAAGCGTTGTTTACGTCAGAAGAATGCGTTTATGTGAATTAACGCACAGCAGAGTTATTAAATACCATACTCCCTCGGAGGTGCTGTGAAAAGTAGTTCATTCTATTTTAATAAAAGACATTAAAACCCCGATTGGGAAGTCTTTTAGAGTTGACAGACTCCTCATGATAAACATAATAATAATATTCACATATACGTGTACAAAGATTCCTCATGTGATTGATTATTTATTGTATGTGGACTTAAAAGTCGAATAACTGCTACTCAAAATCTAAAAATATTAAGTTTCCCTGCAGGTCTAAGCGAGATCACTTTCTTGCGCGTGGATTGAGCATTTGATAATTGGACTGACGATAAATATGTCTGGTTGTGCTAAAGACTTAAGAGTGTTTGGCTTCAAAAGCCAATAATTATTTGAGAGAGAACATCAATTAGTTCATATTTTTGACATCCCAGATCATCATCCCGTCTCATTAAATACTTCCTTCAGGTCACTATAGTTTTCTGTAGCAGAAAAAGAAAGTGGAAGACAAAATGATCAATATTTGAGTTAAATTGAAGATAGATTTGAGAAGCAAAGTGGAAATATTGAGTCCTGTCGCTTGCTGTCAGGCCGAGTACAGTGAATCACAGCTTATCCTGCTCTTAATGTCGTTTTCTCGCACTTCTGCGCATGCCTATGTGAACATAGATGGATCGATCAATGCATGGGCTTGTGCTTGTACCAGTGTATTGCACACATTATGAAGATGAGCAGGACTGAGTTCAAGTTCAAAGTCACTGTGCTCAGACAGAGCTGGGTGTGCTCAGGAGAGGACACCCCTCACCTCTCTCACCTCGCTCGTAAACCAAAACAGTAGCCGTTTGCATAAACGGGGCGCAAATCCGATCCTACAAAGACAAAAAAAAAAAAAAAAAAAAAAAAAAAACCTAACCCGTAAGCACGAAAAAGAAACGAAACAAAAAAAAAAAAAATGCGAATAATCATTTGAACCTCTCCTGAGCGGAGTCCAGTGACTGACAGATGTCCAAGTATTGAATGGCTTTAAGTGGTCCGATCAGAGGCCTGCTTTAATCTAATCTGTATTATTAACGCAGCTGTAGACAGATACAACTCTTTACCAATACTGCGTGGTGTTTGAAGTCAGAAATTCTGTCTGGAGTTTGCGATTCGTCTTAACTGGCCCCAAAATGAACCAAAAACGTCGGTTTTCAAATCAAATTCTGATTCAAATTGTATATATTTTAATGTCTAAGTATTGGTTTCAGAGACCAACCCATGCAAAAACATGCTTTTTCTATGCACTGCTTACCAGCACAAAAAAAAAAAAAATAAAAAAAAAAAAATGTGAAACTGGGTCTGAACTATTCTGTCCTCTGAATTATTAATATTCATTCATTCATTATCAACATTCATATTTCTCTGAACTTATTAAAAACGATGAGCCAAAGTGCAAGGACACGAATTCAGTCAAACCTGAGTTATTTGCAGCCTCAATGTGAAAAGAATAAAGCTAACTAAATTGAAGAAATAAGAGCCCCATATTCTAATTAGATTTCCAAACTTTGTATTCAGGTCACGGTTGTTTTGCATTTTGTTGTTTAAAGTGGTGATTTTAAGAAGCTGCGCACCGTTTTTCTCTGTAAACTATTCTATAAAAAACACTTTAAAACAAACCAAATGCAAGACATTGCAGCATTTTTATTAACATATTCAGAGGAGTAACAGACGAAGGCGAAGAGAAACCACATTCTTTCACTTTTTCTTCCTGCGTGGGATTTTATGGAGAAGCCAACAACAAAACTCCAAAACTTCGGACCCTGAATTGTGCCACAGGATCGCCAGAAAAAGTGCAGTGGTGCTTCAGAGCTTTAATTAATTTTCTGTTTAATTGCATAATTAACGACTGAAGAGGCTGTAAAATAATCCGCATCGGTAAGATATTAAATGCGTGAGAGGGTTTTACATGTAGTTATATGGCAATAATTTCGCGACTAAGATACAGGCTACAAATTAATGTGCGACATCAGGCCATCTGACTGGTTTGAACCTGTTGACTAATAGTGCAAACAACAGAAATCCGGTTCTAATGTGAAATCAGGTCAAATATAATCCGGTTAGTGAGAGAGAGAATGTGAAGAAAAGATCAACATGAGTGTTTAAAAACTTTTCTTCATTTCTAGTAGCGTGATACTAATCAAAACAATTAAAGCATGAAAGATTAATATTCATTATTCAATCTACACTGTAGGCTATATTTACCCAACATTAGATACCATGATCCTGGAAAAGTGCTGGAATTAATCATTAGTGAATGACAGCAATGTTTACTGTTTTTAAAGTAAACTAAATAACTAAACTAAAACTATAACTTGTAACACTTTTTAATGACCGCATCCATTTTTTCTACATCACTGCAAACAATGTTTTATATGCCTCATGTGACTGTTTAATTTGGCAGATTTTTTGTTGTAGACTACTCAAAGACTAGTGTCTGTATAAGCAGATCTAACTGTAGCCCACACGAATATTTTAGGATATCTGCAGAAAACAAAATATCTAACAGAGAGCAGCTGCAAAATTTAATGCAAAGGACTTGCAATCTCTATTAAGGGATTTAATCAAAGTACCCTAAAATTTTAACTTTCAACTGACAATGTGAACACCGTCACACATTGTAAATGGACAGTGAATACAGAATCTTAAGCCAGGAGGTAGATAAAATGTTCTAATAAATCATCTAATTTTTCACAATGAAGACTGGTGGTCCACAAAAACACTTCCTTGACTCTTGTGTGAAAATGGTTCTCTTCGCCTGTGTTAACTGTCGTGGAAATGTGGAAATATCCCCAAAGTAAAAAATGTGTGTTCATGACCTTGGTTAAGGTCAGAGTAAACACAAAAAGACCATTTAGCTTGGCTGAATTTGGCCAAGAATCTGGGGAAGTCTGTTCCGAGAGCTGCTAGAGATGTACAGTATATTACAAGCAATTCGATGTTTAGCCAGCCAGCCTTACCGTATAAACTGCAATTATAAATGACGTTCCTAAAACTACAGATTGAACTGACTGCGAGGCACCCGCTCTTAAAGCTGAGAAATTGATCGGGTGGGCAGTTTTCAGCTGGAGCCAGATGTGACCCGCAGGCTCCTAAATGAGCATCACTGTTTTAAATCAATTAGGAACTGCTGCAGTGTAATGCAGTTGTTTCTCAGTGCTGTTATTTACTGCAGTAAATATGATGTCAAAACTTTATTTTAGATACACCAGAAACAGTATTTACCGGAAACACAATTTTGTAGAGACTGAGAATTTTGTACACACAAAGAACTTTTAAGTTAAAAGTTAAAAACTTAAAAGTTTTATGTTACATAATGAAAAGACTGGTGAGTTTCTTTGTTACTACATCATTCTTATTATTTAATTTATTTTTCACAAATCCAATGTCATTTGTAGCTGAAGTATCAACAGGAGTAGTGGTCATTACATTCGATCTTCATCTTTCTTTTTAATTTTTAATATTTCCACTGACAAATGTATGCCCATTCATCTAACATGATGTAAAACATGTAATATAAATGTGCAGTCAAGTCATCTCATAATATGTTTCTGATTAAAGTGATCATTATCCTGTTTTGCCTTTAGCCTTTGCGGTCTGGTACATGTTATTATTTAATGTCTACCTTTGATTCAGGATGGCAAGATCATGAATATTACCCAGGATTCAGTTCAATTGTGTGCATGTTTCATTGCCTTTGATACTGCCTCCACAGGAAAAAAAAAAGTACAGTTTAATTTTACAGATCTTAAGTCTTGTACTCTCTTTGTTTATGCATCGCCTTAGAACTGTAACAAGAAATGTGAATGAGGCAGCCTACAAGAGCCAAACAAATGGTTGAAAGAAATTCTGAAAAGTACTAAAAATGCAGATTTTCCAGATGCAGTACACTGGAGTGCAAAGCCTGTGAAAAACATCTGTGTGCCTGCAGCTCAACCATCTAAACACTCATCATCATAATAAGTTAGGATGTTTATTAGAAATGATGGAACTGACCTTTGAAGTATCTTCATAAGGTTAGAGCAGCATTTACCAAGCACCACGCAAGCAAACAGCATACAGAGTGTTGGTGTGCTGTTTGTATTATTTGTACCGTTTCCTTTTGTTTCTGCAGATTTAGAACTTACAAATGGATTGTATAACACATTCAGTAAAGGAGAAACAGATTTATGATTGTAGGTCAAGTTCAATGAACATCTGTGTTGGTTGCAAGACCTAAAAAAAAAAAAAAAAAAAGAAAAAAAAAGAAAGAAAGACTGACTTTGATATTTTACTCAAGGACTTATGGTTTAATAAAATATCACGACATTAATTACTAAAGGATAATTATCTGATATTTACTGTTGGCTATACAGTTTGATATAAAAAGTTTGTAAAGAAATGAAAGTATCGCATTTGACTTTAATTTGAAGAATGTCTTGTGTGTTGCACAAACATGACACCACATCATGAGTGCACACAGGTATTTAGAAAGACGATATGAGATCTCTATTTACTCTTAGCCAACTTCTTCACATAGCACAGCGCCCACACACAAACACACTAACTTGACTCTGGGCAGCTGGAAGGAAAGTGATGGATACTCTGGGCAGACAGATTTTTTGTGTTTATTTATGCACAACCAGTCAACTGAGCAAAGAAACTGTCCTTTTACAACTTGCTCCCATACTGCGTGTGGGTATAATAACCCACAACAGAGGAGCTTTTCCAAAACCGGATATCTACCATTTGGAAAAAAAAGTCTAAGTCTTTCCACATGATTGATGGCATGAAAAGGAAAACTACTGATGGAACACTTTTAATAAAAAAGATCACACGTCACATTTATGTGGATATTCAGTGCAATCTTGCCACTCTCTGCATCTGTACAATTTTCTAGAGTCAAGCAGTTTAAAGTTTTTACATCTTACAACCAAACAAAAAGTCAGAAAAACAAAAAGTTCTCGGCCTCTATCGCTTTTTTCTGTGCCGCCATTTTGTGTTTTTAGAAAAGCAGCACAGCCTACACTGCACATGATCTCCATCAGTATATTAAATATATTAACAATAATATGGACTGTGTACCTGTAAACCTGTGTGTGTAGAAAATAAATACAATCCCTTCATATGTTAAGCCTTCTTTCATTGCACTCAGAATACAATGAAGTATTTTATGCTTTTACACTTCTGAATACATTTCATTATTTTCTTTGTGTGCTGACTTTTTGGTGCTCATATAAGTTAAACTACCAGCTGGTCTCTGCTTTCCTAATGTCTCTTATCATACTGCACTGCACGATATATACACATCCTGCTTTTCATTCTTGTAGTTTTCCTTAAAATGTTCCACCCTGTTTTTCTTCCCATTTTTTTTTTTTAACTTTCTATATAATTTGCTGCTATAACGTCTGACTTTCATCATTCAAGTTCATTAATGTTCTATAATAATAATAATAATTCAGTATTTTGAGAGAAAAAAATACTTCTGGTTTATGAACGTTCCATTTCACTGCACAATTTACATCAAACTTTTGAGTACCACATGTCCAGCTGAGTCAGCCTCGCTGACAAAAACTTCCAAGTGGCTACAGCACGTTTTACATCCATTTTATGGCTAGAAGGCAAATAAATCCTGACTGGGTTCTCTCCCCCTCTTCACCTTACCTCTTAATCCTTACTTCTATGCTTTTGGTCCTTCTCTCCAATAGATGCAGAAGTTAAAACAAGCAAGTCTGCTGTCTTTACCGCTGATGTCTTCGGCTGTGAGTTTGAGGGGGAAGACTTTATTAAATAGTAGTTTTACAAAAAATAAACTTTAAGATACTTCCATACTTTAAGATACTCAGGCAAAAACTACCTGAAATGTTACAACTCACTGGTTAATGCATGAAGTCAGTTTGACTAACAGTGAGTTTAGATACTAGAATCTGTATCTTGAATGAAGGAAATGAAAGATGTAGGAGAGATGTAACACGCAAAAAAATAAATACAAACTCAGATAATCGAATAAACATCCATAAAGAGACAAACAAAAATATACGGCCACATGATTAATTATTACAGAGACTTACCATTTAGTTCAATTAAGATGTGATGTGTGTGGTTCAGGTCATAGGAAAGAGTATTATCAAGTATGCAAATTAGAGGATATTTAAAGTCTTAGAAGTGTGGGGAATGACAGATGGAGTTCAGATGCTGTTGCCTGCTGGGTGTTGTTGGGACATATATGTGGAAGATCTTTGGGCTGTTCAAACAAGATTTGTTTCTAGAAAAGTAAAAACATGAAGACATGAGTCACAATGTAAAATTCAGGCTATCTGGTTGGTTCGTCTTTACAGACACCACTGGCAATATGCAAAGAAGAAAGAAGGGCAACACAGGCAACTAGAGGACAATACTAAACTGACTAAAATTGAATGATTTTAATACCAACAAACTGTGTAACACATTATGATTTAAGTAACTTGCATGCAGTACTGTACATACTACACAAATTGCTTTATGATAATATACAAAAGATGAAATCTGCAGCTTCTAAATTGGGGGAATGGGACACTATCTTTTTCATTTGCTCAGTAAAGCGCCGTAGTGTGACGTGCATTTCCACTGTGCCCTCTCAGCAGGGGTGACCGTGCTGATCCAACATTATGGTTCTGCTATACAGAAGAATTAACCCCCGAAGATCCCTGCCAGCAACTGAGCTGTCACCGTAAAATGAGCGACTCAACATATGTGGCCATACAGGCAGCTAGAGAGGAGTGTCTTTTTTAAACGGTTCCCTATATTTGGTTTTCAGTGCATTCATAGCTCCTCCACAAAGTTTAAGTAGTTGTGATTTAGATTTTTTGTTTTATTCCTGGGTTTCTATGTGACATTCATCTAACAAATAGAAAACACGCTGTTTTCTGATACTTCTTTTATGCTGTGCTATAAGAGCTGTAGTAATGCCTTGTGCTGTGTCAAGCTATTGATAATGCAAACTGGAATAGTTTTACTAGGCAACTACAGAAAGTGCTTTGTTAGCAATAGACTGATATTTTTTTAAATTAAACTGAAGGTACAGTTCTGGGAATAGCTATGATGGTCTTTGGCTTGGACCGCCACATCGGTCAGACTGAAATATCTTCACAGCTTTGAGATGGAGCGCAATGACATGTTCTACAGATATCCATGGTCTCCAGAGGATGAAACCTACTGACTGTGGTGATCCCGACTTTTGCTCTAGCCACCAACAGGTTATCATTATTTGTTTTTTGTGAAATGTCTAAACAAATATTGTGTGGATTGGCATGAAATTTGGACTTTGGCTATCTATGGTGCCAAGAAGAGGTTTGGTATCAATGGCATTTAACACACTTAGCACCACCAGAAAGCCAAATTCTTTTTTAATCCAGTGAAAAAAATCTATGAGACTGACACAAACATTCATGGTTCTTAGACAATCCATAATGACTTTGGTGTTCCAATGATGTTTTCATACCACAACGCTCACATTTGTGATTCTGACTAAAATGTCCATACACATTAGTTAAATTGTCACAAAATTTGGGATAGACATTCAACTTCCATTGTTCTTTACCTTTTCATAGCACCATAAACATCAGCTCACAATGTTAGTCGCTCCAAAACATTGACCTAATGAAATTCCCATCAGCCTCAGCAGCTAATCAGCAAATGTTAGCATTCTACCACACAAACATTGACATGTTATCACTGTTGCAGTGAGCAAGCTAGCATTATGTTGTGAGCATTTAGCTCAAAGCAGTGCTGTCCCTATGTACAGTCTTACAGAGCTGCTATTGTGGCTGTAGTCTTATAGGCTATAAACACTGATTAAAATTGGTCTTAATTTAGAATGAGACATGTTTCGGCCCCTTTTGTTTTCAGTGTTTCATGTTTCCATTTAAATGCTGCAGAGTAGAAAGGCTAAAAAAGATGCAGTAACCAGAATGAAGAGAAAGTGCCAACAACTCTACAGTCCAGGTGATAGTCTAAAAACTACTTAAGGATACTCCAAGTAATGAATTCATTTTTGTTATTCTGGTCAATATAGCCTCATATTTCCTCTATCGTTCACCATTTCCCTTTCATGTCCCTGTGCTGTTAGCAGTTGCGCTCTGTCATAATCTGTTTAATTTGCATCAGAAGTGCCCAAAAGCCGGCAGCACTTAGCTCAGTCGGTAGAGCAGCCGCCCCATATGCGAAGGCTCGCTGCGGCTGGCCCGGGTTCGAGTCCTGACCTGTGGCCCTTTCCCGCAAGTCATTCCCCATCTCTCTCTCCCCACATTTCCTGTCAATCTTCAGCTGTCTTTATCAAATAAAGCTTGGAAAGGCCAAAAAAAAAATCTTTAAAAAAAGAAAATGCCCAAAAGCCTTTGCTCCACTTGGGTAACCAACAAAGTGGAGCAATGGCATCTGTCCCACAAGAATAATCAAGCATTAAATCCAGAGAAGAATCACTATTTAATCTCAGCCTTCTCCTTCACAGTGTAGGATTTTACCAGGGACCCATAAAGACCAACTTTGCAGCTAGAGATTAAACTATTAGTCAGTTAATGTAATAATCTTTTGACAGAAAATTAATCAGCAACTATTTTAATAATCCCTTAATCTCTTGAGTCTAGGTAACATGAATATATCACGTAACTGGCTATCAGGCACTTTCAATTTTTTTTTTTAATTTTCCTATAAAATGTTAGAACCATTTTATAGGAAAATTATAGTAAATAAAAAAAAGAGAAAAAAACAAAACAAAAACAAGCATCAATCAATACTACATTAGTTGCAGTCCTATTTGCAGCACATCAACAACATTCAATCACACTACCCAATCACCAAGATAATTAACCTGAACCTGAATTTTCAAATTCCATTGAAAATTGTGAGATTTTTACCATTTTTAATCAACAATTACTTGCAGAGCTTTTTTGCTGCACAGTAAGGGTTTTTAATTATTGTACATATTTAAATCTAAATTTAAATCTCACCTTTGATATATTTGTAATGTTCTGTCTCCAGGCACATTAGTGTGTTTTTGGAAATTAAATTAAATCTGCCAGACCACCTCTGACAATGGTCCACATTAAAATGCCTCTCATGCAGCCACAACAAAAGCTCATTTTGACAACTGTGCTGCCTCAAGTGATCACTGCAAACAGCCTTTTGTATCTAATTCTACAGGAAAGGCGAGAGCCCTGCTGTTGAAGCAATACTATGTAATGGTATTAGGAGGGCTATAAAAGTGTCAGAGCCCTGTAAACAGGCAATCAGAGAGTGAGCCATGGTCTGTTTCTTTTGCAGGCATCAATCACTAAGTAATGTATATGAAGCTGAAAAAAAACCTGGGCATTTGACATAATGTGATAGGTCTACTTTGTTTGGTATTACTGAACAGTGATAAAAAGTACTTCTCCCATAAATGCACAAACATCTGTATATACAACAAGTGAACCAGAAAAAAAAGATAAAAATACAAACACTGGCATGAAATTCATCTTCAATTTTCATGTATTTCTTTAGTCTACTGCCATGCATTTCTGAAACATCACAGTTATGGGCAGCAGCAAATTGTTTCATAAAAAATAACTACAGTATAACAGTATTCAAACTGCATGGATAAAATGTACATGGCAGCATTTTTTGGGGGGGTGGGGGGGGGGGGTGGTTCAGTAATGGACAAGAAATAAAAGGAACAAGTGATGGAATGACATACAACAATCAAACCAGGACACTGAAATCACAGTATGTAGTATGCTTATTAGGTCACAGAGAACCCCCCAGGAATGGTAGCGTATTGGGACTAGCTTATTTGGACTATTAAATACTACTTCAATAATTGTTTACAGGTAGTGTTTGATGTGTGATATTTAATCCTTACTCCCGTGGTCAGGACACTGGATAGTCTAATATGTAATCTGAGTTTTCATGTTAATATGTAGGAGTATTTAGACAGAACAGTGAGAAAGTCAGTTTGGTCGCCATTCGTTACTTCTCTCCCACTTTTATGTGCACATATTCATGAATTTGTGCACATATTCATGATCCCATGACTTTTCCTCTTGTGCCATCATGAGATTGAATTTGTTGTTGTTGTTTTTTTTTTTTTAATTAAAAGATGGATTGCCTTGAAATTTGGGCATTAGTGGTCCCCATCTGATAAACTGTAATTCAATAATTCATCTCGTGTCATCATCGGGTCATTTTTTTACATTTTGTTAATACTTTTGCTTACTCCCATGAGCCTCAGCTGTACGTTGTGTGTAATGCCAATGTTAATAATCAGCAAATGTTATCATGCTACAATGCTAAACTGAGATGCAGAAATTTAGACATTAAAGTTAGACATTATACCTGCTTAACATCACCATGCCAGTAAGTAACTATGCTGCTGCAAGTATTTAGCTCAAAGCACTGCTGCCCATATAGCCTCACAAACCTGCTAGCCGCTTCAGATTTTTAGTCTTGTTAATGAATGAGGAAACATATGATTTTTGAGGCAAGTTTATGAGGCAAATGAGATACTATAGAGCTCTGAAGAGAAGTGCTTTACTATACTGCACTAGTGCTATGTTCAGTTGTGCAAATGATTTGCATGTTTCCTGCTGCTCTGACTAAGTGTGCTATGCCCCTTCCTTCCTTTGTGTTCCTGAGCTTGCAGGCAGAGTTGGCTGACTCAGAGAATTCAAAGAGGCTATGGCAGACAAACCAGTTCCTGAAAGTTTTCAGACCACCCACAACATTAATAAATCTAAAAACCTGTGACTGAGCTACTGTACCGGAGATGAGTAGCATGGGCTGAAAGATTGTGAAACTAGCCATGCAGTGTAGAAGTTATGAAATAGATACTGTCAGTCTACTACAGTATATTTCCTTTGTGTCACCCCTGCCCACTGACTGAAAACAAATTAAATAACAAAGGTTGTGTGGATGTGTGATTGGTGGGCTGTGCTCTCATTTCTAAAGATGTTACATGTTAGATCTTTGACCAAGTCTTTTACAGTAAAATGAAATGCAATAAAGATCATTGGGGCGTTGTCCAGTGGTCCCTGTGAGCTGCTTTCCATCAGCTTTGTTCATTTCTGCTTCCTCTGTTGCTTTTGAAATACTACTCATGTCTTATGTCTGCTGATTTTTTTTCTTCCTGAAACAAAACCTGAAATGCAAGTGGATGAAATGAAACAATAATTTGGACACACCTTTTTCATTCAGCAGTCCATAATTCTTTTATCTGTCAATGTAGTGCATCTGCCTGCCTGGCTAAACATTCAGCTGCATACACTGATTTCAGTACTGTAATAGGGTTTTATATATAGTGTCTTATAGTTGTGAGCAGAGTTGAAAAAAGTCTCAATTGTTCTTGACCATTTAAAAAAACCTACAGTGGATGATTAGAGTGAATGTAGAAAGCAGAGCATCAGTAAGAGCTTTATATAAATACCACGACGGTGTGTGTAGTGTTAGCTAAAATGTTAGAGAATAAGCTCTCTCTTTTTTTTTAGTTTAAGTCAGGAGTAAAGGCGATAATTTTTAATAACATACCTTGCTTGAGATGAATGATGCAATATTTTGATTTTGACTTAGGCTTGTGAATTGACTGACGATCTGATCTGGTGAACCAGAGATCCAGAGCTGTGGATAGTGCATTTTTTTAGGTCATTTTCGCTGAGCTTTAATAAGATCATTCATCCATTTTTTAAATTGCACACAGATGGCTTAAGGCATTTATTTAATTAGCTCTACACAGCACAGTCTCAAATCAAATATTTTAGCTTCCTGGTATCATGATCTAAGACAATGCGGGTGCCATATTTAAACAAGACTAGGGGTCAGCAATGGTAGCGGCTCTGTGAGGCTGCACTTATGCCTACCACTGAATAGTACGACTGCTTGACTCACTATTTTTTGGTTTTATAGTGTCACAAAGTTGTGGATAGTACCTGGTACTTTTTTGGTGTTATCTCTGTCAAGGTTCCAAGGAAGCTGAACTGGTAATAAAAAGGTGTTGTCAAAACACTCCACAACACTGACTGGTCAGTCACGTGAATTGGTGTCTCGGCTCGCATATAAGATAACCTAAACTCTGTTTGTTCTGTCTTTTGTTTTCTGAATTCAGCCCCCTGAAAAAGAATTGTGTCCTTGCTGTGACAAACAGTTATCCCTTCAATATCACCCATTGTTCCTGTGTTTGTGTCGTATTGAAGATGATGACACAGCAGTTTCACAAGGCGTCACTGATGATTAACCAAGAATAGCTAAGTTGAGGGGGTATTATGTACAATTAAAAACGAAGTACAGGCAAGTGATACCATGCAGAGAAAACATGGCTATAGATAGTGGTTAAATCAGCTCAGCACTAATGTCAGCACCCTAACATGCTCACAGATGATATTGCTAGCATGCTGATGTTAAGCAGTCTAAAAGGGACCATGTTAACCATCTTTGTTTAGGATGTCTACATCTGCTGATTAGTATTAAACATTAAGTACAGAGGAGCCTGGTGGGAATGGCATTAATTTTGTAGATATTTAGTTATTTCCACAGGATAAGGGAAACTTTGCCCAGCTGGAGGTGCAAAAGGAAAAGTCACAGAATCACGAATCATTGGGATTCATCCTCTGGACACCATGGATACCTGTACCACATTTCAAGGTAATCCAGGCAAACATTGTTTTCTTATGTCTTGAGAACTAGGTAAAACCATGAGGCCATCAAAGTCAATAGGCTCCATTCTTTGGGGACTTTGAATATCAGTTTAATGCCCATTTAGTCTCCATTACATTTGTCTAGAGCTGAATGGCAAAGTATATTTGTGCAGCATGTTAAAATGTGTACAGTAAAGCATGATAATACATTTTCACAGGGAAATAATTAAACATGATTAGTATAATGATGAGACAAGCAACTGTTATGTTTAAAGCCTTTATTTAAAGTTGTGCTTTATTATGGGTACTTTTCACATGCAATCTATTGTTATTTATTCCATATGACTGGAAGATCGGCCGTGCCACCTGTAGAAAGATAATTTATATGGTGTCATCCACGGAGCTCGGAATAACTATTACATGACTCGGATAATCAAGTGACATAACCTGCATTGATGAATTAGGCACAGTTATTTCTAGGATAGGGATACCCATATGTTAAACAGTTTCCTGTCCAGTCTCCTGTGTCCAACTCCCAGGGCGCACAATTAAAAGAGTCCCCAGGAAACCAACCACCTTTTTAAAGTTCCAGAGGGTTCCACCAGAATAGACTGTGTACGGTTGTGGTATGGTGTATGTCACGTTTGTTTGCTGGCTGTATTGTTGTCTTTTGGATGTATTAAAAATAAATGGGTTAAGAGATCAAATGTAAATATTTGATTATTATGTCTATGTTTTGTTGTTTTTAGACATTTTATGTCAAACAGGTCACCCTGTTTTTAGGGGGACCCTTTGCTCCAGCGTGTAAGGAAGCTGTACTGGTCATGGTAGCCAGGTCCTTGTGAAAGCTGCTGGTATTTTTGTGCTGAATTCCATGCTCGCTTTACATAGTTGTACATAAATGACCACATTTGAGGTTTGCTTCATCTCCTGCCTGCTTCCCACTTATGGTCTTGACCACTCCCATGGTCAGTTTAACAGCCACGCATGAGAAGAATTCACTCAGTCTTCACATACAATTATTCAGTTGAGTGTTTTTGATGGAGTGAGTAACAGGGAAACATTTGTTGCAACAACACCATTCGTTGTAAATTTAGTCTTTAAAATGCGGTTTTACAGTCTATTTTCACATGAGGATTTAAGGAAAAGCTATAGAATTAATGTAAGCTTACTGATACAAAATTAAGATTATTCAAAAACTGACTTCCCAGGGACATTTTGCCAATAACCAGGTACCTTAGCTTAGTATAAAGGTTTCACAGCCGGTTGCCTGTCCAGTCTTTATGGTTAGCTAAGTGGCTGCTAGCTCCAGCTTCATGTTTATAACATACAAACACTAACAAGATAGCGGCATTGATATACTCATCTAAATCTAGGCAAAAAAGCAAATAAGCACTAGTAAATATAAGCAATTTCATGCTGTAATGTGTATTAATCTGCTTCTGTATAGTGATATTTCTAGCGGTGGTCAGTGACTAATTAAATTATTTCAATTGTGATCAGAAACAGGGATATCAGTGACACATTCAATGTATAGCTCTATATTATGAAATGCAGTACATATTTAACATGAATTCAAGGCTGTCTCACAGGTTTATAAAGTCAGAAATCATGTATTATGAATTGTATCACCTTATCTAACAGGTTATCACCACAACAGTCTAAATAAATAAAAATAACAACACAAGAATAGTGTAACATCACTGATTAAAATGGGAGAGAATCTAAAGAGGCTAGCTCTTGTTTTTTTCCCCCAAATCTATCTCTCTGAAAATGTTTGGACACGTTTGGACTATTGCAGGGTGGACAGCAACACTGCAAGCTGTGTTTTAGAGTCAGTCTTTCTAGAAGATCTTCACAAATGCACCAACATGCCATGATATTACCATATGGGTCAGATAACAATAGTGCAATCTATCAAATGTATCTGTCTATCCAAGCAAGACTAAATTATATAGAAACCAATCAAGATGTGACAGACAACAAAGCCTGGCCGTAGGAACCACACACCAGCCTACACACACACACACACACACACACACACAGCAAGACAGCTATAAACGCACACAAGAGGACTCAACCCAGCTGTAGTGAAAAGCATAAATCAACAAGATTGATTACCTTGGTTTGATTGGTTTACAACACAGATAAACAGACAGGCAGAGATAAAGATGGAGAGAAATAGATATAGATGGATTGGTTAAACTTCAGATTTTAAGCCTAATGTGCTAAATGTATGTTGGCTGACTTTGCAATTTCAGAAAATGCCAACTTGTGAAGTGATGCAGTTGCTGGACAATTCTGAAAATTTGCAAAACATTAATAATTCACTTTTAATGCAGCTGTTATCCAAAATGTCCGACATTTCTGGTGTTTTACTATCAAAAAAAAAAAAAAGATTAGATAATGCAACTAAATGCAAATGCAGACGCTGTATAAAACACATTCTGACCTGCCTACTGTGGAATTATTAGGTGATGGCTAGTTAAAGATCCAGTGTGTAAGATTTAGGGGGCACTATTTACAGAATATGGCAGACTTGGAATATAAAACAAGAATTGTTACATTTTTGTTACCTTAGAATGAGACTTTTATATCTACAGACGCCAAAGAGTCCACCATGTTGAACCGACATGTTTCTACAGTGATCTAGAACAGGCTAACTAAACACAGCAAGGCGGATTTCATGCATTTCACAACCACTGTCAAACCAGGAAGGTGAGGGTGAGGGGTTGCAATCAGCAACTACACTGCTATATGCCACTTGATCCTACACACTGGTTGTTTTAGAAAAGTTTTGGAAAGAAGAAAGTGATGGCTTGTGTGGTGGAATTCAAACACAGCATTGCTAAATGTCTCACTTTTGAGCAATAAGTGTATTGCTTTCTGGATGTTTTTCACTTGACTTCTGTATAGTTAAATGTCTGAGGTGTACGATATCTTCTCTGCTACTGCAGTGATTGGGCAAATGCAAAAAGATGGACTTGTACCTGGAAAAATGCCTTGGTAATGTTTGACTGACACATACAAGGAATATAACATGGAATGTGTGTTTTAGTGTGTGTTCCCATTTCAAATTAGGTGTGACAAAAACTATTATACAAAGCTTAAACTCCAATTTTTGGCTATATTGTGAGTATTTATAGATATTTCATGAGCCATAGCTTTTCACAGTTTTTTCATCACATCATAACTCAAAAATAAAGGTCGTCTTTACTAGACCTTTTACAATCAATAAACAGTTTTTTTTAATCTTGTTTAACAGTCGCTTACTGTCAGTTTTTGTATAAAGAACTTGTATAACAGCTATAAATTTAGGAATGAAATTTACTCCAATCGCTTGTTTTAACTTTCGGTGGGAGGTTGTTTATTTATGATTGGATTTGGCACCGGTCCTTAAAGTAGTCCACAACTGCAAAAGCTGTGAATCTGAATCACTTTCTGTGGTGCATCACTCTTGACTGCTATTGCTGTACCTCTAGAGAGTTAACCACCAACGGTCATTTGACAAGGTCTTTAATTCCCTTCATCTAAGCAGTTTTCCCTCAAGTGCACTGGGTTTTCCATGTCTGCATGAGCACACACCCATGTCTGGAGCCTTGATGTGTTCCTGTGAATAATTACACAACTATATGCATATACCATTGTCATAAAATCCTTGCAAAAGGAAAAAAGTATTATTTTTAATCGGACCGCAAAACCCTTTGCTTTGTAGAAAAGAAAGGTGGAGTATAGAGTGGCTTTGTCGACTTATTTGGTCATGTGGGTGGAGTCCAAACTGCAAAACAGAACAGGATCTAGCTTTTCTCGTCCACTACTGACCAAATGGAGGAAATATGCCTGTGCACAACATGGCTTCACCAAGACCGTTCCCTCCCTCTTCAACAATTTTTCCATATTAATCATTCAGAAATGTTTCCTGTCTATTTGACACCTATGAAGGAGTTCAACTTCATGTTCCATTACGGCAAAGATGGATACTACGTAATTAGACTTCATATGTTTCCAGTTACATATGCTGATGTCACTCTTTTTCACTACCGCCTTCCATCTCTCTACCACCGCTAACTGTTTTAGGGCAACATGGAAGCCATTAGGTAGCCTCTAATGAAATGTCCAGAAAGCCTTTATCATTATTTATTTCTATCTAGAGACTGAATCGGTTACATGTCAATGTCTTAATATTGCAATCTACCATGATGCATACAAGTTTCCACCAAAGCCTCAGTCAATAACTTCTGTGGGAATAGTACAACATAGTGGATCCCAGGAACATATCCTTAAGTCAAAGTTGTTCTGTCAGTTCTGTTGGATTTAATTATTACATAACCCAATGCAAATATCTCTCAGTAGCTACTGGTGTTTTGTCTGGTGTGTATTAGAGATTCTGCTTGTCTTAATCATTTTTCCTCCTGTCAAGCTTTGCTTAGGTACTGACATCTGGGCATTTATAGTACTGGCAAGTAACGGCTGCTGGCTGAGTTTTAGCATACTTCGAGCCATACCTTAGAGGGCTAAGCAGGGGTTTGTTCAAATGGAGAGATATTCCAGCTCTAATTTGAGCTAAATCCTGAGACAAGCCAAATGTTTCCCAGTTTGGACTGAGCTGACTGAGGTAACCACAATACATTTTATTGTGCATAGATAATTTGTTTTAACAGGTTTGTTTGAACAGAAACTGTTCAACATCCACGTAGTCGGCAAAATACTGTGTGAATGCACATATAACAGACAAACTATGCAAATGCATATGGTGAACTTTACTCTGTCAAACAACTATGTGTCAACTACGAGAACAGCTACATGAAAAATTTGAACTTGGTGGATACAATAAAAGAAACCCTGTGCAGTTGAATACAACATACCTCAAATTAATACTACCCATTTAAAATTAAACTAGGACTTTGTCAGGGATTGTTGATTTGACTCATTTATCAGATTTGTTGTATTGGCTTGCATTGTTTGGTAAGATGTATGGTGAAAAAAACAAAACAAAACAACATATTAGTACCTTATATTTTGCTCTTGTGATCACCTGATCCTGTACATTCAGGAACAGGGGGATAGAATAGTAAACTTACAAGACGGCTGAATTAACACCTCTCTGACACAGTAGGAACAAAAACTATAATATTACTATATTACACAGAGGGATCTTTTTTACAGCCCATTTGCGTTGCATTGTATGAGTGTTGCTTTTGTGTCCAGCTTCTGTATTTCATCCCAATGAGGGAATAAATGTTAAATGTTGAATAAAACTTTATTTTTGACAACACAGACAAGACTATAATTGTAACAAAAATGTAGTTTATGTTTGCTGTTTGCTGGGTAAGTATAAAATAACTCTTAGTGGAATGAAAAGTCATACGCAGCCTCTCTGCACTTTTCCCCATTGTGGTGTCAATCATTGTGCCATCCCCACAAGTGTATAACATAACAATAAATATGTTTATAGCAAGACATAACATTTGACTGTAAATATGTCTTGGCCAACACACAAATAAATGGGTATGCCAGTTGAGCACCATATGCAACTAATTATGAACTCTTTTTTGTGTGTTTTAACAAGAAAGCGAGGGAGGCAAGGAGAGATAAAGAGGGAGACACCAACAGTTAATCTTTCGGTGTAAGTTTACTTAGCAGTGCTCGCAATGTCTTACTTTCTGCATTCATACAAGTAAAGAAACAGAATGAAGAACATTGTAACCCTACATTTATGCTACACTGTTATTTTAGTATGCAAACCAAAGCTGACTGACATAAATTATTGTATATGCAGATGCTGTTTCAGATTTACCCTGACAACATTCCAAATCTTACTCCACCTCATTGAGAACACTTTGTTCTTGTGTGTAATCATTGGTACTGGCAGTGAGGCTGCTGTGGTTATGAAATGCTGCCAAACATTTCAGGGAATGCACCAGTAAAGGATAAATGCTTAGCACACTAGCTCTATTTTGCATGTTTGCTTCCATGGCACCCAATGTGCAGCAACTGACCAGTCAAACATTAATGATACAACAAACTGAATTTTGAGACTTCTTCTTTGGTGGCTGATTGAGTTGTCCTTGGTCTTAAGAAACAAAAGACTTAAGGGTGAGCTATAAATCATTGCAGACCTTGTTTCCCCTGGGCTATTCAGCCACTTGGGGTGTAAAACACTCAAAGGCAATGAGCACTTGAAAGTCTGGAGCTGCGGACAGATTCTGCCCAGCAATTATCCTGTCTGCGTGCCTCCTAAACACTGCATACCAGATATGTTTGGGCCTCTTCAGCAACAGTCTCAGTTATGGAGACACAGATACTAATGACACCATATTTTCAGAGCTGCAGAGACAGAGGGCCTCTGGCCATCACCTCTAAAACACATGCCACACAGCCTGCACCACCCACACCACACAGACCTGTTATTGATGACCACTGACGGCTCTCTTCTTCACTCGACTCAGGGTGGCCGCCATAGGCAACAAAGCAGTAAATACAACTTGTCTAGGTAACGTACTCATAACTGCTTTTCAGTTACCTACACTTGTCTTGTTAGTGAGTAGAGATACCCCATGATGTGTTCATATATTGACACATTTTCTCTTCCCCTGATAGAGTTATGCTGTCTAAGACTTTGTGTTTCCTTTTTGGGCTGCTGCCCAGTAAGGGGCAGACTGACAAGCACCTGTCACATGGATTGATGTGTCCAGCTGGTGAGCAAGAGGTGGGCTAAGAGACAAAAGAGCAGGAGCAGCACACATTAAATCTGATGGCCAAGATGAGCGGGGTGTGGTTGAGGCCCCAGCAGAAGGTTTGAAGGTGATAGAAAGATGAGGTAAGATGGAGGGGTGGATGAGAGGGAGGGGTGGATCACTGAGGGAGAAGGTGACAGGAAGTGACTCTACCTTGGATACCTTCAAGGTGACTCAGTATGACAGAACATTCCCAAGGGTTTACTACTGCAAAGAGGGACAGACAGAGAGGGAGAGAGAGAGCGAATTTCAAGGTGCAAAAGCTCTTTGCAGATGTCCAAATACGCAGTAAATCACTCTAAGGACCTGAGGGTGCTCAAATGCTTTTTGACTGAATCTGTCTCCCAGCCCAGCGGCTCCAGAATGACTAAAACATTAACAGGAGTCTTCAGGGTAGTGGCAGCAGCGCTCCCATCCCCCACTAGCTCCCGCACAATCCCAGGACTGTGCAAACATAAGGCCAAACCAAAATGGCCTCCATTCAGATGTTGTCCAAATGCACGTTTTGTTTGAAACCAAGAGAATGCTCAACTGGAAGATAGGCTTGTACACAAACTATCTATTTAGCCGCGCGTCCCCATTCCCATGAGTCATAAAGCTGCCCCTGGCATTTGACTAGAGAGGTCTGTGTGTCGAGTTACAGGTGTTCTTTTTAACACGGTTGCTCGAGAAAAAAAAAAAAAAAAAGGTTTATGACTTTTCTTCTATGGCGGGCTGAGGAAACAGAAGTGACATTGGGCTTAAAAACAAGTTTAAACCTAGGATGTAATCACCTTTATAGCACAATAACAAATAGACCTACACAGTGTGCTATGCAACCATACTTCTGCAATCAACATACTTTTCTGCAAACACCCGCTGAGCAAAAGCAGCAAACCTTTAATCACACCGATAGTCAAAGTGCTGAGAGGGAGGAAACAAATTACTTGTGAATGAAAACAAAACAGCAATATTTAATTTTACTATGTTCCATTATAAACACATAAAGCAGCATTACAATGAATATAAATAATAAGAAAAAATGGAAGCCGCTTCCAAAACTTCATCATTAGTGGCCTGGAATCATTACATGATTTTACTTTCTTTGATTTAGAATAAAAGGAAAAAAACAAAACCATTTGGTGAATGTTCAGTAAGAAGTTTAGTGCGGTACCATTATTCAAATGTGCAATAACATTAATGTATCTATTTCTTATTGCTCATAAATGGGCCGAGTAGTGAAATGAGTAGTAGTGAAATGAATGAAATTCTTTCAACAGTTTTATGGGTACAAAATTACAACTCCACATTTTGAATTCATTGAACTGTAACTGGCAAGCTTACTTTGGAGAGTGAATAAATGTTCTTTTTATGTACGCTGTTTAAACTTTTTGAATGCTTTAACATTAATGTCTTATAGTCTTAACATTGCTTTTTTCCCCAGACAGTGTCCTATAGATAAGATTATATTCACCCCCTTCAGTCCCTCATTTTGCCTCCTCTGACCTCCAAATGGAAAATGACTGACATGATTTAATGCTAATGAAGAGAATATTAATAGGGGATATAAACCGGTGAGTGCTTATAATTACAGCAGAGCTTAAAAGTACAGTATATCCATGACTTAAAAGGATTTGAATACATTAAGTAGTACTAATCAACATTAATTCCTCTAATGTTACGCAGATATGCTTAATTTGCAACTTGCTTTAAACATCTTCTGATAGGAGGACAGAAACAGCAATATTGCCACAAAGGGAGAAATGAGAGATCTGCAGAGGCAGGACTATCAGTGGCTCTCTGCTGCCTTGATATGTGTGCTCGACTGCCCCCTGGCAGATGCAGCTGTCACTGCACTAACATTTCATCAGAAAGGAAAACCACTCCCTACAACAGAATACCCCAGAAAAATGGTCCGCTGCCTTACAAGTTTGTCATATTCACCATCTCATTTATGCGACGTGCATTGTTTGGGGTTCACGTCGATAACATGCGCTGCAAATGTCTGAGGATCCAGCAAGGATGCACACCATCTGAAACCCCCAGAGGTTTATCGCTTCTTCAAAGTCTTTAAAAACATGTCAAAAGAATGAGCTTCTGAATACAACCACAGGACTCATAATCGTATTCAGAGCTTTGCAAAAGTGCACAGTCTTAAGTGAAGGCCAGGTCTTGGCAGTCTATCTTTCAAAAACGACACATTGAAACAAAATGTAACCTACACAAATTAAATTAATGACACATTTCCTGTTTTTTTGGCATTGTGCAATAAACCATTAAGGTAATACACCGCCATCCAGCTGAGATCAGAGCCTTTCTTTTTCATTTAGATTTTTGGGCAATGCTCAAAAGCCAAAAATTCTAAACAGTTTTTGGCTGGTGAGCAGTTACAAAGATTACATATACTTAGAGAACCATTTAAATCTGAGCCAGGAACAAATGTGTATGAACTGTAGATGAAGGAAAGAAAAACATGCTCATGACTTTAGCCATCAGCAACACCAAAAGATACCAATAGGTAACATAAAGTGTAACAAAAATATGTTAACTCAAATAATAAACATATGAAAAGTACAAGCACAGGAAGGGAGACATGCTGAATTAAACGAATAAGAAAACCTAAAATGCAGGGGAAGACAACACTGCGCACAAAGTTAATGCCTAGTTCTTTTTAAATATTAACCACACTCAGAGGGTGGGAAAGCTTAAACACAGTTGGACAGTATATCTTTGTGACAGTCCATTTTACATAAAGCCTGCCTGTTCACTGGTACACTAGCCATAATGCAGTAAGGTTAGATGTGTTGTTAAACTACCCTCTGTCACAAACACATGCTGTGTGACTGAACTGCAGAGTAGCCCTCCAAAACTGACGCTGTGGGAATGGATACTGCATTACAGTACCTCAGTCAAACTAAGGGTGGCAGCACAGCCCCTGACACAAGCCTTGACTAACTGTGATCACTGCCAGAGAGCATCTTTAATATCTGAACATAAACCACCTGGACCACAGAGAACCACTTGGTAGGTGACCAGCAATTTTGGTGAATGAAGCCAGCATCGTGGCAGTCCTACATGAACATTATAACTTCACATACTCATCAGGAGTAGAACTATGAGCTCTATAAAATCAAATCAATAGTCCTCTCCATCCTTGTCACCATTTTAAGTGAGAAATACAGCGTTGCCACTTTTCACTCCTTAAGGACAGCTTTGTGCTCACTAACACCTTCTCCTGATAAATGGACACAGGGCAGAATACACTAGAGGGGCCACTGCAGATGAACATGCATCACTGCATCCATTTCGCAGTGCTTAAAGTCTGCTCAGTGCAGGATGACATCACTCAACCAAGATCACTGGAGCAGAACCAGAGCCTGTAAGGCTATTCAAATTAATTAACAAATGACCTTAGATTAAAGGGGGAGTCACAGATCAGACAATGAAGGCATTTATCAATTCAATAGGCGAGGGGGCTCTCACATGATGCCATAGCTCTTCTCTGCGCTACAACACTCCCTTACTGGCTTGAGTAAGACACTGTATTATACATAAGTTAATATAAAAGAAAACAGCTATAGGGTGCAGTGTAATTTACTTCCATCTTGCAGGCATTTCAATGAATATCCCAGTATTAAAATGCCTTTGGACATAAAACCATCCCTGGTTGTTTTTCTATTTGGGAGGGAAAATTCCACAATAAAGAAGCAACCAGGAATCCTGTCACAGAGCTGTCTGATAAAGTGTGAAATAAGCTGCAGCCCAGATGGCATTTTCTTTTATTTCAAGAACAGACTATATCTGAACCATCTCAGAGAGACAAGTCAATCTCAAGGTTTGCTAATACAGTCCCATGGACAGGGGATAAATCCCTGGTAGGCAACAAAAAGCAGATCAATAAAGAAAGCATGTAAACAAACCACAGTGGAAATGAAGTTGAGATGGATGGAGAGTGGGGTAGTGAGGGTGACCAGCACTTCAAATAAAGCACACGGCTAGGGACTGAAAGAATAAAAGGGCAGAAAGCCAGGGGTACCGTCAGGGTGAGGAGCAGTGGGAGTGCAAATGAGGAGAGGGAGATGCACGGCCATGAAGGAGAGAAAGAGGGAGAGAGAGTGCGTGAGGGAGATGGGGGAAGCGAGAAAATGAGGGAGAGAGAAAAACGGTAGTGTAGAAGTGATTTATGCTAGTTGTATAATTTTCTACAACGCTGCCGCCCCCCCCTCTTCCCCTACGGCTCTCCTTTCCTCCTCAATATCCAACCCTCCCACCAGGGTGTGCTCCTCCTCACTGTCACACCAAGGAACAGTCCCTGGCCACACCAACCAGTGATTAAGATTCTGCCGTGATGCGACTGCAGCACTTCGCAAATGGAAGACTGGACATAATTTCCCTAAAATGCTGTTTTTTATCACCTATTTCCCCTTCATCAGCTTGCCGCACACGATTGATAGCTGATGGCACCTCTGACAACTTAACGTTTTTATGGCTAGATTTATGGGCTATCTGCTCCTCTCCTTTTACAGCTCAAACTCTGTAAAAATGCTTATTTCTCAGATAAGGAGAGGGAGGGTGTGTGTCTATGTGTATGGAATGGTATCACACCCAGCTAAATGTATGTATGAGAAAGAAGGGCCCACCTCACTGCATTGCAGTCCAGCTCAGTGCTAAGCGTCCAGGGCTTTATAGCGACTGAAATTACCGCCGCATAGCACCATGGATTAAATAATACTTCTCACTTCTTAGATGGCATACAACCAGACCGTCATCACCTCCTCAGCAGCAAACATTTGTGGCCATCCTATCTCTATCCATTTCTAGGAAATAGTAAACACTTAAACGCTATCTATTAATACAATATGTTTATCTCTCCCGGATATGAGTCCAGCATTTAATTCATTGTTTTTTATCATGAAGAAAAAGACACATAATGTTGTATGGGATTAACAATAAAAGGCCGTCACTATATCCAACATGAGACTGAAAAACGCGGGGGGGGGTTTCTCCTTTATAGAAAAGTTCATGCTCCGTTAGCGTGTATATGCATGTTGGTTACTTAATGAAAGCTATAGTATGAGAGCTCATTTTCACTCTCAGGTTAAGACAAGTTTAGTTAATTGCAGTCTAGTTAGGTTAGGTACGTTTTAATGGCAGTGAACACCTGGGTACAAACCTTGTTGAGTATTTGTGTGCATGTGTGTGTCTGCACATGTTGACGCAAGTAAGGAGGGTTTTTTTTTTTCTAGTATACTGGGGGGCTGCTGGACTTTCTGGGCTGCAGTGGAAGAAGTGTGGCCACTGCAGGTTCCCCTCCCTCCCTCCCTCCCCTCGGTCAGATTTACAGCCACTACAGACTCCCAGTTAGCCTTCTCCTCTCCTCCACTGATGAGCCTGGCAGATCCCAGACAGACGCCCCGGGGGACTGGAGTGTGACAGGGAATGGGGGAGGGGAGCAAATAGAGGGGGGGAGAGAAAGAGAGAGAGAGAGAGAGAGAGAGAGAGAGAGAGAGAGAGAGAGGGAGAGAGAGAACCAGTCTGATGAGATCAGTGATTCATAGACACCCAGGAGGACACACCCTGGAATGGGGTAATACCACACATGTTTTAACTGGGTTGGCCCATAATTCATTAGGGTTACCAAGGCTACAAGGAGCACCTTAGGAGAGAGTCCCCAGAAATCATCTCTGCATGTTGTTAGATGCAGCCCATATAGGAGAGGGGGATTAATATTCAAGGCTACAATGTACTTGCTTTTAGTGGAGAAGACCAATCTGTTGAGTAGAGAAAACCAGCACATTTGATGTCTGCATATTTCCACAAGTCACAGGTTACTCTGAATTTTCCACACCCTTTTTTTTTTCTCTTTTCTTGGTACCGTGTCTGTGACCGAGGGTGTCAGTGGAAATTTTATGACACAAAATATGTAACTGGAAAAAGCACGGCTCTAATGTGCTTAAATACTGCCATCTTCCCAGTGCAATAAACCCAGTATGGTGCTAACGTCTTCCAGAAATAATAATAAAAAAAATCTTTCATGTTGCACGTACCATTGTGCCTCATGCTTCATTGCAGGAGATACTGATCATTGTGCACTGTATGAAAAAGCAGCCTGGTCCCCACTAGCTACGGGAAGAAAATTACACATCATCATCTTCTAATGAAGCCACCTTAGTATTTTACATCTCTTTTCAAATTCAGACCAGATTTTAGGATTCGATAACTCTAGATAATGCAATATTAAAATAATATTCTCTGTATTAACGAAATAAATTAGGCCTGCAATGGATTTCAAAACTTCAACATGTCATCCCACAGATTTAAAATTTTTAATTTAGGGTATTTTTAAAAAGAGGTCTGTGGTTGTTTCTGATGCTGTTGTTGTGCATCTTCTGTTTAAACAAACAAACAAAAGACAAAAGAAATTCTGATGAGATTACCTGATTAAAAGAAGATTATATAAATGTCTTCATGTGTGCATAAATACATAAAACCAGAGAATTCACGACTTAAACTTCGTAGTTTCTGACCTCAATTCAGAGAATCTAACGCTCACTGGAAGCCTTTTCCCATGAGGCCAGAAACTGCCTTCAGCTCAGCCCTGACTGCAGAGCTTAATAGCTCTGATTATTCTCTGTAATTGCTGTTGCCTTCTCTGTCTCGAGTTTTATAGGGGTGAAATAAACAGGTATGGTTTGATTGTGGCTTTGGAAAGCGGACACAGCTCATGTTGTTTCAATTAAATTTGGAGCGTTTCTGTATCACGCTTTGGTTGACTGAGTAAGAGTCCTCGTTTCCATCTTCTGAAAGCAAGGCAGGATTATGCACAGGAGACCAGAGGATGATGACAGTGAACGAGGCCATTACAACCTTACTCAGCACCTGGGAGGTGCTATATGACTATACTGCACTGAGGTTTATCATCACCTTGTTTCCTGACACAGCACCGGCCTGTTGACATCACACTGTGAAATTCTGGACATATGCGAAGCACTGAAACAAATACAGAACTACCAGGTAACAACATGACCTCAGTGCAGTAAAAACTCTTCATCATCTAAATACATTTTAATAGAAGCCTATTAATCACATAATGTAAAACATGGTCTCTTCTAAAAGGCCACAAACTGGGTTATCCATTGAAAAATGGTCTCTTTCTGATTAAGCAATCACATTGCAACCATAGGCTGCCCAGTTTTCATAAATCACGTCAAACATACATGGCATTTGATTAGAACCCATTAGCAATGAGCAACAGTGTGTATATGAAGTGCATGTGTGTGTGTCTCATCTCACATTTTCCATGGTCTGCTCTGTAGGATGTTCCTCATTAGTGTGAATATTAATGCAACCAGAAAGGGGGGAAGAGGGGAAGAAAAATGTAAAAGGAATTTGGAAGAGCTTTTTAAAGGGGCCATTTCATCAGAATCGTTATTTTTTTGCGGTTCTCTGAAGGCTCGTAACCGGCGGTCTATGAAGAGAGACATGCCGCAGTGGGGCTTAATTTAAAACCAGAAAGGTCACTGCGCTAAGAAAGGTCCTCAGCTCAGCCAAAAATATAAAATGAGGAGGAGAAAGAGAAAGCAGTGGGGGAGGAGGAGTGGGCCAAGAAAGAAAGCAGAATGAAAGGAGATCAGAGGATGCCGATTGGGAAGGGGGGACCCAGGCGGGAGGAAACACGTTCAAGTAATTTGGAAAGACAGTGTTATGGAAGGGAGTACAAAAATGGAAAAATACTGAGAAAAGAGCAAAACTGAGAGAGGATAATGAAGTGAGCTGCAATTGAACGGGAACGGGCCTAGCATCAAAACAGATGCAAGAGGGGGGTTTTTGTTTACTTTAATGGTGTTTTTGCAAGTAATTTGTTATAATGGCCGACAATTTCAGCAAAAAACGCTGCATCCATACACAGTGAAGGATTGCCAATCTGTCCAACAATCTGTGTTGGCAGAAACACAACCCTCCCCGAGCCTTTGCTGAATTAGGCTCCTCATGCTTGGTACTGGACCAGAGTGCTAATGGTCAGATGGGAAATTAGCTTTGCCATATGCAACTCAGCACAGCAAAGGTACGACTCTGAAAACAACATTTCTCCCCAGATCCATCTGTTTAAAAGAGATGATGACACTTGATTTGGATGAGAAATTAATGTCATGTGTTGGACTTGGCCTTGTTAACAATACTAAACCATTCAGCAATGAAACTGCCCTCCCCCAACTCTACCTCACATTCCACAAACTAACATCCCTGTTTTCAATCACTTGTTTATCTATCAGCTCACTTTAATTGTCCGCTGGGTTTCTGACTGCACGACATTACATAAAAGCACACAGGAGCCTCATGGCAGCAGCATGACAGCCTCTGATGTAAAGCCTCACGCTTTGCACAGATAAGACGGGTTCAATTTTAATGTTGCTAGCACACCGAGACGCACCAGGCTCACTTGTAAAACAGAATGCCCCCTTCGCTTGTAAACGCAGCAGCCCAAGAGGAGGAAAGAGATGGGGGTTGGGCTGCCTAAGGTGGGGCTGAATTAAAAGGAGGAGAGGAATTCCACTTGTCCAACTCCTGCAATCCATCCAGTGGATCAATTTCTTCTCTCAAATTCCCAATCCATTCCCAATCTCTTAAAAACTAATACCCAATTCCAATCACAACTGCAGTAAAGCATATCTTGTAAAAGGTCATAGTGTGACCTCTGAGTTCTCTAAATTGGATGCTGGTTGGCCCACTTTCGTTTGAAATACTGCACAACCTGAAATAAAAACTGCCCTGCACAGAATCACACCACCGGTGGGACCTGCATCCAGCCCATCAGTAGGTGTTCATTTTGATGTGAAGTACCACAGCACAGAGATTTTAACAAGATATTGGTTGTCTGTGTTGAGGGAAACAGGAACCAGAACACAAACGTAAAGTAGAGCATGGGGGCCCAGGAATGATTTTGAGATAGGTGTATCTGTGTGCGTGTTTGTGTGTGTGTGTATGTGCTTGCCATCGGCAGCATGCCAGCATATAGTGGAGCATCTCTCCTGCAGCCAGTCAAGGGAACTGATCAGATGGACGATCAAACACTAATCATTCCCTCACGGCCCATACCGAGTAAAGCTGTCATTAATTTTGCGGAATTACATCAAATCTGAGACATTCTTTATGTGGCCCACGGCCTGTAGACAGTTATACGACAGGGACTGCTGCGCTAAGCAGATGGGGCAGCTTGGCCGTGCATACTAAATACCACCGTCCCCCCATTTCTCTATCTCCGCCCTCCCAACACTCTGCCCTCCTTCCAGGCACTCTGCTCCTGCTTTCTTTGTTTTCTACCCTTCTAATGCCTTTCCTTGACTATATGGTCGCACAGCTCTCACTGATTACATCACTCAGCCCACAGAGACGAGTTTTATTTAACACAAGAATGTTCATGTTGCCTCAAATAATGTTATCTTTGTTTGAAAACAATTTAGGTTTGGCTTAGGTTTGTATTTCTAAAAACTCCAATGTCACACTTCACATCTCATCACATGAATTTAGTGTGATGAGAAAATAAATTGTTTACTGACATAAATCTTTAATGTTTGTCTCTTTGATGTTGACAACTCTAACAGTTTATTTGCCCATACACAACAGAAGGTCATAATCCCATTTGAGGTTTCCTTGGCAACTGATTACTGCTGAAGGCAAGTTACAATTTATGACTAGTGACACATACCTGCCATTCCCTTTGAATGAGACATGTGGTAAGCTATATTCAGACAGACCACCTCAGGTAATAAAACTGCAGTAGCACTCAGGGGCTATACCATTTTCTTATATTGAGAGGAATTCCAAGCCAGGCTGCTAGAAATCAGCAACGGGGATTACATTTGTGCAGAATAGTTCTAAAAAATAAACAGCATGCAGAGGATTTTGTGCCAGAACAGTTGATAATGTTTTTTCCCCTACCTAACGATTAAAAGTGTTAGTCACACATCCCAAAGAAAAAAGTATAAATTTGTGTGTGTGTGTGTGTGTGTGTGTGTGTGTGTGTGTGTGTGTGTGTATTGGGGGGGGTTATGACAGACAGAGGAGCCATAACAACAGGCAGCCAGGTCAAGATCAAGCAGTTTCATGGACAATCCACTTTCAGTCTAGTCTCTATTAGGGTGAAGCCTCGCATTCCTGCTGCACGGCCATCTTCTAACTTCACACAACAGTGACGCTTCAAAGTCAAGGCTATCTGAGGTCTGCCGTGATGTTTCCTGAAATAACAGTGCCGCCAAATACCAAACAATTACTAAAACAAGTACAAAGCCAGCAGGGGTGAGAGTAGAAGAAGAAGAAGAGATCTTTAATACAGAGAATTTTCATACTGGTTCGCTTAATTGAAATAATAAAACAAAGAAGCAAAGCATCCATTGTGAATCGCGAGGAAGCTAGAGTTGCAACAAAATAAAATTAAGAACATTTTTACCTCCTTATTTCCTTACATCTTAGCCTAAATACACATGTAAACAATGGCTACTGAATAAGCTGGTCATTGCAGTACAACCGATTTAATTATCCAACTGCATAGAGAGCCACTGCTTCCAGCACCACTTTGCTCACACACGCTCAGCACACTATTAATCCACTTAAACACAATTTATAGGGTCTCAACATCGACTGTCCGTCGGCATAAAATTACATGAAGCGTCCTTATAGTGTCTTCAACAGACTAAATTAGCCAAACTGGACTTACTAATTGAGGAGGAGTAAAGTACTGTGTGACTGGATTGACTCATCAATGAGCAGAGATAAATAAGCAGGCTATGGGAAGAACATCAATAGCTAATACAAGATGGGCATTATTTAAGCTTCGCTTGCTGAGGCATGATTACCTTAAATCTTGAACACTAACTTTAATTTCCACTTCTGTGATCTGGGGTTTTGCTTCTACTCAGTGTACTGCAGTAGACTTTTTTTAAACTCTTTTAACCATTATTTTTAATCCTGATTTAAATTTAAAATTGCTTCATATCAAATTCACATTTAATTACAAAGTAGACATTTAAAAATAATTGTAAAAGTCACAAATAGACATTCTGGTCTAATACAAACAATTTAGCAAATTATTAGACTGCACCAGGCTTAAATAATGCAAAGCTGAGGAAACATTGTCCGTAAGTATCTACAGCAGTCTAATTAAATAGTATATTAACTTCATCTATTATGAAAAAAACAACACAAAATGTGCACCAAGATTGCTTCTGAAGACAGTGGGTCTCAGGAGGCTAAAGAGCATGCACTATGTTTTATAGACGGTTTGTGGTAGAGAGTCTGCATGAGACAACCTCAATGCAAAGCATTAGGTTTCCAAGATGGTATACTGCCATCTGCTGTCCTGTATCATCATCATACTGTTTCAGTTCCACCTCCAGACCTTACAAGGCACACTATGAGATGAGACTCTCAAACCAAAAGCCAAATGTTCACGCGCATTTCAAAAAGAAGATTTACTGAGTTTGAATAAAATCTTAATTTCTCATCCAGTCTGAAACATGGACAGATATCAAAAGAGCTGTTCCTGACAGAGGCTGATTTTCCTCAGCAAAGTTATACACAGTGTAACTCAGTATATCTACTCATCCACCGTACTTCACTGCAGTTTACTAAAGCACTAGTAAGCACTAGTATTTCCATTTTATGCTACTTTATAGGCCTAATTTTACTCTTTGGAAGCCACTATTGTACTTTTTATTCGGCTACATATTTATTTTGACCAGTGGTGTAGTGGTGTCTGGAGAAGGCGGTATACTCTTTTAAAGCAGCCCTGTGTTATAAACAGACATGTACGAATACTCTTGCATATTCTGTTGCATAGCTCACCCAAAAATGAGCCAGCAGTACTTACACACTGACATTTAATTTCTATTTCTCAGCTTCAGGGAGTAAGAATCGTCATGAAATCAACATCAGCCACAGAAGAGGTGCAGAATTGCAATAAATACTGGGTACAAAATTATGCATTTTAGGGAAGTAGGCCTATTTCTTATTTCTTACTCTACCCACTCATGAAAAAATAGACAACTATGTTACACCTTCACCATCATAGGGGAAAAGAACTGATTGGTTCACATCAGAGAGGATAGAGAAATGGTTATACCTGAAGTTGACTGAAAAATAAATAATATTTGAGTATACGGAGCATTACACAAGTGATATTGACAGCATCTGATTAATACAATATATAATAATCTAAGAAGTAATTTTGGATTTTTACAAGATAAGATAAAATAAGATATTGCAGTAGCTCACAATATACATGGTGGATAAGAAAAATACTCTTAAATGGAGCGCCCCCCTGGTGGTTCACCCTGTAGAGTGCATGTCCAACGTACAAAAGGAATTACACTGATGCATTACATGATGTGAAATACAT
This sequence comes from Protonibea diacanthus, assembly GCA_028641955.1. Lineage (NCBI taxonomy): Eukaryota > Metazoa > Chordata > Actinopteri > Sciaenidae > Protonibea > Protonibea diacanthus. Next base: position 12,938,488 of record CM053984.1, read on the forward strand.
TACTGCATCACTACATAATCAGTAGCCTTCTTCTACTTTTGCTTCTTCAAATATATCTTGATTTTGCCTTTTATTTAAATACAACTTTCAATGCAGCACATGTACTTCGACACTCTGGTATTGTAGTAAGTATAATTGTAAGTAAAAGATCTGAGAGCTTCTTCCAACAGTGCAGAACACTAAGATAAGAGTAACAAAAAGAACTATAAAACTACATAGACTATGAACCTATAGTATTTTACTATTATTGAATTTAAATAGCCTTCATCGTGTACAGTATCTACCTTCCGGCTGCATGGAAAATAATGCGTAACAATAATGTTGACAACATTCACAATGTAAACATCTTTGTAACCTATAAAGATGGGCAATTGTAAATAAAAAATAAATAAATCATAACACAAAGTCAACTAAGGTAGGTATCTGTATCGCTCTGCACACATCCTGGTCACAGTAACGCCCGCTAATCGTTGTTTTCCTCATCGCACACACGCGACTCTCATCTCATTGGTCGGTCACCACAGCTCTGTCAGAAAACCAAAGACTCTCCGCGCTGAGACATCCAATGAGAAAAATGACGGCGGCCGATGAGAGGCATCATATTACATCCAATGCGACCTCTGCTGGTCTGCTCCCAGCATGGGGATTGTAGTTTAAAGCGCGGCTTTTCAGCACTGACTTAACGACGTGATGAACGACAGCTCCCATAATGCCTCGGTGGAAGTGAGGCTGTCATGCTTGTGTTTTGCTTTGGTTTTTTGTTATTGTTTCTGGTTAGTGGAGCAACTGAGCCCGAGAAGGAAAGCACGACCTGACTGCATCTCTCATGTGTTTGTTGTTTTCTTGCGGACGGTGACCGACTGAATCTGACAGCGAGGCGGCTCGTTGACACTGTTTACAAAGAAGTGAGGGCGATAAAAAGGTAAGCGAGACATCAGAGACGGTGGAGAAACAATGTGCGCAGATGTCTTTGTAGTTAACAAAGCCTGGCATTGTCTCGCCTGACGTGCATGCGCAGCACAACAACTTATTAGGAAGGGGATAATTAACGGGTACGGGTTTAAATCGACATGTTAAGGCTTAGATGACATGTTTGTCTGCTTAAGCTTGCACCGACATGCGTGGCACACTGTTTTCTCGACATGTGCTACTGTTGGGCCTCAAGCCTCGTGCGGTGTAATGTGAACCCTCCGAAAGGTACTGTACATTTCCCTCACGGTCTGTAGCTTTTCGACGACATCTTCAAAAGGCTCAGCAACAATCACACCAGAAAAGTTTATTCTGTTGTTCCTGAGTTTAGAGAAATGTTTTGTTATAATAGAAAACTCATCACCCCAATAATCATGTTGGATTATTCTCTGTCTGCACCACAGGAGATGGATTTAAAGTAAATTACAGTTAATCAACACATGCAGCATTTTTACACTTAAAAGGTCCCCTTTTCTGATCTTATTGGTCTGTTAAAACTATTTCTGCCAGGACAGGGTACATCCATCTGTTAGTGGTGTCATTACCCCACACAATGTCAAATAAATAAATAATGCTTTATGTAAGACGCACGTGTCTCCAAGTGGTGTGCTTAACTCCAGGCAGAAATTCCTTAAAATTAAAGAGAGAGAGAGAGAGAGAGAGAGAGTGTGTGTATCCACCAGAGGAATTTGAGCCTCATACATGTCAGAGGCCTCAAACACCTTGTACCGCATGCTCACACGTGACAGTGTACAATTGCAAATGTTGACGATGACTGAAATAGCCCTGGTGACAAACATGTAATATGTCATGTAGCTCAAAGGCCATACTGTCACCAAGGTTTAGCTAAGCTGGTGTCCTTTCCTCAAGTGTGTGCTCAGTCAGGATATCTCCTTACACTGAATAAATATTCACAGAGTGCTGCTTCTGTCTTGTTTGTTCTCCAGCGCTCACCTTTTACCCATTTCATCATTAGCTCATCTAAACATAGTCATAGTTTCTACCTTGAACCTGTAGTAAATAAATAAATAAAAACAGGTTTGAACAATGTGTTTTTTTTCCTCCGTAGGTGCAAAGTAGCCTGACTTTCTATTGTGTTGCCATGGAGAAGGCTTGGCTGGTGGAGTTTAGAAACGTGGGCTGCTGTTACTTCCCTCAGAGCAGAGTCGATTGCCACTACACACTCAGCTCACAGCACAACTGGGCCAGCAATGACTGGATAGGGCTCTTCAAGGTATCGTTAACCCGATCACTGTCACAAAAATCAAGTAAATAAAGAGTATATGTACTCTGTGAAATAACAGCGTGTGCATGTTTTCTTCCTTAGGTGGGATGGTCATCGGTGAAAGACTACCATACCTTTGTTTGGGCACTGGCCCCGGCTGATTATCAGGAGGGCACAGATGTCAACTGTTGTGTCCACTTCCAGGGTACTCATGCCCATGTTTTCTAATTGTATTTTATTTCCCATAGTTAGCCAGAATCTATACTAGTACAGTGCTTACATCCGCACATAAAACCTTCAGCAGGAGATTGATGTTTCTGTAAATTGAATTGCTTGGTTGTATACAAAAGGCTGGTGTACTGAGTGGAGGACAATGTTAGTTATTTCTATCTTAAAAGAGTATTTCCACAGATGTAAAAGGGAAAATATCCTGTGCAGAAGACAAATATCCCCCTCAGCTTGCTCTCTAAACAAAGACACAGTCTCTCTCTTGGTTTCAATGAATTTCTTTAGAATGCAGGAGGCTGAGTAATGAGGATGACGAAGACAATGGCTCAAAGCTGGCTCTGACTACTACTCACTGGAGAGTACAGTGTTCACTCTGTCCTGTCTGTCAGTGGCCACTGATAAGCGTGATTCAGTGCGAGGGGCACATGTGCAGTAGGTGTGGCATTGACCTCTGATTTATCACTAACTTAAGCAGATTGTCAATGTCATTCTTCATTGGAAGAAGAGCAGCAGGGGAAGGACGGTCTAAAGAAACTGCTGATGGTTCCTTATCATCTGCGATGCAGTGATTTAAAAAGAAGGTTGCCTGCACTGTGACCCGAGCTGGTGCTCTAACTTACAATACAGCTCATAAACTTTGCTGTATGCCATTCTTCCTGTCTGTTTTCCATCTGGCCCCACTACTGTACATGTGTTGTGAAACAGAAATTCCAAGTAAATCATTTTTAAACATGAAGCTATAGCCAGTGAGATAAAGATAACATTAGGTTTGCTTACTTTATGGGCTGGATGAAGTCATGGGCTGTGGCCTGGCTGGTCAGAGTGGGGAGCAGGAGGCATAACATCATCAGGTCCTCCCTGTTTTGTAAAGGGAGGATAAATATCAAACAGAGAGTGAAGTATGTGGAGACAAAAATGGTTACACTGCCAAATAAATTTGAAGTCAGAGTTCAAGGTGATACCAATAGCACAAATAGTTAATCCCTAGTTATTTAGTAGCTAGTTGCAATGCTAGTAAACTTCAGGTACGAGACAGAAAGCATGGATAGCATCATTAATGTTGATGTTTGCTTTATTACTGGACGTAAATGTAATGTAAAACATGGTTTTACGCATTTAATGTGTAAAAAAAAAAAAACTTATTAGGGCATAGCAGGGCCCTGTGGATGTAGGGTGCTCCAACTGTTTTAACTAGTTAACTTTCTGAACTCTGAACAAAATCCAGTTAATTTTTGGATACTAGTGGCTAGCTTGCTAGTAAACAAAGTACTGCGTATAAATATGACAACAGTTGAGCCACTGGAAGATTAACGGTATCAACGGTAGTTAAACCGTTTACACCTGCCTCAGTTAGTACTAACTAACTCCAATATTCGCATACAACGACCGCATTTCACTCAAAATATTGAGTATTTATTTACTCACTCACAAAGCAGCTACTCGGCGCTGTTTTAAGAGCCATCTCTAAAGTAAACAAACATTGTCAAGAGTTAGCTAGCACTGATACAGGACAGTTATTGTGACCCGCAAATATCAGGTAACCTGTGCTACTTTAAGTGCTTTAACGGGCGAATAATGAAAGCGAGAACTTACAGGAGAACCGATGGACGTCTCGACAATATGTCAGGATGGAAAATGTTGATTTCAGGATGCTGTAAGCTAACAAACACCCACAAATCCCTGACAAGTACGCGCGCATTTCATTAACGACCACTGTACAATCAAATATGGCGCGCGCCGCCATTTCTTTCATTCGCTCACCTGCGCTCAATCACCTGGGTGCTGCCACCTGTGGTCGGAAGCTGTATTGCAACACACTGCACATAAATCAGTGTTGCTACAGAACAGTAAAAAAAAAGATTAGATATAATAATTTATGCATTATAACATTATTACATTAATGGGAAAACGTTTTAAAGGCTTGTATTGTATGAATACCAAAATACTGTCAGGCCAAATCATTAAGATTTATGATCATCTTAAAAAGGAATTAACTCTTAAAATTCCTAAGGTGCCCATAGTTACCATCTTCTCCATGTTCAGTGCTACAGATAAATAATTAGAAGCCAGCTTAAAAACAAAAATTGGGCTACTACTTTTTAACATTTTAATTTTAACGTGAATCTATCTTTCTTCTACCACTTTTTAGCCTCCTACCTACCCAAACCCAGCTCCCAAGAGTATGAGTTTGTATATATCAATGGTAAGGGAGAAGTGTGCTCCCAAAGCCCCAAATTCACTTTCTGTGCACCAAAACCACTGGAGGATCTGGTGACCCTTGAGGAGGAGCCCCATGGAGAGGAAGAAGGCACAGACATGTTGCTGGTAGTGCCCAGGGCTGAACTGCTGCAGGTGAGCAAAGCAAATAAAATAGATTGACTAGTGAAGGAGAGTATATTTTCAATTTTGCAAAATTAATGACTGCTGATAAAACATATGCCGGGGAATCAATACTGTTGTTTATTGCTGGCGCACAAAGACTAGAGCACAGTTATGAGCCCCTTATCCACCTCCTGCTTCTTTCTGTCTCTTGTCAGAGTCGGCTGCAGGAGTGCCTGCGAGAGCGTGCCGACCTGCTGCAGGTGCTGGAGGCGTCAAACAGGCAGAGGGAAGAAGAGAAGGTGGAGTACAAGAGGGCGAGGGAGGCCTGGGACAGGCGGCGCAAAGAGCTTGAAATTGTTATTGCCGGGCTGCAGAAAGAGCTGAAGCAGAATGAAGAGAAGATCGAGGAGATGGAGTGGAAGCAGAAGGTGGCGTATAGAGCTAAGCAAATGACTGGGACAAGATCATTTGATTAGGATCAATTTGCCTATTACCATTTCCATACTTTTCTTTGTATCTGTGCCCTTATACTCTGATAAAAAGCACCAGTCTCTGCTTATACAATATCTTGACTTTTTACCAATATAAAATTTTAAATATTAATTTAATAAAATGTCTGGGTTGTTATATTAAAATGTTGAATATTTTCATACGCGTAGCCTAGTCTATGTTGTGATAAATTAAAATTCCTCATGAAAATTAAAAATGCCTCTGGTCTTCTAGGAGGAGCAGGCTTTAAGAGAATCACTAGCCCAGGAGACAAGTATTTTATTGGATGCGAGTGAGAACAGCGAAATGCGAATCAAAGAGCTGGTGGAGGATATCAAAACCCTGACACAGAGAAATGTTGAGAAAGAGATGGAGTTGGAAAGGTATGACATTTTCTCCTTTTTTTCTCTCCTCTTTGTTCTTTTAGTCTTAGGAAGTGGTTCTCATGAATACATTTGATTGTCATTGATGAAATCTGTGTGTGTGTGTGTGTGTGTGTGCAGGATGAAGGAAAGAGCAAAGAGGGCTGGAGCTCAGAGAAAAGAAGAGGAGGATGAGAGAAAGAGCCTGCGGGTAATTATAATTCAGAACATGCTGTATATCATAACGAAACCATTGTCTACATTGTTCTTTTTTTTCTACGTCTCCTTCTCTTCTCCAATCTGTGTCATTTATTTCCGTATTTTAGACCAAGCTGGAACAGACAGAGGGTGAACTCCGAAGTCTGTCTAAGGAGTTCCAGGGCCTGAGGAATTCGCTGGCCCAGAGAGACACGAGTGTCCTGCAGCTTCAAAGCACCATCACCACCCTCACCCAGAAACTCACCACTGCCCACAGGAAAGAGGTCAGACATTTCTCTGGAAATGAGAAGGGATGAGATTGAAAGGAGGGTTGATGAATAATATATGGATTGAGAGTTAAAGCTGAGCCAGACAATTAATTCAGTATCTGTTATAAGTACAGAGGTATTTGCATCTGACAGCAGAATTTATTTGGAGCAAACATGTGGTCTCAATTACTGCAGATAGGATGTTGTTTTCTATTACACATTTTTGGGGGGATTTAGGCAGATACATGGGTGTGTTTCTTCATAAACATGCTCGTCTTGTATGTCACTACACCCTAAAACTTTGCCAGATTTACCTTTAAATTCTGACCTTTTAAGTTCAGGATTCGTTGCATGCAGGACTGGCATTTTGTAGCAGATCACCTACAGTTACAGATATGTAGTCAACACACGCTTTCTTGTTCCTTTATGGCCAGGCGGAGAGCGAGGCAACTCTGAAGGAGATGCGTAGCCTGCGGGAGCGCCTGAACACGAGCGAGCGTGCTGCAGAGGGCTTGAAGAGTGATCTGAGTTCCATGGTAGCACAGAGGGATCACGGGCAGGCCGAATTGCATCAGGCTCGTCTGCAGGCGGCCCAGCTCACCCTTCAGCTTGCAGATTCCAGTCTGGCCCTGAGAGAGGGAAGAGCCCGCTGGGCCCAGGAGAGGCAGAATCTGCAGCGCGCTGCTGAGGTACTGTATTACTGCAGAATAACATGGTGGAGAAATTAGAAAATGTAATATATTTGTACTGAGTTTTGAATATAACTTATCACATGTCCTATTGGTGTCCAGATATTAGAGTAATGCTGTTAGATGTCATGATGTCCGATGGCTTCATTGCTCTTCTGAGTGGCATACATTACTTTTTATGAGTTTTTTATGTATTGTCTAGTGACCTCAACTGCCTGAGGTAAATATGTTATATGTACTGAGTAAATGTGCGTATGTGTCACCCTGACAGAAAGACCATGAGCGCCTGGAGAAACTCAACACAGAGACGCAGAGGACGGAGGAGAGGCTGCAGGAGGAGAGGATGGAGAGAGTGAAGCTGGAGGTTGAGCTTGGAAGAGAAAAAGATTGCAACCGGGTGAGAAAGACAGCAAAAAAACTTACTGCACTCAGTGTTTCTTGTTGACTCTCATTTTGAGAGTTTACTTTGGAACTTAAACCACCATTTTGCATGTATACAAGTATAAATGCAAATAATTTACTACACATGGCATGCTAGTCCACTTAAAGGGAGAGATAGATGCCATTTGCTTTCTCGATGAGAGTTGGGTGAAAAGATCAATTGCACTCTCATGACTGTACGATAAATAAAATATCCAGGAATAAATACTGGGAACAGGTGGAAACATCTAGCCTGGCCAAAGTTTTAAACATTTACCTCCCAGTAGCTCTAAAGCTCATTAATATAAATGTTATATCTCGTTTGTTTAATCTGTACACAAGCAGATGAGTAAAAACGTCAAGTTGGCGTTTTACGGCGATGTGAATGCTGGAACTATTTCTTGGCCTGGCACAGCGACTTTCTGGAGTCTTATCATCACCATGATTGCCTCCAGTCTTTATGCTAAGCTAATTGCCTGCTGGCTCTGATTTCACATTCACCATACAGAAATGAGAGTAGTATCGATCCTCTCATCTAACTTTCTGCAAGAAAGCAAATAAGCGTTTCTTTCCCAAAATATTGAGATATTAACTTTGCAGTGATTTACTCTGTGTACTACACCACACAATTAACTTTTACTGTAAGTATTAGTTGGGCCTGACTACCCTGTTAACCTACCTGCAGGTTCAGCTGAGTGAAACTCGCAGGGAGCTCCAGGAGCTGAAGGCCAGCCTGAGGGTCGCCCAGAAAGAGAAGGAGCAGCTGCTTGGAGAGAAACAGGTACAGACACACTGTTAGATTAAGTTTTTCCAAAAAAAAGAGTAAACACTTTGCACATGTGGTGTTTCAGGTACTGACTTTGTGTTTTGAATGAATGAATGGCTTGTATGGATTAACAAGTAAACCGTTAAAGTTTTATTCTAATCAGCTCACAACTGCTTCACTCATTATCAGCTTTGAATTTAGTGCAAGTTTAGTTATTTGTACCACTTTCAAGCTCGAGTGTGCCTATGAATAACGACTGTTTTTAGAAAAGCTCTGTATCAACAATATATTCATATCCTAAAGCCTACTAACATGTACACAAGTACACTGGGATCGTGAATGTCCCAGGTGTTTGGAATCTTCTGTCTGTTGTTGTCTTCTTAGTTGTTATTGTGCAATATAAATTGTTTATAGTGCAATATAAATCAGTGGATTTCAGGGCAGTCAGTGCTGCTGCTGTTAAAGTGCCTGCAGAGTTTTTGTTGGCTAACCACCATCACATTTGCCCACTACTGGCAGAGTAGATGGTCAATGTTTTTAAAATCAGTGTCCAGCTTAATTTTAACATCTGCCATATGGCAGCATAGCAGCCAGACTGTGGCGTATCATAAATCAAACCAATGTTTTAATGTTGAACAGTGATAATAATATATAATAGCAAATGTTGTGTTTGTGTATTTACTGTGTAACCGGTTTATGAGGCTTTGGCTTGAAGAAGTCGGACATCGTGAGGGCAATGGCTGCTGAAGCTGTGATGAAAGTCCTGCCCTGGTGTGTGATATGATGGCTGTATTTTCCAATACAGGAGTTGATGGAGTACATCTGTCAGCTGGAGCAGAAGATGGGAACAGTGGCCAGTGCCAAGTGGAGCGCTGCCCCGGTTGCCTCTACAGGTGAATGGAGCCTCACATTAATCTACTGTATGCCCTGCAGATGTGAACAATAAAAGTGTTAACTATCATTGAACAGCAACACTAAATATTGTTCAGAATGGCCTGCGAGCAGTGCTCTGAGGCAAAGTGACCACTTTTTCTTTCCCAATGTTTCTGTGTGGCAGGGCGGCCTGGCAGTGTATTATCTGACTCCGAGGATGAGAACCCAGAGGCTTTGCAGCCTCTCCGTCCACCAAGACCTCTGGGACACTACAGCCTGTGTGAACAGGGCGAGCCCGATTCCTTGCTCCTTGCCACCCCTCCTCCCTCTCCCAGGGAGGCAGAGAGGAGCGTGGTGGTCATCAACCAGCCGGCCCCGCTCTCATCGCCACACCAGGCTGGCGCTGACACTTTGGCTCACAGCTCTGATTCGGTGAGAAGCGCTATCTGAGCCATTCAGCTTGACCATTGTGTAATTATATGTGATACTGAAAATGAGCTATGTCTCCATGCTGATAGCCATGTGCACCAGTTAAACACGGGCAGGGGATCGTTTGATATAGACATTATCTCCTGAAGCAATTAGGCCACTAGTCTGCAAGTTATTAGAATATAATAGGTGCTGGACAAATGTGTGTGTGACATATTAATGTGTGTGTGTGACATATTAATGTGTGTGTGTGTTGCTGTCTGTTGTTAAGGAGGAGGAATCTGATCCACATCAGTGTGGAAGGCACAGCTCTGGAGAGGAAACAGCACTTTTGCTGCCTGAGCACACGGACACTGTTCTCAGGTACAATCTTTCACCTCAGACACACACATAATCATACATAGAATAAATACACACACACACACACACACACACACACAGGAGGAGGGAAACATACTTATATCCATTACTCTCATCACTGTGTCAGCACATTGGCTCCTTGTCAGAGAACAGAAAGTGAGAGTGACAACGAGACTGAGACAGACAGAAACAGCAGCCAACAGACGGGAATCTGAATCTGCACAAAACCAAAAAAAAAAAAAAACTGTCTGGAAAGTGGGTGGAAGAGGGTGGAGTAATGCTCCATAAAATCTAATGCATTCAAAATATTGTCATTGTAAAAGTATATACTGTACGTACGTTATTTGCAGTAAAATATTTTAAAGTGTCAAAAGTAAAAGTCATTTTGAGGTGAAGTTTCTGTCACCGGTGGTGGAAAATTAATTAAATTTTATGATCAAAACATGGTTTTGAGGCACTTGTACTTTACTCAAGTATTTCCATTATATGCTACTTTGACCGTCAACCCCAGTAATCCACTATACTTGTTATAAAACAAATGATTCGACCATCGGCCTGTGACCTTGTTACATGTTATAGATGGCTATGAGTTGTTAGCTGTTCCAGCCTCTAAACTTCTCATAAGGTTTCATCTAAAGAACTGAAGAGCAAAGAGTGTCCAGTATTTTACAAAAAAAGAGAGAAAAGTCCCAAACATGAATGCAAAGTTGTTGAGCAGAACTTTTTCCTCTTGTCTTTACGACATCTCACAACCACTCAGATTTATCCTGTGACCCTTTAGAGGGGGCCTGATCCTCAGGTTGGGAAACACTGGACTAAACTACCTGTACTGTAAATGAAGTCAAAAGTAACTCATCAAGATACAACAGTAAAATGTTTTTCCACATTTTTACATCTGTATAAACAATCTAATAATATATCAGGCACATTTTTGTGGGACAACTTTTGATACTTTATAACACTATTACTTGTACTATTATTTGTATTATTGGAGTATTTTTAAGTTGTTGTGGTATTTTTTGGTCTATATACTTCTTCCACCACTGCCTTTCTTAGTGTTACATTGTTGCTACATCAACATATAAATGTATTTGATGTTACAACCAGTATGGCTATTTCATATATTACTGCAGTAAAAGGTAGAAAAAAACATACTACTTGCCTTTCCTAAAGATATGGTGTAGGTTAGCATGTATTCACCTTAATGAAGGGCAAGGCAAGGGAGGACAAGAAAATCACAACAAAATGGTGCAGAGTTGAAGATTTAATGTTCAAAAATGGGGATTTGCATTACTGACTGCATATTAAAATGAAAATTTCTTTGAGCCCAAACAAGCCAACAAATTTCTTCCTGTCATGCTGGCTGGTTTTAAACTCCAGCAATGCATCATATTTTATGAGCTCATGGTTTGATTTGTGTGTACAACCTCTCTCTGAAAAGTAATTTGTGAGCACAGCAGCCAGATAAATGCAGTGAAATCAAAAGTATCATATTTCTCACCTTTAAATGTAGAAATTAAAAGTTCTAAAGTGTATCAAAGCGGAAGAATGAAGTATTTCTGAATTATACTGAAGAATAGTACCTGAGTAAATCTACTCAGGTCTACTTACTTTCCACCTATGGTGGCACACAGAAACGGTTTCACGCGTACACTTTGAATTCAAAGCTTGCTAATGCACACAGACGCATGCGACCAATTATTTATGGTGACAGGGTGAGTATGGCTTGAAGATGGAAGTTTTGAATATGTGGTCGTAAAAGAAGTTGAGTCAGGGTGAGGCGGGGGAGGCTGTGTGAGACAGAGCCGGGGCGTGGGAGGAGCGAGATGGGAGGACAAGGGGACAGATAAGTTGACAGCAAGCTGTAGCAATGATTTACCTGAGGGGTGTACCGCAGTCACGGGCCAATTTTCAGCATCATTAAAGCCCTCTCTCTCCCACTCAGCCACTCCTTCAGTCTAACCTCCTCTTTCAACCAGAATGAGTGTTTCTTTCAGTTTTTTCACACACGCACACACTCTGCTTTGTGTCCTCCTCCAGTGATCTGGCCGACACCTCGCTATGGTAACCGGTGGACATCCAGCCACTGCCGCAGCGAGTGATCAAAAGGAGAGGAGAAGGGGGATTTTCTCTGAGTTAATGTGGTCCCACATTACTTCCACTAAGCACATATACAGCTCACTCATTACACAGACAAACTGTTAATATGCAATTTACATCGTATCTGCCGTGAACCTTTGGTTTCTTTCCTCCTAGGCTGTTGTGGTATTGCCCTAGCTGTTTTGTTGTTAGAAATGACATAATGCTTGCGGTGGCAGGTCAACACCATGTTTATGACTGACATAAGACTGTTGCACAGTTTTAGGCATGGGCTCTGGCGTTTGAGAGTTCGCAGGCTGTAGCCCAACGATTTCTGTTGAATCACTGCTATGTCGAGAGCTTTACGATGGATGTTATGTCGTTTTTATGACATTTGTGATTAGGAGTCATGACAGGCACTGTAATTATGATGTTTTGTACAGGCCTGGCTCCTCTGGAAGTCATGGCAAAACTCTCTTCCAGCATTAAATTCTCCACAGCGGCTTTGAACACTATTCATGGCAGCGTAAAGTAATGATACAGCATCATGCTAGAATTATATTGCAGCAGTGTAGGCCTATGACATCATATTTCTCCTCCATTTACTCAGAGCTAAGGTTTGATATGCACTTTCTTGTACGCATTAGCAGTTGATTGTTGTCATGCAGATGCAGTTAAGGAGATTTAGTGACGCAGAGGCGCTTCAAGACGGACAAGCATTTGAAATAGACAGCTTATTGAACAGATTGTGTTTAAAGTCTATTAAGATAGGTGCCAGATGCAACTTTCTACTTCAGTAACTTCATATCATCATTATTATAAAATTAATGCTCATAAGCTTTTCACTATAGATCAGCTGCAGTTTTTACTCGCTAATGATCCTGGATTTTACGTTTCATAATTATTGAAATGAGACGCTAATTTACTAGCTGGTTATTTGGATATTTAGTGTTGATCTTTGCTACAGTTTTGTACACAAATCTTACGTCACAACCGTTTAGTTCTGAATTTGTGCCTAAAATAATGAAAAAAAAAAGAGTAAAAGAAAATCATCTTTATAGATCCTGACATCATGACGTGGTGTTGGTATTTTCCCCTAGCCCTATGGCAATGTACTGCCTAATAAAAATTGCTGCCTATCTTTTAATCAATACTGTATGCATTTTTCATGATTTTCTATTTATAATTAACTTGAGTTATGCTGCAATGAAACTATATTCAGGTTTAGTTTGAAATAGGTGTTTGTTTTCCACACAACCGTTTGTGCAATGTGTGACAGAATTTTCCATGCTTGGCTAAGAAGATTTGCTATAGACACTTTGATGCTTGATTTTATCTGCTGTATTTGCACCCTATTTTTACTATAGAAGAGTTTTTAGATGAAAAGTTGATATATGGATACTTAACAATATGTCGGTTGTGTCCTTTTTCATCGTTATCTTAATCATTACCATCGTGTGTTGTGTTTACGCATATTTTAGCGACACTTTTTTTTTGTTGTTTTTTTTTTTTGTTTTTATCATGTTTTCAAATACTTACATTGATATTTGAGTCATGTTGTTGCAAGATATTGGTGCTAATGAAAGGGAATTATACCAGCGTGTTGTTGTGGGCAAGAGGTGGAAAAAGAATGAATTTTAATGTTTAAACAGCTTCAACGGGACCAGGATTATTATGAAGTAGTCATGAAGGGAGTAAAAACCTCTCATTTAACTTGTGTCACTATGTATTCTGGTGTTGGAGTACATGTCGATTCTCTTTATATAGAAGCGGGAATGTTTTGAGGAACCTGGTATTCTTTCCCAGAAGATAGCACACTACATATATTCTCCATCGTCTTCGTTTGTGGTTGTAACCTGACTTTATGTCTTAGGGAAGTTATTTTTTTTGTTGTTCCGCTGAGAGCTCCAGTACGAGTACTCCTCGTCAGGACACTGTCTCCCATTGCAATAAAGCTCCAGTGGTTATGGTTTGTTTTGAAGTTTTGTGTGTGAAGGTTATGTATACCACCGTGTATTTTCTTATCAGTCATGTAACAGGGTTTGGGTGGGGTTCTGCATAATAAAATGGTTTATGTATCCATTATTGGGTCTAATGTGTCTTTTTCTGGCCAAAGATCATAGTAATATTTTGATCCTCACATGACATTTCACTGGTAATTAACTATGCCATTTCTTTTCACATCGCTATATAACCTATATTCCCTTTTGGCTCGTTGCCTGTTTCAAATACATCTCTCACTCAGGATTTTCTCTCCACTCACCTTTGGCTCTCTCGCTCTCACCCCTCGGGCCTCACCTCCTCATCATCTTCACTCTTGTGCCTCCCCACTCCTCCGGCAGTCCCCTGCTCCCTCTTTTAAGCTCTCCTCCTGCTCCTCTACCACACTCCCTCCATCTTAAGTCTGGGGTGACGATAGCTAATTATAAAATCAATGATGCCGGGCTGCCTAGTTTACAGCCCCCTCTAAAACCTTAACTGGGAAATCACTGTGGGATTGATGACTCCCTCACTCTTTATCTCTTTTAATTAGAAATGTAAAAGATATGAAGACCCAGAGGCCAGAACACATCTCCTAGTTTTTATGACCCCGGCGCCTGCCTTCCCCAGCCCTCGCTCCCCTTCCCCAATCACCCCTTCCTCTACCTGGCCTTGTTTATTTCCTCTGCCTCCCTGCTGGCACACCCTCCATTCTTACTCTTGTCACAGATACCTTTACCCATTTCTTCATCTCTTTCTCCATTACCCTTTCTTTAAGATCGCCTGCCTGCCTCTCCGCTCGCACAGGGGGAAGGTGTTAAATTTATGGTCTTTGCACTTGAAAACGTTTCTCACCTTCCCCTCACCTCTCCTCTCTTCCCTTGACTGATTCCCAACCCTCCATGGATTCACTGCATATGTAACAAATGACGAACATGTCCTTCTTGTCTGTTCTGACCCAAGCAGGAGACACACTGTAAATGATGTGCTGTTTCACATTATGACCCCTGCTCCCAGCTCCATGCATCCAACATATGACATATGCACCTGTCTGTCTTGTATATAGCTCTAGGTCCACATAGGAAGACCCTGCAGTTTGTTTTTTTTTTATCACGTCAAACCCAGGTCACATGCACCTCCACTCTCTCGCCTTTATCACACCCTGAGCCCGGGCCCTTCCTCTCTAACTGCTGCCAGGAGCATTTGGGTTCACTGAACTTTATCCTCCTGATCGCTCTCTGAGGAGCCAGCTTCTCCTGCTCCATTATCTCTCCTGTGTGTTGACTAAAGTACCGCTGCAGTTTGCTTATGTTCAGAGCTAACTCAGCGGATGTGCAGCAGGATCTCTCTCCGGGTTTAAATATTCAAATGAATTTCTTTGGTATGCCGCACTCATGACCTACTTTTATGGATTCTTTACAATTTTTTATGAATAATTGATGTCCTGTGGCTGCAAGAATATTACAAGGGAGATTTTTACCCTTTATTAATTCATTGTACAGTTATACCTTTTTTCAGGGACCTTGCTTTACACATTCCCATCTTCTTCTTTTTTTCTTACTGGCTCAAGTAATTAGTTAATCAAGCATCACTGATGTGGAAGGATGAGTATATAGAAATCTTGTCCGGCTCCTTTAAATTCCCCCAAGCACACCCAAACCCTCCCATGGGTTCCCATGGCAACATCTTCCAGGGGCTCAGTATATGAGGCCATTTGATTGTTCCTTGTAAAATAGTGTATAATGTATGGACCTTATTTTAATTCCAGTCTGGTGTTATTGATCTGTCTTTAATGATAGTTAATTAAAACAATCGTATAATTGATAGAATCTCATCTCTGTTTATCACCCTCCTCTGATTCTCTCTCTCTCTATTAATAAAATCAAGGTGAGGCATTAGTATCCCACACTGGTACTCTGAAAAAAAGAGAGATGTTTACTATCAGTGGCCCTTTACTAAGAGGATCCCTGTTCTTTATCAGGATATCAAGAGAGCCCGATCTTATCAGTGATGTACTCAAGGTAGATGTTATAAAATCAGTGACAAATGTATAACTCTTGAGTTTTGGTGACATTTAAAAGACCAATCTTGAAAATGTTTAAGGCCGTCAAGGGGGTTTCCTTGTTTTCTTCATTTGCTTGTTCCAAACGTGGTTTGCGCTGCTATGATCAGGAGATATTCTCACAAATGTGTTGACTCTATGTTGAGTTTAAGAGCCTGATGTCCTTTCACATTTCACAGCTCATTACCAAAACAGACTCCGCTTTGGATCCAAGATGCTGTCTTCTACCAGCTCAAATATCACATTAATCCAGTAAAAACTGATAACATGTTGGACTATGAACTGTTTAGCTGGAAGCATCACTTTCATTTTCCCTGGCAGACCTCTAACAGGGACATGACAACTAACGATTATTATTATTTTTTTATCATCAATTAATCTCCCAGTGATTGCTTTTATTACTTGTTTAGTCACATAAACACACAAAATCACAACTTTGCAAAGCCGAAAGTGTTTAAACCCAGAGATATTAAATATATAATGACGTGGTAAAGCCACGGCATGTTTCATATGGGAATAAGAAAATGTTTGGCATTTTCCCCACAGATTTAGCTTGAAATCGGTTATGAAAATATGAAAATTTCTGATTGTTGTTTATCAATAAATCTATGAATTCTTATATTGATGCATGTTTCATCTTATCCAAAGAGATATACATTATTTCTTTATCTTTATCTTATTGTTGTTGTGGTGAACATCAAGTTTCATTCTTTTTATTTATCATATGTCGTCCACCTTTCTAACGTTCAATAAATAAATAAATAAATAAATCATAACAGACAGATTTACTCATTAACTTCTAAACCACAACTATCTTTGAGTCAAAACCATCGGAAAGAGTAAGTCTACCTGCACTTCTGCAACTGCAGAGTGAACAAATCTTAGGAGCAGACCTTTATCTGATGTCCTTGTGCAGCAGGAGACTGTGATTTATTGGCCTCTGCACCCACAGCTCTCCCTGACCTAACAGATCCTGCTCTTATCCTCCATGCAGGGTGAACACTGCTGCAAGCAGCGCACCCTGCAGTCGTGGTTCAAGAGCTCCCTCTACTGACAAATGATGGTAATGCATGACTTACAGGACAGTGTTAGAAAAACTGTGTACTGTATGAAATTTTGACACACGAAATAATAAAAAAAAAAGTCCAGTAATCTCACAAAAGTAGTTTATTGTGCCTCTTACTGTTTATATGGCTTTTCTTTGTATGACAAGAGTTGACATAAACAGAGGGTAGACAACACCTTGGCCATGTTGAAAAACAAAAAAACATAAAACAACATAATCTCAATGTTCTGCCTGCACTGCTGTCACTGACATCATGACAGCCCAGCAGAGAGAGAAGAGATGACGTCATCACGCAAGTGTTCTTGTATGACAGCGTCATGCCGAGGACATTCACCCAATCACTGAAAACACGTTAAAACATTCACACACACACACACACATTCCCACGCACGCACGCACACACACACACACACACACACACACACACACACACTCAAAATGAGGAGACCTGCCCATATTCAGAAGATGGGACCTCTCACCGCTACAGAGAGAATGTTCATATTGCTTCAAAGAGAGACAAAAAAAAAAAACCCCTCTGTACTTGTATATCAGCTGTGCTCTACCAGCTGATCGCCAACAGAGACATTTTGGCAATAAAGAAATGATACATGAGAACACATAACCCTCCACGGCTCCTTTAAAGAGAGGTGAGGATATACACAAGAAGACAAGATGATATAATGGCTTTTGGGATGAGAAGGCAGTTTGCTGCATGGATGCCAGTGCGAGCACAGGCGGGGCAGTGAGGATGATGATAACGATGATGATGATGATGATGATTTGTCCCCCTCTGGGAGAGTCAGACTGGCATCCATGCTGTTTTTCAGACTTGTTACCTTCTATGTACACGCAGAGGGGTTGAGCTGATCAAAACGGAGTCAAGAATAACACACATAAATATTGCCTGTTTCTAGCATGCCTGAGAGCAGCTAGGGTTTGGTCCTTACTGAAAAGCCCTGAGTCTGATTCCAAAATGTCTTCCATAAGGATTCCTGCTTTTGACTTGCATATGTCTTTGATCGTTGTGTTGATGCATAATGTTGCTACTATGAGTGGATGTTGCTTTTGTCCGTGTTGAAAGTGTGTGCGTGTGTCCGGTGTCTATCGACATCGTCGGGGAGTGCTCTAAGGTTGATTGTTGTCGATATTATTATCAGTTTGAACATGCTAACAGAGATAGACGCTCACAGACAGTAACTCTACTCTGCAGCGGATGTGATGTGCCTGACTTGAATAGAGGATGACAAAAGTGCTACATGTACGGTGTAAAAGTGTAAATCTCTGTCTGGGCACTTGATGCCAGGTTGGCACATCTGCTACAGCTGAGGGTAGAGTGAAAGGAGTGTGTGTGTGTGTGTGTGTGTGTGTGTGTGTGTGCTTGTGTATATATGCTGTACGTGAGATCGAGGGTGTGTTAGTGCATGTGTGAGTGAGCGCTCTGCTGTGAGGAGTGTTGGATCGTGGCTGGAGTCCCTGCCAGTAGTCAAACTCATGCCCCAAAGATGACTTCTCCTAACTTTGGCACAAATATGCTTACTTTCCATATTGACAGCATTAGTTGGCTACAACGAGAGCAAAATAGAATAATGCCAATTCCCTGATAACAGATACTGATTAAGTCACTGCAACATAACAATAGTCCTCTGGGTTGATTATCATTGACATCCACAGTGAGCCAAAGTGCCCAAAAAAAAAGCCCCAGCTAAGCATATGTAGCTGCTAAGGAAGACCCAGCCAGTTCTGATTACCCTTCTTTCCCTCTGAATATCTTCTCAGGAAAGCTCTTCAAAGAAAAACAAACAAACAAAAAAACTTGTCTACAGGATTCATATATAAAAACCAGAATAACAAATAAAGACAAAATTATAATGGTATATAGATATGTATGGACTTATTCATAAATTGAAAAAAAAAAAAGAAAAAGAAAAAACAATATTTAAAAGCAATAACCACAAAAACAAAAGATAAGCATACTCAATTTGGTTTTGACCTGTACTCTTGTTTTCTTTTGAGAAATGTGCTTGTTGTAATCCATCGGAATCAACTGCTCAGTTCTGGTGTCTGGTTTGGCCGTTCCCCTATTTTAGATATAAACAACAATAGTGGAAAAAAAAACAAAGACATTTAGCTTTCTCAAAGAGGTTATGTTCTTTTTGTCACGTCAACTTCCCTCTTGGCTACGCCAGGAGTTCATACGGTTTTACTGTCATCTCTCCTTTATTTTTCTGTAGTTCACTTGTCATGGACCATGTGGCCTGAGTTAGAAAGTGTCTATACACATAAGGCTCTGCTGTGCTCCACTGTGGAGGACACAATGATGTGCAGTAAGGAGAGAGAAAGGGGGAGGGAAGGCCAGCATTTTCTTGAGGTGGGAGAGGGAGTGAGGTTGGATTGTATGTTTCCATGTATGTATGTATATGTGTGTGTGTGTGTGCATGTGTGTATGCATGTGTTTCAACCTGTATGAGCATGAGTGTGTGCATGTATGAAATGCTCTGTTCACTGCGCCCTCCCAACAAGGCCTTTCCTTGACCCATCTATAGCATCCAGAACCCCCCAGGGCTCCCCGTCACTGTCCGAGCCCCTGTCACGCTCTTCGTCTCCCACATCATCATCGTCGTCTTCGTCTTCCTCCTCCGGCGATGGCTCGCTGCCGTTCTCTGTGGCCCAGCTGTCCTCCTCGTCCTCAGCCTCCTGCTTCAAGACCAGGGCTGGTGGCGGAGGTGGCGGCGGCGGCGGAGGCGGCGGGCTATCGTTGCACTCTGTTTGGTCCTCAAAGGCCTCTGGATTCTCAAGCATCTCCCTGATCAAAGGAGGCATTGGCCCTGGGATCTCCATCTTCAGAGTGATGGCTCTCTCTGCACCTGGAAGCATTAAACATGGTGATGTAAATAATTAGTCATACTCTATAAGTTTGCTGACAAAGCCCTGCGTGTTACGAATGGGTTATGACAGCAGTGAGGCCTTTTACAAACTCGGAATCAATCTCTTCGTACTGACCCTTAGTGCTGATGCCCCTGAGGTCGGTGATCTTCATCAGCATGCGGGGGAACATGTGAGGTTTGTTGGGGCGACGGCGGCGGGCGTAGATCTTCAGAGCCTCGAGTAAAGGCTCTTGCAGCTTATCCACTTTTTGTGGCTCCTCTAGATCCATACGGTCTGATGAAGAGTGCAGAAAGCAAAATATTCTCTATTATTTACCAGAATCACGTGAAGGTTTATTATTTTTTTCGAAATAATTTAAAACAAATATTCAGGTCTTTTACTAATCCTTTCAAACCAGTAACAAAAAATGCTTCCAACATATGTGGTCAGTGTATGTACACGCTGCAGTACCTCCACAGATAAGGCAGATGGCACTGAGGAGGCCAGTTTCTGTGTCGTCCATCTCCAGGGGTAGAAGCTGGCCAGCAAAGGCGAACACCAGGTCCGTGAGTGGTCCGAAACCGGCATTGTGCATCTGAGTCCGGTTCAGAGTCAGGCCATCTGAGAAGGTCATAGTGTCCTGTTCTGGGGTGTAACGTGTGCAGATCCTCAGCATCTGTGAGCATGAGAAGGTGGAAAACTTTGTAAGCAGTGAGAAAAATATGATATATAGGTGAAAAACAAGGTTTTCTACAACTAAATATCTAAATATCTGCAGTAGCTAAAGACATCAAAGTGTCTATTTGTGTATAACTATTCCCAAAATATACAATAGGTTCAAGCAAACCTCCCGACACTACCACCTGTCACCACCAGATGCCAGTATTCTCTTATGTGTCAAGTTCTTTATTTGTGAGAAAAGGGCTCTGCTGTCAAGAGTAAATGAAGAGGACAAAAGGCGGAAAAAAAGGAAGACAACGGTTACTCACCAGAATGTCCAGGCAGGCCGACTTCAGTAGAGTAATCTGGTCAGCGATGGTGAGGGTGGTGAAACCTGGCAGCCGCTTGGCAAATTCCACAATCTTGATGATGCATTTGGTGGAGAGCTCACTGAACTTGTCCCATAAACCCAGATCCAGCTGGACGCGGTGGTCTGAGCTGGAGTTCTGAACACACACACACACACAGACACAGACACAGATAGATCAGTGTGCTGTTAGCGAGGTGGTGTACAACCCTTTTTTTGCATCGAGGGCGAGCGTGTCTGAGCCTCACAACACATTTACATTTTACATCAATCAAGGGAAAAAAAAAATCCATTTACATGTTACATCAATCATTCAGAGGCCACACAGATGGCTAAATGGGGAACTGAATTAGTTAAACCACCACTATGTTGGGAAAGCTACGGTGAATTTACGTCTTTGCATGCAATTATGGAGCTCTCAGTGACGACACAGCTTGGAGAATGTTGCCACACACGGTATGAGTGAACGGTAGTATGTGGTTTACTTACGGTGGTGTATTTGCCCAATTGGCAAAGTGACGGGAAGGTTTCTTGGTGAGCTTTGCTGACTTTATTGACCAACTCCTCTAGCTCTCCACTTAGCTCATAACTCTCTGGAAGCACCACCTC
Organism: Protonibea diacanthus; assembly: GCA_028641955.1. Classification (NCBI taxonomy): domain Eukaryota; kingdom Metazoa; phylum Chordata; class Actinopteri; family Sciaenidae; genus Protonibea; species Protonibea diacanthus. Next base: position 12,959,775 of record CM053984.1, read on the forward strand.
CTCCTTCACATCCTTCTTCTTCTTGTTTCTGTCATTGCGCACCGCTGTGCGAAGAAAAACACGAAATCAAAGCAGTTAGAAGAGAAGATTTGCCACAACTTCATACAAAATCCTTTACTCATGCGATTTCACAGATCAGCTACAGAATGTCCTTTTTTTTTTTTTTTTATCTGTGATCACATGTAAAAACATCCACAGTACTCTTAATGCTCTCTGTCTTTCACCACTGTCAAAGACATTGTGCTCGCTGGTGGAAACAAGAACACAGCAGCAGCTGAGGTTGCTCTTAACAGTATTAACATATTTCCTTTAGGACGACACGGACACTGGCTATCTATTTCTTATCACCCGCTCTCTTCCGTGTCCATCTCTCTATCCACTTGACCGGTGAACATAAGCCAGTCCTCCACTCTCTCCCTCTCTGCCTCCTCTCCCTCCTCCTCCCATACTTTCCTTCCTCTCAGGATATCCAGTAATAGCAGAGGCACAATGTGATCCCGGTCTTAACACACATCCCACACAAACATTACACCATGCATGTCCCACGGGCTCTATGAGGGGCAAGAAAATGCCACTTACACACAGCCATCAACACACAAGGTCACAATAAAGAGAAAAACCGCGTCTTTGACTCTGCAAGCAGTACGAATGCTGCCGCCATTACCTTTGTCAAAACCCCAAATTTTGTTTTCTGCTCTGTTGCCTTCATGAATGAAAGCAGTGTTTGTGCGGGCCAGAGGGCGAGGTTTTGTGGTGAAACAGGAAGTTAGAATCATTTTGTAAAGCGATTAGTCATATGATTGGTACAGTGCCCAGCCTCGCCCTGATCACCACCCCTGGTAGGCTCATCATCTGTCTCTGTGCTGCATAGTTTCCCAGCATCTCTGCGCGTTAATAAATCAATACATTTGCACTGTGTGAATCAGGACAGATTAAGCTGTGATTAGTTTTGTGGTATAAAAAAAAAAAAAAAACCCTGACTCTGAGCCAAGAATAATTTGAATATCAACTGCTTGCTAATGTCTCAGAGATACAGAAGTATATCATACTGTGTCGCTGAAGGCAGAACACGCAGCCTCGTGTGTGTGCGCCCGTGTGCACATGTATGTAAGAGAGTGAATATCCATGTTTTACAAGTGGGTCTCTCTAACCCCTTGGGACTCAAGTCCTGGAGGACTCACCTTCCTTGGACATGCCGACCTCAAAGCATTTCTGCAGCCTGCAGTACTGACAGCGGTTGCGTGTGACCTTGTTAATCTGACAGTTCTTGTCTCTGTGGCAGGTGTACACCATGTTCTTCTGGATACTGCGACGGAAGAAACCCTGAAGCATCAGGAAGCAAGAGACAAAAGGGGACAGGGCGAGAGAAAGAGACAGATTGTGTTTTGTAGCCATGTCATCAAATCAAGGACGTGACATTTGACTAGTTGTCTTTCATACACGCTCTTATTTATGAATGCAGAAGTGAAAAACAAAACAATCTAACATTTGAGTTCTTACGCTCTCTATTTCTTTCTTCTTCATGTTTTCCTTTTTCACACTACACTACTATAACTCATATTATAGAAATTGTCCAGTCTGCATACAAGGTTCTTTTTTTATCTTGATGAAAAGGCACTTCACTAATATTTCTGGCAACACAGCATTTTTTTTTTCTAAATGTATGAAATAAATCCAGACAAAGCGGAGCACACGGGGATATGGCAGGTTCTTCTCACCTTGCAGCCCTCACAGGAGCTGACACCGTAGTGGTACCCTGAGGACTTGTCCTGGCACACAAAGCATGGCTTGTAGATACGAGGTGGGGGAGGTGGTGACGGAGAACTGGGTACCATCTCCTCTGAGCTGGTGCTCTGGGTCTCCACCGCTATGGACAAGAACACACAAAAAGAGAGAAGAGCGCATGATCATGTGATTTCTTGTAAATCTACCGTGGAGCCTGAAATGTCACGTGTCAAATATACATGCAGATGTAGACAGTCGAGCGTGTTTAACTTTGTAACTTAATATGACAACTGACAGCATTTCCCTTTTCTTTTCCATGTGATTTGCAATGCTAAGTAACGGCTGTTGGTTCAGTTGGCAAAATTTTCTCCTGGAGGTGGATTAAGATACATGATCGCATATTCTTTTTTTAGCTCGTGTCTCTGTTGGACAAGCTCAATAAGATAAGAGAGAAAGGCAACAGTTTTTACTACCAGACACCAATTACCACCCTAAGGGGCAGCACTCAGGTGCATATACGGGGAGATTATTGTTTCGTGTGAACACACAAAGAAACAAAAGGAGGAATGACTGTCTGACAGCGGAGACAAAACTTCTTTTATAGCAGTAAACCACAGCGCTGGAGATTGACAGCTCCTCTGATAAGGCCGGGTAACGAGCTGTTGCAGCCAAGAGTCAAAGCTGGCTCTTCGTCATTCCACAGGCTGACAACAGCACATGATGACATCTTGCACGCCCCGAGTAGACGCGCGTCACACACACACACACGCATGCAGAGCTGCTGTAAAGCTCTCTGTCTACCTTTCAAACTGGAGCACAGCTGTGACGTCGGCGCTACCTCGAGTCACATACTTGTTATGGTACATTAAACTTCACTATATTCCAAAGTGGAGCACGTACAGGCTCTTTTAGATGTTCAAGTGTGCAGCATATGGATTCCATACTTCCCCCAGAGAAACATAAGCTGCTGCGCTACGACCAGACCCTCGCCACACATGCTAGCCTGCACAAACTCACAGACACACATGTTGCTCTGGGGAAGTATGGAATCCATACGCCGCACACTTGAACATCCACTTACCCAACAGCACCTCTTTCAACTTTCACCCTTGGTTACCCTCAAACTTCAACCCCCCAACTCTGCATCCCACCACCCCCTGACACACAAACCCTATTTTTCTCTTGTTTCCTGGCCCTAAATTCCTCAGTGCAGCCCTGCCAGGTTTTAATAGAGGCCTAGGCTCGTAAGGCGGCCTATAAAGGCGGTCCCATGGCTGGACTGGAGGCCCCAGCTCGGCTGGCCTAAACTTTATTGGGACTCGGTCACCTTGGGCAGCTATTCACACCACCAGCTGTAGCTCCCAGCCCGTAAAAAAAGCCAATCATAAAATAAAAAACAGGGAGGCTCTAAAATTCTAACTTTTACTGCCCCCACCTCCCCCTAGCACCTTCAATGGAAAGCACAGAGGGCTAGCCTAAACTTAACCTACAACCCCCCCCCCCCCCCCCCCCCCCCCCCCGGCTGAGGCAAAAAACCACCAGCTTGGCTTTTTACAAGAGAGGGGAGACTTCAAAAAGAGGAGAAAAAAAGGGGGCATAAAAAGAGGAATTTGATAAAAAACAGAGAAAGGGGCAGAAGGGGGGAGGGGGAGGGGAGGACACAGTTGCTCCTGAGGGCAAGTCTTGTTCAAGACCAAGCTGACCATTACTACCACTTCTGCTACAGCTGCTGTGACTGGCCAGCTACTACCTCATTAATGATAGTAACAGAAATATGTCAGACATTTTCATTTGTTGCCTGCTGCTCAGACATCTGTTTTTCATATGTGTTTTTATATTTGACAATTCAGAATCCACATTCAAATTCCTCCTTTGAAAGCCTTACTTTGCTGGAGGCAAAGATGTTTTCCATTAGTTTTAAGAGCGATCCTGAAGCCAAATGTGCAAATCAATCTAAAACCTGAAGTTTACGCCCGCTGAATGTTTCTACAGCAGTTCTCATATCTCCCTGGCCAGAATGTAACAAAGCAGCAGGGTCAGTGGGAGAGCAGAAACCCTCTGAACGTGCCATGAACCTCTGTGTTTATGCAATAATAACAGCAGCAAATGAGGCTCCAGACCGAGCGCTGACAACCCCTTAGAAAAGGACAAACCATATGTGGCGTCAAGTAACGAACACTGACTGACACCGTCTAAATGGAGAAAGAGAGCGAGCCAAACGGAGAAAGACCGTCCTGGAGAAAATTCGGACAGCAGCGAGAGAGAAAAAATACATCAGGCTCCGTCAACACGTTGAACCTGGTTCCTGCCAGAGAACATGACTCCTGTACCCGCCTCATTCAGCCCGCTCCATCCAAATCCCCCGCACCACTTACCCCAGGGCGCCACAGTGAGAGGGCCCATTCAGGCAGCCGCCCTGAGCTCCTTTACCCGGTCTCCTCAACTCAGCTCATCACTGTTTAGAAAACAAAGCCCTGTGAAATGAGAGGCCCTCCTTATCAGTGCTCCGAGGCCTGGGGCACCATTTGCATGACAATCCGCCGGCCAAGGCCTGTGAGCTGATGACGGACGGATGAGATGAGAGGAGTGGGATAGGTGGGTGGCTGCTGTTGTTGGGGGAGGAGAAGGGGATAATAGAAAGCAAGAAGGAGGGATAGTTGAGTTACCAGAAGCCACTGTTCGTTTCCTGCTAAGTATCAGTTTACTCCCTAATCCCTTCTCTCAATGCCCTCTGCACACAAGTGGTCCAGCTGCACTGACCAGGCTTAATCCCCTGGTCATATACACACACAGAGATACTATTCAATGGCCGCAAACTACACACACATGCATACAGGAGAATAACATTCATGAGTGACAAACTAGGAACCGCACACCACAATCTGCACTCCCGTGCTTTGTTCTTAAGCGCTTCAGCCGCACATCATCATCCTCCTCAACCTCATTTGATGTGAAATGTAACTGCACACGACAGAAATAGCAGTTTAGCTAAAGGTGACTTCAACTGGGTCAATTACATTAAATTCTAGGTCAAGTCAGCTGGGCCAATCAACGTCCCTTTAGCGGATACAATAGGAGAGAAAACGAGGGAATAAGAAGAGGTACTACAGAAAAACAAGCGACTTTCTGGCAACACTGAAGCTGCCTGGTGTTCACTCAACTGGAAAGGGGAGTGTTACTAATGTATGTGAGCAAAAGACATGACTACGCAGCTCGTGTTTTATGTTGCAACACACTCCTTTTTAACAGAGAAGCATATGACATTCTGGCACAGCAACAAGTTTTTCTTTCACAATAGGCCTGCAGATTTTGTCTACGTGACTTGTCCGTGTGATTGAATCTTCAGTGGGTCGCTGTTTCAGAAGTCTAGTCTTGGCATGTGAGAGTGAATGCACAGGCTGTTTTCGTGTGAGGACAGTGTACATACAGTACCGCGCAGTGCAGTACACAGCAGAGTGGCGCAGACATAATTGTAGGTGTTCACCTCTGTGTTTATGTCATTTGCGTGTTTTCCACTCCAGCCACGGGCACTGCCCATTTTCCACAGCCTCTATTTGATTTGCAAATGTTGGGACAGTTCGTAACAGTGCAGCAGTGAACGTCACTGTTACCCGTTAAGATATCCTCCCATGAGTGTGTGTGTGTGTGTGCGTGTGTGTGTGTGTGTGTGGGGGGTTCGTTGTGTTCAGATTTCTTGTTCCTGTTTGAGTTAAAATGCAAGCACGGGCATGTGGGGCCTTTGTCTCCATCTCTACCTTCATTAAACAGCCTCCAAAGCTTGCATGTTCTTGTCGAATGCACTGGGCAGTAAAAGAGTGTGTGAGACTTGGAGGCAGTGTGTGAGAGAGGGGCACACAGTAGGGCTCACTGTGAAAAGAGGGGTGGGTACTGGGCTGACAGCAGTGGCAGAAGGGGAGCAGATTGAGAGAGGATGGTGAACAGTGGGCTGGAAGACTTGCTGGCACACTAGGTGGGGCCTTTGAGGGTGCCCTTGGCCCTCTACCCTATGGCAGAGGCTACAGCACCACAGGGTGACTGCGAGTCACTGAGTGACCACCAGAAAGGTTTCTATGAAGAACTGGGCTTCGTGAAAGAGGAAAAGAAAGTACCACACCCATGTCAGCGGTGCCAGCACGTTTCACTCTCTTTCTCTGTTTCTCTGCCCACGTCTTCCTGCCATCCCTCTGAGGTTTCTGCTACAAGGTCCCGCACAACCGACTCACTTCCTTCCTCCTGTCAGAACCAGTCTTTCCGGAGGATCTCCGTCACTGCTTTTGTAGCCACTTTTCTGTGTCCCTCACTGCTACACCTTCTTACATGTGCATTCATTTCCCAGCGGCTGAATAATACTGCCGCTCTGTTCAAGCTCTGTTGCACACAGTTGAGTCACCTGTGAGCTTTCAGGTGGGAGGTCTATCAAGTCCCTATTGTGCAACTTACACAAGCGCTCACAATGTAACCTACCTGCAACTGAGAAAGAAATTGTTTATATGCTGGCAGGACGGAGGGAGGGAGGTAGGGAGGGAGGGAGGGAGGTATGTGTGTGTGTTGACAAGGAGGGGGGATGCTTTCATTAAAGGTGCTGAGCAGTAGCAACGCCTTTCAACAGCTGTCAGAAAGCTCATTACCTGGGCTCCTACAGACACACACACACACACACACACACACACACACACACACACACACACACATTCACTCTCACGCCTGTAAAGAGGCCCTGCTAAGCTGACTTTTTAAAAAAAAAAGGTCCATGATAAAACTGGGCTGTCGACCAGGAGATGGCTCGGGTTTGAGTGGTGAAAAGACATCAAGCTGGCCAGGAGTGGTGAGAAACCAGACGTTAACACACACACACACACACACCTTCAGGAATTTACACCCTTCTGTCAGAACCAACAGAAAGTCATGAAACACAGAGAGAGATAGACACATATAATCGGAGACCATACGTGTATACGCAGAGTCAGAGACGTTTTGGCGTCATTTCAAGCCACAAGTACTACATTATGACAAAACTCTGGACTTTTGAGAGTGACACAATGTGACATGGCACACAAACTCCTGCCAACGCACACACACTTCACACTTCTTCATCGCCAGCTCCACCAAAGAAAGCGCACAAGCAGAGCAGAGCAGGAAAGGCAGCAGGTGGGATAAGCCAGTATCCTCAGGGCACTTTTTAAAAAGTGGAAATACCCTTGCAGTCTGGTGGTGCTCTCAAAACACCCTTTCTTCTTTACAGCACCTCATAAAGGGCCTTTTGATATTTTCTTGATGGAGTTGGCCAAGCCAACATTTGGCAGCAAACACCCCCCTTTTTCCTACACCACACAACCCTGTCAAGAAACACACAAGTTGGCTTCAAACAGACAAACTTGCCCACCACGCTCCCTGTCCCCCATGAACCCAGGAAAAAAAAAAGAGTTTCCTTCAAATGTCCTTGTACAAAACCTGAGGAAGGAGGTATTAAAACGAGAGAGAAAATTAAAGGAAGCATAATTTCAATGAAAGGATTTTAGTCTGTGGCCTTTATGGCTTGTGCAGAGAAAAGCAGACAGTCAAGTGCATATCTGTGGAAAAAATGTGCCCCCTCATCCCTGCGGTGAGCTCCAGCTGACTCTTCATCTGCCCACCAGAAGACAGAAAGGAACACAGCTCTCCTCCAGTGACTTGAGAGTGAACCCAAACCTGGCAATGCGGCGCAGGCCTGGGCCATTGATCATGTCAAGAAGACAGGACAACTCTCGGGCAGGCGAGGAAGCAGACAGAGAGTGGAGGCAGGCAGACAGGCGAGGTGAGGAGAGTGGAGGAGAGAGGAGAGTCATTGAGGCAAACCCTGAGTCTTTGATCCTCAGGTTGTTTCTCGTCCTCCCAGACTTCCTCTCACCATCTGTAGCCCTGGCTCTCACCTGTCTGTCTCTGGCAAGGCCACTAGCGCTCGTTCAATTGCTATTGCTTCCTCCCCACAACAATAGAAACCTACAAAAGTAGAAGTAGCCCAGCTGTAGCTGCAGCCTTGCTCTGTCAGAGGAAGTGAGGGGAAAGGAGGATAACGTAAACAACAACAGTAGTATTCACTCCAACTCATTGGGGAAGCACCGCAGACCAAAGCGTGCAAACGCAAACCTCTTATTGGAAGGAACAAGCACACCCACAAGTAGTAGCACACAGTTCATTCTCATGTAAATGTACGTGTTTGCACACACTACACTAAGTCTTTCCTCTTTCTTTTTTTTTTCCTAGGCCCAGCAAATCCTATTGCTCAATTACTGTTTTACAGAATCGTGTCATATCATGTCGATCAAGTCATAGCCATCTATCTAACGTCTCTTCTGATTTTACTGACTCCACATTTGCATTTATGGCTACATTTTCTCTCCATTCGTTCATTTGAAAGGACTCTGAAGGCAGTGCTCTGAGGGAGCCAAAAGCAAAGACAGAAACTGGGAGTGAGACAGACAGATGAACAATGTGAGAGCAGCCAGAAAATGACTGTAGCTTCCTGATGTCTGAGTGATTTATAGTCCATATGCATGTGTTATTGCAACACTGGCACAAAATCCCCTAAGACTGGCACAAACACTCAAGAGTCATATCAGATGTAGAACTAACTCTGAGAAACTTCTGCTTTGAGTAGCTCGGCGGAGCAGTGATGCATATCTGAGTTTTTCACTTTTGCTTGGCAACTAACTGCCAACAGGTTGCCCAACTTGGCCTCTGGGCGGACGCTGGCAGAGCTCTGACAAGAAATTCAGATTGGGGCCATACAATGATTCATTTCCTTCTCTCTGCCTCTTGACGTGTGCCAGATTAATATGGGGTAATAATGTCAAATAATTTTGACATTTTGACTATTACCATTCAGAGAATACAGATACGTCACTGAGAAAGTAAGCAATGTTCATTCAGTCAGTTCCCATAACAGCAGTGTACCCTGAACTCATTCAGCATTCCTGAACAAGGCATAAATCATCCCAAGCAGCCCCTAACTCCATTGCTGGATCGCTTCCTGTCTAACTGGCTGTCTGTCTGGCTGGCTGGTTTTCTCTCACTGTTTTTCTGGCAAATGTGAGGTGCTCAAACAGAGGAGCAAGAGCTGATAAATCCAGGCCTACTGACAGGATGACTACAGCCAGCTTTCATTCAATCACAGGTCACACTCCAGTGAAGGCATGGACACACTGTATTCTCTGCTAGTTTGCAACCACTGATGAGCATGTGCTTTTTTCTTTTTTTTTTTACTGTGCGTTCATGCATGCCTGCCTGCTCGTGAGTGTGTGTCATGAGTGTGTGTCATGTGTGTAAGCGAGAATGCACTACTTGTGTTAAGATTCAGAGCAAACTGTCTACGTCAGGGGCCCGCTGAAACAGTGAGCGTGTTTACAAGCGCTTCAGTAATGTGCTAATTGTCAGTTTTCTGCAGTAGCCTAATTTGTAGGAGAGATTATGCAAAAAATAAATTTAGACAGCCACATTTACATTAACCAGGTTTATATTTTTTACATGTGTGCGTGACAGAGAGCCAACAGAGGCAATGCAGTGCAATGAAAGGAAAGATCATTACTGTAACTGCACATTATTGAATCCAAAATAAATAAATCCAAAACCTGACTGAAACAGAAACTAAAATAAATAAATCTGTTTCCATAGACATACAATAGATTACTTGCAAAATTCGGACAAGTTCACACAGTGACAGGAAAAACTGTGAGGTTTGAGAGTCTTGGTTCAAAAATATGACAGTAGGTTGGAGAGAAATCTGATTACTCACCTTTTTTTTTTTTTCGATAGAGACAGCTAAAGAGTGACTGTGTGGAGAGAGAGATGGGGAATGACATGCGGGAATGAGCCACAGGTTGGACTCAAACCTTGGGCCGCCACAGCAAGGACTGAGCCTTCGTACATGGGGCGGTTGCTCCACCAGCCGAGCTAAACGACACCCCAGTATGTAAAGTTTTTTAGGATGAACACAAACTCCCGTTTCCCTTAATCGGATTTATCCCAATAACTTTCATGTACATATGTAAACACACTCAGTCAGTGAGCACACACAAAAGACACACTCACATACGCTCAGGGAGGCATCTGTGAAGTTCGCCACTGACGATCATGTTCGCCCCGTAAAAAGTCCCAAGCTGTCAGCTTAGCACACAATTACGGGCATGTCAGTTTACACACACCTGTTCTCCACCTCAGTGGTCACACAGGCAAACAAATGCACGTATATACAAATGAGCTCATACACCATTTTCAGAGTAGTGGTCATGGCAGTTGCACACACGCACATTGGCAGAATTTGACTAATGTCCAAGTGAAAAGAACCCCAACGGACTTTCCTCCCCCTCCCTCCCTCCTCTGGCCAACTCCTCTTCCATCACTCTCCACCCTTGAGCCCAGATAATAGCTGTACTACACCAGCCGCCCACCACTCCCTGCCAAACACTGTCGGCTGCGTAAACACAGCCCATTCACACATACACAGAGGGAGGACAGTCAGGCTCGTCTGGGTTTCTAGTCCCGGCTTGGCTGTCCGAGCCCTACGTTTCTCATAACATTGAGCCCCTAGCAACGCTCGAGCCAAGCCGTCAGTCAATAACATGGTGGTAACAGAACTGCTCCCATCACGCTCAGCTCACACATGGCTCTGTGACATACACACACTCCTATATACACTATACACAAGCACACATGTGTAACTGCACATTGCGTGCTGACCAGTGAAATAAACTATCACAGGTGCATGCATGAGTACACACACACGCACACACGCACACACACACACACACACACACACACACACACACACACACACACACACACACACACACACACACACACACACGCACACTGCCTGCCAATTGCCCACGCCTTTGTACAAGGGAAAATGTGCCTGGCAGGCAAAGAGCTGTTCTCAGTAAACAGCTACAATAGCAGCAGCCAGACATGGGTGTTAGGGTGGGCAGCCACAATACCTCCGTGACCAGCAAACTATTGTGTAAGAACTTATGAAAGTCCACGTTTTATACTCTGCTGATACAAAGGGCCAAACTGTTGGCCCAGTTGCCTCATAACAGCCTTTTCTGTCATGTTGCGTTCCACGAAATTTCCTGCTAATGTTTCAGTGTAAGCACGCTTGTGAAATACGGCAAAAAAAATTTCACAAAAGACGGACAGGAAAAGACAAACAAAGAGTGTGACGTGACGAGCGCAGCCCCCGCATGGCGGTTGATGAGTTTTATTTACGGTGGTGTGACTGACGCTGCTGAGGGGCTATAAACTACTATTAGAGCGGAGCTGGATTCCAACACAGGCCTGTGGAATCCAGCCTGGCACATTGTCCGTCTCTGGGTCTGACACAGCAGTCTGGGTGCCCAACGCCATCCGAACAGGCACGTAAACACAACACGTACATTGACATATGTGCCTTCACATACAGACTCCACACACGCAAGCACTGGCTGACACCCCTCATATTTATGCATAAGCAAAACCACATATGAAAACAGACTACTTGTGGAATAAACCTTAAGCAACTGCAGGGACTGCATCTGTTTATTTATAGGCGTCACTGCCTATTAATGGGCTTGGCTATTACTGCAGGGCTGAGACAGATCTGTTAGCAAGGTGGTGTGATACTGCAACACAAGTAGCCCTTATACTGAAAGTGGCTTCATGCTATAAAAATGTTTTCCATGTTGTAATGTAATATAGTAAAAATTAATTATTATGCGGTTAGAATTAAATTAAATTACATTTAATATCAGTGTGAATGCGACGTTTTCTGCAGCTGTCAGAGCCACTGGAGCAGAGTATCATTTAGACATGACAGCACACGTATACATGAACATATAAATACCTAAACATATGCAGACATAGTAATGCATCTTTCCCCAGAGAGCAGCTTAGCAAAACAAGGGCTCTTTACTGACCAGACTCTAATTTTTTTTTTTTTTTGATTACAGTTTGGAAATACAGGATAAAAAAAGGGTTTCTCTCGTGCTTCAGTGTTTTGCACATTTCACTCTGTACTCGTAAACAGCTAATTTAGTTGTGCCGTAACTGTTTTCAGAGACACGTAAAGGTTTTTTCCACCAGGCATATCAATTACGACTCAGTGACCTTGGACCAGCTGACTACTTAAGCCCTTTTAACTTCAGCACATTCATTTGACATTATCTTAAAAGGATCAACAGGGTTTATGTATATATAACAGCACTGACAAGTCCTCATTAGAACTGCTACCATGATATTATAAGACTCCTTCACTCTCCCTCTTAGACACACACAAAAACACATACACACCACACACCCCCACCCCCCGCCAACCAAGATACCACTATCTATTCCCAGTCCTGCCCCCTCAGGCATTCTAATCTTTTAATTGAATCTTTTGTAATTATAATGAAATAACTGCGGACTTCCATCAGGGAGAAAATGATCGGGGCCAGAATGTGCCAGCGGTCACAGGAAGCTCTTATTTCTCTGCCATTGCTGCCGAGATATACCCCCATTTCAATTAGCTCCTCAATTCACATTTGAACAGCACATTAAGGGAAAACAAAGAGGCGTGTGTGCCTGCGTAACGCAGTGTGTGTGTGTGATTGCACGCATGGTGATGGATTACTCCAGCGATCGGTTACTTGCCATGTCACTCTCTTGTTTGTATCACTTGCAAGCATCACGATTAATATCCAAATAGTGTTCGAAGGGATCGAGCTACGAGTGTGTTTTGGTGAGAAAAACACACTTCCCCTTCTTCTGACCCTGGAGAACTGCTAAGCGTAATTGCCTCATTCTTCTACACAAATGAACATTGACAGAGTGGGGATTGGTCTGCATAGGCTCTCTCAAATGGCTTCCCTGGCAGTTGACTAATTCAGTTCTCATTGACGTATGACTAAATCAGTGTCCATTATCCTTATGTGCAGGGCAGCTCAGATGTAGTACCAGCTCCATGGTAGAAGGCACTTAAGAGCATTACACAAGCTAAGCTGGTTGAAAGGGTCTCCTTTTCAGCGAGTTGACAAGGCCACCACACATGGTGTAGATCTGACATTGGCCAGGCCGTAGCCTCTGACTAACCTCTGACATTGAGGTCTCCCACTGTTGAACAAAAAAACAGGAAAACTGACCACACACTTTTAAGTCCTCTGACTGTCCCGGGCTAACGGCCAACAACAGTGACACTTATCACCGCAGGAGATTTACAGCCGGGACAATAGGATATACTCATTTTGTGTCACATTCAGGGGGGCAAACATGTTTTATTGCGTTTTTCCACAAGTGATCACATAAATACTGACCATTTTAAGATTTCTAACTGCATTCATGTTTGTGTGGAATTCGCCTCAAAGCACACTTTTTTTTCCACCACCGTTTTTTCCACGCTGCTGAATTTCTTTTTGCAAACAGAAAAGCGCACAGTTTTACCACAGTAATTCATTGTTGAGTATCATGCCACGGCCAGGTGACTCTCTTTACAAACCCGGTGGTTATTTTGGTGTGCAGTGTGTGCGCTTGTGTGAGTGTGGTATTAGGAGCCAGACAGGTCCCTCTGTTGTGCAGCTGGGCCGGCTTAATGAGATATCAGACTCAAACATCAATTCATCAGCCTCATTGGTGAGGACAATGAGGGGCAACTGCTTCAGTAAAGAGAGGCATTATGGCTCTTCGTGTGGGGATAGGGCGGCCTTGTTTACAAAGGTTATTGGGCATAGAGGGCTTGAAACAGTACACCACACTAGCCTCCACTTTGCTCTGCTCTGCTAGACTCAGCTCCCTCACCCTCAGGGCAGCTTGTCGAGAACTTTTTATCTCTTTGATTTTCTGGAACAAAGACCCAAAAGAAAAATGCACCTCTGGAATCTGGAGGCCTGATTTTTAAATGTGTGCATGTGTGTGAATGGGTTAAAAGGAGAGGCCAAAGAGGCCTGATTGATTAAACAAACAAATCTCATGTTGTTATCATCAGGGCTCCCCTAGCTAAGCAGAGCAGGCTGGGCTGGCTGGAGTCCCCCCTGGCCTCGGCCTCCACTGACAGGGCATCTGTCTTCATTAAAGCTCAGCCAGTGTGCATGACAGCCACTGAAACGCTGGTGTCTTCACGATTAATGAAGACAGATGACTCCCCCCCGAGAGGCAGTAAAAAGGAACAAAAAGCAGGAGGATGAACAAACAGAAAAATACAAAACAAAACAGAACAAAATTTAAAAAGCGTCCCAAAAAACGAGAACACAGATAAGCTGTTTATCCCACCGCTCTATCACTTCTTGTACTCTTGATTGTTTTTCCACTGTCATATCTGGCTTGGCTCCTTCCACACTTCTCCCACCATACCGTGCGTATACACCCCCACTCCTTTTCCACTCTCACACGCTCTCTCACAGCAGTAGCGGCCCCCTGGAAGTGTATGGAAATGGACCCCAGTTTTGTCTGTCCAGAGACAGGCCTGTTGTTAGAGTCAGAGCCTTGTCTGAAGTCAGTAGCGGAAGGAGGGAGAGGGGAAAAAATGAGGGTCTGACAGAGAAAAATTGAGTAAGGAAAGCTGGCCAGAATATCCCTCAGCTTCTTGAAGACTGCATATGCATTCCACATTTCTAATTTATTCATACATTTTTCCATTAAATTATTAATCTGCTAATTAATTCATGGCTGTTTGGCTCGAGAGGAATATCATTATCCATCTAGTATCCAGGAGCGTAAACAAAACTCTGCACAGGCTGCACAGAACTTTTACTATGTGTAATATTAAACAGACCACAATTCGTCAATAACCTTTCATCAAAAATACTTCAGAAATGAAACCCATACAGTCATAATCACAATGAAATGGAAGGTAAACCTAACATGCATGCGTAACTGAAACGTGAGGCGTCTCTTCCTGTCTCTCACCAACTCTTTTCTTCATCTGTGCTTAGTAATAGTTTTGTTTTTAGTGTATGGCACCTGGCAAGGTCAAACTTCAGGTGGCTCACATTGTCACTGAAACTTGACTCCATGGACTCACAGCTCACACATGGACACACAATCACACACATGGACACACAGTGCTTATCATATCATAGCAGAGAGTTTTCTTTCAGATGGCTGAGCAGCTCAAACTGGCTCTGGGCTGTAAGGGGGAGGAGAGGAGAGGAGAGGAGAGGAGAGTAGACTGCCTGTCCCAGTCTTTTCCTGTCCTGCTCTGTAGCCCCTGACAGCAGCCCCCTTGGCTGAGTCCTGAGGGGTAAGCAAGCCAGCAATAAGAGAGACAGAGGGAGAGGGGGGTGGGGGGGTGAGACTGTGTGTGTGTGTGTGTGTGTGTGTGAGAGAGAGAGAGAGAGAGAGAGAGAGAGAAAAACAGAGAGAGACATGATTGTGTCATATGAGAAATCAAAACAGGATGCCACTTACACTGAACGCTGGCACTGCCTGTCCAAGCAAAGGGGTCCAGTCCCGCAAAGAAGGGGCTTGCCTTCCGCAGCATGCACGCACCGCGGCTGGTGACATCATAGAGCTGACGGGGGCCCATTCCCAGAGCCTCCATACAGTCGAACATGGTAACCCCCCCCTCCCTCAGCAAAAATCACTACGAGCCCTCAGTCCTGCCTGCGTCCTGCCCTGCTTCCACCGTTCACGTCACTCGCTGAGGCAGTGACAACAACAAACTGCAGCAACAAGCTAGCTAGATCTGATACCTTCCCTTCCCTCCCTGCACGTATCTCTTGCTGTCACTCTCTCTGCTGTCCTTTTTCCTGCCGATGTTGGAGTTTCCCCTCTTTCCCTCTCAGCTGGAATGCAGATCTGGTTCCTGCCTGGCTGAAGCTGAAGCTGAACTGAGCTGAACGTGACTCTTACTCTCTACTCTCCCCCTGCCCTTGGGTGAGCTGCTCCCTGTCTGCTGTAACAGACCTAAATAACAGCCTCTCACAGCTCTCGCTGAGCCCCAGACACGGCGGAGCGAACCAACTGCCTCGGCATGACGCTCTGAGAGGGGGTGGAGAGAGAGAGAGGGAGAGAGAGAGAGCGAGAATGCCAGAGAGGGAGGGATACAGAGAGAGGGACCCAGGAGGAGGAGGAGGCGGGGGGTGGGAAGCCGAGGGAGGAGAGGGGGCCGGCCAGCACTGGAGGAAGAACTGATCTAGTTAGAGGACAAAACTCTATTCCCATTCTTCTCTTGTTTTTTTTTTTTTTTTTTTTTGGTCCATCCGTCTGCTTTTGTGTTTCATATTTCAACTCCGTATGCAAACAAACACAGAGCCCCCCCCACACCTCACCACCTCCCTCCGTGTCCCATTCAGATCTGGTCCCTGTCTCTGTCTGTCTTTACATTGCACCTCCCCCCAATTCCCCTGCAGTAAATATGAGCCCCTTTCCCCTCCCTTCTCTGAGCCCCCGTCTCTAATCATAACCATATTAAAGTCCAGCCACTGGCCGGTCGAGAGTATGAGTGTGTGTGAGAAAAGAGAGCCAGAGAGAGAGAGAGCAAGAGAGAGAAAGAACATTGTGCTGTGGTTGAACCCAGAAACCAGATGCCAGGGTAAATCCCTCCCTCCTCTCTGTCTGTTTGAGGGAACAGAGGATGGGCAGTCTCTCCCTCTGGAAGTGCTTTAACAGTGATGAATGAGGCTGCCTTGCTCAATCCCTGCAGTGCATTTACACAGACAAATACCCCCAATATACAAACACACCATGTGCTGGACACACTTCTCACAGGTTCACTTGACCTTGTTTGTGATTTATCTCCGAGCAACCGTTGCAAAGAAATAAACGCAGCGATGCAGATGTGATGCGGTTGTGCAAGTAATGAATTGTTATACATTAAAAAAAAGCCACCTGATTGTATCATTGAGACTTTCACCACAAGAAAAATATACATCTGCTTTCCACTTTTAGCCTTCTTCAACACAGGCTGCTCTGTGTACTGCTAAAACAATTCAGTTTAAAACATGACAGTGCCCTCACAGTGTCGGTAAATCAAAGGAAATCAATAGGCGGTCTGTGGTCAATAAAATAGCCTGTCACTGGTCCTAACTGTTGCTCAGTAGACGAATAGACTCTGACTGAGCTAAAGCAAACAGCCTGATACAATGGGAGATATATGATAATAGAATGACTTTAGTCTGCGTGCCCCACACATTCATCTCCCCCCCTGTCAGACCAGTACAAGTGGTACAGCCCAGCAGGCAAAAAAGACAACATTTCCTGTCAATCTGTGCTGCTGGCTACGCTCTCCATAAACACACAATGCCCTCCCTCCTCCCTCCTCCTCTTCTGTCTAACACTTCACTCTTTTTCCTGTCTCTTGAAAGAAACCACACATTCAAGTTTTGGGTCATTCTGACTTATTTTCATTTAAGCGTTTCATTTAAGCGTTTATTGAGCTTTCTCTTCAGTTGAGGCCTCTTGTTTATTTTCTTAAACTGGCACACTCATGCAGTCATGCTCACATGTGGGCTGATACTCCTCACGCACACACACACACACACACACACACATACAGACTTACTCACACATTTAACGGCTCTTTTGTCCCATCAAACAGTCGACGACATCAGTAGTTTTTTATGTGTTTCTTCATACAGCTGTCGGGTCATAAAAAAGAAGCTTTATGACAGCAAGAATAGAACAGTGAGGCTAGGTAACAAACTGTTATCTATCAAAGATGCCCCTGCTCACAGCTTGTTGTTAAAAAGGACTTTCTTTTTCTAACTTCCCCACCCACCCACTTACACAATAATTCAAAAAAAGAAAAAAGAAAAGATCTGATCTGGATGCATTTCAGATTAAATCATCACTGCCCCAAGTCACATTTTTGTGATCCACAAACATTCTTCTCACACTCGTCTTTCGTCTCCTTCCTGTCTTTTTTTTCCCCTCTCGCTGTTAGTTTCATACAGCATCCTGGAAACTAAAAACTGACTATTCCCCTGGTGTACAAATGTTCTATGTAACATCAGGGTGGTTTGCCAGGACTGCTTCGCTGGACCGGCGAGCCGCAACACACAATCGATTTATAATATCATGTGCTCACACTTGAAACTCTTTTGTTTTCGGAGATTTATGGACCCTATCCGACACTCTCCTGGTTTTGACATTTCTTTTTACTGTGTTTGAGACTATAATTCAGACCACTAACCCCAGGTTCTCCGATTATTGGCACACAGCGCTGTGAGCTGTGAGTCTTCAAGCGCTTCAGAGGGTTTGCGGAGTGAGTTTAGACATCTAATCTACACATACTCCATACTGCTGCTGACCTAGGCCATTCCCTGCCTCCCCTCCCTCCTCCCCTTCCTTCCCCAGCAAGAGAGGTTGAACTCTAGAAGAAACCCCCACTGGGCCACTAACTTTCCCCCCAAACTTATCCTGCCCTCCCTCCTTCTCTCCCTCACTCTCTGGCTCACAAGTCTCTCCATCGCTCTCCTTAATTCTTTTTTTTCTCCCCCCCCCTTCTGTTTCTGCAAATACTCTCCCCATTTCATCAAGTTCCCTATGGCCGTTTTTTTCCTGACTGCATGATTTGTTTTAGTTGACAAAGTTCTCTGCTTTTGTTTCTGGTTTTGGAAATATTTCATTTTCAGTGGCTGCCAACTCACTGGTCATTTTGTGTGACTGCTGCTTTCAATCATGTTTAACTGCGCTGATTAGAGTGGACTTTTAGACACAATAAATAAACACAGGATATTTAAATGTTTTCTAATAATCATTTTTATATCTGTGATGTTCCTCGTTATCTGTACAGTAGACAGGGACACTAAAAACCCAGACTGAACCCAGACTGTCTATAGCTTATACAGGCTTTACTACTGTCTGACACTCTGATGCCGATTACAGATAAGACGTATACAACACATTGTTGCCACTTCCTCTGTATACAGTCATTGAGGTTCCAACCAAACAGTCAACAGCACGGTGATGTGTGAGGCAATAAAGACAGCTTGTTTTTAAATGCCTATGTGCTAAACACAGCATGGAGATTTTGAAAGGAATGTAGAGCTTTTCCATTGCTGATGTGAGCATGTGTGCAGTGTGTGGACGTGCTGAAACAGATTGCTGGTGATGATAGAGACACTGAACACCAGTTTAGAGCGCCCTCCCACTACAGCCAGATTCAGGTTACTCACACGGTCAGAAACGCATGATGCAGGTCGATTCTTCTCTTTTTTTTTTTTTTTTTTTACAAATAAAGTAGCTTAAAGAGGGAGCTAACAAACAAGATCTGAGCCCCTGAAGATATTTTTCCTCCTTTTTATCTGTGAATTTATCAAATATGTGCGTGTCGGGGTGTCGTTTAGCTCAGTTGATAGAGATCTGCCCCATGTACAAAGGCTCAGTCCTTGCCGTGGCGGCCCAGGGTTCGAATCCGACCTGTGGCTCTTTCCCGTCATTCCCCATCTCTCTCTCTCTCCCCACGCATTCAGCTGTCTCTATCAAATAAAGTTCAAAAAGGCCAAAAAAAATATCTTTAAAAAAATAAATAAATATAGGTGTGTGTCAGTGTGTTGTTTTGTTCATCAGCAAAAAAAAAAACAGAGCGCAATCCGAGCGTTCTTAGTCATCACATCCATCAACTGATCCACCAGCCGTGGGTTTTACACATGTTCAGGTCTGACAAGACGTGTAATCTTATCCACTCATCTACCTCACTCTCTCACAATATATCTCCGGAAGATACCTGATGTGTCACCGAGAAGCGACGTGGGGAAAGTGAGGCATGACTTATGAGAGAGCCCGTGTCTCAGGGGCGGCCATGTTGGCCTCTGTTCACATGCTTGTCCCACCAAAGAACCTAACAGAGCTACTTTTCAGAGCACTATCAGTCTTGGCCATCTTTCAGCAAAGTCTTTTTTGCTCTCTGTCTTTTTCTATCCTTCTATCTGCACTGTCATGACATTTTGCTACCCGTATTTTGTGGAGGAAAAAAAGAAAGATCTTTTAGTTGTGCGGCCAAAAATATAAACCCCCCGCCTTGTTCTCGTGGGCCCGCCCTGTGCCTGTGTGCCCTCCTACGCCTTCGGACGGCCCAACCCTCATTTCTCGCCATTGCGCGTTCTTCGTCTTGCACGTGCCCACAAAGGCCCATCTGAAAACAGACCCCTCCTATTTTTAATAGTAGCCTCTTTATCTTCATCTGTCATCATGTCAGCGCTGTAGTACACTCTGTGGCCTCTCTCTTACCGGCAACCTTTGCTGACTTTCCACACACGCAGGCATGCAGGCGCACACACACACCAGCCTAATACATAAACACACGCAAAGTTTCAGCAAGTTTCCAGCACTTAGGGCAAATTGGCTCCAACTTGCACAGAGGGATAACAAGAGGAAATCCAAGGTGAAGGCCGAGAAGAAAGAGCGAAAGAGGAGAGAGAAAAGAGCAAGGGAGCTCAAGAGTTCATAAGCCATCGGGGGTTTAGGTGGATATCATCGGAGGAGAAGATTCCACTCAGTTTCACAAAAACTCCTTTAGCGAGGTGCTTAAATTGACTGGAAAACAAAGTGGACATTTTTGCCCATTTTCCCCCTCATCCACTGAATCATGGCCAGCACTGGTTGAAAAATAAAAAGAGTAATGTGAGGGGAATTGATTTCCAAAAGGGAGCGGAGCATCTCTGAGAGCTGTCATCTTGAGGCTAGCGGTCGCCTAGGGAGATGAAAGCAGGGATGTCAGATGATGCAGAGCTGTTTATTAAAGCAGAGCAGGCTCCAGTCTCACTGATAGATCAAGGACACAGCCAAACAGCGCTACACATGCTGTCATCACACACAAGTACACACAAATGGCCCAGTCCTAGCATTGCTAATTTGCTATGTAGATCATGGTCACTGGAGCAGCGGTGCCAGCGAGCAGATGGCTCTATGATTGTGCTTTCTTTTGAATACGTTTTGACGCTCGTGACGGTGAATGCCGGGATCAAAACCAAACACTGCTAACTTTGATTTAGTGTAATCATCAATGGTACTATCTTGAGAATTCAAAATTGTGGTTGGATACAGAATTCATTTGTAGTTTAGCATATTCAGATGTTTTCTTTTATACTAGAACAGATTTCTTTGATGTTGATAAAGGCCAAAAGAAATACAATATTCATACAAAATCAGAAATCACAGATCATAATATTGATATGTAACAAGATACACATCATGCATAATTACACATCCATCTCCCGGCTCTACTTCAGCCTTTTAAATGTTTATAATCCAGTTGCAATGACCCCTTTTCTAATGATTTTCATTATCAACCATGGATGAAATATGCAGCTCACAATCCTCAAAGGTGACTATTAATCTCAAACATATATCTCTCATTCCTGACGCTTTTCTGAAATCCTCATTTGTAATGTTTTCACCCCAGGCTCGGGTCATTTTTCTTGCCCCTTCAATAAGTCAAACAGAAATCAGTAAATGACAAGACCGAGGTCAGAGATGGATTGGCTGTGCTCTCAAGAGCGAAGCAGAAGATTGAACATTCAGGTGTCTGAGAGAGATTTTCAAAACAGAGGTGACTTCACGGTTTGTAAATAGCACACAGGAAGAGAAGAGAGAAAAAAAAAAAAAAACAGCTGACAGTCTTAGTGTCTGTAGGGAAGCTTCATCCTGCAAGGCAGTGAGGGGTAGCGGTGGTGTTCATAATTTTCATATCCATACATAGCTTCCTTTCTCTTTCGTCTCCCTCCCTCCCTTCACTCAAATATATAATGTACCCGCATAAGCACACACATATGCAACCAGACAAATCTAAACCTTCACAGTCAGCCACGTACCTACGTACCTCCATCCAGGCTGGGCTGAAACCCAGCACTTCAACCTTTATGAAAATAAATAAAGCAGTACAATGTGCTGTTTGTGCTCTGCTTCGCATCCAGTGGAGAAAGCTTAGTAGACATCCTTCCCCGCTGTCCCTCTCCTCCATTTAAAGGTTCGTTTTAACATTCCCTCTCATACCACATTTCCCACCAAAATGGCTCCTTTACGCAACTCCCCGAGCTCCCTAAGCCAACATGACCTCCTTGTGTGTGTGTGCGTGTGTGTATGTGTGTGTGTGTGTTTAAGAATGCAATGAGTGTTTTTAATTATGTCACTCTGCATGAGGATACTTTTTTTTTCTGCTGGAACAGTTTAGTCCTTTTCACAGTCTGCCTCACTTAATGGTTTGTGTGTGTGCAAACATGCATGCGCGCACACACACACACACACACACATGCATGCCTATATGCTTGGCAGCCAGCATGTTTATGTGCGCGTGTGTGGTGTACACATCCATGCCTCGCTTTACATAAACCGCACGGCTGTTCAGCTCGTCTCCACTGGAGGCACAACTGAGCAGACTCAGGCAGCTTTTGCACAAGTTTCAACACGCTCTTCATTCCATTCTATTAATACAATGCTTTAATTTCATCCCACAGTGATGCAGCTGAAAACTGAAAAAACTCACAGCTGAGCCTCCACTGAGGTTACTGCCATACATCACTCAGTGTAAAGCTGAAAATGATGGTCTGAATAGCCAAGCTAAGGATTCAGGTTTTGGTCCGAGCCATGTAGGCTGAAGGAAATGACCTACTAGCTTTTCAAAACATCCCTGTGGCTGGTTTTGGGGCCAGGGCTCCGGCCCTGATTGGTGAAAGCTTAGAGAGGTGTTTCAGGGCTCAGTAGTGATGTTATCACATAGTAAGTGGCCTTAATGGGCTTCCAACTGTTTGTTTGAAGGGGTCCCATAATGACAGGGATCAACTGATAACGGCCTCCGCTACACTACAGCCGTCAGACCCTCTCATGGATGAACAATCGCCTTTGCGCGTTTATAAACATAAGAGTGTGAAGGATGGGTCACATGGCAAGTGAACTGTATTTGCGCACGATGTAAATGTTGTAGTGCTAAGCTAAGGTTGAGGTTTTCTGGGTCCACTTCTTCCATGTGTGCATTGGGAATGAAGCAAAGCCTACTATCTCTACATGTGCAAACACAGTCCGCCTACCACATCTCTGCCCTCTCCTGTCTCTTCCCACCTCTGTGCAAAACAGGTATTTCCAAAGACACTGGTGCCAAAACAGAGTGCCGCCGTGGGAGGTGCTCCGACCTGTCGGCACAGCGTGCACTCTTAACAAAGGTAGGTGTCACCCTGGCTATCTTTCGAACAGCAATTACGCACGGAGCTCTGACGCTGGTCAAGAATGCAGTGCTATATACTGCACACACAAACACGCATACACACACCCACACGTGCACATACACGCACGCACGCACAGAAATATCTGCAGTGCTACTCCCTTTATGTGGAAGGTATTTTCTCAGTCTGGCCTACAGACAGCCCTGACAACAATGAGCAGGTCTGTTAAGCTTACTCCTGTAGAAGAAGTAGAAGGAGAAAAAAAGGGGGCCTGGGGAATGTCCAAAACCAAAGCCTTTTGTCTTCCCCGCTAACATTTAAGAGAGCGGAGAATGAGACTGCTGTCAGTAAAATGACTTGTAACATTCCCTGTCAAGGGATATACCAAAGCGAGGTCTTAAAAGCCGATACTAACAAGTGGTAGTTTTCCATCCACTGGACAAAAACGGATAATTGATTCAAACACGTCTTGTTCAAAAACAATCACTTGACAAATTAGTTAACAACAAAACTGGGACTGATTAATTAATTAATGTATCAGTAGCAACCTGGTACCAGCTTCTCAAATGTGAGAAATCGCTGTTTGAACTTATGAAGTCCTTGATACTGCTACTTTAAGTGATTTAATTGAGCAGAAAAGTCAGAAATTGCTGATATCACAAGGAAACATATGAATGTTCATCCTAACAATCACAGTAAATATTATCAGACCACTACAGACATTATTATGTAAAGCTGTGAGATGGACTGAAAAACATCAATCTCCCAACATGAAGTTGAGTTGAAGCTAATTGTCACAATGATCCCGACTTAATCTTTGACCCCAGCCTTGTTTAAGCTCTGACAGAGAGCTTAAACCGAATAACTGCAGTCTTTAACCCTTGTGAACGATACTACTGCCAGATTGGATGTGTCAGTACAAGCAGTCATGTATGAAGCTCCGCTGCATGTGGTTGCCTGTGTCTGTTTGTGCTTTGATACTTGTTTTTTTGTTTTAACTCATGCCAGTGTAAAAACCAAAAAGAATCCATCTGTCAGTGCTGTGGGATTTCATTCTGCGTCAGGGGTATGTTTCTAGTTTTTAGATGAAAGAAGTGCTCTGTGTGTGAGAGACAGAGAGAGAGAGTGGGAAGAGTGTCTCTGGTGGTGTTTTTGCGTGTGTGTAACTGTGTGTTTTCCTAGCAGGGTGTGTTCTTGGATTCCACCACACTAGGACATTACCCCCAGGTGCTCTCTCTCTCTCTCTCTCTCTCTCTCTCTCTCTTTCTCTCTCTCTCTCTCTTCTCTCTCTCTCTCTTGCTCTGCTTCTGTGAAAATACCTTGAGGATTAGGTGGGCAGCAGTGGCGAGGAGAAAGGGGGGGGACTGCTGTGTGGATGAAGGGTGGGGGGGGGGGGGGGGTATGTGTGTGAGGTAGTGATTGACGGCTGAAAGGCTGGAGAGGTGCTCAGGCATGCTGTGGTTGGGGAGAGAGGGGGACTGCACACACAGGCAGGGGGGCTTCTCAGTCTCTACACTCAGCTGTTGCCACCCACACCCATTATAGCCCCTCCACCACCTACCACCCACCACCACCTGCCGCCCCTTTAGCGCTGCGCCCAGATAAGATTTCAAATAACTCCTGCTTACCTTTACCTCATGCTCTAACCTCAACCAAAGTGCTCCTATCTTTTCTCTCTCTCTCTCTCTCTCTCTCTCTCTCTCTCTCTCTCTATCTGTCTTCCTTTCCCCTCACACTGACGTCCTCAGCGGCCAATTGTGCAGCAGTGGTTTTTATATAGGGATACACCCTGACCTAGAATCCTGATGCTGATTTAAAAAAACTGCGTTTTGAAACTAGCAGGTGTTTTGAACAATGACCAATATATGTCGGCAGTGTGTCTGTAATCTGGTAAGTTTTTCCATGACAGAAAAACACTCTGGATTGCCAACAATCTCCTCTTTGTGCTCTGTGATCCATACATCATTCCATCCCAGTGCTGCAGAATACAACAGTGCCCCCTGTGGTCAGGCCTGAAACTACATGCCTGACACAACTGGAGCATGCTGTTGTGGTTAGTCTGGTTAGTTGAAGTCTGTTCTTTGAGTTCTGCCTTCAGCCCACCTCTCTTCTTTCTTTTTTCTTTTCTTTTTTTTAACAAAAAAGGTGTGTGGTGCACTCATTCTGAATAAACAATGAGACGGATCACAATTGCGCTCATTTTCAAATATTTGTTGATGCTCACAGCACTCATCACCTCACACTGGAAGAATGTTGTTTTGTCTCTAATTGCAGACTTGCGGGTTTGCCTGCTTCACAAAAGCTCTGTGAGAGGTCTACACACACAGACACACTCACACACACACACTCACACACACACACACTGCAGCGAAGCCTTCGCCAGAGCTTGTGGTCACAACCACACCATCTACATACATCTATAAGGAAACCACAGGAGAAGAGTAATCATTGTATTGATGAAAGTGGACTTTTTCCTCACGGTTTCTTTGGGGGATTTTTTTTTTTTTGTTACCACTCATCCTATATCACAAACAGACCCTAAAGTTTTCCATTTCCACAAAATTACACATAATGAAGTGTAATTTAAATAGCCAGATTTTCCTCTTCCCAGTGCACGACCAAAATTGTTTAATGTGACTTGACTAAAATGAAGGTATCAGCCGTATATGTAGTTAGAGTGGAAATGGAATATGATACATGAGAGCGCGGCACGGTGATGAAAATGACTTACAGAGAGCGGCCATCTCTTTGGGCAGGTCAGCACCGAATCTTCCAAACAGGCTGCTGTTGGCCAGCAGGTCGAAAGGGGAGTGGCTTCTCATGGAGTTGAAGGCGAAGGGGTAGACAGCAGGTGGGAAGCCGGTCATGTGACCCACCTGCTGTTCCCTGTTGGTAGCCATGGCGACGGAGCACACTCAAGGGTCCGTAGCAGGCCCTTGCAACACCTGGAAATCCCCCGGAAAAGTTGAAATCTGCGTCCTTTTTTTTCGAAGGATGTGGCGAATGGATGAGCGACGATGAGGCCTCTCGTTTACTGAGGGAACGTCGAACTCCACTTTAGAAGATTCATCTAGTTCGCTTTTCTGAGAAAGAGATGGGAAAAAGAAATATGTGTTACTTCTTACTAATTAATTCACCACATCCAACATGAGGATAAATGTTTCTGATTGGCATGAACATGATGATACAATCAGTGGTTTGTGCCTCTCTGGATTCCACAAACTCAATTCACCTCACATCAACTCTCAGGCTGTGATCCATCTACCCTCTGGGACAGAGAAAAGTTTATCCGGAGTTCTAATGTAAGAAGGATGTGTACGACTTCATACCAACAGGTATGAGAGAATGGGAAGGAAAGAGGAAGTAAGGAAGGACAGCGAGAACCAAAACAGATAAAGACGTGAGAGAAAAAGAATGAGTGAGCTGTGAAAGGAAAAGCCAGAAAAACTGGGACTGGGCGAGGGGAAAAGAAAATAAGAAAGAAGTTTGGAAAAAGTTATAACAGGGAAGAGCAGGAGGGAGGGAGGGAGGGGAAAAAAAGAGAGAGAGAAAAAGAGAGAGAGCTCTTGTTCCTGCAGTTTTGAAGAGCTTCCAGACTTCTACAGTGATTCCAGGCTATGCCATATGATTTAAATCACCAGAACTCTACTATAAAGGGCTCCTCTGTTCCTGCTGCCAGCCTAGCACAGCAGCCTGCCTCTCTGCCTCTTTCCCCCAGGACCAGAGGCCCAGACACGGGGTCCAGAGCATGAAGAAGGGGGGGGGGTCGATGGGGGTAGAGGGTAGAGAAAATGAGATCCACTGATTGCTAACTGCTGCTGTCACTTCCAACTATCTTCTCTTGAGGTCAGGCTCCCATCCCACAGAGTCATTTTGGCTCTAACCTCCTACAGCCCGCTCGTCACTTTGACTCCACACAGTAGGCACAGACAAGTCAGGCTCAAGTGTGGACAAGGCTGCAGTTATGCCCCACTGTTGACTGTTAATACAAGGGGGGGAAAAAAAATCCCGGTAAAGCCTCCCATTTTCTTTTTCATGTTTTCTTTTTGCCTTTCGCTTCCCTAGCGTGATTTCATGAGTGGGTGGTGTGATCAGCTTGTTTTTTAAATGTGGCTTTGAAAAAGAGCAGAGCCAAGGAATTTGGAACTGCTGTGGCTTGTGAATCTGGGAGAAAAGACAGGGAAAAAATCTTGGTAATGAATTCGGAATAAACAAAGAAATGGAGTGGGGGGGGGGGTCTAAGGCTGAACCGGTGAACTGCTGAACTGAGCGAAAAACG
Organism: Protonibea diacanthus; assembly: GCA_028641955.1. Lineage (NCBI taxonomy): Eukaryota > Metazoa > Chordata > Actinopteri > Sciaenidae > Protonibea > Protonibea diacanthus. The sequence continues at coordinate 12,986,862 of CM053984.1, forward strand.
CACACAGAGGAACAGTGACAGGGTCTGGGCACTGGGGGGCACTAAGAGGTGGCGCCGTGCCCAGGAAAAAAAAAAAAGAAAGAAGAGGGAGCACTTTCCAAGATGCACGCATATGCACCACACAGTCTGCAACACATACACATGCAATCAAGCACTGAAAAAAAAAAAAACCCTCTACACATGTGTGAGAGCACCCACTAACACACACACACACCTCTCACCCCTTTGCCTTTTCCAGGGCTCTGGCTCCCTCCCTGCCTCTCTTTCTGGCTCTTTCTCTTTCAACAGAGCCAGTTAATTACACCCTACTGCTGCAGGCAGCTTCAAACCACCACTAATTTAGAGTTCCATTACAGTAAACTGTTCCACATGTGCTTCCAGGGCCCAGGCAGGCTCGGGTGGCCACGTTTCAGGAAGGAGCAGCCGCCGATAGGCACCCACCCCCATCCTGCCAACACAGCCATACTGCCATCTTTCTTTTTCTTTCCTCCTTTCCCTCTGTGTTTCTTGCTTTCTTTTATTCCCTTTTTTCCCTCCACTCTATCCCTCATTCAAACTCCCTTTGATTTTCTTTCCCCTTTTCTGACCTACCCCGCATCTCCTCTCTGTAATCATGTCCTTATACCCAACAACCCCCACCCACCCACCCCATTTCTTCATCCCTCTACTGCTTATACAACTTGTACCATGACCCTGTGCAGCGGTTCCACTGTGTGGCTAACACACAAAAACATCACTAAAGATTTCACAGTGGGCCTAATGGGAGAAGAGGTACAGACTGGAAAAACAAAACTGCCAGCAACACACAGGCTCATAATGTGTGTCTGTGCGTGTGTGTGTGTGTGTGTGTGTGTGTTATGAGTATGTACTTGGCCAGCGTTTAGCCCGTTTGGGTATCTGCCTCATGAACTCAAACCAGGCCCCATAAAGGCAGCACAATCTGTCTGCGAGTGCTCGGAGAAGAAAGAAGAGTAAGGAGAAAAAAGATGATGTGTGAGAAAAAGAAGGAAGAGACTAGGACCGTGCGCATGTGACTTTTATATTCCCACAGGAGGAACAATATAATAATCCAAAAAAATTAAGCTTTAAATGAGTTTCAAGACACCCAACCCAAACGGAGAATTCTACCCAAGTGCAATAAACCGCTGTACCACTGCGCGTTCACACATATGTCATGAAACAACAAAAGAAACTAAGAAAGAAACTGAGACAGAAGAACAGAAACTAAGAAAGGGTACACACACACAGAGAGAGAGAGAGAGAGAGAGAGAGAGAGAGAGAGAGAGAGAGAAAGACAGCCTTTTAAAATAGAACCCAGTAACTTTACTCTCCCCAAACACAATAATGAATTAATAAAAGAGTTGGCGCCAGTGTTTTTTAATGAGTCACATCAGCCCAGCAGCTTTTTACAGAGCCATTTATGTTTTATGTTGGGTCCTGTGGTAGGCTCACTTCGCCAGCCCGTCTGGGGCTATAAGGGGATAAGGGGAATTTGGAGTGACCTCATCCCCTGTTAGCCAGGGCCAAATGGGCATGGAGGGCCTCCCCACTTCCCTTGAGCCTGGGGGGCACACAGGAGGCAGCAGGCGGCCAGGCAGGCGAGGAGCACCAGGGCCAGCTATGGGTGGGTTCACGGCTGCTGCTGGGACTTTCCATCATTCCCTAAGAGGTGCACTGTAGCAGTTTAAATTTACTTTGGTTGTTCCTGTAAATAGTGGAGTGTCAGACCTCACAGTAGTTCATCAAGTTGAAGGAGACTCATTGGTTACACTTGAGATAATCCATTGATTTTATCGGGACAAAACGTTGTGTTACAAATGAAATGAAATCAATCAAACAGACAATTTGGAGACAACACTACAAGACGAGGCACGCTTAGAGAGAATTGTTTGCTGAGGAGTTTGGATTTCAACAAAAAGACGGAGCAGGACAGAGAACCAAAGCGAGAGTAAGAGAGGGAGAGAGAGAGAGAGAGAGAGAGAGAGAGAGAGAGAGAGAGCTGTTCCCACAGATTGAATGTCTGTCAAACAAAGGGTATCAAATCCTCTGTGAGCAAAACAACAATTGTGCCTTAACCGTTGTGACGGAGCAAGGCCCCTCCGGCAATAAGAACTGCAGTCAAACATAACAAATAAATCACGGCATCTCAGGAAGCTCTGCACCACACAACCAAGAAAGGCAGTTGGTTTTTTAGTCAGCACAAGAAACCACAGGTGATTACTCGGCGTATATGAGCAGGATTTTAGGTGCCATGGCCGCTCAGGGCTGTTACGGGAGGACAGTTTTCTTACTACAGTAGGAAACACAAACAGTGCGTTGATTTATCTTTGTGGACGTTTGCATTTGAAGTCAAATTATCACATCTCTTCTATTTTTGTTTCACTTTTCTGAGACTCAGAGGTCACACATTTTTCTTTGGGTTTCACAGACTCCCCAGAAGGCTCCCCAGAATTTCAATAAATTTCCTGTAAAGTAAACTAAAAATATGTGTCAATCAGTCCAGGCTGAGAAGCAAGTCAAAACCTTTACTGGAAGGACTGAATTGTAAATTCGCAACAAGATAAATGAACTGTACCATGTATCCTGGCAGAGAAAGCTTGGCAGAATCACACGAGTCCTCTCACTCTTTTTCCACCCCTGACTTGCCCACTCCTGTTCATTTTTCTGACAGAAAGCTGTGCATGTCTTCCAGGCACCGTCTTCCAATTGTCAACATCGTAAAGTGATTTATGTTCAGTCACTTTGTGAGGGAAATGACTTGAAGCAGAGAAAGAGAGGGTTGTGTTGAAGTTTTGGGTCGTGGGTGAAGTCATACTACCGCAGCAGTTAAACAATGTTATTGCAGTCCATGTGTCCTAACTGAATTGACAGACCGGCTTTTCCAACGCCTCGGAGTAAAATGAATATTTAGTGTCATCACCACTCTTTAACTTTGCTCACAAAGGGCTATATAGTAATTGTGGACTGACTCACAACTGTCACAGACAAATGAAAACGTCCACATTGAAACACAATCACGGGAGCGTTATCTGATGTTGTTACTGGCGTCAGCAGTATTTTGGCTGTGAAAACATATCCTCAACACTATTATCTGATGCAAAGCTGACAGCTCCCAGTCTTTCAACAAGTGGCTGGCTAATGGCTCTGAGAGAGACACCCAGTGACAGACGGTCCAGTCTCTCCAAACAAACCTGCATTCCACCACCTGAAACTTGTTTGACATCTGCCGGCTCTTGGCATCACACAAACATGTATTTGCTTACAGCAACAATGCAAAGTAGCACCTCTGTGTAATCGTTTGTCAGTAAAAGAGGTATTGTTTTTCACGACTGCCACAAGGGAGTGTCATTATGCAATCCTTGTTTTTCTATCTATAAATCATCAAGGATTAATTGCTAAATCCTTTTTTTTTTGTTCTCCTGTTATTTTCTTTGTTTAAACATAATGTCACAAAACAGGCTGTGTTGACTTGCAGTGGTGGAGAGAAGTATGGAAAGAGTGAGAACTCACAGTGAGACATAAAACACTTTGTGACATGATGAAGTCATCCCGACAGCTTGCTGTTTCCATGATGTGGTAGTGCTCTTTGGATTGGAGCGCTCAACATGGAGTCTCCAGCAATGGGTCCAGCAAAACAAGAAAACACACCACAACAGGAAAAGGCAAAGACAGATGATGGCAAGGCATGTTGAGTAATAAAGAGAGAGTTAGAGAGACAGGAAATAAAGCAAGAGAAGAAAGTTCCAAGATGGCTACTCTTCTTTAAACGTTAAAGTTGGTGCTACTAATACATCTTGTTTTATAATTACTCAGAGAGGATTAACACAGGCGGCAATGAAGGTGTTTCCCTCCCACGACTCAGAGAGAGAAAACAATCCTTTCTCTGTATAAAGAGATGCATAATGGATGCGTTTCACCACGACCGCTTTTAGCCTCGGGAGTCCACGGATCACTCAGACACATGCAGGCCCAAACACACACATGCAAGCACAACACACAAAACAACACACATTCACACACGAGAAGAAATTTGTGCCAAAAGATCTTTTAATGAGGGCTTGGAGGCAGACTGAAAATGTAAATCCTCACAATCAGAGCGGCACACCTGCAAAAATAGACATAGGAAATGGTGTGCAGATAGTTTCCTTGTTAATTATAGTGTGGTAGCGGAGAGTGCCCCTCGATTCCCCTAAAACCACCTGTCTAACCCCTCCCTACTACTTGGCCTTAATTGCTATAGAAATTCCAGAAAAGACAGGTATCAACAACTCCCAGATTTACTGCTCAAAGTCAAGTCACAAAGAAGGACTGTTAGCAGATTTTGCAATACACAAACTTTTATGGGTCAACTCTTGTTTCAGCTGTTCCTCAGATGCACCTAATCTGAAAAGCGTGATCACATAACACAGCAGGTTTGGAAAGGTTGTTACAAAATCAATGTGAAATTGTTCGATGGTAGAGTTTTAGACTTTGATAGTTTTTAATGGAGGAATGATTTAAACTAATTAAATAGTAATTATTCATTGTGTGATTATAATTAGTGTTTCTCATTACTTTTTGATGCTATTTAACCTTTTGATCCACACCAGACATGTTTAAATGTAAGACAAAACTACCAACTCTAACTACTAGCAACAAAAATGGGAGCATGTTTCAGGCGAGGCCAATAAAGATGACATACTCATGATCACAAGAGCATGGATCATGACACATCAGCCATTTGCAAGACATGACAGCAGATAAAAACAATAATTGATTCCACACTGTCACTGAAGACAGACAAAATACTGTGACTGAATACCATGAAGGTAAAGCAGCTCTGTGTGGACAGCCTGTCCTCGAAAAAGACCCCATGGGTGGTGCTCTGGAAGAGGAGAGCGCAGCGATATTACTCTGCCTCAAAAGATGAGCTCCGTTTCTTCCACTCCAGATGTCACTGACTCAAACTGATAAACCAGATGACAGCGGAGCGCGACAGAGATATCACTGGCCTTCGAGCAGGTATCCCCTCACTCGACCGTGTGGGTGTTTTTGCAATTGACTTCAATCAAACTGTCCCTCACACTTATGTCAGGTCCACCAGGGGATATAAGCGGTGGACAGCAGGTGCAAGGCCAAGGCAGTCCAGCTGCAGCGGTTTGCCTACTGACCAATCAGTGCTAGAGCAATAAAGCAAATCACTGTGGAAAGCTACACTCTGACATCAGGGCCCTGATCTTCATCTGATATCCAAATCACACAGCACTAAACGCACTGTGTTACACATGGCTGTAACAAGTGGAACCTGTTAACCTAGCACATATGCCAGCACCAATAAATAATCTTTGCTGACACACAGCTAACTATGGGAACACAATGAATAAACTTTCATGTAAACTAAGACCAGAGTTTCAGACACACCTCACTCCACAGGAATTAGCCTCTGCTGTTTAAAAACGTGAAAAACAATGCTTCTCTTTTCCAAGTACTCATATGCCGGTTATAAAATATATATATATATATATATATATATTAAAAAAAACAGGTCAAGGACCAGTGACTCCTCTGATGAATACACATTCATACACATCAAACACATGCAAGCATGTACACACTAACACACGCACATATGCTAATAATAAAGAGCTCCACAGGCACCGAGTAACACTTGAAGCACTCACTAATAAGCACATATGTGCACACAGGCACATGCAGGCACACACACCAGCCCAAGTATGTTTTCATATAAACTCAGTGTCACTCTCGCAGTAATAAAGCCGACATACTCAAACGCCGCACGCAAACATACATGTGTGTTAGGACGTTTTAGTGTTTACACGTGAAAATCTGCTCAGATTTCAGGAAAAACAGTGATTAATTGTCTCGAAGCCACTCAAGTGTTTTGCACACTCGGTCTCTGTCTTCAATTAAAAGTGTCGACCCGTTCCCAAAAAAAAAAAAAAAAAAAAAATGCAGCCTCTCTCTTTCTCTGTGTTAACAGAGAGAGAGAGAATGAGAAAAAGAAAGACAAACAATGATTAAAGGTTGTGTTTCTACACTTTTTTAAGTGTAAATTACTCACCGGCTCTGGGCTTGACAAGGCAGACGGACAGATGGAGTAGTTGACGGAACGGTCTGATGAGCGGAGCTAGCCAGGGAAAAGGAGAAAAGATGTGTGTACGTTCATCAGAGTCCTTCTGACAGCAAAGACAGAGTAGCAGTGAGCCTCTCTCTCTCTCTCCCTCTCTCTCCCTCACTCCCCCTCTTCCACTCTCTCCTCCTCCTCCTCCTCTCTCTCAGTCTCTACCTCTTAAAATCACTCTTTCACTCTCCAAACACAGGCACACACTCACTCTCTCACTCACTAAGAAATAATTATACTCTCTGATTCATAAAGCCTTCCTTTGTCACGTGACCCAACACTTCAAATATACAGCACATTTTTTCACAAGCCACAAAATGCCTGGAGGGAAGAAAAAGGCCCAGAGAGCTTAAGTTTCTGTTTTTAATTCTCTCTCCCTTCTTTGTCTCTCGGGTGAATTCTTTTTCTCTCCTTCGACTTCTTTGGCTAAAGCTTTGGTTTACCTACAAACTGTTTGTACATGTGGAAAAGCGGAGTCAATGTTGTGATCTTAGATCGTTCGTGTTTAATCAATAAATTCACAGTTTAATAGGAGAGGATGTTTGAGTATCCTGAACAACACAGACTATAATGTTTTGATGTAACACAGATGCTGTTTTAATGGCAGGCCAATACGTTTATTCTTCCAAGAAAGTCTAAATAGTTTTACCTTGTCATTTATTCCCAGTGTGATCAATTCATGGAATAATCATGATGGACTTTTGCCCTACCTGTCTGCTCAGTACAGGCGTGCTCTGTATGTGCTATTTCTGTGTAACTCGTATGTTTTGCACTGTGTTTTATTGCTTGTAATGTTTTCTGTGACAACCTTCCCAGAGCAGTCATAATAAATCATTACTATTATTACCATTGCTGGTGCTACTACTACTAATAGAACTTAATATTAGGAAAGAAAGCATGAGGCGAGTAGGAGGAACCTTGTGAAACCAATTAAAGATGTTTTGGACACAAAGAACAATGATAGAAGATCTAAGACATTCTCATTCAGGATAAATGAAAACCAGAATTTGAACATTTTTTAGGAAACACAACATCTGTCAACATCCTGCCAAATACTGTGCAGCTAGAAATATTTTTAAAATCGAGATTATTCTAAAAAAAAAAAAACAGCCCAGCTTTCTGCTGCCATCTCGTCTCAGTTCCTGAAATGAAACTAGCAGTGGCACATCAGCTGCAGGGAAGTCCCGTGCAAGATGGCAGAACTGTGCAGCGGCAGCAGCGACAGATTTGGGTGTGCCCCTAAACGTGCCCCTCTCTCCATATGAGATCATATGTTTCAGATCTGTGTTTATGTGTTTGTGGTTCTGGGCGTGTGCCCTGTTTTTCTGAATGTAATGTTTCTCAAGTTGTTTTGGTTATGAGGAGCACCTCAAACCTCAGAACAGGGAGGAGAAGGCACACCTCAACTGGCACCTCAACGGGCACTTTCACCTCTGCAGAGGAGCCCAGATAAACTACGCAAAAACTACACTTTTTTTTAAAGTCACTGTAAACATATGCGTGCCTCTTTAGGACACTAAGCAATATCAACTCCAATGAATGTCTAAACCAAGCAAGTGCAGCAAGCATTTTTAAATAACCAATTTATACATGCACTACTTATTCTGAAACTCTATCTAAAATGATGCCCGTGAGGCATATTGGCCATGCTTCACTTCAAGTTTTCTCCCAAATCTCACACTACGAAGCAGAGCTGCCAACTAATATAGCATGTGGAACTTTTCTTTTGCTCTTCCCAGATACCTGTCCATTTAAAGACCTCCAATAACTGCTGCTTATTTTGTCCGTAAATCACTGGCCTGATACAGGCAGAGATCTTATCCCCAAATACACTGACCCCAATATGTTTCCAGGATAAAGTCAAGCCATCGTAATAAGAAAAACTCTTGTGCCCAACCTCGTTCTCATTATTCCTATGAGCTTCCGATCTTTACAGCCACATATGGTCTACAGACGCCTACTGAAATGTTCTTTCATACATTTTTCGATGTGGATTTGCTTGTACATAATCAGGGTGAATGAATGGATAAGCGGTGAGAGGCGCTGTTGCCTTTTTGCAGAAACCTTATAGTTCAGGAAGCTTATCTTGATCCTTATCTTGTTTACATTTGATTTATGTTTTGCTTATGAGGCCGCTAGGGCTAATAGAAAGCTCTTAACTGTTTACATAGCAGTACTAAATCAGAAATTGTGTAAAATGAAACAAAAAGGTAAATACAGCCGTATGACGCGGCAAAATCTATTGGCTGTTAGAGTGACATGAACTGTGGAGTGTGAATTTCAAGGCAGTGTGATGCCATCAAGTTGACTGAGGCCATGCGTTTGTGTCAGAATGCGCAGTCAAGTGCATGTTGACGGTCGTGTGTGTGTGTGTGTCAGAGCGTGGGGCATGCTGTGCTCCTTATTAAATTATGACAGTGTGCTTGAGGGGGGGTGGGGTGGGGGGGCTGTGTTTAGGCTATCATATGTGTGTGTGCGCTCATGCAGCACGCACGTCTGCACATGTGAATATGTGCGAGTGCGCTTTTGCCTGTGTGCATGGATGAGTATGCGTAGGCAGTAGCAGCAAGAAGGTCAGAGGTTACTAGTGTTTGTGTTTCAGTGTCAGTGAAGTGTGCTCCAGGCAGAGATTTATGATCATTGTGTCTGGGAGGCTGCAGAGTGGGGGATAATGAAGATAGATCAGGGTGCTATCTCTCTCCCAGGGCACCACTGGAAACATGGCCTATGGCCTCCTCCGTTCTCGTATCATTAACTTCAGCCTGTGACATCATAACGCACTGCCCCGACATCAATCCTAACACAGTGTGTTCTGACAAAAAGTCGAACGCACAGAGGCCATTCCTCAATTGAAGCCATCCAGCAAACAGAGCCATTGTTGGGCACGAAGCTTCGCTGCTTCTCTGGGTGTGTTTATGAAGATATGAAATATTCATGGAAACATCGTACTCGGCCGTGTGTTTCCACTTTGGATTCAACGTATTTGCATTCACGGAGCTATGGAGTGGAGGCCTGGGGCTCGCTGGCAGAGGAAAAGCAGCAAAAGGCAGAAAGGAAAGAGGAAAGGGGGGATGATGGAGGGAGCAAGAGAGGGAGGAAGTGAGGTTAGAGGGGTTAAAGAGAGATGGAGTGAGGGGGGGAGGAAAGAGGGGTTGGATGGCAAGAGGGCCTGTGGTACGGGGAATGTGAGAGAAAGGGGTGTGAAATAGAAAGGGGGAGGGAAGAAAACTGGAGGGTGAGATGGAGAGAGGGATGGATTGTAGAGGGAGGGATAGAGGAGGAGGAGGGGGTTGATGGGATTGGTGGTGGGGAGGTGAGAAGGGGCGCGCAGGGAGCTGGTGCCTGTGGCGGCAGGTTTTAATCAGTAATAAGATGCCTGTAATGAGATCACTATTTCCCCACATTCAGATTGATGTCATGTGAAGTTTGGTGCCACACCGAGACAGGCAAGGGGACGCAGGACGAACGCACGCACACACACACACACACACACACACACACACACACACACACACATACCCCATATAAGAGTCATTTGCAGAAACACATTCATGCACACACACACACACACACGCACACAACACACAAATATACACTTGCTTGCACTTTCTTGGTTACAGACTTAAACACACATCCTGTGAAATGAAGGAGCTCATTCATCCACCCTGGCAAAGTGCGCTCATTTAGAGTCCAACCGCCTTGAAGTAAAAACATACACAGAGGAATACTACTCACAGGAAAATGAGTTACTCATGGCAAAGGAGAAATGTATGTGTTAGGGACCGAAGGGCATATACCACTATGTACTCCTCTAACAAAAACAAATGAGCACAAAGCTTGGAACAGAAAGAGAGAGAGCCAAAAGCTTCTTTTTTTTTTTTTTACTGCAGAAGAAACTAAAAGGAAAAAGAGAAGGGGAGAGGGAGAGAAGGAGAAAAGAAAAAGAGGAGTGAGCGCTTTCTGTGCATATTTTGGGGTGCATTCAGAGGCTGTCGACACGGCTACCAGCGTGTGTGCCAGCACATGAGCTCTCTGCCTATTCCCCAACATGTGTGTCCAATGAAAGGTGAACGGCTCTCCTGTCTATACTTTCCTCAAAAATCAGCCATGATGTCACCATGAACCCATCTTGAACCCACCTCTGTCAAAAAGCATTACTCCAGCCCTCCCTCTCTCTGCCTCATTTTCTGTTCCACCTCTCCCTCCTTCACGCTCCATTCCTGCCTCTCGAATTCTTCACTGAGCTCCCATTCTTTTGCTCTCTCCACTTTTTCATATTTCCGTATTCTTCAACATTTCCCCTCTCCCGTCCATGTCTCTCTTCTCTCTCTTTCCCTCCTCACACAAACTCTCTCTCTCTCTTTTTTTTTTTTTGGCAAGCGTGGTCTAATTGAATCACCAAAAAGAGCAGCCGATTGCCAAAAATGCCAGGATGTTCTGATTATCATAAACTTTGTTTAAGCTGTGGTTTTTGCAAAGAAAAAAAATGCTCTGAGTGCATGAGGGGAAGCCAAAAAAATAAAAGCAGGAAAAAAAAAAAAAAAAAGAGGAATAGGGGAGAATGCAAATGAAAGACGGGAGAGGGAAAGAGAGAGAACACTGGGGAAGAGAGGGGTGGTGGGGGCAGCGAGAAGGCAGCCAGAGAGCCACATATGGAAGTGATTCTGTAATTACTGCAAATCTGTGAGCTCAAAAGGAAAGGTCTTCTTTTCCATGCCTCCTTCCCTGCACATAAAACTGCCCTTGTGAGAAAGTTGGGCACTAAATACTGAGCAGGAAACATGAAAAAAAACAACATAGTTTTCATTTGCTTTTCTTGCTTTTTGGCAGGAGGGGTTGGTATATAATTATGTATATGCTATATGTTTAGCATGTTGAGTTTAAATACAAGCCTTTACTGAGGAAATCTCTGCTAATTCCACAGTGTCTACTAATGGAAAATTTTCTGCATTCTTTGCTCATTTACTTTGCTTTCCTGAGATTAATCAACCGTCCTGGAAGCTCATCTAAAACAAACTAAGAGGTTCAAGCTTCGGAGTAAACTAAAAGTCTCTCATCAGCCACACACCTAACTGGCATCATTCACACAGAGCACACATTCAACAAGGGGTGTGAGGAGGGTGGGTGGGTGGTGGTGGGGGGGTGGTTAGGGGATGGGTGACAGACAGACATACATACATACAGACAGACAGACAGACAGACAGGCAGGCAGACGGTGATGAAGACTGCCCTTTAAGCCTCGGGCAAAGCAGTGCTTTGCAGGTGTGTATGTTGGCAGCAACTTCTGTTCTGCTCAGCCCCCAAACAGTTTGAGCAGCCTCTAATTATCTCGTGCCCTGCCATAACGTGTTCTCATGATGAGTGCTTGAGTCTTACACACACGTATACAGTAAACACACCCAGATTGACGTCGCTTGACCTGAGTTTATTCTTAGACATATCCAATTAATCACGGCATGAGATGATTTATGTAAAGTACACAAGTCTTACCTTCTTCGCCTAGAGTAGCCTCGTCTTGAAACGCGAGCGCATTCCCCCCAGAAGTTGGAAACATAAATAGTTGTTGACAAGCGCACGCACGCCGAAGTTCTCTGTGAAGGAGACAAAACAAAGTCAAAGACAGCCTTCAGAGGGAATCCTCTAGAATACAGCACGGCAGCTTGTAAAGATCACGCCATTTGGTCTTTCGCTTCAGAGATCATTTCAGTCATTTGTCAGATTACCTTCGTTTGTTGCCAATCCGTCACCGTGTCCCGGCAGCTCAGGGGCGTTGATGGGAGCTACCGTGCGTAACGATTTCTGGCACTGTGACTCCCCCTAGTGACTGCAAGGAAGACTGCAGTCACACGTCCCGTCAATGATGGAACAAACAAACATTGAAGTGAGAAAATAACTAAATAAGTAGGGTCAAAGTGGATGTAAATAAATACTCAGTGTGCTATTTGTCTGTAATTGTGTCTAATATGAGCATAGTTTACTTTTTAGGGTTTGTCAGTTCATAAAAAAGTTTACGAGAAAGGGAATTGAAGGAAATATTGTTGAGTTAACGAGTCATTAACGAAGTTAATTACTAGATGGATATATCAATGGATCTAATGGGCTTATATAATAATACAAAGCACTCTTTTTTTAATATATCTTTGTAATAAAATAAAATTGAAGCAGTGGGTCTCAAACTTTTTACACCATGTACCACCTCAGAAAATATTCGTCTCTCTAAGTATCATAATTATGGCAGACATTAAAACAGAGCAGAGTATGCCGACCCTGGTCAACTATGGATAGTTTACACATGAGGGAGGTTTATTCCTGTTAAGAAGATTAATTATTGTTACGCTTATTTGAGTTTGATTACCGCCACATTTTAGTTAATCGCGTACCCCCAGTGGTACTTGTGCCACAGTTTGAGAAACAGTGCATTAAAAGGTTTCTACTACCATTTCAGGTTATTATTTAAAACTAAAAAGATTTATCAGTTTTGGAAAGGAAGTGAATGAAATCTCTACAGTTATGACAGAGACGAAATTTGATTTTTAAAAGCTAAAATTCACCTTTAAAGTGTCGCCTACTCTTTGTCATCGAGACTTCTGGAGAACGTCATATTTAGAGAGAATCCTGCTTCCTGTGTCAGTGCAATGAATCTCCACTGAGGGGCGCTTTCTACAAGCTTTGTACAGTTGGTCCCGCATGCTCAGAGGCACACAGAAGTTTTCTTCTGATTGATTGTCATAAACTTATTCTTGCACTAAACTAAAAACTAAAATTAGGAGTACAATGAAAACTATGAAAGTTTACTTCACTCCCAAGCGCACAAAGTGAGCCTAGTTGTTTTTTATGTGTTGTTTTTAATGATCAAATGTGCAGCAATAATCAAATATATGTTTTACACTTTTCAACATTCGAAATTTGAAGTTGTGCTTTTGCTTTTTCCTCTCCACCAGCGTGTTACTGGTGTGTCATAAGTCCGGCTCCACATCCACAGTTTCCGTTTGCACATGTGCTTTAAACTTGGCGTGCCCGTTGTTTGGCATGTTTCTGTGTTTACCATCCGTTTACAGCCATGGCTTGTCAGAGAACAAGCAGTCACGGTGAGCCACGCCTATTGTCCATGTGCCTCATCCTCCAATCTCTCCATCCCTCCGTACCACGCGCTCCGTGTTTTGCATAAAATGTGTATCAGTAGGGCAGCGCTCTCTCCTGCACATGCAGAGCGCACATGTAGCGTGGCTTTACAGAACACATACCACGGTCGAATAAGCGCATCAAACTCCCCTCAGCCCCAGATCCCCGCCAATGAAAATGCACAAAAGCGTGAAGGGGAGAGAGGGAGAGAAAGGACTGCGCGAGATACAAAGAGTGAGCCAAATCCCACGCAAACAGACACAACACAAGTTGAGCGAACGGAAAGGCGGTCACATTTCCTACTCACCTGCAAACGTGATTGATGTTTCAGTTTGTATCAGTGGGTGTGTGTCATGCCTGACACCCCTCTCGCGGATATGCTGACTGTACTTTCTTAGAATTCATGAGAAGCGTTTAATCTTTCGCTCGTGCAACGTCACACGCGCTCGAACCAAGGCGCAGTATCCAGATCGCAGAAAGCATCCAGGTATCTTCGAGGAGACCTGCTTGTCTTAAGTCACCTCTGTCAGACCAGACCCGAGCACCGCGAGAGACGTCGGTACAGTTTGCTGGGAAAACTTAACGCGCATTGGACACATTTCCATCACTGCGCTCCATGGAGCAGATGTTTTACGCAGAGCTGTTTCTCGACTTTCTCACCTGTCTTCAAAAGACATTTACTTCAGTCTAGTGACAACCACGGACGAATATCTTCAAGTCTGATTAAAGTCATCGACATCAACAAGAGACATGGATAACAGCCCTGGTAAGACTGACTTTAACATTATGTTTGATCGTTGTATATTATGACATAAGATTTGATTATCGGCTGTTTAGTTCATTTATTTTTATCAGTTCAGCTCTGTCTGACTACTTTTAAAATAAAATTTGACTTGACTTTAAATGTAATACATCGTTGAGTATCAGAACGCAAAGTTGCATTTCTCTTACTCATCCTTTAAATTATTTTTTTTTAATGTTTAAAACAGTCAAAATGTACTCACGCTTAAGATGTGCATAACTGCCAACTATGTGTGCAATCTAATGTGTGAGCTCCTATCACATGCATCAATAGGTGCACGATTTTTTTTTTTTTTTTACATGCAACTGTTTGGCTGAGTTTGTTTATGACAATTTTACTCATGCACGAGTTCATTCTTTGCGCATTCGGTCACCTCTACTTGTTTCTAAGTTCACTACAAGTACAATGCAATGTTGGGACTTTGTGCAAACTTGTCAAAGTTGCTGCGCTGCGTTCAAATGTCAGATCGCAGCTCCTGAGCTGCAGCTCCACTGACGGCGATCCGCGCCATATGGTCGTATTGAGGCTGGTCACTTCCTGCTTCTCTCCATGAAAACAAACTCACGTGGAGCTTGAGTACACCGTCACTGTAATCATTATCTGTCAAAGCCAAAACGTTCAACTGCACACTTGTCACCTGAAGGGGAAAAAACAAAGAAACGCTGGCGTGCAGGGCTGTTTCTATTACCAAGGCCATCGCTTTAAGTGCCTGCAGCATAAAAAAACTGATAACCGCCCGACTTCCACCCGTTAAGTGGTATTAGGCAGCGTTTTCTCGAGGTCAGCCAAAGGTGCACATGTTTTCTGTTTTCTTCTCCTGACTGGCTGTGAATCATTTACAAACAGAGTCGGTCACGTTCCAGCACAGGTGATGGGCGCAGCCTGTGCTCCAACATGTTACTCTAACCTGGCAACATAAAAACACTCACTGGGTTATGACATCCCATTTATTTTGATAAAGTAGGGCAGTGTTTTCCACGGAACAAGCACGGCAGTTAAATGAGTAATCCTAGATAATAGCTGTAGTATTAGTCAAAAGATAAAGCTGCATGCTGGGCTTTTCTGTAAGTGTTGATGTTTGTTGATGTGTTGAGGACAATTTCAACTCTTTATTTGTTTATGTATGTATTCTAAAGTTGATATGTTTGCTTATTTCTCATTTCAATTACATAATATCTTTTAACTTCTACACAACTCTTTTGCAATGTTGTCTTTCTCTCATCGATCTGAATGTAAGTGACCACCTTGAACCCGGTTCACTGACCTTTGCCGTTTCAATCACGTTATTGGAATGCACATGACTTCATTTCACTCATGAGTTCAGTGCAGTGATTCAAACAAAGCTCGTAAACATCATCATAACCTGGCAAAAATATGGCTGCAGTGGTGGGCTGTATGGCTCATAAAGTCCAGCATATAAATATGAGTGTGTGTGTGGTGTGTCTGTGTGTGTGTGTGTGTGTGTGTGTGTGTGTGTGTGTGTGTGTGTGTGTTGACACAGAGCCCCTGTTTCAGCTGCAGAGATGAGCGGGTTGTGTGGTCAAGGGGGTTGCATGTAAATGCAAAATTCACCCAAAACACAACTGTGTCAGTTTATTAATATAATGGCATGTCTTATTTACAAATGCCTATACAAAATAGTCCCTAAAATCAGTAACTGGTGTTCAACAGTACATTATACAAATATGTTTCATATGCTTTTCGGAATATGTAAATCAATATTTTCATCATTGTACATCCTCATGTTAAGGGTTAACTGTACTGGGAGTCACTTGTATTTAGTATTTAGTTTTTCTTTACACTAGTTATAATTCCCCCAGTTTCACTCTAACTAGATTACACTGACTGTCACAACAGACTCTCTCCACTGTCCACTGCATAACTTCATGTTCTCACCCACTGCCTCCTCTGACACGCCCCTGGTGGAGGGTTTCTGCACTATTCTGAGCGTGTTTGAATCAGTCAGACTTTTTTTAAACTCCAAATTAAGTTTCATGTGGTTGACAAAAACATTCAAAGTTCATTAGTGGGGGTCTTTTAATTTTGTTGCCAACATTAGAGCTCCATAAAGTCAACCATAATAAAACATGTGCTAGCAAGAAAACCAGATTAGTTTAAAGGCTGGTAAAAAATGAGTGATAAAATCCACATCCATTTTGAGTTAAAAGTCATTTTAGATCAAAAACTCAACCCAAAATAAACGGGCAATGAAAATATAGTCCACAGAAATATCTTTTTCATGACATGCAATTCAGAGCTTACTGACATCACTCAGTGTCTGAATGGAAGAAACTGGAATGGAAGAGTAGCACTGACCCACACCTGAACCCATTCAACCCTAAAAACTATACAAAACTGTATAACAACTACATTGTAACATTGTATAATGTGATTTTATATTCTAGGTTAATCATATTACACACATTGCTCACTATCTAAACTTCTGCACGTACTGATACATCACTGGCTCTAAACTGGGTGTGCAGCCTGGCTGACGGTGCAGGCGATGCTGCTGCTGCTGCTGCAGCTGCTTGGTGCACAGTCAGACCACCCCGCCGCATAACATGCTGCTCTATTTAATTTGGCTCTTCAATTAGACGCCCCTGGCGGACTGTAGCAGCACTGGCTCATGGCTGGAGCGCAGCTTCATGTCTTCCCAGTGAAAGCTCCGTCAAAAGCCTCCTCACGTGGCTTCACAAGCAGAGCCGCGTGCGACGCGTGAGACGTTTTCCCGGGCCCTCCTCCCACCTCCCGCCGCTTCCCGAGCTCTCACGGACGCTTCTGTGTTGGATGCCGCCCGCGGTGATGGTGAGGGAGAGTTTGGTCAGTGGGTCAGCGATTCCATGTATTAACTTTTTTTTCTCTCTCCCATCACGTTTCCTCGCCTCATGCGCCTCTTGCTCGCACTGAAAAGCATTTCCCCGCCTCTCTCTCTCTCTCTCTCTCTCTCTCTCTTTCTCACTTGACTCATAGTCAGTGTGGTAGAGGCTGACTCGATCTTGACTGTGCAACATCTGTCCCTCAGCGGTCCAGGGCACACATCCGCTTTAAAAGGGGGGGTGCGTTTAAGCTGGAACGTGACTCTGCTCTTAAAACATAACATCTCTGTCTCTCATCCGCTTTCCAAAATGACACCGAAACTGATAGCAGGATTAAAAGGCACAGAGAAGCTCCATCTCTGTTTCTGATCAAACTCGCACAACCCTGAAACGGATGTTTTGTAAATCTGTGCCAGACCTGAAGAAATTAGCCACAAAATATAACAAACAAACGGAAAAGCCAGGATATTTCAGGAAAGGTTTCATATCTGGTGTTTATAAATTGTAGCAATAGTCAAGATAATCAGCACAGTTCCTCTTTGAAAATGAAAACTGCATGAGCATAGTGTGTGTGATGCAGCACCAGTTTGGAGAGGTGCTAGAGGCACATAGACACAGTTTTATCAAGTTCCTGTGATATTGACCTACTTACAAAAAAACTCAGTTAATGAAGTCTGTTGCAAACACCCAAGTAGAGGGTTGGCCATGTTCAGAGGCACACAATAATAAATTATTGGACATAGTCCATATCTTTCTATTCTAGCATAATAAACACTGCATTGCTCCAAGGAAACAAACCTTGTACCATGTTTATAAACTGCACCACAAGGGCAAACACACATTATGGTCACCTATCTGTGATCGTCTCTCTCCATGTCCTGCATTATAGAGGTGAACGGGTGAAAGTAAGAGATAAAGGACAAGAGAGGAGCTGTTCTGCCTGTGAACTGCTCACGTTTCTCTGCCTGCCTTCGGTCCCAGGCAGATTAGTGCTCACATGGGTAGGCTAAGTTTAAGATGGTCGTTGAGGAAGGAATAAAATAAATCAATACATCTGAAACAGCTCCGTTTAGAAGTTGATTGATATTAGAGGCTAAAAACAGAATAAAAACAGCAATGCTGCCTATCGCATAAGCTGATAGCAGCCTGTGTGGATCCTAAAACTTCCAGCATTGTTTGCATTGCATTGTTTTCCATGCTGAGAACTGATGAGAGCTAAAGCCTTCTTTGACCACACCTTAATGCTATGATGACAAATGCAAGAATAAACTGTATTTTGTACAAAACACTGCGTGGAGTCTGCAGTGTTTGTATTTAAACTGCATTAACCTTTCTACTATGACACTGCAGGTGATAGTTTATTAGTAACCGACCATCACTACTCGTAGGCGGGCTGTAAAATGGATTGCTAATTGACAGTGTTTACAGCTCAGTGGCTCTCAGGGTCATTCATAAACACTTTGCTGTACATGTGAGTCTTCAGGTGGACATGCAATGTGTTTGGGCGGAGTGGGGGGTTGGGCCACCGTCTGTCTGCATGTAAGCTCAGGAAGAGGTGAAGCTCAGGCCTGCATCTCCTGGGTCTGTCTATGGCTCTGGCATGAGTCAACAAACCGCCAACACGTGCTTGCTGAGGGATTATCATAACATAAGAGCTAAAACAAATACCCTGTGCAGGCAACATGCAACAAGACAGGGATGGGCCTACTGCACTCATGATTTCCATATGCAAGGTTGAGATGGTTGGTGTGCCATGACATGAGTTTGGATGTTGGAAACGTCTCAGTTGCATGTGTAAACTAATCATGAATTTAGTTTTAATTAATTATTTTTAATATTTAGTATTTTAGTATATGTATTTTGTCATTCTGGGCCTCTCTCTGCTGGACTCTAATGTACACTGAGTTGTTAGTACATCCTTGCAGCAGTCCAAGCCACACAGTTGAGGCTTTTCCTTTTGCGAAAACGTGACTCACATTCTCCGACTGGTGGTGGCGCATGAGCAGCAGAGGCTGAGACTCGGTGCCACCTCACGCCCGTGGAGCTTCCCAGTCATGTTTGTAAACACAGATCTGACTTCGGATTGTTGTATATTTCTACACGAGACTGCGGATTTGGTTCGGGCAGTAACCGTGTCAGGAGTCCATGCATGTGAGGCGGCGGTCAGGTGTCGTGCTGTTAGCAGGCGCTGGGCACGGTGCCAGGGGAGCGAGGCTATTATTGGAGCGGAGGAGGCAGCAGACCCCGCAGACACGTGAGGCCGTGTCTCAGCTCATCCACAACGCATGACTAGAAGTGAGACAGAGAGAGAGAGAGAGAGAGAGAGAGAGAGAGAGAGAGAGAGAGAGGAGGGGGGGTGTTGGAGCGCAACTTCAGAAACAACCGGAGCTGAACGGCGAAAAACATTCAACATATTTGCATGGTGGCAAATAAATACTGCATTAGCATGACGCAAGAATTATCTGCAAGAAGTAGCGCTTCGTTGGTGCTTCCAGTGGAAGTCTGCCTGCCTTGTTGCTGTGCTACCAGCAGTATTTTTAGCGCCCACTTTATCCGCTTGAGCGCACTATTACGCATAAGATGAGGCAACGACGCTGCACATTCTCAGAGCTGTGAGGTCTGAGGCTGAGAGGTCGTGCAACATTACATCACATCCAAAGTGGTGGAGTAGCAGCAACGAAATATGGATGGCCAACTTAAAGTTATGACACCACTTACAACAACTTACTGTGTGGCATAAAGAACAATATTGCCACTTCTTATCAGTATCTGAGTAGACGCTGGAATTATGAGCTTGAACGTGAATCACTCTCAGCTCATGTCCTGTCCTTCCCTTGTCTGCAGGAGGTGGAGTCATCTTGTATGCAGGCTCCTCTGGCAGTTCCAGCCCTAGTCCTGGCAGCCCCTCCAGCGGGTACCAGACACAGTCACCTTCCTCACACTCCCAGCCCTCATCTCCAGAAGAGGTTACCTTCACAGAGATCGGGGCGCTAAAACAGAGGCCAGGAGGGTGCACCACCCCATCCTCCAAACTGGTGTTCCAGTTCCCAGAAGTCTACAGTGGCCCATCAGCAGCAGCCACTCCGCAGCATACCTATGCACACCCCATTGCAGGAAAGAGACCATGCGGGTTCCCAGGAACTTTCACAAGTAAGCGTTTCCTCACTGTCAATATGCATAAAGATTTATGTCTTGATCTACATTTTTGCAGTTTATCTAACCATCTATTTATTCTTCCTCAGAGACAGGTGGAATGGTCCTGCTTTGCAAAGTCTGTGGGGACATTGCATCCGGTTTCCACTATGGAGTGCATGCATGTGAGGGTTGCAAGGTAAGTCCCCAATCAGAAGAATCAGGTCAATGATCATCATTGTGGCAGAATTCAACAATGCGTTGCTTTTGGTGCACCAGTTTCATGTGATTATTTCTGCTTGTCTGTTTCAGGGTTTTTTCCGTCGCAGCATCCAGCAAAACATCAACTACAAGATGTGCGTGAAGAATGAGAATTGTTTGATAATGCGCATGAACCGCAACCGGTGCCAACACTGCCGCTTCAAGAAATGCCTCTCTGTTGGCATGTCAAGAGATGGTGAGACATCCTGACACATTTTCTGATGAGAGGGACCCTCTCATGCAGTTCTGCCAGAATGCCACAGTGCTCTGATTAGCCAAAGCAGCAGGGAAATGGGCAGCCCAAAAGAGGCACAGCACTGATATGTAGGTCTGTGTGAAGAATGTAATGCGGAAAGTCTTTTGAGGTCATGGTGCCAGTAGCTCAGTCACTCACTCTATCAGCAGACCTGCACCTGCGTTGCCCTTCTACTAAAGATTACCATCTGGCTTTGTATCTCTCTCTTAAGTTTCTCAGTGTCTTTCTCCTGCCCTTTGCAGCATCCTCCCACAACACCGTTACCTCTATGCTCCTGCTCAGTGTGGCCCCTCCCCCTCCATGTACCCACCATGTTCCCTCAGCTCTCTTACACACACCCCCCCCAGACAATGATTTATGAGAAGAGGAGCCTTGAAGTCCCCGAAGCTATCTATCATCTAGAAAACTGCAGCAAACACAAGAATTATTTTAGGAAATTGGAACAGGGTCAACTTGATTACCTTGTATATGCCCATAGAACATCTTACAGCAATTAATGAGGGATAGGGCAACAATTAAGCAAGGGATGCAGAAAACAGCCAGTCGTTGTGACAGAATTTATCAGGCGTGATGCTCACATCACCTAGTTTTAGCTCTGATAGCTGAACATTGATTGATCACCTATCATCACAGATTAAGAAAACAGCTGGGCTGACCTAGAAAAACAATACAGAATTGGGCCTATAGTGTACTCATACATCATGACCTACTTGGTGTAGTTTGCTTGTCTTCTTCCTCTCAGTAAGGTTTCTGCTTATCTCCACCCTCCAGTACCCCGCATTGCCTAATCTAGTAAAGAGGTTAGTGTTATTTCTGCATGTGCTTGACACTTCTGGTGCACAGAGAAAATAGGGTGGCAAAATACGACTCAATAAGAGAACAAAGAGTCAGGTCGACCCTCTTAGAGGAGATTTTCGAAAGCGTTGAGGACCACAACCTAGAAACCCCTTTTTGTTCTGTTTCAAACATTACGAAAACAGGAAAACCGCATGCAACTGCCTGCAGCCCACAATGAATAGTACACCCTGATTTCACACCAGGCAGCTGTGTGACTTTGGCTCTGCAATATAGGCAAATATTTAAGTCAGTTGGCATGATGGCACACTTTTCTTCCTCTAACCAGAGCACCATTTTTAGAGCACCAGCTCACCACATTACTGGCTGTATTCTCATCACTGCAGGCACTGAACAGATTACTGTATATTTGGTAAACATAGCAATATCTACTGTACATAACAGTGAATAACTGTGCATTACTGTAAAATTATTATTGCTGCTTTACCAATGTTCTGCTACAATATACAAGATTGCAACAACAATATTGCAAAAGTCTTTGGAGCTAAGTGACCATTTCAATTCTACCAGTTAACCACTTTATCTGAATCTATCTTAACATGTCTATAACACATGCAGACACACACTCTCACTTTCAATGTATCACTGTCTCTCACGTCAGTCCTCTACATGTTCACGCTACTGTCTCCTCAACTAATTTCTGCACTTCAAGCACACCTCTCTCATCCTTCTCCCTCTCACGATCTCAGTGACATCACGCTCACGTTGCCCCACTGCCCTACTTACAAATGGAAGGAGGGAGCAGGAGAGGAAGGAGACAGGGGTGGATAGAGGAGAGGATGAGGCAGATGGTAGCAGGGGGTCTATAAATAGCCTCTCCAGCTGATGGTTACTGTGGAAAGGGGGATGGGAATATGGGGAAGGAGAGGGAAGTTTTCATCACACAACTTATATGATTCTCCTTGAAATTGTAGGGCATTTCATGCTTTCAATGTGTGTGTATAAGGAGGTGGAAAGAGTAGCTGTTTCACCAATTTATAGCCAGCGAAAGTTACAATAGCAGTCCTGTGTGTGTGTATGTATATATATATATATATATATATATATATATATATATATATTTATATTTATATACCTGCTTCTTGATCTTTAAGCTATTCATTTGTCTTGGTTGCCATTGGATTGCTTGTATCTTTGAGAAAACCGCCTGTCTAAGCAAAAAAAACTATAGATAACTGTTTTTGTCCTGTGTAAATGTCCTTGTTGCCACAATGCCTAAAAGCTGATCTGTCCTTACTCTCACTGCTTGTATCTTCTCTAGCTGTGCGTTTTGGACGTATCCCTAAGAGAGAGAAGCAGCGACTTCTGGATGAGATGCAGAGCTACATGAACAGCCTAAATGAGTCAGCTGCCATGGAAATGGACTCCTCTTCAGTGAGGGACAGTCCCCCAAGCCCAGATGATGGAAACTCAAAAGAGGCCATTGGAGCGATCTCTAGAGCCTACCGTGACATCTTCACCAGCAACAACAGCAGCAGCCAGGAGAGAGCAGCCAAGAGGGCTAACATAACTACCAACAACAACAACCCACCTCCCTTTTCTCAGGATGCCAATTTTCCACAAGTCTCTTCTCACCCCACCTCCACCCAGAGTTATCAGTCTTGCCCTGTTGCACCTGCCACTCTGTGCCCAGTTGCCCCCAATGACAACCAACTCACATTCCACAATGTGGACAACAGCCGCTATACCTACTTAGTGCCCGCTAACCAGAATAATGATCAGGCTGACAGTACAACACGTCAAAGGGGCAGCTCGGCCAATCATAACACTTTTCGCAATGCAGGAAGTACCCAAAATCAGCCCTCCTGCCCATGGAACTTAGCTCCAGGATCTAAAGTGCTGGTAAGTGCAGGAAACCAACTAAATTATATCAAAACACCAGTGAGATACAGTGTACAGAGATAGAGTGTTGTCTGACCGACAATTTATGATTGTATGTGTTTTGTCTTTTGTCTCTAAGGCCTGTCCTCTCAATGCGTGGCCTGTATCAGGGGCAGAGCGTTCCAGTCAGGAGATATGGGAATCCTTTTCTCAGTGTTTTACTCCGGCTGTCAAGGAGGTGGTGGAGTTTGCCAAAGGCATTCCAGGATTTCAAGAGCTTAGCCAACATGACCAGGTCATGCTGCTCAAATCAGGCACCTTCCAGGTAATGACATACATTTTGAAAGATGTGACTCTTTCTTCATACGCCCTAAGGTTTTGTTGGTGTTAGTATTTGTCTCAAACTTCTCTTTTTTTGTGTGCGCTTAGGTTCTAATGGTGAGGTTCTGCACCTTGTTCAATGCTGAGGAACGTACAGTGACCTTCCTGAATGGACAAACTTACCCCCTGTCCACCCTGCGGGCCTTAGGCATGGGCTCTCTGCTGGACGCAATGTTTGAGTTCAGTGAGAAGTTGGGTTCCCTGGGGCTTGAGCCTGATGAAATGGCCCTCTTTATGGCTGTGGTGCTCGTCTCTGCAGGTGAGAGAGGGGGAACTATTTAGTGACAAAAGCTGCAGAACAGTGACATGTTGTTAATGAGCCAATAATGTAGTAACTGTGTCTGTCAACCACTCATACTATCATCCTCCGTGCTCCTCAGATCGTTCTGGCATCTCAGACATGCGGGCTGTGGAGCAGCTACAGGAGGGTCTGAGCCGCGCCTTACGGTCACTGATCTCTTGCCGTCGTCCTGATGACACCTCCCTTTTCTCTAAACTCCTCCTACGTCTGCCGGACCTGCGCACCCTCAACAATCTGCACTCTGACAAACTGTTGGCCTTTCGCATTGACCCTTAAGCAGGCCGCTTGCTCACAGAGCACAGAAACCGTTTTACACAGAAATATACAGTACACCACACACACATACACACACACATATTATCTTCCAAGGGCAGGACTTCCTTGAAAATTGAGGAACAAGGAATTGTGCAATCTGTTTTTCAAAAGCATAAATGAGGGCGTTGGCAAACACATTTTTGATTCGTTATTGATGCAACATTTTTGGACAAATAAACACACATACAAACTCATAAATACACATAAACCACAAAACCTCTTGAGAGACATTATTCCAGTAAAAAAATGTATTATTATGTAGACTTACTATTACCCTTTTGGACAAATCACTTTCTCATTATATCCTGTATACTCAAGAATAAAACCCAGTTCACTTCTGTTTATTCCTTAACTCGTACAGTATCAACAGGGCATCACTAAGCAGCAGCTGGAAGACGGATATTGTAGATCCAAATCATTATTACTTAGGGACCATTAGTGATGACTCATTTTGTGTTAAAGAGAAAGGGAATCTGTATATAATACATAGTAAAATCTGAAATATTAAGGTAATTCTGTGTCACTGTTTCACAAACATACCATCTGGAATGAGACCACTATTTTAATGTGTCACTTGTACACACACATCTGTCTCACCATTTTTGACAGATCTTCCAGAAAACATTTCCCTCACCTTGGGTTTAAATATGCCAACTTCATAAGTCAAAGGCATTTTATAATATTTCACCAAATTATTGTGTCTACGTCACTATATCCTATCACATCTGGCTAATGGAGACGCTCCATGCATGTTTGGTTTTGTAGTCTGTTCATTTTTGTTGCTGTAAATATTATGTTACACCAGTGTCTGTGTATCAATGACTGAACTGATATGCTGGATCGGACAGAGGAGTTTGGTGTAAAGAAGAATGTACTGACCTTCCTGTACTAGGTGGGGGTTTGGTCATGCCATGGAGGCTTTGCACATAAGGGAATATGTAGCAGGGATTGTCAGATGGTTTAGACATACTTCCTGCTATCAGATGATGTAACCAACCAGCATAATCCCTGAAATCACCAGCACCCACTCCACATGCACCCTTCCTCTGCCCCCAATGTTTGTCATACAAACACAAGAGATATTTTTGGGTGAGAGGTCCTATTTGATTGGTTCTCTCACTGATTGCTTGTTTGATTATGGCTGATTGAGGACATCTTGTACATTTTGTAAATCTTTATTCCTAAATAGAAATGATATAAAGTTCAAATTATGTATTACTTTTGTTGCTTGTGTGTCATTCTTTTAGGTCCATTTGGACAAAATGCAGCAAAGAATATGTACTTAGTATTTAGGACTGTATGGATGAAATGCAGAAATGAGCAATGAGCGAGTGTGAATGGTTGTTTATCTCTCTATGTGCCCTGTGATGAGCTGGTGACTTGTCCAGGGTGTACCCTGCCTCTTTCCCAAAGTTGGCTGGGATAGGCTCTAGCTCCACCGTGACCCTGATGAGGATAAGCGGTTACAGATAATGGATGGATGGATGGATGGATGGATGGAAGCGTACACTGGCATCTGAATAGAGCTAGCTCAGGGATTCCCTAACTTAGACCACATTAGACCACAGAGAGCCAGTTTGAGAGGATGATGAAAATGACATTTTTTTTTATTCTTCTGACAAATAAACATACATATGCAAACTCGTGATTATCATAATTCATAATTATCATGTAGACTTACTATACTACTAAAAACGCAGTAAAGAAGATGTACTTAGTATTTAGAACTATATGGATTGCAGAAATGAGAAATGCAACTGTAAGTATACATTGGCATCTGAATAAAGCTAGCTCAGGGGTTTCCAAACTTAGACCACAGAGCCCTAGTTTGAGAGGATTTTGTCCCTTGGACTCCCTTCTGAGGCATTTTTTTATTCTGAGGTTTTAAGATTAAAAACAATAGTTTCTTTGCTCAAAATAGTACCAGCCCCGTATCTTTACTTGTTACAACTTAAAAAAAATGTGATAAAAGTTAAAATATTGTATTCCTCCCTTTGCTTGAAAATGTAGCTAAGCTAGCAAAACACAGGTTCATGCACTGGGTGCATATTTGAGTCACTTAGCTAGACTCTGGTTTAGATAGAGTGCATAGTCCATTTACAGTATATCCAGGTTGTGGGTCTACTTCAACAGAAAACACCAGAAGAAACTTTTCAGTAAACTACTTACTTAGGAATGGACTGTCCCTCTGAGAGAGTTGTGTCACAGGATGTCTGGAAACTTTCCCCATTCCTGGAGCTCAGACAGCGACGTACGGGCGCCATCTTGTGGTGAAATAATAGGACCCGCATCCCGGAAGTGACTCGTGGTCTGTTTGCTAAAGGCACAGTTGCCTAGCATACGTCTTACTCCATCACTCACGTATGTCTCATGTTTTCACTGTTGTACGACGTGTACCGCCAACTAATATGGGATCACTGTCAAACAGCACGGTAAGATACATCACATAGTATGATAGTAACTGTCATAGCGGGAAAGTATGGTAGTGACGCAAGTTGTTTATTATAACGTTAGCAGCAGGTTAGCTGCTAGGCTAGCTTTGGCTAAATAACAATAGCAGTCAGGTACATTGCTCAGTTCAGCGCTGTCAATTAAATAAATTAACTTAATTGTTATTAATAAAACTTTTCGCCATTAAAGAAGGTTACTACTACTACTTTGCTCCTTTGTTGTTGAGTTATAAAATTACCAAAAGTGGCAGTGTATTAGCCAAGTTAGCTGTGAATTAACATGGCGAGTTACTCACTACGAAATGATTCAGAGGTAACATAAACAGGTTTATTACCAGGTAGGTTTTCACATACAAGGACTATGTCCAGGTGTTTTGGTGAATAACATTAGGTAAAAATATAAGCAAGATAAAAATCAAGTACTATGGAAGATGAAATATATGTACAGTATGTTTTTTAAAATGAAAAGAGATGTGCAGTTTGTGCAAGTATTCACCACGACGTGTGCAAAAGTTCACAGTATGTTAAATGTGGTCCGATTTCTTTATATACTAACTGCATTTGTCTCTCCACAGGTGCTGAGAAATAGAAAGAGAAAAGTTGAACACACTCCAGAAGCTCAGGTTTGACCTCAAGTGTGTGCAGTTTCTCACACCATGTTGGTGACAGCATATTTTGCCATCATTTTCCTGCTTGCCCTGTGTGTTGGCCTCGAGCTCACAGCACGCCGCCTCACTCCACCCCAGTCTACTCCAACTGCTGTAGCCAACCCTGTTTTCCGTCGCTTCCAGAGTATATTTCTCCGGGCATACCTGTTGGCTTTGTGGGCAGACTGGCTCCAGGGTCCTTACCTCTACAAACTGTACCGCCACTATAGCTTCCTGGAATCCCAAATAGCCATTTTATATGTGTGTGGCCTGGCCTCCTGTGTTCTGTTTGCTCCTTTTTCAGGCTGGCTCCCTCAAGTTTTGGGCCGCAGACAGACATGTCTTCTCTTCTGCCTGTCGTACTCTGCTTGTTGTCTCACAAAGCTGTCCAGAGACTACTTTGTTTTGATTGTGGGCAGGGTCCTGGGGGGTCTGTCCACATCCCTGCTGACAACAACATTTGAATCCTGGTACGTGCACCGCCACGTAGAAGTCCATGATTTTCCCAAGGAATGGATCCCCAGCACCTTCACCAAAGCTGCTACCTGGAACCATGGGCTTGCTGTGGGAGCAGGACTGGTGGCTAACTTGTTGGCTGAGTGGCTTCACCTCGGCCCAGTGGCTCCCTTTCTCCTGGCTGTACCCTGCCTAGCTTGCTGTGGTTGGGTGGTGCTAACAGACTGGGGTAAGGAAGAGGCCACAGAAAGTTCTGAAGGGGACAAGCAAACACTGCTTCTTGGCACTCCAAATGGAGGTGCAACCCGCTTGTCCGCAAGGGCCCGGTTCTCACGCAGCTGCCATGACGGGTTACGCTGTCTGCTGTCAGACAGGAGAGTCATGCTCTTAGGTGGAGTGCAGGCGTTGTTTGAAAGTGTCCTCTACATCTTTGTTTTTCTGTGGACCCCAGTACTGGACCCTCATGGACCTCCTTTGGGAATAGTATTCTCTTGCCTGATGGCTGCCAGCATGGCCGGCTCCTTGCTGTACCGCCTAGCCACCTCCACACGGTACCGCCTACAGCCTGGACATGTTCTCTGCGTGGCTGTGCTGATGGCCTTCTTCTCTCTCTTCATGCTGACTTTCTCCACCGCCCCAGGCCAGCCTAGACCTCATGAATCCTTTCTGGCCTTCCTGTTACTGGAGCTGGCCTGTGGCCTCTACTTTCCTGCAGTCAGCTTTCTCCAGGGCAGGGTAATCCCTGAGGAGAAGCGAGCCGGTGTGCTGGCCTGGTTCCGGCTGCCTCTACACCTGTTGGCCTGCCTAGGGTTGCTGGCACTCCATGGGGAGGTATCAGGCACAGGTGGAGGAGAGGGTGGCAGCGGCACCAGACACATGTTTGGAGGCTGTGCTGTCATGATGCTGGCAGCTTTGATGGCTGTAGTCAGTCTGTTCACTCTAGGCAGGAATGACACAGACCTGAGACTGGAAGGAACCAGAGGGGAGGGGGATATGTACTGAAGAGCTAAACCACAAATCTGTTCATGTTTGACTGGTTTAAAATGTGTTGTGTGTCTGAAGGTAGAAACCTCATGTGTGTTCACTGGAGTAGTCCTAAGTCTACAATTTGCCAAAAGAATTAGTGATGGAAATCAAAGACCAAAGGGGGTGTTTTGATATATTAAATCCATTTGGTTTTCATTTTTATGTTTGCCTTGTTACTTCTTTGTTGTTGCAGATCCTGTCTGTGTTGATGTTTTCGGAACTAGGCCATATCTACTTTCCTTTGTCATTCATATCATTTGTGAAATTGCTAGAATGTTTGTTTTGTTCAAATTCATTTATCATTCCATTAACTGTTCCAGATAACATGTTACTGCCTCATTGTGTCCACCTATAGGGAGATGGGTTGATGTGTTTGACAGGATATAATTAATATCAGCTGTCAGTATCCCCCGTGAGGATCAGTAATGACAGTAAATACTTCCATTAGACTTTTAGAAACAGACATGAAAAGAATATCCAAAGAAATAAAGTCATAACTAACATGTAGATCAGTATCTGAATGTCAGTTCTTCCACAGTACTTTGATTTTGTTTTGTTTTTTTCATCATCTTTGTATTTTCAGTAGGTCATTTTATTTAGATTTTTTTTTTTCTCTGCAGTTGTAATCAGGATATTTACTGTGTTGTCTTAACATTTCTCTGTTTTCAACACTTTTAAATAAAAGCGCACATATTGTGCATAATGAATGAATATGGTTTGTATCTCCAGCATTTCTGTTGAGGCACATTTTTAATAGTACTTAATTTATTTATTTTGAGGGAAGATATTGCCCAAGCAGATTGCAATTACTTTTTGTTTAATTAATTCAAAATTAACAAAACATCTTAGCATTAAAGTTTCATTCTGCATCAATCATGTTTTTAAATGCAATATAAACACTTGTCTTTCGGGTCTGTTTAAATCCATAGAAAACATTTTAACTCAACAACTCAACACATTTCACAATAAATTTAGCCCCAGCAATTCCCCTCTTAGTTTTGATGCAGACCAAATTTCCAGATTTCTCTGGAAAGGCATTGCTTCCTCCCCATTTCTCCTGGTGCAGTGGTACAGTCCCAGCCTTTCACTATGGTGCAGCTTCACCTGGATGCTGCTAGAACATCGCTCTGTGGGTGAGGGAGGGGTATCTGCACGAGTCTCAACTGCGTTGTTTTGGGATTACGTCACTAAATCGTCAGATGGTGTTCAGTCTGAGCAGGCAAGAAGAGCAACATCAGTCATTTTCTGACAGTTTACATCTAGACTCTGAAAGAACTACACCACCAAGAAAGGAGACACCAGAGCCCCATTGACTGGCTGGTATACAGAACAAGACAACCTACTGCAGGACGACATACAGGCATCATGACACAGGGCAAGGTATGAGCTAACTCAGTCAACCTTTATCTTTTTAACTACCATTAATTATGATTAATTATAAACGCGCATGTATTTGGAATTTCTGTATGAGGCCTAGATTATTATGTAACAGTCAATTCATATGCGTATTTCTATCCTGCCCTTTAGAAATGCTTGATGATGATGGCAGTGCAGGCTATAAAGACGTGATTTAGTCGTTTTAATTAATGATAAATAGACGCCGGCTAGGAGATTTTAATGACTGGTTTTGTGTCCTGCAGTATATTATTTCTACCCCACAGGATTCAACAGGTATTATGTAATATTAACGGTACCTTAATCCTGTTGTAATCTTTCAGTTATGCCGTTATATTTTGGGTGTTTTGTTTAGTGCTAAACTCTTGAGTGTTACCTGAGTTTATGTGAGTAAAGTGCGTCATCGGTTGTTACGGTGTTGCGTCACCATGACAACCCACTTATTTCCGTAGCTCTGGCGTACAGTGTACTGCTGTCACCTGCCCCCTAATTTGTGCCCCTCGTGTTATTTTATCCATATGGTAAGAAAAACAGTCTCAGCATTCGGAAAATATTGTTTTTAAGTATCGCCCTTTAGCTAATTGTCTTTTAGAAACCGATCCTAATACTTGAGGGGCGCCAATTGTTGCATAACTACTGTAAATCAGCAGCATCTATGTAAACATGTCAACCAGAACTGTAATTTAATAGGCTATAACTGCAGCTACGAACACTGTTAGTTGGTTAAAAGTTCATTTGTTAGTAACACATCAGCTGATGTGCCTGTTGAACTATGAAATATTAAAAGCAGCTGATGTGTCAGTTGAGGGTTAGGTGATCACTGCTATGAGCTAAAGTTTCAGTTGGAGCGAAAACATTATCGCCTTTCAGATGAAGTGGTACATGTGAAAGCAGGTAAAAATTTATTTGAGGTGTTGGAGTTGGCTCTGTGTGTATTAAGCAGTTGAAAATGTAATTATTATGTAAGCACTGACTGTAAAAGTTGAAGTGTAAGAGCTGAAAGTAGGTTAGTTAATTTGAAGAAAGAAAAAAGAGCTTAATTGTCTGTATAGACAATGAAAAAATTTAAATTATTAGCTGAAATGGATGTAACTAATGGAATAAGTTGGACAGTAAGTTGGAGGCAGCTGAAAGCAACTGACATATCAGTTGATGTGTGTGTAAAACTGTTAGGCCCAAACATTAAAAAGACCTGAAATTTAAGCTCAGGTGTCAGTGTACAACCTGATAGTATTGCACCTAACATAACTGCCACAATACAAATATAATATATATTGTACAAACAACATATACAACAGTATTGCATAAGCAACAATCAAACATGTGACATAATAACCATTTCTATAATATCTCTCAGCTGTCACTTGCAAACAAGAGCACCAGTGGCTCCACCAGTGGACAAGCCTTAGTGTCACCGACTCCCCCCAGCTATGAGGAAGCCACTGCAGGTATGACAACACTTTCTCCTTCTATATCTCATCATAATGTTAGTGTGCCATTATCATGTTTTGAGATTAAATACATCTGTTTTCCAGGAACCAGTGCTCCTTGTTATAATGATGTTGAGATGCTCACAGAGTTCACCTGGGATGATCGCAACATCAGGAGGGTCTTCATCCGTAAGGTATCAAAAGCTTTATTGTCGATCATTGTGAATGCTGTGTAGACAGGTTACCTCAAATGAATATTGTTAAACTTTAAACGCCAACCAGTATGCAAGCTTGAATCGCTGTAACTTGATTCATTTTAGGTGTATGCCATCTTGATGATCCAGCTTTTGGTTACTCTCGCTATTGTGGCTCTTTTCACATTCTGGTGAGTGTTAAACAGCTTGTTTTCAATTTGAATCTGATAATATTCATAGTATAGTTGAATAACCTAAGGCTATGTTACCTTTAGTGACCCTGTGAAGGACTACATTCAAAGCAACCCTGGGTGGTACTGGGCTTCTTAGTAAGTAACAAGTTTGGTCAGTAATACATAGTTACGCTAAATGCTGTCTAAATATATCTAACAATGTTTATTTTGTTTAACAGTGCTGTGTTCTTTGTCACATATCTGACCCTGTCTTGCTGCTCTGCACCAAGGTAAGTTAAAGTTGTAAAAATAAAATGGAAAAAAAAAAAAAAAACACAAATCACCCAAGTATTGATACATCAGTGTTTTACTCATTCCTACAGGAGACAGTTTCCATGGAATCTCATTCTGCTTGCCATCTTTGTAAGTAGTACAAGCCAGATATTTGTTACATTTTTAATAAAAGTTTTCATGTATGGACTGAATTTTCTGTTCTTTATCAGATGAGCAGTGTTTTCAAATCAAACCTTCAGACTGATGTCGTTTAGTTTTGCGAACAGTGCATTCATATATTAATAAGAAGATTTTAAGTTGACCGTTAAAGCAGTCTAATACAAATTTATGAATGCTCGCCAGTCCTGATTTGTCCATAAAGGTTTAAACAGATGTCTCACATGTTTTACATGTATGTCATATATATCTTTACAGACCCTGTCGCTCTCCTACATGACAGGAATGTTGTCCAGGTACACTTTCATGTTTACTTATGTCAGTAGTTCTCAATCTTTTAGAGTCATGACCCCCAGAACAATGAGGTCGGTATTCATGACCTGTCAACAGTCTGCTTGAGACAGTTCAGGGGTTACTGCAATACAACACAAAGCTGCCAAACTCACACAGGAGGACTATTTGCTTTGCCCACAGACAGAACAACAATTCAAGATTTTAGATTTATTGAAATAACAGCATCTTCACAGTCAACAGTCCACATGTCTGCTTTAGGCCTATAAGAACAATGATATATAGAAATGTTACTGAGGTAACTGGGCCAGTTAACATTTTTAAAACAAGTTTTGACATCGCTGAGAGCTGCTTCCTGTCTCTCATTCTGTGTTTCTAGCCATTGTATTTTATTCTCCACAACCAATTGGTAACCCCCAGAAATGTCCTTGTGTCCCCCAGGTTGAGAACGCCTGGCTAATGTGGCTTGTGTTCCTTTACATTGCGCTTGCTGCTTTAGACTCAGTGTGACGGTATGTTTCTTGTTTTGAATAGCTTCTATAACACCAAGTCAGTGGTGATGTGCCTGGGCATCACAGTAGCAGTCTGTCTCGTGGTCACCATTTTCAGCTTCCAAACCAAGGTGAGAAATTAATATTTTTTCTGTATCTGATGTATTGTATGCATGACTAAACCATTCATGTGTGCCAGTTTGTCACACAGTTGGATTAACATATTTAGGTTCCATGTAATGTGCTTTCTCCAACCAGATTGACGTGACATCATACCAAGGCGTGCTCTTTATCTTCTGCATGGTCATGGTCATCTCTGGACTGGTGCTGGCACTTGTACTTCCCTTTCAATATGTAAGTACACCTATGTAATAGGTAAAAATTTTACTTAACAGTGTAACAAGTACTTGACATGAGACTAACTTAGACTTAGAATCAAATTAACTTACTAATGTCTAACTTAGAACATAACTATCTAATGTAGAATCACTTCTACATTTCGATCATATTTAGTAACTGTACCATCATATGAATTCAGATGTTACAGAGTAGCTCTTTCATGTGGTTATCTACATTGAATCACATCTAATCAAGTGCCACTTTTGCCACTTTTAGGTACCCTGGTTGGATGCGACCTACGCTGCCTTGGGGGCCATACTGTTTACCATGGTAAGAGCACAGACACTGTCTTTCTTCTATTGATAGAAATGATCATATATTGTTGACTATCAGAATCAGGAATGAACAAAAATATGTCTTACCTGCTGTTTATTTCCTGTTTCAGTTTTTGGCATTTGATACCCAGCTCCTCATGGGGAACAAGCGCTATGCCATGAGCCCAGAAGAGTACGTCTTTGCCACTCTCAACATCTACCTAGACATCATCTACATCTTCTCCTTCTTCCTCCAAATCTTTGGAACAAAACAAGAGTAAACAATCGCCCCGCCTTTCTTCACCTACAGTCAAGGGATGCACCAGTATGGCAATTTAGGCAAACAAGATTAGAGTCTTAAAAATTTTTGGTCATTGTGATGTCAGTACTTCCAGTTGTAACTTGCAGTTGTTTTTTGCCTGATACTGAGGTCATGGATATTTTGTGAATTTCTTGTACAGCTATACATGTCCATAGACATATGTCAGTATTCACATCCAAAAATGTCAATAACCTTTTCCCGTTCTCTCTTGCATGTTATGAACCCACACCCTGGGGTTAGTTTACTAGCTTTACCAGCCAGAAACATTCAGTGATCCGTGATCGTTGTCCATTTAACTAACTAACGATAAAACTTACTGTGAGTGTTCATCTGAAGCTGTATGGGTGTTGTTTTATTCATGCCTGCCTAGATATCACAAATTTCCTGAAAACAATAGATGTCAATGATCTAAGATACATTGTGCATGACTCTTAAAAAGCCCTAACTATGCCAAGTATAGGTATCCCGTGATTGGACTATTGCTGTGGGTGTTTAGTGACTGAAAGCACAAATGTGATTATAAAAAAAAACCTTCAAAGACTTTTCTTGTGTTTCCAATCATATCCTAATTTCTGTCAATACTGTGAATTGAAACTCCTTGTAGGGGTAGCGTATGGCTTTTGATGACAATCTGAAAATGTTATTTATTGGATTTGGGATGTTGCTACTCATCTCTGCCTTGATTTGTACTCATATTCACTGTATACTGTATTGTCTACATGTTGACTTATTTCTCTTTTTTTAACTAAGAGGCTGACATTCATTGCCTTGACATTGTTACAGTGTATATTAGTAGTATGTTATTTGTCTAATATGTCTGTTTTAAGCTGAAATCCTTTGAATGAAGACTATTTTTGATGAAAGACTTTGAACGAACCTTGCTTGTTGGCATTGTAGTGTTTGGTCTTGATATTACTGAAACTCATTCAATCGGTTGTGCCATACATGCATGGATTCACTGTAACTTTTGATAAGGCCTGCATTTATGGAGGGGCTTGAATTTATTTTTTTTATGACAGAATGATATATTTCAGAAAGTGTGTGCAATAAAATGGTGAGTTTGAAGCTTAAAATGAATTTATAAGTCTTCTAAAGTGCCCTTCGATTAGATTTATTTGATGTTTTTGAAGCAGCATATTGTTTTAAGAGCACCCTGCATTTCACCGTAGCATTGGTGTTGCTGTGTTAATTTATTAAATGGTGAATATGTATGAATGCATTCACTGGTTCTCTCTGATTTAATAAATAATAATATGCTTTAACACTTCTACGTATTTTTTATTTTTAGTCTGTTAATCATATGAAACACCTTTTAAGGAATTTATTTAGTAAAATTGTTAAATTATGCCATTTTTACAGTACAATGCTAAATTTCAGTTTTATTCATATTTTTTTAGCCATTGCATTGCTGTGACAATGTTTTTCAAAATGTTCTCCAGGCCAGGTGGGGGCTCCAGAATCACCTGCTAACACATTTGCATAATTAAAATATAATGCCATAAAATATCATGGTAATCAAGACTTTTCAGCTCATTTCAGCTGTATATAAAGTTCGTTGTTCCTCTGTGTTTGTTTCTGAGCCATGTTTATTCCCTATTCTAGTCTATTGATTTGTGGGCACAGAATTTAATGAATTGTTAATACATTTTATCATAGTAATATACACTGACTGGCCACTTCATTAGGTACACTTGTATAATCTAATGTGATCCAATACAACAACTCTGCCATAAATTCTTCTTTAAAGAAGCTTATGATCTTTGAGCTTTTGTTGACACTGTTATAAATATAATAATTCTATGTTTATTATTGAGGTCTTAGTGGGTGCTGTTGTTGCACAGAAATTTCTAATATTTTGGCCACTCTCTTTCCATACATGAGAGGACCATAATATTAGAAACACCTTTCAATATAATGCGGTCCAGTTCAACACTATACTGCGAACTACAGCCTTAACAGTAAACATAATAGTTGAATTAATACCTCTCTGACAGTGTCAACAAAAACTGAAATGCTAAGTTTTCACATTGGATTGTACAAGTGTACCTTCGGTTGGTGTATACATTGTCCAGTTTGTCCTGGGCCTCCTCTCTCATCCATCCATATGATGCCTATGACACCATGTCATAACTAGTGGATAACATACTCTGTTTTGTATTCTTATCTTAAATAACACGCACTATATAATTTCACCTGTAATTACATTTTTACCTGCAATTGCTGCTGCTCCCAAACTGTATATGTTTTAATATATTAATTTCACTGTTCATACTGTTAATGCTGTGCATACCTCATAACATATTCAGATTTATATGAATTGTTATTTATATATCCCTGTTCATATGTACATTACTCTGCACTTTACTCTGCACCTAATCTAATCTAATCTAATCTAACAGATGGCAGATGCAGAAAAACTAGTCCATGCATTTGTTACTTCTAGAATGGATCATTGCAACTCCTTGTTACCAGGCTGCTCCAATAAGACCATTAGGGCTTTGCAGTTGATTCAGAATACTGCAGCACATATACTGACAGGAACCAAGATCAGGGATAATATTTCTCCCATTTTGTCTTCCATTGGATACCTGTTAAATCTAATAGAATTTAAAAGCCTTCTTCTTCTTACCTACAAAGCTCTCCATGGTCAGACACCACAGTATCTTAAAGAGTTCATAGTACCTTATTACCCCACTATAACACTGCAGGGTGACTTCCAATGATACACTGAGCTCTCCTCCTTGTGCTTTCTCATCTCACAGGTTCTCAAAGACTGTGGCTGCTGCTGTGGTCCTGCTTGACATATATACACATAATATTATTATCATTATTATTGCTACCTTTAGTCATATCTCCATTTATAGTTTATAGTTACAGTTATTCTTTTGCCACTGCTCTGCACCTGAACTATCTATCTCAACAGATACTGGTCTGCTACTTTAATGAGTTACAGACTAAAGAAAAATATATCAAAATCTATTTGAATATGTCATGAATAATTATGAGTTATTATTAAGACATGTGAGAACACACTTTTTGACCGTGTGTGTTCCTGTTATTACTTGATTTAGAAACACTGATAAGCCTAGATTGGCTTGTGAGATAGCAGGCAAACGCTAAATAATTACAAATGCTGTGACGGATATAAAAACATATAGAAAATACATACATGCAGACATAAGCATGGAGTCAGAGCACTGACAGAAATCACAGTTAAAACTGAGTTCACAAGTCCGAAGCCGGCGACTGTGACGTGATGTTAAATGGTTTCCTCCAGTCTTCGGTCAGCCAGTAAATCTCGAGTACACTGCGAGCCACAGCATCCAGTCATCCAATCACAAGGTGCGATGGTCGGGCGTCCTGTTCAGCCATGTTGTGGTTTTGAATGAGGAAGAAGCGGGAGATAATATTCTTCAACGAGTTTATATGCAATTTAAAGTCACGTTACGGATCTATACATGAGTTAGGCTGTGAGTCAAAATGATAACAGTTTTTTCGGACGCGCCGTTGGCGACTTATCGCTTTCCCGCCGGACTTTAAACACACTTCCATAAATTAGCCGTGTGGCTAACAACGTTAGCTAGCAAGGTAGTTAGCATAGTGTGCTAAGCTAGTAGGCGACTGGCTACTTCTCGGCTAACTAGCTAACGGTTAGCTGGTTTAGTGGGAGAATAAAATGATATTTGTGAGGAGTGTTAGCCTTTGAAAGAGCCTCAGCTAACCTGCCTCGGTCGGATGAAGCGCATTAGCCTAATTTGGTTTGGCTACATTGACAGGTAGACTGAAAAGCAGCAGCCATATAGCGATTTATCTTTTTAAACCTGCGGCGTTATTTCTGAAAA
This sequence comes from Protonibea diacanthus, assembly GCA_028641955.1. NCBI lineage: Eukaryota > Metazoa > Chordata > Actinopteri > Sciaenidae > Protonibea > Protonibea diacanthus. The sequence continues at coordinate 13,024,868 of CM053984.1, forward strand.
CTTTTGAGCCATGTTGAATAAAATCTACGAATGGATAGAGACGAGCTTTGCCAATCTTCGCAACGGTGTACCAGCTGCGGAGAACTCCGACGCACACCGGGCACCGGGAGATGGTCAGATGAGGAGGAAAAGACCAATTGAATGGTATGAGCTGTAACGGCGTTATTCCCTCGTGTGATCAGAAGTCGGGTGTTTAAAAAGACACGGAAATTTTTGAAAGTTATTTACTGAGTCTGTTTAACCACCTTTCCCGTAGAAGCGGTATTTATTACCTCCCTGGTTAGATCCAGCTGTTATAATGTGAAGAAACTGTTGATTTAGATGTCATAGAGATGAATGAATTGTGTATTTAACTGTGTAGCATCAATCTGTTTTTTCCTCAAGTTTGGAAGATGGACATAACGTCGACCAAGATGGCATAATGATAAAGAAATCAAGAATGGGTAAGTAGTCACTCACTTTATTACATATGGTATAGTTGGATCAGTACCACTATAACGTTAATTACGATCTTGTTTCTGTCTTCTCAAGGAGATCTTATTGACACAGTCAAGGTGGCAGCTGAAGGGGTTAAGACTCATAGCTCTACTGTGGCTACATGGATGAGGAACAACGTGAGCCCTACATTGAGAAATATACTGCCTGCCTCTCCTGGTCCTCCACTTGGAGAATCCCAACCCTCAACGTCAGCATCCATCTGGACAGGAAGGCCGGTAAGGAATTAATTGTTGGTGCCCAAGTGCAGATAATGTCAGAATTTGCCTTTATTCAAACGTGTCATGTGTTTTGTTTTTTTTAGTTTGTTGAAAGGAACTCGCTGAATGACACATTCGCTGCTCCCTCCACTACTTTGGAGTGGAAAACATCCAAATCAGGTAAGATTATTAGGTCGGTGGTGTTTGTAAAGGCTTTAAGTTTTGGGAGAGAAGTTCGTTAATCTTTTGGGTTGTTGTTGTTTTTTTTAAACTCTAGAATGCTTGCGTATTGAGAAGCCAACTATGGGATCAAAAGTCTGTAGGCGACAAGTGTGCATGAGCCCTACACATCGCGAAGTGCCAAAAACAAATGGACACTCAGTCAACTTGCCACCATCCATCAAGCCTGAATTGCACGCCTCTCCACGGTTAGGCAGGCCCCTAAACCTCCGACCATTTGGAACACCAAGGTATTCTTCACATCTTCAGGAGTTGCTTTTTGTTATATGATTTACTGTTACACCCCGTGGTCTGTTGTCAGTTTATGTTTGATTAGCACACTATCATTTTTGTGTCTGCAGTTTGAGTAGTGGAGCGGCAAGCAGCACCTGCACCAGCATGTACGAGAAGACATTTCCAATCAAAGTGGTGCAGAGCCCCACACACAGCACCTCATCTGGCCGCATACACAGAGTCCAGCCACGCTGCACAGCACAGGAGGTCAGACGTCAGGACAATAAGGCACCACGTGATTCTTTATTCAGTTTTTTTGTATTTCTTTGTTGACTTCATGGTTCTCCTCTGTGTTTGTCCAGTCTGTTCGTGAGGAGGAGAAGGAAGTCTACAGGCAGCTTCTGACCATGGTCTCCGGTGGTCAGTCGTCTTTTCTTCACAACGGCAGCTCACACACCATCATGAGGTCACACAGAGATTTGTACGTATCCATACAAGTACAGTAGACTTTAACAAATGTTGGGCACAGGAGACTGAGTGCTGCCAGAATTCAGCCACAGGGCAGATGGGGCCTCCAGAAGCGAATAAATGTAACTGTACTTTATTGCAGTATTTAAAACTCTAGCCCCTGCTTACTGTGGAATGACAGATTAAACGCAAAACAATATTAATATAACTATACGTACAAAGGTCCAACATTCATTTGCGTTTGTGAATTTAGATGATAAGTTCTTCTATAGCTCTCCTTTATTGCTTTGACTGTACTATGTTTAACACTATGACTTTCTCATCAGCACCAGCTTCCTGACCACCAGCCGCAGACTGCTACCGTTCTCTTCCCCTGCTGGGTCAGCAGCAGGAGGAACTTCAGAGGGACCTAGCAGCCCCCTGAGCACCAGGGGCATGTCTAGCCAGAGCTCCAGCAACCTCCCCAGCCCAGTGGGGGTCTCCAACAGGATGGGGACCCAGATGTGGTCTCTTGACTCGGACCTCAGCTCCACCAGAGCAGCTACTCTCACATCAGTTCCCTCCCCATCTGCTCTGCAGGATAACTCCTCTCAGGACACACAATCATCAGGTAAATTTCTCGCCCACTCGTATGAACAAATACAGGCTTCTATTTTTTGTGTGCGTGTGTTGTAATGTCTTGTTTTTTCTTGCAGCTCATGATGGTGACTCTGTAATTATTGTAAATGAGCAAAAGGGTAAAAAGCAAGACAGCTCAAGGTCAGTATTTGTTTTCAGTCAGCCAGTCAGTTATTTTGTTCCTTACAATGTGTTATCACAAGCTACATTTCACTGTAATGTCTAATATGATTAAACATTATGGTCACAGATGTAGATGTCTCATGTTGGATGCTGAAATGCATTATTAAATATATATAAATATAAAATATAAATAATAAAATAAATAAAATTATTAAAATATTTTTTTATGAACACATTAACAAGCTTAGAGTCAACTTTAATGTTTTGTTTGTACACATAGTAACACATTTTTTCTGTCTTTACAGTGTGCCATGTTTCCAAGCTGAGTTATGGATCAAAGAATTGTAAGTAAACTTCAGTGCATATAATTATATGATTGATCCACTATTCACCGATATTGTGTGTGTGCATAGAGGAAAACATGTAGGGTGGCATGGTGGTGCAGCGGTTAGCACTGTCACCTCACAACAAGAAAGTTCTGAATCAAACGTCAGCTGTCTGGGATGTTTCTGTGTAGAGTTTGCATGTCCTCCGCATGTCTGCCAGAGTTCTGTCTGAGTACTCTGTAGCTTTTTGAGTCATGATCTAAAAATTGCCCATAGGTGTGAATGTGAGCTGTCTGCTGCAATCGGCAAAGATAAGCCGTTGTGGGAAATGAATGGGAGAGAAAAATGAAAATGGGGAAATGTTTTTTTTTTTTTTTTTTTTGTTACTGTAGGACTAGTATGTATGACTCCCGAGCAAGAGAAAGACGGAGACAGATAGAAGAGCAGGAGGCCCTGGCTGCACAGCTGCTGAGACAGGTGAGTGTGTACCCCCGAAGTCCTGTTTTAGATTCATTTTCATCATGTTACCCCACTAACCAGTGTCATGTTGTTACTGGTTCCCAGCGCCTTTCTGAAGAGGGGCAACGCAGCCCAGATGTGGAGGTCCATGTTCGAGTTCCTTTGGAAAAGGAGGTTCCTTTGACTCTTGTGATAGAAGAACCAAAGCCTTTGGAAGAGAAACCAGAATTTCCTGAACTCACAGAGGTGTGGTCATTGTGTCTTAATGTGCATACAGTGTTTACTAGATATATGATTTGTTTAGATGACCTACCTATATAGACTCACTTAGAAGATGTATGTGATTTTGACTCTCTTATTTCTTCAACTGTTGAAACTAAGGAGTGTCTAAATGTTGCTTGAATGGTGCTTTGCCCTCATTGACATTAAGTGCTCTATGCATTGTAGCAAATGGATTTTTCCCTCTATTTGAGTCCTGGTTTTTTGGTTCAAGTGTAACACCTGGTAACACCAGGTGTTACAAGTATTTGCCATGTTTTGTTTCTGCAGGCTCTACAATATTAGGAACAAATTCATATGTACTGGGTTTAAGGACTGAGTTTTTATTCCCTGCTTTTTCACATGTATCTTGTGTCTTTCTGTTAAGGAAATGGAGGCTGAGGTGACCAGGGTGCTAAGAATGGGAAGTTCTCATGACCCATTAAGTGAAGGTTTTGGTCTCAGCCTCACAGGCAAAGACCTGCAGACCCTCAACAATCTCAACTGGCTCAATGATGAGGTGAGTACACATTATCCTCGAGGTGTAAGTGCCTGTAACTCAGCAGGCATTTATTTTGCGCCAGATGGCTGCACTTTTCACTGACATGCATCAAACATCAAAAAATACATGATCATGATTATTTTGAGCTTTGTAATAGTGGTTGCAAAACTGAGCCATACAGCAATGCTTGTCTCTCACTGCTTAATCTCTCAGGTGATCAACTTTTACATGAACCTTCTGGTTGAGCGCAGCAAGGACCCCAGTCTGCCATCAGTCAACACGTTCAACACTTTTTTCTACCCCAAGCTGCGCAGCAGTGGATACTCTGCTGTCCGCCGCTGGACCAAAAAGATGGACATCTTTTCTAAAGACATCTTGTTGGTTCCTGTCCACTTGGGGGTGCACTGGTGCCTCTCTGTAAGTTTTAATGACCGTAATTGTGAATCTGAAAGTATCAATCTTGGGATTTGTTGGGCGTCTCAGTAGTTTATCTATTACTCTTTACTGCAGCAGGTTTGATTCCAGCCCAGGATCTTTGCTGCATGTTTATCTCCCCTGCCTTTTCTGTCTTTACCCCCCAGAAATTCCTATTTTTTTATTGTGCAACTTTCTTCCAGGTGGTGGATTTTCGCAAAAAGGCTATCCTGTACTTTGACTCTATGGGAGGAAACAATGATGAAGCATGCAGAATATTGTTGTAAGTCACAGTATGAGACACATTTGTTTGTATACAAACAGAATGTAACTCCTGCAGATTGATTTTCATCAACCATCAGAGTGTGTATATATAGTAATTAATTTTTGTTTCCTCAGTGATTACCTGCAGCAGGAAAGTAAGGACAAGAAGGGCAAAGAACTGGATACCTCAGGCTGGACGCTCCACAGCAAAAAACGCAATGTAAGTCCTGCGCACACAGAGACGGAGAGCATGCAGTAGTTAATTTCTATTTTTGTGCAACGTTATGGTGTGTTGTCAAACTACATGTGTTTATGAATCATGGATTTCAGTTATCAGCAGAAAGTTCCAGTTTATACCTCTTGATGCTAGTAGTGTCTCCATCCTTTGATGGCTTATCCTGGTCAGTGCTGCACTGGCTGTCAGTCATTTTGCACTGTGTAATGTCCGGTAACATCTTTTATTCCTCCTCTTTTGTTTTCAGGAAATCCCACAGCAGATGAATGGTAGCGACTGTGGAATGTTCACATGCAAATATGCAGATTACATTACCAAAGACAAGCCAATCACATTCACACAGGTAATCACAAAGCGCATCACAAAGGAGAGTCATCTGGTAATTAAAACAGTGGCCTAAAAAGCTTTCTCTTTTATTCACAGAAACACATGCCCTACTTCAGAAGAAGGATGGTTTGGGAGATTGTGAACCATAAGCTGTTGTGATGTCTGTATGAACTCGTATCGTCCTCTCATGATGTTAGAAACACGAGACGGTAATGGTGACTGAGCTACGTTGGACAGCGGGATCCACTTACAGTAGTCCTGTTCTGGGATAGACTTGCACACCAGCTCATCGGATCAGGAACCAGCTCTGCTACTCTGCATCCTCTAAGACCTCAGCTGACGGGATGTTGCTGGAGCACCAAGCACTGCCTCCCAATACTCTGCTCCACTTTGTTATTTTATTTTTTATTTTTTGGTGTCCCCATGGAGCACATCAGTATAGCAGCTGAAACACTGCGTGTTTTGTATTGCCCACAGCCAGAGCTGTTTTTGAAATTAAGCTTGTATTGACAAACATACTCTGAGCCGCAATGTTCGGTTTCATGCAGACATACAAAGTTTACATGTTTTTGTCTTACAGGGAGATGAGCACATTGTGCTGAATCATTTTTATAATGACAGTAATACTACATTTTTATGTTGCTGTCAGTGTTTGATACTTTTGGGATGTGCAAAGGAAAATTGACTTTATCATGAAAATACGAATGCCTATAAAACTGAAATTTAAATGACATCTAGTCTGTCTTGACTTGTTCTGGGTTTTTTTTTTTTTTAATTTCTTTTTCATAATACAAGTATTTCTCCTGGAACAGGATTATTTTGCAGCTTGTTTGATTAAAATGCACAAAAGTCTTCAAATATGATATTGCCTCAGAGTATGATCCATAATGAAAACAGAATGTCTTACCTTGCGTCTGACTTGCAAGTGTAAAAGTTTTCGTTACACCCTAAAAGTGCGGGGTAAAAAGTTTTGCCATTTCATTCTCATCCATTAGTCTTGATAAAAGATTGTAAATTAAGGTTCAAAGTCTATTTTATGTAATTCAGAGACTCTTCATTTGACAACCTTTGGGCATATTCAGTATATTTTGAACTTTGTACATACTCAAAACATATACAGCCTCTTGAACAGTGTAATATACTTTTTCTTTACGTATTTCCTATATTTTTATCTAGATTCAAGTCTGTTTTAGAAATAAATCCTCATGTATTGTGACTGTTCTTTGTGCATTACCTCAAAATCAGCTGGGTTTGATATAAACTGCCACATTTGATAAACATGAGAGAGCCTGGAGCTGGTGTATCTTGGCTTATTTCAAGTGCATTATCCCTTTGACAAGATATAAACGTTCAAGCGGTCCTTTGTTTAAAGAAAAAGCACACAAACCACAGTGAAAAAAAATTTTATTAAAAAAATGACAAGTTCAAAATCAAACCAAGTTAAAAGTTTAATAGCTGTAGGGTTTTTTTTTTCTATCAAGAAGACAAAGACCTGCATCATGGCACAGACAAACATTTACTGAGGAGAGGTTGTTTGATGCACAAAACAAGACTGCACGGACATCGTTGAACATGAGTTACAAACTGACCCCATATGAGACTTGATATATTGAATGACCTTCAGCTAAAAGATTTCTAAATACTAAGCAATCCAAAATTAGCAGCAATAGTTCGTTAGACTCAATAAGCCACCATTCAGTTTTTCTTCAATATTTTGGACACAAAATAGTAATTAAAAGTTGCAAATATTTATTTGCTTCATAGATCTATGTTCAGAGTAGTTTGATATAACAAAAAATCTTTTCAACATTTAGCAGTGCATGAAGAAAACAATTCCAGTCAGAGGTCAAGCTCACCGAATCGGAGTAGCACTTCACTATCCCTTCCTGTGAAATCTAAGGCATTTCTGTGAAGTTGAATTTTCTCCTGGAAATGAACTGTTTCATGGTTTAAAAGAAGAAAACAGCATCGGTTAGTCAGCAAGAAAGCAGGTGAACAAACAGGATGAGAGGGCACACACAAAACCATGACAATAAAAATTGCAACTGGATGGAATGGAGATTCAACACAACCTTTATGGTGTCCATGTTAAAATAAAAGTTGGGTAGACGAGTGGGTAATCCACCTTTATCACACAAAGCACGCCTGCCATAGTTTAGTTTTAGAGTTCCTACATTTCCTACAGTCATATTAACAACCACATTTTGGTATGAAATAGTTCCCTTTTAATGCAGCAATTTTCCTAGCAATCAATGAACCAAAGATGAATGTTTCAGTCAGAAACCAAACGTATGTCTCAACGTTATGTGTAATAAAACATAAAAGCCATGTGAGCCAGAATATGAAGTCATATATTGTGAGGTGATCCATTGTCATAATGTGAGGTGTCTCTTACATATCTGTAGTATTGCATTTATAAGGATAATAAATTAATTGCATAGATCATCAGACCTTGGGCATGTTTTTTCCGAACATTGGACGGAAGAGTTAAAGGATGTGGACACAGTACCAGCTGTGAACAGCCATGAGACCTACTGTAGTTGGTTATTGCCTGTGAACCTTGTACACAAACTGAATCTACATTGCTCTGGCAGGATGAGGTAAGTCAAGGTTTTCAACATATATTTCTCTTTCATTGTTCCCAACTACTTGGGGCACAACTTTGTAACAATGCATCTGAACCTAGCATACATGATTCATCCATGATCATAAAGCGCCGACATTTTGTGACACAGACAGAACTGACGCGTCTGTAAAAAACATTAAAGCCTCTTTGACATCAACACTGAAACCAGAATGAGAGAAGTATGCGAACACACAAACAAATCACTATTTAAAAAAAAAAAAAGAAGAAGATATATATATATAGATAGAGAGAGAGAGAAGTTGAAAACATCTATTACTCACTATTTGAAGCACACAACACGCTATCAAAAATAAAATCAAAGATTCTTTGAAAAATAAGATCAATCTTAAAAGTATTCAAACTGAATAAAAAAACAAACAAAAAAAAAAAACTTAAGAAAACCTTTAAATAAGAAATGTAAAAAAAAAAAATGAGGGTGAAAAACAGAAATAGATGCAAAGACACAGCAATGGCCAGTATTAAAGCATCTCTACACTGGTCATAATAATCCATCTTAATAGTGTTTTCTGAAGATATAACAGGACAGAGCCACGCTTTACCAGTTGATCTCCATCTCTATGTAATAAGAACTTCATACTCTAATAACAACATCTAATGCTCGCTTCAGAAAATACAGTTTTGGGATTCAGAGGAGATTCACCTTTTATAAAAGGTGGGGAAAAAAAACAGAAAACACAGCAATACATAAGTTGCTATGTCTGGTACAATTTGGTGTCATGTTGTTACTAAAATAACTGAAGCGTTACTACACCGATGAAAGGAAATCAAAAGAAAGCCTATATAAATTTAAATCTCTTATTTACAGGTAGCTCTGTATGAGATGTGATCCCTGTTAAGCAACTTTGGATTTCAAGTGGAGCAGCTCAAAGCGAACCAATATTTTCTGTTAATAATCTCTGGAATGCTCTAAATCTATTTTTAGCTCTTTTAAAGAAGTCCTCTCTGTGAAGTCTGTCATCGATGACCATCATTTCTAAAAATTTCTCTTCTGATTGTCTGAAGCTTTGTTGAGATTGTTGAAACTATAAATTATTTGAGAGTCAAGTGCCAAAAAGAAGTGTTACCACTTCAGGTAAGGTTTCATACCTAATAAACTTGCTGCCACTTCGAGAGAAGCTAATCCAAGTCAGCACCATATCTGTCATCAGCTTTTTAAAATGACTTCAGTTTGATTTTTTTTTTCTTTGTTTAGCCTTCTGTATTCAAATATTTGCACCAATCAATCAAAATAGGACACATGAAGATAGAAACACACCAAAACAAAGACTTATGTACAAAAAGGCAGGTTCAAAGCCTGAAAGTATCAGACAAAAAAAAAAAAAAAAAAAAGTGAAGTAAATTCAGCATATCTTACAAACGTCAAAACAAAACATGACTCAAAATAAAACATGGTGTTGAAATGTTCTTTTCCTGGTTTCATTCTAGCTCCCCGGAGTAGTATTAGAAAAGAATATGAATAACGCTAAAAAAAACCCCTCTTACACATGTAGTGTGTGTGTTTGTGTGTGACTTTTTTTTTTTTCTTGACTGTTATCAAAATAGATGCTCCTCGTTCTGTTCTTCCATCTTCCCATTGCCTGCCATTCTCCAGCCTTGCTTGCTTGGAGTAAAAGAGTTTGTTTTAAAATATGAGTTTGTAGAAAATATCTTTTTTTTTTCTTTCTTTCTTTTTCTGTGTAACAGTCCATGTTCCTCCCGAGTGTCTGGTGCCTTACGTGCAGAGTCACTGTGCCAAGTTTCAGCACTTGGGCCCCTTGAGAGTCACTCCGGCTCCAGAGGAAGCTCTGACACAAAGGTGACAAGATGAACAAATTACAAACATGAGCGACTGCTGCACCGTCTCCTTTTGCGGTAACATCATAGCACAACTAAAGCATATTTTTAGATTAAGATGTATGCACGTACAGAGACACAAAACAAGCGTACAGACACTCGCAATGATCAAAACCTACCTCTGCCACCTCTTCACTTGTTATGCTGGTAGGAGTAGGTTGTGTGTTCTGTGGGTGTCTCTATGGCAACGGATTGTTGGACGGCACTTTCCTGAGGGAGGCAGCAAATGTTAAATCCATGAGTGACTGTTTCACATAAAATGTTGAAGTGTTAAACTCTTCTAGTGAGAGGGAAAAAAAAGAGGTCAATACCTCAACTGAGATGTTGGTGGCAGGCACTTGGGTGTACTGGGGGATGTAGGTCCCCTGCATAGATGTGTTTGCAGGCATATACTACAGGAGAGTGGAAATGAGCAGTTCATTAGACGTGGCAGCTACATTGGCAATAACACTGTCAAATAAAGTTGCACTAGACAAGATTTATATGTGAGTACCAGCCTAGATGACAAAGAGGACCTGCAACTGCAAAGAAGAACATCCCATCCAGTTCTTTGCCAAATAAAAGTCTAATAAAAAAACTCCACCCTAAGGATTTGGCAGATCTTTAAAAGTAGCGAATTCACAACCAGGAAACAAAGCTGAGATCATTGCCTCCCTCCCTTTGGTATCTCACCGTATAACACAATTACAGACTGGTCAGCTTGGGACACATGAGTGTGCTTTGCTAAGTTTACTGACATCACCTCACATGACCTTTGCAGGTGTAAATTTAATATGTGTTTCAGCTGCCACCAATGTGTTCAATTGCCAAGTGCAGCTTTAATAATTTAATATCAACAATAGCTGAAGGCTAAATACTCAATACTAAATACTGACTGTGCCACTGCTGCCCATGGAGAGGTGGCTGAGCTGCTGTGTTAGAGGCCCCATCATGGACGTCGGCTGGATGGACATGGTGTGGTCCATTCCTGGTGTCAGGACTGCTCCCTATAAATGAAACACATAGAGTAGTGATAGCATTTGCCGCTATTCTCTGTCGTTAGTTAGACAGCAGCAGCACGGACCCAGAAAGTAGGGGCACTGAGGGGGCTGCAGCACCCCTTAAAATCAAGCTTAATAAAACCCATCGGTTAAACTAATAATGGCTTTCTCCTTGTACTAGAATTTACTGTATATGTGTAGCTATATCTATACTGTAATATGGAAACAATCTCATTTCCAAACCCAATTAAGGCAAGGCAGGTCGGATCTATCAAACACAATGAAGTGTTTGTGTGTGGTGAGAAGTAGTTTAGAGTGTCTCTCTGAATCAAAGTGACTATAGACACTGCAGTTGCTGCCACTGTACCGTGACACAAGCACAAAAGGATGTGTGACTTGGTTATAGATCTAGATTATGAAATATATCTGGCAACTAGAGCTTGCTCTAATCTCTAATCTCTCTAATAATTTATCAATGTTAAAAAGTACCGAGAGAGTTCATGCACATGGACAGAAGTGGGGTCACATATCACATATATTTTGTATGATGTCTTTAAAAAGTCTCTGGCAGACTTCTAACATCCCTGGACAGCAGAATATTAAAAGACTTCTGCTGAACTAAAAACATGAAGGAAGGCCGGTAGCTTTAAAATTCAAGATACTTACTGTGGGCGGCATGATGTACGACTGATGATGTAACCAGGATGGGTTGTGTACCTGCAGGAACAAGAAAGAGACGTGTACCAGGATAGGATTACATAATATAACATGGTTCAATCAAATTAGAAAATAGACAAGCAATTTTTATAGGTATGTGACAGCAGGTCTGGGCTTGATTAAACCCCAGTCTGTCACAGTTTAGTATCTTAACTACCTGGTAGGTGGACACAGGTGAATGCATGTATGGGGAGAGTGAAGTCGGCCCAATCATTCGGTTGGGGGCAATGCTGTAAGGAGAGGAGTAGAACCTACAAAGAGAAACAGAAAGTCATGAGTCACCACAACAACATGATGAAACTTCCCCCGGATTTGTCAGATTAGCAGTACTGACCCATTCTGTAAGGCCGTGGTGGGGTCGTAGGTGAGGGTCATTCCTCCCTGGAGAAAAAAAAAACACAAAGGACTGTGTCATTATGACGCCGATCCATGTGCTAACACTAGAGGTGTTGCATCATAAAGTGTTTTCACAGAAGTCAAGAGGACGTGAGGAAAAATCAAAACTCACAGTTTCCCCATCTCTCGTCCAGGGCCGGCCATTCTGCAGATATTTTCCTTGGCTCTGACGCTTCTTCTGGCCTCCATCAGCAAATTTACACAACAAGGGCTCAGATGGCACTGGACCAGTCAGAAAATATTATGTTATTATATATCAATTTTTTTTTTTTTTTAAATGCTGCATTCAAATAAGATGTCATCTCAAAGACAAAACAGAAAGCTTACCTGGAACTCCAGGTGGAGTTTTGATATATTTTCCATTGAAATGTTGAATGATGGCTTCACATTTCTCTGTTGACTCCATCCTACAAGAAAAGGTAAGTGTTTATTAAAAATAACCGTAGCAGGTTACAAAGTATCATGCTCTGTGTTGGAGTACTACACGTGTATTGGCCACCAGAGGGCTCACTCATCATGATGAATACTGAAATACAGTTCATCTGTCTGTAACTTAAGTACTGGCTACTCTAATCTAATTTTTCTCAGTCTAACTGGATGTTTTCTTCAACACATCATCACCCGTCAACTTTAACAAGGTGTCCTGACACATGTGACTAAATAAACAAAGCTTGTTATACCTGGCAAAGCCCACTCCTCGGCTTGTCCCGTTGGCGTCACGGAGGATGCGAGTGGAAATGGCCTGGCTGAAGGGCTTCAGCATGTTCTCCAGCTCCTGCTCGTCCATGGACAGAGGCAGGTTGGAGATGTATAAGTTGGTGGGATCCTGCTCCTGTTGCTGAAGAGAAGAGAAGCCAAGAGAGGATTAAAGATTGAGGATGTGGAGCAGACGGAGCTCTTTGTTTTCACGTGGCAGAATCACAACTGTATCATGTCAGGAGCCCTCCAAAAATCAAGAGCCATAAAAAAAAGCTGCTGGCAAGAGTGTGTGGGAATTTATATAACATTTTAACAGGCAGGGTGTGAGATGTATGATATTTGGATGCGTGGCAGGTGCAGGACATTAAGCAGTTAAAAAAACAGAAGTCTGAGAGAAGGGGTTTGAAGTTGAAGGTGGATTTCATTTTGGCCTTGTATGAGAAAGGAAAGTGAGCTGCATGGATGAAGAGAAAACAGATATTCAGAGATGGGGGAGATACTATTCTGGCTGGACTTCAGCTGAACTTCTGTCTCATTTTGACTCTCTATTTCTGTCTCTTCTACTTTAATTCATCCAACTCACCCCCTTTTGTCTTCACACTCCTCTCTTATATTCCATCACCCATATGTTATTACCACAAGGGTTGAAGACAGGCTCATTGTGTGAGACTAGCCTTTTAAGAGGATGAAAGCGCAGGATCCAGGTAATGTGATATCAAAGTATAATTACATTTCAAATGGCTCTCCATCCATGGGTGATCTAAAATGATTATGTGCTCTCCCTCGGCGGGGACACTTTGGACAGAGACCTTCGGAAATGATCAGGAGAACATCTAAAGCATTGTGCTATCACCTTCCCACAAGGCAAACATTATCATCCTGTTCCACAGGTCATGATAATAATATGTCGCTCGCATTCAAGCAGTTACATTCATGAGGTAATCCTGACCTTGAATGCAGCACAGAGGCCGGCTGTGTTGGCTTGCATAAATCAGACAAATTATGCAGTTTTCCCAAATCTGAATTTGAAATGATCAGAAAACAACCTGAAAGAAATTCTCAAAGTGCCACAGTTTCATTTTTAGCTTTTGAAGCATTCGGCCTTCTTTATTTTCTTCGCCACAGATTTAATTTGACCAACAGCATCTTGTAAGATAACCAATCTGCATCACCCTCTAACCATTATGCATATTCATTATCTCAGAGTGCAGATGTGATTAAAAACCTGTAAATGCAGTGTGAATTAATTCACATCCCATGAATAATTCATGTGTAATCACGGCGACCTGCACTGAAGGTGATTTCTCCTTCACCTCCCTCCTCCTCTTCCTCCTTCACAGAAATACCAACTAGCGTCCAAGCTCAAACCCATGAGAGCGAGTAGAGGAGACCTGCTGTGGGTTTCAACCGCGAATGAGTCAGACTGAGTCAGAGAGAAATCTGACGCAAACATAAGCCGTGTTGTAAACCCGAAGTGAAGAGGTGAGTGGAATCAAGTTATTTTGTGAGCAAAGAGCCGTATGAATGTCAGTGATCCAGCTTAACGAGAGATCAGCTTTCCCAGGGTGTTGGTGGTGTGCATGTGTGCGTGCGTGCTGTGTGAGTGTGTGTCATAATCCGGTTGAGGCAAGGCTGGTGAAGTGCATGTGTGATTGTCAAGCGTGCACTGTGTGTGTGTGTGTGTGTGTGTGAGTGCGTGTGTGTTGACAGGGCGGGTGGCTGGGCACAGGGCCCTGCTGACTGGGGAGCTGCTCAGACACTGAGTCAGATGCCACCAGGGAGAACAGACAGGTTCTTTGTACAGGGAGCTCAGAGAGCAGACCCTGGGACACACTCCCTCAACACTGTCACCGCTGTAAAGCACAACACGCAAACACCATGTGCACACGTACACACGTACCTGTGTGCATCCGTGCTCCCTTGTTTGTGCACACACATATTCTACAGTGCATTGCCAGCCATAAATACACCGATTTAAGAATACACCCATATGTGCATGGAGCGCACCACCCAGAAAACACACATCCATGCATCCAAGCGCACACTAACTGAGGCTTAATTGGCTTGTATTCCTGGCTCATATAACAACAAAAAACACGGGGGGAAAGAGAAAGTGTCAGCTTGAAACAGTTTTGAAAGAGAAATGCTAAGGCCAAGGAACAACCTTTCTGCTTCCAGATGAATAATTCACCATTTAATTATAATAAATAATTAATCTTTTACCTTTTTGCTGAGTCACTGTTAAAATGTATGAAAGGTTGTGCTGAGACTTGCTTCACTTTAAGCTGACACCATGTTGCAAAACCCAACAAATGTTGACATCTCAAGTGGGATTCTTACCTTGGCCATTTGAGCCTGCACTCCGCCCGCCTTCAATGCCGTCACTGCCTTTTGAGCTGAGGCCGGACTGTCAAAGTCAACAAAGCCATAGCCTACAGGGACAGAGACGTACAGCAAGACATACAAGTTATGACAATGAGACATGCATACTGACTCTATGGACATAGTCACGTAATCTGAACTCATGAAGCACACACAGTAGTGGTGTTCGATCTAAAGAGACAGCCAGCTATGTTTGGAGTGCTTCCCCATGAAGGATAGATGTGCCCATTATATAACACATACCCCTGTTAGGTAGGTATAGTATGATGCTTAAAACATAGTAAACACTAGGCAACCAAAAGCAAACAGCTTTATTAAAAGGGAAGGGGAGCAATTTGCTGTGACATTTTATCTCCATCTCCAACCACTGAAGATGAATGGTTTTCCCTGTTTGTTGTCTGCCATACAGGTGGTTAAATACATTAATTGTAAATATTGTAAAGAAATATTATGGATTTAACCATTTTTCCAGTGTCACATTTGCTTACTCAAGGCCATGATAAAGTACTGTAAATAAACCAAGGTATATAAACAAAATATGAAACCATAATTACATGATTAGTTGATTAATTCATTAGTCATTCAACAGACAGTTAATATGCAACTATTTCAATGATCAATTTCTAACTCATAGAGAAAATAGTCAGCAGATTAACTGACTAATCATTAGTAGCAGCCCTTGTCATAACAGAACAATGGCACCTGAGTGAATCACAACATAAATTGCGTGAACAAAGGTAGAACATTCTCTAAGAAGGCACCTCATTTACAAATATCCAAGTGTCATAAAAAAAAAAAATAACTTAAACGTGGACAAACTATTTAAATAGTACATTGCTCTGTTACTTGTTATGCTTAAATCATATTCAAACAAAATGTGATACTTATCTCCAAGACAATTTAAAGTTACAAATAGCTTGCCCACAGTTTTCTTCCATTTAAACTAAAATTCAACATTAAGGTCACACGGGCCTCACTTTGCCACCACTCTATCTACCTCAAACTCTGCTCAACAGTTAATTTCAACCTGCTGACGTCATCACCTGACCTCACCTTTGCACTTGTTGGTAGTCTTGTCCAGGATAGCCTTGGTGGATACGATTTTCCCATACCTGAAAAAACAGTGAGGTTTACACTCAAGGATCATCCTTGCACTGTGTACTGAAAATAATGACTTGTTTCCATTCAATATTAGTATTGCAACATTGCTGATGCAATGTGGTTCCTCTCTAAACTTAACACACCATATGAGATTGTGCTCCATGGTGACTGAATTATAATTCACCTGACAGATCCAGTGCAATAACACTGAATACAATTACACGTGATAATAAATGATGTGCATCGGGGAAATCTTTAGAGAGGGGGTGGGACATAAATTAAATGAAATGAGAGTAATGTCCCGTGGGTTTCTGCATGCTAGAAAGAACTATAGATTTCCCATATCTTATTCATTCCACCTCACACACAGATGTCAATATGGATCATAACTCAAGGGGAATCCAGCATGACGTGACAATATGGAAAAATAAATGTTTCTGCTGCATTTTCAGAATGCTTCACACTGTACTATCAATATAAAATCATGCATTATCTATCCAGCTGGCCAGTTATAGATACTGCAGATGCAAAGGATAGCACCTGGCTCGGGCAAATGCTTCTGTGCGGCAGTGTCTATCGGTTCCCATCTCTCCAGGCATGTGCATGCAGTGTAATCTGATATGCCTCTCCTTGGCTGTCCTGTCCAATGCTGGCTCCCAGCCATACTCTCATTCTACTAACCAGCTTCTCTCTAGGCAGCGACCCTCTGGCTCGACCCTCTACTGGGTCTTAGTGCCCCTCGTGATACAACCCAGCTTTCATCCAGTGACGCTGCGCCACTGCCACATTTCATCTGGGACAAAGAGTTACTTTCAAAATATATGCTATGACTAAGGATTAAGTGATGACCTGCTGAAATTGTAATCTGACGGTTAATCTGTTGGATTACTCCAAATCGTAAATGAAATAGTTTCTTTTAAGTTAATTTAGAATATCTTTCCTTAAAAAAAATGGTAACATTTTTTTTTATTCCTCTACAAAGGTGGCGTATGGTCAGGCTTGACTATGTTTACAGGAATGTCCAAGAATTCTGAATCACGTCTATCAATACACATCTATGGGCACAATACAGAGCAGTGCAAGACCAAATCTTGACTGGTTTGATCCTTAAATGCTGTTCATTATCGCTCACATGATCAAACAGACTTGCTTTCTGCCTGATTATGTCAACAGAGAGTTTTAAGCAAAAAATTGAAAACACATTTATCCACAATAGTTTTTAATGGTGTCTGTTCATTTTCACTCGTATGTCTCATTTGTGTTTATATCCTTCATAAAATCTGACATTAAAAGTAGAAAGACTTTTTCAAATTCTCTCCCTTCAGTGTTGAGTAACTGTGGGTCTTTTGTATTATGCATTTGACTTCCTACAGAACATTACTATTTCATGGTGCACTTTTGATTTCAAAGCCAGAAGACACCACCGGCTGGACTGGATGGATATGCCAACATTGTCTTCCTACATTTTCATATGCATTATTACTGTGGGTACACAGCCATCCCACCAGTCTACAGCTTCACATTATGACTAACATTTAAGCTGCGAGCTGTGCTTGCTTCACTCGCCTGCTTACACACTTGAGATCTCTGTTCACTTAATTGAGCTCAGGAACTCGGACTACATGATGCAGAGCGGAAAGAGGGGCTAGAGACTCAGCCATGTGTGAGAGAGAGTCCATCCATGGTCAACCACCAAAGACGGACCGGGGAGAGAACCAGAGCTGCGAGTGAGGCACCCAAGGAGACAACTGCAGGGGCCAGAGATGGAGAATTAACCCCCATCTCCTCCTCTCATCCCTCACTCCCAACACAGTATATCTCAGAGTGTGCATACAACAACTCTCAGTGTGGGGGAGGGGAGCTGTGGTGTAGCTGGAGCGTTGTGTCCTGATACTGTGCACACATTTACTGCTCAAACTTGAGTTAAGCAAGTCAAATGTCCTCCTTAACTTGTTATTCTTACTGTTTTACATCCTCATCTACAAGCATTTCCCCTATTAACTATTACTGGACACAGTATCCTCTCTCAGTCCAGTTTAACTGAGAATTACATCGCCTTAATGTGCTCTTCTAAAAGGCAAATTTCATGCAGTGATTTTATCTGCTCTGTAAAAGCAGAAATACGAGAACTACCCCCACAGAACACCACCTGACACACAAACCCTGAACTCCATTCACTCCTCCCCCTCTGATTCTCTCCATCCAACCGCTTTACCCCCTCCTCATGCCATTGCCCTTGTTTGTCTTTCCCTTTCCCCTGGGCTCGCCGTTTCCTGTAGGGTTGGGCAGCCTCATGTGAGCCATATCTTCCAGACAGCTGTAAAATAGCAAGCCTCTCCCTCCCTCTCTGCCTTATTCAATCTCTCTTGCCCCCTTTCCCTCATTTTCTCTCACTCCTCTCCTCTGCGCTTCTGGTCCTCATCAGCAGGCTCCAGAATTCAATTAAGTGAACCCAGATCATTCATCTCAGCCCTCCTTGTTTTGATGTCTTCCGCTGAAGGCCTAACAAACATATCAGATGGATTGGATGATGCTGTTGTTTGATGTCTAACTACACGCTGACCCACAACAGAGTTTTTAAAGACTTGCACTCGCACTGATGAGCAACACAGCGTGGTATTTATAGGGGAGAATATGACTTTGAATTAGGATAGCACAGTCTCGTTGTCTTCAAACTGCATGACGATAATCTATACGACTAAAGCAAAGAGGAGCAATAATTCATACAAACCACACATCGAAGAAGCAGCAAAGAGGAGACATACAGAAATAATTAGCGTGAGAGAGGGAGACTAAACATTCTGTACTTAGTTGTTGGAAAGTCTGTGCTTAGCTGTGCCAAACTGAAAGGTCTTAGTTTGGTGCCTAAATGATTGTTGGTTTTTCCACAAGGCCACTAAATGATGGGCCTTGAAAACGTCTGGAAGAAAATGTGTCCCTCTTCTTCGATCCAGAAATACCTGCTAAGGTGTGCTTTAGCATGTATGTGCATTTCAAGTTGTGAGGAAGCTGTGCAAGTACATCCCTGATGTATTCAGCAGAGCAGCTATCGGCCGTCTATCCACGAACCCATCATTCTTCAATCTTATTTCAAACTGCAATCTGTTTCATTGGCAGCAACGGGCAGCCAAAGAGAGATTTATTGGGTGTGCATGTAGAGGTTAGAGCAACTGTTTTTTTGGGTGACTTACGGCTGACAGAGTTTGACCAGATCCTGGTCTGTGGTCCCTGGGTGGAGGCCACGGATGTACAGGTTGGTTTTGCTCAGCTGCTCTCCCCCACTGCTGCTGCTGCCATTGCTAATGGAGGTGGTAGTGGAGTTGCTATTGTTGTTGTTGTTGGGGCTTGGAGGAGCCATCTGATGGTTGGAGGGGGACACATACGTCTGCTGCAGAACACATAGAAAGCATAGTCAGATTTGAGACAGTGCAGTCATTAAGTCATTAGTCATTAGGCAAATACTTTTTTTATATACATATAATTAAATGTGTACACTGATATAGGTAACTGAACGTAAGGGCTGTTTAATAGTCTACTAACTCAAAGCACAGCCTTCTAAGGAGAAAGTAAGATGCAATAAACTGTATAAAAAATATGCAGATTGGGCCAGATTATCAATTAAACTGCTTCATCTGACTTGACAGGTCAGGTGAGATGAAATGGAAAACACAGAAAAATAGATATAAACAACATCTGATTCTCATCCAAGCCTTTGTCTATAAATTTATATTTCCAAAGAGAAATATGAGAAAGGGCAATGTGCACGATTGCAACATGCACCCTCAGCAGAATGTTCACATATTAAAAAGTCATACATACAGAAAGTATCCTTGCGTTTGATTGTGACGTGTAGGCAATGTACTGCAGACTCTGGATGTGTCCTAGTTTAGCAGTAATGGGAGTAACAGCTACAGATACTTCAACCATCTTCTGTTACAATTAATCAAACTTGTCCACAAATAGACAGCAGTAATACAGAACAACCTGCATGGGAAGGAGATAAATGTATGGTGGCCCACAAGTCAATATTGGGTCTGAGCAAAAATGTAAGAAGGCTGGTAATATGAGTGTTAATATGATCCGGCCTTTAATGATGTAAGATTGAATACATTAATAGATTAGCTGTTATTTACTCAATCATTTAGACAATAATACAACTTGTCTTAAAGTCATCTGGGAACTTCAATGCAGATATTTCAGACAATATTGAAAATTTGTTTGCAAAAAACTTTACTGTATCTAGTAAAATGTTGTTGCCTGTATTTTACATACATTACTGAATGCAAGGACACGGAATCACTGTTTGACCGGTCTGTATACCTGACGCACATGATACATTAATTATCACGGAGATCTATTACAGGCTGCCTACGAAACACATTACCTGTTGGTTTGACTGTAAATGTCGAGGCCTCACTTTCATTATATATTTAAGCGTGCTATTCAAACCGGTCTATGTTTGAATAGTATAGAACTGCTTTTGCAGAAAATAAGACTGTTAAAATGTGTAACATACTGACCTTTGCCTATCCTGTGATTTTAAGTGAGCCCATTTATAAATGTAAAAACACAGTGTATAAATCTGGCTGGAATTAAAGTGGTTGAGCTCCATGCTGGTGCAAGAGAGGCCTTTATGATGTGGTTTGAAGCTGGAAGTCTTTCTGTGAACAGTTTTCATTGGGAGCATTTGAAATAGGTCCAGTCAAAACTGTCCAACAGCAGATCTGTGGATCATACCACACATACCACACAAAGCTTTGCTTACCTCGGTGCATGCATACTATGAGCATGTTATTGGTTGTGCCATGATATGGTCATAAGGATAAATATATCCCAAAATAAAAGGCAGTGATAAGGAGTCTTAAATGCATGCACAGATGTGCACAAAATTAGATATGATGGCTTTTCAATATTTGTATTAGAAAGATATATATTTCAATGGACCATGATCCGGAATAAACTAATTCAAATTGGTATGGGAGTAAAATGTCAGCTGGTGTTGCCTTCCTTCAGGGCTGCAGGAACTGTTTGATTAGTTAGGGTCAGCAGGCCCGGCCCCAGGGAACAATGGGATGGCTTGTTGGACACCATAAGGTCAGCAATGGAGCACCAGCTTATTAACAGAGAGGGAGTTGTCAAAAGACTGCTGGAATCAAGCTAATTGTGACTTCTTTATTTCTCTGTTCTAACAAGCTATACTACAAAATTGCAGAAACACAGTTTAAACAGATCAAACTGTTATGTTATAATGTTTGTTTCAAACTCACAATGTTTGTAGTCTAAGTCTGAAATGTTAAAAATATAAAATGTGTAGTCAAAACAGTCCAATATGTGTGGCCGGGAAGAAAGAAAAACAAACCAATCATGTCAGCTAAAAAAACCCCATAACCAATCAACCAATAGATCACTGACTACATTTTTCTATTGGTCACACGTCACGTCAATCAACTCGTTTAACAGCTGGTAAACAAGATAAAACTGTAATGAGTCATGGAAATATAAGGTATATATAAATATATGGAGTTTTTGAGATGCACCATACGATATAGGCTCACAACTAGGTGTTCCTAAACTGTGAAAGATGAAGCTAACATCTAGCTAGCTACCTGGGTGCCTTGCAATTGAAGGCAGCTGTTTGTTTCGTAACACCGTAGACCTTCGACGTTGCATTGTTGACACTTTTCAGGTACAACGTAACTAAAGTTAATCACTATGGGGTACGATTAAAATGATAAGTTTAAGGCTTAATCTTTCATTGTGTTTAATATGTGTGATTAATATCAAACCTGGATGCCAAGTCTACAGGTAGGATAAGTAGGAAAACAAAATTCAAGATAAGGGTGCATGTGTGAAACATGAATGCAATATATAAATACAAAGATATTTTCACCTGGCAGCTAAACCCTGAAAACTTTGGAAAATACTGTGACATCTATTACTTATAATGTGTAATATAGCAAGATCCTTTCGGACACTAACATGAGAAGCAACATCAGTGATTCTTCTGCAGACTTTGTTGTATCCATGCTACACACCTGCCTTATGTTTTCCAAACCGTTTCCAAAGAAATCAGCCCTCAGAACTTCTGTCTTTTTAGTCAAGCTGAGAAAATCACAGTGCCCATTCATCTTGGCCCTCTTCTCTAATCTCCCTCTCTTCTTTAGCATCAATAGTACTCTGTTTGTTTTTCCACAATCACAGCCTCTTCCTGTGCTTTCCCTTGCTTTCACTGTAGGCAACCGGCACAGACTATCAGGAGGGATGCACCTGGGCCTGGGGAGATACGATCTGACGGGAGACCGAGTTCGGGCCCAAGCCTGGCTAGTGAGGCCTGTCTAATTGGGATCTGAGCTTGTTAGCGGAAAGTGCTAATCCCTCTCATGTGCTCTCAAGTCAGAAGGTAGTGTCTCATTAAGACCGCTCTGCTAGGCTCCTTCTGAAAAAAGGATGGCAGTGAGTCAGAACCACACCTACTCCCCATCTGCCCCAGTGCCAGCTCCAGGTGTTTTGCCACTGATGTAAGGTAATAGCTAATGTGCTGGTGCAAACGCAGACAAGCGTGCATGAAGAACACAAATGCAGTTAGAAAGGGAAGGTCAGAGTGTATGACAAGGGTCTAAAATTTCCAGTTCTCATTTTTTTCCAGCTTGTGAAGTTGCACATCCTCTTGGTTAGTCTGTGCCCAACACCTAACCCCCTGACATGTTACTGATTTCCTTCCTACTTCTTACACTCCAGTCCACGGCCACCCACATATCTTTTGACACTGTTGCTTACATGCATCACGGTGTCATCTCCTGAGCATTCTTGACATTCCTCTGCATTACACACGTTTGTGTTTCTCTGCTTGAAGTGGACGGGGATTGTAAGGGGCATGTTTTGGGTTTAAGATAAGAGTTCGGGCTGTTGTCTTTAAGTTGAACTACATTCCTGGGGGCATCACAGTTTGGTGGGAACTGGCCTTTGTGACAAGACAAGATCAACCCTGAAAAATACAGGAGGTCCTGTGCACATACAACATTCACAGATTTTAAACTACCACACAAAAATAGACACTTATTTTTTCTTTTTAAAAAATAAATAATGTGCTGCCCATGAACAATCGGTGCTCAGTTGCTTCCAGCCACTCTACATCTACTACTACTCTTTATACAGAGAGGCTGGAAATATATGCAACCCTCATATCCACATTACTATCACAGAGCATGCAGTTATAGTTGCAGAATGATAAATCAGCTACTTTCCGTATTAGTATTATTATGTATTATATAACTACAGTAAGTGGCCTACAGCATGGTGCAGAAAAAGGGAGTGCGCCCGGGCAGCAGCTGAAGACTGATGAGGTGATTACAGTTGGAGAGAGCAGAGGTGATGCCTATAGGGAGCGCAGGTGACTCAAGGACTTTTTCATCCGGGAGAGAACAATGAGTGCCAAGTGTTTCAAGATGTACGCCTTTAACTCTATTGTAATTGGAAAGATATGAGTCTGATTGTGTGACACTTGAATGCCACATCTCTCTGGCAACACATATCTTTTGTGCAACTGATACTATGGATTTTTTCTTACAAAATCTTCTTCAGGGTCAGTCCATTTAGCTATATTTCTCTCAAAATAAGCACGTAGTTGCTTGCAACAAGAAAAGTGATTATATTCATTTAATGAAAAGGTGTCAACATATCAATAATGCACAAGTCAAAATCTCTATATTACCAAAACAGTTATTATCTGTGCTCTGCAACATGTGTATATTTAGGAATATATGACACATTGTATCCTGAATGATAAAGAGAAATCTTAAATGTGGAGTCCTACCTGCTTGGCTAAAGAAACCTTCAAAGGCACCGTAGAAAAGATCATATTGTTATAGAAGCAATCTCCTTATATTATATTTCTGCAGCTGCAGGCAAAAAAAGAAAGGCAGCTCAAGGTGGGAAGAGCCAAACGAGAGAAATGATAAAAAATCCTTGGCGTCCTGTGGCTAAAAGGTGAGACTTCCCTTTGCTCTCTTACTCCTGACTCAGTCCAGTTTCATTAAAAAGAAACACCAGAAAATCTAAACAGATGGTTAAAAAAGTCGCTTTTCAACAGGTATAAAACACCCCGAAGAGAGCACAGAGTAAATTCTTAGAACAAGGGATTCATCAGTCAGGAGGAATGTTCAGCCTCTCTTCTCCATGTGAACTGAACCACTGACAGACATGAAATCAAGGTATGTGAAACACAGGGGAGAAAGAAAAAAAAGGGGGAGTTAATCGAAAGCAGAGGAAAGGGGGGGGGGGGGGGGGATCTCTTAATCCTTTCTGTTCTCCGCCCTTTCTGCCACAGTAAAAGACACAGACCAGGGGTTACCACTTGACGCTGGATTTACAAGTCTTCCCTCTGTGTGACTTTGGCGCTCTAACAATGCAAAATGTCCCCCCAAAAAAGTGTGTGTGTGTGTGTGTGTGTGTGTGTGCATGTCTTCTTTCAAGGAAAAAGGTTCCAGTTTGCAGAGCTCCTCTTGAAATGAGCACATTGTCTGAATCCAGGATTCCAGGAATTCCTGGTCATTAATCTAAGCAATCTGAATTCCTGCCAACCGTGAGGCAGGGAAGGGAATAACATGGAGAAAGAGGGGAGGTATTTGATTTCAGCTTTTGTTCAAACGTTAGTCAAGAAATGCTGAGAGGCATCAACATACTTCATATTCCACTGCAGTCACACTTTGACTGCAACATTTTCAAGACACATTTTTGACATGAAATCCTCAAGAATCAACAGTCGAAACGCTCCAAATACTAAACACGACTTTCATCCTCCAATTTCTATACATGTCCCATAAATGGAAAGATGATAAATCGATCAAGTCTGCAGAGAAAAAAGTGGCTGAAAATAGATAACAGTGTCAGCCCATGAATTATTCATATGAAGAGACAAGCCAATCAATATTAGACCTTCTACATTGTTCCAGCTCTGCTGTCATTGATCTCCAACTGGTCTGCACATACAGCCACATACATTACATCTACATTAGACTTATTACATGTCTGTCTGTAACTTTCCTCTCTTTCACAGTGCCATGCAAGCCCTCTCAGTCATCATTAGCAGGACTGAAGGGGTGGGGCATATCGGTACGCGTAAAAGAGGGGGGGGGGGGGAAACTTTACTAACTTGTGGTTAATTCAATGAAAACATTACCTAAACCAAGACGCAGTTGATTCAACCCCCACCAATTCATATTAAAGTCGACTATAATTAACCTCTTGTGGAAGCTTTCCTTTTATACGAGCATCTACGGCGCGTTTGTAAGCTCTTACTCTGTGCGCAAAGGCTGGCTTTATAGGAAGAGAACAGCGACCGTGTCGGAAAAAAAAAAAAACGAAAGCAAACTGTGGTAGTAATCTACAGGCAACAATGTAACGGCCCCCCCACCCCACCCCCCCCCCCGTGCTAGTTTGTAACAGCGTAACAACAACGTGAAAAACAAAAGAGCAAATGTTGCAACAGCAAGTGAGTGAGTTTAAAACGTCGCCTGTGTGTGATCCACTTTTCAAGGACACTGCAGCTTAAACAGCCGAGCAGCTTTTAACTGAAGAGGGCTCGAGCGAAACAACCGCAATCGAGAAATTACCCGGTGACTCAGAGAGAAGGGGACAGTAGGAAAGTCGTGCTGTGGTGTTGTTACTTACCCTCTTGGTGTTTTTGCCGGTGTAGCCGTTGTATGGGTTGATTCCTGTCCTTGGCGGCACAGAGAGCAGCATTTTTACACGGCGCTGTGTCCGGAGGAGCGGAGAGAGGAGCGGAGAGCAGAGGCAGTCAGCTGACGTCAGACAGGGAAATTCAGCCAGGAACAGCGGTAGTGATTGGAGTCGTCTCTTCCCAGCACTCTCTGATGTGTGTGCTCCACACACTCCACACTGGCTATATCCTTTTTGTGTTATAGCTCCCATGGATTTCATTCCCAACACAAGTCCCCTCTTCAACCCCTAAATAACCACGTTCACTCTGGAGATAATAAAGATATTTCTGCTAGAAATATAAATTCTCCTGTTACAACTCACCAAAGTGACCCTGTGGATTTTTTTTTTTTTTTTTTGGAGAAAAGTAGATTCCGAAATGTGTACCAGAGTCACTTTGTGTAAAAGCAAACAAGTTGGCCCTTGGATCATACCCTCTACCCATTCAGTCAATCTGTTTAGCAGCTGGATTTAGTGTTAGCCTAGATGAGATTCAGGTCAAGAGGCAATAATGAGTAGAGTAGAAAGTAGACATGACTCACAGTGACCTAGAATGCCAATAATAATTGTTTTTACAAATACAGATTTTGAAAAATGTGATGAGATGTGGCATATTTTTCATTAATGCCTCTTTTTTTAAATTTTGTTGGAAGAATAGAAACTTGTCCCCGAGCGGAAGCTAAGTTAACAGGTGAAATAGCTGTAAAGTTGTGGTGATAGTATATTTAATGCACATATAGATGCAGAAGTGTTAGTGTAGTGTTCATTTTGCTAGTGTAATGTAATACAATGTAACATAATGAAGTGCAGTCAAGTTTTATGGAATCTTCTATCAAAGATGATTCACTTCATTAGTATTATCAGCCAGTTCCACTTCATTATAATGTTAAATCACTTTACATTGGAGAAATGAACACTACCCTATCTTCTGCAGCTATATTTTTACTTTCTTTGTTTTTGCTTTAATGACAACCGAAAGTTTCATTGCTTAGTGCAACTATGAAACTTTCTCCATACATACAGGTTCCAAAAAGTGCTTAAAAACATATCCAGTTTGAACTGATGCCATTTCCGTGTATTAATTAGTCAAGTCAAGGTGTCCAAAGTGATTATGGTCACCGTCATCTTACAACAGAAAAAAAAAGTATGTTTAATCTCCAGTGTCACATCTTTGTCATCTTATCTGGACCAGCTTTGTTAATTGTGATCACACTTAATACATATGGCATCAAAATACTTACTAATGATATAAAAACCTGATTATCTGGTTGCAACCAACACTGGAATTCTCTTCCATTCTGACCACCAAAGCTAAGCAGATACATGTCCTAGGGGCGGAAAAGCTTTCAAACAGCATTTAGACCATCATGGTGCACTAAACAAATGACATTTATCTATAGTTAGCAGCTCTCTATGGCTGGTTAACCATTATGTACTGAGAAACAAGGCTACACTACTGCCTTTAGATGAAGAATAAATGAAAGAAGACGTTATTACGTGGACAAAATAGGCAAAGAGTGTAAAATGCGTAACACATACAAAAAGAGGAATCCCTCAGCATATCAGAACAGTTTGTTACATTACTTTTGGAGTAAGCCAGTCACATTCACTATTTGTGATTACTGCAAATATACCTGAAATTCGTTATGGTATTTTATTTGCATGTGATACTGGAGCTTGCACCCACCGCTCAATTTTCATCACTTCTTATATCATGCAATTGTTAATACTATGACTTCAAGTCAAATTTATGTATATAGCACCAAATCACATAGCAGGTTATCTCATCATACTTTTCATATAGAGCAGATCTAGACTGCACTTCCTAAAATATTATTTACAGAAACCAAATATATGACTGCACTAATTTTCATGTTTTCATGTTTCTGGATCTGGCCCACATTTATAATGAACTCTTAATAAAATAGATCTAATTAAGTTAAAAAAAAAAATGTTGTATCCTTCTACCATCAGTTGTCATACTTACTGTATAGACAGCTCTCATCATATGGATGAGGTGAAGTGTTTGTATTAGAAGTTGCTTGGCAACTGATTAGCTCTCTAGTGTGTAGAAAACATATGCAATTGGTCATTCAACCATACAGTGTGTTATTTTTATAGCCATGGCATTTGCATAATAAAACCACAACCGCAGAATTCTGCAGCACAGAGAGACAGAGGACAGGCCTTATAGGCTTGCGTTGATCTAGCTGCACGAGGGATTTCATCCCGATTTCATCATGACGGTCTAGTCAGACAGACGGGAGAGGCTCAGCTGAATTCATAATCTCTATCTCTCTGCTTCCCCAAAACACGCATTCACACAAAATGTCAAAACTTGATGCATTGATGTAATTTGCATGAAAAAATAACATTATTCAGCGCTGCCATCATTCTCACAAGTCAGATATTGACGTTTTTTTCTTTGACTGGACCGTTTTCAAACCGCAATTAGGTCACACAGAGTCGTTCACTCCCCCTGTTTCAATCTATGCAATGTTTTGATATGTGTGTGCAAGTGTTCAGCCAGATGGGCTGTGAGTTCCACAGAGCTCAAGGACAGTTTGGGGAGTGACTCAGTCAGCAGAGTGCCTGAGCCAGCTAACACACACTGTGTATTCACCAGTAACGGGAAGAGTAGGGCCTATTATGAGATGTGGTTTTCAGATAGGGTTTCCTACTAACAAATACAAAAAAAAAAAAGATTTGATTATAACTGTATATTGCAATACTACAGAATTTGTTGACCAAGCAGTTGAAGAATGTTTCTTGGTAGAGAAACACCTGCACTATCTAAAAAATCTAAGACGCCTGTGAAAATGTCATGTTGAACTTTGTGTTGGAGCGGGACTCTTGCTAGTAGGCTGTATGTGGGAGGCTTGCAGATGGGGGAGAAGTGAGTTGGGGTGAGTGATTGAGAGGTGGGGGGTGTTGGGAGGACACAGGCTGCTGGTGCATGCTCCGCATTCCTCAGGTGTTGTCAGCATAGCTCGCTCAGTAATTACCTCTCTGTGAAAACATGCACAAAGCCACACTTTACTAGCAAAGGGAAAGGCAGCGACCAAGGGAAGTTGTCGGGGGACGTGTGAGAGACCAATGGGAGTACATTTATGTTTACATTTAGGTATGATGTGAGCTGGAATGGTTATTTCTTAAAAGAAGAACAAGTAAAAATTTGTTCAAGAATCACAGCCATGGTGTACTTCATGCTTGCAGTGTAGTTGCAGATGCAAAGCATGGCTGTGTGAGAGTCAGGAGCTTGATTTATACAGTAATCCATCTTCTCTCAAGGATATGGGCAGGTTGGGTAATGATTGCAGCCAAGAGGACCTTGGCATGTGAATTTAGCGGTGTGATACAGATGTATAGTTGCAAAGATGGCGGCCAGTCTTCACACACAGAATCTTTATTAACTTTGCATACAGGGAGTAGATTCTTGTGATCCTCCCTGTGCATGCTGCCTTTCGTTGTTTCTCTCAGATGTCATCGCTTTCATCATTGACACTGCCGTCACAGAAGAAGCAGGTTCTCTCTGTCTGGGAACTCTTCACTCTCCCCCCCTCTCCTCTCTCCTCTCCCTCCTCTGCCCTGCTCTGTCTCCTTGGCTGGCTTTCTCAAAGCTGAGGGATTGTGTGCAGATGTGCCTGGAGAGAGGCCAGGCTCTCTGCCCTGGGAGAACATGTGGTCTGGGAGTGTTTACGCTGGCACTCTTTCAAGCTGTCTCCCACACAGCATGCTGGCGTCTGTCTCTCCTGGATGACAATGCTTCAACCCTCCTCCCACAAAAGGGACATTCTCAGGTTGAAGTGACACCAACGATCATGTTAATTTACTGTGCTGACAAACAGGAAAGACAACAATGTAAATGAAAACTAAACAAACTTGCTAACATACAAAAAAAAAATCTGCTTTCCAAGAAACTTGATTCGGAGCATGAATGAAATACACGGAGTAATAGTTTGGTTGCAAAAAAACACTTTTAATTTACTGCTAGACTAACTATTTACCCCTTATCTGTGTCTATATTCTGTTATAATAGTCAGAGTGGACAGATGCTTGGTTTCAATCAACAGATATCCAGACACTTCAGGCATGTTTTGCACAGATTCTCGGCATACTTCACATTCTCCCCTGTGATTCAGGCTCTGGGTAAACATCTGTAAGCTGAAAATCCCTGAAAGGCACGCTTATTCTTAACACCAGTGGCAGCAAGGTTACTGTCAGTTTGCGTAGCGTGTGTGAAATACACGCAGGTTGTTTTCAGTGCCCACGGTTAAATACAAGTGAGAAAAGGAGACGCACTGCAGAAAGAGTAATTTATGAGCATGTCAGCTACAAAACGGCTGCAGCAGAGGCAAAGATCCTCTCGTGTTCTGTTTTTAACAAAATGACTCTGACCAAAGCTTCCTTAGGGGCGGTGCCATGTACACTTTCCCAACTATTGCATTAAATTATTGTACTCTTTTTGTTGTGTTAGTGAAATAAGTTACAGTCTGCACATCTCTCTGTAATGTAAGCATTCAGTGCCCCCTGCAGGTGTAGATGGTTTATGAGACTACCCCTAAAGACAAAATTTCACAAATTATTACACACTTTTTCTTTAAAGCCATAAACAGTTATATTAATAGCATGTGCTTGCCCCGGGGAAGATATTTTAATCACTTATAACAAATCTTTGATTTTCATTAATAAATCTACATCCACCTACATTTTCTTGTATGGGCCAGTTTTTCCTGTTACCTTCATAAATATTTGATATCATGTGGATAATTTGTTTTCATACCCCAAATAGTGCATAATAAATACATAAAGTGAGTCTTTACAGGGCATCAAAACATCTCTAGGTCATTGGAAATATCTTTGGCCTTGTTTAATTGATTGATATCCTGTAGATTTAGCTGCACATTGTCTTTAACTGCGGCAACCAAGCAGTTACAGATTATATCATACAAATGCAAATTCATTTAGTGAATAATTACCTTCACTTGGAGGACTGTTGTTTTTCTTGTTCATGCTCATCCAAAAAGATGTAGCCATTTCTCATCTTCAACTACCACTAGGGGGCAGGATTTAGTGAAGAATGTGGAGGTTGAAGGTCCTCCACAATGTAGGCTAAACATACAAGCACACCGCTCATTCAACGGTTTCACGTCTCTGTTCACTTTCTCTCTTTAGACCTGTGAGACTAAGTGCAAGTCTAAATGTGTGAGGGAAAGACAGTGGTATTCAATGAGATGGCGACATTTAAGTTTAAAAGCAGGGATTATATTAAAGGTCTAGGTCTTAAAATCACAATTTGGAAGGTATTATACAACAATATGAAAAACTGAATAATGAAAATAACGGTTGATGGAAGCAAAACACTAAAGGGTAACTCTGTAAGCTCTGTGTTTAACTAGCTGCTGTGATATCATAATTTCTGATCATGATTTAATTTTCTGACCAGAAAAACACAAAATCAGGATTCTGTAGAAATATTGAGCCAACATGGCTGATCCCACAGAGCCAGTTGCAGGCCGCGACGCCTCTCTCTCCCACCTCCACGGTTCATGAAAACGCGCATGAAATAGGAGAAAAGGAGGTGTGTTAGAGCATGCGCAGATCCCTGCTCGCCGCTTAGTTATCCCCCCTTTTTTTGAGGAGTCGAGCTTACGTCACGGGCTCGTCCAAAGTGCTGGAGCTTGAGAGATCCACCATCCACTCATGCAACCACAAGCACGGGGAGTCATTGGCGCTCCGAGGGACAAAAACGCTTTTACTTTTTAATTTTTCTTTTTAGTTTGGCACGGAATGAGGTGAACGGAGCCGGCGGCTGCAGCGCTCCTTGGACGTGTGGACGATTCTGGTGGCATGGTGTGGTGAAAGAGAGGCACCAGCAAGCACAGAGAGACAGAGGTTACCCTGTGCATCATGTTTGAATGCCGATAATCAATTAGAAATATACATGACTGTGCTGCTGCATTGCCTATAGCCTCGCCTGGCTGTAGCAAGTCTCCTTTCATTGCTGAAGCCCGCCTGAAGCGGCCACCGTGCGGGGCTGAGGGTGCAGCTGAACACACAATCGCACCCGGACCATTGAAGGGGTTCGGATGAGGTGGTTGATCTGGTTGTTAGGTTTTAGAAATCCAGCCAACTTTTCCTCTATTCCTTTCTAACAGCAGTGCCATCGAGCATTGCTCAGGAGATGGCGATGAGGTTGTTCTTCTTGGGATTTATACTCTGCTTGGAGATCACATCTCCTAACGGTGCAACCGTAGGTAAGAAGCCTGTTGTGTGTTATCTTTGTATTGTGATACTCTTGAAAGCATGACCACTTTTTTTTTTCTTCTTCTCTTTTTCTCCCTGCAAAAGCATCTGTGCACAGGCCTGTGTTCACCAGAGTTAGAGCCCACACCACAGATAGGCTGTCTTCATAATAATAACACAGTGTGTCTCCTCAGAGGAAGATGATCGATCATTAGGGGAGGCTTTAATCAGAGAAAGTAGCGCACAAATAAGCGGCGCGCAGACTATTTTGGCGTTAAAAATCTGTCTGCGTTTTCTAGCTGTGCTCCTGTCTGAGCAGACAGAATGGGCCTGGCTGCCTGCGAGGATGGCAGACAGTGAGGTTATTCACTGTAGGGATATCCAGCAGGTATAAGGCAGCACATGCATGGGCGACACATTTCAGCAAAACGGCATCATTTGTGACTGACTGCGTAAAAGCAAACCAAAAAAAAAAACAAACAAAAAAAAAAACCTCCATTTCCATAAGGGTCTTATTCCTCATGTATATTCTGTGTGTGGCTACAGCTGGTAGCTACCATTCAAACCATCTAAACCCTCTTTAAAAAAAAAAAAAAAAACGGAACTGCACGCTTGAGTTTCATATCAGACCTGTGGGAGTCATCGGCCAGATCAGTTTTCATGTTTGTTTTCAGTTACTTGGCGCATAGGAAAACAACAGTTGTGTCTACTCGTAAAGGTATAATCTTAATGGCGCGGCTTGTCCCGACGTGTAGCGTCAGTAGCTGCCTGTGAATCACAGTTTATTAGTGACAGCCAGGTACTGTCTGCTAGTGAAATAAATAGTCGTGCAGTTATCCTCTTAACGTCCCGGGAGCTCCTTTTTAATACTCCCGAATCCCTGATAGTAATAATGAGATATTAAATGCATCATCGCTTTTGTGACAGTGCGCCGCAGACCTGTTGAGCTAACAGCTTGCTTGTTTCTTTTCTTTCCCGAGCACTTGAGAGCAAACATGAAGCTACAAAATAGCTCGTGTTTTTTTTTTTTTTTTTTTTTATCTCGACACGTTCAGTATTTACTTGTGCAATCACCGCAAACAGTTACATGAATTGAGTTTTGCCCTGAACGCCTGTGCTACAGCAGGATGATGAGGCTTCTGGAGTCTTCTGTAAGTCGTCCATAATATTTTGTGCGTGTAGAACAGTGAAAATGTCAAAGCACCCAGGTCAGAGCTGACAGCCTTACATATGGATACATATTTGTAATATAATTTAACTATTTTAGTCCATGTTTACTTTGATATTTGAAGTTACGCATTAAAACTCTGAATCCAGTTTATGTCATGACAGATATTTCCCCTGCTCTTCTCTGTGTTGGGAGATCTTATATAAGTTTCATTAGATTTTGATGGAGGCTGTTCAGAGTGAAAGCCATAGCTGAGGTTACAGAGTGGGCAAGCTCCTAACTCCTCCCACCTCCTCCATCAGTATGTAACATCTGGACACAGGGAGACCATTAATCCAACATAGATGTGACTTGGGGGGGTGAGGGTGGGTGAAGCGGAATAAACTTTGAGACTTACTCGGGTACTCTCTGAAGCTGATGTGTAGTTACATAACAGGACAGTCAGGGATGGAGATGATATTTGTGTGTGTTATGTCATTAGTAACAGTAGGTTTATCAGCCTCTTGTCAAAGCAACGTTAGTCCAAAATGGTAGAAAATGGTCAAGTAAGTGGATACAAACTCAAAGGCCAGCCACTTGGACTGGATTTGTCTGGATCACCACTGGGCCACAGCGTGAATTGACGAATGAGAAAGGATTAGTGAGAGGAAGGTCAGAAGGCCATAGCTAACTGGACAGACCTCTTTGTTTGTTATTGATCTTTGCTGTGTATTATTATTGTGTCACTGTGTAAGGTGTCATCTTTTAGGACTGGCTAAATCCAGTTGAGTGTTGTGCAATACTTGGAGCCCAGCAGTTCTAGGGAGTCAATGATTATACAAGGGAATATGAAGAAAATCTGAATTGATCCTTGGTCCTATTGTATTATTTTTGACATTTGGGAGGCAAGTAACAATTACTGTCATCGTCAGTTGAATCTGAAGAGCCTTTCAGCAGTTAACTGATGAATTGATTGATCTATATAATGAAAGAAAAATGCAAAAATCATTCGTAGAAGGCGAACTGGCTTGTTTTGTCAGACCGACAAAGAGTTTCCAATTATAGTAAGGCATATTGTAACATTTTAGAAGCTAGTCAAACTAAACAAGTAATTTGAAGACATCACCTTGGGATCTTGGAAATTTTGATTGTTGCAAACCTAATCAATTATCAACCACTAATCAATCATTATCATTTTTTTCTGACTGTCAACTAAACAATAACTCAACTAATTATGTCAGTTTTAGTTGATATTTGTCATGTGTACTGAGAATTAAATGCTGCAGTCAATGCAGCAAAATGTCAAATGAAATCCTTCATATTTACTTACTGTTTGACATTATATCGTCAAGATGTCCATGTTAGATAACATTATGACCGCTAAGTTTACGTACAGGATCTCCACAGTGGGCTACCGTTAGTGAAAAGTGTAAATCTGGGTCAGAGGCTAAAGAGGTTGAATTCCAGAGGAGTCTACACTCTGTTTGCCTGACCTTTTTATTGGGACCTTTCCTTACCTTTTCCTCAGAACTGTCACTTGAAACATCTGCTGGAAAAATTCACCATCCCTCATACAAATTCAACAGGTAATAGAACTTGGATTGCTCTCTTCAGCTCTTCCAAGTGGAGGTCACAGGGGAGCGGTTATTGTAACTGTGTACACCTGAGGCTGCGTGTCGATGCACTCCTACCAAGTAACGCAGATAATCCCCAAAATGATTTTCTGCCATTCAGTCTTCTCACAAAGAAACATAGGTTTAAAAAAAAAAAAGCTTAAAATATCTGGAGTCTCTGTAGCCAAAGTGTCCACTCTTTATACATTCTTTGCCTGAGTGAAATTTAATGTAAAACTGGTGTGCAGGTGTTTCACATTTTGGTCTTGACCTAGTGAAAATATTTGTGAAATAGTAATAGCAGACGGTGGGATTCTTGACCGTAGCTGCAAAAAAGATCCCCTTTTTATCCCTCTACTTCCTGCACTGCTTTGCAATCAACTGTGACTAGAGGGTAAAACCAGATTAACATAAATGTCTTCAGTGTTGTTCCCCACATATTGAAGGCGTGAGACTGCAGATGAAAGAGTGTTTGTTGATTGTGAATAGCAGGGGTGTACTGTAATTGGTGTTTTCTGGTAGCTACATCACTGTTTACCCTGTTTAATGCCTAAGACCTGAAAAAGGAATGGATTGGCTTCTTTAACAAAATTGGCGTGGGTGTGTGAAAATGCAGCTCTGTAAGATTCATTGGGCTTTTGTAGCTAATATAATCAAGCTCGCTATGCATTATTGCTTTCCTTTGCTGTCATTAATATGATTATGTATCTTAGAAAGTTCTCCTAATGCACCTTATATGGGAACTTGGGACATAGATCTGTGTTTCCTCGCACTTCATAAAGGGAGTACACAGTTGTTGAAATGTTGCAAAGGGTTGTAACGTTTGCTTGACACCTTACACGGTTGTGAGAAGACCGGCTTTGTAACTCCTGTTTTACTTCGACATCATTAATGGTGAACTCCTCACCGGATGCCTCAAGCTGACCCCACAGATCGGAGACTTTCAGCTGCTGCTCTTTGTGTTTGGTCTTGTTGGCTACACCAGGTCAAGCTCACACGCACCACAAGATGCTGTCAATGTTGCTTGGCTATGCGCTCGACTGGAGAATCGATTTGATCGTAGGGACCCCCGGGTTGCTTTCACACCTGGTCAGAGGAGAAGATCTGATATATGGAGATAAGATTCCAATTTCATGGACTGCTGCCTAGTGTTAAAGCTGTTAACTTTCATCAAAGTCACAGCCATGAGTCTTGTACATGAAATAAACATTTATGTTATCTGTATAGCAAAGATACTGACACAATTTAGCTGACCACAGATTTTCATTTTCAGTCTCTTGGCATGTCAGCTGTCAACTGTATACATTGTAAGGACATACCATACTTTTATGTTGGTGATGTGATGAAGTGCTTTAATTTCTAAGGTATTTAATTAGCTAATATTATATCCATTAACAATTTATCAATTGATTTTCCCAAAGATTGGTTATATCACTATGTATTAAATCAATATAAAATCAAATATCCTATGATATAGGATTTTATCCACCTTGTTACAGCTTCTCTAACTTTGATCTGATCATTTGCAACCTCATGGTCATCTAGTCTGTAAGATTACTTCAACTCAACCCTGTGAATTTCTTCCTGTAACCCTTGGATGTACACAAAATAAAACCTCATGTAGCATGTACTTAAGTATGGGAAGAGGATGGATAAACAATTTATACAGTGTTGCCAGGTTGCCAACATCGTTACAATAAGCAGTGTTACATATTTATGATGGAAAAAACACCTTAGGCAATGAGCACTAGCTTTACTTTTTAGAAGTGAGCTCTCTTAAACTTTGCGCTTATATCTAAACACAAAAATCACATTCCCTTTAATTTGAAAACTATTATCATCCGTTTGCAACATTTGAGTTTGCATTTCCTTGTCTGATTCTCTTGTGACTCTGCTGCGTTTGACCAGAAAGCAGTTGGAAATGCTCTCTGGTTCTCAACAGTACTATCAAGATTGAAGGGTGTGTGTAGTCTTTCACTTCAACTGTGCTTGCCAAGGTCCACAGTTTCCATGTAAAACTAAAGTTAACTAGTGTAGGCTTCTAGTTCATTGTGATACTGTTTGTGATTGTGTTATTTATTAGGAGGATCATACGACAAACATTATGCTTCATGCTCTGCTTTCAGAAGATCTGAGGAACGTCTATGTGAAGTTGACTTTTTATGCATCACACAGTCAAGGATCTCACCACTGAGCAAAGATTTAAAGTGGATGACAACTCATTTGTGCATTCTTTATGAGTCATTCCTAGCATTTATTAAGCCAGAAATATTCCTGCCTCCTACCTCTTTTAGGTTGAATCTAATGAGGGATTTGTAGAGACTGACTTATTAAATCACAGAAACATTTCGCCTAGTAAATCCTCTTGTTTAGTAACATCCTGTATCCATACGTCAGAGATAGTGGCAAGGCAGGATTTACAGTCATCTCAGTCACAGTGAATGCCTCAATTTATGTGGTCCGGCCCTCATTTTGTGGCTTGCATATTCTGTTTTCATAACAGCTGAATCTGGTTTGACTTTTCCTCTCTGGGTGCATAGAGTGGTGCTATGCAGAGACTACAGGGCGGGTGTAGGAGAACTCTGTAGAAGGCACCATGAGCCCATTTACATTTATCTTCATGTCCATCAATCACACTCACTCATTGTATATCTTTTACTGCGTTGGCTTTTACTGCTCTGTCCTGTGACGTCCTGCAGAGCCTCATCAGGTTACCTCTGAGGTCAAAGCTGCTCCCTTTTGTTGTGCGATGACACAAAAACAAGGCTTTCAGGCATTAGAGTACTAACTCAGACTCAGTCCTCTGCTGTTTATGCATGTTCAGCCTCTTTGAAAAAGTGGCTATTGTGGATTAGAACTTAAATAGCCTATGGACATTGGATGTGCACCGTAAGCTGGTTAAAGTGCTGCAGTTCTTGGCTGTGGTTTGGCTTGAGACAAAGCTAAGTGGTTGTTTCCACTGGACGGGCACTGCACAGTGTGGCCATTGAAAGAGTTTATTCAATAGCTATAGCAGTGGCCATTGGATAGTGTTTGTCACACTTGCTCTGTGCATTCTACCCGTGTGTGCTATATTAGTTCACATTTTACATCTAAAAGGCTCTGACTCTGGTTAAAAAATAGTCTATCTGAATAATTAATACGGCACAAAATTCAGGAATAACATCTTCGCTCTGAACTCATTTTCTTCCCTGTGGTCCTTGTTTGGTTTTGTTACTTATAATGCATGGATTCTTGCTTTGAAATTCTGCTAAACCGAACACAGAGAAATCACTTCAAACTTGACCTCAGCGGTCTAATTACAT
The DNA here is from genome assembly GCA_028641955.1 of Protonibea diacanthus. Lineage (NCBI taxonomy): Eukaryota > Metazoa > Chordata > Actinopteri > Sciaenidae > Protonibea > Protonibea diacanthus. Next base: position 13,062,793 of record CM053984.1, read on the forward strand.
ACTGTAGTCGGTTTGCTTCTTTTTTCACTCCCCGAAACACCCTTGAAGACCTGAGTTACACAATGGAGGACCAGGGAGGGGTTAAGTGATGGGTGATGAGAAACAGTCCTGGTTTTATTTCTACTTCCTCCTGGCACTGCTATTGTACCCACCAAGACCATCGAGACCCAGGGTCCCATTTACTTATTCATTCATTCAAGTCATTTCACATTCCCATTCGTACCGTTATCTTTTAACAGCATTTAATAGAATCCACGCTCGATTGCTCAGCCTGGAAATTATCAACAAGGGGATTGGCTCGGTTGAATACCAGAATGTTCTCAGTGGTAGAGGTATGCGTGTGAAACAAAAGTAAATTTCATGTATCTATATTTGTTATATAACAATCCAGCTGTGTGCATTTAGATGACGGTCATTATGATGCAATAAATATTACAGCCTTTTAAAATAGGCTGCAGCATGAAGACTGTCCTCCTTTACACTTTGTATATGGTCTCTAAATCAGTCTTGTTGAAGGGGGAAGCAAGCTACAAGTAATTTACCCTTGAATTCAAAAGCGAAGCTGTTTGGTTTCTTTTGAATGTAGCTGTTCGTCTGTAACAGATTGTCTTTTTGAGGCAAAACTATACACATGAAATCAATTAGAAGGTGCTGGAATGTGCTGCATGGATCTGGAGTTGATTTGTAGAGCGCTGACCGCCATATTGAGAGAGACAGATCAGGAGGGGGAAGTGGGTCAGTGTTCTGTCCCAGCTGGTGATGGTGTCTGGAGGCCTCCATCATTTGGCTGCTGAACTGGTGCCACAACACCATTTATTCACCGTCCCTTCCTGTTAGATCCCACAGAGTTCATTTTGAGGCTTGAGGTTGATTTCAGATTACATAAAAACAAAACATCACCTTAAATTTTCTCTTGTAAGTCAAAGGGTGGACTTGAAAGTGCTTCATCTTTTTTATTAGGCGCTCAGAAGGAACGTTTCAATAAGTGCTGGGCCCTGTGTACATTTATGCATTTGCTCATTCGCTTGTGTTTAATGCTTTTTGCCATGGGCGGTGTTTAGGGTTAATTCAGTGTTCGCTGTTTGGACAGCACAGAGCTTCAGTGGGCTTGCATAAGGAAATACAGTGTGTGCACCATACAACTGGCAGTATGCTCAAAACCAAGGCAAGTCAGCCAACTGGAGCCAAAGCATCTACACACTGGGAAATAACTCTGTGATTTATAGCATAGTGTGTGCGCATCTACTCAGGATTCAAACATTTGTTCAGTGAATCTTGTAGTGACAGAACCAGTACTTTGTAAGTCATCTTAGGTTCTCAAGCACGCAGTCATGCTTGGCCCTTTATTCCCTGAATTATATCAGTTAGCATATAGCTATTTAAAAAAATCAAATCCCTGTCTTAGCTTTCTGGAAGTCACTCCACGTAGATTAGGGTTAATGAATCTTTTTGGTCAGTAAAACAGCAATGACTTAACCATGATTTCTTGATTTGACAAGATAATAAATGAAGAAAATAGAATTAGTCTGTAATTTCTAATTTTTATCCACACACATCCCAATTTAGCCTCCTTGAATGTCTCCTTCTCTAAGCAAGAGTTTGAAAACCATTCAAAGTCTTGAAATTAGATGTTTAGTTGAGTGCAGAGAGAATTGGATGCTTAGTTGGGTAGAAACACTAATCCCATGTCTAATGGACACATACTCAAGACATTTTTACAGAGAACTGGCCTTCAGGCATTCTTGGGCTTACAGTTGGATCCAGGATCTTTCCCAGCATTCATATTTAATGCGCTTGCTGTATCATTCTCCCATAAAGACATTTTAAAGGAAATACACTGTCAATGCAACATATTGTAAATACATCAGTGACACAGACAGGCATTTTTGGTTTTTGTGGAAGACAGCTGTTTTAAAATTATGCTGTGTGTGTGTGTGTGTGTGTTTGTTTCAGCCAAATAAAGATATTCGTTCATGGTGTAATTTCTCTTCAGAAATAGAAACTCTGTTTCCTGCAGAGCTTCCAAAGTTGCCCTCACTGGATCATGGTGTGAAATTCAAAACTCTTGAGGGTTTTAACTCAGACGGTGGAAGTTATTTTTCACATTTTCCTCTTTAATTAGATTTATTTTTGTCTAATAGATACCGATAGCATGGTGGTTTTTCTCAGGTTATCTTAATAAGGAGGCAGCATGCTAATCTTACCTTGATCATAAGTTGATCGTAAGCAACAGCAAGTGAGATCATTATTTTTTAATGTAATAATCCTCCTGTTAAATTGTATGCTGTGGGATTTCCTACCGTCTACCATCACAGCAGTGTGATCAAGCTGCCTTTCACCTGTGGCAGGAAAGGCATTATCAGGAGGGGGCTCTGTTGGAGTCCAACACACTGGGCTTCTAGGAGTTCCTGTAAGTAGAGTATGTACCTTGATTCAATGGGATTGGTGTTAGCTGTTGGGCCAATCCCAGGAGAATAAATAAAGGCCTTCTTCATTCCCTTTTGTAGGTAAAGTGGACTCAAATGGTTCAACATCCAAGCCTCATTTGGACCCTCCAAAAATTGTCAGCATTTTGGCAGTAACTTTGGAAAAAAAAGCGACTTTGCAGTCTGAATTAACAATTCACATCTCTGTTTGAGATATTTCAGTGGGCTTTGAAAGAGGACTGCTGAGGGGGAAGGCTGCCAGTCTTCCCCCCCAAAGTCCCTAACCCCTCCTTTACCACAACCTCCAATTAGGCTCAGAGGTTCTCCCCTCTGCGGTCATTTCATGCTGGTGTGTAAAGCGATGATAAAATTAGAACCCGCAATGTTTTATTTCCAGTTTTATGCCTACTCACAGGGAACAACTGGCTCAGCCCAGCTGTTTCACACAGGGACCAGAGACATTGAGGGAATGCCTTCACATAACAGCCCGTCGGAGGTTTCAGTGCTTTTGCTCGTTGCGGCTCAAGGCTCAGTCAGTCACTTGTTTGGTTGTTGCTTCTTTAGGCAGATTAACTGGCAACATATAAGCACAGGCAAATCCAGTGTATTTACTGCCATACAAAATGTACCAGGACATTGGTAAGCTGAAAGGAAGAAAAACTAACAAGTTGGCCTCAGGCCACAGCTAGCCTCTCTCATTCCTTCACCAAGGGGTTGGGTGTGTGCATGTCGTCTAAACCGATTGAGCTAATGGTCTCTATCCATTCTTTTACGACTCTCTTTCTCACTCTCAACCCGAATTTTACATCCTGTCACGTTCTTAGGACATTTAATACAGCCCCTATATTATGGCTGAGTTTAAATCTTATCCTCTTGCATCACTTGAATTCTGTTTTGTAAGCCTTGCCCCTGCCATTGTGTGAAGAGAAGAACAGGGCGAACGCTCTGCATTTTAAAATCTGACGCTCTCTCTTACTCTTAATCTCCTCAAATATCAAGGTGTGTTGTTCATATAAGGAAAGGCTGTGATCTGATCCCCGCGAGCCTTTAGCTTCTAATTGTATTTACAAAAACATGACACTCAGAAGTCTTAGTGTTTGACTTACACATACACTTCACTGTCACATGAAAAAAGATCAGGGTCTAAACCCCTTTAGTCTGACAGTCAAAAGGAACGTGATTGCAATGATACACTAGCCTCATGCTCTTGTGATTTCAGTCACATCCCAGCCCCCTTGCGGTGCACCCCCCCACCCCCTCCTCCACCGCCCACCCCAAACACCTCTCTGCCTGCCAAGTACGTAGGGAGGCAAGTCATCCAGGGCGAGAGAGGGCTCAGTCCCTGCAGAGAATCACAATGAGACCTTCGGCGCTGTCCTTCCCAGAGCGTTGCTGCACAACAGTACAGTAACAACAGCCTCCTGCCTGAAGTGGCCATTGTGGTCTATTTTTTTTTTTTCTTTATTGTGTGTAACATTTTTGACCACTCACATAAAAGGAAGGATTTCACTTGTGTATATTTAGCAACTCATTTTCATTTGTCCTTATACTGAGAGAAAATGTTGCCATAGAGTTTCAGCTTTATCCATTTGAATTTGTATTCAGGTCGGATTTTAACGTGGCTATTTTAGTGAAGGATTATGTCATTAATGAACTTGAAAATGTACTCTTGCTCTCTTCATTATCGCCTACAGTCTGAAAGTATTTTAACATTATGTCTCGTTTAAAGGGTCAATTCCCCTAAATTACACCTAATGGTGTGTGGCCATGCAGATAGTTTGGATTGTATTTATGCAGGTTTTCAGCTCCCTGTCTGACATTTCTGCCACCAGCCCAGTGGGTGAATATAATTTAACTGATGGTGCAAAAATTCAGCAGGAATGTTTCTGCTGTTTCTTTCCAGAATCAATGTTCGCATCACTCAGATGGAGGAAGACCTCACTGTGGCCAGTTTTCATTGAAACCTGGAAAAATAGGTCGTATTAAAAACCGACAGAGTCAGCAGACTATCAAGAGTGAAAAGGACGAGGATCATTTCATAAATATACATGTATTTAAATGAGCGGCACAATAGAAATTCCTTTAACCTCAATTGTCATATGTCATATGTCCAAAACGGGGCAAACAAAACCAAAACTATCTCCATGGCTTGATACCACCATGGCTATTTTTTGTAATTTTGGTGAACTGACCATTTGTAAATAATTGACCAATTCAGTGTTGACAGACTGATGTGACACCATCTGACCAGGGTTTTTCTGAGTGTGGCTGAGTTAAAGCGTGTCAGCAGTGTCAGACTCCTGATGGGTCACGAGCGTAGCTGTGGTGCTGCTAGCCTGTGGTACACCTCAACAATCTGCGCTGACTTACTGCCCAGAACTACCGCGCTCTGCAGTTTCCCATGGCCCGGACGGTGATTGAATGCCTAGTTATGTCTGTGCTGTAACACATGAAAGAGCCTCTGTGGTAAAAACTTGAAAAACACCTTAAGAGTAATAAAAAAAAAAAAAAAAAAAAACGGAAAGAAATGAGATGTCCGTAAGAAGAGAGGAAACAACAAACAAACCGAGAACTAAAAGGCACCACTGTTGGTTGTAAACTTGTAGGGGAGTTTTTTTTTGTGAATAGAGTGTGCCTGTAGGTCTTTTGATACAAAAACATCATTGTAAACTTGGGTTGACCCTTGCATGTTGCTTTGCCCTGCTGAGTTAAGATCTATGCTGCTTAAAGCTGGAAATTTCCTATGTAGATTCTGCACAGGAGAGAATAGTTGTAGAGAAGTGCTTAAAAAAGAGCAACATTACAGCACGTTAAAAAAAAAACATTCACTTTCATGCTGGTAGTTCTTAGATTAGGTGCTTAGGAAGAGCATCTCTCTCTAAATGTATTCCTGATTGAAAAGCATTTCCAGCCACGGTGGCTTTTTCGTGATGACACATCAACTTTCTCTCCCCCCCTTTTTTTTTCAGCTCCCAAAGCCGACGACCATCCCAAGACCTGCAGCCCTAAGCAGTTTGCATGTAAGGACCAGGTGACCTGTATCTCCAAAGGCTGGCGCTGCGATGGGGAGAAGGACTGTCCAGATGGCACGGACGAATCGCCAGATATCTGTAAGTATGGTTACATGAAAGCAGCTACTAAAACTGCCTCTCAGCAGGCTTGTGTCCTCAGCTCTCTCATGTCCTCTCCAAGCTGTTGGTTCAGGGCAGTGAGCATTATTACCGTTTTTCCTCAGCCAATCAACTCTTTTTTTTTTTAAAAAAATGTTTTATATAAGACATTCACTACTTCTAAATGGCTTTGAAGAGACAACAGCACAATGTTCAGACAGTTTAATTTGGGGCTAAATAAGAGGGTAGGTTATGCCCTTTCTGCGAAGGACACAAGCTCACAGTGTGTGCTCTGGCTGCTCTGCTGAATTATAGCTCTAATTATGCCACCGTGTTTAGTCTGAATGTTCAGGGATGTGTCTGCTCTTGTCTGGACTCTTGTGGGATCTGTGCAGTCCCTAAGAGTCTTGTCCCAGCCACTCGCATCTGTCGGCCTCTCTCCATCCTGCCATTCCAGCCATAAACTCTCCCTGGTAAAAAAGCTTTCCCCCTGTTTATACACGGGCGTTAATGGTGGTTTTACTGTCTGCATGCGCCACACCATACATCTGTCATGCCACAAGCATTCTCACAATAGTCTGGCACGCAGAGACAAGCAGCTGACACCCAGCATTAAGGGACTTGTTATTGTGGGTGAAAACACAATTAAGTATTAACACGTAGGATTACGGATTGAAATGTGTGAGATGGTTGACGGTGACGAGATGTACAGCTATGCTGCGGTCAGAGGCACATAAAACTTTAACTGTAGGTGTGGAAGTGGAGAAAGTTCAAATTAGTTGGATTCTCCTCCCGTAGACGGGTCAGGTAATCTCTTCCATGCCCGTTTTGCTGGTCTAAATATCAAATATTTGATCTGGAGATGAACTGCCACACATTTTGAAGCTGAACTTGCCTGCTTCCTCTGTCACTCCTATATTTATTGATTCACACAGATTTTACAGTGAGAATTTACCGCTAACAGCTTAACTCTGTATTTAAAAATTGTACAATACATTTTAGGGTTTAAGGGTATTTCAGAAGGAACAAAAAATGATCAATTGTTAATGAAAATAACGGCACATCAGCAATTTTTATGCAAGTGTGACCCACATAATTCACTAAAGCAAGCTAGAGCCATTTAATTTCTTCCTCTTTTTACTTGGCAATTGAACTGAGTGAATTTTCCATAGCACTTATGTAATTTGGTGACACAGACAATGGTGTGATTCATCTTCTGCATGGAGGGATGGAGAGTGGTGTTTCACCAGAACATCAAGATGTGTTCTGCTCAATTACCCGCTTCCCATGGGCCCTAATCTGCCTGTCACTTTACCTTTCGTTAAGGTGCTTCTCTGTTCATGTGGATTTCTGAGGCAGTCATAATAAATATCTGTTACTGCAATTAATGCACTTTTTCTCCGTTACTGCACTATGTGTTTGCAGTCTAACAAGCGCAGTCAAAGGCGAGGCGCCTTTTAAGTATCACAATGAAAGGCAGCCAGACTGTGATTTTATCCACAGTCGTTTAGTTGATCCATCCATTAAATGTGAGTAGTGTTTGGAATGGGCTGCAGATAAAGCTACAGAGTGAATGGGCCTGAGCCAGCATAGATGGAGACCAGAGAGTTTGGAGAAGTATGACTTTGAAGGTTATTTAAAATCCCGCTCTGACTGAGAGGAATGTAAAAGTATTTTCTTTTTATCCTGGCTTTTCCATTCACAGGGTGAGACAGTTTGCAGGTCTTAAGCCTGGTTTCTCCCCTATTGGAAAGGGGCAGTCTGACCATCATGCTGTAAACAAGGCAGAGCTCTTATGGAAATCGTAGATCTAAAAGCAAGCCAAGCATTGATCCATCAAAGAGGGAGACTTAAATCTGGATCAAGTGGGGTGAAGTTTTTGTGTTGATGCAATTTCTTTTTTTTTTTTTATTCTGAGAGCTCAGGGTGCCATCCACACGCTCTCTTTTATCCACTGCAAAATACACAAGAGAAAAGGAGAAAACTTTCTGTTTCTAACTTAGTTTATGAAAGTCAGAGAATTAAAAAAAAAAAATCCCCCACTCTCCTTTGTTCCAACATGCCCCCTGACCACAGTCTAGTTTTATGCGTTAATGTTGATGGGAATTAAAGCAGTGCATGCTGCTATAATTACGACATTATCCAGTTCGAGTTAATTACTAACTACAGGCTTGGTTTACAGAGAGTATTCGCAGAGGTTTCGCAAGGCAAAAATATTTTCCTCTTATTTTCTTCCTCTTTCTTCTCTACTATTCTTCCTTTCTCCCTCCTGTGGCTTCTCGGCCTCACTTCTGTCTTGGTGTGGGATCGCCCCACAGTCTGGCCCTCGTATAAATCAGCGACAGTGACAGTACAGGCAGTGCATGTGGCCAACATGGAGCCCTGTTTCCTAGATAGATTTGTACATCATTTCAAAAGGACCCTTGTGAAAAGTGAAAATAAGAATCTGTTTTATTCTAACCATCCTCAAGCTCGAGTGTTATGATAGAAACCACACAATGACTACAGCTAATTTGGCACAAGCATCAGGTTTGTTTCTGGTAAATACCACCTGTTTTGTTTACGATGTTCATGAATTCACTCACTGTCAGAGTGGTCTGTGTTGTAAACGTGTGCTTTTGTCTGGTGGGGATCTTTGATCTGCACCTCTGGTACCCATGCAGGAGGAAAGTGTACTCCTCAGTATCACGCTGTCTGGAGCTCTAATTGCCTGTCGTTTCCAAACCATTCATCTGGGCTGTAATTATGTTGAGGAGCTAAAGACAGACTTCTACCACAGTAGTGGGGTTGTAACGTTACATCACATGAGGTGATGACATGTTGTGGTTGAGGTAGCAGTTGATAGCGAGGGGCAATGTTGCATGTTAGCGTCCTTAGGCTGTGGGCTTGTTTATTAGAGGGGTGATGTGGTGGTACATGTATGGACGCATGTGTTTGCACATGGATCTGCATGAATTCTCATCGTAAATGTACTGGGCAGGTTGCCAGCTGTAAGGCCGTCATAGCCCTCAGACCCCTAGTGTGCACCTCCCCTCTTATAGCCCCTAGTACACACTCAGATAGCCATCAGCAGGCTGCCTGTACAGGCCCATGTCTGCAGGTGTGACCCTGTCATCCTCTCCCAGGGACTGCACCGACTCCCCCTCCCTGCATGGCTTCAATTGGTTTCAGACAAGCCATTTCACCTCAATTACATACAGGCTTAGGGCTCAGGAAGTGGTTGACACGAGCCCTCAGGGCAGGAGTTTATGCTCGGTGTGTCTCAGTATGGTGCTCCATATAGCGCCGCTGTGGTTTAATGCTCTTATTAGTTGTGGTATGTTGTTAAAGTGTTCTCTGTCTACCAGAGATAAAGCGAACGAGAGGGTGTTGGCTTTGTTTGTGCAACTTTCTTTGCATAAGTTGAGCAGACAGACCACAGAAGTCCACATAAGACTGATGAGGTGTGATCTGTGGGAGATGAATCAGTGTGCTGTTTATTAACCATCCTGTTAATTTGTGCTTGTGCACACCGTTCCCCATGTATGATCTGTTTTTTGGAATAAAAAAAAAAGTTTATCTATAAGGTTAGCATCAAAAACAAAAGTAAATCTGTTGAGACGTATTGCACTGTAAGGTTCTCTGTCGCTCAGCACTATTTCTGCTGTTTTGCACAAGTGTCACATCAGCAAAACACTTTTTTTTTTTTTTTTTTTTCGTATTTCACTTACTACTTACTTTTCAGCTCTGCCTTTCTCTGCTTAGCCACGGAGAGATTGTTGTACTGTCATCATGACATTTTACAACAATAACTTATTAAAGTTGTGGACATGGTTTTGACTGTAGTTTTCTAGAAAAACATTTCGTCTTTAATAGATCAAATTTATTGAGCACATAATTTATCATTTAATTTTCGTCCCATTCTGGATCCAGTTTATTCGGGATGCTGGTGTTAAAATTAAAAGCGCTGTGTCATAACTTCACTGACATTTCGCAGCCCTCTTGGAACAGTTGCTGTCAAGAATACTGACTGCCTGTCTGTGTCCCATGTCTGTATGCAATTATGATTCTTGCGTGAACCACATTCATTGTGGTTGAGCCAGCGAATGGGAACAGATGTCTGAATAAGCCCTAGCATGTAAGCACTTTCTCCATCATGAGAAGTGCTTGCCATGAAGGAATCCCTTTCATCAACAAAAAAACCTTATGCAACAATTGTCTGCCCCTGATTCTCTGTTAGACTTTTTAGCCCCTGATTTACCATGAGAATGTCCACAGGAGGACTTCTAAGCAGGGGGTGAAATGCATTTCAATCATGCAAATACACTGCCTTTCTTTTCCCATGCAGCACTATCCACTTTAATTCAGGGAGAGAAAATGAGCTGATAACTCAAAGTAGTTAACACTTGCAAATGTTATGCCACTCCCTGTAGTCATACTGTCGAGCTGTCATTAAAGTTGTCTCCGTAAGATATAGAAGTTTTACACGCATATAGGCGCACACGAGTTTTCCTCGTCGATGCTGGAAAGTAATTTTGAGGAGATATACCTTGGAATGTGGTTTCATAATGAAACTGAGAGACCCTTGGCTGAAGAGGCCTAAAGTATTTAATGTAACAATAGCCAAATGTGAGCCCTGGAATCCAGAATTTTTTCATTAAACTTTCATGCTAAGCCTCCAGTAAACATATGACTTCATTTATGTCATTTGCTTTCAACAGGACAATTTTCACTAACACACTGGAAGTTCCTTCAAAGAGTTAGTTTGATGTAACAGCGGTGGCACCTCACAATAAACAGCCCTACCATGCCCCTCAGCCCACACACGCACACACACACACACTCTGGCCCATGTCAGTGGATGCTGTGCCCTGGGGTCGAGCTGGTAGGGAGGTCAGATGGGAAGATTGAGTTATCATCTCTGTGCAGCTGCCCGAGGCGGCTGTGGGCCACACAACAAGGTTATCTGTCCATCTCTTGCCCTTGAGCCCCCTCTGGATTTTTGCCAGCCCCGTCCTTTGTCAGGGCCATCTGACTGTCATGCCTCAGCAGCCTCTCCAAGACGACCAGGAAGAGCCAACTGCTGAGGTGGTGGGATGGGAGGAAGGCATGGAGCGATGGAGAGAAGGGATGATCCTAGAGAAAAAGCCTTTTTGTATAGGAGAAAATGAGCAGATTAGCATTTAGGCTGAGGAGGAAAATGGAAATGATGTTGTAAACCTCTGATCCATTTTCTATAGAAACAGCCTTTTACAGTAGAGTTGGGAGGGGGATCCTTTCATAGCCTATAATCAGTCATGTAGCTGTACTCGCAGGGGGCACCAGGCAGGGGCAGGAGGGTCTGTAGTGGCAGTGGTTGACACACTGCTTCCACAGAGGAAGGAGCAAAGCCCTGTAAATCCCTTTGGTCTGTGGCCCTGAGCCCTCCTCAGCTTCACCAGCCTATCAACAGACAGGGAACACAGGGCTTTCTCACGCCACACAGGCACCACTTCGCTTTCTCTGCTGTCTCCTCCACGCCCTGTCTCCTTCTCTCCCTCTCTTTCTTTCCTGTGTCCCAGTGTCTTCCTCTCTGTCTGTCAGGCAGAGAAGCTGGACGTATGTCCTCTCTCTCCCCTGGTCCTCATATCTCATCTCCAGTCTTTCCTCTTGTGTAATTGCCTCACAGCTTTTCCCTCTGGTTACAGATGGCGACATGGTTTGTTTTTCCTTGCTGTATGTTACATTGGGGAAATGTTCTGCGGTGAATTTTATACAGTGACAGGTTGAGTGTATTTGAAGCTAGAGGCCATACCGTATTACTCTGTGGCAACACATTTATCAGACTTAAACGTTTGAACAAGCAGGCACACCGATTTAATAGATTTGTATTGCTGTTTTGCTGGAAGAATCCAACTTTAAATGACACTCCACCCAGGCTCCATCTGAAATGTCAAACAGCCAGCCCCTGTGAGCTTGATAAGTCATAGTGGGAAATCTTTACAGGTTGCTTAAAAACTGTAGATCTATTTAGATCAAAGGCAGTTAATTAAGGTGTTTTTTTCATGGAATTAAAAAATGTTTCATTGATGTTTCATGAAATTGTCCATGGAAATTTTCCAAACTACTCATCTGTGCTGTCCGCCCATGTCCTCGGGATATTAAAACACAAAAAAATTTAGGTTAAAAGTCTTGATTATACTCATGAGCAGCACAGAGAGGTGTGTTTATTACTCAAAAGATAAATTCTGGGTATCATTTTGACATTATCTTTGTCAGGATGTCTTTATTTCCTATGTTCATTTCTACAGTCAGGAGACTAGATACAGTAAAGAACACTTTAATGCAAATATAACATTTTTTTACCGTGGTGAAGAAAAACTAGCGCATCCAGTGAGTGCACTATGCGCTGTAAGTCCTATGTGCCCTGGCTACCTCAGTATGGTTTGGCAAAGCCATGTGCTTGTTGTGCATGCTGCCGTAAAGTGTGGTTCCAAAGTGGGTAGAGTCAGTCAGTGGGCAGGCCTGCCTGTCACCCTGCACAACATATTTATTCGAGCTGACAGCAGACTTTATGGGAGTCAGTCAGGGGCTGCCATGGAACCCTAAGAGGAGGAAGAAAAGCAGGCTTTTATGCTCAGGACAAAAGATCGACAGGGGATCTAAATTTAAGGTCATTGCATAACTACGGGAACTGAGGGTTGGGGGATGGTGGGGTCCAGAGGTTGAGGTGTTGGAGGGAAGCAAGCATAGGGGGGAAACTGTCTTTCACAACTTTGATGCCTAGTCAGACAAGACACGTGAGGGATGACAATGCTCTGTATTTGGCGAATAATTTGAAAGTGACACAGGTAGTGATGCATTACCTAAATCTACACTGCCCTCAGGGGAAATGTGTAATATTGTCTTTACACAATGTTTCACTCCAAAGACCACACACTGCAATAAGATTTTCAATAAAGCTGAACATAAGTTCTGTATTATGACTCATGTTTTAATCATCATGAATCCCAGCACTCTCTCTCTCTTAGTCTCTTATATGAATAACATATTAGAAATAAGAGGGGGAGATCATGCCGCAGTTTGGAGAAAAATTTTAACAATTAAGATCCTCGAGGACACAGTGAGAATATGCTAATATCGCTGTTAGCTGATCACACAATTTAGTGCAATAATGTAATTATCCTCACTTTACCCTCTAATAGGTGTGAGAGTTGTAATTTTCTCTGTTATTCACTGCACTGCCAAGCTTCTTACATTGTTCAAGGCTGCCAAACCCACTGAAGAATCTGTACTATCCAAGTGAAGTGACATGTTAAATTGTTGTTAAATATTGCTCTGTGGTAATTATATCTCTTTACTCCTATAGCAAATGCTATAGCTCCTGCTAATGATACTTTAGGGCAAATAATACCTATTTTAATCGACTGCACAGTGTAGATTGAGTTACCCTCAATGCTATATATAATCTCCAGATTTAGTGGTACCTTTTTTATTTGTGGTTTCTGCACTGATTTGACAGAGGAAGTGGTTACAGGAAAAAAAAGTGGTTTCATATTTCAGTTTGTGGCCACTTACAGATGGAGATGATTATCATTTTATAACCTTATCTATGTTTTATTGAACTTTTAAACAGCTACAAAGTATTTTACAAACAGTGAAAATAACCGCTAAAGTAATACGAGCATGGTAGGAAATGTAAGCCAAGGGTGATAAGTCTTATCTTTTGGTCTCATGCAAATCCCAGCAGTTGCATGTTTTTATAAGTTAAGAGCGAAGAAGTACTTTGTAAAGTTTGCTGCGTAAAATGTGATCACAAAAGCATGGACAACTTTGTCCAGATTACTAAATTATAATCTTGGGTAAGTGTACTTCTGCTTCTGCTGTTTGGGGCAGGTGGTGAATGGCTCTAGTTTAAGTATTAACTTATCAAAGCAGAAGTTATTCACAAAACGCTCACAAAAAGGTGGAATCACAGGTCTAAAAACAGATAATGGCAGCAGGAAAAATAAATCACTCCATAAAAGAAATGCATTCAATTAAAAATATCAATGTAATATCAAAGTATTAAAACACTATTACGCACTATTTACGTCTTGATTTGTTCTCTTTATCCTTTAGAAATGATTACACGCTGCATTTCAGGTATGGCGTAAACTAGAAGTTGTTTTGAGTATGCTCACTATCATCAATGCCACTATGGCACCCTTTTTTTTTTTTTAAAGTTGAACATGTATAGAAGAGATAAAGGAGAGTTTTTTTTTCACCTTTGCACGGTGCAGCATTGAACTATAAATATGCAGTTTATAATCCCTAAACATGAATAGAAACCCAGTTATTTCAAATCTTGTACTCGGCAGAATCTGGAGCAGAGAGGGTTTGGATAAGAACATGACAGGCTATGTAGCCAGTTCCTTCTGGGAAGTTTCCATATTCATCTGACTGTAACTTGTAGTCGGCTCTGCCTGCAGCATCAGGGATCTTGATGTAATGATCCTTCAGTTGAGAAAAGGCTGCAGGCTTGATGAATTATATTGCGTACTGTTGCGTCACTGACACCACATAAATCTCCTGTTTGACAGTGAAAGGTGCCAAATGCCAGATGCCAAAAACCTTAATGTGATCAGCACTTGAACAGGAGTAAAGGCCTTCTGGGATCCAGCAGTAAAATGATCTCCTCTGTGTTTTCTTTACTTTTGTTAAGAAGTGCTTATCATTGGTCTTCATGGAAGTAGTCTAAACAAGAATATTCTAAATCCAAATCTGTTTTTTTGAATCTAGTTTAAAAGCCCGCTTTAGTTTGTCTGGGGAAACTTGACCTTTTAAATTCAAAAGGAGCAAAACCTGGAACTGGTCGCTACAATAAAATAGATGGCCACTGTATCACAAAGAGTAGTCGATGTTATGAGGTAGTTGATGCAGAATGGAGATTCTCCAGGTCTCCCTTTGGCTGAAAATGAATAATTTGTGTTTTGGCATATTTTTTTCCAAAACCTTGGCTTAAAAACAGCAGCTTGAGAATGAACCTGTGGTTTTAAAACTTAGCTTGATCAAGAAGAGGCTTCTTAAGAAGAAGTGGAAACACTGTAAACTGGCAACAAGGGACATGCAGAAGATTTGGTCCAGCGTATTGCCTTATTTCTTCCAAAAACAAGTAATTACCCACATAATTTGTTAAAGAAGTATATAGTATACATGTAAGTATAGTAGAAGAGTACAGAAGATGTTCTGCTCTGTTCTTTTCCTTTAGATTTGCACAGTAATGCTTTGCTTCTACTGACAGATAACGCAGGAAATGTCTACTGTCAGTATGAGGGGAGCTTATTGTCATACACTGCCAACAACTTCCCGAACTGGAGCAGGGAGTACAGGGTTCATCTCCATTGTCCCTCCTGCAAAGTTATTTAATCCTCCATATTGTCCTTTCTATTTAGTTTTTCTGCTGTGGGTCCCTATTCAGCTCCTGCCAAGATATGACTGTGTTGTCGAACTCAAACAATTATTTCCAATTGTTGTGTATTGCTGGCCGTTTTTAAGTGTGTTTCCAAAAAACTCATTCTATTGCTGCCTGGCCAGTGTAAAGGTAGGAGTGTGTGTGTGTGTGTGTGTGTGTGTGTGTGTGTGTGTGTGTGTGTGTGTGTGTGTGGGAGAAAAGGTTGTTATGTGTGTGTGTGTGTGTCATGGAAAGTAGAGTTTGCGCTGTTGTCTCTTCAGTCTTTTGGTGGCTGCAGTGTGTAGGCACCTGGTGCCTGGGAAAGTGTCAGTTTGATTTAGTTTCAGCACATCTCTTTTTGTCAAATACGCTTACATGTATGCATAGTTTTAAAGACAAAGATTTGTGCAGTGGATATCATTCAGATGACTTTCACTGTGACTTGTCTTTTATACTCAGAGAAAACTGTTGACAAATGATAAATCCTTGGCCGGGGTTTCATTTCGTGTGCGCATGGCAGTTTATTCCTTGTACTGCAGTTTATGTAGAAATCCCCAGGTTGGCAGTTTATTGAATGTAAATCAGGCTGGCTTAGAGGCAGAGGCTGTAGGAGGGCTGCTAATATGCTAGGATCCCTCTCAAATGGGAGAGCTGCTTTCCTTCTCCCTAAGCCAGATGTATTAGAATGAATGTGGCACGTTTTACCGCACGGGCTTCTGTGGTGGGATCATTATGGAAGCTCTTGTCATTTTAAGGTGCTTGTTTTAACCGAGTTACATTTTATGATGTGTGTGTGGTTACTAATCTCTTGGACGGATAGAGAGGACTCAGTGGGAATGCTTGTGGTTTCCTTCAGGGACTGCCGACATCCAGGCAAACGTTCTCCCTGGCATGTCTTGTAAGAATATGTATATATTTTTGTTGTAGCCAGTGGGAGATGTATTTTTACTTTCCTCTAAGAACTAATAAGTCATAAAATACTGAAAATCATGTCAAGTCAATTATATTTTTATCCCCCCAAATAACATATTTCCCTCAGTGGGCTGTACAATGAGGGTCAAATAAACTGCATTTTGGCTGCTTAATATTCAAACGCTGAACACTTTTGAACACATGGCCTCTAGCTTCAACACATTCTGAAGAAGGCATCTGAAACGGGTTTGCAGCTTAGGCCGCACATATTCACATATCATCCTCTCAGAGCCCCTCTCAACACTGTACACAACCCGCAGAACTCTACAGATCGTTTCCTGTGAAGGAGGTGAACTTTCGATTCTCTGCTTCTAGTGTTTTTCAAAAATGGGTCAGCAGATGTTAGAGAGAGAGAGAAAAGGAGAGTGGGGTGGTGGTGGTGGAGGAGGAGGAGGAGGAGGAAGAAGAAGAAAAACAGCCAAAGCAAACTGTTTGCTCTGCAGTGTGGGCTGATAGGAGAGACTGAGGGGAAGAGACTGCATTTACTGTATGTTCTGGTCTGACGCTTGTTGAAAAAAATCTTTTTCTGGCCCAGATGAGATCATGTTCTGTCCTTTGCACTCCACACCCCTTTAGATTCAATATAACTATGTCGGTGCTATTATTTTGCAATTTCCTAACCATTTTCCTTCGATATCTGCCAAATGATCACATTTGCAGACCACATTGCATTACTTTGCCATACTGCACACGTTCACGAGTTCATGCCCACACATGTGTTATATATTTGGCTTTCTTCCTCTGATACATGCAGGAAATATTCAGGCTCTCACTGACAGAACCCTTTATCTCTCAGAGAGTGACTGCGCACTTACAATTCAGTGTAAGATTGAACTTGTTGACTGACCGCAGAAAAAACGGACATATAAAAGTAATATAAAGTATGATTTTAATTATGGGATCTGATTGAGATTGACAGATGTTATTAGAATTTTCAAATGACCCTTCAATAAGGAAGACTGTATTTGAAGTATCAAAGTTAAGTTGAGTTCATTCTTGTACAAGAAGGAGCGTTTAACAGTGCAACACACAAAAGGGGTTACAGAGAAAAAGGCTCCCTGTGGAGCTCTAACAGTTGGTTCTTATACACTCTCTACTGGGCTGTCTCGGACCCCCCCTCCCCCTTAGATACAGATAGCATTATAAGTCTTCTTAATTTCCTCTAATAGTTAGCATTTCTCCAATTTAAATGCAGCCTCTCTGACCAGTCCCTGACCTTCATTCTGTTCTGGACTTCTTCTATTTATACATTAACCTGAACTTTACCTTACCCTGTCAGCTTTAGCAACAAAATCATATTAGAGAAGTGAAAACAGCACTTGTGAGGAGTAGGAACTCACGTGCACATCATATGATTTAAGAAATCTGAAACACAGTATAAAACTAATTTTTTATAACAACAGGAAATTTACTTTTACTTTTACAATTTTACTTTTTTATATTTAGGGATTGTGATAGTTAAACCTGCTTTGGCATTACCTTTTTTTTTGATGATACAAGCAACCTAAACCCATGGAATGGAAAGTGATTTAACATTTTTAGGGACTACAATGCCCCATTTAAGGTAGAAAAAATGTGTTTGAAACTGTGTTCTCATCCACCATTTTCTATGAATTACCCCAAGGTGCTCCTAAATCCCAATTGAGGGCCTCTATTATTGTTGAGTTTGCTTAGAGTGACACCCATACTACCTGCCTATCAGGTAGACCGATCTGCCATCGGTATATGCTTTAGTGAAGGAACCAGGCCAAGTTCCTCCATTTAATGAAACATCGGCTTGATACAAACGATAATCCTGTTATTAACTTGACATAATACATCAGAATCATGTTATGTTCTGGCACCTGCTTAAAGTGATGGAGACGGGAAGGATTACATTAAAAGACTCACAGAGAGATGATCAAAAGGGTACAATCAAAGGAAGGTGCCCAGTTTATATTTGAAATGAATCCGGGAATTATCTGTCCACCCACCGTGAATGGTAATCCATCCAACATTGAGGACCACTGGAGACTGAAAATTTCACCTGTCATCGAACAGGTGGAGAACTGAATGAAGAAGGTGGAGCTTGTTTCTGGTTGTGTTTTTATGTGGTTGGCTGTGTTTTGCTGTGTGTCTTATCGCTGTCCTATTTCTTCTTCTGAGACTACCAGACTAAACAAAGGTTTAACAAACATAATAATAATAATAATAACAATAACAGTAATAATAATCATAATATTAGATTGAAAACATCTAATATGTTCTATTTAGGTCTTTCTTATCCGTGATAATATCTACAGTATAGACTACAGAGGCCAACACAAGGGATTCAGCCTCACCGACAGCCACAATAATCTCCCCTTTTTAAATATTGTCTTAATAGTTTTATGAAGACTAATAAAATTCAAATTCACAACTTTTGAATTTTATAATGTGTGCAACGATGTACTAAGCACTGATAAGTAAGTTATTTATTGCCATTTGACTCTCTCTTGCTTCCTTTCTTCTGAAGTGTGTCTTAAAAGTGTTTTTTTTTTTTTGTCTTCCAGGCTCACACAACAGGGTGAACCAGTGTCCTGTCAATGAGGTTGGGTGCCTGGACCCGGAAGTGTGTATCCACATGAGCAAAATGTGTGATGGAGTCCCTGACTGCACCGATGGGTGGGATGAGGGGCCTCACTGCAGAGGTAGTAAAGGCACAGAAATATGCACACACATCTGCACAACTTCTGTTTTATACAAAGCTTTAAACAGATAGCATCGTCATTTCTGAGACAATAGTGTCGACCTTTGTTGTGGATCAAAAAATCACCAGCCAGCTTCTCCTTGCTAGCATCTCATTGCCCCCTCCCCTCCCTTGCAAAAGTATAATCTCTATCCATTAATCTTTGTTAGGCCATTTTAATGAGTTGGCCTGTTCTGGCTTGTGCAATTACAATGGAATTTCTCTTTCTGGGGAAAAAAGTCATTAATTTATCAATCAGCTAAGCTATGAGGCTGGTTCTCCAATCCCTGCAGGAATGATGAGCATTCATCGCAGATGCAGGCAAAGAAGAATCCCATCAAATCCTCTACTATTAATTAGAGAAGATAGAAGAATGAGAGATTGAACATATTGGGTCCATAGTGTCAGTCTTTGTTGCAGCAGACAAAGGAGCAAACACTGGCTGCCTACAGAGGATCTCCCTCAGCATTCAGCAAGGCAGATATAGCTGTCTAAAGCTCTGCCTGTTTATAGTTGTAATAGCTCATGTTGGGAAGGTTTTCATTTCTCCTGTGCACACCTGTGTGTCCATCTACCCATTTTGCCTGTTCAATGTCGCTTTCCCAGAATATCACATAATCAAATATTGACAATCAACACTAAAGTCCCAACGGACCAAAGTCCTGGAATAAAGGTTGGTTTGCCCAGTTCTCAAACAATGTCTGTAATCTTGGATCACCTTATTAATATTTATCAAAACTACTATGGTGTATGCCACTATCTGCAATGATAAACTTGAGTCATTTTAGATTGTTTAGGTTAGGTTTATAAGAGAGTTTTCTTATGGGTCCATCATGTGTAGATAAAGACTGTCGGTAAATGAATAAATCTCCTTTTATAGAGTCATTTTATCAGATTGAAAAGTTGTGGTGAATTAGTCAGAGATGAGTTTTGTCCAGAAGAGCAGGAGCACTGTTGGCCTGATGAAGTGGACAGTTGTACAGAGTGGGTTGAGAGCATTGGTATCCCACACAATGTTCATCGCTGCTAGACAAGCCTTTACACAACACAGCAATGATGTCATCCAATCACAACATGCACCGCCTGTCCCCGAGGACACAAGTCCAGCTGTCCTCCCTAAAGCACTGGTTGACACACACCTACATGTTCATGGGCTTGTAACGTATGCATGCAATCACATGTGCACACAAACATAGACTCACACAGTCATATTCTTGTAAATACACACCCAAACACACCCATTACCCCACACACAAACACACCAGCAGTGTGTCCAGAACTTTTGGCGGTGCTGTTTGTGAGCTTCCCTCTTTTCAGGGAAAGGCCTGGCCTTTCACAAGCATCCTAGTGTTTGCTTGTACAAACTGCAGGGTTGTGCAAAGTATACCTGGGCGCTGATGTCTGAAAGCACACTTTGTCAGTCAGTGTGTCCAAGTAATTCTGCCAGAGTTGTTGACAAGAGTGGTTAAAAAGGGGAGTGTAGCAGAGGTAGGTCAGGCAGGAATTTTATCTGACTGAAATAAATTTCCTCAGGATTTTCATGGTGTGTGTGTGTGTATGTGTGAGATTAGTTGGTGTGGCTTGTGTATAGGAATAATAGCAAGGGAGTAACCAGGTGGACAGTGGTACTGTGATGGCTGGTGTGGTCGATACTGGCAAAGCAGTGCAAGGTTCAGATACACTTAATCAGATGCACTTAATCTGCATCTGATTAATCTCAGTGCCCTTTTTTTTGACTACTTCTGAAGTAAAAAACAAATCTGAATGTGTTTATATTCTTATGCTGTCAATGGGAATGAAAAAGTTTAAGACTATTTTTGCCCAGAGTGACAATTATTTCAATTATTTCACATCAACATCAGAATTAACAGTCGATGAGTCACCTGTGGTGTTATTTGCTCATTGCCATTGCTGTTAATCGCATCTTTTCGAACCACACCCACACTGTCCTGATTAAACAACTTGTGTGTGTTAGCCGTAATCTCTGAATAAATTACATTTGTTATATTTTTCCCTAAAATTAAATTTGAATGTTGTTAAATTTGAGAGATTGAGAAAAATTGAGATTTTAAACCACATTTTCAGGTTTCTTGAGGAGGCACTACACACTAAACTATTGTGCAACTCCCCTGCTGCATTTTTAAAATCTGCTGTGAGGCGCAGTTTTTGCAGAAAACGAAAGTGTTGAAAAAGGTTCATTGATTGCAGCAGAAGAGAACAATAAATACTTCTCATACCTTTTCAAGTTAAGTTTTTCTTTGTTGAAGAAACTGTAAAAAGAATACGTTGAGAATGTTTTCCTCTGTAGACGCTCAAGTCTCAACATCACTCAGCTCTTTGCCATCCTTTGGTCAAAGTAAACTTCCAAGCCTGTATTTAAAAAACCCTTGTAACTAAATGTAGTCTTTACAGACAATTATTTTGCCATTTTTCTGTCATATTGGTGAATGTTGAGTCTATTCATCAATCTGCAGTCTGCATTTGTCTTTTCTCTGTCATTTTGTGGGTGACGGGGCCTCTCTTGGGGAGCAAGGCCTTAGACCTGCCTCCCTCAGAAGTGACTGATTGATAGTGAAGAGAAAATGGGGTCATGGCAGTACTCTTGAGAGATTTTCCCTTTTCCTCGCTGTCTCAAAGGGAGCCCTGATTATTGTAGTGGCCCAATGCTATTGTTTATGCATTCAGTGGGCTTTCATTGTACTCCATGTCCCACTAACTGGAATGATAAACGGTCATAGGCTACTTGTGGCTGCCTGTACCACATTTTCATGTTTAATCACGAGTGGGTCTGAGTTTGTTGGCTCCAGTCACAGTTATCTTGCTTGACAAGACCTGTTTTATTGCTTATCAATGTAAAGACACTCCACTGCTTTAACTGCCATGTGTTTATTAGCTTATAATGGGCTACAGATTAAAGAAAGTATTAATTTTCTAAGGCGAGTTAAACCGCTGTGTGTTTGGGAATGTTTTGTACTGCAGTTTGTGTACTTTGTGCATTTTTGTTTGAGCATTCATGTGAGTTCAGATTTAAGTGTCAGGGTCGGCATGCCGCCACTGTTTGGGACTACGATAGCCACTGTTTGCTCATTACTCAAGCTGCTGCCCTGCTTCTGTTTGCATATGGTTACTTTGCTCCCTTTGACTACGCAGCTCCAAACAGCTGCCAATAAATACACTTTTATGCTCACAATTGCTGAACTTTCCTGCCTATCCGTCTCCTATGCACACCATGTCCGATTGACTGTACTCAACAGTGCTCACATACAAGTGATTCAGCTTTTACCACTAACCTCCATAAGCAAATAATCACAAAGTAGTTTCACAGAATAAAGCAGTTTAATTGTCTTGGATGGTACCTGATTTTGAGTTTCAGTTTAACCAGATCAACATGCTCAGAGTTTTGGAGATGATGATGATAAGTTTGTTTATACTATTATGACTCATCCAGTTTGAGAAGTAGGTATCAGGTAATTTGATGGACCCTGTACAAAAACAGTCGGCTCCTGTCAGCTACAGGTAGAGGACAGAGGCATGTGTAGACCTGTTTCCAGACAGTGAGAGCACAAAGGTAGGAATGTCCTGGGAATTACCTCTTTAAAATGTCGCACACTGGAGCAGCCTGTATTATACAGTGAGTGCTTGGTTCCAATTGTTGCTTTCAGTTACAACCATGTGGTGTAGACATGGAGAGAGACTACTTACATTCCTAGTGAGGAAATGGATACATTTTCATGCCAGTTGATGGATAAAGTTGATATCCATTTTCATGCCAGTTGATATTTTTAAAGAATGATGTTTATGAAATATTCAGTCGTGACAGTTTTGTTGTGTAACTAGGGCCATGACTAGATTAGATTTTAGAGGAAAATGCCAACTTTCATATTGTTAGTCATAGACCAGCTATGGACAGAGTCCAAGAGTACTTCCTCTTATTTCTGTCTCTAATCTTTTTATCATCAATCACCCCATGAGGTGGGTACATGAACTAGATCCAGATAAATTTTCTTTTCCTCCCAAGGAGGTTGCAACTGGATGCATCTGGAACTTGCACTTTTGTCATTATCATACAGGCCTCATATTTTAATCAGCTGTAGTCTGCTGCCCCAAATCATTGACATCTGTTCAATTGTGCACACAAGTGTGAAATGTAAGATGTCTTCTGAAACTCAGTCTAGTGGGCCTTCTGGCAAGCAGGCTTATACTCTCACTCCCTGCTTCCCTTTAAAGAGCTATAGATGAGTGAAATTGAGGGTTTCCATCCATGCAATAACAGGATCAATGGCTTTGGCATGCTTGTTTAGGACTGAAGGCCTCCAGTGTGTCACTGTGTGATTTGTTTGCTTCGTTCATTAACCCCTGGTCAAACATCTGACACGCTGCTGTTGCTTGTTTGCTTGGAGCTGGAACTTTCTAACCACTCCATATCCTTAAGCCCTTTATGTACTTGTTTCCACCTCTGTGTGCTCTGTCTCCCCCTTCCCCCCTCCTTGTTTTCTCTTCTTCTATTCACAATACTCTTAGAGCAAGCAGAAGGATTTGCTCTGGGGCTGGGCAGTAAATATTTCCATTGTTAAGATTTATTATTACCCAATAAAATTCTATCATCACAGCAGTCTTACCTTATCATACTTTATAGTTCCTTTGTCTAATGAAATATGTCAAGACTTCTTACATCAGACAATGTTTTCATTCAAACAATCAATTCTAATAAAACTTATTAAAATGGGTGGATGTTTGATTTGACTACTTTGCATCGTCTCAGGTTGATGTTGAGATAATGTTGTGAAAATTATTACCGTATTAATTTCATCCATATTGGCCACCCACAGCTAGACACTCAGGTAAAAAACAGAACCAAATGACCCTGGACAGAGGAGCATTTTGTGGGTGTTTTTAGCACTCAAGTCGTCTGTGGTCTCTCACAGTGTGGGGCTTGGTGAATGGATTTGATATGGGCCACAGTGTTTGCTGGGGGACTCTTTCCTTTCAGCAGGGCCACAACAAAAGGATCATTGTGGCCCAGAGTACCACAGGCTTTATATAATAAGGGCCCTTCACTTGTCCAATCTCTGCTCTTCACAGCCATACTATCACTAACTACTGTAAGCATAGACAGACTATGCTTACAGTAGTTCGTGATAGTATGGCTGACCATTCACTGTTTTGTTTTTTTTGTTGGACACTGAGGTGGTAAATTTCATTATGTGGAAGGTGGAAGCCTCTCTCTTCTGTCTTTTTACTTATTCAGTGTTTTGTTTACACTCGATAAATGATTAAATGGGAATGCCTCTCAACAGAGTAAGATTTAGCTTTTTAGATCAGCATGTGGTGTGTGTGTGAGTGTTGGTAAGGATTTGGCCTCACTCACTGCTACAGAAATGTTGCTGTGGCCACTCTTTTGGAGCTTCAAAGGGTAGCTGGGGCTTATTACGATGTAGGACTGCCTGCATGAGAATGCACGCTTGTCATATTTCATGTCAAACGCTCTGAGAAATGGAGAGAGGAAGTTCCACTTGTGCGCGAGTGTGACAGAAAGACTGACAGCAAAGTAAAGAGACAAAGAGAATATTGTTGAATAAATGAGAGCTGATCCAGACGAGGATAATATCTGTCCCACTGCCCTCACATACTGTAATTTCCTCCTTGACTTGATCTCAGTGGCTGCATAGACTGGTTTATTGAACTCAGGGGCAGGACACATCGAGTGTCGGTCACAAGCCTGCACTTGAAGTATCCACACAAGATCTGTGACACAAAATATTTCATCGAATTGAGGAGTGACACAACATTTACTGGAGGTTTAAAGATTAGAGGAGTTATCTGCAATGTCATTTGTTTTTCAGATTTGTGCCACTATCTGACAGATCATCATTTCAACCCTTGACACCCTACCGCATCTCTCCTAGCCTAGACACACACACCTCGATGCGCACACACACCCTATAGATAGCATGATGAGGCGATGTGTGGATGCCCCTCTTTCATTTCCTGCCAAACGGATGTGTCCTTGAGTTCCCTCTGGGGGCGGGAATGAAGGGGCCCCTCTAACACGTGCACATTCAAATCACCTCGTCTGTCACATGCACAAATGAATACACATGCAGTATGTGCAACCCCCACTCTTTTACCCATGCGCACATGCACACACACACGCGCACACACACAATCCTATCTGATCTGCTAGTGAAGATTTGATAGGATATGACAGTATGGTTCTGTGAAGATTATGCAGGGATTAAGATAACAGTTGGAAAGTTGATCTCTCCACAAACCTGATCAAGAAGGCAATTACTTAAACAGGCTTCATTTAGCCTCCATTGTTATCCAGAATTTATTTGCCCTCTAAATCAAAGCCTCTGAAGAGCTACTGATATGCATGCTGACTCTCCCTTCCTTCCCTCCATGTTAGCCTCCACAGTATTTAATGTTCTCTGCTTCTCTCTGTCTTTCTGTGCCTCAGAACGCGCACCAGGCTGTACCTCCCATGGGTGCCAGTTTCACTGTGCTGTGACTCATGATGGGCCTCAGTGCTACTGTAGCAACGGCTATGAGGTCGCTGCAGATGGAAAGACATGTAAAGGTGAGTGGGTGATTTGCCAGATTTATTCGAGCTGGGCCAGAGTGAAACTCATAAAATCATCTGATTACTCTGACTTTATGCTTGCTCACTGGAACTTGTGTGGGGCAGCATGTAATTTTTTTATCAAACCACTTGCCTCAAGGTAGAAGATAAATGTTTGTTATTGGGTTCAGTAGTAACCTTTTGTCTTTTGTTACCTAACACTAAAAATGTTGTATCAAAGTACACGCAATAAAAAGAAATTGTTATGCATAATGTGATTTTGCTTGTAGATTTCAATGAGTGTAATGTGTACGGGACGTGCAGCCAGACGTGCACAAACACTGAGGGCTCCTACACCTGCAGCTGTGTGGAGGGCTACCTGCTGCAGCCAGATAACCGCTCCTGCAAAGCCAAAAATGGTGAGAACATGTACACAAAAAGTACAACACAGACCAAGGATGCAGTTAATCAGCGTTGAGTTTCAACCCTCATTTGTTTTACAAGCTTGTTTTGGAATTACATGCATTAAGGTGTGCAATTACTGTATGACCTCTGACTCCTCTCCATCTCCTCCTCATGTCTCTTCCCGTTATTCCCCCCTCTCCTTCATTCTTTCCCCTTTCTTGGCTTGCTTTCCCCCTCCCCTCACCTCTCCGGGTCACCCTCCCCAGAGCCGGTGGATCGGCTGCCTATGCTGTTGATTGCTAACCTCCATGACATCCGCTGCACCTCCCTGAGTGGCTCCACGTCTCGGCTCCCCTCCATCCCCACCAAACAGACCATGGCTATGGACTTCATCTATGCTGAGGAGACCGTCTGCTGGATAGACGTGGGTGAAACTCCTGCCGCTACCCACTTGAAGTGTGCCAACATTCCCGATCTGAAGATGGTCACCAATATCCGCACCATCAACATCTCCCTCAGCCTGCACCGTGAGTTGCACTTTCATTGACTGTAACAGAAATGAACGCACTTTTGTTTCTACAAATGATATTTTCTGCTGACACAATAATCCTAAAAAATCACTTAAAGAATTTTGTCAGGTACACCGAAGGCATGACAGTTTAGTTGTAGACTGCGAGTAAAAGAGAAATGACTGCCTTGCATAAGAGCACACAAGCAGCACTCGGGTAATAAGTTCCACTTGTCAACTCACCCCGTGTGAGATTTCCGCACTTTGCCTCAGGAATCAAATGGTCAACTTTGCATTTGCTAGCTCAGACAAATGTAAGATGTGAAGCAATATGGCCTCCTCTCCGAAAGCTGCTCATACCAGCATAAAAGTGCCAAATAGAAATGCTGAGCCCAGCTTTATTTTTCAAAAGGTTTGTCTTTGAAGAACAGGGGCACCCTGACACACCACTAAATCATCCCGTAGAGGCAATGTGTATGTAGCTTACTTACAGTGATATGATACATATGACAAGACTGATGCATATAATTCAGAAGTCTGGAAATGTGTCCTCCTACTGCTCATTTGATGCATTTGAATGTAATCGGCTGTATCCCACATCCGGCCAATTTTTTCATGTTTTGTTCTGGAAGGTGTTGTAGATGGAAACCTAGTTCATGTGTTTTGTATGTGTAGGAAGGTAGCACAACCCACATCTGATAAATAATGACAATTGATTTCCAGGTATCTGGTTACAGATATTTTCTTGACTCACCATCTTCTGTTTCTTTCCTGACACCCAGACATACACACAAACTAACACACAGAGTATGAACAGGTCCCTTTGAAAGAGACTTGCTCATATAATGCTGACATGATTTATCTCTGATTACGAGCCTGACAGGGTTTGTTTTTATTCGTCTGGCTGACAGAGCCGTTACTCTCTAAGAATGGGGGCAGAAATGTAGACAAAGCATAAAAGTGAGGGTGTGGGTCTGTGCGTGTGTGCGCATAAGTACGTGCGTGTGGGAAACCGTTCCCTTGAGAACTGGCCCCAGGCATGAAATGGCAGACGTGAAGAAAACAAGTGGAGAAGCCGGGTGTGTAGACCCTGAAATATGGGAAGAAAAACCTGCAGTGTGATTAGAAGTGCCTCGGCTCATATCCACTTCAAATGAAGCTTGTGTAACTGCTGTCACCACTGACAGCCGGTGCAGACAGAGCAGAGGCTCAAAGATTCAACGAACCCCAGCATCCTAAAATGTTTTTTTTTTTTTAACATGTGATTCACTGCACTCTCGTGAGTGGCCCTTATTCCACCTTACCTTAATTGTGTTGGCTTGGTATTTTGATTCACTGCTCTGTTAAGTGGTGTGAGGGGTAAATGGGGGTGAAATGGAGGGGGGAGTGAAAATGGACCCTGAGAGAAAGATTGACGCAAAGGAGACAAGTAAATGATAAAATGAGAGGGAGAAGGAGAAGGTAGTGATTTGCTGTACTGTGTGTGTGTGTGTGTGTGTGTGTGTGGTCATACAGATGGTATTTACATTCCTCTGTTGGGTTATGTCAGCCTGAACACCCCCTGCATTCCTCCGGTCGTCTCATGTCCTGTCCAGTCAGGTCACTTTAACACACTCATAGCTGAGGCTTAGCACACACACACACACACACACACACACACACACATCGACCCAAATACCTTTAACTCATGCGCCCATTATTATTATTATTATTACCTTTTATGACTTGAGATTTTTCACACATTTGTGTATGTGCTGTCTCAACAGTGCACACCATAGAATATAAAAAGCTTTGCACCTATTATACATAAAAACAACTGCAAGTAAGCCACTTGTTAGACGAGTGGCTGCAGTTGCTTATTGTGTTATCTTGATTCTTTATTTGTCTCCCTCTTTGTGTCATTTATCCTGATGCTGCAATAACCTATTTTCAGTAAAACTAACATTTAAAGTTTTATCTTATCTCATGTTGGGATCAGAAAGTGCAGTTTGGAAAAAGACAATCAGATGATTGACTTTCTATTAAATTTAGGAAATGGCTGGGCAGTGCTCACACAATGGGTAGGGTAAAGTGAGCTCCGCCTGAGATATGTTATCTATCGATCTGGCTCTGTGCTGTGATGTGCAATAAGGGTTTTCCCCCAGGAAATTGTTTATCAGTGGCGGTAAGCCACCCAGGTCTTGTTGCAATACCGTCTCGTGACTCTAAACAATAGCCACAATTAATGGCATTCCTGCCTTGTGAGATTGTACCATTTCCCCTTTTTCCCTAAAGATTGTTTTATTCTGTAGAAATGTATCTAGATGTTAGCGGAGGTAGTCTTAATTTCAGGTATCTCTACTCCCACCTACCAATAAAACCCTGAAAGTGTGGGTCCAGTTATGTCTGTTGGAGGGTTTTGGCTGTCCAGAGTCACTCCGGGAGCAAACAGGCAAGAGGCCGTCTTTGCACTTTGGCTGACTCCACATTTTTATGTTACATCAGTCTGGGCTTTCAGCTGCGATAAGAGAGCAAAAACCCTCAGTTCATTTTGTGGATCTCGCCTGAGTCAGAAAGCCATTTGCTGCACATACCATATACTTTCCCTTGTCATTTTCTTTAAAATGTTATTTAAGCTTGACCTGTGTGAGGTTTGTGTCTTTCTTTAACCAATTTGCCTTTTCTTTGTTTGAAGGTGAACTTGCTCATCTTACCATATAATTGGTGCAGACATTGGCCCAATTGTCAGCTCTATTTAGTGTTTTATAACAAGCAGGGCTCAGGTGCACTCCTAAAAGTATTGTGGGCAGACCTGGGGATTGGCCTTAGATGGTTATGGATGAAACTGTGGAGGCAGGGGGGCGTTTGGAGCAGAGTTCACACAAACAGGGTGATTTATAGCTTCTGGGAGCCTGTGAGAGCGGCGCAGATAAGTAGACGAGGGTTCCAGATGTGGCCTGGTCTGTCTGCATGTGTGATTCTCTGACTGGGAAGATAAAAGGGAAGCGGAGCCTACCATCCCATCCTCTCCACCCTCAGAGCGGAACTCCACAGCAGGGACCAGCCCACCTCCCCAGGTCTCTCTAGCCAATGTTCAGTCCTCCTTCCTCCCTCTTCCCAGCCTTTGTTCTTAAAGCATTTTCTGAATAAATCAGAGCACAGAAAGTCTTTGTAAAAATGTTTCAAGCTCTGATTTAAATGTATAGTTTCATGCCCGAGGCATTCTGTCTCACTACAAAGTCATTTTTGTTTTGTTTTTTGTTTGTTTTTTACTAGATGTTAATATGCAACTAGTTTAAATAAAGGTATCCATCAGGTCTTTCTAGCCACACAATCACAGATGAGGATCTGCCAGTGGCATCACTGTTAGGAATTACAGTCTCTTAAATAGAGGTCATATGTTAGATACTTATGGAAAACCATAAACACTAAACTCTAAATCTGTGCTCTCAGGAGGTCAAAAGGGTTTGCACAGATTAACAGGATCTCTTTGGCAAAGGGAGGATTATGGAAGCAGGATAATGACAATTATTTTCTGCTTTGCACCAACATGTAAATAAAGAAATACTTGCACTGACATGCAAATAGAGGAAATAACATTGAGGTACAAATTCTGTGGTGCTGTCCCTGAGTCTAGGCGTCAACGTGTGACTAGTTTGAAGAAGTAAATAGGCCGTGCCCCTTGTATGTAAATATCTTTGCTATTTGGGTGGAAAGCATGTTTGTTGTTGCCTGTAAGACCCCCTCAGTTTGTGAAATGTTTCCTCAGAGCAGTGTGAGCTGGTAGGTGTTAAGGGGCAGGAAGTGGAAGGGGTTGTGAGAGCAGGGTGGTTAGAAGGCAGAGAAAAGGGTGGGTTCATTCAGTTTCCCAG
The DNA here is from genome assembly GCA_028641955.1 of Protonibea diacanthus. NCBI lineage: Eukaryota > Metazoa > Chordata > Actinopteri > Sciaenidae > Protonibea > Protonibea diacanthus. The sequence continues at coordinate 13,092,725 of CM053984.1, forward strand.
CAAACTTTCCACTTACCAGAAGCTGAATGAGTGAGTGCATCAATAGACTCTTTGGCTCTCTGAATAAGGGGACCACTAGTTGTAGGCTGTTACACAATGCAATAGTCACTGTGTTGCGTAACTGACTCTTTGCTCTGTATATTGAGTCTAATCAATGCCTTGTGACACCAGACTTCCAACTGGATTTCTTTAGCTGAGTAGGATTTAAGAGCTGATACCAATGGGAGTATCACTATCCCTTTTAACTCCATGACAAACTTTCCCCATTGTCAGAATCTTGACCTTGAAACATCCTTAACTAGTTTTCACTCCGATCCCTCTATTTTTTTTTTTAAGCTCATGTATTTACAGTTACCTCCCTTTTTAGATGCAAGACAGCCACTGGACTTCCCGACCTCCAGTAACTTATTTCCATCCTGGAGGTGCAACAGAATGTTTAATGTTTTGATATAAATTTATTTCACCATCAGTACTTTTCTGTCTTTCTTTCCCAGCCACTGCCACAACTCCATCCTCCTCGACTTTGTTTATATTGTAGCACCCAGCATACTGTAAGTCCCATGAGGGTCAGGCCTTTTCAAGATCTGTGTATGTTTGCTAGGTGGATTGGGGGGATTCTACATTGGGTCCAGATGTGTGTCAACTCGTTTGTGAAACTTGCTTTGGCTCTGTCTTTGAGCAGCATCGTTGTAGTTTTTTGGGGGGGCGGGCTACAGTACAGACATTTTCTTTATGAATGGTAAACACCCTCTGGCCAACTGCAGACTCTCTCAATGGTGTTGTACCCCACTTGTGCACCCCAACATCAAAGTTGTCCCTCGGATTATCTGAAGAGACAAGTGTGGTCGCTTTGATTCTGTATGTGTGAGTAGTGAGTCTGTGTGATGTGCATTTGTGTATACAGCGTTCTGCTTTGACAAGAAGTGTGGTGGCAGCTGTAAAAACACAAGCCTGTATGTATCTCGAAGCCCTCCCCCCACAGCTGGGTCTCCCTGTGGTCTGGGATTTCAGCAACCAGTCTCCTACAGGACAGAGTTCTCAAAGAGTGAGAAATGTTTCCAGTGCTAACTTAGCATTTCAACTCATCCATGCTGGGGGTAAATCTGAAATAACTGTGTCCGTCTGCAAAGCTTCCTCTTTGTAGGTTGGCTTAGTAAGCAGTGGGGTTACAAAATTTCACACATGTTGCAACAGTATTTGGGTCAATCTGATCCTCAGGTTCATCCTTCCTGCCTGACATGTACAATTTGTCTTACAAACTTAACTAAAAAACAAATAAATGATGATGCAGGTGATTCTATACATTGCACCAGGGGTCATTAAATGCTTTGATGCTCGATTATGTGAATCATACGCTGACTGCCTTCACAGTCAGCATATACTAACATTGACGTCATAGAACATGTAGAGTTCACACCAAAGGCTTTTGTCTCACTTTTTTTCCTTTTAATGGCAACATTTGTAATTTTCCTCAAAATGTTCTTGCAGTGTCATGTTGGTTAGTTTATGTGGCTTCTATGCAGGCATAATGGCCGAAGTCAAAGTAGTGCTAATAAAACTTTCCCTTCGTAGTCAAAGTCTAGTATTTACAATAAGTGAGCCATGGATAATTTCATAATACAGTATATTGTCAAAAAGTCTCTCTCCTTACAGGAGTTCTGTGTTACTGCTCAGGTCTACTGAAAGGAGTTCAGCTTAGAAAGTGCAGGCCTTCACCTCTCGCTTTTTATCTGTCACTTTTTGTATTTCTTTCCCTCCCCCATGCCCTTCTCGCTTTAATCAAAGACAAGTGGAGTGCCTGTAATGGACAACCTGTTGGACCCAGTAGTGCTGTAAGATGACAGAAGCTCATTAATTCAGCACTATTATTTTGTTTTTCAAGAGTGTGGGCACTCTTGAGGAGAGGGGTCATGCCATCACAAAATGAGAGGTTTCTTGAAATTAAGCTGGTATATGACCGAGTGTTATACGACTGTACTCCCATGAGACTTTTTTTTTTTTTTTTTTAATGGTTCTGCTCTCTCTCTTCTCTCCTCTACATCTTTCAGATGTGGAGCAGATGGCTATTGACTGGCTGACCGGAAACTTCTACTTTGTGGATGACGTAGACGACCGCGTGTTTGTCTGCAACAAGAACGGCCAAACATGTGTGACCCTGCTGGACCAAGAGCTGTACAACCCTAAAGGCATCGCCTTGGACCCGGCCATGGGGTCTGTACTTCCCTCCATTCTTCTTGAACTAACGCTACCCTCAGTACTGTTTTAGCAATGCTATAGAGGAAAATTCTGTCATATGATCAGACAACCTGCTGACCAAGCAGGCAATCAAAATTCAAAGCACTTCCTCCAGATGGAAACCTAGACAGATACTTTTGCGCCACTTGCATTCTGGTTGTTTTAGGTTCCGGATGCTGACATGCTGGTATCTTTTCCTTTTTCCAAAGTATCACTTCTCTCTTTTTTTTATTGTCCTGGAAATAATCTCTAATCCATTTCACTGACTAATACAGATATCTCAGAAGTGGTCAACTGTGACCTACATGAGGTCAAAGCACCAAAAAAGTGAACCAGTTTTTAAGACATATCACTTCCTCTTGTTGATGTAATTTCCTGAATTTCACCTTTCTTTTTGCTCCTCTTCTTCTGCTACAGCAAAGTATTCTTCACAGACTATGGGTCCACGCCCAGGGTGGAGCGCTGTGACATGGATGGTCAGAACCGCACAAAGCTGGTGGACAGTAAAATCGTCTTCCCCCATGGTATTACACTGGACCTGGTCAACCGAATGGTGTACTGGGCTGACGCCTACCTGGACTACATCGAAGTGGTCGACTATGAGGGCAAAAACCGTCACACCATCATCCAGGGCCTGCTGGTGAGGTTTGATGGACGGTTAGATGGATGTACACAAAAAAAAAAACAAAAAAAAAAAAACAGCTATAACCAAACATACGGAGATGTACTCAAGAATATAGACTTCTGATTGTTCAGCCTTCTTTTAAAAGTTTGAACTTTGCCAAATAACAATAACCCAGAGTCCCTATTGAGTTTTCAGTCATCTCTTTGATAACCCAAAACATCTGTTTTCCAACTTTGTATCATCATTGATTTAACTTTATCGTCTTTAGAGGCAGTACTATTTTCCAGTTATCTCCTGTGTATCTAGACAAAGAGAGTCCGCCTCTCCTGGGGATACGTCCTTTTTATTGCCTTGATTGATATTACTTAAAGAGTGTGTGATTTTCCTGGCTAGTGCCTCTCTAGACATATTAGTCTGGCCCTAGTGAAGTTTGGCTCAAACTTACAGTGGAGTAATGATCTTAATGAAATCAGGACTGCAGTGGTGGGAGGACGGTGGTGGTGGTGGTGGTGGCAGTGGCGGCGGAGGGGGTAATATGATCCCAACCCATACATCTTTCTGACAGCAGAGGAGAGCTGCACAGAATAGACCCTCATAAAAGTAGAATCTCTCTATGTTTAACAGGCGATAGGAAGTGGAGCCATTTTCGCTGCCTGATGCCAAGTTTACACAAACACTATCTCTTTATCTCTCTGTCTGTCTGCCTCTGTCTCTGTCTGTGTCTGTCTTAGAGAGATTGCTTCACATTTTTAGTACCTGTCAAAATCTGTTTCAAGCTGATAAATCATTTGTTAGGAAACTTTCATCGCGTGGATTTTACCAGGCAATGTTCAAGATAAAAATGTGTACACCAGTGATATCACACAAGCCATTAGTCATACAGCATAAGCAGTTTTACATCAGCACTTCAGAAGCAAACTCAAGTCAACCTTTTAATTTTGCTGCTTTATTGTCTCAATGTATTTCAGATTGAGCACCTGTACGGACTGACTGTATTTGAGAACTACCTGTACGCCACCAACTCAGACGAAGGCAACCTTAACCCCAAGACCAGCGTGATCAGAGTGAACCGCTTCAACAGCTCGGACTTCCAGGTGGTGACGCGGGTAGACCGGGGAGCCGCGCTGCACGTCTACCACCAGCGGCGCCAACCTCAAGGTACTGACACAGGAAGGCACAGCTTAGCTTGACTGCTAACTCTCAGTTACCATTGCATGACTGTTGTGTTTGTGCCCCTCTCTCCTGGCTTAGTGCGCAGCCATGCATGTGCCCTGGATCAGTTTGGGAAGGCTGGAGGTTGCTCTGATATCTGTTTGCTGAGCAACAGCCACAAGACTCGTACCTGCCGCTGTCGCTCTGGATTCAGCCTTGGCAGCGATGGCAAGTCCTGCAAGAGTGAGTATCAAGACTCAGGGAAAAATTTAATTTGACAAACGCCTTCCCATTAGTTTCAGCCTTGATGATTGATGATGGCAGTGAAGTAATGGTGGTTACAATATCGCTGACTGAAGTAATTACATTTATCCATCTCTTTTTTTTTCTTCTGCAGAACCAGACCACGAGTTGTTCTTGGTGTATGGCAAGGGTCGTCCTGGAATCATCAGGGGCATGGACATGAATGCTAAGGTGCCTGATGAGTACATGATTCCCATTGAGAACCTAATGAACCCCCGAGCTCTGGATTTCCACGCTGCGAGTGAGTTCATCTACTTTGCTGACGCCACCAGCTACATTATTGGCCGACAGAAGATAGATGGCACAGAGAGAGACAACATACTCAAGGAAGGTAAGAATGAAACTCTCTTATACCGTAGTTAGTTATACCAGTTATACCATATCATTTTCATTTTACTCATTTGATATTCATTCTGGCCAGCTAAGATTGTCTTTTTCACACCGACTTCCTTTGCTTATCTCAGGTATTCACACAGTAGAGGGGATAGCAGTAGACTGGATGGGAGGTAATCTCTACTGGACAGATGATGGGCCTAAGAAGACTGTCAGTGTTGCCAGGCTGGAGAAGGCCTCTCAGACCCGCAAGACTCTCATTGAGGGAAAGATGAGCCACCCTCGTGCAATCGTGGTGGACCCCCAACATGGGTGAGACACTGGAGGGGAGGGTATTGTTATTTAAATCAGTATTCTTTTCTCAAAAATGCTATGTTGAAGTGGTTTCATGTTGAATTGGTTAAGCTAATTGGGCTGCCTGCACTGTAGATGCTTGCTAAACTCATTGGTTACATTGGTGTGTTTTCAAGGAATATTGGGATACTCCCTCTCTTTTTATGGCTCCATCAAAGCACCTAAACTCAAAGCTCCAGCTCTCACAAAAAATCTCACATGGCTTTTCTTGTCTCCTAGATGGATGTACTGGACCGACTGGGAGGAGGACCCTACAGAGAGCAACAGGGGGAAGATCAAGAAAGCTTGGATGGATGGTTCCAATCATCAAGTGTTCTTGACCAGTAAGACAGTCCTGTGGCCTAATGGCTTGAGTCTGGACATTCCTCAGGGCATCCTGTACTGGGTCGATGCCTACTATGATCGTATTGAGTTGGTTTACCTCAACACCACAGAGCGAAAGGTTGGTATTGCTCTGGAATATATTTAGATGGTATTGTATTTGTGTATTTACAGACAATAAAACATGAAGATAATCAGTTTGTTGGTTAAGAGGTAATATATGATGTTCTCTCTATTCATTTAACAGGTGGTGTATGAGGGACAGGAGCTCAACCATGCCTTTGGCTTATGCCATTACAAACAGTTTCTTTTTTGGAATGAGTACCGTGGCGGCAGCATCTACAAACTGGACCAAGTCACTAAGACAGTCACTCTACTCCGCAACGAGAGGCCACCCATCTTTGAGATCAGAGTGTATGATGCACACCAGCAGCAAGGTACATATCCTTTCTACTTATTCATTCTCATTTCATGACTCAGAAACAAGTAGGACATGAGGATAATATTCTACCTTTCTTCTTGGTTTGTCTTTTTATTTAGGCTCCAATGCGTGTCGAGTTAACAATGGTGGCTGTAGCAGTCTGTGCCTTGCTATTCCTGACGGCAGGTCCTGTGGCTGTGCTGACGATCAAATCCTGGATCCTGTCGATAATGTCACCTGCAAAGGTACTTAGCAGCTTTACCAGTAGAAAGGTCATGGAAAATTCATTACCCCACAGGAGTTAAGGCTGCTAAAGAACTCTAGGATGTACTTTCCATTTGCAAGCTATACTATACACCGTCTTTGCCAAATCTGGAGAGAAGCTTTAAAAAAAACCTCCTCCAATATTTTTACAAATTAAAGTGAGATGAAAGCTGACCTACACTCCCAAAAAGCTTTGTTTTGTTTTGGTGCTCAACTCTTGTCTCAATGACCCATCTGTTTCTGCTCCTACCCCTGATCTCATCTCCAGCCAACCCCTCCTACGTGCCCCCACCCCAGTGCCAGCCTGGGGAGTTTGCCTGCAAGAACAACCGCTGCATCCAAGAGCGCTGGAAGTGTGATGGGGACAATGATTGTCTGGACAACAGCGATGAGGCCCCTGAGCTCTGCCGTAAGTGTGCCACGTCATTGCCATGGTTACACTGCAATACATAGATAAACAAAAGTTCACTTTAAGGGTCTTAGCTAACATGAACCGACAGAGTGCAAACTACAGTTTCCAAGATTGTCACTTTCCATGCAGTGTGATGTGGCTGTAATGTCGCTGGCCACCGTTCTCCTCATCAGTTGGTAGTGACAACCAGGGACTCATTTTTATCTTGGATGTTCTTATCCTTTTATATACTTCATTTAAAGTCAGAGACTTAATGCGTTGCAGGTTTATCTAGCAAACTGCATACTGTATCAAACAGAGAAGTTACATAAACTAGATATCTTGGTGTTTAAAAAACATAAAACATGTTTTTAAGAAAGAAGTGTTGATGTATAGTTTTTAATTTTCTTTACCCAGACCAGCACACCTGCCCTGCTGACCGATTCAAATGCCAGAACAACCGCTGTATCCCTCTGCGATGGCTGTGTGATGGCGACAATGACTGCGGTAATGATGAAGATGAGTCCAACACCACCTGCTCTGGTATGTACATTTTAGAGCGATTTGATTGTATTACCTTTTGTCGCAGGTTGGGCAGCATTTATATCTGGTGAATGATTTTATTCATGATCTACAACAGGGGATTTTTGTTGTTAGATGATTTCAAACAAATGGTGTCCTTTGAGGTTAAATTAAAAGTGAAAATAGAGAAATACTGGAGTACCTTTGGGGGGACAGACAAGTTGAAACTAAAGCAGACATAATGGGATCTGTTAGATTTGAGTTAATTCAGTTACGATTAGTGCAGGCAGATGCTAGCAGGATTTTATAAACCGGTCCAGGAGGATGTATTGATCTAGAGCATCAATGATAATGAGCTGAAACACAGTGATGGTCCTTGGCTAACAACATTTGTTGCTTTTATAAGGGCTGTCTCAGTCCCTCAAATAAATTGAAGGAGATTACAAATTGTCTTTAACTTAATTAAGATAAAGTGAGTGTACTGTTTTGGGGTCACAACTTGTTTTAAGTGTTTTTTTTAGCAGTCACATTTGGAAAATTAGGTTATAATATTTTACATCTTTGAGCATGTCTTCTTTAATAGCGATGAGTTATTGCAACCATGAATTTTGAGTCAGGGATGATGCAGGAGAAGTGACGTTTTTACAGTGCTTAACTTTTTTACACTTTGTTCCCCTTCCAAGCTCGCACATGCCCACCAAACCAGTATCCTTGTGCCAGTGGGCGCTGCATCCCCATATCCTGGACATGTGACCTGGATGACGACTGTGGAGACCGGTCAGACGAACCAGACTCCTGTGGTGAGTCTTTACTGCACCGTTTATATTGCTTTTTTCTTGAATAAACTTGAGACAACAAATATGCTTATGATTTTTCACATATCCTATCTTGGCCCTTCTTCAGCGTATCCAACCTGCTTCCCTCTGACCCAGTTCACCTGCGCCAATGGCCGCTGCATCAACATCAACTGGCGCTGTGATAATGGTAATCATCTTCTAAGACTTCCCCAAGTCGTATTTTAAAACAATCCAATAACTGAAATTCAAATCCTGTGTGACAGACAATGACTGTGGGGACAACAGCGACGAAGCCGGCTGCAGCCATTCATGCTCCAGTGTCCAGTTTAAATGTAACAGTGGCCGCTGCATCCCAGAATACTGGACCTGTGACGGCGACAATGACTGTGGAGACTACAGTGACGAGACTCACGCCAACTGCACCAACCAGGGTAAGGAACAGTACTCCACTTCAGGGCATTTTGTTTGTACCTTTGCCAGCTGTACCTGAGTCAACTTCTCATCACATCATGTATTGTGTTTCACAATGTTTACATGTAGCCGTTTGCCGTTGTAAAGAGGCTGTCACAATGAAGCTGAGATTGCCCTCCTCCCTGTTCCATTTCCTCTGCTCTGCATGCCACTGCCTGCCCTCTGGCTTCCACTTATCATTTACAGCAAATCCTCTGTTCAGGATGTAATTATGTTTTGTGGTTAGATACCAATTAAACTCTTTCATGGACTTGTGCAAATGGCATAGATGTGTTGACTCTGTTTTGAGTTCAAAATAGCTGGTGGCCATGATAGGTTGATCTGGAACAGATCTGGAGTTTTGCTGGTTAACCACTCTCTGTTACAATGACTAAGGCAGCGTCATAACACGGTGTCACACTCTTTCTTTAGCCGGTAGTCTGCCTTAAAACATCTGCTCCTGTACACAGTGTGCTCTGATGTTGTATGTACTGTTTGATCCATGCAGAAACGCAGCCAACTGCTGTCAAGTCCCAGCATGCAAAAACGGGGCCCAGCGTGACCTGTTGGTCTAATGAGCAATCTGTGCTCTGTGTGTGTATGTCTAGCTCTGTGTGTGTTTGTTAGCTCTCTTGGCCTGCTGTCTGGAAGTCATTAGCTGAAATAAAAAAGCAATACTATCGCCTTCCCCTCCTGTATATTGTAGTCCTGTGCTGAGATGTCCCCGGGCCCATTTCCTGCTTTAGTCGTGCCAAGAGCTGACCTTTGCCATGAGGGGATGTCATTGTACCACCTCCTCACTGGTGCCTTTAATCTGCCTCTGACATCAGTCTGTGAGCTGTGTGTGTCATTGTTGTTTGACTTGGCTTAGTGTCAGGTTGTTAACCCAGCATCCCAGCGTACCTACACATTAATTAATGACTAGAATGGCCTATTCTTTCTCTTCTCAGTTTTTAGCCAAGTGTGTGTGGTCTGTGCATGTGTTGTTTCTTGGTTTTGATTCCAGTCCAGTTATTTTTCAGTTGCTAACTTCTAGCGGTATTTTATTGCTTCTTTGACATTGCTTAAACTGCGCACTCTGTCTTTTTTTTTGGCTATCACACTTTGTCTTGCTGTTTTCTCTCCAGCAACCCGTCCTCCAGGCGGCTGCCATGTAGATGAGTTCCAGTGTCGGATGGATGGCTTGTGCATTCCCATGCGCTGGCGCTGTGACGGGGACACAGACTGCATGGACCTGAGTGATGAGAGCAACTGCGAGGGTGTGACCCACATGTGTGACCCAGCAGTCAAGTTCAGCTGCAGGGACTCTGGTGAGGATGCTTTCAGCTGGCTTAAGTATTAGAGGTTAAAGGTGATGAACCTTGTCAGTGTCAGTTCAAGTAGCATTGTTGTTAGTTAGAAAAACAGGATTTTATGCTGTGACGGATGAGGACAGATAAATGAAAGAGTAAGTGCCTGGTCACACCAGAAAGTGGCGCTGGGAAAATTATTTGGACATCAATCATGTGGAGGCTGCTGGCAACGAGCAAAGTTATTACTGTTGTTTTTTATTCAGTGAGCAGCTTTATTATAAAATTGGATGCTACAGTCTTCCTCCATTTTGGACTCTCTCCTCAAAGGTCAGCACTGTCAAGATGATTTTCTGTTGGTCAACAGCTCGAATTTGCATGTTAGTTCACCAAAAGTTAAATTCACTTTGCCTTCCTGAGCATTTCCACAGTTTTGTTTATTTAAAGTTGCTATTACAAACCCCTAAATATGTATAAAACTGACCTTTGGGAATATATTGAGGTAAAAATCTTTAAACGACTGAAAATGGATATTTTATGGTCTGGACAGCTCGCTGCATCAGCAAGGCCTGGGTGTGCGATGGTGACAGTGACTGTGAGGACAACTCGGATGAGGACAACTGCGAGGCGTTGGTGTGCAAGTTATCTCATCACATGTGTGCTACCAACGACTCCATCTGTCTGCCGGCTGAGAAACTGTGTGATGGCACTGACGATTGTCCGGATGGCTCTGATGAGAAACTTTGCGGTAAAATATTTCAAAAACATTTCTGCACAGACAACAACATGAAAATGTGTGGGGTTTTTTGTCCTGTCCTGCCTCCATACTGAAAAACCCCACAAACCCATTACAAACAAAGTACATACAGCTCTGCTTTCTCAGATATATTCCAACCTTTAATCTCTCTTTCTTGCCTGCAGACCTGTGTGCATTGGACAATGGTGGCTGTAGCCACAACTGCAGCATCATTCCTGGGGAGGGCTTCATGTGTTCTTGTCCCCTGGGCATGGAGCTGGGAGCCGACAACAAGACCTGCCAGATCCAGAGCTTCTGTGCCAAACACCTCAAGTGTAGCCAGAAGTGCGAGCAAGAAAAATCCAGCGTCAAGTGCTCCTGCTATGAGGGCTGGGAGCTGGAGTCTGACATGGAGAGCTGCAAAAGCACTGGTAATGGAAAAACAGGGACTTTTTTTGGCATAAAGAGTTTATTTACTCCTACAAACTAAAGAATTTTTTTGTTGGCTTCAGCTTGAGAGCAAAAGTATTTTTCTTGCTGAAGAAGCACTACAGTACTGAGTCTACTATATATATAAAGTATTTAATGCATCAGAGTGTTTCACCAGAAAGTGAGCAGCAAAAAAACCTTCAGTTATTCATTTTTTTTTCTTCAGAGACAGATGGAGGGGAGGTATGACAGACACAGCTGTGGCAGAATTTGATCCAAGACCAACAAGGGGTTTTGCGAATCTCGCTCTCAACACATTTGCGGTTACTACTTCTTTTGCTTTCAGATCCCTTCAAGCCTTTCATCATCTTCTCCAACCGCCATGAGATCAGAAGGATTGAGCTTCACAAAGGGGAGTTCAATGTGCTTGTACCAGGCCTGAGGAACACTATCGCCTTGGACTTCCACCTCAACGAGAGCACCCTTTACTGGACTGATGTCGTGGAGGACAAGATCTACCGCGGGAAACTGTCTGAAAATGGAGGTGAGCCAGTTAGCTACAGATTTAAGTAATTTTAGCTTAAGCACAAAGATAGATGAGGTAGCAGAATGAATACTCATGTATAACAGTCTAATTTACATAGTAATAAGATCATTTTTCAGTGTCATATTTTTGCAAGTAAAACAAAAATAGTAAAATGGATTGTTTCTTCTGAGATAGCAAATCATATTTATGCTTTTGACTGAGCATTTCTCGGAAATGAACTTCCGCTGAGGGAATAGGCCGTACATTCTCTGAGCCAAATGTTTTTAAAAAAGAGTCTGTGGTCAGCAGTGGTGGTCTGTGACCCTGAATAAATCTCCCAGGTCAAGGCCAGCCTTTCCTGCTCCAAAACCCCAGGTCTCCTTGCCAATCAAGGTCGTGTTCCCAGCAAAGCACTTAGGGGGCACACGGAAGGCTTTGTCTCTTCCCATTTGTCTCAGTACTCGCTGTGCGTGACCAGAGCCAGAACACTGATCTAGCATAGGAGGTATAACGCACTGCAGTTCCAGTTCCCAGCCCTCCAAATAGGGCTCCTGAGCAGACACATTGTGACCAACTCATAGATCAGCTCCTGCTGCTTGTTACTGAAGCTGCTTTAGAATCTCTAAAGTTGTTGGCGTACTACCCACACATACACACAGAGAGGCAGCCATAACTCCAGCATTCCTTTAAACAAACTGTGAAGAAGGCCGGTCCCACTCCCTCTAATTACTACTGGAAGGCCTTGTGAAGAACTTGTCTCTTCGTCCTCGGCCAGAGATGATCACACATTTTGGTTTGCACTTAGTGTGCATGAGAGCCAGTTGTTTCTGGGAAATAATAAAAAGAGTGGGAGATATGGTGTTAGATGTTTGTTTTCTCAGAAGTAGGCCTGTGGGGTTGGGAAGATCTGGTCGAAGCTACACTGATAGACACAGCAGCAGTGCGTGCCAGATAAAAAGAGTAAAGAATTCTAAACAATTCATTGTTTGTCAGGGTTTTTTTTTTTTTAATGAACCATATGTGCTGGCTGGAGATTTGATCCCCCTGGTGAAACTGACATGAGGCAAGGGATTATACTAAATTAGCTGAATTACTATTGTATATGCCATTTTATATCATATTAAAATAATCCTGAAAGCAGTACAAGATACCGATGCTAGTCCCCTTTTGTCAAATGCACAATAAAGGACCAAACACCATCCTAGTTTTAAGTCCCTCTTTCTGTGTGTATCGTATCCAGCTCTGACCAGCTTTGAAGTGGTGATCCAGTATGGACTGGCTACTCCAGAGGGTCTGGCTGTGGACTGGATAGCAGGAAACATCTACTGGGTGGAAAGCAATCTGGACCAGATAGAGGTGGCTAGACTGGATGGGACCATGAGAACCACCCTGCTGGCTGGGGAGGTGGAGCACCCAAGGGCCATCGCACTAGATCCTCGAGATGGGTAAGAAGCATAGATAGGGATCTTGAAGCTGTAGTCACAATAAGCCTTTTAGAAAATGGGAAGCCAAGTCAAATACCCTTTTTAGCTTAAGATTCCTCCCACTAAATGTTCTGTGAAACTTGAACATGCTTTCATGTGATGATACTGTACACATCTGTGAAAATTCCTCCTCTCATTGGTTTATTTTCTTTTGGAAGTATCCTATTTTGGACAGACTGGGATGCCAGCCTGCCAAGGATTGAGGCAGCATCTATGAGTGGTGAAGGCAGACGCACCATCCACAGGGAAACGGGCAGTGGTGGCTGGCCTAACGGACTCACTGTGGACTACATGGAAAGACGCATTGTCTGGATTGATGCCAGGTAGAATTTGCCTCTAGTCTCTGAATATACAGAGCGCTCTCATTGTACTGCATCCACCCACTCGCTCGTTACATCAACCATTCGCTCAGTCTATTTTCTCTTTGCTTGCCATTATTAGTTTTTTTAATAAACATGCAGATTTGCTTTGCTTATGTAAAACAATCTACAAAGTACAGACTCATCTAGCAGCATGAGCATCAAGCATATACTTAAGCTGATACACATGTTATCCCTGCCTTAATCTCTGCCTTAATGCTTCTCCAGGTCAGATGCTATCTACTCTGCTATGTACGACGGTTCTGGCCTGATTGAAGTGTTGCGGGGTCATGAGTATTTGTCCCACCCCTTTGCTGTCACCATGTATGGAGGCGAGGTCTACTGGACTGACTGGAGGACTAACACTCTAGCCAAAGCCAACAAATGGACAGGACACAACGTCACAGTAGTCCAGCGTACCAACACACAGCCCTTTGACTTGCAGGTCTATCACCCATCCAGACAACCTCAGGGTAAGGTTGCACACCAGATACGTATACATAAACACTCACAGAGAGAGAGAGCACGAGAGAGAGTGCCCATATTTTATATTTACCTCTGCCTGTCAGCATGTCTTACTGTCTGCCTGGGCTTAACTCAAAGGAGAGCAGCAACAAGCTCCCAGTTCATTGCTGACCGCATTGATTCACGAGTCCCATTCCCTAAAGACAGCTGACCTTTTAGAGCTGTGAGACGTGTTGTCTCCTCACACCAGCAGCAATTTGGACACCTCCTGCTGCCTCGTTGATCAAAAAGTCACCTCACTGTTCGGCATTTCCCACCGGCTGGGTAGGAAATAAAATCCTCCTCCTGCGACTTAAATGTCATGTGTTGCTCTCACAGACACACACATGATTGGCAAGATGACAAAAAAAGATTGTCACAAATGTTTTTGCAGTATTCTCTCACATTGAACTGTCACCTTGATGTTTAGTAGCCAATGGCTGTGTTGATCCCAAGGGTGTGTGGGACGCAGAGAGGCACTGGGACCTGTAATTGGAGGCAGGAAAAGAGAGGTCTCAAAGAATTGTTGAGTGACAGCTGCAACCAATGCCCATGACAGTGATGATTCAACAGGCATGTGTTGACAGGCCTGGTAGACACTTACTTTCCTTGAGGGTCCATTGATTGAGAGGTCCATTAAAATAACTCTTGACTGAGATACTCTGGAAATGCCATCTCATATTGGTACCAGATTTTGTATGCTTTTTTGTCAATTTGTGGGAGATTCTTTATAAAAAATATACTGTATGTACAGCATTCCTCTGTCTTTTTGTGTGTCTTTCTCTCTTTCTGACCCCATTTCCTTAATGACTATTTCTTTCTTTCAGCTCCTAACCCGTGTGCCACAAGTGACGGTAAAAGCCCTTGCTCCCACCTCTGTCTCATTAACTTCAACCAGACCTTCTCCTGTGCCTGCCCTCACCTCATGAAGCTGCAGCCGGACAAACGCACTTGCAAAGGTAAGGACAGATACTGTTAAAAACACAGGACCCTGCAGACTTTTTCTCTCACCTTTTAAAAAACAAAAAACAAAAAAAAAAAACACTCAAACCAACGCTGTCATACAAAGTCTCCGTCATCATTGCAGGAATCTTTTCTCATGACTGCCAGGGCTGCTACCATGCGCTCAGCCCCCAAACTTGACATCAGCGTCATTAGCTGTCATCTCTTTTGACAGAAGATCTGATTACATCTCCTACACGGCATTCTTTCACTCTCATTTCCATTTCATTTCAAATAAAAAGGCGGTCACAAGTCATGCGCCGAGGATTTATTGTTATGTGATCTCATGAGTGGGTTTCATGATGGTTTTGATGGCGTAGCTGTGGGAATTTGTGGGTATGTGTGTCTGTTTAGTAACCATTCTACAGAACAATCCTCATCTCAGCAGTGTGGATTCAAGGATAATTGGATTAAAAGGTGTCTGATGCGTTTCCCATTAATGGAGGAACTTGTCACTGTCATGCTGTGAATTCTGACACACTGAGTTGACAAACTGAGCTAAAGCTGCCTGAATTATTTGATTTAGGGGACATTTGTTTTCTTCACTTTCCCTCTCTCTGGAGGTAATCGAGCCTCAACAAGGGCACTGTGTAACTGACTGGTCAGTTTGACCCTCTTGAGCTGCTGTCCCCTGGGATCCAGCTGGCTTCACCCACCCTCAGCTAGTACAGAAGAAGCCTAAACTTAGCTAAACGTTTAATCACAGTGTACTTCTAGGAATATAGATGAAGCAAACTTGAGCATGGGAAAATGTTGTTTTCACACAGAGAAGTCTTTGTTGCCAATATTGCACTTGGACTTTGTATGTTCATCCTTTCCCTTTTTTTTTTTTTTTTTTTTCCTAGAGTCCCGCAAGTTCCTTCTGTATGCCCGTCAGATCGAGATCCGGGGTGTTGACATTGACAACCCTTATTATAACTACATCATCTCCTTTACCGTGCCGGACATAGACAACGTGACAGTGGTGGACTATGATGCTGTTGAGCATCGCATCTACTGGTCAGATGTCCGAACGCAGACAATCAAGAGAGCTTTCATTAACGGCACAGGGGTGGAGACTGTTGTGTCTGCTGGTAAGAACAATTATATTGCATTTTGTATATTCTTTAATTTTATTTCTGTTTTTTTTTTTTTAGTTTAAATTTTGTCTGTTTGAAAAGTAGATTAAAGCCTAACATTTTCCACTGTGGTTCAAACATTTCCCAGACCTTCCCAACGCTCATGGGCTGGCAGTAGACTGGGTGTCCAGAAACCTCTTCTGGACCAGCTATGATGCCAATAAGAAGCAGATCAATGTTGCCAGACTGGATGGATCGTTCAAGAATGCTGTCATCCAGGGCTTAGACAAGCCTCACTGTCTTGTCCTGCATCCTTTGCTGGGGTAAGTCTCCAGTTACTCAGGCCTGAATTCAGCTGTGAATCTGATGCTTGAGCTATATATCTATAAGTTTTCAGCTACTTCTTCATGTCTCATAACATTCATATGCATCTGCAGGAAGCTGTACTGGACTGATGGTGACAACATAAGCATGGCTAACATGGATGGCAGCAACCACACCACACTTTTCACCAATCAAAAAGGACCAGTAGGTGAGCAGATGTAATCCTACTGCTAAAAATAACTAACTGCAAAATGTTACAGTCTCTCTGTTAAACTCTACAGCAGAGATTAAGCATATTAGTATGAGAGATTTATATGTATAATGGCAACATTATTCCTTCCACTCTAGGTCTCTCTATTGACTATGAAAAAGAGCAGCTGTATTGGATCAGCTCAGGGAACAGCACCATTAACCGCTGTCAGCTGGATGGAACTAAACTGGAGATCCTGGAAGGTGTTAAAGGCAAGCTTACCAAGGCTACAGCACTGGCTATAATGGGTAAGATGAAAAAGATGATACTGCAAATGTATCCTCTTTGTTTTCTTTTTTTCCAGACCTGAAAGCTGAAAGCAGTTATTTCATATAACCACTTATATTGTGACAAGATCAATATCTCAAAATCAAGAAAGATTTGAATCAATTTCCTTCACTGTAGGAGACAAGATGTGGTGGGCAGACCAAGGAACTGATCAGATCGGAACATGTGACAAGAAGGATGGAGGAAACTGGAAGGTTTTGCGAAACAGCACCTCCCCTATGATGCACATGAGGATCTATGACGAAAATGTGCAGAAAGGTAAAAAATGCTGCCTGTGGTTTTTGTCTGAATGAGTCAGAAGGTAATTCTATATAATCTGAAACAGTTGGAAAGCTGATTTATATGAAATTCACTTGAGTCATGATCCAAAGTCTTCTGTTCTCCAAATTAACGCTCCGTTTGAAACCAGAAAAGAAAAATATTTATCTTCCTTTTTGCGCCTCACTGATCTTCTCCTTCTCTTTTAGCAGGCATCAACCTGTGCAGTAACAACAATGGAGACTGTTCCCAGCTGTGTCTGCCCACCTCACCAACAAGCAGGGCCTGCATGTGCACTGCTGGATACAGCCTCAAGACAGGACAGCAGTCCTGTGAAGGTAAGATACTGCGTCACAGCTACAGCCACACATGCAGTCACACATACAGCTGGAATGCAGTGCATCCTAAGAACAAAAATGTTTTGTCCTGTTTCTGAGCAGGCATGGGCTCCTTCCTGCTTTACTCTGTTCATGAGGGAATCAGAGGAATTCCTCTCGACCCAGCAGACAAATCTGATGCCTTGGTGCCGGTGTCTGGCACCTCCCTGGCTGTCGGTATTGACTTCCACGCTGGTGAGTGGCTCTGGGGGGCCTCAGTACCCAGATGGCATTGTTTGAGTGACATTTTAAGGCTGTCATTATCTCAGTCAAGTGAGATAAAAGACCTCTTCTTTTTCAGAGAATGACACCATCTACTGGGTGGACATGGGCCTGAGCACCATCAGCAGGGCTAAGAGAGACCAGACATGGAGAGAGGATGTGGTTACCAATGGCATTGGCAGGGTGGAGGGAATCACTGTTGACTGGATAGCAGGTCTTGTCATAACAGATTTTAAATCTAATGTTGTTCACTTGTGCATACTACACAGTTGCACAAGCACAGATAATGGACCATAGTGCTGAACTGCAACCTTGTTCTTTTTAGGAAATATTTACTGGACTGACCAGGGCTTTGATGTGATCGAGGTGGCCAGGCTGAATGGCTCCTTCCGCTATGTAGTTATTTCCCAGGGCCTGGACAAGCCCAGAGCAATCACTGTGCACCCAGTTAAAGGGTAAGGCTCTTTGCCAGTAGTTTAATTCTACTTCCTGTACTGCTCTTTAGGTACTTACAATCTAATTTCAACCATGCTCCTATCTAAATTACCACTAAAATGCACTTCTAATTCATCTTGTGTGTGTGTGTCTCTGTGTGAAGGTATCTGTTCTGGACTGAGTGGGGTCAGTACCCTCGTATTGAGCGCTCTAGGTTGGATGGCACCCAGAGGTTGGTCCTGGTCAATGTCAGCATCAGTTGGCCCAATGGCATCTCCATCGACTACGAGGTGTGGACCACTAAAATTATTTCACATGCGTAGTTTGAGCAAATATACTGTGACTTCATAGGGTTTTATTTTATTTAACAAGACATTTCTACAAAATTTTTACTGATTAAATTACGTAATCTTAATCACATTAAGATGTGGTTCATTATATGCTCTGTGGTTTCATAAATTTAATTTAAAATGTGGCCACATTAAGTTACAATTTAAGTTACAACAGTTAATTACATTTTGCAATTATAGTTCAACATTGTTTTGTTGAATTGGATTCTATCAGATCCCCATATGACTTTATCTGCCAGATACTGTATATGTAGCTAATATAATTTAGCTTCAGAGATGCCATAAGTTCTGCTTATTACCTAAAATCACACATCCAGTCATGTGTAATAAAGAAGATGATGTTGTAACAAACAGGCTAAAATGGAGATTAGAATGACTTGCATGATGTATTTATGAATTAACAGTGTACCAACAAGCCAGTCTCCCCTTTTTTTTAAAGTTTGATTTTCATTCTTAAAATGTGACCTTCTATGAATAATAAACACTGTTTTATTTCTGCTTTGTCCTTCAGGAGGGTCTGCTGTATTGGTGCGATGCCAGGACAGACAAGATTGAGCGAATCAACCTGGAGACTGGAGAGAACAGGGAGCTGGTGCTGGCCAACAACAACATGGACATGTTTGCAGTATCTGTCTTTGAGGAATACATCTATTGGAGTGACAGGTCAGTTCAGTGTTTAACTAATTTGTTTACTGAGCCATGTTTTTTCATTACTCTGTTATATAGCAATATCTTTTTATTGCATGACAGCTTTTGAATCATGTGGAAGATTTCATATTGTATCGTGCTGTTAATTGAATCAATAGTGTTTTGTTGTCTTTTGTTTAGGACTCATGCCAATGGCTCCATTAAGCGAGGCAGCAAAGACAACGCTACAGATGCCGTGCAGCTCAGGACTGGCATTGGTGTACAGCTGAAAGACATCAAAGTTTTCAACAGAGCCAGACAACAAGGTAGGACCACACAGAAAACACACACTCCCTCACTAAAAATTTGTTTTTTTTTGCTTTGAAGACTGATATAAATGTCCTCACAGGAACAATTGGTTGGTCCATACACAAAGCCCCCCCCCCCCCCCCTTTTTACCACTCAACTTAATCAACATCTATCAGGAGTCAATGAAATTCTGTCTGTAACCAGGCTCATTATTTGTTTAAACACACCTCATAAACGTGTCAAACTCTCCCCAGGCACCAACGTCTGCAAAGACAACAACGGCGGCTGTGAGCAGCTGTGTCTTTTCCGTGGCAACAATGACCGCACCTGCGCCTGTGCTCATGGCATGCTGGCAGAGGACAACCGCAGTTGCCGCGACTACGACGGATACCTACTATATTCAGAGCGTACGATACTGAAGAGCATCCACCTGTCCGATGAGACGAACCTCAATGCGCCGATAAAGCCTTTTGAGGACCCTGACCACATGAAGAACGTCATCGCGCTCAGCTTTGACTATCACGGCGGCGGAGGGAAAGGAGCCAACCGCATCTTCTTCAGCGACATCCATTTTGGCAACATCCAACAGATCAACGATGACGGGATTGACCGCAAGATTGTGGTGGACAGTGAGTATAGAGTCATCAATCACACGTCATTTCTTTTTAACGCCTCAGGAAATCCACAAAACTGCCAACTGTTCATGTAAATCTTTCCCTTCACTCTGTCTCTCGACATAAATTTCAGATGTGTTGGCTTGTTGCCTTATTTCTTTTATTCTGTCCATTAATAAATGAGTGTTGTCCTTTGTCTCCTCGACACTGTAAACAGCCATCATCACACTTTTTGACAACTCAGTATTCAGGATTCAGTGTACACACAGCTGCAACTTCTCAAACAGAGGAGATTGACAAACACTTAAAGCTTCCACTTGAGGAAGACACACTTGTGCACACACACACACACACACACACAAAATGCAAAATGTCTTTCAAATCCCACTCTCTTTAAAAGATTTAAGAATAAGATGTTGAACTTCACCCATCACATTTAAAAAAAGCCCGGACCAAGCTGCTGTTCTAAGCAAGCAATATTCAAAACAGTACTTTGACAGGAAAGACAGGAAAACAAGTAGAGTGCATGAGATTAGTGTGTTTATTGATGCTGCAATGAGATCAAGGTCTTGAACAGATGGTGAAATTGATGGCCAGTTTTCATCCATCAACTGTAGAATTTATTCCAGTTGAAAGGCAGCTAAGATGACAGGATTGTATTAGTTCCAGACTTGGCAATAAATCCATATTATCAAATTTTAGTTGAATAGTAACATGTTTTACTACATTTTTCTGTCCAAATAAATAAATACAAGCAATTTAGAACAGGAACAAGCAATCATGTTTTTAGTTTACCCATTAGTTCTACATTTTAACTGATTTAATACATAACAATGATCAAAATAGTCAGTTCTGACCTCTTTCTGAGGTTGTGTCCAGCTCAAAGGGCTGCACCATGTCCCTGCTCATTACATGAGGGCAGCCAGTCAGACAGCTTCTGCACCATGCCCAGCGTTCTCTCCCCAGCTCTAGTAAGTCTCGTCTGAACTTCTGTGACATAAACCCATACATCACAGGGTTTACCACTGCTGCTGAGGATGCCAACAGTCTGGCCAGAATGGCAATGGTATTATAGCCGGTTGAGCCTGTTATGGTTCCTCCAATGAAGGAGAACATTAGGGCATAAGAAGGCAGCCAGAGGACAGTGAAGATGAGGACAAGCAGAGCTGAAGTGTGCGTGACCTGACTCTGGTAGCGCTCCAGCTGGGGAGCGTTCCCCAGCAGCCGTGCTTGTCGAAGAAAGCAGTAGATCTTGGTATACATTAATACAATGATGCCCAGTGGTAGAGCAAAGCCAAACAGGAAGAGGGCAATGCTGTAGACCAGCTGGCTGAAATTAGACAGGAAGGCAAAGCAGTACACAGCGCTGGATATGGTAACTGTGCGGAAGGCAAACTGTGGCGCTGCCAAGGCTGAGGCAGGGACCCAGAGCAGAGCCACTGTAAGTTTTATCCGTCGGTGCATTCTCGATCGGTACACCCAGGTGGGGTGTACCACTGTCAGGTAACGTGTCACAGCCAGAGCTGCCAGGGTAAAGACTGAAGCGGCTGAGCAGGCCACACCTAGGAAGCTGATGGCCTTGCACAAGAAGCTGCCGAACGGCCAGAAGCCCAGCGTGATGGCAGTGGTGTGGAAGGGCAGGCAGAGCAGCAACAGCAGGTCAGCAGCACTCAAAGCCAGCAGCAGTGTGTCCGTACCATGCGGGGGTTGACTTCCTTTCCTCCTCCTGCCGGTAAGAATGATGATGACCAGGGACTGGCCCACCAGACCAGTCACCAGAATTAGCCCGTCCATGATGGGTACCACGGTCTTTATCAAAGAGTCATTTGCCTTATTCATATGGTTAAGGCCGCTGCTGTTTACTTGCTGACCCAAAGTCTCCATGCACTCACGATAAAAGTCAATTTAGTAAGTAATCTAATGGGCTGTTAATGTTCCGCATCAGCAGAGCACGTTCACACAGTGTCTGCGTGATGCATCGTTTGGCTCCAGTTCATGTCTGAATTGTTAATCACAGGTGTGACTATTAAATCCGTTAAGTACTCCATAATTAAATAAATTAGTTAAGCAGTTATGTTCTGGTCAGTTGGTTTCTTCACTGACATCAAAACCTGTGCTCTCGCAGGAAGAGACAATAGAAAGAGTATGTTCCAGTTTATTTTTAGCAGTCAAGTGCCCAGAGATAGTCAAGTGGTTAAGTCTGCTTCCTCTTGAGGTGCACATGCTCCTGATCATGTCTGGTTGAATCCCTCTTAAAAAATCATCTCTCCCACTGTGTCACCTTCACTGTTTTCCAGCTGTTTGAAGAAACTACTTCAAGATGGTTGGCACTCTCCTCATCTGAAAGTCTCAGAAAAAACCTTATTAGAATGCTGTGCTGTTATCCAGTTTTACTCAGGAAAAAAAAAATTATAAACATGTCCTTGCACACTGGATTTTCCTTGGCTGCATCAGCATGTCCTTCATTATCCAAGGAAGAGCGGTTTGGGTCAAATCCGGAGAGATGTCAGTGCAGCAGTTACTCTGTGGCTTTATTGATTTTTTTTGAAGCCAGGCAACAGAGGACAAATTCATCCCAGCGGTTGCTAACAGACATTCCACTTTAAAAGCAGTCAATGCTACTTGATGCTAAGTGGTCACCGCGGCAGGAGGCATATTGTCCATTTTGAAGCTCTTCAGAGACTTGAAACATGTAGACTTCACAAGAAACGCATCACAGAAAGAAAAGTTGCCGTATAATTAACATCACCTTCAATAAAAAAGATGGAATCATCTTCAGATGAAGAGTAACTAACGTTTAGTAGTCCTCAGGTGTCACTTGGATTTCTACTCCTCTGATAGTCGGAAAGGCTCTGTCGTTTAAGTGGCAATGGTCTTCCTGACAGATTTGCACCAATATTTGCACAGTAACCAGAGGCAGAGCTGATCTGAAGAAGGGGGAGGGGTGACTGTTCGCTTTCTCATTGCATAATACTGGCTTGAACCAGCGTTATTCATCCCCGTTCAGTGTGTGATCTTCCCTCAGTCCAAGCAATTAGCTGCTCAAGTACACCTTTTTCTCATTTCTATTTTGTACAGCCTGATTGTCAAGGATGAAAAACACAAACCTAACTTTTATTTGCATGACTCTGTCAGGCTTTATGCTGATCTTTTAGTTGCATTTAGGTTGCTTAAGAAGGTGTTCAGCCTTTGAATTGTCCTGCATGAAGGTTGATTATGGTACTTTGTCACTCATCTGCAACATCTATTTAAGTGCAATTATTGACTTTTAGCAAAGAGCAAACATTTGCGCGTGTGTGCGAGTGCTTAGGTTTTTATTGTTGGATGTAAGTAGTCATAAACGTGGTTGCTAGTGTGACCAAGAACAGATGGATGTATATCTTGAGCCTGTAAGACTGCAGTACAGTTTTCATGTTATGTGTCTTGTAGGTACCACAGATAAAAATATTACTACTTCTCTATGCACTATGAGTGAGTGGACACAAGGACACAAGGATATCAAGAGCACCTGCTTGATCTTTTCCGTTCATGGTTGACTTCTTCACCCTGACTTATGTCCCTAAAGTGACTCAAGCTGTTCCAGTGCCAGTTTACTTCCCAGAACAAGAAGTCTCCATGAATGAGTGTCCACAGGGAGCTGTATTTGTATGTGCAGGCAGCCAGCCATAAAATGACAGGATGATACTACAGTACTTCCATTTTACTCTTTCTTTTCACTTTTAACCATTTTTTTCTTCCTCACAGTCTTTCATCATTCATGAACTGAGGTGAAGGGATGGAGATAACCTTAAAAGCATTTACCATGGCCTCTTTAATAAAGTCTCACAGAGTTAACTATGGGGGCAACTTGTTAAACCATGACAGTGATTAACGATTTGTTGAATTCTTGCTGAAGGCTCTCATTAAAGCTCTTACTTACACCCCTGAGAGGTGATATATTTTTATCGGGAAACGAAAAGAGTTTGTTCTTCTCGAGCCTTACAGTTTTGGCTGGACAACAAAAGAACCATAGTCAGAAAAACTATCGTCATGCGTCCAAAATATTTACAGACGGCCAACTTCTTCCTCCTCCTGCTCCACAGATGTAGGATCGGTTGAGGGCCTGGCATACCACCGTGGTTGGGATACACTCTACTGGACCAGTTACACCACCTCCACCATTACTCGCCATACTGTGGACCAGAGCCGCTCTGTGGCCTATAACCGCAACACTGTGGTCACTATGTCTGGAGAAGACCACCCCAGAGCCTTTGTGCTGGACGAGTGTCAGGAGTGAGTCATTAATATTGAAACTTGCTGTTCTGGACTGTATCAGGGCCCTGTTCCAATACTATTTTTCTTTTTTTTCCCCCTTTTAAACAGCACAGAGATTTATTTTAGTTCAGTCAACCATAACATTAGTACGAAGACATTTTGGGCACTCCCACTGCACATCATTATGCTTGTCTTTGTGCTTGTTCCCATCACAGTCTCATGTTCTGGACCAACTGGAACGAGCAGGCTCCCAGCATCATGAGAGCCTCTCTGAATGGTGCCAACGTGCTCGTGATCATCGGCAGTGACATTAAAACTCCCAACGGCCTGGCCATAGATCACCGCGCTGAGAAACTCTACTTCTCTGACGCCACACTGGACAAGATTGAACGGTGTGAATATGATGGGAGCAGCCGTTATGTAAGTCAGCCCTTTCATTTTACCTGGTCATAAAGACTACATCAAGACTTGTGTGAAATGACGCCTAAATTTTCTCCTCCAGGTTTTGTTGAAAAATGAGCCTGTCCATCCGTTTGGCCTGGCTGTGTATGGAGACTACATCTTCTGGACTGACTGGGTGAGGAGGGCCGTGCTTAGAGCTGACAAATACACAGGAGGAGATATGAAAGTGTTACGTGCTGACATCCCTCAGCAGCCAATGGGCATCGTTGCTGTGGCTAATGACACCAACAGCTGTAAGTATTATTCACTAAAATCACTGTCAAGTTTCTGTAGGTTGCCCCTCTCTATTAATTCCAGCTAGCACGGTGCCCTGGAGCACAGGATGATCTAATGAAGTCAATAATATGAGTTGCAGAGCAAAGGTCTCCATAACCAAATAAGACGTAACATTACTACCCTAACTCCCCCTCCTCAGGTGAGTTTTCTCCTTGCCGAACAAATAATGGAGGTTGCCAAGATCTGTGTCTGCCCACATCCAATGGACGGGTCAACTGCAGTTGCCGTGGGGACAGACAACTTCTGGAAGACAACACCTGCTCTTGTAAGACGGAGGCACCTTATAATCATTTAGAATAACATTTTACAAATCTTCCTCTTGATTAAAAGGTTCAGTGTTTCTGAATTTCAAATGTTTCTTCTTCACCAGCATTGAACATGTCATGTGGAAGTGTGGATGACTTTGAGTGTGGAAACGGCGACTGCATCAACTACAGCTTGACCTGTGATGGCATGACCCACTGCAAGGACAAATCTGATGAGAAGCAGTCCTACTGTGGTGAGTTTTTTTTTTTTTTTTTTATGGCGCTATTAGTCAGTGTAAAATGATCTGTCAGACATAGTCATTTACACTTTATTATTAATTTGCAGATAATTAGCTGATGGTTAAATTTAAATCAATTTAGATTTAGGTAGCGTAGAGGGAAATTTAGTATGTTTGATATAGATTATGTAGTGCGGTTTATGAGTTGTATTTATAAAATAGTGAATTAGTAGATTAGATCATATTTAAAGATGTGTGGAGATAACTCTAATCAACTGCTGTTCCTCCACAGCCAATCGAATTTGTAAAAAAGGCTACAGACGCTGCATGAACGGCCGCTGTATCGGCCACCAGTTCTGGTGTGATGGCACAGATGACTGCGGTGACCATTCTGATGAACTGCCCTGCAACAGTGAGTCATTTCTGTTCGTTTTATAGCTGCTACTAATTGAAAAATCATTAGTTAAGCCTTTCATAGTTGCACAAACAGAAACCATGTCAACCATGTTTGCCTGGTATCAGATTTGGCACAACTTAAACTTGTTCTATCCACACAATGCCATAATGATTTTGCCTAACTGATCAAATTTCCTGATCTGAACATTTTATCGTCACCTTAACTGGATTAATTCTGCTAGATAAGAACTGAAGAACACATTCAAAACGTAACTGGGCTGCAGGTCTTGGATGATCTGTTAAGGTTCTTCTGTTCAATTATGTTGTTGTTAACCAAATGAAATGCTTTCTGACAAGCACATAAATTAGACTAATTATAAAGTTAATTATAACTAGAAGGGTCTGTTTGTATGTGAGGATGTAGTTGTTCACCATTTGTAAAACCTCCTGTGCATCCTGCAGTGACCCTGTGCAAACCAGGAGAGTTCCAGTGCAAAGATGGAAGCTGTATCTCGAATTATAGTCGCTGTGACCAGGTGGTCAACTGTGAGGACGCTGGTGATGAAATGAATTGCCGTAAGTAACTTACCACAATGATTAAGAGGAAACCGGCTTAACAAGAAGCTAGTAAAGTTAGTGTTTAAAAACCTTTTCCATTACTCTCAGAACCCACCGATTGCTCCCGTTTCTTCCGCCTGGGAGTGAAAGGAGTGTCTTTCCAGAGCTGTGAGAAAACTACGCTGTGTTATCTGTCCTCTTGGGTGTGTGACGGCAACAATGACTGTGGAGACTTTTCAGATGAGAGAAACTGCCCAGGTTCGATGCTTTGTTCATGTCTAAATTCTTTCGGCTTCTGTGAAATAGAGATTGTACATTATGTTTTTGGGGGGTTTTGTTTTGGTTGTCTTGCAGATAAAAGGAAGCTTAAATGTCCAGTCAACTTCTTTGCCTGTCCCAGCGGTCGCTGCATTCCTATGAGCTGGACCTGCGATAAGGAGAACGACTGTGAGAACGGAGCTGATGAGACACACTGTGGTCAGTCTGCTGCATAGTTGTCCTCTTATACCCCTTTTTTTTTTTTTTGTTTCTTGAAAACACAAAGCATACCAGAAAAACCAGACTGTTTTTCTTTAAGCTTCCCACTGCACAAGGAAAAATATGACTTACGGCTAGGATAAATAAAATAATTCCTCCAAAATTCTGAGCTCTCTTCGCCATCCTTTGCAGACAAATTTTGCACATCCACCCAGTTTGAATGTGGGAACCACCGTTGCATTTCCTCCCACTGGGTGTGTGATGGCTCCGATGACTGTGGCGATGGTTCTGATGAGGACCAGAAATGCAGTAAGTGACATATTAATGTGAAAGTACTTTCTCCCACACCCAGTGGAAGCATTTAACTATGCGTAACATTTTCTCATGTTATATAATCATTTAACTTTCCCATAATGTTGTCACAGAATCCAAGACCTGCAGTCCTGAGGCTTTCCAGTGTCCCGGCTCCCACATGTGTGTACCTCAACGCTGGAAGTGTGACGGTGACAAGGATTGTCCTGATGGAGCTGATGAGAGTGTCAAGGCTGGCTGCAGTGAGTGTGACAGCTTCAAAATAAGCCAATGGAAAATCTACCCGCTTTGTGTTGTGATTGAAGAAATAAACCCCAGAGACACTCCAACATAGTTCCACGTCTGTTAACCGCACTGTGTTCTTTTCCACTTCCAGTGTACACCAACAGCACTTGTGATGTGGAGAATGAGTTCATGTGCCAAAACAGACAATGCATCCCCAAGCACTTTGTGTGCGACCACGACATCGATTGCTCCGATGGCTCGGATGAATCCCCAGAATGTGGTGAGTGTGCAGATAGACCACTAAATAGGTTGTGAGAGAGCGTGAGCTGTGATTACTTCTGTTGTAGCACCGAGGGGGGTTGAGGTTAATTATAAACATACTCCTGTTCTGATGTAGAGTACCCAACGTGCGGCCCAGATGAGTTCCGCTGTGCCAACGGCCGCTGCCTCAACCAGAAGAAGTGGGAGTGTGACGGAGAGTTTGACTGTCAGGATCGCTCTGATGAGGCTCCCAAGAACCCTCGATGCACTGACATGGGTAGGGATTATAATCACCATTTTAACTCTTTATAACTTTAATTTCCCTGCCAGCATAACGGATCATATGAGAAACTTTTTATTCAGAAAGGTCACAGCTGCATCCTGTTTTCAAAGTGACACTAATGTAACATGCCATTTGTCTATGATTTCAGAGAGGACGTGCAATGAGTCAGCCTTCATGTGCCATAATGGCAGGTGTTTGAACGAGACTTTGCTGTGCAACCGCAACGATGACTGTGATGACGGCTCGGATGAGCTCAACTGCTTCATCAACGAGTGCCTCAACAGTAAGATGAGTGGCTGCTCGCAGCTCTGTGATGACCTCAAGATTGGCTTTAAGGTAAGCCATCTATCTGGTAATGTTCTTACTCCACCATTTTTTAATTGGCCAAAATATTATATGTTTAATAGGCACACAGTTACCTCACAGACAAATGGGGTAACGCTCTAAATAATGAGTTAGGCAGGGCCTGAAGTAAAAAGTGGTTATAGATGACAACAACATGTTTTGGCTCTGTGTCTTAAAAGTAGGAGGTCAGTCTTAGAACAGCTTGAACTCTGTGTGAACTGTTGAGGCTGTGATCAGAACTTCATTTGAAAATGATTTGAAAACAATTTGTAGACCAAAAGGATTCACTTTAGGTTGGTGTGGGTGTTGAGGTTGTTGCAGATTGAATACTTACACATTTAATCATTCACAAATTCGCCATCACAGATTTTCCCGGGTGTCCGAGGGTGTGTGACTTCATTTTTGCACATACTGGCTTAGTGTACTGCAAATTCCCACATAATGGCGAAGGAGTAGAATTTGGAAGTGTGACAGTGTGCTTTGGTGTTCTTTTAAAACACAGATGTGCTCATAAAAAGTGACTGTTCAAGCTGATTTTGACTACTACTAACCCTAACCCTACCCATTTTAGCAGCACTTTACATCAGAATTAAAATGAGGCTTTTGATGAAAAGGAGTAAAAACGCATATCAGGTTAACTGACTGAGGTTTTGTAACAGGCTCTCGCAGGTTCTTGTAATTGGTCCAGACTCAGACATGAGAAGTGCCAGAACCTGGAGGCTGTGAGATTTTGACATTTCTCCTGTGCTCTTGGCGCCTTCAGTGCAGGTGTCATCCTGGTTTCCAGCTGAAGCGCGATGGGAAGACGTGTGTTGATATAGATGAGTGCACAACCACCTACCCCTGTTCTCAGCGCTGCATCAACACACACGGCAGCTTCCACTGTCTCTGCGTGGATGGCTTTGAACTCAGCCCGAATGATCCCACCATCTGCAAATCCACATCAGGTAAGGCATGCTTGTGTGTGTTTTGCATTTTGCTAGTTGCTCATCGGACAATTCAATTCTGAAATTCAATTTTCTGTCTGGTCACTGTGTGTAGAAGAGGAGCCCTACTTGATCTTTGCTAACCGGTACTACCTGAGAAAACTCAACCTGGATGGTTCCAACTACACTCTAATTAAACAGGTGAGACACGCTGGTTCTTAGTTCGAACTGCAGAAACACAACAAGTTCTTATCGTTGGTGCTTCACATAACTGTTCATACTGTACCTGCCTCTGTTCAGGGTCTGAATAATGCAGTGGCACTGGACTTCCACTATGCAGAGCAGATGATCTACTGGACAGACGTGACCACTCAGGGCAGCATGATCCGACGCATGCGTATGAACGGCAGTAACATGGAGGTCAGTGTGGAAATCAGACGTCCTTTTATCTATAGGAAATTGAAGTGGAACAACCAACGCATTCACCATTGTACTTTTTCCAAAAGTTGTGTGAGTCTCTGACTGGAAATTTCATCATTGTCTAACGCTCTATAAAACCTCATTTGGCAGGTTTTGCACCGGACCTCCCTGAGTAACCCAGATGGCTTGGCAGTGGATTGGGTTGGCGGGAACTTGTACTGGTGTGACAAAGGCCGAGACACCATTGAGGTTTCAAAACTCAATGGGGCCTACCGGACTGTTCTGGTCAACAGTGGCCTAAGGGAACCTCGTGCTGTGGCTGTGGATGTCCGCTATGGGTAAGAAACACAATTAACATTAGGTTTTACAAGCTACAAACATTCTCATATGCTTATGATGACTGCTGAACTATATTTTCAGTTTAAAGTAAATTTTAAAGATTCACTATGCTGTAACACCATCTTTATCCCCTCTTGGTTAGGTACCTGTACTGGTCTGACTGGGGCGACAACCCTCACATTGGGAGAATTGGGATGGACAGCACCAATCGAAGTGTCATCGTAGAGGATAAGATCACATGGCCCAATGGACTAACCCTGGACTTCATTAATGACCGTATATACTGGGCTGATGCCAGAGAGGACTACATTGAGTTTGCCAGCCTGGATGGCACCAACAGACACACAGGTAACCGACCAGTACACAAACAAGATACAGATACCTTCTACTTTTACACACTTTTCCAACTGGTTTATGACAGTGGGCCTCAAGTTGCATATATTGGTCTGTAGAAATATAATATCTGTATATGTGATGAGCATTTTCTCATTGTGTTTTTCTTATGATTACACTCAGGTAGTAATAGCAAATAGAAAGTACCATTAAAACGGAAAGTTGGAGGCAGGAAGCTGTCAAATGCCACACAGTTGCAAGCTTGAAAAAGACAGAAGATAAACTCGAGGCACCATTTTGGAAGCATTTATAATTTAGTGTGGTGATGGACTGAGAAGCTTTAAGTGTTTTTTATCTTGTCTGCTGAACACGAGAAATGATTTATGACAAAACCACACTGGAGTGAGACAAGGAAGTGCAGAAACTGAATATTCAGCTGTTTAAGTTCTGATGCGGCCAAATTTTGTACGGTGACAGGCTAATGGGCTCGTCAGCTGTCTGCATGAGTTTCCTCTTGCGTATTCACATAATTGTTTGGGAACCACCGAGCATACGCAAACAGGTCAGATTGTTGTTCGCTGGACTGGAGTCCTGCAGCTTAGACCCAGGAGACAGAAACTCTGAATAGGGGATATTGTTCTGATCAGTGAGGCCTCAAGCATGTATGACGTCTGCACAGCGTTCTGTTGTTTGGCACGCTCACTACAATAGTTGATATTGTCAGCTAACCAGGCGTGCAGAGGAATTCTGGAGCGCAGCAGGCGTTTGTTTAGAAATATCTCACATTGGCTAAGCCCTGTTCTATACATATTGATAGCTAGCTATGGCATCCCATCATTCCTTGGGTGAAGAATGAACATAATGTAGACCTGTGGGTGTATGTTCAGCGTTGTCCTACGGAAAGAAACAGTCAGATGGAAGCATGTTGGAAGGAAAACTACTTTTTATTCAAAGTAACAATTCATAATAGAACCGCCTCGCATTAGCTTGGGGGAGTTAGTCGACCAGTGTGTGTCACTCATTCTTTGATACACACACACACACACACCATACAAACACCAGTGTGGTCTTGTATGTGTTTGCAGAACAAGATTGAGCCTGTTTGAATTTAGATAAGGACTGACCAAAGGAAGCTTTGTGCTAATCTGATTAATATCACAGTTCAACATGCTGCTGTAAACTTACTCCTATCATATGATTACAACGTTTAGTTTCTTAAAACACCTCACTTGTTATCATCTTTTTTTTTTTGCCACGTGTGTTTCTTCTTTCATGTGTCGCTCCATGCGTGTGTGTGATGTATTTGGATTGCTGTGTTTTACAACAGAGACTAATGGTGTGTTTCCATAACACACTGGCCTCAAATACTGAGAGCAAACACATGAAATGAAGTATATGGGAGTAGAAAAAGTGCAGTTAGAGTGTAAAACCTAATGAGGCACACAAACCATTACATAACACACAGATAATAGTGGAGCCACTGTAGCTGTGCACCCCACCCTGCCTCTGTTTTACATTAACTTTGTTTGCAACATCTCAGCAGCAAGAATAAGAAAAGTTTGATGACTAAAATCACAACATTATGTTGTTGTTATTATCAATAGTACAGATGTACTGTACCTGACCATTCATTCAGTTGTTTTCTCATGAACAATGTGATTTAATGTTTGTCTGTTACTTCACAGTGCTCAGTCAGGACATCCCCCACATCTTTGCAATGACTCTGTTTGAGGAGTACATCTACTGGACCGACTGGGAGACAAAGTCCATCAACAGAGCTCATAAGACTCTAGGTACCAACAAGACCACCCTGATCAGCACCCTGCATCGGCCCATGGACATCCACATTTACCATCCGTATCGTCAGCCTGAGGGTAAGAGACAGGATGTAGTAGAAGTTGTGTAGGAACGGACATGTAAAAGTTTGGGAATTTGATGGAAAATAATAGAATATATCATTTCTAGTTCATCTAATTGTACACCCACTGTGTTTATTTGTTTTTGTGAAATTAAATCTTAACATCAAGTCCAAGACAGAAGATTTAAATAAGCATTAACCTGTGTTAAGGTGTTTATTATTATATGTATCAAAATGTAAAGATACAAAGATATCATGAAGCCTCTTCTGAAAAACTTATTCAAGCAGTCAGAGGTTAAAACATTGCCCCTCTTTCCGTCTCTTTCACAGTGCTCAACCATCCATGCCAAACAAACAACGGCGGCTGCAGTAACCTCTGCCTCCTCTCCCCTGGTGGAGGCTACAAGTGTGCCTGTCCCACCAACTTCTACCTGGCCAGCGATCAGCGTACCTGCATGTCCAACTGTACAGCCAGCCAGGTAATGAAACTGTGTAAATATCATCATCACTGTCAGTGTGACTGGATGACTACAGTTGATAAGTGAATTTTCATCTCTCCATGTCTCGCTGTGTCTTGTTTGATGAACTGCTTGTGCCTGTTGATTGTCTATTGACAGCTGGCAGGCTGCCCAGTGCTACTGTAGCTGTTGCTTTTGTCAACAGCATTGAAGCAAAGGAGCGCTGGTGTTATGCCCTATCATCACTTTGATTCATTGATTCATTTCCCTCTTCCTGCTGTAGTTTGTATGCAAGAATGACAAGTGCATTCCTTTCTGGTGGAAATGTGACACGGAGGACGATTGTGGTGACCGGTCAGACGAGCCAGCAGACTGCCGTAAGTGCTCAAGAAAGATAATTTGGATAGTGTGTCGCATTCCTGTAACATAAGTTCTTGTGATTTAGTTTTGATCTTTGTGGTCCTGATGAACTGTGTTTTGTTTTGTTTTTCCATGACAGCTGAGTTTAAATGCAGGCCGGGGCAGTTTCAGTGTGGCACCGGCATCTGCACCAACCCAGCTTACATCTGCGATGGAGACAATGACTGTCAGGACAACTCCGATGAGGCCAACTGTGGTATGTATCAATATCGTACACATTTAATAATCTGCATCCTGGCTATTTTCTTTCTTGTATGTTCACGACTTCAACAACTCTGTGGCTTGTTTGTCTGTCTGTGTATCTGCACCCTAGATATTCACGTTTGCCTGCCTAGCCAGTTCAAATGTTCCCACCCGAGCCGCTGCATCCCAGGCATCTTCCGCTGTAACGGCCAGGACAACTGCGGAGAAGGAGAGGATGAGAAGGACTGCCGTGAGTAGAAGCTTTTTCTTAGCTACATCCCACATAATCTAATGCCACCTCTGATATGCTGTTCTTTTACTTAGATGCTTAATTTCACAGAGTAACTATAAATCTGTTATTTCCACCTATAGCTGAGGTCACATGTGCGCCCACCCAGTTCCAGTGTGCCATCACCAAACGCTGCATACCTCGTGTCTGGGTGTGTGACCGCGACAATGACTGCGTGGACGGATCTGACGAACCCACCAACTGCAGTAAGACTCCCATTTTATTTTCCATTTCTTCATTCTGAGTCATCCTAATCAGTTCTCAAATGTAACCACCCCCGTGTTTCCCTCTCCAGCTCAGATGACGTGTGGCGTGGACGAGTTCCGCTGTAAAGATTCTGGACGCTGCATCCCCGCTCGCTGGAAGTGTGACGGCGAGGACGACTGTGGTGATGCGTCAGATGAGCCAAAAGAGGAGTGTGGTAAGAAGATGTTTAAAATTAGACAGATGCAATGAAGAGGTTAGGATTTAGTTCTTTCTGTTTTTTTATGTTAGTGACAGTAACATCTTCTGTGGTTTTTACAGCTGAGAGGACATGTGAGCCATACCAGTTCAGATGTAAGAACAACCGCTGTGTGCCGGGCCGCTGGCAGTGCGACTACGACAACGACTGTGGGGACAACTCAGACGAAGACAAGTGTAGTAAGTGTCACTTTCAGCTTGGAGACAACGCCTTCGTACTGTCAACATTTGTTGTCTCATCTTGTCCAGTTTCACTCACACTCATGCCTTGTCCACTGGTAACATACTCACTTTGCATCCTTAACTGGTTAACTGTGCATACTAAGTCACTTGTTCAGCACTAACATCCGTTCACTCTCATTTCTGATGCATCTCACCTCACCTGATGTTCGTTTCATTTCATACTGTCCTGTTGGCATGAGCCGTGAGGTAAGTTACTCCACCTTCACTTGTCAACTGCTCCTCTCCGCTGTGTCTCCTCTCTCATGCTCCTGTCCAACTGTGACCCGTGCCCACCTGTGAGAGTCTGCAAGCTGAGCCAGAAGTAGATTCATTTAGTAACATTGTTGTAGTTGTTCCCTTTTGCCACTAGATGCCGCTGCACTGGCTTTATTTTTAAGGCTAATTTTGATTATTACCACAAATATAACATGGAAAATAAACGTAACACAAATTAAAGGAGCATGAAGAAGAAACTGTGGTGGCTGCAAACTGTGTGAAAATTCTGAAAGGCCCTATCTAGAGCCCGACTGTCCGTTCTGGGTTACTGTAGAAACATGGTGGTTCATTAAGGTGGCCTATGTGGTTGAGGACCTGCTGCGTCTCATTTATCATTTATTTTTAGATGATTGTACACTAATGAAAACATACATGATTACACACTGGACCTTTAAATCAAAAAAATGCAATAAAATAACACTGAGACTTATTGAGCTCCTTTCATTCTCTCACATGGTCTCTCTCCTTCGTCCACTGTCGTCCAAACCTTTGTGATGTGTTTTGTGCTGAAGGCTAAAACAACCATACTGTAGCTCACCGTGAACGTTGTTTACCGGTGTTGTAACTGACCTTGTCTTTCTGGTGCAGTGCCTCGACAGTGTTCAGAAAGTGAGTTCGCCTGCACGAACGGCCGCTGTATTGCTGGAAGGTGGAAGTGTGATGGAGACCATGACTGTGCTGATGGATCTGATGAGGTGCAGAAACCCTGAAGTTTGAGCATCCTTTTAAGTCGTATCTTGTATTATTCTAGAAAGAAAGTTCAGTTGTTTTAGTTTTAAGTTGTGCTTATAAAAGCTGATCCCCTGGTGTTTCTTCAGCACGGCTGCGATCTGAAGTGTGACAACGACCAGTTCCAGTGTAAGAACGGACACTGTATCCCCATCCGCTGGCGGTGTGATGCCGACCCTGACTGCATGGACGGCAGTGATGAAGAGAATTGTGGAAGTTCTGGTAAGTGTATGTTTGTGTGTGTATGTATTATGAATTTTATTGTATTTTAATTGTTTTATTGTCTTTAAAAATACCATGAGCATGAATATCAGATTTCAAACCACACCATTTGTAAAAAATCTCTTTCTCTGTTTTCTCAGCTGGGCGTCTCTGCCCTCTGGATGAGTTCCAGTGTAACAACACTTTGTGTAAACCCCTTGCATGGAAGTGTGACGGGGAGGATGATTGTGGGGACAACAGTGACGAGAGTCCTGAAGAGTGCAGTGAGTATCACCTTGTGAATCACACACACGTTAAATTTGTCAGTCTTCATCCTTTGTCCTGAACCCCTCTGTCCTCTTTTGTCCTTCTTGTCTTCTTTCTCTGTTCGGCTCTTAGGAAAGTTCCAGTGTCCTCCCACCAGAGCTTTCCGTTGCCAAAATGACCGTGTGTGCCTGCAAGTGTCAAAGAGGTGTGATGGTGTCAATAACTGTGGAGACAACTCGGATGAACTGAACTGCCGTGAGTTGTGGAGTCGTTTAAATCTGTGTGAAATCCCTTCCTTCCTCAACTTTGATTGAGGTCTTTGCTGACCTATATGCGTGTTGGCGGCTATTAAATTTCTACAGAGGCCCCTCCAGCTGTTCCCACCTGTGAGAAAGATGAGTTCCTGTGTGCCAATCACAGATGCATCAGCTCCACTCTACGCTGTAACTTTTTCAACGACTGCGAGGACTATGGCTCTGACGAGATCAACTGCAAGACAGGTGCCTCATTTCAAAACTGATTTCTGTTTTACAGCTGGATCAAAGATCTGATCTTTCAGTGTCAACCATCAGGTGAATCGCTTACACTGACTCATGTTCAACTTGTTCCTGTGTTCACGTTCAGACACCAAACTAAATGACTGTAGGAGTAACAGGACTCAGTGTGGTGATGGAGACGAGGCCCACTGCGTCACCAACGGCACAGACTCCTTCTGCTCCTGCAAACCAGGCTTCCAGAAGACAGGACACCACACCTGTGGAGGTACACATGCACAAAACACTGACAAACTTACTTGGATATTGATGCTTTGAAGGCGAGGAGCTGGACTGTTTTTCTGTTCATATTTTTTTTCAGATAAGAATGAGTGTCTCCAGTTTGGAACCTGTTCCCACATGTGTAACAACACCAAAGGCTCCTACAAATGCAGCTGCCACAAGTACTTCACCAGGATCAATGAGACCTGCAAGGCTGACAGTGAGGACCAGAACTGCATCTGTTTTGTGCCTTCAAGGCTTCCTTTTGAAACTCATAACAAGTTCCAATTTTAATTTCAATGGCCATCCTTTTTCTCTTTTTTACTTCTAGACATGAACAGCAGTCGACAGATTCTCTACATAGCCGACGACAATGAAATACGCAGCCTGGACCCTGGCATGCCTAACTGGCGCTATGAACAGACCTTCCAGGGCGATGCCAGCGTACGTATTGATGCAATGGACCTGCACGTCAAGACCAACCGCATCTTCTGGACCAACTGGCACACGGGTCGCATCTCGTCCTATGAACTTCCTGGACCATCCACATCGTCGACCTCCTCCAACTCTCACCGTAACAGACGGCAGAGTGAGGGCAGGATCACCAACCTGCAGGTAAAGCTGCTTAAATATGTGTGAAAAGACAAACTCTCCGTCATACCAATGTAAATACACCACACACACAAACACACCCTGTCTGCTCATGTCTAGATCAAAGAGCTGAAAATGCCTCGTGGTATTGCGGTGGACTGGGTGGCTGGAAACCTGTACTGGACCGACTCTGGTCGAGATGTCATTGAAGTGGCTCAGATGTCCGGCCAGCACTGCAAGACCCTCATCTCTGGCATGATAGACGAGCCATACGCCATTGTTGTGGATCCACAGAGAGGGTAAGAAAGAGTGCTGAGCTCTTTGATGATAGTTTCAGGTCATATTAAACATATGATTTCTATCTTGGCTTTATATCTTAAAAAATGTGTGCTTCTTTTCAGTACCATGTACTGGGCAGACTGGGGGAACCACCCTAAAATTGAGACAGCTGCCATGGACGGCACTCTGAGACAAACTCTAGTTCATGAGAACATCCAGTGGCCCACAGGTCAGTATTGCATCAGCAATGTATGATTTTATCTTAACACTGTTTTGTCCAAGGAAAGGAAAGAACGCATGTTATGTCTCAGCAACGTCCTGCAACATCTAACAGCACTTTATCTACATAATGTGTCATATCTTTATCTGCTTCTGTTCTGTCTCTACAGGTTTGGCGGTGGACTACTTCAACGAGCGTCTTTACTGGGCAGATGCTAAACTCTCAGTGATTGGCAGTGTTCGTCTGGATGGCTCAGATCCTGTCATCTCTGTCTCCGGCATTAAAAACAGTTGAGTCCTTTCCACGCTGCCTTGAAACATGAAATAAATCTAACATTAATTTAACATGTAGACGTTTCTCTTTTTAACCCATTCATCTTTGCTTTTCTCATTTCCAGACCTGCTCCATCCATTCAGCATAGATATCTTTGAGGACTACATATATGGGGTCACTTATATCAATAACGTTGTCTTCCGGGTCAACAAGTTTGGCAAAGGCTCCACGGAGAATCTGACCACAGGCATCAACCATGCTACTGACATAGTCCTCTACCACCGTTACAAGCAGCCAGAGAGTGAGTGCTCTGCATCCTGAAATGAGACTGATTTAAGTTTTATGCAGATGAATATAACCAATAAATGAGAGCGTTTTTATACATTTCATACAGTTTTTCTTACTGAAAATCTTGTTTCTCTCTGCACAGTGACTAACCCATGTGACAGGAAGAAATGTGAGTGGCTGTGTCTGCTCAGCCCCAGTGGTCCAGTGTGTACCTGCCCTAACAACTACGTGGCCGACAATGGGACATGCGTGGAGAGGCCGACCCCCACCCAGTCACCATTCTGTAAGTCTGCAGATATACGGTACAATATTCTCCGTTCTGCATGCTGCGTAAAATGTTGGTTCATATGAAACTCCCCCTCCACAGCTCCTCCCTCAGGGCCATGCGATATTCAGTGTCAAAACGGTGGGAGCTGCTTCCTCAATGCCCGTCAGGTGGCCAAGTGTCGCTGCCAGGCCAGCTACACTGGAGAGAGATGTGAGATCAACCAGTGCAGAGACTACTGCAAGAATGGAGGCACATGCACTGCTTCTCATACGGGTAAGAGCATGATACACCTCTGCCGATGTTCATGGCCATGGTCATCGCTTTTCCTTACTGAGTAGTTAAACAAGAAGACATTTAGGCTAGTTAATATTAATTTCTTTTCATAGGAGAATGTGTATTACTAGGTCACAGGGGTGTATATTTCTGTAGCATTAAATTATCCTTCATAATGATTTTGTTACCCCAAGGTGAGTGAAATTACCCTAATCTCTCTGGAGGTTAATAAATAGGGCGTTTCATTGTGGAAAAAAAATTCTAACTAGCAAATTATCAAGAATATTTCTTTTTGTCCTAGGTGCCCCAACCTGCAGATGTCCAAAAGGCTTCACAGGGCCCAACTGTAACCGCCACACTTGTCAGGATTACTGCCTGAATGGAGGCAACTGCTCGGTCAACACGGGCAACCAGCCAACCTGTAGCTGCCCGCTGGAATACCAGGGAGACCAGTGCCAGTACAGTAAGTGGAAGTTTATGTTGTCATAAAGGTGTTTACTGTATTTTGTGGATGATACAATAGTCTGCATGAATGCTCAGCTTCTTTGAGATTTAGCCTCCTGTTGTTGTTTTTGATACAATCTGTAGCAAGTTTGAATCATTTCTTTGCCTCTCACACGTCTTCCATCTCATCCTCAGGTAAATGTGAAGGGTATTGTCACAACGGTGGAACCTGCTTACAAACCTCTAACGGCACCAAACTCTGTCTGTGCACCACTCAGTACATTGGATATCAGTGTGAGCTGGACAAATGTCAGTTCTGTGGAACGGGCAAGTGTTTGACGTCATCCTCAGGCGAGGTTTCCTGCAGGTAGGTACACCGTGGAA
Organism: Protonibea diacanthus; assembly: GCA_028641955.1. Classification (NCBI taxonomy): domain Eukaryota; kingdom Metazoa; phylum Chordata; class Actinopteri; family Sciaenidae; genus Protonibea; species Protonibea diacanthus. Next base: position 13,131,825 of record CM053984.1, read on the forward strand.
CGTGAATTCTGCACTTAAATACATTAGACTTTGATTTGTAAATGTAAAAATGTTGTTAATGTTTATGTTTGACTGTTCAGTATCAGCTGGGCAAGGTCAGACATCACTGCTCTTTACAGCTTACACTGATTGAAAAGTATTCTAGTATTAATACATTTTGTATCTTTGTGTCTTTGTGTTTGTAGCTGTCCCAACGGTCAGACTCAACCCAGCTGCTATACCTGTTTGGACTACTGCTCAAACGGACAATGTACAGTTGACACTCGTACGCTGCTGCCTCAGTGCAAGTAAGATATGACACCCAACCCCAACTAACTATATATTTATACGCACATATATATACTGTCTGTCTTTCAAACTCACACAGGGAAAATGCAAATTCCCTCAGTGATATCTTGCACCTTAATAACAAAGTACATTCTGTGTTTATGCTGTCTACAGATCTCTCAATCCACAGTGTGTAAATAAACTTTTCTACTGAGGCCTATTTCTGAAAATCCCACTCTCCTCCATTCCCTGACTATAATATTATAATTTATACTGTGATATAAATTAAAAGGAAAATAGAGAGAGGAAGATCCTTTTTTTCTGCTCAGCTTTTCCACTGCATTAAAATGATGAATATGAAAACAAATTAAAAACTAAAACTGAAGTCTGCCCACTTCAGTATAAAACTGCAGTGATGTTGTAGTATCAGATCAGGCTGGAGTGTCTAGTCACGAACAGATTTCTAATAAACAGCTGTGTCAGTCTGGTAAATTTGCCAAGATTGGTCTTGTTTATCCTCGCTGATGTCAGAGACTCCTCAGAGCAAAAATAAGAATATTGAAACGTCCTTCATGATGCAGGATCGGAGTGATTTCCAGGTCAAGCGAGAAACGATTGAATTAGAGAATCGAACACACACAGACACACACATGCACTTTGTAACTCTGGCTTGTGTGTCCAGGTGTCCTGTGGGATGGACGGGTTACAGATGTGAAATTGCATCAAATTCTGTGGATTCCGCTGCTTCCAGTGGAAGTAAGTCGCACAGCTCAGACACTCTTATTGGTAAAACTTTGCGCTTTGGTCCTATTTGCTCACTTTATTTGCCTCCCTTGCAGGTACTGCCTCTGTCGTTATACCAGTGCTTCTACTGCTGCTGCTGGCACTTCTTGTGGTTGGTGCCATCTTGTGGTACAAGCGGAGAATGCGTGGGTGAGTCCTGGTTCAGATACTTCAGATCCAATCTCCCATTTTTCATCTGTTCCTCACACCTATGCTACCTAGCTTCTCTTTCTTTCTTACCTTTTGATAACCATCTATATTTCCTGTCTCCCAGGTCTCTATGGCCAGGCAAATCTCGTTCTCAGTGCTCGCGGTAACTTCATAGGGTTACATAATTCACCTGTTGACCCACAAATCCTGTCCCCTCCCTCCCTTCCTTAATATCCTGTCAGATTGATGCTGTCTGTCAGTCCATTTGTCCTTTCTGTTGGTCAGTGCAGAAATCTGTCCGTCTGTCCTTGCCTGCCATCTCCTGTTTGCCTCCCGGGGTTTCCCACCCAGCAACAGGGGCCTCTTGACTCTTATCTGAAGTAGCTTTTTGCTGGTGATGCGCAAACAATTGAACTGTTTCGTCCTTCTTACGTCTCCATACCTTCCCTTGTTTCCATGTGTAAATGTTAGGCTTACGCTCTGTGCTTGCATAGGAAAATACACAACTGTGCATCTATGAAAAATGTGTTATATGCTTGCAAACAGCCAAATATTTGCAGTGTGAAAATCCAGCATTCTCCACAACAGACATGCTGCAGTATATTTTCTGGGTTTGATCAAATGGCCTTTTGTTAAAAGTTCATTTGAAAACCTTAAATGTTTGTTGTTTTGATTGTGTGGATTGTATGTTGCTGGTGCTGTGTCAGTACCTGGTTTATGCGTGAAGTTGTGATCCGTTTCTAGCCACTGTGACTTGTTTCTCCCAAAAATAGTTTTTAAATGAAGGTCTAAACCTGTGCTAATAACATAATAATAAGTTTGTTAATCTGTCTGTCTGCAGTGCAAAGGGCTTCCAGCACCACCGAATGACAAACGGAGCCATGAATGTTGAGATCGGAAACCCCGCCTATAAGATCTATGAAGGAGATCCTGATGATGACGCTGGGGAGCTCCTGGATTCAGACTTTGCTTTGGACCCAGACAAGGTAAATCTAAAAGCACATTTATAAAAACAGTGCATTCACACAAATCACAGAAATATCTCTTCGCTGTTATTAAAGCCATGCTGATAGTACATGGGAGGAGTGAAATTTAATTTTGCTGCCATTTTTCTAAAGAAAGCAGCTCTTGTTCTACCTAAACATTGTTTTTGGACGGACACACATGCTTTGACCCCAGTTTGTATTGAGGTAGTGGCTGAAATCTTGCTAGAATATGTGTTTCAGTGCCAGCTCGAGGGGTGAGCAACATAAAGGAGGAAACACAGTGAACCAAATTTAATTTACCAAGTTAATTAAATAAAAGAGAAACAAAGAACAAACTATGCGGTTGGGGGAGGCTCACACATGCACACACATGTCACACATGTCTTTGATGCTTTGGCAGTATTGTTCACATGATAGTCATGTAAATAAAGCATATGGAATTGAAATTACAGTGAGAGAGGGAGGAGGAGGGTCTTTTATTAAGCTTTGTCAGGTGCTACGGTCAGGAGCATCCGATTGGTGATTGGACTTTGTGAAACAAAAAACCAGAACAGGCACATTGTACAACATAATGGACATAAAAAAATAAAAAATAAAACAAAGCAGCTATCTGCAAGACTTTTAGTCACGAGATGAGATATTTGTTGTTGGGATTTGAGATAACTTTTAAAAGCAAAAATATTTTTTGTAATTTGTGTGAACTGACCTTTTCAAGCACTACTTTCATATTTAAAGAACCTCATGTCTTTTGAGTCACCATGTAATTTTCTTCACTCTGCAGCCCACTAACTTCACCAACCCAGTGTATGCCACCCTGTACATGGGCGCCCACAACAGCCGCAACTCTCTGGCCAGCACAGATGAAAAGAAGGAGCTTCTCTCCCAGGGCGATGAGGACATGAGTGACCCACTGGCGTAGAGCTTGGCACGGATTGAACTCTGCCAACGTTGCCCTGCCCTGCCCGACACAGTGCTGAGCCAACCAGCTCTCTCATCTTATGCCTTTACCAACTGAAAAGAAAAGCAACAACAAAAAAAGCGAGAACACTGTATAAAATGTATAAAATGAAGGACTACTTTTTTAAGTGATTGCAGTATTATATTTTGTTCTTTGACAAAAAAATTCCTCTGGTGACAAAAAGGAACCATTTTATAGACATTTATTCAGTTCTTCTTTTTAATTTTGCTCACCTCCTCCTCACAGCTCTCCCTCCCCTCTCACGCATATAGCCACTACCTCTGTGCAAATGTAAAAGATAAGAGAGATACAAATGGCAGTGGAACAATTTTAATTTTTTATTTTTGTATGACTCGTATAAGGGGGAGAAGAGAGGGAAAAAAAAAAAAAAGAATATTGTTCCATCCTAGAAAACGTTGCCAAGTCTTTGTTGCTCATGAACGAGAGGAGAAGTGTCAATGCTCACTATGAATGCTTCCCGGATGCCGGTTCGGCTCAGTCTTTCACATTGTGTGTATATGTACGTTTGCTGCTGGAGGTCTAAAGGTGGACCGAGGCTGGGAGAGAAATGAGAAGTTGTTAAACTGCACGTGTACACATGGAGGACCCCGCATCGCAGACAGTGTCTGTTCTGTTGTCTCAAAGAACTACATTCAAGTGATTGTCTTTTACCTTCTTGCACAGACTAAAGTTATATATTTGCATATATATAAACCTATTAACAAAGTGTCTTGAAAATATACCCAGGAATACAAACATCAGTAACAAATAGCAGTCTGTACTTTGTAACATTTTTTTTTTTTTAAAGTCATTGTATAATTGACATACTCTGTCAGCAATGAATGAGTCAAATGGCAGTGTGTGAGTGTGCTGGATGAAGATGATTGTAATAAAGTCCACATTCCAGGATGAATAATGTCTGGGATGGATATCCGTGGCCTTGGTTTAGCCTACTGCAGGACACTCTGGACAGGATTTCGCTCTGAAACTGTTCTAGAAAGTTCTTTTTGGGAGTGACGACAAGCTTCTGTGAATTTTTATTTTTTCTTCCGGTCATCACTGAAAAACAATCTGCAACAAATAATTAGCTGAGAATGGTTACATTTAGCTTTTGTTCCATGTCTTTTTGATTGTAAATGTGCTTTCAGGAAAGGCCAGGGAGACCGTTTGATGGTACGTACGTGTGTGGGAGATTGAGTTTTTTTTTTTTTTAATTGTATGTAATTACATGGACATGTAATTTAGGTTAATGCTCATTGTTAAGTGCATTCCCAGGAAGGGGACTGATCAGCTTCCTGATAAGCATTCCTTTGTTAATTCCTTTGCCTTGCTGCTAACGCTAACCATCTATCTGTCTGTCAAACTGGATTTAAGTCTGTCTCTGCTCACCACGCTGCTTTTAACCTTTACCTGCCATATCACTCTGCATGGTGCTCGCACACACATCCCATCCTAGAGGAAGCTCTCTGGCTTTGCCCCTCACTTGTTAACAGTATTCATCACTTTTTTTTTTTTTTTTAAACATCCTGCTCTGTTAGATTTTCACCCGATTTAGAATAATCATTTTTCAGTTGGAGAATTTCTTTTGGTGGCAAAAACCCACATGGATATTTGTGGTTCTGATTGTTTTGTTATGATTCTATTTCTTTTTGATATAAGAAATTAAATGGATTTTTATAGTAGAAATGTACGGTGGCTCTGTCCGTCATTTGGAGAGATGGAGAGGAAAATATCAGTCGCTTATTTCTTGCTGCATTACATCAGAACTTAACATCAAGTATACATTAAAAAACAAGTTAAGAAATAAAACATGAACATGTAGTAATCGCTTGTTTTGAATGTTGCTTCATCAAAGAAAGACCTTTTTTGTTGGTGTAATCAAAGTCTTCGGTCATGTAGTTACATCATTCATCTTATTTATTAAACAGGAAGTGTCATCTTTCAGTCAATAGACAATATCATGGATCATGTCTTCTGAAAAGTAAATTTCTTGATTTGAATGTACATTAATATAAATGTCCACTTATAGAATAGTGTCTCATACAATTTTAAGCCAAATTAAGTAGTGTAAAGAGCTCCCTTTGTGCCAATGTAAGTTTAAACAGTCGTTAGCAGGAAACGCATCATCTCTATTAAAACAGGAGACTAAAAAATAAAAGCTTCAAACAGAAGACCTTCACCGTCCTTCATCCATCACCACATCGATAGCAGGTTAATGTCATCTGGGCCCTTAAACAGCAGTTCATGTGGATTCTTCTTCATACATTTGTCACTTCCCAAATGTCACTTAAAAGTGTGACAGAAAGTGTTGTCAAAGTGTATAACATTCAGTTTTTTAAGAACTATTTGGACAAGTTATGAGCTTAACGACAAGAAGTAGATAAAAGTAATCTTTAAAATTATTATTCCCCTTCTCTTTTTAGTTTTTGTATGCCTTAAAAAGCTGTAACTTTCAACTGTTGCATATTGTCAGTAATGATAAGGCTAATGTTATAGTACAAGGCAATAAAAAATACAATCTTTAACAAATGAAAGATGTAAAATAAACAAATTATGGCTGACTCATGAGAAATAACACTGTTTACAGGAAAAAAGGCACTTCTTAAGCAAAACATGAGACATTTGAGACATTTTGGTTTGACTAGTTTGTCCAAAAGAACGAGAAGATACATGAAGTCTTTCCTCCCATATACATGCGAATAAATTCAACAGTTGACAATATTAAGTCTTGATTGAATGTGTTGGTTTAATGGTAGGAAACAGTCCCCAGGTGTCTCATGATAATATTGAAGCGTCTCAGTTATTTGGAGGAAGGCTTTGCAAGTGTCTTCAAGGCAAACATCCCAGCAGCAGAGTTGGTATCTTCCCTTGGCTGCCACCCAGTCTAAGTCCTGCTACGACTGCATAATCTGAGGAAATTAACGGTCTTGGGAATAAGATCCACATGTTGGCAGGCACTTGCCAGTGAAAGCACCGTTCTTCCTGCATTGTGGTCCGCCAGTCCTCGACTAACCTCACCTGTCTTGTAGTCGTCCGCCGACTTGTCTCCTTCTCAATGGCAACAGAGCAGGGAAAGTCTTGTGTTTGCAGTGAGACAGGAGTGACCCATTGTGCTTCTGTAATGATGCCTGCTCACTTAAAGTGGCTGTAAAAGGGCCTCCATAAATAAATAAATTACCCAGCTAAAACAAGGGCTCTGTCCTGTCCCTCTTTTCAGTCTTTGTGATCTGCAGCCTCAGGGTTGAGACAGACCATCGGGACACAGGGAGGAAGGTTATAATAGGAAGGAGGGGGGAGTATAAGTGACGAATAAGTGGTTTAGGGTCTCTTCCAACCGCTCCGGATCAACGCGTCAGCTCGCAGGAAAGGCTGGTTTCGGAGATCTGTGAGTATGCATGGAGAGAGGGGTGAGAAACAAGGGGGGCACACATGTTAGAGGACCCAGAGGTCAATCTGCAAACAGGCTTCTACTTACTAAACTTCTTTTGCAGTGTTTTTAAGCCATAAATGCCACTTTATTAGGTACACCTAATCAACTGATGTGTTCCTATTATTTTGTCCACCTCATTTATATTAATGAGAGTGGGCTAAGTAACAGAAACACCTCTCTCTATAATGCAATATTGTTCAGGAGCACCACAAACTACATTCTCCATCTGAAATATACTTTAAGAAACAAAATTTAAAAAACTGACTAACAGAAACTGAACATTAAAAACCTAATTTGTTAAGGCCGTTGCTTCAAACTGTATTACTTTTAGCTAGGTGTACCTAATAAACTGGCAAATGACTCTATGCTGTAGTATATTTCAGTAAAACAATCATCAAATAATCTGAAATAACTTATGCAGGTAAACTTTGTATTAGAAATGTAAAAATAGCAGATAATAAACAGTGCAGACTTAACACTGAATGACACATTCCCATAACCTTGTATTTGAACTGGCAGTAGTGACACACAAAACAGTGAAATCCAAGGCTTTGGGAATGTGGTTATAGCATCACTAATAATGCAGCCGTCATTATTACAGTTACAGTACAATGGTCAACAAGCTCTTCAGTTTTCTGAGCAACAATAAGGCTAACTGTGCCTAAAGTGAAAAGAAACCTTTTAGTATCTTTAGATACAAACTGTTTGCATTTAATGTGACTGTGTGTGTGTGTGTGTGTGTGTGTGTGTGTGTGTGTGTGTGTGTGTGTGTGTGTGTGTGTGTGTGTGTGTGTTCTTCTCTAGAGCCTGTTGACCAAAAAGCTGTTGAGCACACCGCGCGGATGACAGTTAGCAAAGACAAAACATGGCGGACGTTGTTGACAGGTGAGAGGTAAATGAACACTGGACAACATGCAACACATAATAGGAGGGGGATGATGGAGGATGATGATGATCTTAAGGGACGGGTATGCGTTGAAACTGAACAATGATGTTCTGAAAATATCACAGAAGCTGAGGCTAAATTGATTAAGTGAATTCACTTTTTAATGACTTATTGGGGGAACTATAAACATACTTTAACTCGCTTCTCAATTCAACATCAATAATCTTGTTTTCTGATTGCGTTGTAAAGCAAATTTCAGGGTTGTGAAGCATCTTTTTTGTTTGTTTTTTTTTGTTTTGTTTTTTTTTGCGTCCAAAGCACTAGCTGAAGCAGCTGACATCACTGTAGCAGCACACAGGAGCTGGAGGGCCAAGCGGGCCGGGTTTCAGCCAGGCTACCTTCCTTACCCTCTATTAGGAGTGGGAAATACTGTCATTAATCTTCTTTTCAGCTGGAGGGGGTAGAATAAACAGTGGTGGTTGAGGAAAGAAGAGTCACATGTTAGCCGGAAACCAACACCAAACAAGTTAGTGTCATGGAACAAGGCATTGTTGATAAAAAAAACAAAAAAACAAACATTAGCCAAACCTCTTTATGTTATAATTGTTTAAATCAGCGTTATGCTTTAAAAGAGATATGCCATAATAATGCACAGCCTTTTACGTGTCATGCACTTGGTAATTTAATCACAGTCATGGCTGATTGTACTGTGAGTGTATCAACATATTTCTCACACACAAAATATGTTGATTGTACCACTTTTTTTTTTTTCTCTCCATGGAGATCTGTGCCAGGCAAAGAGGTTTGGCTGACTCCTATCACCAGACGCCTGATAGGAGTCTACTGAAGTAGAACACAAACAACCAAATGACGGCCCAGGTTAGTTCACACTAGTTGTAGTGTAGTGGGGGTATGGGGGGGTGTTGAGTAGGTGACAGGGATCATGCTGCATGCACAGTGGGGTCAGGGAGGCGTACGAAAGACACCTGGACAACCTTGGCATTAGGGGGGAAGGGCTAGCAGTTGGCGTCGTCACAGAGGTTGGCTTCACAGAAGAACCGTGAGCCGCGTTTAGCAGTGCGGGCTGTGAAGGGCACGCTCTTCAGTACTGGGGGAGGAGGGGGAGGAAGAGAAAACATGTCACACCTGAGACACTGCCCTTCTGGGGGTGAGGGGGAGGTAAAAAAAAAAAAAAAAAAACTGGATACCCTTCCAATTTCTTTCAGGAAACTGTAATGAACCTGAGACAACTGGAGCTGTGTTCTTCCTTTATGTAGCACAGATCTATGGAAGCAAACCTTGTAAAAACTCTCAGGAGGTTTTTAATAGGATTATTTTCTTTAAGTCCCCCTATTTCACATTTACAAGCACTATATAAATATGAATTAAGTTGCTTATATCACACTATATTGTGGTGTTTAGTTGTCAAGAGCTATATCTTCTCCTGTGAGCACCCGTAAGTAGAGGCTCATCTATAACTTTATGATGAACGACAAAATGATAGAAAAACAGCTGTAATTATATCAAATATGTCTTCATATGAGAAGTTAACATTGTTGACGAATGCTGTATATTAACAAACTACATTATAGTGTGTTTGTGTGCTGCTTCATTCATCATTCATTCACTTTCCATAACCGCTTATCCTGAAACAATCACAACCATTCAGGCTCACATTCAAACCTACATGCAATTTAGAGTCACCAATTCACCCTCATGTCTTTAGACTGTGGGAGGAAGCTGGAGTAACCACGCAAACCCTACACAGAAAGGTGCCAGCTGACTGGCAGGTTCAAACCCAAAACCTTCTTGCTGTGCTATGATGTGCTACTAAATAGGGGGACTTATTTTATGAGATTAGGACGCACTGAGCATGTCTTGGGACATAATTATTCATAATTAGCTGTTAACAGCTCTGATAGTAGTGACACAGAAGCATTATTATAACTTAAAATGACATTAATGCAACATTTGTATTATTTACATTTTAAGCACTGATTAATAATTATGACAAAAAAAAACATTAGTTAACGTATGTGCTATCCCGAGGCTGTAGATACTGATTTCTTTCTGCCATTAAAACTCATATATGTAGGACTTTAAAATGCCTGAGCCCTAGTGGTAGATTCAAGAAATGCCCTTACATCATCCTCAGTCAGTTTTCTTATTTTTCTATAAACAAAAATGTCATCAAAACATTTAAAAAATGCTACAATCATATAAAAAAAATCTACACGGTGTCTTTAAAAAAGGATGCTGTAAATACAGATCCTATATACTGAGTGTCTGACTATCTACACAATGAGGCTCAACAAGTGTTGTACATTTAATAACTAACTAGACAGCACGTCATTGAGTAATAAGCGACTGCTGTGCTGCTATGTGCTGTGCTCCAGATGTGGCGGTGTCTGGACCACGTAGCACAAGGTGCACTTCAAAGGAGCTGAGCAGTGAATGACCACAGTCATCCTTGACCTGGGATGACCGGAGCTGCTGGCCCCCGCATGGGGTCTTTTTAGGGTGCTGTCTGGCCCACCTGTTATGATGTCCTCAATAGTGCCATCCTTTCCTTCGTACACAGGCCGGTGATCTTTGGCTTGCCGCTTGCGCAGTTCTGCGATCAGCTCCTGCTGCTGATGCCTCTTCTTTTGGGCCTGGACCTGCACCAGCGGAGAGGATATTTGTACTGTTCTCTGTGCTTTTTGGCACACCGCAAAGCTTTATTTAGCACTGAGTAAACATCTGATAGTTTTCCCTCAGCTTAGTTTCTCTTTGACTGTACCTTGGGGTCATGCTGTTTAGCCTCCTGAGCCAGTAGCTTCTCTCTCATTGCTTGCTCCTGCTTTTTCCTTTGTTCATTTTCTTCCACCGCATCCTGTTGAAGAGAGAAAAAGATGACGAGTCAAGACAAGAAACTGAAGCTCAGATAAAGCCAAGTCAATACGATTATGTGGATCTTAAGGGGAAGAGAAAATGGGTCAAAAGTTGAAAGTAACACTCAAACACGTGAGCGGACTACCAGGAGAGTGGTATTGACCGTCTCATCTAACTCTTTGCAATGTGGCAAATTAGCTCTGTTTTATGTCGTGGTCAGGCTAAAGTCAGAATTTCTGTTAAATTGAAGTCATTTTTTAAGTCACTTTTTTGTGGTGATAGGAAGTCAGGTTTTTTTAATTGTATTTTCTGGGTAGTTTATTTGGTTTTGTGGTTTTAATTCAACTCAGGGATGGTTGGTTGGGTTTGTTTGTTGTGGCTCTCACTAAAGTTAAATTTAAGCTTCTATATCTAGCAATAAAGATTGTTCACAAGGTTTTATGTTACTTCTCTCTCCCTTTGATCAGCTTGGAGTGGTAACAAGCGTTATTTCCAAATGTGGAACTATTCCTTTAAGTCACCCATATGCACTTAGATAGGCAAACGCAGAAATCCTTGTGTTGCACATTTCCTTAAGCAGATCCCATAAATCCAGTTTGAGAACAATCTCAGGAAGTGTGTTGTGTGGTGGGGCAGGGCGAGGCTGTCCGGGGGTAAAGGGGAGGAGGCGAGGAGACGGGGGGAGAGAGAGAGGGGGGGGGACCAGTCTAAACACCACAGCTGCAGCTCTAGAGTCAGACCCAGCTGGCCTTTCCTGTTATTTGGCCTCGGACTATACGCCACGTCCTGTGGCACACACACACACACACAGCCAAAGCTATACCCTGCTCTGCTCTCACTGAGACAACATCCAAGTTTGAAACCAGGGAACTTCCCCTCTGACCAGGAGAGAAATCTACACCCTGTCAGTAAAGAAATAAGAAAAGATACACAGACGTCGCATCTGCTTGGTGTCCTCACCTTGTAGGCCTTGATGAATCGCACAAACACGGGGAAGAACACCGAGGGTGGAGTCGTCTTGGCACTCTCTCCGAAGTAGTTCACCACATTGTTGAAGGCTTCCTAGAATTGGGAAGGAGTACAGTGCCAGAGTGGAAGCAATGTATGTAAATACTGTCAAGTTGGGAGTCATGATTGGTTGTGTCTTAGAGGTCAGTGAGCTGCATCTGGGACACAAGTTTGCTTCATGTCTATTTTTTTCCCCTTTGAGGTTGAGGTGAGGACAGTGTTGTGATACCTCTGCTGTCTTGGCGTCTTTCTGCAGCTTGTCCAGCTGCGCGTCACTGGCCTGGATGAAGCCTTTCAGGACTGAATGGTCATGGAGACTGCACTCTCTCCGGATCAGGTCCATGCCTTTCCCCAGCTCCCGAACATCCAGCAGCACATTTTCCAAAGACACTTTTGTAGACAGTCAACAGGGAATATGTTTTATTTACAGATCTTAGCATAATATTACAGATTTAACTGACCATATCTGACATTATCTTCATGGTAATGTTGTGACTGAACTCACCTGCTGCAGCTTTATCCACAAAGTGCAGTTCATTGTAGAAGTTGGCCAGTTCAGGGTACTTCTCTTTCACAATGAGAGCTATGTAGTGGAGCAATGTCATCTTCCTGTCTGTAGACTTAGTGTCAAGAAGCTGTGTAACAATAGGAATGAACGCCAGCATCAGCAAAAGCACTGCACGAATGAACTGTGTGGAATATTTGGTATGGAGATAAACCAAGCACTTGAGAAATGTGTCCCAATTCTGCTCCAAAACACTCACCAGGTCAAGACTTTGTAATTTGAAGCCATAAACGCAGCCACGCTTGCTGCTGTTCATATAGTTCCCCAAGGCTAAGATGATCTACAAGTAAACCAGAAGAATACATGAATATGCATGAACAATGCAAATGTTGCCAATTTAAAAACAAATCAACACTTCTCACCTCGAGCATTTTTTTTAACTTTGGAGCAGATTTCACTGAGCCAGAAGCAGCAATGATTGCATTGAGCTGCGGCGTGAGCAGGCTGATGTTGTCAGAAAAGTTTCCAACAAAGGTGATGATGTTCATTCTCTGCGTGAGCCTCTCAATCTTGCTGAATAATAACATGAAGCGATCCTCCTCTGCCAGCTGATCCAGTGGACGACGCTCGCGCTCATACTGACGCATGACCTTCACCTCCGCATCCGTGGGCAGAAAACGCATCAGGCACTCCACAAAGTCGACAGGTAAGGCCTTGAGGTCAAACCTGAGTAAACACGACATATATTAGTAACGTGTTTTGTCTTATGTATGAATCAAATATTAGTCCAGTAAAGTGCTTACTTCTCTATTGCTTTGCAGATCTCTTCTGTGGTCTTGTTGGCCTTGCGCAGTGTGATGGCTAAGTTCTTGGAGCGATTTGGGTCCAGAAGGGTGACTTTGTTCACCGCCTTCTGAGCTACTTTGCTCTTTGTGCAGGAAAGATCCACAATTGGACCCTGGGCTCTGGTCTTGAACAGCTCCTCAAATTTCTCCAGATCCAGCTCCTGCACACAAGAGAGAGTTTTTACTTACCTGTTCTGAATTTATAGGCCCATTAAGGACACATTTTCTCAATCAAGGTCTTACTTTGAGTGATGGGATTCTACGCAAACACACTATTTTCATTAATTTCACATGGTAGATAACTGTGGTTTTTTGTTTTTATGCTCTTCTCGCTGGTATGAAGCAGGCTCAGTTGCTCAGTTGGAAAAAGGTGATATCACATATTTCCTGTGCCAATCAGGATTTAACAAAATATGAACCGGCAGCTGGTGGGTTGTTGTTTATACTGTCAGCACTGTCAGTCAAATCTAATAAAAACCAGACCTGCACAGTACTGATGAAACAGTTTATCTGAGCTTTTTTTTTTCAGTACTTTGTTGCTTTGCTTGCTTACCTCTAGCACACGTTCGTCATCAATCTCATTGAAGACTGTGCCATTGATCTGATTGGGCTTCAAAGCCGTCCAGTTAAACACAGGCAGGCGGAACTTGGTCTTGATGGGCTTCTTGATTCTGATAGCTGTCGTCAAGAATTAAATAAAACATATCAAACTGTTATGCTTTGCTTGATAAATTGACAAAGTTTAATAAGACCAATATGTCATTCTGCATCAACTCTTGCCTGAGAGACCCAAACTCAGGATAACAGAAGGAGAAGCATCAGGCAGTGGTGGAGCGAGAGGAGGTGGCGGTGGTGGGACTGGTGCATTCGAGCCTGTAATTAATGTACAAGAAAACATTAAAACACTTTAAAGTAATTTTATTTATCCATTTTATGTATTAAATTGATCAATCCTTGATTCGTGATCCTTTTATCTTCTCTGTGTATTTGATCTAACTTATTATAAATATGTATTATATGTTTTGTTTTATGTTCTTTGCTCAAACAGTTGGTGCTGTTTCTTTGGTGCGACAGCCTGCTGCAGACTCACACACAAAGGAAACAACCCGAGCATTTCCTTTTCCTGTCTGGGGTAGAAGAACACTGTCGTGACCTATCACCTGTCTTGGCACGCATGAACAAAGAAGAGGAACTGAAAATAGACCTCCTCTCTGGGTCTATAGTCAAACACAGTCAACTTTCACATATACGTGTCATCAGACATTATCGCTGTGAGTCATGGTCTATCACCTGCGGCAGAGGGAAGAGGAGGAGGAGGTGGTGGAGGTGGTGGAGGAGGCGGAGGAGCTTCACTGGCTGGCGGTAAACTGGTGTCTGTTACTCCAGGTTCTGTTAACCCAGCTGTTGAACCCAAAGATAGCTGCCCAATGTCACCCAGCGGGATCCCAAGGCCGCTGCCCCCAACACCACCCACACCCCCGACTCCCAGGGGCTCGATGGAAATGTCTCCATCAGGTTTCTTGTGCAAACGAATGGTGCCTTGCTGTTCGAGCTCCAGCAGCCGCCGCTCGAGGTTGAAGTGCCTCTGGAAGGCAGCATCCTTCTCCTTGATCACCCTCCTCAGGGTGTTGACCTGGGTGTTGGTTGACTCGTATGTCTCCTGAACAGTCACCAGGGGGCGATAAAGAGCACAACACAATGACTCTACATGCATAAAGAAACATCCTGTTTCCTGCTGACCTAATTTGCTATCACAGCAATTTAGCTACATGCATCTGAAAATGATCTCTGCTAACACACAGTGAGGTGAAGTGAAGCGAGGCAGGCGGACAATATTCCGTCATTACAGCTGCCAGCTTACCCGTATTACTTGCAGGTCCTTATCTTTCTGAAGGAGCACCTTCTCCAGATCGGCTACTTTCATCATTGTTTCATTCTCAACCTCCAGCAGCTTCTCCGTCACCTGGGAAAGCAGACGGAGAGAGGAACAGAGATGAGAGGTGGTGAATTCAAGAATTGATCCACAGCACGGGCATCATTCCCAGTTCCACTCCCTCCCCTATACACTGTGCATCATCAATAAGAAATAAGATATACCCAGCAGCATGACGCAGCAAGAGCATGACACAGCTTTTAGTTTTGATTTTGAACAACAGATTACACATGTTGCACAGGAATTCACAGGGAATCGTCACCCTCATCCTCCCCCCCATCATTCCTGACCCCTGAGAGCAGAGTTTGTTATGAAATTCCTAGAGTGATGTCAGGGGCTGCCTACGACCTTTCCATGTGAAGAAGGTCTTTGCAAAGCGGCGTGGGATGCGAAGGCGACTGCCGAGAAAGAATGAGCCAACACAAGAACAATATTAAGATTGTTTCACGCGCAGTGCCTTCCAGAGTTCTCCACCCCGTCATTATTTTGAACCACTTGTGAAGTGCAAACACTGAGTAAATTTCTAATCACCACGTAGAAACAGCCAAGTTAAGTACATGGCTGGTGAACCACAACAATCTCATAAATTGGCCCCAGAGAACAGTGTTGGTGGTCCAGAGTGGGTGGTGCTCTTACATGGGACAGGTGCTCCTCCAGTTCCTCCACCTTCTCCAGGGCTGCATTCTTCGTCTCTGCATCTTCCAACAGACCACCCACGTCAAACACGTTATCCAGGTAGGCCTGGATCTGCACCGACAGCTTGTCACTTTCTGTATGTTTGCATTTCTGGCACGAGGGAGAATAAGTCAGCATTGGTGATACTCACACTATACAAATACTCTCAACCCAAGGATGTGTTCAACCACAATATCATCGTCTTACTTCCAGGTAATCATCCAGTCCCAGCTTGGTGAATTCATACTGCAGATGGACCCTGAAATTCATGTCTTCAACTGAGTGGACCACAATGTTGATGAACTGCATGCAAGCAACCTAGAGCACAGACGCAGACAGACTTAGATCCAAACATATTGAACTGCATATGATCCACTTATCCATAATACAAAGTGTATCTTACCATGTAGTCGATGTTTCCCTCCTCACAGCGGAAGTAATCCATCAGTCTCTCAAAGCGATGCTTCTCTTTACACACCTGAAATATAAACAACGCAGCAATGATTGGTGATTTATTAAAAGTATTTTTTTTAAACTACAATACAATATTACGATCACAGATGAAATGTGGGAGGAAACTTTTGAGAACAGACACACCCTAACAAAAACTCAACATGTAAGTATTTAAAAACTCATTGTTTTATGTCAGAATATAATGATTCATCTTATTTATGTTGGAGGGGTTGGTGGGTTTAAAAACACATTTTTATGAAGAAACAGGCACTGCTTTCAGATAACTATGTATTTAAGATTAAAGCGCTGTTTTTTTCTACTTATCAACAAGATCAGCCATCCTCTGTGCTTATAAGCTGTTCTGTTGTTTCTTGAGTTGATGCAATGATCGTATAATAATAGGCTCTCTAAAGTCCTCTATGTATCTACTGTATTACATTAATTCATGTGATAAATCGTAGTATAATATAAGGTTTTGTTTTGATTAAACACATTCCAGGATCAAAAATAATCCACCCCAAGAGTTTTGCTGTATGTAAACAGAGGATAACTTCCTCCATTTGTAACAACAACCTCTGCTTATTATCATAATTCATGGGAAGGGAAGCCAGTGAACGATAAAAACATGGGGACAGATTTTCTTAGCCAGTTTCCTACACAAAAATATACTGGAATGGAAAAAGGAAAAAAAGTCCATGCCCATTTCTGACAGTCCTAACTAGAAATAGTAGTAGTTGTGGACGTAACACATGATTACTGGTACAGCTGTGGTGGAATACCATAGGTGGCCATCTTGTGAGATTTCAAAGAACTGTCCTCTTGTATTAATGTAATATTTCACCGAATACCACTGCAGAAACACCACCTTGTTTTGACTAGTTGATTAACTCTTGCCTCTCTCTGGGGCTTTTGGACTGCGAGGTAATTGTCTTGTTCCGGTGTTTAGATGACTGTGCAGGCAGAAACCGAGAGGCTATGCAAACCTAGGTCCACTGGCTCCCATCAGGGAGTTGATCCTTATCATTGTTCAAGGTTGGCTCACATCTGGTGTCTTAATGAGACTAATGACCTCAGACAGGCCACCGTAGAGTTTTGCTTACACCCTCAGTACACATGAAAACTCCCAGAGTGCCTCAGCTTTCATCCCTGTATACTGGCCCTTTATGGCCTAATGCACAAGACTGATGTGGGACTTTATTTTTTCACATATGCACTCTCCACAGAGTTAGCTATGTATTCACAGCAATGTATAAACAATGCAACTCTAGGTAGTAATGCTTTTAATTTGATTAATACATTGCTCTAGGCACCTCTTTGAAGTTGTCAAATGCTGAGAGGATGATCTCGTGACCTCCTCGGACTAGACAGACGGCAGCCAGCAGCTCAAGGACCAAGGCTTTTGTTCTGGAAGTACAGGAGACACTCATTAAGACATCATACCTGGATTAAGTTGAACGTCAAACAATAAAAAGCATAATATTTATGTCAAAATTTACTCAAAGCTAATGCAAATATATCAACATAAAGGAGTTGAAATCTATAATTAAGTCTGAAGCAAGGACAGATCTTTATAGCTTTTTAAGCGTTTACCCTCCCAGCCTTCATTATGAAGTGATCAGCCCTAGTGGTTTACCACTAATCTTCCTTTAGTAAACATTCCTTTAACAGCCTGTATATACGCCTCTGATCCCCGACTTCAGAGAAAAGCTGAGCCCCATGGAGAATGAGAGGCATATCATATGAACTGGCTGCAGGGTTTCCCCTATTGTTTGACCCAGCCCTGTGCCTATGGAGACGGGGGCCTCAGTTCTTACCTCGAGTTCTTATTGTTCAAGCTGAGAGCAATTTCATTGACTGCATGTGCGTGGGACATGACCATATTGAAGCCATACTGCATGAAGAAGACAGAGAGACACAGAGAGAGAGATCGAGAACAGGATGTGGTCAGAAAAAGCTGAGTATATATTGAGA
This sequence comes from Protonibea diacanthus, assembly GCA_028641955.1. Taxonomy (NCBI): domain Eukaryota; kingdom Metazoa; phylum Chordata; class Actinopteri; family Sciaenidae; genus Protonibea; species Protonibea diacanthus. The sequence continues at coordinate 13,149,549 of CM053984.1, forward strand.
TTATGACTGCACAGGAAACACAGACACTAACACTTTTTTATGTTAGATTGTGCGAGTTAGTCTTTACAGTACTGTTCCCTTCAAGTGGAGTGTCAGTGTCACTGTTTGGTACCTGATAGTTCATGATCGCTCTCAAGCACATGATGCACACATGCACATCATCTTTTTGGCTGACGAGGCGGGAGTTCTTGATGGTTTTGCTGTTCGAAACTGAGCCATAGCTGCAACAGATGACAGAAGTTAATATCTGGTGGAGGTTCAGGAATAAAACTCAGTGTTTTCTTTACTTTAAATGTGATGTTTAACCATTGTTTGTTTCGTGTATTTCTGAAGTTTATCTGGTGATCATATGACTCTTGTTTTAAGTGTGTCACATAGAGAAAGGCAGAGAGGGAGAAAATTACAGAGAACTGAGCCTGACAGAAAAAACTTCGATGGCTTTTGAGGTTACAGATGCATTATGGGAGATGCCTGGTTTCCTTGCTGCTGTCAACAGACCAAGGTTGAAGCACACAGACTGCTATTATGTAACTGTGTTGCACAGTCATCATGCGCACATAATATTACTTTTCTTGTACCAGTTTATAAATGGCTTATACAGTGTCTCATGATCCAGCATATCTGAATCATGCCATTTTCTATGGTAATGCTACATGATACATATATATATATATATATACATCTTAGGAAGACAAGCTATATATATATATATATATATATATGTGTTAGTTATACCAATAAAGATTCAGTAGTTATCTTAATCTGGAAGTTATTCTTCTTTTCACTCTTATAAAATCATTTACTACTGTCAGACTTTACATCTTATGTCTCTTCATCTCCTGTCTGTGTGTGGCTCAGAAGAGAATCACAACTGTCCAACATATGTTGCGGCTCACAGCTGGCTCTCATCTGAGGACAGTGCAGATGCACATCTGGACAGATGAGGGAAGACCATTAACAGAGAGAGGCGCATAGCCCAAAAGGTCAAAGACTTTAGTTCCTATCTCTGATACAGTGCCTTGAGGTCAAGAGAAAGGTCAGCAGACCCATAACACCATCAGCCATTCAGATGATATCCTGAAATAAAACAGCATCAAGACAACTGGCTTGCATGCTAATACATGTTCATAGCATTCATGGTTAGCAGAGCAAGGCAATAACAGGGACAGGTAACAGCGGAGAAGCTAGCTTAGCCATACGTACCGGAGGACAGACTGGCGGGCAGAGCGCACCAGTGTGTTGCAGAACGGTTGGGTGCCTGTATGGTGCAGATCCTCTATGGACCTGCTCCAAGATTTACTTTTGTCCAAGAAGCCTTCCTCCCCATTCTCCAGACCCTCAAAATCCAACCTGGGCCACATACAGACAGACAGACAGACAGACAGATAGACAGACAAGCCAACATAGAGGCACAGAGGGGTGTAGATGAGAGGCACGGAGGAGGTTAGGTCAGCGAGGCAGCTTGGTAGAGAGCAAGGGGTTATCACAAGAACTGTCATTACGCTGCACGATAAAGCTCAGCACAAAGAGTCTGACCCATTCAGGCAAGGTATAGCTCAGCACTACATCATGTAGCAACTGTCCACAAACACATTCAGTTTGCCAAGTATGCAACAAGGCATACAAACACATCCAAAGAATGCAAGAATGCGATTTGCACATTTTTAGATGCACAAGCAGTTTATTACAAGCTCTACAGGATACAACATATTAACTCAGCAGCTGGATCCACTGCCCAACCCAGTTCCTTAGGAAAGGTTTTGGCTACCGTCATGAAAGATATGTGTGTGCATGTGTGAAGTGTACTCACATGACAGCACACTGGGCAAAGGAGAGGTACTCCACCAGGACGTCAAGACCTCTGTTTTCATCATTGAGGAACTCCCTGACCCACCTGTGACGCACAGGGACATAGAGAGGTTAGAAGGGCACCACATCGAGAACACACCCTTATCCTTTAGGGCTGCAATTTAACCATTAACACAGAGAGAGAGAAACAGTGAGAGAAAATGGAGATTGATGCACTTAAATCAAAATCAGAGGCAACATCGACTGTTTTGCTGCTGTGTGAAGTAAAACCATGGTGTACAGTATGTAGACGAGTGAATGTGTATTAATGTTATTATGTTTAGAAATGCATGTTCATGATTTAAATGCTTACAGGGCTTCGCTGTAGAGCTACAACCATTGCCTGATTGAGAAAGCAATAATTTTGGTAGCTGATCATTCGTTTGCCAAATATTTGATGGTTCTATGTGTGCAAATGTGAAGATTTGATGCTTTTTTATTACTTTCATTATAATAAATTGAATCGTTTGGGGTTTTGGACTGTATTTCATGACGTCACATTGAGCTCTAGGATATTGTGATGTGCATTTTCTCTGTTATCTGGTGTTTCAGGGACCAAACGATTAGTTGAGGAAATAAAAAATAAAGTATAGTTATGTACCAAGAAAAGTTAAAACATGATGAACTGGGGGTCTTGAACCCACTATGAAAATAATGACTAGATTTAAGGAATGGTGAGGAAGCATAAAGAAAACAAACCAAAACAAAGTACTGACCAAGTTAATTGCTAAGATCTGGGAAAGAAACACAAGCAGTAAGATAGTTAACAGGTTTTAAAGAAACTAGGTTAGGCTTATTGATGGAAAAAATGAAATAAAAGCAAGATTAGTACAATCAATTAAAGCTTGTTTACAACCTGTCCTATTATGAAAGCTTGTGTTTCTTCTCTTCTGACTTATTGTTGTCGCCATATTTCAATATCTAAGCACTGTGTGTGTACATTATCATAACTCAGACAAAAATCAGACCAAAGTTACCAGATTTATGCTTTAAGGCAGCTCTGAAGGGGGTCTCCCCTCCCCTGACTGAAAGAACTTGGCAGGAATGCCATGGAAAGTAAACTAGAGCAAGGCTTCATATTTCTTCCCCATTTAACTCCAGTTTTGTGGAGAGAGAAATAACTCCAAACAAAGGAATTCCCATTGCGATGAGAGAAAGAATGTGGAGGGCATATGGCTGAAGGAACTGGGATCAGGTCAAACCCCTGACAGTCGACAGTATTTAGTCTGCCTCCCCCACAGACCCCCTTTAACCTCCTCCCCATTTCTTCGGGGGGAATTTCAGGGGGGAACAGGATTGGGGTAAAAGGTTCTTAAAATAGTCCTGATGTGCTGGTTCTGATGACGAAGTCAGCCAATGGCGAGTCAGACAGGAAAGTAATCAAGGGCCTCAAAGTAGTGGAGGGAGGGAGGGGGTGAAGGAAAGAGAGGTGAGGAGAAGAACAGAGGAAAGCAAACAAAGCAGTAAGAAAGAAGTAAGAAGTAAGATTCGGGTGCAGGAGGAAAGGGGGGGGGGGGGGGGTTGATCATCAGTTTCCTGTCTACCTACCCCCCAGCCCTCCCCTTTCTCCCTCCTTGCCGCTGACCCCTCACTCCTTCCTCTCGCACTCCTTCTCCCTTCCTCTACTTCTCTCCAAACCAGTTGCTATTTCAGATTTTCTTGGCAATCTCAGGAATAACACATCAGAAAGGGCCCAGGATCCAGACACACACAATAAACCAGCATCTGTTACACTTAATCCCACCCACAAAAAGTCTTCTGAAAATAGCTTTCTTTTTTTCTTTCTTTGCCTGTGGGTCTTTCTGGGAAATGCATCGAAACAGACCTTTATTGATGAAGTCTAATGGAATATGAATTATTCTTGGAGGTCAATGAACGCTATGGAAAATCAAAGCCCTTTTACAGGCTTTCTTTTGGTTTGGGAATTCAGTGGCACGTCACTGGAGCACATTTTTTATGTGGAAGTATTTGCGTGACATCGGATTATAAAGTCATGTCTGCAACACTGATGATAAAGACTGGAGGGGCTCATGGGAACATCCACATGCACAGTGGGTGCACTGTGAGCTGTACAGTATTGCATGCCCATTGTCTCTTACAAAATAACACAAAAAGATTGTTTGCTTTAATATGTGAGAAATGTGTAAACATAAAAGTATCCTTGTGTGTGTTTTTGTGCTTTTCACTGGGTTCAGCAATGGTCAGCGAGGCTTCCTGTCCCTCTGGCATACACAACAAAGCTTCCTGCCCGACGCTATGGGGGAATGGACGAGGCAGCACAATGGCTACCATCTGGGCATTATGAGGAACAGGTCTATGAAATAGCTCTTCAGAGCATGGCAGGTTTAGAACAATGGTGGATATCTGGGCACCAGAGAGAGCTCTGGGTCCCTACAGCAGCAAGAGCACAGAAGGAACCATTCTTTACAAGGGTAAACAATAATGTGGTTACCTTAAGCTCTGTGCACCAATTAAAAGATCCGTGTAATTCACCAGAAAAATGGGAGAGACACGTTTGAGATTAGTATTGATTACCCAATGTGGTTTGTCCTCAACGATATCTCCAGCTCCCTCAAGACTTTTGTAGATTCCTGCACCCGCCTGCGAAACTTCTGTAACAGAGAGATTTACTGTAAATGTATCATCATGTAAATACTACATACTACTACTTAATGAGCAGTGAGAGGTTAAATCAGTGCAGAACCAGAGGTCTCGACTGATCCTTGGTGCCTACGTTACACACAATGCAGCAGTTCATTCAGAAATTGTAGTGCGTTATGCAAAGAACAGCTAATATTGAGCTGCAAGCCTCAAGCAGGGATGAGAAGCAATGCTGCATCTCTTTAACTCCACACCTTGGATTGTTTTTCGTTTTTCAACTCTTGAATCCCAGTTGACATTGTCAGCGGGATTTACACACCTGTTTTTACATATTCAGTAGTACTCCCGAAGACCTTTAAATAGGTTTTGATGTGTAAAATCTCCAGAGTTCTCCTTAAAGCAGACATTACATTTAAAAGGTAATTTGTATTGTCCCACCTTTCGCGTGACTCCAGGATCTAAGTATCCTCGTAGCTTCTGGATGTAGGTGTGAGGCGGATTCTTCACCTGAAACCTCTCCTGGAGACACACAACAGAGTAAGCATTGTAATGTGTGTTTGCTGAAGTCACTGTGTTGGTGCAGGATGAGTAATGTAATGATGGCAGGTGTGTGTACATTGTGAGTGCTGGTTTGATCGTTTATGAATAAGAGTTTTATGAATGCACCTGGTCGCAGATCAGGTCCCACTTCTTCTCATTGTCGTACTGTCTGAGGAGCCGGGCTTTGTCTGGAGGCAAGTTCATAGAATTCTGAAAATACAAACATGCAAGCATGAGTTTAATTTATAACCACATATTTCCCTTTTTCTGTTTATTTGACTATTTATAGCTTCTGTGACAGAGTGTGTGTCAGTGACTGGCGCTTTACAAGCCCCTGGCGCCAACGGCAGAACACAGCTCAGAATTTTAGGGACATACACCATGACCTCACTTCCTGTGTTGACTTTCAGCATCCTGCCGCAGGACATGAGTCGCATCTCCTCTGCGCTCCCAAGTCTCACTATCACTCAGGCAACACTTTTCTTTTAACCACAACAAGCTGCTATCAGAGTACGGGCCTATTACTAATCCAACCATAAAAACACTTGAACACCGCATGAGACGTCCTGAGGCAGCCAGTTTACTGTCGCTCAACTTAAACCCTAAATGCTCTAATTTGTGTTTAGAGACCAACCCACTTAAGCATTTTATGTCCTTGTGACAACTGTAGAAGAAATAACACAAACTATTGGACAAGTTTTTGACTAATAGTTTCCTTGACTGAGCCAAGAGCTTGTAAACAGGGGGTTGACATGGAAATCTTAAAAATGAGGAAGCTCAATAATATGACGGAGCTTGCCAGAGACTGAAACTGATCGCCTCAGCGTTTCTCTTTGAAGACCCATGAGCGATTGTTTGCACTCATTTACACCCATATCAACAGAATCCTGGAGGCCTGGCCACAAACGGCCTGTCTGCTTGACATTTAACCTGTAGCTATAATTCAGCCTGCCGTCACACAACAACACAACACCCTGTTAACTCATCCCAGGCCAGATGTGATGTTCACACCGGCATTGTGCCACTGGTGGAGTATTTGATACATGGAAAATAACATACGCAGGTAGGGGTGGAACATCACATGTATTTTAAAATTAGTTTTCCACATCAGGACCACATTGCTCACTCTATCAGCACATCATGAATCATGTTGCCAAAAGAGGACTGAGTACAGAGGTAAGGAAACATTTATTTTATGGAGCTGACTAATAATTTCACATTAAAGTGCACGTTCTTGTAAATTCCATGGCACCCTCAAAAACACATGCGGCAGCCTTAAACGGCTGATAGCTGCCATAGAAAAGCCCTCTGAGAACTCCAGCAAAAATGCAACGCCTGACAAAGCTACAACAGGTTATAACTGCACATATGGGGCCTTTGACATAACCTGCTTTATAAATCCCACGCAGGAGAGAAGAGAGAGGCAACATGCATACCAGATGTCCAGAATTACAGGAGGAATGTGTCCTGTTTATAGTAGTAGTTTATAGTAGTAAATTTTCTCTCTTGTCTGACCCCCAAGTTGCTCCCTCTCCTCCTCAGTCTCTCCTGGGAGATTTTTTTTTTTTACCAACAACAGTCTTTAGGAAGATTGTGCTAAAGAAGAAGAGAGGAGTATCTTCCATCTGTATCCGTTACTAATAAATTATCTGTCTCTGAGGATTTTTAACAAAGACTGGATACTAGTCACAATTTTACTGGAAACAAGTAAAAAATCAGATGGAATTAATTAAACATTGATCTCGTTAATTTGCACTGGTTGCACTGATTTAAAAACTAGTATGGTAAATAATAACCTGAAGTTGGTGATTGTTACAAGAAAACAAGACATGTGTGCCTTGTGCACATTTAATGATTTTAATTGCTACACATCACTGTAAGCTGAATATCTTTAACAAAACAAGACATGTGAGGGCTTCACTTTGGGTATTTTTATTATTTTCTGACATTTAGAGACAAAACAACTAATCAATTAATCAAGAAAATAATCTGCAGATTAATAATCAGAAATTCCTGGTTTGCTGTATCTATGACTAAAAAGTTGGACCTGAGTCTAACTAATTTTAAGTCTTAGTCATGTTCATAAAGAAGCAAAGAATGAGAAGAACCGACTGCAGTAAGTGGATCTCTTTAATACACTCCAGATAATGTTCTATGGGCTTGAATTTAGATGCATGCACCTGAAGGGTAAATGAAAAAGTAAGCCCAGATATCTACTCCTTTGTATTCTCAGCCAGTCATGCATACTAAAGTACAACTGAGGGGCAAACAGGCAAAGAGCAAGGTCGCCTATTGTGGTAATGTAATTCTGAATTTCTGAAGGCCAGACACACAGATGTGCGTCCATTTAGTAAAGGCAAAAGAGCAAAATAAAGTCAAATGTGTTTCACTTTTAAAAACATTAATTATAAGTGGGGAAAAGTGTAAAATGTTCAATCAGGATCAAGTGATGACTTTGATGTTGATGTTGATATAACCATTGCTTTCTTTGTCAGTTGGAGCCTCAGGTTATGTAAACAAATACAGGTGTGACTGTGTGCAGATGCATTGAGCTCCACACGGATATAAAAAGTATATCCTTGAATGATAGGGGAGGTAGAGAAAAGGTTTCTCCTGCGACAAAAAAACAGAGGGGATGTTTCCTCTCTGACTAGATTTGGGTAATTTGAACCAACTAACCCAATATAGCTAATTTCATTTCACTTTCTCCCACAGTGATACAATCTTGCACTTCCTGTGTTTATAAAAGGCAAGAAAGAAGTCGTTTTATGGGAGAGAAGGAGCAGTGGATTCACAGGCCCATTTTAGGGGTAAAATACTACAGAAATGCCAAAAATGTTTTGGGGCTTGTTATGTTGCCATGTAGCCCACGAACTTTCTCCTCCACGCCTTTCTTGTTTGACCTGAGACTGGTTTGACAAAAGATTCAATGTGGAGCTTTGTGTTGATTTGGTGCTATGCCATTCCCATCCTTTGACATTTGAGCTATTTTTTTCCTCACAGAAAGTCACTAACAATGGCTAGTGGGCAGGGTCAGTGTATGCCCCCTGGTGCTCTGTGGAGCAAAGTCTGGCTAAAACACAACACACAACACCAGTACACTGCACAACCAGATGAACTGGTTCTATTATCACCACTATCTCTCCATTTATTAGGCTCCCATTGGGGAACAGAACAGAACAGGTCTTTCCAAGCAGAGCTGCTGAATAAAAAACCCTTAATTTAGTTAAACTTCATACATATTATTAATCTTGCTTCTTCTTTCATGCAGAGATCTCTTGTGCATGAATCAAAAAAATATGTAAATATGTGAATATAATACATTCAGGTTTTAGACCCAACAAGCAATTTGAAGATGTTACCATGGACTTTTTTTCTATTTTCTTTACACACTTTACAGACATGAATTAAACAATTACACTAAAATTAAACAATAACCCTAAAAAAGGAAGTGTTTAATTGATAATGACAATTGTGTTTGGTTGCGGTCCTTGGACAAGTATGTAGAAACAAATCAGGAAACACAAAGTGAGACAAGCGTTCAGAGGTGAACGGATGTTGTGAAGGAGATTTAAGCATAGGAGTAACACCGGTCAACAGACAGGGCATAAACTCTGAAACAGAGAAGACATTTGAGCCTGACAAAGGAAGACAGAAGTTTTAAAGACTCAACAGTTAAAGTAGTTGACGGGGTCAGGTTGCCGGTTAAGGATGCATGGAGAGTCCAGGAGGGCCATCAGGGACTCAGTAGAGCGCTCCAACCCCCACAACTGAGGGGGGGATGCTGCAGAGCCCATGGTCACCTCAGAGTCAACAGGGCAACTCCATCTGCCCTTAAACCGGACAGCTTCCTAATCTGAGCTGATTTACAATAAGCCTTGAGGTGAGCTTTTGACTCACAACCCCACAGAGACAGATGGAGAAGTGGCAGCATGTTTTCCTTCCCCTGATCTTCCTCACAGCTTCACACTTTGAGATAAGATACCACCACACACCAACCTAAAGTTAGAAACTTTCCTCAAACTGTTTGTTTGTGTAGTGCATTGTACAAGTGTTCCTATGGTTGCAACCAGTCATGCATGAGAAGGTTACTCTGCAAGATCTGTGTGGTTAAGACATATCTGTGTTTCCTGTTGTAAAGTACTATGGTGATTAAAGAATTTTCCAAGAAAAAAAACCCTGAAATATTTTTCAGTAAGATGTTTAATTATGATATGTTTTGAAGCCAAGGTGGACTATATGATCATGATTTACTTAAATGTATGTGCAGCATTCTGGATCAGCTTTATATAAATTTGTGGAGGCTTGTAGGCCCATGCAAACTGGGCATAGTTGTATCCACAACACAATAATAAACAAGTGTTGTGCTTTGCTGTATATCATGTAAGTCAGATTTTCCGACTGAAACAACCTAAAAGTTGCAGACAAAACAAATGCATTCAATGTGATTCTCTTTTCTGTGTTCTCTCAGTGAGTTGCAGATTGTGTTTTTTTTATCTATTTTGGTGGATTTACACAAGCCAGACTTAGTTGTCATCAGCTCACAGGGAAATGAGTGGGTGGCTGAAGAGCTCACGGTGCTGGACAGTCTGTGGCAGTCCAGACACTGAGCCCCAGACTGTCCTCTTTACCCCTAACAAGCCTGAGTGTCTGCTCATCAGGGTGGGGTCCAGGAATAAGGAACCTGTGGCAAGCTGTCCTGGCAACTTAATCAAAGGTCACAGTTGCACAAAACAATACACTGTGCTTAAAACACAAAGCAGGCCAGGGTCATTTAGTTGCTTATGTATAACCTATTTATACACAACAGCAATTCAAGGTGCTTCAGATTAGTATTACAACCAGTACAAGATAAAAGTGCATTGCCCAAAATGTGGAGCTATAACCAAGAAACCCGTTTCAACAAAAACTTTAACAAATAAAATCAATACATTTTAGTTGGCAGTTTAGAGACACGAGGATTAAAATAATCTTTTTGGTTTTGTTACAACTTAAACAACTGACAAACTGACTAACTGTCTCGATAAAAAAAAGCATAGATCAGCTTTTTCAGATGCTGTTTAGATATTAATCCCCTAACTCTTGCGGTACTTTGTAGCGGATAAAAGGTTGACACTGTAAGTGATTTCATTTGGCCGCTGAAATGTTTGACTCAAAGATAACACTCAGATACCTAGCCTTAATTTTTCATGAAGCGTTAAATGGAAATGTTGATGTCATCATTAATATCAGAGAAAAATAAATCTTGCCTAGATTAAATGGAAATAAAAAGCACTTACACATATAGTTTCAAAGCACCTCAGCTGTACATGAAAAAGCAACACATTTCTGAACATAATTCAATAATCCGGTAACAAAGGGAAACACTGGACCAGCCAATGAGCAGTAAGATAAAACCAGAAGCTCTTTAATGAAGGGTACCTTCTGAAGAGGGTTGGAAAGAGCCAGGCCACTGATCCCTATCAGAAAGTAGAGCCAACAAGGAGGCAAAGAAAACACAATGAATATGGGACCTGGCATGACTATGTTTTCTTTAAGCTTATTAACTGAGATTATTTTAGTCGCTCACAATGAGAGGTAGCTTGATATAGCTCGAGATAAATGTGTCCCTCAGGAAGAAATAAGAAATAAGTAACCATCACATGGGCTGTTAAGTACAGGAAGGGTAAATACAGAGCCAACTTCTGGGTATCTGTCATCCATCACACTGTACATGACACACGCACATACAGTACGTTATATATATTAACGACTACATGACGACTATATATATGACTACATGGGGTGGGGCTCGCCAAGTCAGATGACCCGATCAAATGACATCATCCATGCTAAGTGTGAATCAGTGTATGACAGCATCTGAACTTATTGTACTAGCTTTTCATTAATGACTGTCAGTGCTATTGTTTGGATTCATCCTTTTCCTTGATATTGAAACACAATGTGTAGACAGGATGAGGCTCGGCTGATGTCGTCACGGGGCTGCAGGGACTTCCTCTGCTCTTCAGGAAATCAAAAACTGCACTAAGTAGAGACAGGTTTGTGCCAGAACAGTTGCTGTGTAATACGAGAGCGTGTGTGTGTTTTCGCACATCCACTCCAACAACGTGTTTATGTGTGTACGAATGAATTGTAGGTGTTTTTCCAGCTCCCAGGTAAGCCTTCCTGAATTGAAAGCGACAGAGCAGAGTGTGAGAAAACACTGCCCCCCTTTCTCTTAGCAGATACCCGATCACCCTATCGCCCTTTCTGCGAGGTAACCTGAACCAAGCAATCACAACAAAGCATGAGTCCTGCACAAAGATGCTGGAAGACCGGGAGGCCAACAAAGCAGACACTACCAGCTCTCCTAAAGACAGAGACTGAAGGTGGGAGGGAGGGATAGCAGAGAGGAGAAGATGTTTTTCTAAGAGGTGGAGAGGTAAATTTTTCACCCCTCCCTGTCCACCCCTCCTGACTCTGATCCCTGTTTACAAAGCAAATATAAACAGAGTCAGTAAGGAGCTTGTTTATCAAGATATTAACATAAATGGTTAAGGCACGCACCTCATTTACATGAAAACGCAGAGCCAGTGACCAAACCACATTCTTGACACGTGAAAGTGTAATACCACTGACACAAGCACAATTAACTGTAAGAGCTTTTCATTTTCCAGCCCTCAGACAATAAAAACAGGAAATGTGCCACAAAAAAAAGTTCCACAAAAATAGAGATATCTTCAGTACTGATAAATAATTGTTCAAACAATGAAACACTGAACAAAAAAGTTCAAAATGATGTCTTTCAATTAATAGTTTTGGCAGATCAAAGATCAAATTTATAATAATATAAAACAGAGGAAAGCAGCCAATCACACATTTGAGATAATATTTATTATTCATGCCTGTTAGTGACTTAAACCGTTTATCAGCCATCAGAAGTCTTGTTGTTTTTGTCCACTGTATATCTGATTACTGTTCGCTTCAGTCCTACAATAGACGAGAGCACAAACAAAAGCCGTTTAAAAGGCTGAAACTTTCCCTAAGTCGCTTTACAACTCAAATCATGGAGTGTTAAATCCCCATTAAATTGGGAGTTTAAAGGCTACACGGTTTACAGCTGTGGTGTGAAGTTTTCAGCCTCTTTTAGCCCTCTCTGCCCTCCTGCTAGTCCACAACCTTCCCTTCTCCAGCCTGAGTACAGTCTGAAGCCCCTTCTCTTCTCCCATGAACTCATGTCTTCTAGTCTGTGACCTCTGAGTCACTTTGTTGAGAGAAATAACTTTCCCTCCAGTCCCTTCTTTACAACATACGACTAAATGGACATTCCACGGCCAATCAAAGCAACAGGAAGTTTGTGAAATGCCATTTTTCAGTTGATAAATCAAGAACCACCTCACAGGACCCATTTGCTGATCCATGTGACAAAGTAATGATCGACAGCGTCGATAGCCGGGTTCAAGCTAAAGACTGTTATCATCACAGGGTTCTTTAAGCTGAACTAACCGCCATAGTCTGCGATAAAGACAAAAATGTCCAGAGCTCAAGGTCCTCCTGAAACCAGATGTTTGTTAGGCTTCAAACATGAGTGAACTTGAAATAATCACTTGTTTATATGAACTTATCGAGGAAGTTTTTGTGTTCCAAAACAATGGTGACATAAATCTATTCCAGCAATCCCACCTGACAACTATATTGTACAAATTATTTGTTATTTTTTCAACATACTGTATCTAGGAAATGGGAGGACAAACGAAGATATGTGAGGTTAGGAGTTATAAATAAATACTACAATTGGTGATGAATCGGATGCATTCATTCATTTCTGCGTGGTGAACATCCTGTTTGTTCTCCTCTGTGCGTCCGTACAGGGTCCAGGGAAGCCCCAGCCAACAGATGATATACACAGGGAATGTCAGGAATGCAGGTACATGAATGCCTCAATAACTCATGCCGGCCAGGCCTTTTGACACTCTGCCCAGTTAAAAAGATGAAGGTCAGTCAGAGAGAAAGGGGAACAAATCTGAGCCTGTGTTGTGTAAAAAAGTTTTGAATCAACTGAACTTTCTGGGGGGGCGGTGAGAGGGACGGAGAAACTGTGAGAATAAAATAAAGAGGAACAAGAACCAAAACCAAAAGAAAGCCCAGGCATGTAAAAAAAATCACATGAAAACCACTCATTGCAAAAAAAAAAAAAAAAATTCCCATTGTTTTTCAATATGACGTTATACATTAGATGTGAAACTGTAAAAAGGCAGAAGTAAGACTCTTGAGAAATGTTAAAGACAAAAAAAAAAGTATGTCATTGAGAGAGGGCCTGGGAAATAATTACATCATGTCACTAGTGCATGGAGAGGTAGCATCAAGCTGCAATCCACTGGATCTTTAAATAGGCTTACAGCAGCGTCCACGTTAAAAGAGTGTAGCAGCACAAAAGGCACCAGGGGATGAGGCCCCCTTTCTAAAACAACACTGACTGACAGAGTCCCCATTGTATTGAGGAGGAAATCACTTCTCCAACCTACAGCCTTGGTGCAGCTGCATTAGAGCAGCATGCAAACCCCCACTGACACGCACAAATGCACGCACATACCAAAAAAGTTCTTACACATATAAATGGCAAACACTTGTAGCTTTTTTTGCATAGACGAACAGACAGCAATCCAAATAACTTATGTCTTACTGTGCTGAAAAAAGTAAAGATCTAATGCAGTGCTTTATCTCTGCTGGTCTGTCTGGCTTTAAATGTAATTTAAATTTGCTTGCTGCCTCGAGTTAGATGAGATATTCAATACCACTGTCGGGTCTGTATGCCAAATACGAAGCCACAGCCAGCAGACCGTTAGCTTAGCTTAGCACAAAGACTTGAAACAGGGAGACACAGCTAGCCTGCTTCTATCCAACTTCTTGATTTGACACTTTTTATACAAACACACCAAATTAACATGTTAATTGGGGAGCTTTAGATGTTGTCTTTTACTTTGAACAGAGCCAGGCTACTTGTTTTCATTAAGCTAAGCTAGCTGGTGACTGTAGCTTCACATTTCTCATCTAACTCTCAGCAAAGAAAAAGAAGAAAAATGAGCATATTTTCCAAAAGGATGAATTTTCCTATATCTGTTCCGTCATGGTCTTTAACTTGACCTTTGCTTTCTAAAATAACTGCAGGGAGACAAGTGGAGAGGCACTAAAACTCCCCATAAAGCCGGGCCCAGATTGGGGGAATTGTAGCCCGAGGGTGGAGAGAGCCAGGTGGACAGCCTTGTGCTGAACCCCCCCTTGTCTGCTCTGCTGCTCTAAAACCAAGTTAACCGTGTGTACTCAATTCCCATAATCCCCCTCTTCCTGGGACATGGCGGTGGGTGGCTGAGCCAGATGTACACGCTCGTCCAACTTAAGCGAGGTAACAAACACATTTTCTCAATTTAGAAAAGAGGACCAGTGGTGATGATGTATGTGAGAAAGTGAGTGGTAGACATACAAGGCGCATAAATAAACTGCGACCGCCATTAAACAAATAAAAATGATTTAGCTTTTATGTCCAATAAACACATTGCACAGCTTGACTCCATTAGTTCCACTTGAATGGCATGTATCAGACACTGCAGCTTTCTTTAGTCTTCAGCCATCAAGAAACAGTGATGTCAGACAGGGCGCTGGAGTCACATTGTCAGCATGTCTGATTTCACGAGCATTGAGTCAACTTTTTCATCTGTTGTTTCCCCAACATTTGCTGCGACTTAATCGTGAGACATCCCATCTTAAATAATCAAACCGCCTAAGAAAAGCTGTAACGGCACATCTTTACATGATGCAACTCCACGTCAGAGTACAAAAACGATGTGTAGAGTTGAACGGAGTCAGACAAATCGGTTAGGGTGGTTTCCAGTGCAATCAAGTGGTGAAAATAATCCCATGCTGCTCCCGTAACAGCTCTTAAATATGTGTGCGCTGTTTAAAAATGTTGGTAAAGTCATTACAACTAAGAACAGTGGCAGACCGCCAGTTCAAAGGGAATTTTCCCTCTCCCGAGTTCTCCTGTGGCCTCAGCCTAGACTAGACCACAGGAATCCAGTGGTGCATTGGTGCTCGGGCACTTTGAAAGAAGATCCCAGGCCGGGCGAGCACCTTTGAAAATGCCACTCACTCATCTCACATCATTTTCATAAGGAGAGTGGAAGAGAGTCATATGGAGAAAGTTATTTTGTAGGACAGACCCACAGCGAGAGTAATTTCAGGGAATGGGAAGGTAGGAAACATTGACTGGGTGAGTGAATGAACGGTTCCATTTGGAGTCGCACAAAGCCAAGGATAAGTAAGAGTTACCACGGACAAAGAGATGGGAAGAAGAGCCAGAACTATCCAGTGACTAAGATATATGGCTTCAGAATTGTGCACCTACATTTGTCTGTCTGTGAGGTCTAGGTAGATCTGTATTATCATCTGAACTAATGGCATGTTGTGCACCCTGTAGCAGCCTGCAGGAACACAGTTCTTATTGTAAAGCGAATCAACCACAGCGACCATTGGCTACAATGCAATTTCCCCTGTAAATCGAAGAAAGGAAAATGCCAGGCAGCTGTTTCCAGCCACAAAAGACAGAGCAGAGGCTGTTTCTGAGGATGCTGGACAAAAGAGACGCAATGTCTTTAGCACATGCTAGTTAGAACTGACCCAGGCATTTTATTAGCAGACCGCATGAAGTAGTCGAATCTAACCCAGGGGTCTCGCCCCTCCTCCGCTCCCCTTGGCCATCTACAGTAGAGTCTGCCCTGTTAAAGTCATTAGCCCCGGGATATTACTACGCTGGCGAAGGCTGCTGCACCCATGACATCATTATGGGCTGCTGTCAGTCCTGTGGGATGTCTGCAAGCTGTGTCTGAGAGGGCAGTCCTGCCACGCAGATGCAGACACATCTGTTTACACCAGCATGCCATCATGCAGGAGGAAACAGTGGTCCGGAGGAGGGGAAATTATCCATTTCAAAATATCATTTATGCAAAGTGTTATTCTTGAGGTTCATTATGTCTCCTCCGAACAAATACTGAAGATAGAAATCTGCTCAGTTTAGAAGACGCAAAGTGAAGCCTATTTTTGGTACGATATACGACGCCTTGGAAGGAGGAGAAGGAGACCTATAGCCACAGTTGGACAACAGATCCATGTCCTCGTCTTCCTGAGGAGCTCCAACCACGAAGCCAGAAGCTTTTGATGTATCTTTATCACGCAACAAGGGGCAAGCAGGGCAGAGAGGGGACCATTGTCTGATAAGAACACTAAAATATACACTTATGTTGTTCTTTCCCACAAAGTAAAGGAAATCTGGAGCTACTATGGGGTAGGGTGGGGTGGGGTGGGGTTAGAGGGCTTGAAAACTTCTCCCAGTCAAAAACACGTCTGAAATGTTGAGTCTACTGCCTCTTGCATAGAAATCATCTGCTCTGCACGGCTGAGCATAATAACAGGGATTGACTTTTTGTTGCAGGGCAGTCAAACAAACGCAGACTGCTCTAAGGAAGGATGTACGTATATTGATATTTTTTCTTTAGGGGAAATGTGATGGCTATAAATCAGTACCCATCAGTGCCACGGAAAAAAAACTGGTACAACGAGGTATCTGCATGAAAAAGACGCCACTTGAGCTGTCATGATGGCATTTACAGTGCAGTATAGTGTATAATTGCCATAATAGCTGAGACTTAGCACAGCAGTTAACAAGCTGGCCTTGAATGGCTTCTTGCTGTGCAAGTCTCTTCATATGAGGGCTTTACTCTGAAGCTGCTGATAACTCTGGCAAGCAAATAATGGCTTTATTCCAGAAACATGGAGGGTCCACAAAGTGTTTGAGAATGTGAGTAATGCTATGAAGATCCCAGCTCTTTGCCACTTGATGCTGTAATTAAGGTCTTAAACAGCTGAAAATCAAGGCTGGGTGTGGTTGCGTTGAAATGTGGAGTGGGGAACACAAAATAAGCACCTGTGAGAAACAAAAAATAAACAGGTAGTGTATTCTCTACCTTAAAATCCTTTCTAGATTTTAGCTTTATGTATGCTGGGTGTCTCTGGTTCTGTGGTGCTGGATTACAGTAACAGAGCAAGAGGTTGGAGTGATGTTACTGAGCTTTCTGTTTTGGGGTAGAAAGAGTGCTCGACTATGCAACTCAGATGCAAGTCTTGTGAGTAATGGTGCATGACTAAAATGTTACTCAACTAAATGTAAAAAAAAAAAAAAAAAGTAAAGCTCCTTCTCCTTCGGTCACTGTGAAAAGGTCATTGTGGCGTCCTGTATCCTGATGTAACTACTTTGATACACAAATACACCCTTTCAACCAGTTCTCTAATCGAGGCCATTTGTACAGTTTTAAAGGAAGCACTGTCTACTTTATGGCACTGGTTTTTGTATGGATTAAACCAAAGAGACACAATGTGTTCATTTCGATGTACTGGTAGGAAGATTTTGTTACCTTCAGACAGAGCCATGCTAGCTGTCTCTACCTGCTTATAGTCATTATGTTAAGGCCTCCTTGTGTAACTTTTCTACCATAAAAGAACATATTTTAAACCATTTGATGCAACCCTGATGTGTAATCAGGTGAATAGCGACTCTGTCATTCCCACCCTACGCCCTGTTTCTGCTCAGTGTAACACTGTGTACTCCATGAGGAGTACACAACGCCATACAGTACTAAGTCGCACAACACCAACTATTTCACTGATTTTGGTGAAACTGGATTATATTTTATGAAGACAATGTTTTCTGCTTTCCCCTCTGAGGTCCTCTGGCTGCTCTGCATCAACTCAGTTTACAGAGTTTCCTGATGAAGAAAAGAAGAGAGAATGACCAAGCAAAAGGCCGCTGGACTGGGACTGACTTTAGTCTTTGGTGTGAGCTTTGTGAAATAAAAGGCTGAAAGACAGACTGTGAAAAGAACATAGTGGATAACTTGTGTTCAGCAAATTCAGCAAAATGAATTTCCAATTTGAAATTCAGAAGAATAGATGAGTAAAGCGTTTTTGATCTGTGTGACTTTTTGGTATATAAGAACTTTATCATAACCTACTAGTAGAATGCTACATTTTTAGAAAAACAAAAACAAACAGCAGATCAGTCAGAAATCTTCTTAAGCGAAAGAGCTGCAGCTGACAGTTATCTTAATAAACACTCCAAGTCAATAATTTGATCTGTAAAAGGCCAGAAGAAAGTGAAAAATAGTTATCATGAGTTTTCTAAAGACATAATGTCTTCAGATATCTGACTTAACAATCAGTCCAAATACCAAAAATATTTAGTTTACTATCAGATAAGATGAACAAAAGCAGCACCAGAGAATTAATGTTTGGTATATTTGATTCAAATATGACTTGAATCCTCAAAAGATCATTAATTTTATGGAAGCTGACTGATTGATGGATCAACTTATCATTATTTCTCAGCCCTACTGCCATGAGTAATAAAAGCCTGATCAGAAGAAGTTGTTCTGAGAAATTTCACATAATTCTTACTGAAAAACAAAATGTTTGTAAAGTCCCCTCTCTTGTAAAAAGAAATGTCCCCTTGACGTAGGATGACAGAGTCACTTGACTTTGTGTTGATAGCTGGTAAAAGTGGGTGTTGACTGCGTGCTCATTATGACAAAGCGCTCAGACAGCTCAACTCCAGCCTGATGTGGAGTGTGGAAGGCGGGGAGGGGAGGAGAGAGACTCTTCGGGTGTGGGAGTTTTGGGGGAATTCAGAAAATGTTGTTTTCTGATGGTTAGCCTGCAGCAAGAAAACTTGAAATAAATACCTTGATGTGTCAAGGATATACAGTATAAAGTCACCCCTCTCCCATCCCCCCTCTTCTTCCCCACTCTCACCACGCTGGGCTCAGTTTGCCACTTCAGCCAAACGCTGACTTGTCTGACTTTATTGGAGACAAAAGAACCGCAGGAGAGAGGGGGGACAGCAGGCGGAGAATGAGGGGCGGGACAGCAGCACAGGTCGGTTCATTTAGGATATCAGTAGCTCATAATGGGCGACATTCACTTTAATGTAAGTTATGAAAACAAAAGAGCCAAAGTGTTTAGTTACAGGAACAACACCTCCAGTTATTCTGTTTATCCTGGCTCTGTTTGGAATTTCCAAACAGCTGGAGTTGAAATAGAAAATAGAGCAAATTTAGAAAGTTTATTAGATAAACCACATATGACAAAAGTGAGATGAACTTACCAAAACAATGGCAAATTTCTCCTCCAGCTCGGTGGGATCAGGCATGGGCACCTTCAGAGGCATGATGTGATGCTTCATCTCCGACTGTCCGTCCACACTTTCTATATTACCCATTTTTCCACCCAGATGTGTTGTATCCTCAAGTCAGATAAAAAATAAAAAAATAAAAAAAAAACTCGCAATCCTTCAGCTTCTTTCAGTGATGATAAATCCAAGTAAAATAAAAATAAAAATAATAATCCAACAATTTCATTAACGGATGAATCCAAATAATCCACTTCTCCAAAACAAAAACAGCTGACAGTGCAGTAGCCTCGTATTAATGTCCCAAAATGCCATTTACACTTACTCACGCGTTTAAGGCTTACAGTGTGTCCCACTGTAGTTTCCCTTCAAAACTCCACTTTCAAAAGTAACAATAAAAGTACAGCTGCTTTCTCTTCCACAAAGTACTTTCTAATTTGCCTGGCCAATCCATCACTTACAGCAGGTAACTTTTCAAAAGCCGACAAAACAGTTACTTTTAGTTGCTGCTCAACTTTCTTGGCTACGACGTGTTTCCATTCATTATTGTTGTGTGATCCTGATTAAAGCTCTTTGCTGTTGCTTCCACTCAGAGGGCAGGTTTTCTTCTCTAGTCCCGCCTCCTCGAAAAGCTGTGGGAGGCGGGCGCTCCCGTGAGCTAAAAAGACCTGTCAATCACTGCCTCTCCTTTGCCCTGCCCCTCACATCTGTAGGCAGTGGGCCCACATACAGCTGGACAGAAAAGTGAGGCTTTGTCAGCACTTTATCGCCACCTGATGGCAGGACGTGAGTATGATATTTCATCAAAACACTCTCCAAAATGTACCTTTGGAGAGAGAAACTTTGGTTGCTCACCTGGTGGAGTATGCAACCCCACGTACAAAGGCTTACAGGTTCCGCCCCATCCTGGGGCCCCTTGCTGCATGTTATTCCCCTTCTCTCTACTCCCTGTCCTGTCTCTGTCCAATGACAATGATTTAAGCAGAAATGTTGGCACAAAAACAAAGTCACAAAACAGTTTGGTTCATGAGAGTGCAAGCTTTAATCAATAACATCAGCAGTTACATGATGATATGTTCAAATAATGTCAAAGTTCAGCAGTTTTCTTCTTCAGTTCTGACACTTAAAACACTTTTTTTCTTTCCAGTACCACAAATCAGTGTCCAAGCCTTTGTGGTGAGCTGTCCCCCTTGCTGGCGTACAATATTTGCTTGCTTCTCATAAGGACATAACTGTTTTTTGCTTAAAAAATAAAGTTTAAACATGGCCAATAGCTTCAGCCTGTTGCATTTAGCGCTACAAACACATACAAACACAAGGAAGCATGGGTGTAAGGACACCAGCGATGTGTTTTCAGTATCTACAAAGTTTTCTCTTCATAAAAGCACAGTGATTTAGACTCTGCTTACAGTATCATACCTCTGTTTTCAGTGGTAAATGTGAGGGTCTAGGTTTGTAATACTTTGATTTATAAAAGTAACTTTAAGATAGCTCTGGTTAAAACATATAAAACTTCATCTGGAACATAATTCATAAACACTGACAAATTGTGCACAGTTTTGTAATACTTAAGGCAATAATATAAACGTATATAAACAAAACAAATATCGGGATTTTTTTTTTTTTGAAGACTGTAAAAAAAAAAATTAAAAACAACGTTGTGTTGTTTGCTGTAAATCCGTAGAACATCAACATACCTTAGGATATTAACCACAGCGTAAGCCCTTTTGTAAATAAAATTCAAAGAGGACTTTGACATGCTTTTGAACAAATATAAACTTGGTAGGTTGTGCAACATAGTTGCATTATTATCAAATATCTATTCAGCCAAAATATTCTACTGAAGAATCTGTCCAAGACAGTGTGGATTCAGCACAGTTAAACACTTTACGGATGATAAGCTACATGTAAAGTTTCTTCTCATAAATACTGATGGACTGTTTTTTATGGAGCAGATACTGCATGTCATTGATTTTTTTTTTCTTCAGTGATGGTGGAAATCTTTCATTTAAGCTGAATATACAAACACATTAATCACAGCTCACAGAAGCAACATCTAATGTTATATATTACTCAAAACCAAGCGTTGATTCTTCTAGTTGGTCTCTGCTACCAAATCATACCTGGCAAAACAGGAAAGACAGCATACAATTTAATGTTTAAATAATCTTGAGTGATATTTGAACATAGTGTTACACAATATTCTTCAGTAGCTGTTTAAATTGTTACCATTGTGTGACACCAGCCTTGAGGTCAATTTGGTCCAGGTCCAGCTGCAACTGAGGTTAACAAGGAGAAGCAAAAGATTATGTTTCGAATTTCTGTTCTGCTTAGTTTTCACCTGTGGTCCTGTCCTTGTTGTCCTGACCTTACTCCTGTATTTAGTCTTCCTGTTCCTTTATCTGGGTGCCAGTTTGCCTTCATACGATGTTCGAGGTTTTAACTATTCTTAGTTCTTTGTTCTCCTGGTGTTCTTTTGGATTTTTGCCATATTTCCCTGCTTCATGCCTGCCTAATGGGCTTTTGATTATCTGTCTGCTCCCAGTTAGATTTGTTTGCTTGTTTGGACTGTCTCACCATCCTATAAGTCATTTGAGTTTTGGAATCACTGAACTACATCAGCTGTGCCTTCTGGTGTCTGTATTTGGGTGCGATCCCTTGTGTTCCCCATTACCCTGCTTGACAACTGTGACAATAATTAACTGCATTGCAGGCACGACTGATAATATATATACCTTGCCGATAAGCTCCCTCTCTCTGCTCATGAAGGAGACGCTGTTCTTCACAGACAGGTCCAGTCTTCTCTGTATGGACTCCTCCAGAGAGAAATCAAAGTCAAACCTGCAAAGAGAGAAAGGTGGATCAATTAACATCCACCACACTTCCTTCAGAGCTATGAGTATTTGTTTGTCTTACCTCTCATTAAATTCTGGGTTGAGGTCTCTCTTCTTGGTGGCAGTTCTCCTCTTGGTGGTAGCCTTCTTGTCAGGCAGTAGGATGAAGGAAACGTAAGGGTCTGCACCGTCCTTGGAGCAAGCTGCCAGGGCTCTGAGGGTTCATAGCAATCAGAGTCACAACATGTGCTGGTACAGAGTGCACCTGCTCAAAAAATGTGATGATATATGTCATATGTCATATAGAGACCTGCAGGCATGAACGGTGATGAAAAGCCTGTTCTCCTCTATGGAGTAGCCAACAGTAAGCTTCACCTGGCCTGCTGTGTTTGCGTCACCAGTTCTGAAGACACAGTGCAGAAAATGTCATTACTTGAATACTTTCTGCAAAACAGACCCAAACCAGGATGAAATGAAACTGGAAAACAGTCCACAACCCTGATGAATGTATGGAGGGTGTCACTCACAAGCTGAACGTATTTCTCTGTCTGAGGTCTAGATGGGAAGGAACCCATCTAGGAATGACTTCATCGCCACTGACGTCACTAGCTGCATCCCCTGGAGCCTTACGACACACCGCCAGCTGAGTATCCAAGATCTGCAAGACGTACAGAAATAGAAATCACAGCTCAGCATGACATTGCTGCTGAATTATAAACTTTTCTCTTAAGTCTGAATAAGGGCTAAATTCTACAGACTTGCTATGAAGTAAGACGGTAAAGTATTTGTGCACTGCAAGGTTGGTTCAATATGTTCAATAAGGGGGCTGTCGCTGCATCCTGATCTTAGATAATTGTGACTGGTTTAAAGAAACACAAGCCAGAGTACTTTTGCCCCTGTGCCAGAATGGTAATGGGTTATACCAAAACGTTCTCTAGCACTGGCACAACGATAAAGTTTGGAGTTGGTCTATATTGTCTGTACCTTGAGCACGACCCTCAGTAGTATCTGGCTTTCTGGCAGCGCTCCATCCAGATTGAGCCAGCGATCCAGCTCCAAACCTGGCTCAGCCAACACGTCTTTGAGAGGAAGTGTCAGTGATCCAAGAGACTGTCCCCAGCTGTGGGAGAGCTAAATACACACATATACAAACAAACATTTTTCAGCTTTTTATCATATCTGCATGAAATACCAGCTTTGACTGAACAACGTTTTTAACAACCATGAATTCATAGAGTCTGCTTTACAACTGACGTAGGTGGGATAAAAAGTAGAAATGCAGATGCTGTTTATGACCTTCACTGTGAGTGTTTCATCTCTGGGGTCGCGAACCAAAAAGTAAAAGGCTTCGTCCCATCGAGGGGATGTGGCACGCTCACAAATCTTGAAAAAGAAAGAGCAGGAGAAGTTAAAAAAATACACTTTTCTTTTGATGCATTCACAAGCTTGTGTAAGACGTCATGATTCTACCTTGGTTTTGTGCGAAACGTTTTTGAGGATAATCTCAGCCCCGACTTTTGGCTCCTTTCCACTCTTCTTCAACTAAAATCACACATAAAGAATATTGTAATACAAAAACAGTGTCAACAGCATCTACTACATTTAAAACATCACCATGATTTAATGTAAAATTGAATACGCAGATGTATTGGCAAGGCCACTAAAAGCAACTATTGTATTTCTACAAGGGCGAGGAAAAACACATCACAATAAACAACAAATAGCCCCCCAAGGACTCATAGCATGATCTCACCGACAGGCCGTGGGCACGCTCCACATACACAAACAGAATAGCTGCTGATGGCACAACCTTGTTCTGGTATGACTGCTGGGTCTGGTACTGCAGGATCTGTAGGAAGTGGGAAATTGTGTCACACAGAGAACGAGAACAAGAGGAGGGAGGGTGGGAGTTTTAGTAGGAGTTATTGTGCAATAAGAATGTTGTGGTTAAATTTTCATTCGTAACATTACCAACAAAGATAAAAACATACTTGTAAATAAACTAATCTACACCAGGCATCTGCAGAGATATCATCAACCGTACACATTAGCTATATGTAGAAAGTCCCTCACCGCACTTCTGTTGATTAAAAACTGTGTCAGCCATAGCAACCAAACAAGACTGATGGAAAACAAGCGTGCCAGGCTCTCACAGTACGAGAGGCAGCATTTAATAGATAGGTTTGGATTTTTCTCAAGGTTGCTGTTTCATTTCTCCTCTCCATGCTGGCGAGTGAAGCTGTCTCTTCCTTCAAAGTATCCTGCTATGGCTCAGGAACGAAACGCAGTCCATGGAAATACAAAGTGGTAATGTCATACTACAAAGATTGTAAATTTGGAAAAGATTCACTCAGACTGCTGAGGCCTCTTATTAACTTTGGCTAAACTTTGAAATGCATTTTTGCACAGAACCACAACTGCAGATTTATTTTGTGTCTTACTTTGGAGTTCCACTAAAAAAAGAATCACTTTACAGCCAGTGTGGACAGGAGGAACAATTACAGTGACCAATAACTCTTTTGTTGTGCATATGGCATGGTAGTATTGTATTAAGAGAGACCGTCTGAATATTAATATTAATTAATATAAGATTTTTTGTTTTTTATTATGCACTTTGCAATTTGCATACACATATCTTTATTTTGCATTTATTTCTTAGTACTTCTAAGTTTGATTACTACATTATTTGTATTTTCCTATGGTATATGTAAATAAAAAGAGAGTAGATATCTTACCTGCTCCAGTCTGGGCAGGTCAGACACCCTGGGCAGCCACTCCAGCACCAGGTGAACTCGACCTGACTTCACATCATTTAGAGTGTACCACTGTAACAAGAGTGGCACAGAAAGGTCTGGCTTAATAAATGTAAACATTGTTTGTTAAACAGTCTGTTCATGTGTCTGTCACGCACCGCATCAATGAATTGTGCGCTGATGATATCTCGTAGGTTAAGCTTGAACCTGCAAAGACAAGATTCAGAAGTTTGTCGTCTTTTTCACTGACATATTTCTTCAGTTTTGAGAGCCGTGTAGCCAGATATCCTGTGAAAGTTTTATTTGTAGTTTCAGCACACACCTTCCAAGGAAGTCATCCTGATCGATGTCTTTGTCAAACAACTCAAACTGGATCTCCTGACCAGGAAGCTGAGTCAAAATCACCTAAATTGTAGAAAAATAATGAAATAAAATTTTAAATTAAACCTAATAATTTAATCAGATGAGTAGTAGAAGTAACTCATTGAGCATTAAACAAAGATGATACCTCGTAGAGTTCATTCCAGGTGGGGTTGAGGTTCTCTTTGATGGTGTGGCTACGGTAAGTAATACCAGCCACACGTATCTTGACATAGGGGTCGCTCTTCCCCTTCACCATGCCCCCCATGAAGTTGTCCTTCGCTATCAGGTTTTGGGCCTCAACCAGATGGATGCGCAGCACTCCCTGTGGGCAGAGCAAGGACAGGGGATGAACGGTGTGCGTATAAAGAACTGAATGTTGTTCAACTCAAGGTAACTGTTTTTACCTCAGTTGCAAAATCTGGGTCAGGTGTGGTGTGCTGCGGTCGTGTTGGTTGAGGTTTAGCTAACCCACCGGGCCCGGTAGGGTTCAGCTCTGATGTAATTCCCCCCTGACCCATCCCGGACCCAGGGACCGAAGGCCTTGGGGATGGAGTTGTAGGAGTGGCATCATCGCTTAGCCACAGAACCTAGCAGGAGACAAATAACAGTAATTACGGTAAGCAAAAGCAGTAAATTACAAAGGGACACTCTTCCATGCTTGTTCACAATCTAGAAGAGAACATGCAGGTTTCTCTGTCAATGTTTTTCTGTTTCAGCATTCATGTGGACCACATGTTCTCACATGGACAGAAAGACGAGGCAGTAAGAACACGTGGTGTTTAGGTTCTTTTTTTTTTTTTTTTAGGGTTAAGTTCAGGCATGTAAAAGAAAGGAGGAGTTAAGCATTAGGAATTCACGTATGATGCAAATTTTTGAAGGCACAGTTAAAAAAGGGAAATTGTGCGGCGAAAATGTCATCTGTCCTTGGATCCGAGCTTCTCGATGAAGTCCTACAGGGAAGCAAGTTCTCGCCTGTCGATATGGTTGAGCTCCTGAACAAAGAAAATGACATGCTTGAAGGAGGTGTTGAGTTGGGCCTTCTCTTGCAGCTGCATCAGAGAGTTAAAATGTTGGTGGTAGATGTGAGCGTAAACCCTGAACAGATGCTTCATGACAGGTTTGGTAGTAAAAACACATGAACGGTCTACTTTAGGTTCATTTTTTTATGTTAGGAGTAAGTTCAGGCATGTAAAAGGGAGGAGATAAGCATTAGGCAGTCGCGTGTGATGCAGATTTGTGAATGCACATGAGTGCTTGATAACCACTCCAGTATCATTACATTCATTAATCTTTGCAGGGGGCATCTGATTTCCATGAATAACAAGCACACACTGAGCCAGCCAGTGTAAGTTTAAATCTGAGATCTTTCTTTTGAAGGGGGGAGTTGTGGGTAGGTGCTACTGAAGCATGTGCCTGAGGCTACAGCAGTCCTTTGGGAGCTGGTATTTCAAAGTCCTTCACACAGACACTTCAGCTGGGCCCAAACAGGGCTTGAATCCACATCTAACATATTTAGTACCAACCCGAAGCACAATTTTGGCGAAGATGCGGCTGGCAGAACCAGAATTATCCAACTGGAACCACTGGTCCATGGTGAGTTCAGGGGTCGCCAGAAGGCGGGTCAGAGGGATGGTCAAGCTGCCCAGGGACAGAGCACGGTCATCATCTTTCACCTAATTGGAGAACACAGGAAACAGAGGATGTGAGGTGGGGATAAAAGCAACAGAAAAGTAAAATATAATGATGGTATGAGGCCATAAAAATATTGATTAGTCATAAAAATCGATTAAAACCAAAGGGAGAATCAATACATAGTATTCAGTGTACTTATCTTCACACCTTGGGAGTAATTGCATGGAAAACCTTCACAGCTAGTTTAACTGGTGTATTCAATCATTATTGATAATGACTCACCTGAATGTCGATATCTTGTTTGCGAGGATCCTGAATAAAAAAGGTAAAAGCATCTTCCCACACAGGGCTGTTGGTCCCATAGCAAGTCTGCAGAAGAGAGGAGAAATGTTCACTACGCTCAGAATTTGGTTGAATTAAATGAGAATATTTTTTTTTATACTAACCTTGCTCTCTTTAGTTGTATCCTGAATGGAAATCTGCACCATTGGGCTTGGGTCCTTATTGCCTTTTCTCATCTACAACATATTAAATATATTAATGCAGATGGCAGATAAAAATGTAATGGAAGTTACATGACAAAGTTTCAAATAATCTTACAGGTAGCTCGCGAGCTTGATCAAGATAGATGGCCAGGATGGCAGCAGATGGAGGATCAGCTGTCTTACTGGTCAAGTTCTGGTTCTTCTGGATGACCTGGTAGAAGAACAGACAGAAGCAAAGAGCATGTGAGTGAAATGATCTGAGACCCAACAAGAAGTGGCCACCAACAATTACCATTTTCATACTACAATCAATAAGTTGACAAAGAATGTGTTTTTGACAGTTTCAGATTGGATTTATTTATCTTGACTAAAATGTTTTAATTGCTTTTAATTGTTGTCTTTAACTTAATTTGTGTGTTTGTCAGGTGAAACCTAGAACACACAAAGACTTAAATGAATAAAACATATGATAAAAAACAATAAAAAAATGTAATTATTTTAATTATTAATTATATAATATTTCATCATGTGATCCACCAACCTGTGACATATTTTGTGTCTGTTTTATGTTTATTTATGTTCATCTTTATTGTTATTACTGCATATCTTGGCAGGGACACAAGATATTTAATATTTTCTGAATAGATAAAGGTTGAATAAATAAAGTTCAATTATAATAACCTGAAATGATGAGATTTAAAACACAAAAATAACATTTGACACAATGTGAAAAACACAAGGTAAAGATTTTATCTTGTGATTTTGGACACTTGAATAAACATGGGGGAACTGGTGGTTGAGTGATTTAAGGCATGTGCCATGTAACCGCAAAAGTTCCCAGTTGGCCATGAACCTTTGTTGCCTGTCATTACCCTCTCTTCTTATACTTCCTGTCTCTATACTCTATACTGTCAGATTCCATAAATAAACAAATAACATTGCATAACAAAATACAAATTATCCTGTGATATTATTTCCACCTCACTAACCAAAGCCCTGCCACTGATTGGGCAAAGATTCACTGGTACCATGACGCTTTGCTGTACACTGACCTCAGTCAGTCTGTCAGCAGAGGACAGCAGAGAGAGCCACTCCAGCCGGAGGTGGATGCTGCCGGATGGGACGTCCTTCAGATTAAACCACTGTTTACAAAAACAGAGGCTTCATTAAACACAATTTTCTCACATGGCCGATTTCTCTGAGCCTGGACAAGATGGCAGGATAGACGAAGATCAAAGCAGATCACGAGGAGGCACACAGGCTCTGCAATGTCACATGCTAACAGAATTACTCAGATATTTTCCGGAGTGAGACAATTTCATAACTGCATTCTAGTGCTTGGTATTCATTATGTGATCTGAGTAAGAATGTAATGGTAAACTACTGAAGGTTAAACACAGGCGTTACTACTTACATCATCCACAACTCTGGCCTTCTTCACAATATCAAGATCCACTTTGACTCTGAAAGAGAGACAGATAAAGAAAGATGGAGAGAGAATCAATGAAGCCATAAATCAAACCCGGCTGAGGCTTTCAAATTTCAGCAGAATCGTGACCCAACATGGCAATAGCAGAGATGAAAATGACATGAAGAGCACATGGAGACAGAGTAAATGAATGAGAATGAATAAGCTACCTCCCCAGGAAGTCATCCTGGTCTGGGTCTTTGTCAAACACTTCCACTTCCAACTCCTGACCAGGTACTTCATGGACAATCACCTGACACACACATACACACATAAATGGACAAATACACAATACACACAACAAATATAGATACAGCCACACAACACAATAACACAAGGACATGCAAACAGAATCACTATGGAAAGAACTTTTCACTGTTGTGCAGACTAGATCTTAATCATCCAATGTCTGTTCAGTGTTTGGTTCAAATTTCGTCATAAAATTTGTCCCTGAGCAAGCAGTTTTTTCGCAATAGCTGCTTATCTCGGAAACACCGGCTTCCTGCTAACACAGCAGCAGATAAGATCGCCACAAAACTGTTTAACTCTGTGCAAAGATATATTTACTGCCAAAGACTTCCCGAAGCAATCTGTACGAAGCAAGGACACCAACACCAAGCTATAACTTTTAGCACACAACTGGTGGGAAGTGCAGCGCTCGAATATCAAGACATTTATCTCACTGTTTCCTTCAGCTTAGTTTCGAAAATATTTTCTTTCCTCCCAGGCCTATCTCACCTCAAACATCTCCCTCCACTGTGGGTTGAGGTTGCTGTCCACGTGATGAGAGGTGAAGATCTGGGTTCCTACACGCAGAATGGCATACGGATCCGACTTCCCATCTATTAAGCCCTTGATGACTGTATCCTTGGCGGTCAGGTCCTCAGCCTCCAGCAGATGGATACGCACAACTCCCTAGCATTTGCATACACATGAAAGAAAACACACGCATGCGCAAATAAAATCTAAATGTTAGTCAAGAAGGCTGGTCACAAAGCATGGATCCATATTTTTCATTCACAGTGTCAATTTGCTTGAATTTGAATGTGTTTGCTTGCAACTTATACAGTCTGTGTGGGTCCATGTTTTTTTCAGGCCCTTCATAATTGAGACAGTTACCCTTGGGAGAGGGGAGCGGAGCTGCGCAACGTGCAGGTCGGCCACCAGGGGAACAGTGAGACGGTTGGGGAGCACCAGGTGGGAGGCTATTGCATCCATTATCATAGTGTCCGACATGGCACTGCAAATGAATGCCAGGATGATGTTGGGGACACACGGGGGGAAGGGGAGACACACACAAGGACAAACATACAGAGGCTATATACTACTGCGGACCACATGAACATGCATAAAATAACATGATATTCAGGTTCTCAACCAACAGGATGCACCCATTGGCTAAAGAAGAGAGGAGTCGTCTGGGAAATCATGTTGGCTAATGTCATCTGAAGGAGGAATACAATTAAAAATTCATGACAAACTGTCATTGAGAGTATTGCCATAGGGAACTGATGTGTCAGCAACAAATGTACGCCTCTGACAATGCTTTAATTGTATTTTCACAAAAGTGTATTATTATTGTAAGATTGTGACACACACCGTGTAGAATCAGCCACGATACAATTAACACAGAATATGAATTAGTTACATCGTTCACATCTGTCAGACCGTCAGTTTGTCTTGATATTTTATTTAATTGTACCGTAGTTGATTCTACATTGTCTGCAGTCTGACCTTACATAATAGACCTTAAAAACTACCTTGATAGAAATGCATGAAGTCATAATATACATATTAAACAACAGTATGTGGTATAAGGTTAAACGAGTTAGAGGATAAAGCTGACATTGTTCAATATTTTTCTTCTTATCAACACACACCATGAAATGAACAAAATCAAAAGCATGTTATTCGGAGTAAACATTGCATTTTTGGGGACTATTTTAGGACAAAGGTTAATACAATTTGGTGCTTTATTGAGTTTTTAGGGACAGTGTGTGCCATTGACAAAACACAGAACCCTTGTTTGTCATGCTGAAGAAATATGTTACCCAGTGCAACAGCATGACTCATTTTGTTTTTTGTTTTTTTATCTTTGAACCACAATGGAGCTCTGTGGAACACAGGAATAATCTATATCTGGCTTTAGTTACTTGTTAATATGATCAATTCACTGTAGGTTTTAGTCTTTTCACAGGATTTGTGGACAAGAAAAAAAATATAGGATATCACCAGGATGTGAGCACACAGGTCTGTCACTGAACAGAAAAAACTCTGTGATTACTAGTGGCTAAGTAAATTATAAATATATCCATCAATTCCGAAAAATGCAGCACCCTCTGCAAAACTTTATCAGCCCTTCTCCACCAACCAGGCACTCGTCATTACACCAGACAGACGCAGCAGATTAATGCAGCCACACCCTAAAATATATCTCCATGTAACTCACTTCAGCCCAGGGATATCTAACAGGTTGGTCAGCCCAGTCCAGTTGATGTCCAGTTTCTATGACAGATAAAAGTAAAGACATACGTGTAGACCTCATATAACAATGCAGTGCAAAACTGAAAAACAATCACATGGTTCACTGGTGGTGCTACACTCACAGGCCTGCGGATGAAGAACATCGTGATGGCTCCAACCAGTGGCACATCTCCGATCAGAGGCTCAAGGATCACACGCAGCTTCCCATGGAGCTACAATGAGAAAATGTAGCATCGAGGGGATGTTTTCACAACGACTAATAATGTGAGAATGTATTCATATTTATTCTCATACCTGGACTCCTTTCACTCCGGCTTTGCAGAAGTACTTTTTGATTTCTACATTGATCTCGACATCACCGGCGTAGCTGCGAGTAGAAGAACAGTGACAAGTCTAGAGATACATGTTTAACCAGGGGAAAGCGCTGACGGATGATAAGTTGTTTTTGTGGGTTTGGATTGAGTAAACAATGATCTGCCAACGGCTCCTGCACTCATGCAAGACACTTCATCGTAACTCAGCAGTATTTCTGTGTCTGGCTTGTTACACACAATATGAATTAATGAAGAAAAAAGTTGTGATGCATTACCTCAGGTACAAATCCAACATAACCTGTCTCTTATCATGTTCTGTGTGAGCCTTTACACCGACCACCTTCAAAGCCTGTGAATGCAACAGCTGCTGTTAGACAAAGGAAATAAATTAAGTACTGTGAAATCACATTAGAAAAGACATGCATGAAGAAGATAATTTGCTGTAATGGAATCATCAATATTTATGCTTGTAATACCGTCATGCATTACATGACTCGCATACAGATTTACCCACATTAATACATTGGTACACGGTTTCGCTGTGTTTTCTTGGTCATGGAACACCTACAGAATAAATTGCTGCTTTTATGGCAGGCCATTAAGATACCTTGTCTCCTATGTTGACCTTGGTGAAGCTGAGAGTCTGCAGATGAATGCTTGACGCACGGATGGCTGGAGCAACGGTTTCCACCAGCAGCTTCTCAAGATACTGGCCAATGAATGGCCAAGCCTGCTGCAGGATCTGTATGTATGTATACAACATATGGTCATTTATTATTCTTGTGGCAGATTTGAATACAGCAACGACCTGATCTGATGGTATACACTGTAAAAGAATTAAGTGAGATAATACAAGTAATCAAACGTGGTTCATGTTTGCAACCATGGAAATATAATTCTTTGGGTTACAATGAATTACCATGTGTGACAGTGCAGAGCAGAGCAGAGCAATTCCTTCGAATAAGAAATAATTTACTAGCACATGACAGCACGTAATAAAGAGTCATAAACACACGCAGATACACACTCCACAATATGACTGCATATTCTTGATATACTGTAATACATCTGACAGGGAACAATGTCTAAATAGTGAACAATAGTGGTTAATAATTAATAGTTAATAATTTAGCCAGTGCTCCATAGTTTTTTGTGGCTGCATATTTCCGCATGTTTTGCTTGATTTCTACAGCTATTCATCATTTTGAAGAACATCATATTGACTTACAGTTAAAAACTAAAAGTAAATCACTCAATAATTTCCTCAGAGGTTTCCCAGAAAGAGGTGCTGTGTGTTATGTCTTCATTCATGTGGTACAGTTCCAATTGATTAATAAATAACAATTAACTTCTAGTGTAACCAAGAGAGCATAATCAGCACACAGTGAATGATGTAAAATTTGTCCACAGGAAAGAAAATGATTCAACATACATGTAGAATAAAGTTTCCAATAATTCTAATAATTCTGATGTTTGATGCATGTAAGTGTTATTTGTGTAACTGTATGTTCAAGCAATGTGTACACTTTTGTAAACTGACAGGACGGTTGTATCGTATCACATCGTATCATTCCACACGGCCTCACGCTGGTGTTAGCTTCAGCTTTTCAGTGTGAGATATAAGAACGAGGTGCCAGGTCCTGTCAACTATTGGTTACTGATCCTCTGACCTCCAAACACCATGACACCGGTGAGGCTAACAGGCTACAGTTACAGGAGGGTCTTCTATTCATTATTCATGATACAGTTACAGATGTGCAGTTTTCTACAAAAGTCCAACTCCTCAGGCTTCTTCTCGTGTGTGTCAAATTTCTCTGCTGGTAGAAAATTTCAACATGTTGTTAAATATAATAAAAGGTGAGGACATTTCAGGGCTAATGTTTGTTTATGGCTGCAGGAGAAGACAGTAAGTGTGAGCAGCTGGATCACGTGTCAGGAAGCCTCGAGGAGAGACGTGGGCTGGTGAAAGATGAGGCCAGCAAATTGCCATCCTACAAACTGGGTTTCAGTCACTGAGTTCATTACGTTTTTCTCTCCAGAAGGGCAATTCGTAACATTAGTATTCATATCCACACTTGCCTAGTGCTGATGTGAGGTTAACTGTACCGATAGAGAAAAAAAAAGAAATCTGCAATATGAGCTGAGTCGCTCTCCCTGCCTCTTAATTACATCAGTAGATAATCTACACTGATGGAGAGGCTGCTACGGGAGCCAGGTCATTTAAAGTCCACGCTCTTTAGCATAATATTAAATGTGAGGCATTAAAGCTGCAGCAGGAGTTACTCAAGTGATCACATATTCACATTATCTTGAAATCATTGTCGTTTCCTTTATTGACAAACAGTTCCGCTGTATGAAGCAGAGCAATGCATCATCATATAAGGTGCTTAAGAAGACAGGTCTTAGTCAGGCAGCTGCACATGTGCAAAAACATACCTTATTCAGCCACTCCACTTTTTCCACATCTGGAAAGTTGACCTGTGGACGAATGATACGGGTCAGTCATGAACTCAAATATGACACAGGAGTGCAAAATGACCTCGTGATCTGAGGAGAGCAGTTAAAATATTTTTCTGGACATTGGATTAAGCACAAATCCGTTAAGTTGTACTGGTCAGAACGTGCACTATATAACAATGTTTATATATGAAATATTTAACTTAGAGGCCGTGACGGAACAAAGACTTAAAAACTTAACACTCATGTGGTCACAAACATTCAGGAAACCATCAACCACATGCACATCAGCCTTTCCTCCAAACCACACAGACACGAGATTGCAAGATTAAGCCTATTTGCACACACACTCACAGGCTACACACGCGCACACACACACACACACACACACACACACACACACACACACACACACAGTTTATTCTGTTCCACTCTCTATCCAGATATGGTGGTCTTGGTTACTGCCTTTGCTCTGCTCTGAATGTTTATTGAGTCACTCGGTTTTTGGAGCCTGATAAGGTCAATGGCTGTGCTGTAGTGAGACGGAAAGAGGAAACTAACACAGAGAGAGAGAATCTCTGTTTTTTTCAGTATATATGTGCATTTTACTGCATACTAAGTGTAAAGTCTCCTCAGTTTTAGAGGTATTCTTTCCACCTTTCCACTCCAAAGACCTCATCTGACATGTTAACTCACATTCCTCAGTGCAATAGCAGTTGACAGCTAATTCCCCAGGCACTGCACATTAGGAATGTCTAAATATGGGGTGGATGAAGGACAAGAGGAAATGTAGGACTGTCATGTAAAACTGTAGGACAGTCATGCATATATTTATCTGAGGGTTGCCATGCACCGGCAGTTTCCCTATCTTTTTGTGCATAAATGTGTTAATTAAGCTGTGCATGTAAGCTGGGGATGCAAAGTAACTGAGGCACAGCTCAAGTTCAGCCTGACAGATGTGGCAGATGTGACAGGTGATACAAGCTGCAGAGAATGACCATGGTGCTCAGTGCTTACCCACGGAGGTAAATCCCTCTTGGCTCTGAAAACGCTTTCAGTGGTGAATTTCTTCTCGTTCTCCAGAAGGTACATTGCAGACTTCAACCTCATCACTTTCTCCACTCGACTGTGTTTCCATCCCATGTAGATCATCAGACCGAAGAGGACTACGCTGATGCTGAAGCCATAATATCCGGCCAGGTACACCGGTAGAAGAGCACCCAAGCATTTTCCAAACGACCACAGTACGCTGACTGCGCGTTCACCGGGGGGATGGCCCGGTAAGGCCGGGGCTGCGACCGTCGTGCCTCTGTCCATGCCAGGCTCTGCATCCGCGGTTGGCATCGCAAGATCCGTTTAACTTTCGCTGGCTCGACCTGGCGTTCACCTTCTCTGCTTCTACGACTGAGTGGCAAGCGCCACTGAAGATTTACCAGCGCTGTGTCACAGAAGCCATCGAGGAATCACCAACAAACTGCGAGCTTCGCCCGGTTAGATCATGACTGTGTGCGCTGTGCTGCGCAGCCCTCAGTTCCGCAGGGCACTAAAAACCTCCTATTCCGTGTTTCATTTGCGTTTGGAGGCTTCTCTCACAGAGCAGGGCAAGCAGAGACCAAGACCTACGAGGGCGGGCTCTGCTTCAAGCCCTCCTTCATATGAAATCCAGTAGAAACCCTAAACCCTAGAATTAACTTGTAGCGTCACGCACAGACTCGGGCGGAGCGTATAATCCGGCCTGTGTGCAAAACAAACGACTCCAGAGGGCAAGTTTTATTAAGAGTAAAACCATCAGCAGCGAATGGCATGAAGGATCCGCTACGCCCAACATACTATCATGGTACACAGGCTGCTCAACCCGTTATCTTTTTTACATAACCGGATTGAATCCTGCTACATGCGCAAGCGCACCTCCCCATTGCACCAGCGTTTAAAGCACGGCAGCACCTACAGGTCCTTTGACAGAAAGGTGTGTGAGCTGTGCTGCTTTATCGAGTCACACAACTTTATACTGAGCCCAGCCTTGTGTTGAGTTAATCGTCCAGGTGCTTTTTGCTTTGTGGGTCTCATTACCGCCTTTTATCAATGTTTGGCAACTAAAACAGAGCAGGTTTTAATCCCTCAGCTGTTGCTAGGTTACACCCAATTAGATGTATTTGCTCGAGGGGATGAAAAGATGTGTAAACGGATACATGAAGACAAAAATACGGACTGTTTAGCAACATTAATACAGGGCACAGATAATGGCATGGCCACAAAAGCATAAAAAATGCCTCTGTGAGATATTTTAGTTTTCAGTGTGAGACATGAGATTCGGTGTCATTTAGAGATCAAGTAAATTAAATTAGTTATCCCCACAATGTCCAGTACAACAGTTGAATGACATACTGGCATGCAAAGCTGCATAAAAACAGATGAGTTTTCACTGTTTCACACTATTCTAACTGTACAACCACAGCCTAACCATTTTACACAACTCACTTCAGCACATACACATATACAGTATAACACATATAACTACATTTTGACATGCATATTACTGTATACATCCGTGGTAGTCTGTTCATTTTATCCAGCTGCCGTCTTTCTTGTTAAATTTGTTCTTGTACAGTTGGTACTTTTATACTGTGTATGTACAGACTGTTGCATATCTCAGAGATTAGTATAAATATATATTTACATATATAGCATCTGTTGGACAGCAACTGAAAGCTAGAATATCCCATGACCTGACACCAAATTGTGTAGTATTTGAAAAGTACAGAAGCTCAAGGCTAAATTGTGACCACAGTATACATAGGTAGATGATTTGTCACATATCTCTTGTTAATGTAGTCTAAAATGTTCCTGTGTGACAGGAGATTGAATTTATTTATGTGCCGTCTGCTGATTAACACATTTAAAACCCATTATAGATTATTGTTACCATATATAAACTGTTGGTTTGATAACATTTTGTTACATTTCCATTTTCTGCAGTAACATCAACTCTATACTAATCACCTCCAAGCCCAAATAATGGAACTATAACCCGCACTTATACACATGATTGTCCTCAAAAAGCTTTGTCATTTCTCCAGAAGCAAGAAGCAGAAGTAGCAGTCATAAGATCTGTGTTGAAATAATGAAGAAGAATTCAGATCATTTGATTGACACGGGGTAAAAATACTCCTGTTAAAGGTTGCACATTACAAGGACTGCATTGAAAATGTTATTTAAGTAAAAGTTTGTAAGGATAACCAAGGAAACGTTCTTCTATTATTAAAAGTTAAAGCACTCACTGCAGAAAGATGGCCCTAATGTAAAAGCAGGATTTTACTGCTGTTGTTGGTTGAGGTGGAGCTGATTTGGAATTATTTTGTATAGGACTGCAACTAATTATTATTTTTATCATGGCTTAATCTTTCTTTAAGATATTTTTTTGTGCTTTTCAAGCTTTATTGGATGGAGACAGCTGAAGAGTGACAGAAAGGCAGGGAGAGAAATGGGGCAGCAAAGGGCCGCAGGCTGGATTCAAACTGTGAGTTGCTGCAGCAAGGACTAATCCTTCATACATGGGGCGCACACTCTATCTACTGAGGTAATCAGCATCCCATCATGGATTAATCGTATTATTTTAATCATTTGATCATTGGTTTGTGAAAATTCTGAAAATAGTGAGGAATGCCATCACATTTACCCAAAGTGAAACCATCTCCACGCTTATTTTGTTAAACCTATAATACAAAATTCAAACTTATTAAACATAAATTTTAAATTATAAGAATAATTAAAAATTAAAATAGCAAATCATCACTTTTGTGAAGCTGGAACCATGCATCCATGCATGCATGAAAAATTACTCTATTACAGTAGTTGCTGTCAAATCCTGTCAATCGACTGACTGATTAATCAACTAATTTAGAGTCAAAGTCTGAGACTGTGGTCCTCTTCTCAGACAAAACCTGACAACTTATTTTATTTGCTTAGCTGGGCTCAGTTCCTGAATAGGGATGGTAAGATTTTATTGATATCAATGCCATTTTCGATTCTGTTTATCAGTCTGATTCTTTATCAGTTGCCTTACTGATTCATGATTATTTTTCTGTGCAGAAAAAAGTAGGGCAGTGCAGGAAATGATGAAGCAATAGCACTTCCTCTTCTTGACATTTTTTTTTAAATAATGTGCAACTGTTAGAAAAACATGGCACGGATGAAAGGAATTGATAAGCTCATGGGCAAACGATTTGGATGAATGGATAGGACAATTTGAAACTGATTCTCAACTGGTGTCGGTTCCCATCCCTATTGCTGGATGCGTTTAGGGTCATGACCCCAACAGTAAAGCCAAGATAGCCAGACTGCAGCAAATACGACATAAAGGCATTTATTAGTTTCTGACAATGGGAAAGTGAGAAAAACTACTAAAATCTCTTTAAACCAAATCACACATTGAAATCACACACATGAATTTGATAATTCATGTGACGTTTTTTCATATCCACTGACTGAGCCCTGCCACTTTGAAAACCTCTAGACTAATGAATCATTCCAGCTGTATTTGAAAATCCTGTTTGGTAGCTTAATTTATTCTTTATTATTATTTTAATTTATTTAATTTATGGCACTCCTATGTTTTTTGTGCTTCACATAATCTGTAAAGTAACTGGTAATTAGTTAGAATCATAATCAGAAATACTAAAAAAAGAAAATAAGTACCTCATATTTGTACTTCAGTAAATGTATTTAGTTACATTCCACTGCAGCTCAAGTAAGGTAAGACAGGTTAAAGTTTACATTAGGCTTCAGACAGATGTCAACAAAGTAGTGTCTAGTACTGTCTGGAACTCAAATATTCAGACACTGTAACTGTTTAATTAAGTACAACAAATGTTACTGGTATCCATGGTGGTGATAATTTTATTCAGTGTTCCTGTAAATCCTCATTACTATGTAACAAACATGCCATATTTGCTAAGTAGGTGGGACTTAGTGAACCATGATGAAATATGATCTGTCAGATCTTTTCAGCGCACAAAGAGCTCAAACTACGTCACCTACTGAACATTTGCAGTAACTTTAGTTGCAAACTCAGCAGAGGGCATTTGGAGTGAGTTTATTTAGATTTTCCTTAGTTATCACTGAGGTGCAACATAGAGAGGTAGTCTTTGAATAGCACAAATAAAACTCAGGTTCCCAAAACTACATTCTGCTTTCACTGGCCAGGATAGGTTTAGCATGTTTGTTCGGTGCTCTTTAAGTTACATAATTTATCTCACCTGGACTACATCCTTCAGTTAATGTCAGTGCTGAGAGAAAGCCATCAGGACATTTGGGAAAACAGAGGTACCATTATTCAAGTTGTACGTGATGTTTACTGCAGGGACGCATCAGTCATCATCTTACAAGTACACTGAGAGAGAAGCCTGATGATGTCCACATCAGGTTTCCAAAGGGCTTCTTGAGATTCACAGTCAGAAAATATATTGCATAGTACTTTAAACTCTTTTATTGAGCTATAATTCTTACTACCATCTTGAATAGGGGAATATTTCATGTAGTGTGGTGTATTAAATACAGGGGAACACTGAGAGAAGAAATCTCTTTGCAGCTTTAGATTGAGATGCAAGTGCGAAATGAAAAAAACAAAATGAGGTTGTAAGAGAGATCAATAGAGACATTATCCTCTTTAATAGGGTTTTCCAGTAGCACCCAGGTTATAATCACCTTGCCAGAGGAAAAGATGAATTATTGGATTGTGTAAAAGGATATACGAGTGAGCTGTTTGTCTTAAGTAAGCTTTGTCTAAAGGTTACAGCATTCACACACCCACTGAAGCCACGGGATGTGGACTAAATCTGAAATTTGTTTGTTGGAGATGTCTAAGACTGTCAGGTTCAAAAAGTTCCTAACTTACAGTACAAATGACTTTTCCATTTGTACCTCTACTCTTCTATTGCAAATTGAATTATTACTTCACATTTGAGAGCTTTAGTTCATTTTCTTTGCAAATTAACAAATGATTTATTTTTGTAGTGTAATAAAAAAAATAAAAATCTCCACCTCATCATTAAAATGTTGACAGATTGATGCACCAATAGTAATGATCTATAGCACTGAATAAAAAGGCTGTTGTGCATGAGAAATTTACTGTTATCCGTAGATATAGAGAAATGGAGCAGGTCCTTCACTAGTTGTCCTTGTTTAATATACTGCAGTTTAATTACTCAAGTATAGCATCTGAATGCACCGTTTTTCTGAAGATGAACAAGTCAGCGCACTTGTCTCGTTTAGTAACTGTCCCATTGCAGCGATGTTCTCATGAGGAAAAGCACAGACGTAACAAACCATTAAATACGGCTTTGTTAAAATGCGAGTCATTATGCACAGACTCCAGACATTAATGCTGAAGCAGTCAAATGTAATTCAGCTATCACTGCTGACTGCAATTTTGATTAAAGCTGCATCAACAGCTTATAAAAAGACACCTGAAAGGGGACACAGATGAACCACTTCCTGAAAAACACTTTGAAAGCAAACACCCAGTAAAAAAAAGGTCATTCTGCAAGTTATTTTTAAAACCAAAACCTTTAATCAGAGTATAAACAAAAAAACAAGTGACAAAAGTTGAGGAATTAAGAACAAAGAGTCCAGAATGTCCCAGAAGAAAAGCCTGTCATCCAGCAGGTCTTGAATCAGCTCTCCAAGCACCAATCAGCTGCCTCAGGTCGACATGGGCACCACTGGCCTCAGACTTGACACCGGGAGGGTCCTGGGTCTCCAGCTGAGCTCACCGGTCTGGTTGTTGGCAACACGTGCCGCCACAGCCATGGCGGAGAGGACAGTTTACTTGGACCTCTGCCTCATCTTTCTCCTTTTACGCTTCAGCCTGTAAAGTGATCACGATAAGAGCCAATGAGCTGACAATCCTTCAAAACGACGTGAAAAAGGTGGACTTGTGTGAGAAACGTGCGCTTCACAATCTCACCTGCGCATGCGCTTCTTCCTCCACTGCCAAAGAGAAAAATAACGTTAAATTACTTTGTTTTATTTTGAGCATTTCTGAACTCACACATACTGAAGTGAATTCAGACAAACATTCATGACAGATAACGACTTTTACAGCTGAATGCTAATGGCTGTGCTGCGCTAGCCCGTCGACCTGCTAATGCTTGCTTGTTAGCTAGCTAGCTTGTTAGCTAGCTAATGTTAGCACCAGTGTAAACTGCGATTATTTGATTATACGAATATAAAACACAAACCTTAGCTCTCATGTCGAACAGGGAAGGCTAAAAACAAAATGGATAGTGCAACAGATTAGTTGGATTGACTTAAAAAGATGACGATTAACGTGGATTCAGATACAAACAGTTGTAACGTACCGACCGCTAAGGAACCGTCTCCACCAAGGACGTCACATTCAGGCGACGTCACATTTATAGGGGTGTCATACGTCACTTTCATTGGACCGTAGTAAGCATGGGAAATGTAGTTTTCTAGACACAGAAACTGCTCGGAGATGAATTAAATAATTACTACAGCTCGTAGGTGCTTTAAAGGTTCGTTGTTCTAGTTATTTATAATTTGTAGTGACTTTGCAGTGTGTATGAATGCAGCAGATGTTACATGGGGCCTCTAAGAAACGGATTATATTCAAGTAGAGAATTTTATTACATAAATTATATATATAATTGGTGATACTGTATTACTTGGTATGTGTGTTGTCTCTGTGCCTGTACCCCGGGTGTATTGTAACATATGTTTGTATTTAACAATATCTAGACTCAGTATGTATTACATTACTTTAAACATTAAAACGACTACAGGAATTTACATTTTTACTCCAGTATTTCTCATTTCTACTGAAGTGTTTGAGACTGCATATGGACACTCATCTAGGAAAACATGAAGTAAATGAACAGTAACTGAAATAAAGAAATTATATAAATAACTTTTTTATTGTCATGGTGACAACAGTAACATTGAATTCAATGTTTGTTAAACCTGTTTGTGGCTGGTGTTCTCTCACAAGTTTTGATAAATGTGATGCAATGAGAATAAAATGAGTCCAGAAGGAGATTTATGAAAACAGCTACAACACACTGAATAACTGGGACAATCAGTCCAAAAACACAGCAACAGGTGATGTCAGGTGGCTTTTTAATGTTTCCAAAAATAGTCTCTGAAACTGGGATTTGTTTTACAAAAGCATCCATATATCTAACAGGTATGGACTTCTTATGTAAACAAAGACTGTCAGACTCAGTGG
This sequence comes from Protonibea diacanthus, assembly GCA_028641955.1. NCBI lineage: Eukaryota > Metazoa > Chordata > Actinopteri > Sciaenidae > Protonibea > Protonibea diacanthus. The sequence continues at coordinate 13,191,785 of CM053984.1, forward strand.
TGGCACCAGAAGACTGAATGCTGAACCCTTGGCAGGAGTTAGACCATCCACAACTGAGAAAAAGAAAGCATTTTTCTTTACTTGTTAAATTACTCAACCGGGTAGTCAGTTTTAGAAATTGTTAGCTGAGTAACCTACAGTAGATGACTAGAAGTATACACAACGTACTAGTAGATGGACCTAAGTCAGAGCAGTATAAATGCAGTAATTAAGCTGAATTAAACAGTAATGATGACTAATGATGTCATGCTTATAACTTGTTTGAATGCCATAAGACATCAGGGTTCAAGACAGGTGTTACACATTTCTGCCCACAAGTTAACACTCATCTCAATCAGGCATGGCTATAAGTTTATGACCTCCAGGAAGTTATCTAAATGCCACACAGTTACACTGACACAGAATTGTGCATTCATCATTCACCTTGGCCGCTCTGTCAAACTCATTTTATTTTTCATATCTTTCACTACAGTTATCGTGGAGAAAGGGACGAAGGCTCAAAGTCAGTCGAATGGTTAAATGTTCCAGTGAGTATATGTCCTTGCAGCACAAATTTGTCCACTAAGAGAAGGCGGCTGTCTCAAGGACAGTGAGATTTACTTGGGATGTACGTGTTTGTGGGTGCATGTGTTCGGTTTTGTTTTTGTTTGTTTTTTTTTTTTTTTAAAGGTGGAGTGACAGAATTTAGGAGCAGCATCATCCCAGACTGACATCAGTTAGATTCAGAGGTATTCACAGCGGCTATGCCCGCAAGTGCCTCAGACAGCTGGGACAGAAGGATTTGTGACGTCTCTTCTTTGGGTCAACAGGTGTCTGTCAATTTCTTGTGGAGAGAAATCTATTCTGCAGCTTCAGTCTCCATTGCCTGTCCTGTTGCGCTCTCAACAGTCTTTGAGGCCTTGAAAAAAAAAAAAGAGAAGAAGATTGAAATGAGAGGAAACACTTAGCAGCTGTGTTCTTGTCTTATTTCATAAATCACGCTGCTCTGCAACTCACCTTCTTTTTCTTCTTCTTCTGAGTCTTGCGGCTGGCTGAGCTTTGCAGCAAAGCCTTTATGTGAAAGGAAAAAAAAAGACAAAGAGGACGTTTAACCTCATGGAGGTGCAGCACACAATACATCAACACATAATGGCTTTGGGAAAGCTAAGTCAGCTAACAGCATGCCGTAGCGGTCCCATTAGTCTGGATGCAACATCGCATCCATCAGACAGTTTACCTTCAGCTCTGGGTCCTCCACTTCATGCTCAGACTTGTAGAGCTCGGGCTCATAGAGGCTGTTTGTGATTCGCAGAGGTCCGTTGGCCATGAGAAGCACGGTGAACTTGAACTGGGCAACAAATTCACCTAGACAAAGATGAGGTTGAAAGTTGCATTAAACAGTTCCACTTGGTATAATGTGGCCATCAAGCGCTTCAGTTAAGAATACTAATAGAGGACCTCACAACGCTGGAAAGTTTTTCCCGGCAGCGAACATTTTATGCTGTCCACTTTATAAATGAAGCTATCAGTTAGGTGTACGTGGCTGCATGTGGATGGCAATCGCAGTGTGTTCCCGGGTGACATTGCAGCAACTTGAATTAAAAAAGTAAGAAGGAGGCTTATTGCCAGTCTGATCACAGTCCTAGTTTACCAGAAATGTTTGAGGACATCCTTAAAATCGATTACATAATTTCCCATGGGACAGGAAGGAAACAGTCTTGGCTATCTCATCAGCAAATGACAGAATAAATGTCAGATGGAACGGACGATTGGTCGATAGCGAGAAATAGTGTGAGATTTGCTTGCAACTGTTATAATAGAAGTGTCTTGTCATTTTTTTTAGGCAGATTTTGCTGATTCCAGCACCTCAAACATGAAGCTTTTGTCTGTTACATGTGATACCATGGGCATTCTTCACTTTTATTTTTATTTTATAGACCTTGATGAAACACTTGTTTTTATTAACTGAGGTATGCCTTCTCTTAAAATGTACATTTCCTGTTACCAAGTTAAAGTCGCAGCTTGTCATTTTTGATTGGCTGCCAGTCTAAAGAGGGGACAGAGTGAGAGGAGGTGTGTGGGAGGCTGCTGTAAACAACTCTTTCTGTGGAAACGGTGGTGAGTTTCTGTCTGTGTGCATCCGTTAACCCAAACGAACTGAAACCGATCAAGCCCAGTGTCACTGAGCATGGAGATTCAGGTGCATGTGCAGAATTTTTCGTGGTCAGCAAAGTCATTAATGGCACCTCATTGTTCCACTCACCCTCTTTCTCGTGCAGCACGTTGAATGGCTGCAGCAGCTCATGTTTAGCGCACTCCATCACGCCCAACCTGGCCTTGCCTTCATCCTCAAATGCTCTGAGGAGATGGAAAGAGGAAAAGAAAAATGAGGGGGTGAAACCTGGGAGATGATTTATTAAAGACACAATAAAAATGAAAAAGTGACGTTAGGTTAAAAGTTGCTACCTCAGAGTGAAAGGCATCGTATCGAAGCGTCTCTCCATCTCACTGAAGAACGTCCGAGAGGTCTTCATCTTCAGGCCGTACACCTTGTTGGGGTCTCGTTTGTAAACGGTGGTCCTCTGGCCTCCATCTTTTGCCTGAGATGAAAAATAAAACATAATAAATTCCTCGCCTTTATGGAATTTTCAAAATTAAGTGGAAAAAAATGCTTCTGAACTTCCTCTCACCTTCCCCTCTCCGGTGCTGATAAGCACATCCACTGCATATACCTCATGCACCTCAAACTCAGCTTTCTCATGGTCCTTTCTACAAAAAGCAGAGTGACAAAATCATCCACTGGTTATGAACATAAACAAAGAGCACTTTCCGAGTGAGTGAACTCACTTTTGCTGGTCCGTTGGGTTTTGGATGATCGTTTTCTCCCCATCAATGATGTGTTGTTTGAGCTGGTGGGACAGCATGCCTGTACACAGTTCAGAGTCAAGCACGTCAGATTACATCCAGTAAAAGCACACCACTGGTGATCACAGAGCTTGAAGGTGCCAAATGTTCACTCACCCTCAATAGGGGAGCACTTGAATGACTTTGCAATCTTGTTCCAGGCTTCTGTGACCTGTGTGTTCTGATGGGAGAGACATCATCGATTAGATGAGGCATGGGCAGCGATGCCGTTGGTCAAATCAGTGGTCACGGTGGGTGAGTTTTACCTGGTTTCCTGGCTTGACAAGCCGCAGAGCAGCCTCGGCACAGAGGTGAGCAGCTTTGAGAACGTCAGCCTTCCGCCCTGTCAGTGGGTTGTCCTGAGGTGACACAGGAGAAGAGTTTAAGATTACAAGAGGTGAAATAAAGTATTAACTAGCGGTTAATGGTGTGCATAGCAATAAATTACATTGCGAGGTATAATTCATTCAAACAGCGATGACACACCTTGGTCACTCCAACGACGAAGCTGTGAGCCACATTTGAGATGAAGCCATCAACATGCACACCCAGATCACTGCAAACAAACAACAGGAAAGCATGAAGTCAAGAAAGTCTCATCTGGAAATAAAATATAGTTTATCTTCTAGTACACAGGGTGGGTATAACTTCAGCTTACATTTTGACGAGGTCCCCATCCTTCAGTATGACATCAGGGTCACTCTTCAGAGGGGAGTGATGACATACGCAGTTGTTAACTGACACACAAGTAGGAAAAGCGATACCTGTGAAAGAAAGAGAGTGAATGAGGGTGGGGGTGCTGAGTCAGAGACATCAATGGTGAGTAATGAAAAAACAAAAACAACAATGACGTACCTTTCTTCATGTCTTTTTCCTTCTTGAAGATTTTCCCAGTTTCTGCCATGATGAAGGCATCTCCCTTTTCACACAGGCTGAGCACGGAGACCCCAGCCATAGCTGCACCGACTGTCGTCTTCATGGCCTCTGCAGGACAAGAGATGAAAAGAGGCACGGTGTGGTTAAAATGTTATGTCATTAACAGAGTGAATATAGTTTTATGCTGCAAATAATCATTGTTTGCATCGATCATTTTCTGGGTCTGGATTAATTGTTTGTTCTATAAAATGTCAGAACAGTGAAAAATGTCTGAGGTGACATCCTTATGTTCCTCGTTTTGTACATCCATTCATTTTCTGTCCACTGGCTCCATTAATCATCTAATCATTTCAACACTGTGATAGTTTGTCCTTTTTTCCGATCCGACGAACAGATGCAGCAGCCTTTCTCCACTGAGGAGAGATAGTTTGGTAACAATTAAGATGAAGAATGACTCATGCTTATTAGTCATGACGTTGGTCATAACGGCTGGTGAGTGTTAGCATCAGATTCCACTGCCGACAACTAATTTGAACTTGATGGATCTGAAGTTACGCTAGCTAGAAAATAAACATTTGACGTCGGCTTGAAACTTTGCTTGGAGTAAATTAGACGTCTTAAAATAAGGACACGGAGAGTCATTGAGATGAATCATGCAGTCATCTCCACACGCCACATCCCGAGCAGGAGTGCAAGGACGAACTGTGAATAAAAAAAATGATCAGTCATTGGAAATTGATACGGAACCATATGAATTTCTTTTGAAAGATTACGATGGCTGGAATATTGGATATTCTTTGAGGCAGCCTTTGATTAGGAAGTCAAAGAACAGATTACCTTGCACCACTAATAATATATATATANTGTGGCATGCCACAGCAGACCATTTCACCAGTCCATTTTTTTCCTCCAAAGGAAAAAGATCTTTAGCTTTGGGGAGGCATAAAACCTAATATCCGCATAGATAGCATCAGTGCACAATGGTGTTATCCATACATAGTGTTGCAAACTCCTCAGTAAGGAAAGTTCTAAAAGTTGCTAGAAGTCGCTAAATGGCGTCATCACCTAATTTGCATAATTGTCCATTATGCAATTGTAATAGTTGCTGTAGGAAAGAGAAATAACGTCTTGAGAGAGACAAAAAATGAGTAAAAAAACATCTAAATGTGTTGCATATGAACTCCAAATGAACTGTCTTCTGTCGACAATATATATATATATATATATATATATATATATATATATATATATATATATATATATATATATATATATTTATTTTTTTTTTTTTTTTTTTGTTTTGTTTGTTTGTTTAATGGTTTTACTCTATGCATTTAAACTTGCAGGAAGGACAGCTGTTCATTTTCCAGACCAGATTATGGCCAAACATGAAGACAGGTGTTGGACTGACAGGTGCGCGTGTCAGCATGAAGGTGGGTGCTGTTGAAAAAGCGCATCAGTACTTAGCAAGCGAACCCTGGGTGAATACAAGTTAAAATAGTAACTCTGTGTTCAGAATGAAAGAAGGAAATAAATGAAGTATTAATATTCTAAACATGCAGGTGCAAACAGACTTCTGATGCTGTTGATGCTGATTTAGATTGAATGTAAATATTTGTATGAAACCAACTCCCAATAATGACATCACACTAATGATGTGGTGTGCATGTGGCCTTCAAAATATCAGCACCATATATTTGCTTTAATCACAATAACAGAGGGTGAAGTTAATGATTCATGTTTGTGTTTGTTTATTCTTCAAAGGGCGATGAATTATTCATGTTTGACACAATTTAACATGGCACAATAACGTTACTAGACGTGTTAACTAGCTGCTGCTTACTCAGATTATGACTTTAAATGACACCTTTAAAGACAACCAGACCTTCAGTCAAAGTCTCTTACGTAACATGTGTCTCGGTTTTAATTAAATACATACATAAATATAGGTTATTATACATCTGGAGCAGCCTCTCATGGCCATTCAATTTTTGTACTTGTCATTGTTATCTGTAACGTTAGCAGTTACAGCTAGCCAACGCTTGCTAGTAAGGTAGCTCAGCCACAAAGCTAACTAGCTCACCGGGCTAATGTGACAGCAGCGTGACGTTAAATACATACTATAGGGAGAAGCTCTAACTAAATACACAACAAGCTTTGTGTTTCATTCATATTAAACAAAGGCCCGCTCTCTAATGTGATCTTCTGCTGGTGCTGCTGCGGCACATGGCACACAGCAGCTGCCTGGGTATGACTAGCTGACACTGCTAGCTAACGTGAGACGGATCCTGATACTTATGGACTGTTGTTGAGTCCAAACGGGAGATTAACATCCCACTTACGGTTCGCAATCTCGGCCCCCATTTTATACTTGGTGACCACCAAGTCATCGGCGATGGTCTGCTCCTGTGTCTCGTCATCTCCAGACATGTTGGCAGTGTGTCCGCGAACTCAGAGTAACTTTTCTTCCGCCGGCGGGTGTCAGTCAGTCAGTCACAGGATGGACCACGCTGCTCTCTGCACCGGCCCGCCCGACTTCGGCTGGCAGCCCTACGTTCACTAGATCCCGCCTGCTGCCAAAGACACACGACCGCAGTCAAGATAGTTCACGGCCCAGCTTGCTGCGCTGAGTGAAACGCCCCCCAAAAAAGGCATGGGTGATATTTTAAAATTAGACCATGAACGTTGCCGACAGGATGCTAATACACAGCTGCTAATTTATTAATTATGTCTTTATTATATTTACAGATTAACACATCATACTCAATCTGTAGGGATTTGGCTTGGGAACAGCATGGACCAAAGTCTGGAGGAAAGACTGGTAGCTGGAGATTCACCACCTCATAGGTGCCCTTGAGCAAGGTATCAAATCCCTAACTACTCCCAAGGTGCTGCTATATGTGGCTGCCCATCTCTTCACATTTGCATGTCTATGAGCCCATTCTGTGTATGTATGTGGCTTGTATTTCCGGTAAAATTCTCATATAGCCTGGAGGTGTATTTTGGGTCATTTTCCTGTTGAAAGACATATGATAGTCCCCCTAAGTGCAAACCAAATGATGGTAGAATGATATAGTAGTTATGCTGGTTAAGTCTGCCATGAATTATGAATAAATCTCCAGTGTCACCAGCAAAGCATCATCACACTTCCCCCTCTATGCTTCAAGGTGGGAACCACACATGCAGATGCATTCTGCATCTCACAAAGACATGGTGGTTGGAAGCAAAAATCTCAAATTTAATTAATTAGACCCAAGTACAGATTTCCACTGATATCCATTCCTCCTGTTTCTTGGTTCATTCAATTTTCTTCTTCTTGTTGATCTCCCTCAGAAGTGGTTTCTTTGCAGCAGTTTGACCATGAAAGCTGGATTCGCTGATTCAGATTCTACTTGAATATTGTGAAGCATTTTTTCTGGACTTAAGTGAACTGAAGTGCTGATTTCTGAGACTGATAACTGTAAGGACTCATCGTTTGCAGTAGTGGTAACTCTTGGTCTTTCTTTCCTGGAGCGGTCCTCATGAGAGCTAGTTTCATCATAACGTTTGGTGGTTTTTGTAACTGCACTTGGAAGACATTTAAATCCTTCAGATTTTCTGGATTATCTGTTGGACTGTTGTTTCTCTTTACTTAGATGAGCAGTTTGTGCCATAATATGGACTACAGTAGTCAGATAGGCAACCAGTTGCTCTCGTGACAGTTTGCTACTTTGAATAATCTAAAATCTAAAACATATTTCATTTGTTTACACTTTTTTGTGTACCACATAATTACATCTGTGTTCTCATCTTCAGTGTTGTTACAAAAAGTTCAAAATTTACTTCGTTGCCATAAAATGCAAGGACATGCTAAATCCTTTTACCTAATTTACCCAGTAATTTTGTGGCAAACCCATTAGCTCTTAAACTGGGAACGAAACCGGAAGTGGGTTAAAGCGAATGATCTCCCCTCTGTCATCATCTCTGATCCACCTCTCACTAAATCGCGCGCGAGTGCCTCACATGCCTCCATCTCATTTTCTGCTGTTCAGTGTGGAGATGCGCAGAAATACGAGTGACACAGATGAAAGAATATTTTATTGTTTTATTCAATAGCTACACAAAACAATGACACAAGTGATTTGATATTTGCAAAATAATCGTATTTATTCACTTAGATAATAAATCACGTTGTAATATATTGTACAAAAAGACTGCTCTACAGAAATGGGACATCTCATCTTAATGCTACACATTGCATATGTCTAACAAAGAAACATTCACCGTTACATCATGGTAAGGAAAACTTTACATGCCTGTTCTTAATTCAGGAGCTGCTCACCATGCTCTTTGGATGTTTTGTCATCTGTAACCTTTATTTTGTGGTTGAGATTGAAAGGTGTATTTCTTTTATTACTTTCATCTTTCAGTGTTTATTGTATGATGGAGGAAAAAAAGCTGGAAGACATTACAAAACTACCCAAATTTATGACAGGAACAACTGCCACCATGTCTCTGTCCCAGTCCACATTATTAGGTGCGTACAGCATCTGGCTTGAGGAACAGTCTGCTGTGCCAGTAGTCTGGGTTGTCAAATGATGTGTTGCTGCCAGGCTCCCCCATGCCAGCACACACCTTGATGTATCCCCCGATCCCTGCACACCTGCCACTGCCCGTCTCCTCAGAAACAGTCCTCCCCTTCACTGGGAGGTTCTGGTAGTCTGCCTGCTCCCACCCATTAGGCACGACTCCAAGTCTGGTCATCTCCTCATACTCCTCCACCGTTTCTCCTCCAGCTGTGAGCACATCTGGCCCGGGCATGACCATACTGCTCACATTCCCCATAAGTGCGGGTTGTTTATTTGTGTTGTGGTGCTTCTCCTCTTCCTCTTCTTCCTCGTGCTCCTTTTTCAACACCTCCACTATTTGGTCTGTTTCCTCTGACTCTGCTGCACTGTTTACAGACTTTTGACTCCCACACCTCTCCCATGCTGGATCATCTTCCTCCGTAGAGTTGGACCGCCTGATATCCATGTATTCATACCTGCCTATTGCTTGAGCTTCCTCTCCTTGGTCATCAACAGCTCTGATCCCACTTTCAGAGTCCCCAGTGAGCTGTTGTTTCTCTGCGGAGTCTCTCTGCTCTGCAACACCTCCTTCACACTCCTTCTCTTCTTGTTTGCTCCTTACAGCTGAGATTGGCGTCACAGTTTCCACATGTGCTGTGTCCTCTACAGGTAACAGAGCCGTGAAGGTCGGAGAGGGTAAAGGTGAGGTTTTACCACAAAGTGCCATCGAACAAAGGGCATCTGCTTGTGATAAGATGCTGCTGGTTGAGCAATGAGGAGCACCAGACTCTTTGCTCATGATCTCATAATCCTGGGAGGGATTTATCACCACGAGAGACAGATTATTCTTGAGTCTTGAGCTTCTTCGACCAGAATGAGAGACTTTAGGGACTGAAGGAAAGAAGATCAGGAGAAGATGTGTCATTTATGCTAGAATTTACCAATTGTTTCCGAAAGGGAACAAAAGTCATGATGCTCCTATCTTAGCACTGATAACTTACCTCTCTCTGGAGTGACAGGTGACCCAGCCAGGACATAGCCATAGTGATCCACCTCCTCTTCCTCTGCCGTCCACACCTTATACGAAGATGGACTTGATGCTGTTGAGAGTTTCCTGTGCCGGCTGATGGATATTCGAGGAGTTCCCTTCTCGGATCCAAACCTGGCCCTGTGAAGACTCCCGCTCCGTAAACCTTCCTCACGCAGCTCGGCCTCTCTGCCGCTCGCCCTGAACTCGGACCTCTCGGGCAGCGTCCGCACCGAGCTCAGTCGAGACCTCTGAAGCCACAGCTGAGGCAGAAAAGCAAAGACTCTGAATGATGCAGCAGTTTTAAGACATAAATCCTATTATTTTTAAATGAGACCAGAGGAACCAGAATTTTAATGTGAGGTAATGGCCTACTGGCAGGTGCTGGATCATAAAATATATTTTATTGGCAAAGTGTAATAATAATACTGATTAAAGTGAAGCTATTAGAGCTAAATATATCTACTTTTTCACCAGTGAAAGGCAAGCTTTAAATGGTGCTAGTCTTAGAGAGTGGGAACGTGTTTGTTTGCATGCATGTGTGTGAACGTGTGTGTCTGCATCACCTGGCGGATACTGTCCACAGGGCTGGGGGTCATTGGCAGGTATCCAATAGGTCCAGCCTGAGAAGTGCCACTCTATAAATGAGGGAATAAAAAGTGTTATGTGCTGGGCACTAGAGCCCTACAATATATCAGATCTAAGATGTATTTCATTACCCTGTAAGAATTAATCCGCGAACGAGACAAACTCCAAGATGGAGAGTGTTGGAGAGGAGGAGTAGCCAAACCATTTTCCAGTCCCTCCTCGTCTTGGTCTTCCAAATCTGCGTCCAGAAGACCTCGCTCTGATTCCCTTCGATGGATCTCTCCTGGGGACATTTCTGCTCCTTCCACCTACAGAATGATATTGACGCACAAGGTCTTAGATGTGCAAGCAGTGGACGTAGCTGTAAAATAAATGATGATGATAGCCTCACCTTGATGACAAGATATCTAGGTGGGTCTCTTGCCATGCGAGTAAAGTCACTGGCCAGCTCTTTGAAGGTCGGCCTTATATTCTCATCAATCATCCAGCCTGAAGAGAAGAAGTAAAACAATTCATATGACGTCTTTGCGTGTTTGTGCACACCGGTGCGACATCACTCACATTTAACCATGACCATGTAGACGTCTATGGTACAGATGTGGGGCTGTGACAGTCGTTCGCCCTTCTCCAGCAGACTTGGCACTTCCTGAGGCTGCACGGATGCATACGGCTCCGCCCCAAATGACATCATCTCCCAAACAGTCACCCCTGTCCGGGAAGAGAGACAGACAGCAGCTTTCAAGAGGACAGTTTATTTATAGACGCATACTGTATAAGACTGCGCAGGAACACAAAGCCTCTTACCATAACTCCAAACATCACTTTGATGAGTGTATCTTCGAAACAAGATGCTTTCAAGTGCCATCCATTTTATGGGTGTCTGGATTAAGAGACAAATTGCAGACAAGCCATACAGATTCATTCCATTAATGGAAGAGACTGCAAACTGTGACTGAATATTAAAGGCTCTTCTCAAACTGAATGAGTCATAACAACCTTGGTGTCAGTGTAGACGTATTTCTTGTCGTCGGGATAAAGGAGGTCTGCCACACCGTAATCAGAGATCTGGACCTGGTAGTCGTTCTTCAGCAGGATGTTGCGGGCAGCCAGGTTTCTGTGGACCATGCAGTGCTCCTCCAGGTAGTACATACCCTGAGACACAGACATGCACACAGTATATACACCATATATTCTCTGACAGCTTTTTCATAACATTGTGTGCTTAAAGGAGCAGCTGCACTCACCTTAGCAATCTGCACGCACCAGTTGAGCAGGCGCTGGGGGTCCATGCTGTTCTTGTGGTGCCTGATGTGCTCCAGTAAGGAGCCCTGTGAACTAAGCTGGGTCACCAGTTGCAGACTGGGACCTGGACAAATTCCCAGCAGTCGAACGATGTAGGGATGATCCAGACTTCCCATGGACAGCATGTGCTACACAGAGAGTAAGTTGATAAAACTGTTACAGTCAGACAGTTTTATGATACATCTTATTTTTTCAAGATTTTCTTTTTCAGTGTAAGAAGCTCTGATTCTCACATCGGTTATCTCAGTGAAGGTCTGTCGACCTGAGCTGTCCTGGATGGTCTTTATGGCCACAGGGATCTTCACTGTCTCTCCCTCTGGAGTCCAAAAGCCCTTAAACATAATTAAATGTACAGCTGCAGTCACATAAATTAACTGTCTGTGGAACCTGTATAAGACTCTAAAATCTAAACCTTAAATCAGTGGATAATCAGTGTATTTCCAACCAGTACCTTGTTCACTGTGCCAAAAACTCCAGAGCCAAGAGTTTTGATTTTCTTCAGCTCTGATGGTCTCAGGATGCGGGCATGAACCTTAGTACCTTTCTCTCCAGGACCCAGTGGCTCAAAGCTCTGTCAAAAAACAAGAACAATTCCCACTTGATTTTTATTCTCTTTGAAATGCATGTAGCAGTCAAAGCAAAAACAGCTTATGGAAGCTCACGAGGTTGGACGGTCTCTACAGTCTCACCTCTCCGCTCTCCAGGTACCTCCTCATGGCTCTCTTGCGGCGGATGGCCAGGCCTCGATGGTACAGCACACCGAGGAAAAACAACGCCAGACAGAAAAACAAGCCAGCCGGGACACCTAAAGCTATGCCTGTTATCTGACCACTGCAGAGTGAAGTAGAGAGAGAGATGTGGACAGAAACAGAGATAAGTAATAAGTAATAGAGATATGACATCACAATAAGACTTTGCTTTGCCAGAAACTGTAGTCCTGTGGCAACAACAAGCAGAGCAGAACTAGCAGCTGCTGGACTCCAGGCAGCAAAGTTTCTGACATTCATAAATATTCAGTCTCGCAACAGCATGTCATGGCAAATAAAAAACCTGTTGTGTCTAGTTTGAATGCGACAAAGGGCATTAAAAACAATATCCGTCTTTGTGTCTTGTTCCAGTTATTATTATTTTTTGCTCACAAGCACGATCCTCCATGTACGTCCGAGGAGGACGCACAGAGACTGAATCATTCTTTTTTATGTACATGTGCAACAACAAGGTCAGAATACAGTCTGCCGCCTGTGTTTACCATAACACTCTCTTCTCCTACTGTCTGCATGCTAGGCTGCTCTCCTCTCCCCCGCTGATACAGCTGTCTTCAACTGGTAATGGTTGTCATGCAACTGGGCCTCTTACAGGCACACAGATAAGCTGAATCCTTCTCCAGGAATTTATCCTTATGCCAGCGTCATTAAAGTTTCACAACAGTATTTCTTATGTTTTACATAATTTTGTTTTGGCATTTTATTCACAACTATTTCCACTATTTTCCATCCTGATCCATCCATCCATTATCTGTAACCGCTTATCCTGATCAGGGTCACAGTGCTGGAGCCTATCCCAGCTGACTTTGAGCGAGGGGCAGGGTACACCCTGGACAAGTCACCAGCTCATCACAGAGCATATAGAGAGATAAACAACCATTCACACTCACATTCACACCTACAGGCAATCAGTTACCTGTTAAGTGCATGTTTTTAGATCAATTCTACTGAGCTAAAATACACAGTAGCAAAAGTGATTTGCATAACAACAAATCTAACAAGAAGTGTAGCATCTGTTTCTGACGTTTACACACACATTTATGTTTTTTTGTGTCTGTGTGAATTTTATTGGATGTAACAGCTTCTCAATAATGATTTCACAGGTTTAGAGAGGCACACTAGCTGCCGTGTGAATTATAACACATGCAAAGGATAGAAAAGTTTTCCATAGTTTTACTTTTCTGTATAAAGAAGTATGAGGGAAAACTCAAGAATTGAAATAAGCACACGTCTCAGTGTTTTCCCCTGCCTGTCTCTCTGGGTCATTGTATTTGTGTGAGTGTGCTCTCTCCTCCTCACTCTTGCGTTGCTCTCACTACGCATCTGCCCATCATCAGCAACCAGCGCACCTGTCTGCCATCCAGTCAACCCCCCCCCCCTGCCTACAAGAGCTCTGGACAAACTGCCAGCCAGTTTACTTTTGCATCGAGTTAGTTAGTTCGCCTGCCCAGCTGTCTGAGACACACACCTGTTTCAGGATTATCTGCCTGCTCATTTCATCATCCACCAAGCCTGTCAGCCAGCTCTCATCCCTGCCGAGCCTCCATCTCCTCCTTCTGCCTCTCCAAATCCAGCCACATCTCTCTATTTGAGATGGTTAAATAGACTATACTTATATAGTGGCACTGGGTACCATGCAAGGTGCCAACTACTCATCAGAAAGGAGGGAGTTAGTCACGTTCACACACAGTCACAGCCCTCTGGAGCAATTTGAGGTTCAGTATTTTGCCCAAGGACACTTGGACATGCGGACTAGAGGTGGAACCACCGATCTTCTGATTAGTGGATGACACGCTCAACCTTGTGAGTCACAGCCGCCCACACCAAATAAAATACCTGTTTTCACTTTACCTGCCTGTCCTGTGTCTGCATTTGACTTCAGCCTTACCAAAATGTGACACACAGGGCTGCAGAGACTGACTTCATCACCCTGCTCTATGTGAGAAAATGACAGGTCTGGACGTGGAGTGTCTGCAGTTAAAGGTGTGTAGGATTTAGTGACACCTAGCAGTGTGCTATCTCTTAACGTCACTCTTTTCCTAACGTAAGGAAACTATGGTGGAAAAATGAGACAGGCCCATGAGCTGGCTTGTCTGTGCTTAAACATAGCGGACTGAAAAACAGGTTCATTCTAAGGTGACAAAAATATAATTAATTAGTAATTATACAGTAAAACAGTATTTTTTTAATACACAATTGAGGCACCACTATCCCACATGGGTACCACATGTTGCAGTGCAGTGTTTTATATTCACCAGCAGGGGGAAACACTCACCTACTAACTGCCAGTCTGGCGGCCTCTAAACAATCATTTAATCCCGGGCCTGAGCATCTGAAACACATAAACGCATCATCACCTTCAACGTTTGTTGATTTAATTATCGTTGTACATCTATGGACGGATACACGTGAAAATACACACATATCCTTGGAGTCCAGTCTCACCCCTGTGTGCAGTTGTGGTGACATGGTTCACAGTGACCCTCCCTGTTGGGGTATTTGAAGATCAGACCCCTTTGTCCATCATTCACTCCAGTGGGACAAGAGGACATGCAGTAAGGACCATCTCGAAGGTTGGCACACGCCACACACTTGTCTGCGCCCTATCAGAGACCGAGAGGAAGGCAGAAAAATGTGGGAGGAATTGAGACCGACTGAGAGAGATTATATACAGGGAAGCAGCTGCGATGAATCAAGACATAGTGCAAGGGCATGCCTTTGTGTGGTACTTATAGCTCCCAACCTAATGAATAATTCAGACCATTAGCTACTGTATATAACTTGTGATATAATAGACAAGGAGTAGCAGAGAGTCAATACTAAATCTCTTAATGGAAGGAAGCAGCGACTTTGCCAGCATTTTTGTTTTTTGTTGGGCAGAAGGTGGGATGACAAGAGCATCAAAAGTTTTAAGTTTGTTTGAGAGATTCAAATCAATTTCTTTTTACAATAATGTAGATGGTCATCACTGCAATTATTTAGTATTTATATTACTGTATCAGGGGTGTAGGTTTGGGTTCAGAGGTGGAGAGACACAGTAAATCAAACTGAAATGATAAAAATAGGAATTTGAAAAGTGATGGTTACATGTCGGCCTGTCTCAAGTGGAAAGTCTGTTTTCGTGCTGCAGTAAAGGTTTGACCGTTAAAAAAATGATGACACCAAGAAAACGTTAAGGCAAAATACCAGTGTGGTAGGAAATATTTTGAGTATTTGTCATAACTCCCAAAATATTATTAGTGGGTAGCAAAATTCAACGTGAGAATTCATATGACTGGGCCAGAGTGTAAGGAAGTTATTACCAGTCCAGTACAGCTGGCTTTCCCACTCTGAGGCTTACACTCTGGGTGGCAGGCAACACACTCGCCATCAGGCTGTGCAAATTCCCTTGGAGCTCTGGGGACACAATATTCAGATATGAATACATTTCCACACAAATTCATCAGTAAGTACATCAACACATGGATGTATCTACTGACCCGGTGTGAAAATTACAGCTGCCCACACATGTACCATCTCGACTGTAGTTCCTACAAGAGAGACATTGGTCGGGCCCCGGTCCCCAGCAGCCTGAGTCTGAACACAGTGGGTCACATACGTGACCTTCTGCAACTGCACACACAACAATGTAAGAAAAGCATCAGGAAACTGCTGCAGCAATACATAAATCATGTTTACATTTCAGTCAAAGTAGATATAATCGCAATATAGTGTGCAATACATTGTTCCGACCATTGCATATGTAACATGAGACTGATAAAAATAAATAGCATTGTTTCCTCAGTTCATTTGGATTACAGAAGAGTATTTTCGCCTCACCACACTCTGTCAGTGGCCTGTTGTTGTTGATGTTGTTTACTCGAACTCTGCGGCCTCTGAACAGCTGCGACCAGTTTACAGTGTGGTGGTAACAGAGGTTGGCATTCTGACTGATGTACACACTGCCATCACTGATCTCCCGGAGAGAGCGCAGACCCAGTGAAGTAAGAGTGGGGATGCGCATCACCATCAGAGAAAACCGCCTTTGGTTAGAGGGTTGGAGGACGGAGGAGGACACGGAGAAAAAGAAAACAAATAAGAAAGAATACACTGAAGTCAGCCAGAGAAAGATCTAACATCAAATAATTATTCCAAACTTGTAACATTGGATTGTATCCGCAGATTATGTTTTAACTGTAAGAAGAATGTCATGCTACGGTTCATACAGTCCATACCTGTCCACAGCTGTGAAACATACAGAGAGAAGAGGGCGGTTAAGAAAGTTTCAGCGTGATGCACAGGAGGCCTGTCATGAGGTGTTAACACAAATAGCAGCTTAGAAGACTGAGCAGACAAACAGGAGGATGCAGGGAGTATGAGAGAGCAGTGAGGACACATTGTCAACACACGTCACATCATGTGATACAGAAAGATATTAGTTTAAGCAAGAATACAAGCATCAGAACCAGTTTGAGGTGGGAGGCACCTGACTTCTAGATGGCTTCCTCTCGTTCGCTCTATAGGTACCCACTTTGGTTGTTTGGTTTTGATTGTGTTCAGTTTACCCTTGACTCATGTTACACAGCTTAAGTCAGCGCCTACAGCTTAATAGCACCCAACACCCACGCGTTACTACTCATTTCTGTACAGTTTGCCTACACTGAGTTGTACTTATTTTTATTATTTTGATTTGCTTAAATGGTTGCAGTGTGGACCTCCCTGTTTGTTATGTTGAACATGAACAAACCAGGCATAACAATTGTCTTGTACTAATTTGATTCTTAGGGTGGATTATCTTTCTCTGGGCCGGCTCAGACTGACATGTAAACAAACATGCACATCATTAGCAGTCTCACATGGCATATAAACAAGCCTCACTTGTAGAGCGACCTCCCTTGAATGGTAGCAAGACTCGAAAAGACGGACAGATCATTCAGTTCATTCGGCCATGACTGGATATTCAGGACATCTGGCAATAAAATATAGAGATCATATTAAAACTTTGTCACCGATTGGTCAAGAGGAAACTAGGAAATCAATTTAAGACTTTGAAAATTGTTGAAAAGTAAACTACAGTATTTTCATTTCAAGTTAAATGTGGTAGAACATTGCTACAGCATTAAGATCCATTATTAACAACAACAAACTTTGCTGTACATACAAACCTGTTATTTCTCTAACAGTGCGAAACACTTCCAGCTTTTTGGCATCCAGGGGTGGGATGTTTTTAAAATCGTCTCTATGAAGAAAAAAAAACAGACGATATTGAAACCGACTGTGCTACAACACCGTCCTCTGAAATTGTTCAAGCAAGGGCCAATTACCCAAGAATCCCTGTGACGAGGAAGTGAAGGCTGCCCTGGATCTTGGTGCAGTTGATGAAGCTGTCGATGTTACTGGAGTCCACGGTCTGTCTGTGTTCAGCACCAGTGCCTTCACACACTACAGGGATGATCAAACACCATCATTAGCTATGATAAGTGACAAGCAAACTCAGTGTAAGAAGTGGAAAGTGCTCATCAGTGTCAACCTTTTGGACAGAGTCCACTGCAGAGCTCACACTGCCTCTGGCCTTCCCTCTCCACCTCCATCTTGTCTGGAGGACAAACGCTCACACAGGAGCTCCCATCCACCACAAAATGAGCTACAAGGAGGGAGAAAAGAAATGTTGATAAACTTCAGGAGAAGTTAATAATCACTCATCATCACACATCATGGCAGGTCTACCAATGTTTCGTGCATTACAGTGTGGAGCCTAATATGAAACATGTTTACAAAATTAGGAAAGTTAGTCCGAGTATGTACCACGTTGCACAAAAAGTTCACAAGAATATACGTTAAGTAAGCAAACACACAAACAAACACATGCCACTCACTGGGGCACTGGGAGACACAGATGGATCCGTACTGATATTTGGCATTAGGGTTGGTCTCCATTTGAAACGTCTGCTTGTTGTAGATCAAAGTCTGGGGACACTGGGGCACACAGGCTCCAGAGTCATTGAAATGACGACATGCCTGCACACACACACACACACACACACACACACACACACACACACACACACACACACACACACACACACAGAGAGAGATAATTACATTTCAGCAATTTCTTTATCGAATGAGACATCCGTTTGAAATCACAGACATTTCAAACTTACTGGGTAAAGTAAAGAAATCTGTAACTGTATTTTGAATGTTTTTACTCAAATTATACAAATCATTTGTGGCCCTGTAGATAGATATGTCAGTCTGTCAGTCCTTACTACTCTACTCTACTCTACTCTACTAGACCGGTCTAGACTGAAATATGTCAACAAGTATAGGATTGCCATTAAAGGTCCTGTGTGTAAGATTTAATGGTTTCTAGCGGTGGGATTGCAGACTGCAACCAACTAAATCACCCCTTTCCTCTTCCTCCTCCTCCAGGTGTGCAGAAGAATTTAACAGTGGCCAAAACTCTTGTGAAAGGCTCTATTTAGAGCCATCCATTCTGGGCTATTGTAGAAACATGGTGGGCTCTGTGGAAGAGAACCTGCTTCCTCTGTATAGATATAAAAGGTTCATTCGGAATACAAATTAAACAAAAACATGATGACTTTTTGTCAGGTGATTATACGCTAGTGAAAACGGAGGATCTTATAGATTTTTTAAACCAGATTTTTCCTCCTCCCCTCCAAAAATTGAATTTTTCATTCATGATGTTCCCTTCAGCCTCAGCTTTTTTGTGTTTAGTGCTCATAAGCGAATGTTAGCATGCTCACACGCTAAACTAAGATAGTGAACATGGCTGACATTATACCTGCTAAACATCTGCATGTTAACATTGCAACTGTGAGCAACTTAGCATGTTGAAGCGTTTAGCTCAAAGCACAGCTGTGCTTGCACAGACACACAGCTGCTAAAATGGCTGTAGACTGTAAGTCTTGTTTAGCCTCCGGGGCAGCTGACTTTATAAGTCGGGCTATTGTATTCACACGCTATGTTTTTAGAAAACAACCTGAAAGACAAAAAATAAACTAATGAAGAACAATGCGAATTTGTTGCTGTTCGAGAGCCGACTCTCAAATATCAGCTGCACCAACAAGTGGGTTGACTGCCCACAGTGAGTAAGTTTCACGTGTCTGCAAGGGGATTTCCATACCACACTGCTGTACAGTTTTACTGTAACAAAAACCAATAGTTGACTGGAAGATGAGAATTAAATCCAGAGTGTGTATGGTTTGTAACTGGATAAATATGGATGAAATCTACCAGTAAAGTGCTTAAAATCTTTGACTTTCAATTATACATATTGCACTGGAATCAAATGTGATTGGGAGCACATAAATGAAGATAAAAAGCAAGGAGACAACGCAGACAAAAGACTTCATCTGCAAAGACAGAGCACTTACAAAACAGTCGACGTCCAGAGGGCCTTTACATCCTGCTGCACACTCTATGTGACAGCAGTCCCTGGGGCTCGTCCCAAAACAGCGGCCATTACACTGTGGCGCGCACACCGTCTTAGTCACTGAAACACACAGGAGAGATCGATTGAACGCGTCACCGATGTGCATGTGTCTTTGTGTGCATGTGTTTGTCTCTCGGTCTATGAAGAGAGACATTCTGTGAAGAGAAACAAGGAGGAGACGAGCGATAAAACACGGAGAGAAAATCAGGGAGAAAACGGGAAACAGAACAATTGGGTACTCACAGATCTGACATTGATGCTTGTTTGGCCCCCAGCAGTAATCTCCACAAGATTTGTGGCATGGGCCTGAGAGACAGACAGAGAGAGAGAGAGAGAGAGAGAGAGAGAGAGAGAGAGAGAGAGAGGGGAAACAAACAGAAATAGACAGTATGTCAGTATGAGACAACCTAGAGATTATTTGGGGATATGTGAAATAAGACTATCTGAACACCGACCTCTCTCTCCATTGTACTGAATGTTAATAGGAGCACTGTTGTCCCTGATGATATCTTGCCAGAAGATCCAAGGACCATAACTCAGGTACTTGTTGTTGATAATCTGCACTCCTCCTTCCAGAATCTCTGTGAAGTAATGTTTGAGAATTTATTTAAACTACAAAGAGAGAGAGAGAGTGGACAGGAGATCATTAGCTGACATCAGAGAGACACCTGAGATTACAGCTCACATATTGCAGTAGGTGCTAGGGCAGGAGTACAGGTAAGAGTGTGGTAACAAATTTACATTTAGGAGAGTCCTAGAAGCTTTTTTCAGGCCATGAATAGTTTGGCACCACAGGTTCTTTCTAACATCAGTTTTGACTGTTAAATTGATCTTATTTTGGATCCAATTATACTCTCATTTATTTATTTATTGGGGCATTTATGCCTTTAGTGGATAGGACAGCTGTAGACAGACGGGAAAGTGGGGATGACATGCAGTAAAGAGCCACAGGCTGGAATTGAACCTTGGCTGCTGCAGTATAGACTCTTTGTATATGGGGTACTCTTTCTCTGGTTTCTCTGGTACCAATAACGACAATTTATCTGCACTTTATCAAAAAAAATGGAGAGTAGCAGTATCATCACACAACACATCACACATCACATATTAGGTTGAGGGTATTGCTGTTGTTGTTTTTTCTAAGAAAATATGAATAATGCTTGAAGAAATTAATATCTCACTCAGTGCACTTTACCCTGTTTAGCCATTAAATTTTTTTTTTTTACATCTTCAAGGCTGGGAACTCACCTTGAACATTTTCCAACTGTCCACTGCAAGCGAAGGTGAGGTGTAAATGATAAATGAATGATGACTGATCTCCATTTAGCTGCTTCAATTTCAGGATCCTAGTGTTTGGTTCATGCCAACTCATTATTGCACTGTCATGGCTTGCTCAGACACTACTGGGGTTATTGTTAATGTTATTAGTTACACCTATGCCTTTTCTACTATGACAAGTCAAGCTAGCTAACTATCGTAGGATGGAGGAGATTTGGGGAATGGAAGAGGGACGCTAAAACAGTTTTGACATAAAAACTAGAGGTGGCAAATTATGGCGCGCTCTCTTCTTTATACCACTGAAAAATACATCGACATCAAAAAATTTAGAGACAGCTCAGACTGTGATTCTCCCTGATTGTTACCTTTATTTTGTCCAGCTACAATTTCAAAGAATAACTGCTAGCTATAAGATCTGTAACAACATGTATCATTCTCTGCCCGTAAAAGTCACATTTTATGTTCTTTTTCACAACAAACCTTAAAGAAGTGTACAGCAGGACTTGCATTGGTCTGGTTGCTTGAGTTTAAATGCATCCTCACTGATTTGGATGGCTTAACATAAAAGCATTTTTACACCTTGCGTACATATAGAACATCTTTTGACCGTGTTTCTTATTAAAACTCTTTACCTGTCAGATTAGCAAGACCCAGCTGTCGCAGGCCATTGGAGCCATCCTTGGGGTAGTTTAATAAGACAGAAAGAGCAAAGCGTCTTTCGTAAAGGCTGTTTCCTCTGATGACTCGTAATTGCCCAAGAGGAATCTCCTGAAAGCCGTTCACAGCAATGAGGACATAGCCAGTCACCTCGCGGATTGTCTGGAGGGAAAAAATAAGAGTACACGTCTACACCGTATGCATACAAATCGGTTGAAAGACGGAGGAGGAGAGGAAGGATCATTTTTTACCTTGAGGAAGGAGAAGTCCCAGTTACTCTCAATCTGAGTGATCTCCAGGTTTCCCATGATAATCTCGCAGCCATCATACCGATCCTTAGTCAGGTTGTACTGAATCTCCTGAGAACCTGTGGAGCTCAGTCCATTCTGTGTACCATGACACACCACTGACATAACCAGGGGGGGAAGACACATATTAAGTTTGATGAAAACAAGTGGTATTTGATGGAGAATTGTGGGTAAATGTTTGATGCCAGTAGTTGTGCAGGTTCAGCCTATTTCCTGCAGCTCACGTGTACCTAACATCCTAGCTAACTAGTGTTTTTGGATGGATTTTTCTGTCCAGGGAGCCACTGATTTCTGTAACACTTCAAACGAAATGAGCAGACTCTTGATGTTTTATCAGTGTCACAGTGTTATAACACTGTGTTATAGCATTTTAGCTTGTAGCTAAGGAGCTAAAACACGTAAAATACTAGTACTGGAGCTTTAAAGGTGAGCTAATGGTTAATTTCTGAGCACCAGGGTGATATTGTTTCTGTGCTATTTCTGGGGTTGGTGAGTCTTCCCAATGTTGTGTGTGTTGCTGTGTTGGCTGGACAGTTTGATGTGAAGCAGAGTAAAACAGGCAGGCTGTAACCCTGGCACATGGAGCAGTCAAGGCCTGGGGCTGACGGAGTGGAGACCAAGGGTCGAGGAGAGTAGGGCTTTTTCTTCAGACAAAGTGCCTCATTGTGATAAAGCTATAAATGTGGACAGTGTGTCCCAGTGAGTGAAGAGTGATGCAGTGACAGACAGTGCTTCTGTGTGTGTGCATGTGCGTATGTGTATGTGTATGTGTCTGAGGGGGTCTGCGTTGCTGAGATCATACCAACAGACAATGGGCCATGTGTGAGTAGAACATTCTGGCACAGGGAAGGGAAATATCGTGAACGGAAGGAGACATACACACCATCTCAAACTGACCAACATAAAACTGTGGCACTGGTCCTTTATGTACAAAGATTAGGCACCTGCACCTGCAGGAAACCCCGGCCACAACTCAAGGTACACACCAGAGTCTTCCAGCTACACTAAAGTGACTCCATCCACAAACATCCTTTGAGGCTCGTTTCATCTTCATGCACTCACTCATGTAAGGCTGGTCCTCTTGAGTAAACGTGGGCACCAGATAGGGGTGGAATTTACAGCTTATTTGGGAGAGTTGCATGATAATTCTGACTATGCATAAGCACACCTGTATAATCCAAACAGCCTTTTGGAGTGACTGTCATAATTAAGTAAAAGATAAACAACTATCTACAGATTGCACATGTCAACATGAACAGGACCAGTCCTGTCCTGAGTAGCTTTTTACAACTGGGATCGTTGCCATGCAGGCAATTTTATCTCCACCAGGGCATTTATGTTGCTGCCATTCGTCACTAGCAGTACATAAAGTGGTGATATATCGCTGCATTAAGGGCCTTGATTAGAGCCCAGTAATAACCATAAAAAAAGAAAAACCTCTCAATGAGGAGGGTAAGTGCTGTGTGATCTGAGACAAACAACAGGAGAGGTGAGGGTTAATAGTTTAGAAAATGTAGCCCTCTTAATCCCTTACAAGTCTGGACAGCATCCATGTTAATTTTTCTATTCTATTCTATTCTATTCTACAAAATATAATCTCATACCATGCTAGAAGGTGTGACCTTTCGAGTGAGGCAAATGCTGAAGAGGCAACAGCCAGCAGGTGAATTCAAAAAGGAAAATTAAAAACAAACAAACATAAACATACTTCCCTGGTTAATGTCTCTTACATTAGCAGAATTAATTAAATTATAAAAAAAGGTTTGGATGTGAAAATATAAGTTCCCCTACCTTCATGGGTTTGGGATGATCCTGTTCGTAGCCTCCACAATAAAGTCACACACAGTAATATGACTCGCCACTGGATCATGTTGAATCCGTTTGGTGAGGTGTTATCATATCATACAAGGTTTAGGTAGTCCTCCGAACAAACAGTGTTGTGCATAAAAAAAAATAAAGGAAACATATATTGCAAACCAACAAAAAAAAAACCCAAACAAACAAAAAAACAAAACAAAAAACAAAACAAGTATTCAGGTTCCACGCTCTGTAAAATAAAGGAGAAAAAAACAGAAATCCAATATCATGTAGTCAGAGTGAAGAAGAAATTAAACTCCTTCTTTAAATCTTTGCACAAAACATGAGTAATAAGAGCTAATAATACGCGCTAATTGCAAAACTGAAAGCGACGAACAAGTGGCAGTTTATTTTGACGCTGGGTTTTCCCTCCCGGACGGGGACGTGTGATTGGCCAGGAGCCCGATTTGTTCACCAATCAGAGATTGGTCCGTCATTTTTTTTTTTTTTACGAGCTGCAGCCTCAGTTGTTCCACAGAGCATCCGAATGGGTAAACAAACAAAAAAACTGTTATATTTATATTGAATATTTAATATACGACATGAAGATTTTTATTATTTAAAGATAAATAACATTAAAATGAATGAATTAACAGACTGACACTTGTATGTACATATACATAGTCGTACACTTTGGTGTGATATTGACTGCCTTTGTGCTCAAGGTAAAATACTATTATGATCTTCTAAGCCTTTTGCCCGTGCGCCACTGTGAACAACATGCACCCTATACATTTCCTTTATGTGCAGTTATTTTGGTTTCATGTTGTCAGCTGCTGTATGTGGAAGCAGTGCTGTGGTCTCCCAGTCAGCACCAATGCTGTGAGTGGCTGCACTGTTTTCCCTGTAAAGAGCAGTATTGTCCCCGCAGCCCTGTCAACTGGTTAATCACCTCTTTGATGCGTATGGAGCGGCCTGTCACAATGGGGCACATTGTCAGATGGTCAAGTGACTTCTGAACCCAAAACAAGAACATGCTTAATTTGAGAAAATGGCCTCCGAGAAGGCAAGATTCCTGAACATGAAGCTGTGAATGAAAAGAGGGGCGACTCATTAATAGATGGACATCAGTAACTGCTTCTGACAGATGTACTGTTAATCTTATTTTATATGAGAAAGAGAGAGACGAACAGTTGCTGCTTGTTTGGAAGAATCCCTATTTGGAAACTGGACTTACAGGGAGACTATTCAATCAACGTTATTAGCAAACATCAGTGAAAATGTGATTGTAATGCTCACCTCTAAATCTATCTGATGTGTTCTCTGATTTAAAAACAAATAAAGTATCAAACTGTCAAAAATATCAGAAATAAAGTATTTTTATCATAAAATTGATTAAGTACACATTAATTATTAGTACATCAGCTTGGACTATGAAGTTGAAGCCATAGCTGCCCTCCACCAGCAGTTTTCTGCCCAGCAGGAGGAGACAGAGTCTGAGGATTGGTGCTCTCATATCAGAGCTGCTGCAAGGCACTGTGGGAGGTGAACTCTCAGCCAGTGTTTGCACCTACATGGTTGTTTTTACATTTTATTATTCTACATTATTATTCTTTAGCTCACAAGTTTTGGTACAATCTCTAATCTGTTGTAATAAAAAAAAATGATCGTCTGAGATTTGCCCACTTGCCTGTTGAATGATGGAAAACTTTACAGAGCGACATTACTCAGTGAGTTGGAAGAAATTTTCACAACTTGAGAACTTGAGTCAGTCATGTAGTTAAACACATAAACAGCAGTCAGTGCGAATGTTTCATCAGTGTAAAGCGAATAACTATAGTGATACCAAACAAATAAACTATTGGTGGTTATTTATGTAGTCAAGAAAAGCCGTTTCCATGAAGGCCTGATGATTCCACGGTTTCTGCAGAGTCTGGCAATTTCACAACGCCACCATGGTGTCAGTCTCAGTGTCAGCCCTGGTGGCCCTGTCCCTTCCAAAGGCAAGCTGTGGGGGTGACTGCTGTGGCCTTTTGCAGTTGCCACTCCCTTCAGAGATTGATGAATTGATTGTGGGGCTGCTGCCAGTGTGTCTGTGCCCTGGGTGAAGGCGTCCCGGTTACGGGTGGGAATCCCAGCTATGGCATCCGCCCTGGGGCTACTATTGTAGCCATCCTGCAGGGGGCCCTGGGGGCTGGTGGCCCCGGGAGCAGCTCTGACCCACATACTGCTGTCACACCCCTGGAGACACAGCGGCACTCTCCTCTACATGGACCTCTGATTGGCTCAGACAAAATGACTCTCTGCGGAGGGCAGCAATTCCACAGGGAAACTACCTGATTGTGCCAAACTTCTCTTGATGGCAGCAGTTAAGGAAAGGCCAAAAGAGAAAGATCCATGTCCTTCCCACCTATTTGACCTGCTCTTTCCCTGACCATGTCTACCAGTACACGCTCAATAATCAGGCTTGTAATATGTGCCGTTAATTAATCTAGCTTTAGTCTTAGTTGGCAAAAGATACAATGAGTTCAAATGAATCGTGAAAAACAGAATTAGACATTAGAAGGCTGTTTGCATCCATCGGCTGAAGGAAGAAACTTTCCCTGTGCTCACCTTAAATCTTAGTTGAAGTTCGTGTATGTAAAAGCACGAGTTTGTTACAGCTACACTGTAAACTTTTGCTTTTATGGTAAAAAACTGCCAGCTGTGGTTTCCAGAATTTTACCGTATAAATACAGTATAACTAATATTATGGTAAAAGGATGTTAGCACTGTTGATTTCACATTTAAGGTTGGTGTTTTATTCCAAATTTTAAAATATCTGTAGATTTTAGGGTGAAAAATTGCCAAATCATGACAGTAAAATATGCTGTGAAATATTGCAAAACCTTTATTTATACAACATTTTAAGGTAAATATAGAGGTATTTCATATTAGAGACTGTTAATTGTACAGTAAAACACTGTAATGTTTAATGACATATTTTAGTCTTTTACTGTCATGGTTTGATTTTTTACAGTGTAGTCTGGAAGCCAATCATGATCCAGTTGCACTCAATGTGGATTTAATTTTAAGAATTTTGAACTAGATAATTGAACTTTTGGTTGAAAATCAAAGTCAGACATAAATTATTATTCAATCACAAGTATGAGATCACAGATAAATAAGCACAATGAGGACCAAAGTGTGGCTGCTAACAAGTTGGAAAATGAGTGAGGCAAAGCAAATTTATGTTTTGGTCATTTTATTGATTGATTGATGTAGTGCCAGGAATCAGTAAATCATTTAACACATTTGCACCAGTTTGTGTTGTTTTCATTTCCTCCTCTTGTTAATAACAATTCCTCTGAATTAAATAAATCCATTTTCAGTTTGCTCCGTTTTGAAGAATCGGTTGGAATGTTCTGCAGTCTTTGCTTTTCTTCGTTATTTTTTCCCAAGTTAAAAGTCTGCCAATAGTGAGTGAGGTGAAAGAAGGACATTTAGCCACAACAGAACTGTGAGTGCAGCAGTGTTACAGATCGTAAGGTGAGATACTTGAAATGTTGGACATTCCTACATACAAACCTGTTATCAAAGAGAACTTAACCACTGGCAATATAAGGCCACAAAAACAATGTTCACACCAAACTGAATGTAATAGAGGGCACATCACACACACAAGCTGCTGTCAGTTATACATATCTGCCAACACACTGACCCCAATATCTACAGGTGTATCAACAACACTTTCAATTTGACCACAAGTACCATGGTATACTTTTCTTCTTACATAAACATATATACAGTTGCGCTGACATAGAAAAGCATGCTTTTGCATATTAGAAGGTTGTTCGGTAAACTTTACACTAAATCCATAACATTTATCAGTACAGCATTGTTCCAACCAGCAGTATTAATTTAGACATATAGTCTGAGGAAACAGGCTATTATAATTCACTTTTATTACAGATCTTGTACATTATTAACATGCCTTATGATGCAGTATTACTATCATCCTCTCTCCGATTTTTTTCAAATTATGGGATTTGTGTGAACACTCAAAAAGACAACTGTCTGCTTGTTAGCAAATTAAGAAAAAAAAACAAAAAAAAAAAAACAACAACACTAAAATCAACACTTGCTTTTGGATCCAAAATAAATGAAATACCCCATTGAAAAATAAACAGACATTTCATTTTGTACAACAATAACGCATCAAGAGTTATTCTGTGCAACATGGAGATACGGTTAACACAAGAAGCATGTATAATGTCACGCCAATTAGGGATGGATAAATTCGGATGCCAAGCGATGTGAGTTCTGTTGACAGATACGGTGCAGCTGCTTGCACAAACTTAAACTTGAAAAAATAAACATTCAAACCTATGTAAGCTCTCTGATATTGCCAATCACATGCTCTGCTGCATCACTCTCCACGGGGCAGGCCAATAGCAGCATTATGTTTTTTTTCTAAGCCACAGAGCTGGTACAGTGTGCCTGTTCTGTCATCTGTATCAGTTCAGCTATCACACCTCACCGACGCCAGACAAATTGTTTTAACCCTTATCGAGCCAGGCAAGTCAACTAAGAACAAATCTTTATTTACAGCGGCGGCCTGCGGTAGTTCACAGCTCTCATCAAGCCCAAGAGCCAGTACTGGGATATCTCCATGCAGATTGGGAAGCGGTAATATACGTACAGTGATACCGGGGGCTTCTTTTTTCAAACAGCTGCCTTAGCAGTCAATGCACATTGCAATAAAGGGAGAGAAACCATGTGATGCACAAAACAGTAAACTACATAAATAAATAAATGTCGACAATAAAATGATTGTTTAAGACCATCCAGTGAGTGTTTGTTTAATAAAATAAATAAAACTCAAAGAAAAAATAAATATATTTAAATAAAATCTAAAATAACTTAACATTTATAAATAAATAAACTCTGAAGCGCAGTATTTGGTGGTGGTAAAACATTGGAACGGACAAAAACTTTACATTTATCTGAGCCTGTATGAGTATACTGTTTTAACAACGTGATAGTATTCTGAGATAGTAGTAGTACTCCCACTATACTATTATGACATTCTTTATAATTTACATTAAGTTTAAAGTATCTGAGGGAAGGACGCTCCGCCATCATCACTTTAATCCAGACAAATTAAAAGGTGATGGTTTATAGAGACTGCAAAGTAGAGGGGGAAATACATATGCCTTTACAGTGATACTATAACATCCCGATATTTATGTATTCAGCTTGTAAGAATGTAAGTAATTTAGGTCAACTTCGACACCATCGGTTTGTAAATACTTAAAAACGGTCACCGCAGATCCAAACAAATTAAATTAATCAAAATAAAGACATGAAATGAAAATATTCTGGGGGGAGAAAGCCATTGAGAGTCACCCCCTGGGAGCTTTTCAGCACTGCCTCTCCATGTAAACACAATGGATCCCTTATAACCACTACCTGGAGCTGGCACCCAGGCTCTTCCCCACGCTACTGGCTGGACTCATCACTTTTTGTTCTTCAGCTGATTGGCCAGCCAGTCCAGGCCCTCGTAGAGACCGTCTCCACTGGTGGCGCAGGTGGCCTGAATGTACCAGTTGCGGTGGCGTAGGGAGTGCAGGCCTAGCTTGTCTGTGATCTCTGCAGCGTTCATGGCGTTGGGTAGGTCCTGAATGAAAATCACATCAGGTGTGTTAATAAGGAGGTGTCAGCACAACGCAGGGAATACAAACGGAGAGACACGTGGACGCTGATACCTGTTTATTGGCAAAGACGAGAAGAACAGCATCCCGCAGCTCATCCTCAGCCAGCATCCTCATCAGCTCCTCCCGAGCTTCGTTCACCCGCTCACGGTCATTGCTGTCGACCACAAAGATCAAACCTGCGGAGAGAGATAACAGCTCGTGTCTTTTTAAAGGGTCAAACAAAACAAAAGCATCAGCTCTAGTATGCCAGAATCAATTTCATCCCAGTTTTATACAGCTAAACCACATTTATTCACCGTCAATGCTTTCAACATGACTAAGACCATCATAATTTGAAACAGTTGGAGGCTGTATGCAAATGACTTCATCTAAAGTGTGCTGGGGGCGAGCGGTGCGGCTGCAGGATCTGCCACAGGACTGAGCGGCCTTGTTAACTCCAACATGACCGACCGGTGTATCATCTAAGAGGCTGCTGGCCTGACGTACCCTGAGTGTTCTGGAAGTAGTGCCTCCACAGGGGACGGATCTTGTCCTGGCCACCCACGTCCCACACGGTAAAGCTGATGTTCTTGTACTCAACTGTCTCCACATTGAAACCTGAATATAAAGCAAATCAAGATGAGTTAAGCTGGACAAAGTCAGCGACTGGTTGTTTTACGAAACGCTTCTCTCCTCACGCACCGATTGTGGGGATGGTGGTAACAATCTCCCCCAGCTTCAGTTTGTAGAGGATGGTGGTTTTTCCAGCAGCGTCCAGACCCACCATGAGGATCCTCATCTCCTTCTTGCCTATGAGGCTCTTCAATAGGTTGCCAAAGATGTTTCCCATGATGACCGGTGGTCTCTCGCCTCAACTGCAACAGAACTGTCACACGTGATACTGATGAGGCCGTATGCAGCAAGACAGCAGCCAAAACAAATCATGAACTACACACCATATAGAAAGTTAAAAACACACGGCGTGACACGGTAGCTACTCAGAAAGCAACTCTTAACATTACCACCTCGTTATGGCTGGAAGCCACCACAGAGGAGAGCCAGTAAAAGCGTACTTCACACCTCGGCAGGCGGCTGACCTGACTCAAAGATGTTGCTTTACACTTTGACAGCCCGCTGGGGAAACCGGCCGCCATGCTGGATCTCGGTTATGTGGATCAGCTTTCATGTGGTGCAGAGTAAACCACCTTTTTTTTTTTCTTTTTTTTTATAGTGTTTGCTGGCAGTCGAATGAATGCCCGTGTAACAATAAATTCATGGCACATAACCTGAGGTTGTGAGTGGATGGTGCACACAGCTTATAGGTGAGATAGGCTTTGCAGTTCACTCCCCTCTTGTCTTTCTTGGTGTGGCCCCTTTAACAGGCCAACTCTGCTGTCAACTCGTGCTAACATTTTCCACCTGAGGTGCGTTTGCTGTTCACAGGAACATACCAAAAAAAAAAAAAAAAAAATAGCAAGAAGCCTGCTGTGCTGCAGTTAAAGCATCCTCATTTCCTCCAGAAAGCTTTTGTATATTCTACTCGACCATCTTAGAGATGAAAACCGACGCTGTCACTGTTTGGCGTCATCATATCCATTCATTTAATACAGTTATATCAAATGTACAAGCTATATAGCTGCTATGCTAAAGCACAGCCTGTTAATACAGCTGCAGTGGCCGCACATCCATGTACATCTGTCATCATAGCTGATGCTGCAGTCCAAGCAGGCGATGAATTTAAATGAGGGCCAAAAATACGTATTTTATAAAGAAATGAGAATTATTCGACTAACATTATCAGCTCTACAGTATCGGAGGAGAGAGAGAGAGAGAAAATTTCTCCGGGTCAATTCGTGTGCTGTAATCCGCTCGTACAGTCACGACTAGCGCACTGAGTCGGCCTGGTGTCGTCGGTTAACGGCGGTTCATTCACCGCGGAGCTTTTTTCACGAGGCGTTAAAACACAAACACACACACATACAAACACACACACACTATCCTCCCGCGCTCCCCTTCCTCCCTTTATTACTCGTACGCGTCTTTGGACGTTTTCACCATTTTGCATCCCCGTTCACACTTACCCGTCAAACGGCAGGAAGAAGGCTACCAGCTGGAGTCAGGCAAAGGGGGACCGGGGGGGAGGGAGGGAGGGAGGGGGGGAGGCGACAGTCTCGCGATGAGCCACGGCTGTGATCATGCGAGTTCTCGTGAGATTTGGGGGGGGGGGATTGTCAAGAGCACCTCACACGTTTGTCATCATGACTTGTTAGAAGAAGCCAGGAGCACTGCTGGAGGGCAACTGTAATTTAATTGTGCCTTTATAAAATCTGAAAACAATAATTTGACGTAATAACCTCAGGAGTTTCTTTAAAAAATAAAATAAAATAAAAAATCCAGCTTTCAAGACATGATTCACACTCACACACACACACAATAATCTTGACGTTGCATGTGTCCAAATGTTATTTCTGTGCTGTTGCTGCTGCTGCAGCGAGATACCAAACAACAAAACCAATATGAAATGTAGCAGAGCGTCTGTAGGCAAACATGCTTGAATAATTAAAACAGGAATCATCGTAATGAATAAGTAAATGGCCGACTGTAACAGGATGCCAAGTGATACTTCCTGGCAGCAGCCTTCTGTGTGTCACAAATAATGAGGTGACAGGAGGCGAAAGAAGAAAAACACAGAATGAATCAATATTATAGCAGGTTGCTGCAGCCGAGTGCAGACGATATTGTACATTTATGTGGGTTTTACAGGTGACAATGCATATAGGAATTAGGAAGGAACTCCTCAGTGTGGGTTTAACCCATGAACCATAAAAGACAACAACCCCCAGAGTGATTACATGACATGCCCCAAACCAGCCCCACATCCACAGGTGAATCCAACATCTGCCTCCCTCTTTCCTCTCTGTTGTGTGTCAGTCAGTGGTCCTGTGATAGAAGTGTTTATCAATCCAGTGGTGAAGGCAGAGGAATAAAAAAAAAAAAAAAAAAAAGGGGGGGGAGCAGATGTTTGCAGCTGCAGACCAGATTATGGGGTGGAGTGGATGGTGGGGGAGCCTGCTGAGTTTGTGTGCGCGGGGAGTTTTCATGAGGGTTACAGGGGGGTTACAGCGGGCTCGGGTGGTGGCAGGAGAGGTGGGGTGGGGAGTTATGACTTAAAGGAGCCTTTCCTCTGAAGTGTCTGCCAGCGTGCACCCCAGCAAACACAATCACAAGTCTCGTTGGTTCTGCTAGCTGAACTAATGAGGGCCTGCGTATACAGGGCAGGGGCCTTGATGTTCTGGGTAGCTGGCTCCTTGTGTTTTCTCTCCCGCTCTCCTTCTCTGCCTGTCCCACATCAAAAATGAAAGGGGAGTTGAGAAGCAGATGTTTTGAGGCATGTATTTATATAGAGTACACTTTATTCACCCCCTTCTCCATACCCCATTTGTCCCTTGCTTCTGCATCTCCGCCGTACGTACATTAAGGATCTATCTCCCTATCTTTATATCCAACTAAACACACTAAATCGCCTTACTTTATACATATAATCATCCTGTCAATCAAAGTGGGTAACTTTTATCTCTCCTAACTTCCTCTCTCTGCCTCCCTCTCTTTAATTTCAGCCCAGTCTGGTTGTCATTACTCGGGGGGCAGTCAATGTGTTGCTATGCATGTGTCTATGTCGGCAGCGATGAGGGGGAGAATGGGAAAGAGAGCAAAAGAGCACAGAGAGGGAGCGAAAGCAATCCCAGGCTGTCCACCAACCTCTGTCTCACACATGGGAGAAACAGTGACAGGAAATTCCCTTTTGCAGCAGCTCCAGGGTGAAATGATAAAGGAATGAAGAAATGCAAACCAGAAATCCATTCCCTTATCATTCCCTACTAGTCGATGTCTGCCTTTTATTCCCTCACTAAATACCAAACAGAACAGTTGATTCAATCACTGGCACTGACGTTCCTCGGGAGTCAAAGAATATTTACAAGACTTAATTGGCATTAAATCCTATATCGCAGAAGAGGGTTTTTTTTCCCCAGCAGGATGAGCGTGGAGACAGTTTGGATCATCCAAGATGTCGAGGAATGCTGCCATCGTAAATCCAATCAGGTGGTGACATTAACGTTTTGCTAAATCTGCAATGTAACGGGTGAGAACGCAAATCACTCGGGTCACCACGAGTGCTTTCTGACAGTTCATACGTGCGCATGTTTTTGATTGTGCATCAGTGCCAGGATTTCTACATGTAAGTGTCTTTGTACATAAACACATGCATGTGTTTATGTGCCTGTGTTTATGTTTGTGTAGTCTGTCTCCCAGGTAACAGGGGACACTGCGTTCCACGTGGTTCAGCGAGTCGCTCCTTTGGCTATGAACTCTGGACAGATGATCCCCTCAGATGCTCACACAGCAAAGACTGGTATAATCACCCCCACTCTCTGCTCTCTTGATGCTTCTTTCCAGTAATAAAACTCATACTTGAAGGAAACAATATCCTGCAGCCATAAAAAGTCCTTCTCTCAGCATGAAGTGGCCATAAAAAAAAGCCTCTCACCTCCCAAATCTGTAGTGCATAGAACTTGCCCCCCATATACACAGCAACAGACGCACACACACACACACTCACACATCCTTCAGCATCAGTTCTAAAGCAGGACCATCTCTCACTCTGACATGTACTACATGTGGGAAGAATCTAAGGAGTGCTCAGACTGATGAAATGGACAAAAGCAAGCACGGAGTAACAAGAGCTCAGTCATGATTTCATAGGGAAGTGACACACATCACATCACAGTTCAAGAGAAAGCGTATTTCTGTGACAACATCATTCCTGAATATGAATTCCTGACAAACGTGGCTACTAGCGATCACTCTCCTGACATCATTACTATTGTTACAATGGTGTAAATAAATTAGAATGATTAGTTGTTCGGGCATAAGAAAGTGAAGGACTCAGTTTGTCTCCAATAACTTCTATCAGATGCATCAATCGTCCAGCCAAACACTTTATCCTGTCTTCTTCTATGAGTAAAACCCCGCTCTAGAAAGACTCCCGATTAAGTGTTTGTTCTTCTGTCAGAGTCACAGGTGCAAAATATACAGATGGAGTAAATATTTTTGGAGATTATTAGAACA
The DNA here is from genome assembly GCA_028641955.1 of Protonibea diacanthus. Taxonomy (NCBI): domain Eukaryota; kingdom Metazoa; phylum Chordata; class Actinopteri; family Sciaenidae; genus Protonibea; species Protonibea diacanthus. The sequence goes on from CM053984.1 coordinate 13,226,049, forward strand.
GTAAAATGCAAGATAAGTCTGACATTAACTCAAATAAAAAAAAGACAGGCTCCAAAGCAATAATAATATTAATAATAATACATTTACAAATATACATGTACACATTAAAATACACAGCTACTGTACAACGACATGAGTCAGCATGTAGACACTGAAACACATAGACATAGGAATGCCTCTCTGCTGTTGCTCGTCTTTGTTTTGTGGGACAGAAAAGATGGGGTATAGGCCATTTTCATGGCTCACAGGGCAGCGTCTAAACACACCGTGGCAAGACAAATGACATGAGTCACCTCTTCAATCTCTGACTTGGCATTTTGAGAATAACAGCGGCTACAAAGAGAAAATAGATCCCAGATGATGGACCCAAAAAAAGGAAGGGGGGGGGGGGATAAACAGATTCTCTGGGAGAGTTACACAAGGAGCAAAACAAACACTCGAAACAACAGGAGGGGGCGAAGGGATAGGCTCGCCATCTTGAGTCCTGGATGGGTAAAGGCAGCTGGGACTTGGAGAACTGCAAACTACTTGCACACGTTGACCCACTCTGTGAGACGACACTCCTCGCACAGCACATAGCAACACCAGTGGAACCGGCAATTGCAGCGCTCGCTGCGTGTCTGTTTCAGGATGTTGTGCCCTCGGCCGCAGCACAGTGAGCTGCAGCTGTCTGTGTTGTAGCTGGTTTTGTTGCAGATGCGTCCTTGTGTACCCGGGGAGTCTATGGACGGATCACGCTCACAGAAATCAGGAGACTTCTCAAAGTACACCAGCTCTCTGGAAATGCTTCTACGGCGACCTCCGTTGAGCCCCGCTGTGCTCCCACTGCCGCCATTTCCTGTTCGAGTGTTGAAAACCCCATTGTTCTTGTTCTGGGAGTTGACAAAAATGGCCGATAAGAACTTTTCCTTGAGTAGAGAACCCACAACTCGGAACTCTGGCGACACATGCCAGCAGGTCTTAAACTGACAGCTCCCTGATGTGCCGTGACATTTGCATTTCCTCTTCATGTTGTCAGTCACTACCTGTGTAGAAGAAGGAAAATGATGTAAGCAAATGATGATATGTGCCAGTAGGGAGGTAGAACGCTCTCAGAGAAACATTAAGAGCCAAACCATGTTACTCACCTGACGTCCCATCCGGTTGTTATGGATCCTCATGCGAGCATGGATGTCTCTTGGTGACCCACGGGAGTCGAGCCAGTCCCTGGAGAAACGGTCCCCAAAACGGACGTCATGACTGCAGCCCCCCCACTCCCAGGTCTCCTGCATGGAGCTCAGCTCATCTGGTAAAGGCTTAAGCAGGGCGGAGGGGTGGGTGGAGCGCAGGTTAGCGGGCAGGTCGCCATGGTGACCGTTTAGCTCTGAGGGTAATGACCGTGTCATGCCGAGGCCTACCCCACCCTTCTGCAGGGTCTGCAGCTGCAGCTGTGTGAGTTTCAGCCGGATCTTGTCATCGTCCTGGCGACGCTTGGCCTCACAGCCACACCCCCGCAGCTTGCCCATGCTGCAGGCCGAGGCCACAGAGTGAGCCACACCCGCTGCCAACAAGGCCAAGGAGAAGGCACTCTCGCGAAAACCTGGGACGAGGAGACATGCGCACATAAATGTTGAAAATGAAATGAACAGCATTAGCTCCAAAACAGTCTTGCATCTGTGTACAGAACAACCTCTACTCTCATACCTACACCTCCACTGCTCAATAAACCCAAGTCACATTTTGACCATCATTAGCTTGCCTCGGACTCTCACCCCTGTTGAGGATGGTGTTGTGGTGGGGAAGCTTGCCAAGGCCTTCCAGTGAGGAGCAGTTCCAGCGCTGGTCCCTGAGCTGATGCTGGCATTCGTGGATGGCCACCTGGATGCCCTGCAGAGCTGAGGCTGTGACATCAGGGCTCCGCACACACATCCGCATCTGACGTTTACTGAGGCCTGCCAGCCTCAGGCACACTGAGTTAGGGGTTAGCACTGGATCTCCTGCCACCTTCAGGCTGAGGATATCATTACACAGCACCCTGCAGAGGGAGGGAGGGGGAGAGACAGACAGAGAGAGGGGGGAAAGAGAAGGAAAGTTAGTGTGTGTGAGTGTGTGTGTGTGTGTGTGTGTGTGTGTGTGTGTGTGTGTGTGTGTGGAGGGGGGGTCATCAGATCTAGTCAGGAGCTCATTAGTTAAATCCAGAGAAGAATGTGGCAATGGAAAGATGTTTTGGATATTTGAGAAAATCAGAAAAATACAAAACCAGGAAAGATTTAAGAAGGATATATTTTTTTTATCCTGTACTTAGCCAGAAAGTCCCACTGAGATACAAGATCTCTTTCAAGGAGTCCTGGTCAGTCATGTCCAGGATATACTACAAAATGTCTCACACTTCTAAAGGGATTTACTGAAAACTTAGCAATAAAATGTGTTAATTCACTGCACGAGTATTTACTACAGTGTTTCCACTGTTGTTGCTTAAAAATATAATTCCAAACAGATCATCCCACTGAGAAGTCACAAAGAAAAATAAATGACCAATACATCTTATGGGAAAATAACAACCATGGAATTTAAATTGAATTCTTTATGGCATTGTTCAGACTTGTCAAGGGCTACAAAATTAGTAAACATTGATTCCATTGTTTCAATATTACACTAAATCAGCCTGTGAAATCAGAGGCAGATGTTTGACTTTATCACTACGTAAGTTAAATATTCTTTTAAATCATTTAGTCACACACAGTAACTTCCCTCAACTCTCGCCGAATTCCGTATAGCACAGAACCCGCATGTAACACCAACTCTACTGGCGCTCTCAAGTGCACTCACGTTAATGCAGGTGACATAAGTGCTGCTGCCAAAATCAGGAATTGGTCCCAACGGAGTTTGTTTGATAGCTCCATTTTGTTAAGCGGCTTTCGCGACGTGACATTAAAACACTGGTAATAAAGTCCTGCGTTGAATAAGAATATATAAAAAAAGAAAAAGAAGAAGAGTGGAGTATTATCGATGCACCGCCAAACGACCGAAGAGTGAAGACGGAGAACAGAGGAGCTCGGGGGCGAGAGTAAACGGGAGGGGGAGAGAAAGAGGGGAGGGGAGGAGATGCCTCTACAGGCGGCTGTTTGCAAAATATTGGCCAATATGAAAGTTGGATCACCAGTTGATCATTTTATTGTTTGAGAATGTGGTCATTCATCCAAGCGTAAAATTACGTCTCCAAACTTTTACGCACAACTACCCCTTTCCAAGCCGTGCGCAAACCCGTCTCAACTTTAGGTAGATGATCTAAAATACTTGATCATACAAACATATTTAACAGGATCTAGAAATATGAATGCATTCAGCCTCGCTTTTTCTACTGGTGGATCGGGAGATTATGTGGCGCAGCCTTCCATTTTTGAACAGAAAGAAACGCTCAGTAAAATAAAATATGGAAAGCCAAAGAAGATTTTGTTCATAAAGGGGTGAGTTAAATGATGGATGGGGGGAGGGGAGCTGTTGGTTCCACTGTACGACAGGGAGGCAGCAGCAGGCAGGCGGCTCCGCTAACAGACCCTCCAACAATACTGTTTTTAGTCATGTGGTCCCCCCTTCCTCCCACCTCTATCAGAGCGGCTGTTCTTCATTGTTGTGTTTGAAACAACTTCACTTTGTCACTCCAAAGTCTTTATTTCAGAGTACAACATTATATGCATAAATTACAAGAGTGACAGGTCTGATTTTGTGATTATTTATCGCACTGTGGCATGATTCGACAACAAACAAATAAAACAGGAGTGTGATGGGTCATAGCAGGGCCTTTCATATCTTATGCATATTGAAGACTACCAAACAGCATCACAATTATCTATTCAAATTTGTTTTGCATGCTCAGTAATGACTCGGCTTATGAAACCAGATGTCCAGGCCTTCTGTTGGGACTTGGTTAGAGTGATGTGGCAGCTCGGCATCGGATCAATTAGCACAATGATCCAACTTAAGCACAACAAACGCTGCTACTGAATCAACAGGTCACTCTCCGTACACTGCGGCTGATGGTTAACCTACAGATTAAAAAAAAAAAAGTTTTCGTTTCGACTATACTTTAAACAATAATGCACACTGCTGTTGGAACCGAGAAGGCGCATCTGGGTTACTTTCATAAAATTAAGTTAAAACCCCCCTCAAACACGGTTCGCATAGTGACACCAATTCATCTAATCTCCTTCCATTCCCTAAGCTGCAGCAATGAAAAGTGCATTAGCATTCTGCCTTGGCGTGTATATCTAAGTGGCTTAAAAAGTGATTTGAAGTTGATTTGTATATAAAAGGCCCCCTTTATCCGGATTGAAGCTCTAATCTGCTCGGTGTCGCATGACTGCTCTAGGAAACCCGTTTGAGCACCTTCATATAAGGCTGGAGTATAAACGTAGGATGGCTGTCATTAAAGCCGTTTTACAAAAGCCCACTTCCTTTTACTGTCATCTGAGGGAAAGAGAGAGAGAGAGAGAGAGGGAGAGAGAGGGAGGGAGGTGGAGAGAGAGATGGAGAGGAATGGAGAGAGATTATTCAAGCTACAACCGCTACAGTGACTAATGTGGAACATGCAAATTAGCAGATAAATGTCACATAATCAAACATTCACCCATGAACCAATATGGAGAAGTTTTGGGGACACTGAAGCCTGCTCCTAGTCTGGGGTTAGATGGAGATGCCGCAAAGTGACTCAAGCTGTGATTACACTGGGCTACATGTGCGTCGAGGGAGGTCTGCAGGCCAGATGTTTGGAATGGTTTTTATTCTTACTCGTCCCCCTCTTTTCCTGGTTCATCATACATCAAACTTCTGATTGGAAACCGTATTTCATCTCTGCCGAGTTCAAAAAAAAAATATTTAAGTAGCCCAGCAGGCAACGTGAGTTATATGACATCTATGAGCTTATTATTGCTTCTTTCGACATTCGAGTTTCGTTGTGGGTGTGCGTGTGCGCGCGTGTCTTGGGGTTATAAAGACTGGTGATAATAGTTTTGTGTATTGGGCCAAATCTAAATTAGCCTCTAAATATATTAGGAGAGGCTCATAAAAAACACGTTTTGGCGTGTTTTTAATTATTAAACAGGTGTGATAATGTCATATAAGGGTGCGATTTTGTAAAGGGATGAGTGTTAAAAAAAAGGAAAAATGTACATAAATGTCCTTAGTCACAGCACATTTCGAGAGCGCACTGGGAGAAAGGAGGAGGAGATGCGGTTAGGGAGTAGGCTAATCCAACCACCGGGTAAAAAGGGCAGTTTTAGATGGCTCATATTCCGCTGTAACTGTATTGCCCCGTGACACCAGCTTTGAGCAGCGGCGGAGCACCAAACCGGGCGCACCCACAGCATCTGTACCAACACATCACTGCTTCGGGGGGCACTTCTCCTTTTTTTTTCTGCGAGACTGGATGTGGAAGCAAGCGCGCAGCCAGTGGGAAAATGCTCTGAGCCGCACACATTTGCAGGGAATCGATGCTGTGATGACCGTGAGATTCCACAAGTAATATGCGCAACTCTGTGGATTGCCCTGTTTTTTTTCCCCTTCTCTTCCTTTCTCCTTTCTACCCAGTTGTGTTTCCTTATTCATTGTGCGCCCTATGAAGAGCATTAACTATCCCTCCCTCCAATCCTATTGAAAGGGCTCCGAAAAAAACAGAGGGAGATGAGAGCAGCAAATCCCTTTTTTATTCCCCTCGTAGCGCTCAATAAGAGAAGAATGTGTTGCCTATCAGTCACCGAGGGGATCAAGTCTTCGGGACTGTCCCACGCGTTCAATGCGCCGTGCAGAGCATCACTGAGAGAGACAGAGTGAAGAGGACTGCAGCAGCAGTAGCATCCTGCCTGGACACTTCACATCATTTAGCAACCTGTCTCCACTCAAGATCCATTTAAGTCAATTAGGGCTGCCCGCTTCTCTCACCTTGGCGTGCGTGACCGTGGCGTGGTGAGTATATACACCTTGCAGCATGGTGATTTTGAACATTATTCAGTAGATCATGAATGATACAGATATATTATCACACGTGATCTCATGTAAGCGACCGCGATGTTGCAAAACAATGCCGGACCTTGTGTAGTTTTTTCCTGTTTTTAGGGTGATTGCTTATATTTAAGGATATTTTTTACATTTCTTATAACATGAGCATATTTCTGCTGGAGTGTTCAGGTGAATAAATGGTATTTGGAACAAGCCTAGAAGGTTATCTTAGCAAAAAATGACACAAAAAGTTTTAGAATGAACATTTTCCTTCTCATATTTGACCCGAAGACACGATGAGGAGTCTGGCGCTGCTGTTAGGGGTGAAAGCCGCTTGCATCCTGCTGGTATCTTCGCTCTCAGGCACAGGAGCCGTCAACAACAGCGGCCGATGGTGGTGAGTTGAGCAGATTACTGTATATGAGACAGATATCAGCATCCCCATCACTGAAAACTCTACGATTTAACGCTGGTTTGGAGCGGGGAAGACCCTGAGCTACCGTATGAGCAGAGTTTTATTGGGCTACCACATTCCATGCTGCATGCTCGAAATAATGTGTTAGTTTTGGCACCAGTCACAACTTCTGTTCAGCCTTTGAAAAAAAAAAAAAAAAAAAAAAAAAAGAGCAACCGCATGATATTACAGCTTGTGGGATTTTTAGCTGTCGTTTCCAAATTGCTCCATGTGAAATACAAACTATTTAACTTTAGAAAATCTATTGTCCTTTTAGTGAAATTCTTAACAGCGGGTTATCTATTTAACAGTAAACGAATTACATTTGCAATAATCATAGTTTTACCTTTTATTTGCGGTAGATTTAATTTACTTTCTCTCCATCTCTCCCTGCTTGCTTCCCTGTCATTTGGACAGTGCGGTTTGAACACGAGACAACATTTTTCAGTCCAATGTGGGTTAAATTAAATATGGATTTATTTCATAGCTGAAAAGAATCCCGTAAGAGGTCTCATCCAGGGTCGTGTTGATCTAATACTGTACATTCCTCTGTCCATACGGCGACCTAAAACTAAAACAGACAATCTCACAATGTTTTGTTATAGGAAAAAAAAATAATAATAAAATGGGGATCTGTATAGTTTTGCGTTAGCTGGCATATTGTCTCGATTGTTTAAAAATCTATAAACTGTGGGTTGGGTTTGTTGAGGTAATGATTTAACGAAAGATTTTGTCGTTTTTTGCGGTGTCATTAGATGGACAGTATTTGCGCACAACGTCAGGCGTTTTTCAAATATTTAAAATGTCAGCTGAAATCCAAGAAAACATCTAGAGAGACGGAGGTGGTGGAGGGGGGGAAAAATACACCGCGGAGGTTTTGGAATGAAGAAAACATCCAAAAAGACGAGATTATTATTAATGTTCCCAGGCTTCAACACACAGCCGTCTGGGTCAGCCCTCTAACAGGCCAAGACTCGCCCGCCTTTCCTCATGATAATGCTTAACAGGAGACACGGCCGTTACACTACACGTGAATGAAAACATGTTGGCATAGGAAAATCTCACAGAAATTGCCAACATATAAAGTGGAAAATTATATGGCGTGTGTAAAGAAACACCGAAAGTAGAAATGCTCTGAAACCTGACCACCAAACAGATCATTTAAGCTGCGTTCAGTGATCCAAAATTTGTATAAAACCGAAGACGCACAGGTGCCATAGACACAAATATGGACAGGTTACAAACACCAATACCAGAACGTGGCACAGGGACAACATAAATTGAGATATTGATATTATAACATTTACTCAGCCTGGTTATTAGTATTTTTAGGACATAAAATATCCTAAAGAATACAATTTTCTATTTGTTTTTCACATTTACAGCATAGAAATGCAATGTATAAAGCAGGGGATATTGTGATAGGGTATTTGGTGTATCTCTCTTCAGCTTTTGGGTTATCAAATGGGACAGAGAAAATGTGTTTAAAAAGGACAACATGGATGCGAACCTGTGAAGGAGGATTTCCTGTGAGCGTGCAAGTCCGCTCAGCTTTTGCATCTCACTGTGCGAGATCATCTTTAAACTGATGGGAGCATGACAGGTGCCGAATATTTAGCAGGAGACAGTTATATAGTCTAATAATGAAGCTGACTTGTCATTCTATCTGGTTCAGATTCAAGCGATTAATAAAGAGGTAAAAATATAGTTTGAGGATATTTGCCAAACCAGAAACCTGCATTTTGTCTCAGAGACTTACTGTCTCCTCATGGTCTTGGAACAGTATGTGCCACTGTTGTACATAATGAAAACTGCGATTTTAAAGACCCATGAGATGCCAGGACACATCAGTTTAAGAGTTTAGAGGGTCATAGGAGGAGGTACATGCATAAACTGCCAGCTGCTTGACTCTGATTTCCCCTTGTCCTTGTGTGTGCCAGGGGTATTGTCAATGTGGCCTCCTCGTCCAATCTTCTCACCAATTCCAAGAACGTGCAGTTGGTCCTGGATCCAAGCCTGGCCCTACTGAGTCGTCGCCAGCGCCGGCTGATTCGGCAGAATCCTGGCATCTTGCATGCCATCGCTGCTGGGCTGCACACTGCCATAAAGGAGTGCAAGTGGCAGTTCCGCAACCGCCGCTGGAACTGCCCGACCACCCACAGCCCAGCAATTTTTGGCAAAATTGTCAATCGTGGTGAGCCTCTCTTGTCTTTTAACCGAGCAATATTTGGATATTTTTGGGCAGGATGTAATAGAATCTCTTGTACACATTTAAAAGGCTTTGTCTCCAATTTGGGGCAAAGAATTGGCAAAGCCAAGTCTAAAAGGCTGGATCAGGTTCTGATGGGAAATTTTGGTGTTGTTTCTTCAGGTTGCCGAGAGACGGCATTTGTATTTGCCATTACCAGCGCAGGGGTGACCCATGCTGTGGCTCGCTCCTGCTCAGAAGGGGCTATTGAGTCATGCACATGTGATTACCGCCGCAGAGGTCCTGGAGGGCCAGACTGGCATTGGGGGGGCTGCAGTGACAATGTGGACTTTGGCCGGATGTTCAGTCGCGAGTTTGTCGACTCCAGTGAGAGAGGCAGAGATCTGCGCTACCTCACCAACTTACACAACAATGAGGCTGGCAGAATGGTAAGGATGTGATACTCAAACCTGCCATAACCATCTGATTTTGTTGGTTTTCCCCACATGCTTCAAATGTACTGGTGATTTCCAGTTTGTAATTTAACCAGTGGCCTTTCTTCTCTCTGCAGACTGTGTCATCAGAGATGCGACAGGAGTGTAAGTGCCACGGCATGTCAGGCTCCTGCACCGTGCGCACCTGTTGGATGCGCCTGCCAAGCTTCCGCACTGTGGGAGACTTCCTTAAGGACCGGTTTGATGGCGCATCCAGAGTTGTATATGCCAACAAGGGAAGCAACCGCGCCTCTCATCGAGCTGATCCTCGACATTTGGAGCCTGAGAATCCAGCTCACAAACCCCCCTCTGCCATGGACCTGGTCTATTTTGAGAAATCACCAAACTTCTGCTCATACAATGGCAAAACGGGCACTTTGGGAACTTCTGGGAGAACATGCAACAGTTCTTCTCCAGGCCTGGACGGATGTGAACTGCTGTGCTGTGGACGTGGGTTTAAGACCCGGACTGAGAGTGTGACTGAACGTTGCCACTGCACCTTCCACTGGTGCTGTCATGTCAGCTGCTTGAATTGCACCAGTACACGAACGTTACACCAGTGTCTATGATCACAGATGGACGACCAAGTGAATATTTAGGCATTTGTAAAAAGCAAAGAAGAACTTCTTATCAAAACAGGTAGATGGCTGAGAAAGCCACTAGCACACAGGTGGTTTGAGAATTTAGGTAGAAGCTAGAAAAGCTTCAAGGCGGGTAAACTGATACAGGGAACTCTCCGGCACAAAAATTCAATCAGTGTTTTTGAAAGAGGGAGATGGAGATAAGCACAAATATATGAACAGGGTATAGAGGGAGTATGTGCTTACTCTTTGCCTTTGATGCTTACAATAGTATTACAAGGGTATTTAGACACTACCACCATCCATGTAGAATGGAAATCATCCACATCCCTCATGTGTTTACACTGTGGATAAATAGAATTAGAAGTTAAAGGGATAAAATGATGCGGTGGAGAATCGATTGCTATAACCAGGTACTACAAGAGCCTTCTTCTCCCCCACTGAGGGCAGAAACTGGACACAATGCTTCACAGATGTTTCTGTGGCCAGAGAGCCACAAACATGCGCTCTCATAAACTGGTGAAGACCTCTAACAAGAGGGAAGTTATTTAAAAAAGATCTGTGTTTTGTTTTCTTTTGCTGAAGTTTGGCTTCTCTCACATGAAACTGTGTGAAGTTTATCTCCGGGGATGGGCTGTCTGTTCCCAACTTGTGTACTTAGACCCTGGATGCAGCTCAACCACTTATAATTTCCTCACCACATTTGCCCCTTTATTTAGATTTCTCAGGAGTTGAATACACCTCAACCCTGATTTGCCACTCTGACTTACCACAGGATGGTCCTGATGTTACATGACTGGAACCAGTGCTCGCCAAGGAAAACAGAAACTGAACAAATCTTACTGAGGCAATGTAATTTGAATGTATTATCAATACACTGAATATCGTGGCATGGCAGGGGTCAATATACAAAAAAATAAATGTGACCTGCAGAACTGTTCCCATGCTCTGCAACTAATACCATACTGAAATATATTGAAGTTAACAAAAATACACTAAATCCCTGTTAATACATGAGTGTAACAGGTTTAAAGTAGGCAAATGATGTATTACTTCAGGCTAGGCTGTGAAAAGCAGCTACGTCTCAGATAAACATTTTATTTTGAAGAATACAGCCTCCGCTGAAGAAATCATGATGTACATCAGCTAAGAGAACCAAAATGCTGTAAATATTAAAATATATGAATATATTTATAATGACGTCATTTGTAAGTTTGCTGAATGATTTATGCACCTGCCAGTGGCTGGAGAATATACTATCATTAGTGTCAAGTCAGGAGATGTTTTGATCTTATGCCTTTTTCTATTTTTTTTTTTTTTGTGTGTAATGTAGCTGCCACAAAACTGACTCTTACTAGAAACAGAACATTATCACTTCTTTGCTTGTTTCCTGTAAAAAAAAAAAACTTGTGTTCATGCACTGAATATTTACCTTTTTTATTCATGTAAATACAAAATATTTATTTCTGAGGATTTTTATACTGTTATAGAGAGATGTCAGAGGAGACATTGTTTTTTAGATTCTGATCAAAAGATTTAGGTTCCAGTTGGTTTTGTATTGTATGATAGAACAATAAAGTCTATATTTTCAATTAAGTTGCCCTCCTGAATGTGTCAAAAGATGCTATTATGTCTGTTGTAGTTTCTGTGTTTGAGATAGTTTTGACAACCAACCAAGTGAACATATAAGCCTGTCCCTGGGTGTCCTCTGCCTAATCCTATTACCACCACCAAAGCAGCCTCTTTCTCCAGCTCACAAAACATCTCTGCATCTGTGCTCCCAACCACACAGACGGCCCCTGCTTATCCAGCCACATACCTTATTTCATACATTACAGGATTTTACTGTGTTGAATATTTTTGCTTCATTTGCCTAATGTCAGAAAGAAATAAAGAAATAGTATGAAAAATAATGAAAACTTAGAGTCTCCCCCAGCCCCTGGCAACCTGACTAACCACAAGAGTTTGGAAAGATTTCCACATTCTCCCACCACAGCACAGAAGCAGCTTGGGTCATCCAGATAGAGCGTAGTGGAGGCAAAGTAAGGCCACCAAATACACCCAAACATCCAAAGGTCCCAATAACTGAGCAACAAAGTTGTAAGTGTGAGGGCAGGCAGGGTGACGTAGGGCTGAAGGCCAAAGAAGAGGACGAGAAATTTTCTGAATTACAATCTTGATGTTACAGAGTAAAAGTGGGGGATCACAAAAGTACGAGTTGCCAGTAGCATAACAGGAAGCAAGACATTAAGTAATAAGCTGAGCAGAGATTGGTCAACATCTCAAAGGAAGTAGAAAGTTAAAATCTATAGACCTAGGGGGATTAAGAGGGCACAAAGAACAAAACGCAAGAGCAAACTAAATTGAAAATACTGCAAATTATGGAGCACATGAGGGTGGATAAAATATCAAACAGAAATATAGTAGCTTGAAGTTTACTGATCTCAGAGCAACATACCTGATTGCTCCGGATTATGATGTTAATTATGATTTGGCTTAAGGTATGTGACAGGTCAACAGGAGGCAAAAACTCACAAACGTAAAAATGATACAAACTCTCACGCCTGGGATTTGAACTCTGCCTTCCCTCGTCTTTTAAATCTGTCTGCCAATTTCTCTTTCTTTTGTTTCTTTCTGCGATCACCTATCAATTGTCTCTCAATCCAAAAATGATACAAACCTGGATTGAGCGTCAATTGGTAGGTGATCGTAGAAAGAAACAAAAGAAAGAGAAAGTGGCAGACAGATTTAAAAGAAGAGGGAAGGCAGAGTTCAAATCCCAGGCGTGAGAGTGAGAGAGTTGGTAGAGAGAGTGAGTGGAGGGGGTGCTGCCTGTGGGAGTGCTGAAGAGTCAGTGATAATTAGCTCAATTAGTGACAAAGGCAGTGTAATAAATACCGACTTAGTGTCTGGGTCCCTGCTGGCCTCTCCCTGCGCAGCCTGCGATGTGGCCCTGGCCTGACGGACAATTCATTAAACTGACAAAATACCCCACCGTCCAGGCGTGACGCAGCGAGTTAGCCCCCTACAGGCCCAGCTCATTGTTCTAATTGTCTGGGCTGGAGTCACTTTGTGGCCGCCTCCTCCTTCACCCACCCCGCCTTCACGCTCTGCCTTCAGAAAACCCATGGAGTTAATGCCCCTACCTTACTCTGTAAGTAGGTGATCGGCAGGTTGGAGAAAAAAAAGCAGTAAGAGTTCCTTGGGGTGGGGCGGCTGGTGGGGGAGGCAGTGGGATTAGCGAATGGAGGTTGCCTGGGAGTGCTGGGAGCAGCACCGATCGGAATGTAGGAGAGATGAGTCCAGAAGCTCGGATGCAGGACAAAGCGAGAGTTAATAAGGAAAGATTGAAGGGGCTGGCGACAATGGGCCGCCACCCGAGTCGAGATGAAATTGCTTCCGAGGATTATTGGGAGAGGGTGTGAGCGTTGTAGGCTTTTTGTGTGAGTGTGTGTTTGGTTGGGCATTTGTGTGTGCAGGGGCAGGGGGAGCGCTGGATTGATGGCTGCCCCTCTGGTTGGGGAGCAGGGGACCAGGGGAGGCTAACCGGCTGTTCCCACAGTCTGTTCTGCTGCAGCCACCTTTGACACACGGGGCTGCCAGGCGGCGAGCAGGCAGCCATGGTGAGAGGGGCACAAACAAAAACAACAGCTCCACTACACAAAAGTCACTGCCTCTGGAAGGCCGATGGCTGAAGGTGAGGGTGTGAGGAGGAGAAATAAAAGGAAGGAGACAAGGACACAAAATTGTACAGTCGGTTTGGAGCCTGTCGGCTACTGTACTGCCAATACGTGAGGACGAAAACACGTTGACATCCAGTTGCAGCTTGCTCGTGATCGGTACATGTACTATATCAGATTGTAAGACAACATTTATACTGTATGCAGCCACTTTCTAAGATCACATCACTAATCAGAGCAACAGACTAATTGTAACGTTCCTTTTTCCTATTTTATCAGCATAAAGCTCAATTGAACAATTATCTGGTGTCTTTATAGGACCCTTAACTTCAGGAGCGACACAACAGGGGCACAGGGTCAAAGTTAATAGACCGTTTTGCGGGTTAAGTAACCTGACAATAAGAAATACAGTCACACTGCCTGCGTTTGACCTGAGAGTGAGAGTGTCCCTTTTTTAGAAACAGCGTTCATGATTTAAGCTTGAGAAAGGAAACAGCTTTCACTTTCCTAAATTGTGCTCTCTGCAATAACGCAGCAATCAGGTCAATCGCTGCAGAATATGCAGAGAAGATGATACGGCATAATGAAGGCACAGCAGCTTCATATTAAAATTCCTGCTAAATTGTGGAAAAATGTTTGCCCGTTGGGTGGAGTTGGCTTTAATTTGAAGGGCGTATGATAAAGAATTTAGAATAGTGTTTGGGTCACCGCACTGAATGATAGGCTGCTCGCAGTGGTTGTGATGGACACTGTGGCATGGCTTGGATCTGGCGCACACAATACTGATTTGATTTTCGTGTCTGCCCCAGCATTTCATTGTAATCCTAGCACATTCGACTGTGGGCCAAGTTCCAATTAATTAGGTGCATTGTTATGACAGGAACACCCTTACACTGCTCATGTAATAATCAGAAGCATTTGTTTGGTGCCATTAAGTGACCACAGGGCTATTATGTCATAAGATATGCATTTACAGCCTCATCACACACATATCACATAAAGAATTATAATCAAATAAACCTCACCTAAAGTTACAGAAAACTACCCAGTGGATTAATAGCGGTCAATCAGTGGGTCAAATTTACTCAAATTCAATTCAGATTTCTAGGAAACAATGAAAAGATTGTGAGTGTGTGAATGTGTACATACGTATGTGTGTGTGCGTGTGAGTTTTGTGCATACTCAAGCCAGTGTGTGTGTGTGGGTGTGTGAGTGTGTCGATGGCAGCTGGGAGGCAGACACGGTCCAGGAGAATCGTCCCCTAGCAACTGACCTTTTCGGCAGATGGCAGTTCCAGAGTAACAGCCACCCAGCATCACAATGGCCGTGGCCTCCTAACATCTCCATCACTTCATCATCTACCGACCTGCCACAACCTGTCACACAGGAAAGAGGGAAGGTTATATTCAGCCCAAACTGAAGTTAGGTCCAAAATGTTGCGCGCACACATATCAGCTTGCGCCTGCGCTCCACTGTTCCCATGTTCCTATGGTATGCAGCAAGGTAGTCGTAAGGGATGAGAGGATAGATTTAGGAGAGACACAGTGGACACTCACTGCTCTCTCCGCAAACCTCCAGACACTCTCAAACCGCTGTTTTCCGTTGTTGGGTTTTCTGCACATAGTGAATCAGGGTGGGAATGTGGACAGACCACTCGACCATGGTGAGCAATCAGTATGATGTCTGTGGTCAGGCTCTGTGCCCCTGTGGAGCAAGATGGAGAGCGAGCCCTGCAGTTAAGGTGGGAGGGATATAACTTTGTGGTGTTTGTGCGTGCGTTTGTGATATGCCAGCACTCTTCACACATGTATAAAGATGTTGTGAATTGTAGCCTCCTGCACGTGAACACACACACAAGTGGGAGACAGTCTGCATGAGGTGATAATATATTTTCAGTTATCAACACCCCCACCCTCTGCAGTTACACAGCATGACCTCTTGATTGTCTTGGCTTCATGGGCCCTTTCTCTCTGTTGGCCTATTTTTTTTTGTTGATATTAAATACTTTTCTCAACCTCAAGACTGCTGAGCTAAACACCTAATCACTAAGAAACATCACTTCTAACTAAATACCAGAAAGTGGTCCATTGTGTAGAGTCAATGGTCAGCTTTAAGTAGCATTTGACAAACAAATTTGGAACGCATGGGCAGTAGTTAGGTGAGAACAATTATCTGACAAAAAAAAAAAAAGGTTACACTCCCCAATCACACATCTGTGAATGGTTAACCTGGCAAGACCAGACAAGAGACAACAAACAGATAAAGTGACATGTCAAAAACGGTTCCACTAGGATTAAGTGTTTTAGGTGGAAAATTGTGCGTCAGAGCGCGACTTTAAACCACTGTATATTCTAGGGGAGATCATATGCTAGCAAACACTGTTAGTCCTCCTGTAAACAGAGCTGTAATGACAGGGGAAGACTTTTGGGCAAGGACAACCAACAGTTGAATATGTTTACAGACATCTGACAATGTATGGGTACAGCACAGCAACGGTTCAGCTCTGAGATCTACATGAAATGTGAGCACAAACTGTGGTGGAATCTATGTGACACAACATGAGCCTGTGCATCATTTCACCTGTCAGCAGGGATGAAGCCTGCATTTATTCAGATCAAACAACAACAGCCAGTGATAAATTGGAGCAACGTGTGTCTGGCTATATTGAATGTTAACACTTCTCTTCATCCAAATGCATCTATCTAACATTAGATTTGAACGTGTGATGTTTTTGCTTAGCACTATAGGCCTTTTTACTTGTTTAGATATGAGACTAACCACAGCAAGTCAAAATTACTGTGCCTGCGATGCACTTAAGGATGACACCGTTTTATTATCGGTTGGCCCACCTTGACATCATCTGGACCGCAACATGCCATCTTTGAGTCCATAAACAGCATTGAGAAACGTCTGAAGGCATGGGGCCATTATCTCTAATCTAGTAATACTGCTGGAGACAAAGGGAGAAATGCTCAGTTTTTGGTTTTAATTACAAGCTGTGTTTTACAGCGACAGTGGGCGAGGGCTCAGCACTGACACAGCAGTAGAGGAATGTTTATTTGCTGCAGTTTAGGAGCTGAGTGGCTTGCAGGAACTATGACACATTCTTGTGTCACTGGCTCGCTCGCTCGCAGACACACTATCGCATTCACACACTGGCGCCCCATGTGTTGGTTCACAGCTACACACAAGTGCTGCACACATCCACAAAATGTGGCACCTCTGGAATCTGTAAGCATGCCCAAACTGTATGCTCATTCATGGCGACTTAGTGTGACACGACTTACTTGGCCTAATACTTCCCCTATGGCTCACTGTGTATGTGTGTGTGTGGCAGTTGTACAACAGTGACTTGAAGATGAATTATTCACGCCTTACTTAAGCATTATGGTGATCCCTGCCCACAAAGTGTGCAAACGTGCACGTGTGTGTGCTCACTTGTATGTCTGTGTGGCTGGCTGCACACACCTCTCCATCTTTCCTTCTGCAGTCCTATCCATTATCCCCAGCATCTGGCAGCCAAAGCCTGTAAAAGAAGACATTTCTCTTGGCAACTGTTTTTTAAAGGCAGTGACACAGGGGACAGCCAACCACAGGAGCCACACATCTTCCAATCTACATGCATACTGAGAACTGCTTGCATAACAGAACCGCCCCAATCTCTCTCTCTCTCCCTCTCAAAACACACACACAAGTTTTTTCTCCATGTCCCACTCACACTCACACACACACACGATACTGCTCCCACCCGCCCTTGTCTCTCTGCAATATACTCACCCAAGCTTTGAGGGCTAATCGCTTCCAGAGCCAGAGCTGTCCTACAAACTGTGCCAGCAGCCTTTCAGTACATTTTGCACCCTAAAAAGTTCCTTCTGGCCCCTAAATGAATATTGTGAGAGCGTAAGACATGCGCTACACTGTAGAAGCCCTAAGTGTAGTGATTTTATGTACAAATGTGTTTAATTTAGAGACATTAAATGCTGATTATTGTTGACATGGGCAATGTCCAAAGTGCAAAGTTAAATAATGGAAATTGCTCTGTAAATGTCATCATTTGGGATGCTAGAACGATCAACAAATTCTGAAAGGGCAATCAACCTTCAACACTGCCTTGCAGAGAGAAAATTAATTGCACCTGAATGTATCCTGGGTTGACTCACAGCTGCTGAAAAATAAACACATTCTTTGTATAATTGAAATGGCACAATACGTGCATTAATTAATATCATGTGCATATTGTATCCTATTCAGGGTAGAGCTGCGGCGAGTAGCTTTCCCAGAACAGCAAGCATGTTGGGAGACATCTTTGTTTTGCTTGTCTGCTACGCATCATGGTTTCTGACATCTGGATCATCTAAAAGATAAACGGCTGTGTTAGCTTGATAGAGTAATTGCTCTGATTTTGATAGGCTACCAGCTACACATTTGTCTAGCAGCCAGAAAGTTTGCTTTGAAAATCATCTGGGATATAAAAAAAAAAAAAGTTTGTTTAATTAGATTTTTATTCAGCTTTTGGGAGATACACTGTATGAATGAGGTGGCTTTTGAGGAACTGTGCAGTGGTTTAAAGATGTAAATTAGGTTAATATTGTACCATTCTGTCAACACGTTAGTGCAGGTAGTGTGTGAATGCCCACCTGTGTTTGCACTGCAGAGGTCTGGAGGATTTCAATCCCCCGGGACCATTTTGTCTCCCTCTTAAAGTTGGTAAGCTTCTGCCTGCTTCTCCCCTGAGGCGCTGGAGGTGGAATGAGAAGGATAAAAGACATGTATCCCCATGGGGAAGTTCGATCTGTGCTTTTGACCTACTGTAACTGCTTATGAGTTAGTTTAAGTGGGAAAGGGTGCTTCACTCACCTCAGCCAGCCATGCTGGGGTTTCAACCCTTCTTGACCACAATGCCAACTAATGAGCAAATATACCTTTCCTCACACTCAATGGAGCTGCAATCAACCATTACATTTCTCAAATATCAGCAGTCACGCAGCAAGAAGTTGCAAGCTAAACACACATTACTGTGTAGTCAAGGGTCATCAGTGGTGTTGAGTAGTGCTGCCGTAAGACAACACTGAGGCCACACTCTGCTTTAACCTTACCAGTCAGCGCGAGGAAAATTATGAACGGCTGCCATCTAGCGGAATAAAGCTAAAATTACAAACTTTAAATTAGCTTATGAAAACAAAACAAACAACTTATGGACGAGGGCAAAGCAATTCAAACCCACCTGTTGCCTACACAGAATGAGGTGAACACATACAAAGTAAAATATTAAAGTTGTTTGTAGTTAGCAGTTATATTTTAGGCAGGGATAATGGAGTCAGTTAGCCTGAAGAGTGTCCAAACGTCAATTTAACGCTGATATCCATGACCAGAACAGGTTTAACTTTAGTCTACTAGAAAATACAACATGGCAATGCAACGACGTTAACATTAACCGCCGTTAAATGAGCCGTTGATAACGGTTAGTAACGGTTACCCGGAGCTTCGAACACATTCCAACTCGTAGGTAAACGTTATGCTAACATTAGCAGGTAACCTACGCACCTTCACCTTGGAGCAGTTAACAGAGCAAGGGTCCAATTTTGAGGGAAATAGATCCTGAATTTTAGCAGGTAACGATCACAAACTGTTTATAAGATGTGTGGCAGGATACAGCTTTGATTCAAGCTCACTGCAGATTAGTTTTATCACTCAGAGAGTAAACAAAACCGACACATTTTTTTTTAAATCTTGCTGTGATTGAACTCCTCAGGCAGGTTACGACCCCCTCACTCCAGCCTCAGACAAGGTGGTGGCTGCGGGCGCTACTTGCTGCTTGTCAACCAGCAGAAAACAGAAGACGGAGAGGCAGGAGGAGGAAAAGAAAACAAGTAAGGCATTTAAAACTGAAACTGGCTGGTTTCATGGTCAACAATGTGCAGCTGTGTTTAGTCTACACGTTTTAAAATAATGTTTGTTGATGTACTGTTGACAAGATGTCGGGTCATTGTCGGGACTTCCTAGACCAATTACCTATGATGGACCACCTGTGAAATGAGATTTACTCAAGTACTGTAATACAAATTTTTAGATACTTCTTCAATCATTATTTAAAAGGTTCAGTTGCAGGTTGCTTTACAAGTGAAGATTTTTGCATACAAAACATGTAAAGAGCTTATAAATTATGTTTTGCTAGAAACAAAACTACAACAACAGTGTACAGCTGGATCATTAATTGACTGGCAGAAAATTAATTGGCAATTCTTTTTAATAACAGTAGCCATTTTGACATGAAATAGCAAAGCAGGTGTTCCCAATAATATTAAGTAAGGTGCTACAAGTTTCCACTTATTGCAGCAGAGACTTTCCAATAAGCCAACATGCACCACAGCAACCACCTGACTCTGTTTGACCTGAATGGCACTGAACCTTAATTAGTTTTATTGGAAACACCTGTGTTTACCCTGTTATTTCAGGTCAAAGTGGCTATTGTGAAAAAGATCTATCCTGAAGTCATTTTTTTTAAATGGAAAAACATTTCTTGGTTCCAGTTTCACAAGCAATTGCTGCTTTTCTTTTTAATTATTTATTTATAAAATGTTTAGGTTTGTAGTATTGGTTTGACCAAACAGCATCGTGATGCTGTCACTTTGTACTCAGGGTAATTGTGACTATATTTCCCACTTTTTTCAGAAGTTTTACAAATCAAACAATCAGTTGATAAATCAAGAAGATGAACACCAGATTAATTCATAATGAAAGTAATCCTTATTTGCCGTCCCATATAAAATAGTTTAAAATGATATCCACTTCAACCAGCAACAGCATAATCCTGCTTTTAGTTTAATAATATTATAGTAGCCTTGACTATTTTTTATTTTAAATACTTGTACCTATAACATGTTTTTAAAGTGTGATATTAGTGCTTTTACTTGAATAAAGGATATGAGTACTTCCTCCAACTTTGCTGTCATGTGAGCTCAAAGGACACCTGAGGTCACACAGTGGATGACACACAAACATACTGTATCCCCTTTTTCATAGTAATCTATTATTTTATCAGAAATGAAGATTTAAAAAAAAACTAAACTTCTTGTGAAACTGTGTGAAGTTAAGTTTGGTGATGAAAGGACCAAGTCCATTAATTATAAATCACATATAGTTTTTACAGCATTACCAACTTCCAAAAGATATCATAGTTTACTAGAATTTTTAAAAAGTCACTTGTTTCAGGTGAGAGCATGTGTTCGAATCATTTTGCTGAGACTCTATATTAATACATCAGTGATTTCTTTGATTAATCAAATGATTAATTAGTCTATAAAATGGTGAAAATAGTGAAAAACCATAATTTCTAAGACCCTGAGATGAAATCTGCAGAATGCTTTTTTTGGTCTGAACAGCAGTCCAATTAACTAACAAACTAATTAACAACTAATCATTTCAGATGTACTTGAATTAGCTTGATAGGTCTAGGGATCTATCAAATATCCTGTCATCAAAGTATTGTACCGTAGCTGAGCCTCTGGGTTTGTGAAAGGTTCTCCATCATCCTAAATGTGAGAATGCCATTTTAATGCTAGAAACTACAAGATTTGTAGTTTCTAGCATTAAACGTGTCAGTGATTGCTTGTTTTCCTTCTGGATAAGACTTCCAACAACGCAGCTTTGGATTTCTGTTTGTTAACCAACTTGAATTGTCATTTGAGAACACTTTGAAGCTTTTCAAAGTAGTCTTTGCTTTCAGCTGCAGCATCAAATAACTGGAAAGTAGCACAGACAGTCTCCATATAATTAGAAAATATAATGTATAATAAATGGGAGGGTGTGCCTACATTTAAAACAGGAAAACAATCAGTTCCTGTTTTAGTGAATTAGGTAAAAGATGCAAAAACAAACAAATTAGAGAATCAGTCAGAGGAGCATCTGTAAGCTTCCTGTTGAAGACAAGTGGTATGCAGTTCTCTGTAACTGTAGTCACGTCTAAAACTCACCATATTCACACAGGGATTACACGCTGATTATTTCTTCAGAATTGCAAAAGCCGCACATACCACAAGTACACACGTTTCTCAAAGTGTGAGAAATCCTTAAATTAGCTTTCATTATTAAGGTGATCCACCTTATGTGCATTGTTTTACAGAAGACTACTTTTATCCCATGTTAAAGGAAGAATTTTTCTAAGCATTTTTTAAAGGCAGTGACAGCCAGACTGAAGCATACTAAACACAAACAGAAGCACTGCATTGGGTGGGGACGTTAATGTGGTATTTTTGTGAGGTGTTTACATCAAGGCTGCATTGACGGTTACACGAAGAAGTGGTTTTGAAATGCACGTTCAGTCAAAGGTTATAAAACTGGCAAAATACCCAGTCTGCCTAAATTAAAACACAACATACGATACTTCTTCAGCGCACCGCTCAGGATGGTGATGGGTGTAGTTAAGGTCACACTGGTCTGTGTGTGTTTGTTGTCAAAGGAACAGAAAATACTCATATTTCACATACAGTGAGTTTTGCACATATTGTGATTATTTGTACTGTTAAATGTGAATGCCATTGTCATTCTGCAGAGTTGCCTTTGTACTTTTTGAATTGCACCTGGAATTTGTATGTGGGAGCAGTAAAAATAGTTTTCCACTGCAGCTTAAAAAAAAGAGGTCAGACGTAACCAGAAACAGACAACAAAGGTCTGTCTCACAGGCTAAAAGGTCATGAGATTAAAAAGCAGTCTAGCCCAGGTTCAGGTTAGCCCTTTTCGTTGGTTGTTTTCTTTGTGTTTCAAAGGATATACAAAACCTACATTTACATTTCATTTAGCTGTCACTTTAATCCAAAGCGACTCACAAAAAAGGGAAGCAATTACGGTACAGAGCAAGGCGGACATGTTATTATGTTGTTAAACCAAGGCTTATAATGTACAACAAGTGTATTTATTACACAAATCTGAATTTTTTTTTTTTTTATTTAAAATATTTAGAAAAATGTAAGAATGTAAGCACACCCCGTTTCATCAGAAATGTGTGTGTGTATATAGTTACTTTTTTTAATCGAAAGTTTAAAAATGTGAACAAAACTTAATATTCGTCAGTGATTGTCACTTTCACTCTTGTGTACGCATGATTTAGTCAATTTACTCACGTCCTACAATTCTTTCAAAATGTATTGTACTTTTGAATGGTAAGTAATGTTCCAAAATTGTGGCTATGTGCTGAAGATCTGCTGCAGATATATTCCAGTGACTCAATTATGCTAGGATGAATCACTGGATTCCCTACTGTGCCAGATAGATAACGTGTTTCTCTCAGGCCAAAATTTTTAACTTAGAAATATTACAGTGTTTGCAGTAGGTACTTAAATTTCAGACTTGTGCACCTCTTGTTAAGTATTACTGGTATATTTCCACTAAATGTTATAAATATGGGGGTTTTAGTCTCCAGAGTTAATATAGGCTCTTAGTAACGTAATATATAATATAAACTGTTCTCAGATTAGAGGCAGCTATCTAAATCATAAATTTCACACATAAATTTTACATCCTAAAATCTGACTTAGACTATCATAGCTGTATAAATTAAAAATCCAAAAGAGCTGCTGTGAATGTATTTATACTTAATTGCAATTTTAACTGAATTTAACTGATTATGCAGTTTCTCTGTTTTACTAACAACAGTTAAAGGAATAGTGTCTGATCCATGATTACCTCCTGTGACTCTGGGACGTTGATTAGCTCAGTTGGTAGAGCATCTTCCCTGTGTACAAAGGCTGAGCAGCAGCCCAGGGTTCAAATCCGACCTGCGTCCCTTTGCTGCATGTTGTTCCCCATCTCTCTCTACCCACATTCCTGTCACCCTTCAACTATCTCCATCAAAAATAAAAAGGCCATATAATTTAAGTTTATATATATATATATAGACAAGAGACGGTGGGAGATTATTAATGTATCTCAAGTGAAAAATGAATACGATGTGGATGCCATCATAGTCAAACTAGAGGAAATCACTTTTACAATAAACGTAACTTTATTGACAGTAAAAAGTTTTGAGAATATCGAGGGGCACGCATTTGTAACTGCAAGAACATCTTGGAAAGCAACATGACTTTTTGAAATACAGTAATGAGGCAGTTGTACATCTTTAACTTTTGAGGTAAAGTGTTTTGTCATGTTACATCATTCACAAAATATCGTATAACATTGAAAAGTCCACATGAGGAGACAAAAACCCATGCCTCATTTTCACCTCTTTGAAATTACTTCACATTTCAAAAATAATTCACAATTCAGGGAAAAAGCAGAAAATGACAAGCACACATGCTATATTCCATTCACACACACTTCTCTACTTATCAAACCAAGTGCATTTTTAGATTTACTTTTTTCTCAAACAGTTTCAAGTATATTTTTGCTTGCAATTAAAGGAAATTAAGTTAAAACTATGAAGCAGCAAACCCACAATAACAAGTAAGAATACTGAGTTTGGTCTCATTCGTGTTCCCAATATTAACATTATCAGATAACTCACCATACTGTAGCAATAAGGTTTTTGGGTGCTATAAAGAAGCAGGAGGTAACATTTCATGGACTTGAGGAATATGCTGGATAAGATTTGGAATATAGCTGATTAAATACACCAAGGCAGAAACAAACAACACTAAATAGATAATCACAAGTGATAACTGAACAAACTGATTTGTTAATTGATTTTTAAATAATTCATTTGTTAATTCACTTACATTATGCAAATTGTTTAACATCTCAGCTTCAACTGCCGAGTGCAAAAACCACAAAAGAACAAACTTGAGTGTAGACCGCTGAACCAGTGTAACGCTGTGGGATTCAGTAGAAGGCCGGCTCCGTTAAAAATACACTGGTGTTGCAAATAAGATGATCAGTTATTGTGAGCGTTATGCAATTTATCAGTGCAGTAGAACAATCACAGAAAAAAAAAAAATTGTAAAGCCATCGAGTGCTTCGGCAAAGATGTTCATATATAAGCAGGGAACCTAAAAGTGCAATCCCGTACAGGTGTAGCACCCTGGGCCATCTCAGTCAGACTCTTACTGTACACTACATGGCTCATGGTCTGATCTGCACCAGTATTCTAAGGCTCACTTTAAAATCCAAAAGACTTTTTAAAACCTGAACACCCGTTTCACCCTCAGATGAATGTTCCTTCATGATTTTTTTTCTTTGTACTGATAGTCTCAATGTGCAGCTGCAAATATTCTCTTATCTGAGGTGACTTCACACACTGTTGAACCATGCTGTAAACAATGTATTCCTACGGTAGCGTACTACCATAGGAGTTAAGGCAATCCATTTCTGTGCTTCGTCTGTGACAAAAGCTCCTCCCAAAACCCAGAGGCACAAAGCTCTCAGTGCATATTAAGCTTACCTGACACAAAATACCCTCGTCAATCACAAAAACAAAGCTCTTAGTACATACTAAGCGTACCAAATATAATTCTTATAATGTACATGCTTTTCTTAACTGCCTGTGCACATGACCTTTCAAAAGTGCTAACTAAATCACTTAGCAAAAGATGGCTAGTCAAGATTTTTGAGCACCAGTTCCCCTCCAGTTTTTTTTTTTTTTTTTTTTTTTTTAAAGTTAAGAGGAAATCCCCAAAGAAGGCACTTTTGAAGCAAAACCAGACGTTTTGCTAGATGATTTGATATGGGAGTGCAATCAATCATAGAATGTAATTTGCCTCCACTAAACTTTAAATGTTGAGGTGAAAAGATTTTTCACTCGCGTCTGCTTTAGTTTAATAAATATTCTCACAATAAAATCACAAATCCTTTTACTTACACTTGGGATTTAAAGCAACTGATCTGGTGCAGAACAAACGTGAGCCCACAACAAGAGAGCAACAGCCACGTCTCCTCATCCGACCACTATCGCCTCTCCTCAGCCCACCTGATGCTCTCCACGGCTGATGTGAGACAAGAACTCGTAGCGGTCCTGGCTACGGTGGCCACAAATGTTGCACTCAAAGGGTTGATGGAAGCCATGACAACCCATGTGGATGGTGAACATGACATGGTCTAGGAAGAGGATGCGACAGTGCCGGCAGTAGAAGGAGTGCACAGGCCGACCATCCCTGTCTAGCACCTGCATAGTCTCCCTAGAAGAAAGAAGTGAGCCAGGGCTCCTCTTTACTATGGTGGGGGGTACAGGACACGCTCTCTCCCACTCTTGGTCCAAGTCTTTGGCCTGGCTGGGACTGGAGGTGGGATGGCTGCGGGGCAGTGTGAGGGTTTGGTAGTGGAGGTGGTGGTTGTTGGAGGTACTTGTCGGGGCTGTAGCCCTTGTGCTCTGCTCTTCCGCTGTGCTCTCTGTGTCTGTAGAGTCGGGGCAGCCATTGGGCGAGGTGGTGTGGCTATGGGTTAAGGGTTGGTCATCACGGCCTTCAACTGCCTCCCGCCCAGCCAGGCCATGAGGCATTACTGTCGGCCCTACTCCACCATGGGCTCGGGGGCCCTGAGGAGTCGCATTGCTGTTGATGGAGCCCATAACTGTGCGTAGCTCCGACAGGAAGGCAGGATGGAGCTGGGACAGTGCAGTTGGCTCATGGTTCTCCCCTTTACCCCTACTGCCTTGGAGATGTGAACCAGGCAACCCAGCAGAGTCTCCAGCAGGCTGAGAGCTTGTGAGGTCCCCTTCCTTCTCAGAGCCAGAGGACAATTCATAAGGTGCTTCAGGTAGGTCAAGGCGCATGTGCTTTTCACCTATGAAGGCCATATAGCAGATATCATTAATAAATAACAGATCTCCTAGGCTGACTTCACCTGCTGTATCTGGCCCATTTTCATGGAGCTAATATCTCCAAACAAATGGACTTTGTTTTAGGATAGACCAAGTTCTTATTATTTCTATACTTTATCAGCCCCTTATCTGAAGATTTATCATTATCATTGTATAATTCAAATATAAAATACACTTAAATATATATTTCTATACTAGATATGAATAACATGGCTTATCTTATTAAAATAAAACTCACCCAAAAACTTCTGTGGTGTTGACCTCTTGCGTTTGGTGATGCTAATAGCCAGTCTATCCACATGCTGGATTTTTTCATTCGATGGCTGGAGCACAGGTTTAGTAACTGTCTCCATATTTACTGACTCTTCACCTGCAAACAGAAACCCAGTTGACATCAATATAACATACAGAAAGTATTCAGATCATCGTGCAGAAAGTTACAGGTTTATTTGTCTAGAAAAGTTTCATGTTTGTGCGATTTGTTACCCTGTGGTATTGGTGTGTTGACAGCTGTCTGGTGGTCCAAACTCTTCAGATAACTATGGCAGCGCTCTAGATGTTCCTCCAATGTGCTCTGTTGTTTGTAGCTGCGACTGCAGTAGCTGCACTTGAAATGTTTTCCCACCGTTGGAGAAGAAACTGCAAATCGGAGAAAAAATATTTGATTTCTTCTTAGATGATAATGAAAATGAAAATTTCACCCCATATGATGAATACCGTTGATTGAATGAATGAGAAATAGCTATGCCGGTATTGTTTATTTGTATGTTTGTGCGAGGGGATTTTTCTGTATAAAAAAAAAACTATGATTAGTTAGGTTTTAGAGAGTGGATTCCCCCATTGATTCGCAATTCCTGAAACTGTTCTATGTTGCTTGCCAATGACGCCTAACCTATCACCGCAATGCTTCATATCAATAGGCGTTCGGAAAGATTGACGTCAATTCGCTGAAATCCAGTTCGCACAAAGCTTTTCTTTGAAAATGAACCTCTTGAGACCCGCGGAGATCCGAGACCTACTGTACCCAGATTGTAACACCTGTTGAATGTGTGTTCACAAATTGAAAGCACCAAGAGGATTTCCTGTTCTCAGAAATTGTTAAATGTCATGTTTGTCATGTATTTTACAGTACATTTTTTTTCACTTATTTCCTCTGAACTTCACAGAACGGGAAATGGACCATTTAATGAGTCCCCGCCTTTAATACTTACTGTAAATTCATGCATTATACCTCGTCACAATAAGGATTGATATTCTTAGGAACAACTGCATCCATGAGGTTGGATAAGTGAATTTATGAAAGATCTCTTCACGTCACATATTTGATCGTGTTTGGTGCTGTATTTCACGTAAATCTCATTGATTTACCTGCATGTGTGCGTAGATGTCCAGCCAAGGCATCTCTCCTGCGACAAGCGTAATTGCAAATGGGACACTTGAAAGGCTTTTCTCCTGAGTGCAACTTTATGTGGCGCAACAAGTTCCCCTTCTGGGTAAAGGAAGCTCCACACTGGTTACACTGGAACGGCCTCTCACCTACAAACACATGGGTGGACGAAAGATTTAAATCATTTGAAGTACTGATATTTAGAGTGATAACGCACTGTACTTGGCTTGCATTGTCATGAGCGCTTTCTTGCTGGCTCGTTCTCACCTGTGTGGCTACGCTTGTGCACCATCAGCACGTTGGGTCCGATGCAGATCATCCCACACACCTCACACTGGAGCTTCCCGTTGGGCAGCCTGATAGGTCCTGGTGAAGCAGCGTTTGGACTGGCCATCTCATTGTAAACGCTCGCTCTGTTTCTTCCTGCGCCCGCGTACTCTGCGCTCCCTTCTTCCATGGGATCCCCTCTGTCATCCTTCCTACTATCGTCCCTCACAGCCTCTCTTTTCTCTGGCTGTGGAGCACCTGGTGACTCATCATCGCTGCACAGCTCAACCTTAATGGAGTTTGCTATATAGAGAGAGGATGAGGGAAAACACATTTACTTTCATACGTAATTTGAATGAAGACTTCGATAGAGGCCCTGTGGCCACAATGAAACAATGGGACGTTAACTGACCACTAAGGGAGCGGTGTGGTGAGGACTGCTGACTGTTTGGAGATCTCGCTGAAGGGCCCTGCAACCCGCCATAAAAATCCTGTTCTGTTGATGACTCTCCTTCATTACCTGAAACACAAATATACTCACGTTATTAAAGTAAACAAAGTCTGGAGACTGTACACACAAATCTATAGTAGATTTTAACATATGAACTTACCTTGTGCATATGAGCGTCCATTGCAGTCATCAGCATTCATTCTCTCACCAGATGCCTACAGAAATAAGATTTAAAACAGATTGTCAATATTACTTTTAATGATCCAATCACACCCAACTTTTCAAATCTTCGGCACATGAAAATGCACATGTAATACTTTTAATACTAACCATATAAAATATACTTACCAGCTGTTTGTTGGTACAAGAATACAGCTAGGAAACCGATAGCTTTATGCTTTCAGTTCCAAGTGTCTAATAATAAGTTCACTGTAATAAACTAATCTTGTAAACTTGGGTTCTGCCCTGCTATTTCTGTATCTATGTAGATTCTTCTGCACTGTGGCCAGCAAATGAATATGAGCAGCTTCACATTTATAGTAAGCTAATGGAGTGTGGAGGAGGAGTTTAAAACTAATGGGGGTGGACAAAATAATGGAACACCTTACACTAAAAAGTGCAACACCCCCACAAATTTCTCTCCAATGGAAGATTTGACATAATCTCAACATAGTTCAAAGTTAAAATAAGATCAAAAGTTAACTGATCCCAGGAGGGAAATGTATCATCTGAAGAAGATGAGAGGTAGAGAGGAAAAAAAAAACCTGTAGGAAAAAAATACTATGGTGGCCTACTATACAGACAGTATGAAAAAAAAATGAGTTGCAGAACTGTATCTAGTGTATTAACCTAACCAGTGTGCATACATTGTGATTATATGATTTAACATGCAGGTAAATATATATTGTGAACTTTATATTGAATTTATTTGAGACTACATTTATATATTGTGTTTATTTGCTGCAGTGTTTTATTGTTAATTGTTGCTGTTATTCTGTCCACCCTCTATATGTATACATGCAGTAGGCTACTATGTGGTTAATACTGTAGGTTATAGGTACAGTTACTCCACTGCAGACAATAAAGTGAGCCATGTAGACAACACCAGTGTCCACCATACACTGGGGGTGCGGAGCTACAACATTTTCAGACATGCAGCATGTTGATTATATATGAGTCTAGTTAAGCTCTGTTGAATTCAATGTTAGAAGACAGACAAAAACACTCAGTTGTGCAGTGCTGCACCTTTTGCTCAAATGGATGACAACAATGGACAGAGAGGAGACTGAGGAGGAGAAAGGAGAGGAAAGGAGAGGAGGAGGGGGGGTGCACAATACATCGCAGGGAAAATTAATATCCTGGCACGGGGAGCAACAGGCGCTGATGTGCAGCCAGGAGACTCGCCAGTCACACCAGGGCACGGCGATTAAAAAAAAAAAAAAAAAGGACGCACATCAGCGCCGACACTTGACTATGATTTTATACGTGACATGGACGACTGTGCAGTAAAACATATTTTCACACAAGTGTCATGCTTCTCTATATAACCGTGACTACTTGTCTTAACTGCTCGGCGTATTTTTTTATTTATTTTTTTGGTGTGTTACGGCACCTATCAGCTCACGGACGGTCGAGACAGCGGCGAGACATAACGGCAATTTGTTGCAGGAGTTGCCACTGTCCAAATTGTCCGCATGAACGCAGCTGTCATCAAACATCGAGCACGTCAAACTGGCCTGAGCTATAACAATGTTTCTCATGAGCCGTTGCTATGGCACCCGACCACACGACAAATGGCATTCAGAGCCTTACCAAGTACTCAAAAACATGCCGTGCTTCCGATTTCAAAGCGATAGATGATCTTACGAAACGCCGCGGTGAAGTCCACAAGCCTCTTCCTTACCTGGCGACCGATCGGTGTTTTCCTTTTTTAATTGTCTGGATAGCTGTTTGTTTTCCCAGGCGACGACAGCATCTCCGGGATTTTTTTTTTTTTTTTTTTTTTTTTTTCTGTACCTGGAAGAACTTCCGGGCCCATGCTAGGCTACAGACTGAATAATTGTACAGTGATTGTCGAATGCATCGATGCATGTCAGCTCTGGGTACAGGTGGTAACAAATAATAAAAAAAAAAATGTATTGACATTTATGATATCAGGAGAGCTCAAAGCACCAACACACGACATTTTACTGCCGCATGTGTATATCTGTTTGAGAAATGCTGGTTTGAAGCTGCACAAGCATGCTGGATTTAGTGACTTTATTCATTGGAAAATCAGACACTTCTTTATGATCAAGTCCTCTTCCGGGAATGCAAGTGGAAAATGGAGTAGGCGGGTTATTTTACAAAATTCTCTTTGACGCCTGTCTATGGCATATATTTATTACATATATTACATGATCCATTTTAGTAATCATGCTGTGAACTTAAAGAAGAGGTTCTTAGCAGTTGTAAGTTTGGGGTTTATCAGCAAGTGAGCACACAAAAACAAGTGAAATTGTTGTAATTAAACTAGTTTTTAAATGACGTGACATCTGCTAACACCACAAGGTGGCAGCACACTGCCGTTTGAGACCAACCAGACAACTGTGGGATAAACACAATGCAAAATCACTGATTAAAAAATGATAGCAAGCTCTAGTTACTAGATAAAATTCATTACTTAGATCAATAACTAAATCACACATCCTATTTAGCCTGTATATGTCACTGTGCATGACAGTAACTGCAGTTACCCAATGTACTCTACCAGTAGCTGGCTGAGTTGAACTCTCTGGGTCTGTCTGACCATGTGCCCTGACATCTTTGGTCACTTTTATTCAGTGGGACTCTCTAAACTCCCTAAATCACCTCAATGTGCTCATGTGTGATAGATCCAACTTGCCATAATTTGGGTTGGAAATAAGGTTGTTGTAGTATTATAGATATTATTGATGAACAATAAAAAATTCTAGCACAAATACTAATGCACAATGTGTATACAGCAAATCTCAGTAAAAAAGGACAAAGTTATTATATGTTTTAACTGATGGGTTTATTATGCCTGATTTTATGGATTGCTGCAGCCACCTCACCCTTCTTTCCACGTCCATGTTTGTGCATGCTCTTGAAAATAATGACTAAAGAACAATGTGGCCAAGAGTCTCAGTGTCAGTCAGAAATGAGTGAAGTGCAACTATTTGAATCGATGAGGTCTGTGCCGGCGTAGAAGGACTTCATAAGCCTCTTGAATCTTCATAAACATTGCCTCAGCATTCTTGCTGGGGTTGTGGTCTGGATGCCACGTCTTGGCCAGCTCCCGGTAGCTGCGAGTTATGTCTTCAAGAGAGGCCTCTACTTCCAATGATAACACCTGCAACACAAATATGTATATAAAATGTACAGTATACATGAACTATAACCTTCTTAACTTGTCACTTATGTAGACTTTACAGAGTTCAGAGATTGCTCACCTGCAGTGCCTCTTTCTCTCTCTCAGTGTACTCTCTGAGCAGTATTTCTAGCACCTTCTTCCAAGCCTCCTCATAGTAACTCCCTCCAGTGAAAAAACACAAGATCCGATAAGGCATTAAAAGAATGTACTCCAACACACTTCTGAGCCAAGGCAGAAACCAGAAAATATCCAGCAGTGCTGCTAAACAGTCAGACAGGTAGTACAGTGTGGCTGTGGTGTTATGGAAAATGCAGTAACCGAGTGGAGCAGAGAAAGCCAGCCAGGATAGGCCGAGCACGAAAAGCCGTGGACCTGGAAAAGACAAAACAAATGTAATATTAGTAGGCCTTAATATTTCAGAGAGAAGCAATGTTATAAAGGTATGATATTGTCATATTTGTGAGGTCACCTCACCTAGTTCCTGTTTGCTCCCAGGTCTCTGTGGAGGTTTGTACCTGCAGTGCTGTGTAGCAGTAATACTGGCAGCCACGCTTATAGGGAGAGGTGATAGGGTGCTGCCATAGAATATTGGGGAGGTTATGAGACATGCAGTCAAAGTTTTTTGGAGATCCGAGGTCTGCTGGCCAACACTGGACACCAGATGTACCCCTGCACCCACACATAGCGGCAGAACGATCAAGTAGAAGAAACTGAGAGAGTTCAATCCTATCAGAGCCACAGTGCCAAAGTAGATCCCAACACACACCTGTCCGGCAAATCTGACAGGGCCTACAGATGGAGGGGCCATGTTGGTAGCATCTTGATTGGCCTCAGCAACATATGCAGGAATACGTATGATCTCTCTGACCCAGCCAAAGCCAAATCCTCCCAGGGTTAGCATCCATAACAGAGCATGTCTGTCTCTTCCTAAATATAAATGGTGTAGGCCCAAAGGCCCACCTACTGCCCACAGGGCATAGGCTACCAGTACACGTTTTACCATCCTTTGGCCTCAGTAGATCAGTCTCTATGCAGAATATTAGTCATCCTTGGTGAGTACCTGTACAGAAGGAATGAAAGAGTTTATTCTCACCTACAAATCAAAACTATTGCTAACTAAATTTCCCTATTTTAAGTCTGCTATACATTCTGGTAGTTTTCTCTATGATGTGCTGCTGATATCCTGGCCGGCACACTCGAATGGATTTTTAATCTCTGCAATCCAGTTCCCTGGTTAAATAATATATTATATAAGAGGGATTTATCTTAGCTGATGTGATGGACATTGTCATTTTAAATCATTACATGATCCAAAACATAGTAATCTGCAATCGTCCATGTTGTTACATGTGTTTTGTGAGAGAAAATATATCACATGTTGTAGCTACAAAAAGTCAGAAACTGAAATAGGCACCAACCTTTCTCTCTAGGCAAATCCACAGTTAATCCATATCACTGACAGTTCAACTGATTTACTTTAAAAAATACATTTAAGACAAGTTGGGTTTCTTGATTACTTACTGAGACCACAAATTCAATCCTGTCCAGTACTGTCCGTAGTTAAAGTTGATGCAAGTTGTTGCAACAGTTGGACTTTGGATCATGACAATGAAATTACGTAGTGGCCTCAAACGGTCCCTGTCAGTGTTTTACTATTGTGATGTTATTGGATCAATAGTACTGCTATACTAATGTGTATGTTGTAATTTAAATGTAGTTTTATGGGCTAATTTAACTATTTTCTATACTTCTGGGTATAACTAGGAATCTGTAAAACTCAGCTCTTTCATGAGTTCATTAAAATCGTTCTGAGAATCAGAAACACTTTTATTGGCCAGGTGTGTATACACATGCAAGGAATTTGACTCCATCTTAATTTTGCTCTCAATGTACATATACAGATATAGACAGAGATACAGCAGAAAGGGGAAGCAGGAAGGGCAACAAGCTCAACAGGTAAACATAAACATTTAAACTACTATGTACAAATAAACATATATATAAATATGTAGATCTATATACGCTATATATCTACACCAACCTGCTACTTCATTAGTGACACTTGTACAAATCAATGTGATCCAAAACAACAACTCTCAAACTCTCAAAAAGCAATTTCTGCTTGTATTAAGCTTAGAATTCATCATCATTCATAAATCTAAAGTTTCGTCAACACTGTAGGTATTCGTTCAACCATCATGTTTACTGTTGAGGTTGTAGTTTGCAGCAGTCTAATATTTTGGCCACCCCACTTACATACATGAAAGGGACAAAATAGTATAAACACCTTTCAATAAATGCACTCCTGTACAACAACAGCACCCGCTAAGACTTCAATAATAAACATAAAGTAGAATTATTACCTTTCTGACAATTATAAGCTCTGTTAAGGTAGAATTTATGGCAGCGTTGTTGTAATGGATCAAATTGGATACAAGAGTGCCTAATGAAGTGGCAGGTTGGTGTATAAATAACCAATAATAACATCTCAGATTAAGAATAAGACAATAGTGCATAGTGAAATTAATGCATGTAGGTGGACATGATAGTATATACAGCATGGATAGCATGCGTAAATTGTGTGATTTTTTTTTTTTTTTTTTTTTTTTACACATTTAAAGAACAAAACAGGTATAGTGAATGTTTGAGACACAGGTATTAGGCTTATAAGCCTCAAACATCCACAAGCTTTGTCCTTAAGCCTTTTCCAGCTAATCCAAGAGGGTTTTTAGAGACTTTATTTAGTTTAGGGAAATTTTCACAACTCATAACTATAAGGAATGATATAAAATTAAAATTAACCTGTAACTAAAGCTGACAGACAAATGTAGTGGGGTAAAAATACCATTATTGCCTACAGTACTTCAGAGAATGTAGTTAATTACATTCTACCACTGACACAGGTCACATGACTGTAAATACATGAGGTCAAGTACATGAACATTTTATACATGAATTGTCCTCTCAGGTATTTTTAGTATGTAAACACACCTTATGGGTATGAAAAGCATAATGATGATGACGTCGAATCATTACTGATGATTGACAGCTACCTGTAGCGCTCTCCAGGCTCGCTGCCCTCCGGTTAGCCCCGCCTCCGACGACCCCTCCTTGTTTGTGTTTTATCGGAGGAGCGGACGGGGGAGTACTAGCAGGCAGCTAGCTCAGCCGTTTAAATGCAGCCGGGGCTAAGCTGCCACACATCACACCGCATCCACAAGAAGATGTTTTAACTTTTAAACCCATTTATTTCTCCTCCAGGGCTTTTTAAAGCCTGAGCGTACTGGTATGGTTCCGGAGAATGGAAACGGACGACGTGTCGGTTAGAGAGCAACTTTTCCACAACCGTGTCCGGGAGACTATAGTAAGTAACGCTGGGCTAACTCAGCCGACGGTTAATATGCATAATGAGGGTCGACTAACAATACAAACAGACACTGTATCAGGACAAGAAAGCCACGTCGTTTAAGTGTTTGTTTCACGTGACTTATCGATTGTTCAGCCGTCAGTTTTAAGTTGCCATTGTGTCATTTTTTTTCCAGCATTGAACAGCTGTATCTGTATCAATAAGTTTTAGGTTGCATTAGCGTTTAAACACTTTCTTTGACAGTTAAGTTTTGTACACATGTTAATTATTACAGGATGCAGCTGGCCATTAACTTAACTCGCTACTACAAGATAAAGGAGCTTACACAGCATCCGTGTCTGAGTTTGTAACAACCTGGGCCTCCTTCTCAAATCTTCCTTTATCTTTTTTTTTTTTTTTGCCATAGTTTGACGCCCTTCTGCACATTTTCTGTGTTACTGTGCTGTTAAAGATGCATTTAACTTGTGCTTTGCTTTCCCCCAGTGACTCTGCTTTGTGTAACACTACTAGCATGTTGAACTTCAGCCTTCCCATTTCAGTTCAGTTACAGCAAAGCACATTGGTTCTGACCTTTAACCCTAAAAAGTACAATCAGCCCTCATTTGCAGTCAGCTTCCTGAGATTGGAGATATTGCTGATATGGTGTACCGCGAGGAACAATCTCAGGCAACGTATCTTTTTTAGTTGTATATTTAGAGTGAGTGGTTGACTTATCAGTTGTCTCTACTGTACATAGAACTACATACATAGAAACTCTCAACTCTGGTACTCTACAAGAGGATGAGGTTACAACACAGCACCTAAAATGTCTTTCTCCATTTCAGTTTTCAAGTACACAAAGACTTTCCACACTGTAACTAGATCTGTCCTCCTACATCAGGTATAGGTATGCAACAATTATAGATTTTGGATCCAAGTCTGCAGAAAAATCACAGTTTAATGATGATAAAGCATTCATTTATTTCCCATTTACAGATCTAAAATCACAGTCTAAAATCACATGAGCATTTTCTGATTGTTCATTTTGCAGTTTTAGTAAAAAAAAAAAAAAATGCAGGTGTTATACCCCCCAGGAGTTACATGTGGTTTTTAGTGAGCATTAAATTTGTAACCTGTACAATGCTCCTTTTCCTGAGAGGTCAACCCACAACTCGCCTTAACTCAACTTTGTTGATTGAGCGTTTAGTAGCAGACATATATCTTTAACTGTGCAGTTACTCATAAAATTAACTTTACACAATCAACAAATGAAGTGCTAATATTTATTCTGATGCCCTTGTTCTGTCATTGTCCCTTTCACATAAAGACCTAATGCTATTAGTTGACACCCCCTTCCTAAGCCACCAACTGGCCTCAAGTCTCCAGCTTACCATCTCTCCCTGTCAGCAGCCCTTGCATCTCTGGTTATAAATGGCTTTTGTCCAAGCTTATCATTGATCAGCTCTTTCTTGAAGAGAAGACTATGTGGCAGGAGTGTAAACAGTTATGGTATCTCAAAAAGAAAGGCACTGATAATGTCACACACACACCATATTAAAGGACCAGATAGAAAGATATTGTAGATATTTTTTTCAAAACAGAACATAAAATGGCAGCGACAGGAGATGGAGGGGTGTCTTATTTGAAAATAAACTAATTTGTTTAGTATATGACAAAAA
This sequence comes from Protonibea diacanthus, assembly GCA_028641955.1. NCBI lineage: Eukaryota > Metazoa > Chordata > Actinopteri > Sciaenidae > Protonibea > Protonibea diacanthus. The sequence continues at coordinate 13,262,670 of CM053984.1, forward strand.
TGTCAACACTCTTAAGGGTGTATATATACTTTGCCTCAATACAGGGGTATGACTGTCGCCTGCCGAGGCTAACACACTCGACACTTCTTTAATATTGGCTTTGCTGGTCAAAGTTCAGCAAATTTGGACTCCACGTGAGGAAAAGATGCAAATTCATGCATGTGTGAACGTACCGTTATGCACAAATACTGTATATAAGAGGCTAAAGTTAAGCATCTTATTCAGTCAAGTAAAGGTCTCTAAAAAAGTGTGCAAATCAGGTGTTTAAAACATTACTGCTCCATTTGTTTAATCAGTAGAATATCATTTAATCAAGCACCTTATGAAAGAAGATGATTGATGATTATCTAACCTATAACCTAATCTATATTTTTAAGATAGGTGAGATTTGTTATGCCTGAGCATCCAGAAACTGATATAGTTTTTGAAAACCATTCAGATGTTAGTATAGTATACAGTATAATATGTATACATACATACATACATACAGTTAGGGAGATCCTGCTCCAGAGTTACATACAGAATGTATACAAACATTGCAAAGGTCAGGGCCCATGGCTCGAGGAGTGTCTGCAGTAATCTCTGAGTTGAGGAGATAGAAAGGGTCAAATTAGGAGTACTCAGTGTAATATATTGTTTGACAAATTGTTACAGACAAATCGTAAAACAGGCCAATATTTATGTGAAGTATTGATTTTTAGACAGCTTTTAAACAGAAAGCTCAAGGCAGCATGGATTGGTGCCAAAGTCCCACAAGTCAATGGTAATTCTTTCCAAATTATGAGTGATTATGCCTTTTTTGGAAGGAAGAATGCCAAATAAACATGCAGCATTGGCCAAATGTTGCTTACAGAGTGTCCTTAAAATGCACGACTAACCAAAACAAGCAGCTAATAACTGGGAACACTCGATTGCAGCCAGATATCTGTCGTCGCTTGACTTGATGCAACATAATATCAAATGAAGAGCATCTGGCAAGTGTAGCAAGGGTGTATTAAGAAGTTATCTGCGTGAGATGGTGTAAAAGGTTGCTGTGCCAGGAACACACACCCATAGCATGCACCCTGAGCCCAGAGGGATCAAGACGGATCAGTGATCAGTAGAATAAAAGATCACGATGAACAGAGAAATGGAACACCCAGCATCAGCACACACTAAGCTATCATGTCACTCTGAGAAAAGTTGTTTGAGTACCATGTTATCTCTAGAAGATAAGGCTGATTAGAAAATGACGTGTTTCTATGGGAATCACTTTCTGGAGGAGTTTTGAGAGAGACATTAATAATCTTAGTTTTGCTTGAATAAAATCTGCTTCTGACTTTGTTTTAGTTTCTAAGGAGAGGTCACACTTGCCTAACTGGATTTATAGTTGTTTCACTAATCTGTCAAATATTGGATGACGTGTTCCAGTAAATTGACCAAAACTCTTGACACAACATACTGTAGCTGCCCACTTTGTTTTGGATTAGCATTTTACGTTATTTCTGGCTGTTGAATTCATAGTTTTTGCCTAATCTATCCTCTTACTTAGAGAAAACAAAGGTTGGCATGCTTCGCCTGAACGTGTTCAGCTGGACAAGAGGTTAGGGGGCCCCTGAAATAACACCCTCGAGGGAGTCCACTTGACATTTTGCAAGGATTTGTTGTGCCACTGCCAACCTCCGGCTCCTTTGAAATATTACAGGAACCACAAGGTTAGACAATATGTGAAAACCTTTGCGCTTCATTGTGTTTTACTTGAATCAGCACAAAGATGTTTAGGTTTCTCTCTGTATTTTACAATGCTGCGCGTGAACTGTGAATTCTGGGACTTTGTGATCATCACAAAGATGTCCTTCAGCAGCCTGTTATGTGCTGCCAGTTCTCAACATTGCCAATCAGCACGTGTCCCCACATCAAGTACATGGACTAAAAGGTTGTTACTCTGCTTCTCCACCTATGTCTCACCCAGTAGCCATCCTTTGTTCCTTGCTTTTCATTTTGTTGGATTAACCATAGAAAGGTCATCACCAGGTTAGATGTCATTGAACAATTTTGCTGATCAATGGGCTCATGAGTTATTGTTGCTGGAAAGTTTTTGAGACATATCCAACAATGTAAGGCGTAATGCACTCCTGTTTGGTAGGTCTGTAGCGTGACTAAAAAATATGTTGGGCTTAATGAGGAAGTCATTGTAAAAAGTTTGGGGCTTAGCCAGGGAGTTGTGGAGAATGAACAGCAAGCTATTATTATTGTGACATTTTATGAATGGCAGATATGAACTCACTCACTTGCTGCTAATTGCCCCACTGATTATACAGCTACTTGTGAGAGAAATCAACAATTTTGTGTCAATTAATTAATTAAAAAATAATTTTGTTGATTTAAAAATTATTGTATTACGTTGGCTATCGTCCTCCAGAGTCTATGATCAGAACTGCACCCATAGCAATAATCTGATATACAGAAATAAAAATGAAAAAAAATGTTGTAATTGGTCATAAAGTAGAAACACCAGGTTTCTTATTTTGGAAGGTTAACTTGACTTTCGGTACTTGTCAGTGCTGATCTGCACAGATTCATGTGTGATGTTTTTGATTTTCCCTGACTACATTTTCACCGTAAAATGGGTCAGCGTCTTGCACCTCCAGGGGGAGGGGTGTATGCCCCACCCCAACCCTGTTTGTTAATGTACCATATGTCCCAGTGATCCAGTACCCCTTTGTTATGGATGTAGAATAATAAAAACATTGATGTAGATGCATGCTGTCACACCATGAACAGCTTTAATGTAGCTTTTGACATATTATTGTTCACAGTGCATGTATGAGACTATACTACTATAACACAACTTTCATGGTACCCTTAGAGAGTTAAGAGTTAATTTCTAGGCTGTTTTTTCTTGCAAGGACCTGCTCATGTTTGCGTTCTTTTTAAGAAACTGGTTTTGAAGCTCGAAGTATTTTGTCACATTTCTGTCATCCTTGAGAGAGCCTCGCTCTCCTTGTTTGTCACTGCTACTACCTCATAGACAAGCTTCTACATGCTGTACATCTATTTACTTACTGGGTTCCCTCTGGTATGCAGAAATGTTTTTAAATGACTGACATTAGGTTTCATGTCAGGGTTAAAAACAAATTAATTCCCCGTTGTTGTGGAGAAGTGGTCAATGGTGAGGTCAGGAGGGAAGAAAGTGTTCAGGAACCTCTGATTTCTTATGCTGTAATATTTATCGACACTTGGCCAAGGAGAATTAGAGACACTCTCAAAGTACATCAGAAATGCCTGAGTCGGTCTCACATTCTGACAAACTCGTGCTGGTGGATAGACTTCAAACCCCAAGATAACACCACAAATACTATACGCCCAGAATTAGCCAAAGAGAATGTATTTACCATGTTAGTGTTACTGTCAGCACATTCTAGGCTGGAGACATTGTCTCTTTACGCAGATTGGATCTTCAATGGCAAGCTATCCATTATGTTAAGGAAGGCAGCAATGGGTCTCTTCGACCCTGGCCACCACAGTATTGAGACAGACTGGCACCTACTGTTCCCAATCAAAGCCAAACAATTAGTACTGTCGAGGAACTCAAGGCCCACACGTGACCTTGTGTAACCTAAGGATAGAAAATTCCATAACACCCATCAGCTGTACTTGGATAACTAATGTTAATATAACATACTAGCATCTTAGATGGAGCAGTGCATTTTATACTAGCAGAACTATCAGCAGAGATCCCCGTTGGTATGTCGTGGAAGCATGAAAACATTTAAAATAGCCTAAGATTCTTTTGCATTTTAAAGGTGGATATTGTCTTGTGTATTGTATTATGTTGTCTCATTGTATTGTGGTATTATATTACGTGTGACGGGTGCTGTCAGATTTACTCACATAGTTTTATTTTCCACCTAATGTGGCAGAGAGGAATGCATGTATCTTTTATCTCTCACAGGTTTTCATTGTTTCTCATTCTTGAAACATAAGTCTAGCATTGTACAAAGATATGTCTGTCCAGTTATTTGCTCTGACGTCACTTCCCCACATATTTGAGTGTCCATTTCAGTGTGTGTCTGAGCAATGACAGGGTGTTTACAGACTGTCCACTCTAGACCAGAGTGGAGGTTACACATCTTCACTGAGATGTGGTTCTTTTTATTTAACTTTCATTGTCTCCTCATGTTTGTATAGAGGTCATGCAAGCATTTTACTTTGGTCTTTGGGGTGAAGCGCTATGAGCTTTGCCAGACAACAAATTGCTGAGTGAATATAGGCTTAGCCTAAATTTGTCAGTAGATTTAGTGTCATGTCAGACAGTGGTCTTCAGAGGCAGTATGGGGGCTATCTGTCACTGGTATTAACCCCTCTTTCTTTTTACTCCCCTTAATCCTTCCTACTCTGTTACTGTCACCCATTTCACTCTTGGAATAAAGTGGTAATCTTGAGACTCCATCTGTCTCCTCTCTTGACCTTGGCAAAATAGTCAACAGTTTTTTTAGCCAGTTTTTATCTCTTGCTGTTGATCTGCACGAAATTAAAAACAATATTCTATGAGGAACAATGTGTTGCTCATCACGAGTACCGGACAGTTTTACAGCGTTGCACTTTCTTAATGCAATTGGCTGCTTAAACAAGTAAAATAAATTACATTATCTCATATTTGTCCATGTTCTTGAAGTGTGCAAAACAAAAATGACACACCTACTTTTTTTCTTTTCTCCTGCAGATCTGTGTACTCCTGTTTACATGCCTTTACATGGTGGCCTACCTCATACTTACTCACTTCAAGAAGACTGCTGAGTTTGTCACTGGTGAGTTTTAAAATCACTCGTTAGATATTAATAGGTGCGCCACATAAACACTCACTCTGTGAGAAAAGATTTCCATCAAAGGTGCATGGAGAATTGCCGGGAGGGGAACTGATGTGTTGACAAGCGTACTGATTACATCTGTGTTTTGGAATTTATTTTCCACAGAGTATGTAGGTAACACTTTTAAAGGAAGCACAGGTGTTGTTCAGATACTATCCGGTCTATTTTGAGTAAAGAGCCTCTTGCTTTGGTAGGTGAGGGGTTGAAGGGTGCAGGACGGGGTCTCATTTTAGCCTCTCTTGAAGATATATCAGAAAGCTAGATGAGTTTCAGGTAAATAAAATGAAAATGCCTATTTCACAAACTGTAATCATTTTTAAACATGTTCTTACTTACAAATATATTTTGTTTTGCATGCAAATTCTGAGTTGCATGTGTCTGCACATTAATCTGTAGATATATTTAGATTTTAATAATAGCCATGTTCTGTGTCTGTTTGCTTACATATAAATATAGTTTACACACTGCAAGGATTGTAAGTTTCGATGCAAGCCTCTGGACCTTGGCTGGAGCAATCCAGAGGTGTAGACAGCATGTTATGTAACATGTAACCAGCTCCAGGGAGTATCCCTGTGGATAAGGATGGTGGAGGGGCGGTGAAGAAAGTTGCTACAAGATAAACATAGTGGAGGTGATTTTTGAGTTGTAGCTGAAGCCCCCTCTATTTAGACAAAAACAACTCGAAAGGAGATCTTTTTCCCAACGCTTGCACCTAACATGAAACTGACTTTATTTGTTGTTACTTGTTCTTTTGACAAAATATTTGTTGTGCACAGCTGAGTGCAGCGTACCTCGTGTGCTTGGACAATGTGTTCTCTATTATTAAAACGAAAAAAGTGTTTAAAGTTCTGCAGAGTGACTCGACTCACGGTTACATAATAAATCCAATAACTGGCCACTATTGGAAGCAGATGTAGGATGTCCAACTGGCCCGGTGTCTCTGTTCTGCTTGGGCTGGGCTGGGTTGAAACCTGGGACATGGCCAGCTCGCTTTTTTCCCCCATTATTTTTGATGGGAGGGGGAACCTGCTATGCATTAGTGCACTGTTGTAAATGTTGTATAGCAACAACAGCAGAACTGTTGTGCCCTGTAGCTAAATGACGATTGTGCAATACCACTTGACAGGGTTGTTTTTGTCACTGAGGAGCCAGGAACTGGTTTTTGCTCCTCAGGCTTTATTTTATTATTAATCAGCCATGCCAGTATTTGAACTTTAAGAAGTTACAGTATCATGCACTGAGGTGTACATAACTTAGTATCAAATAACAGCAATTCATACAGTATAATTCTGTTGATCTACAGTGTGCTGCATGATAAGTTTTCGAGGTTTTACAAAGTATTTTAGGCATGCAGAAACACACATTAGAGAAAAGTCCCCTTTGGTATTCCTCATACGCTCACTCCACAACTACTACACTCTTTGCAATTTCCTCACCATATGTAATTCAGATTTTACTAGAGTCTTGGTCTCACTTGAACAGAATGTTCCTAACATGCCGTCCCCAACCTACTCCCCACTCTGAGGTCAATGAGACTTTTTTTTTTTTCCATCGTTGTATGGACTGCTTCTATTACTGCTTTCCCCGATATCTGTATACATGTATGTACACACACTGTACCAGACAGATTGCACCTTTTTTGACAACACAGACTTGCTCAAGACTTTATCTGACTAACCTTTAGAAATAACCCGTTAAAGTAAAGTTGTAGAAAATGGATTAGCTATGTGTATGGCAACTTACCCTTGTTGATATACATTAATATACCCTGGAGATAGATATAAAACCACAAAGACGTTTGAATTACTTTTGTAAAACATGTACTTGTTTCTCTCCTCTGTTTCAGATGATATTGAAGATGCCACAGTCAACAAAATTGCGTAAGTGAAATCCTCTAATGATTAACTGACCCAGAGCAATCTGTTCTCACTCCTCTGCCTTTGATTAGTGTCAGTGTGAATGGTTGAGCAGATACCTTTAGTCAACGTGACATGTGTCTACGCCTAAGGCCAGCTGGGTGTAGATTTATTGCCCTGTCTTATGTGTGCCTGTGTAGTTATGCAGTTGTTGGCTGGGATGGGACATGTCAGTGTCACTCTGCCCTTTGTCCCTACACGCTGGCACTGTATTACCTTATCCCTGGCCACCATAGCCTTTCACCTAGGATGTGCTCTTTAGTTAAACACAAGCACACACGTGACTTCACTAATGGCTGCTCTTTCACCTTCTCCCAGGCTATGGTTGTGCACGTTCACTCTGTCTGTCGCAGTGTGCGCTGTGCTCCTTCTCCCCATCTCCATTCTGTCCAATGAGGTGCTGCTCACCTTCCCACATAGCTACTACATGCAGTGGCTCAATGGATCTCTTATACACGGTACATTTTATTGTCTTTGTTAGTCGACAACACCAAACAATTGAAGCTGTCTGAAACTGGATCCGATTTAATGAGGATCACTGGTAATGACCTCAAAATCAATACGCTGCAGGCCTGGCATGTGTCCAAACAGATCATTATTATGGATAGACTGGCTGTGTGCTTTGCTTTGGTTTTATTTAGGTTTTTCTAAAACTCCCATTGAATACTGACAAACTAAGATGTAAAATAATAATTATGCAGCTCAAAAGTGATCTAGACTTGTAGTATTGTCTCATATATATTCTCTCGTCTTTTCACATTTTTAAATTCCTTCTAGTTGTTGCACATTCACACACGTTTATTCATACATTTGACTTGGTAGACAGTATTGTCATTCCATAGTACATTGTTTGGCAGGATTATACCTCACAGTGGTTGACAGTGGTACTGCCAAAATGCTGCAGTTTTAACCCTAATATGTTTGCACTGAAAACTAACATCTCCTCCTCTCTCGTCAGGTTTGTGGAACCTAGTTTTCCTTTTCTCCAATTTGTCCCTGGTCTTCCTCATGCCCTTTGCCTACTTCTTCACGGAGTCTGAAGGATTTGCAGGTTCCAAAAAGGTACCAGTTTAAGTATTATCTCACAAAGACGTTGGAGTTAAGACTTAACTGTGAACTGACAGCATCTGTGTGTGAACCCGTTGATCACAGTATCTGTTTTCTTTTGTGTAGGGAGTCATGGCACGAGTGTACGAAGCCGTGGTGCTGCTGTTGCTGCTGGCTCTGCTTGTGCTGGGCATTGTGTGGGTGGCATCAGCCCTCCTCCACGACAACATTGCCAGGAAAAGCCTCTACGGTGATTCACATGCGTCATAGATCCCTCGGTGACAACTGGTTTTACAGTTTTTAATATTGTTGCTTATACTCTCATTCTCTGAATTTCAGACCTGTGGGAGTATTACCTTCCCTACCTGTACTCAGGCATCTCTCTGTTTGGGGTGTTGCTGCTTTTGTGTAAGTATATCTCAATCACAATGACTTGAGCAGATAAAAAGTGAAATGTAAGACACTTCCTTATCACCACCTGTCTGTGTTCTCTCCTTAGTGTGCACTCCTTTTGGGTTGTCCCGAATGTTCAGTGTCACTGGTAGCCTGCTGGTCAAACCACGGGTGAGTAACAGACCCAGTGACTACAATAAAACAATGTCCACTACACAGAGTAGCTTTTTTTCTGTAGTTTTAATGCTTTTTGTCATCCTCAGCTGCTGGAAGATGTAGAAGATACTTTGAGCTGCACCACTTTTGAGGAAAACTCGCTCTCCAGGAAACTGAACTGTGAGTGTGTCAAAATAAACACTCTCCTTTACCATTTTTTGATGATTCAGTTTAAAACTGACTAATGACTTTTTGTCTCTGTCCTGTGTTATTGTCTGTTTGAAGGCGGCAGTACATCGTGTTGGGTCCAGCTGAACATGGAGGCGATGAAAAAAGACTACCAAACAGTTCGGAGCCAGCGCATCGCCCTGGGTAAGATTGACTGAACAGGCTGTTCCCTGCCGAGCTCCTCTCACAGTGATTACATTGTATAGTCATTTGTTGCTGCACACTCATTTATTGTTGTTGCTTTTCTCTTTTCTCCTTCCTGCTTTCCTCACAGAAATGCGTAGGAAAGCATCCCCATGGCAGCGAAACTTGGGCTACCCACTGGCCATGCTTGTGCTCCTTGCACTGACGGTACTTTGTTTTATTAAGCTATTCTCACAGGCTGTTTTAAACTAATTTATAAACACAGATGGTTGTTAATTGTTGTTTTAATTACTGCGTATGTCTTCAGGTGATGTGTGTACTGATGGTCTGTTTCAATGTATTGGAATTACTCCTGGATGAGACAGCTATGCCGAGAGGAATGGAGGTGAGGATTCAGTCGGAGCATTTCACGCTTGGCTTGCCACAGCCAGTCATCTGTGTTCACTGATGATTGTTATTTTTGTGCGTTTTAGGACCCTCGCCTGGGGATGGCCTCCTTCTCCATGTTCGGCTCACTGGGTGCTGCAGTTCAAGTAGTCCTCATCCTGTATCCTTTTATCCCATTCACCCATGAGTGTGTGTGTGCACGGGGTTAACCAGTCGTGTCAATCTGGCTGTGACTGAGCCACTTACCCACTCCTGATATTTGACCAGGGTGTGATGTTGACTCATGCTGTTACATTCATACATTAAACATTTGTTGAAGTGCTGCTGCACACTTAAGCACATTTTCTGAGCTGTGGAATAAATGATATAACTGTATTGTGATGAAACTCATCAATGCTGGTATTCACTTTAAAACATTTTTAATTTTAAGTCTAATTTTGAGTCAACTGTTTGGGACTAATTTACGTCTTTGACAATTATATATTAATATAAAAATACTGTTAACGCCCTCTAATCAGACTTGGGTGTCCTCACCTTAGACTAAACGTGAAACTGCACGTGGTTGCAAATGTTTCGTGATTGAGACACATCATTTACACTATTTTATGTTATTGATTTTTTACTAGAGTCTAGAACTGACGCTCCCCCCACATACATCAGCAGCATCTAGTGTCTGTCTGACTTCATGGTTAGCTCAACTGGCTCTGACTATCTGCTCGCTGTTCCTGCTACAATAAGCAACGGTCAATCACTCGAGGTCTCGTCCCCAACAATGCTGCTGTGTTTTTTAAATTTGCTGAAAGCAGGGGCACTAGTTTCAGGATGCAGTTACTCCTCAGTAATTTACTTTCTGTGTGGTTATTATCTCTTCCAGTGTTGTCCTTAAAATTAATTTCAGCTATCTGATGGTGTCCTCAGTGGTGGGCTTTTATAGTTCTCCTCTCTTCACTGGCCTCCTGCCTCGTGCACAGGACACCAACCTCACACAGGTATCGGACATCTAACCTGTACATGTGTCTTATCTCATAAACCAGAAGCTAGTGATGTTCTATGTTCACTGCTCTCAGTAACCTCTACATTTCTGTTCGTTTCAGATCATCGCAAACTGCGTGTCACTGCTCATCCTGAGCTCTGCACTGCCAGTGTTTTCACGTACACTTGGTAAGGGCTTAACATAAATGGCTGACTATAGCACACTACACACTAATTCTCAGGCTTTATTTTTAATGTTGTATGTTCTCAGTAGAAACTCACTTTACAACATCAAGTTATGCTTAAAAAAATCAGGGTGCATGCTGAGAAGTTCTTGTTCTGAGTCTGCTGTTGATTAACCCTGATTAACACCCACATGGCAGTGCACAAAAGAAAGTAGTACACCACTTACAGCTGTTAAACATTATAACAAAATTGTGGATGATGGTGTGACAGTTCAGAGAAGATCACGAGTATTTCAGTCTGTGGAAAAACTCTCTGCTCTTACTCCGATTTCTTGTACAGTTACTGCGAAAAGAGAATACTTTGATAACTTGGTATAAAACACGTAATGTGTACAATTGGAGTTGAGTTGCTCTGTCAACATTTTACTTGTAGTTTTAGTGATGCCCACAAGAGGGCGAACGTATTCCATGAATACTGTACCTGCAGATGAGGCCTAACTTGGGCGGTTCATTCACAAGTAAAACATGTTCTTTTCCTTCTTTTCTATCACATTAGGAATCACCCGCTTTGATCTACTGGGAGACTTTGGTCGGTACAACTGGCTTGGGAACTTTTACATTGTCTTCCTGTACAACATGCTGTTTGCTGGCCTCACCTCTGCCTCCCTTATTAAGACCGTCACCTGGGCGGTACAGAGAGAGCTCATCCGTGCCTTTGGTCAGTCTACTTTCATTTTAATTTTCTGAAGCAAGGTGAACTTTAATATGCATGTATTTTTGTGTCTGTGGGATAGCGCTGGAATTCATTACAGTTTGGGTAGCTGTGTCATAAGTTTTCCCACCTTTGGCCCCATTTCCCTGTGGGCTGGTCTCTCTTCCTCAGATAGAAAGAATACAATTCTTTCAGGAAAGTGTAAAGGGACAAGAGAAGAGTCAGGTCCCCTTGGGGACCTTGAGGCACACCGCCCTAGACCCCTCGCAGCACACACACGCCCTCTACCCCTCCACCCAACACAAACAAGCGCTCAGAGCATAGACACGCCAAACACACACATACACGCAATCCCCTTCCTCACAGTACAGATAGCATCTCTGCACCGTGGCAGCTCTCCTACACTTTCCCATTGCCTCCCAACTCACTTTTGTTCTGTGATTAATCGACTTTCATTTCACCCAAATCACTATTTTTCTTAGCGTTGCAAGTTCAGTGCTCCACCTTAATGATTGTGTGTGATGTTATGGTGCTTTTTTTTCTTTTTTCCGTAGGTCTCCACAGACTGCCTTTAACTGTGTCACGCTCCACCGTCCCCTTCAGACTCCTCCTGGCCAGTGGACTGTCTAAAATCCAGTGACTTTCCCCCCTCACCACTGCCCTTCCTAACCTTTTTATAAACTGAGCCACTTGAAATGTGCACCTGTTGGATTAAAAACATTCCCAATTCAGCCTCTTTGCCAGTTGGTACATGGGCCGGGTCGCCCCATGTGAAGAGACTGTGAGAGAGTGACGAGTCTGCCTTCATTGTCTTCAGTGGGGGCTCTGCTTGAAGCTGTGATCAATATATCAGGGTCCAACTTTGTGCAGTTATTTGACTGCCAGGACAAATGCTGGTACAAGCAGTTAGCTGAGTCATGCTTACGAATGGAACATGGGGAAAAGGGATTTAAGCCATATTGGCAGTCGTGCCATAGTGGACGGTAACAGAGCAATGCCCCCACAAAACCTAACGCCTAGAGAAAAGAGGATCCAGTGGATAGCCGTTGCTCTGTTGACACATGTAAAAGTCAGCAAAGTTATTTTGAAATATCACATTGTAACTGTGACATAATTTCCTCTTCCTGCTCCAGGTCGATTGAGTGCTCTCTCTTTCTCCATGGTTTCCCCACACTTTCCTCTCTTGGGTTGTATCACTATTTTAAGATTGGAAATCTTAACTTCCATGTGTTCGGTGGTCCAGTCTGCACCAGTGTTATGTTAATTAATTAGAGGAAGTTGGTATTGGAGGCAAAGGGGACACAGAGTACTGTGTGTATCTATGTATTTGCAGGTTAAACAGGGAATATGAGAGTGTGTTAATAATCTCGGAGCTCTCTTACAAACTCTGTTTACTCGTAGAATTAAGAGCATTTTCTGTGGTGATATTGTGAGCAGGGTTTTTACTTTGTAGATGACAGTAAGCTCGCTGAGTGTGAGGATTACTCAGTGATTTTCAGAACAATACACTAAAACGAAAGCTTTACACTTTGTTATATGCAAGACTGTTTTTTTTAATGCCATGTGTCTCTCACTTGGGAGGAACTTCTGCCTTTTGACCAATCAAACTGTGAATCATTTAAGAATTTGTGTGGGGGCGTGCAATATTTTATAAGCAAAAGCACACTTTTTAACTTCACCAAAAGTAACTTGTATGCTTTCTTTTTCATCTCATTCCTCTTTGTTGGATGTCGGGTGAATACTTAGAATAGTTGGAATGTTTTTCAAAAAGCAAATATGACTATCGATCCGTGTAATCTGGTGTCAGTTGTTTTTATATTTTGATGACCGAACTGATTATTCCGTTATGTTCATCAGCTGTATCTCCTCATACTCAATGTGTTGGTGATCCCTTGTCACCGTTTGCCTTTGCTGCTGTATCAGCAGGTTATTTAGCTGTTGGTTTGACCAGCAGGGGACAGTGTTTCTCAAACCCAACACCAGCCTCTGTGTTGTGTGAGATTCTCTCTCTGGTTAGTTTTATATGTATTATATACGGAGCACTCTGAGGTTTACTCATTTCACTTTATCTGGGAATTTTTTTTCTTTTGGTTTCTGGGAACACACATTTTATAATGTACTGTTTTTATCTTTATTTATGGGCATTTTGGGATCTATACTTCACATGTCGAGTTAACATTTACAGTTAAAAATGTTGAATGTGATGCCGCTGAGACAAAAAAAAAAATCTTTAGAGTTGTTCTCAAAGATAAAAAATGGTGTTTATTGTTTACCTTTGAAATGCTCTGATGTTTCAGGTTTTCTGAATTTTTAACCATCATTGTTTTATGAGAAGAAAGCAATAAAAATCGTCCTGTTTTTAACTTCTCTGTCCTTTTTTTGATACACAATAAGGTGACTTACTGTAAACGGTTTCTTTGATGCTGTTAACATGCTTGTTAAATTTCATGAAATGTAACTACATTGTGACTGTTCTGATGTGTGTGTGTGTGTGTGTGTGTCTGAGTGTCTGACTGGTGACTGGTGAGGGTATCTGTCCTCTACGTCCCTCCACCCTTTTGTTGCACTTCTTTAATCAGCAGGAGAAGAAAGCCATATTTTGGCCTGTCTGTCAGCAGTAGCCAGCCACGACGCCACTACAGCCGTAGCCCACGCTTTCCCCACTTGATGCAACTGCCAGATAAAAATCAAGAGGAGAAGCGACGTTCGTTCACATTCACTTCTTCACGTCTCCGCCACCCACTCACCTCCTTTCTTCCATCCCTTTTCCTTGCCTATTGTTCATTTCCTCACCTCATTTTTTTTTTTTCTGAAGTCAGTTCAAGAAAACCCCGGCTCTGATTAATTTCTCCCTCTTGATTTTTGTTTGCATTTCTTGTTTTGTTTTGTTGGATGTTTTAATTAAGCTTATTTGGTTTAGGTTTTGTTTTGCACTGCGTTTCCTTTGCTAAAAAGGAAATGAACTCAAATGTCGCCGTAACATTACTTGCACATCTGGAGACTGGTTAACCTCTGAGGAAGTGACACATGAGGCAGACATAAGGTTTGCGAGAGAGAGCTTAGCGCATTTTTCTCGAATATTTCTGAATTAAGAGGAGTTTGTTCAATGTGATTAATGTTTGAACAAAGCGAGGCTGATGCTGCTGTGATTCAGATGACCAAAAACAATTCAAGAAATGTATTCACTATAAACTTTGGGACATCGCTTGTGAAACACATTTTGAGAAATACCTAGTCATTGCTGAACAATGCAAAGTAAATATAAACAATAAAAATAGAGATATGACAGCACAATTTATAAGTCTTATCCCCAACTCCCTGCACAGAAATTTTCCCGAAATTTTGGTAAACTGTGCCAAAACTGTGATACTGAAAGTCTGTCTGGACACCACATTTTGCTCTCCTGTGTTTTGTCTTATTAGAGAACCTCCAGCAAACTGGGTTTCATGATTTTTCTTTATTTATGTACTATACAATGTACACACATACGCAGAGTGCAACACCCCTATATGTCACTTTATCAATTTAGTTGGAGGAAGACCGCTACAAACAGTAGCAGCAAAATATTAAGGTTGATAGCCGTGCAATCAAAGTGTCCCAGCAGTCCCATTGGGTAACACACTCCATTGGACTGGTTGTCGGGCATATCGGGGACATGGCGGGAGACGGGCAGCTTGTAATGGGATGAGATATGCTATCTTTATTGTGAAAACATAAGAATGAAGGGGGGGGGGGAAAGACACAGATTAGCTTTCCTGACAGTCGGCCGTTTGAAGTTGATGCCAAAGTGCATTAGGGGCTGTTATTCCCTCGTTTTATGCTCTTGCAAATACAGAACCACTCACAGGAAAAGGCGAGACTTGCTCGCTAATCAACTGATAATGGGTCACACTGTCCGTTTGCCATAGCCGCCCGCCATCCTGCGTGCACACTCATGGCACACTTGCTTCACACAGTTGACAGGCGCCGGCCTTTGTTTCATTGGGTAACTCTGGGTGAGTGACATAATGTGGATTACGAGGGAGGAACCAGTAATGTGACAACTTAAAACAGCTTAAATGCTTTAAACATACTGTATGTAATCTATACAATGTAAATGATCTTTTTGGGGTCAGGCTCACGAAACAAGGTATAGCATCATACCTGACCTTTGACCTGCTTGTCTGGTGCCAGGAAGTTCCACCCTTCTCAGTCTATTGTCCACTTCAGTGCAGCATCGCCTCAAACACAGCTCAATGGTGCTATTTTTTTTAAAAATCAAGGCTGAGTAAAGCAACGAAAACCTCGACTTTTCACACACATCTTTCCTCGCTGTGTGTGTTAGACCTGTATTCATCACATGACACATGCTGCGATAGGTGTATTCTTAGAGGTGAGGCATGGTGAGTAACTACCAGCACAAAGTAAGCCAAGAATCATCCAGTGTGTGAAGCCACATCAGAATGCACCACCCTACCTCTTCCTGCGCTGATAACATGGTGAGAGACAGTGGAATGGGAGGTGCAGTGGTGGGCAGAGAGAAAGGGCGCGAGAGTGTGTGTGTGTGTGTGTGTGTGTGTTTGGGAGAGGAGAGGGAGGTGGTTAGGTGTCAGTTCCTTGACTTTCCTTTTCCCCCTCCAACCCTTCTAGCGGCCTCCATCTGAGGAAGTGGATCCTGCAGAGTGTCTATTCAGCTCCAAGAGACAAGACAAACACTTGAGATGTCAAAGCCGGCATTGTTTTAAAACCCAATTTCTGTTTTACAATGACAGCTTCCTTAATAAAAATAGCTTGTGATCCTAATTTCATCCTTGGCTGAATTTGTAGATGTCCAGAATTTGCCAACACTAGCGATCACGTAAGTCACAGACTGCTCCACAGGAGAATAAAAACCTGGCCTGCAGGTATGCACTTGTATCTAGCCACTAGCCCAGGTGCAGGCTCAGGGGTCCATTTGGAAAGAACAAAGCAGGGTAGGCTAACCCAGGCAGGAAAGATCTCGTTTTCTGTGCTGTAGATTTGCAGGAAACCCAACCATTCACCCAGCCATGTACTCCCATCCTGAAATGGGGGAGTTAAATGCTAAAAGCCAGAAGGAGGCAGGGGGAGGCAGGAGGATGGGGGCACCAAAATAAAAAAAAAAATAAACTAATAATAATGACTATTTCCATCTCCAACTTGCAGATGTTTGCTTCCTTCCTTTCCCTTTCATGTCAGATACAAATCTTTTCTATTGTGCGGCTTTGAAGAGAAACATCGGTGTGGGTAATTGTAGATTTGAAAGTGTTTGTTGTTTTTTTTTTTTTTTTTTTGATTGAGTCATTCCCTGCATTTGTCATGAAGGCTGATATCTCTCATCTGTGTTCCTTGGGCCAGACTTGAGCCATCATCGGTGTTTATCATAAGGACAGGAAGATGTAGCTTCGCCTTGCCACCCCTCCCTATAACATCCTGGGATCTTCTGGAAACTTCCCTACGCACAGATGCCTTTCCATGGTCACTGTGGAGCTCAGTGACCTATGCTTTATCAAAAACAAATTTTAAGTGCTTAGGTCAGGTGCTTTTTTTTTAAGATAAGATCTGGTCTCAGGAGTTTTACTAAGACATGCAGACACAACACTATGTGTATTAACGTCCAGAAAATACTGAACAGCTCTGTTGTGAGTTGAAGATTCTTTGAAACAAAGTCACTGGCCATAATGCATTGAGTCCTCAAGTGTTCCAGGAAGCTACAGATAGGACTGTGACACACTCGGACCTTTAACCCGCCATTAATTTAAGCTTCCGTATGTGATTACAGATATCAGACCCTTGAGACACAATGATTCCTTTCTTTTCTGCTCTCACTTTGGTATTATCTGACACATTTTACGACTCTCCCAGCTATTGTTCTGAGATGGATAAAAATAATATGATGTGACCGGCGGGTGTTTCCAGTGGAGAGGTCTTGGGTGCACTTGGTTCAGGGGGTCAGGCTGGCTCCCCAAACACAGGAAGGTAGCACTGTATGTCACAGTCAGAGGGGGTGTCAAGGCTGGACACTTGTGTTCCCTTTCAGACCCTCACCTTCAACTCTGTCTATTAATAACATAAGCATCACACTTGACCCGTCCAAACTGATGGGTGGGTTGAGTTTGTTTTTTGTTCTGGAAATCTCACTTCTCTAGGTATGATTCATAAAAGCTGGTATCCAAACGATCACGTGTCTGAAAAGTTTTCATATGTGTCACTGATTGTTTAAAAGTTGGCAAAACGATCTGCGTTTTATTTGCCCTTAACTATTTAAGGTGTTGGAGGCGGGTGTGGGGGTCATTGTGTTAACATAAGTACGCTAATCATATGTTCTTTGTAAGGTTGAATTGGAGGCGTGTGCTGTCGCAGTGGGAGCGCGCAGAGGAAGGGAGGGCAATCTTGTCCGGGTTGCTAATAAGACCCAATGGCTGGTGCAAGGTGGCCAGGAGCTCTGCACCGCGACACAAGACGGTGGACGAAGGAGAGAAGGAAAAAAACATCTGAAGAGAGAGACAGAGAGAGAGGCATTTCTGGATGGATACGGAGGATGAGAGCGCCACGGGACAGTCCATAGGAATTGCAGGGGAGTCAGCTCGGGCTTTTGGTGTGCGCGTCAGTTTGTGAGTCTCGTTAAAAGGAGCTGCGCGGAGAGAGAGAGAGGGAGAGAGAGAGAGAGAAACAGAAAAAGAGAGAGAGGCAGAGAGAGAGAGAAGCGGTAAGTGACTAGAAACCACACGAAAAACACCTGCGTCAAGGCTGGTGGTACCTGCGACGGACGTGTGAAGATGACTTTCAGTTCACAGGAGGCTTAGAAGCTGCTGATAACTGGAGAAAACTTTTGGGAAGAAAACCTTACAGACATATTTTATCTTATTTTGAAAAGCTGATGCCAAGCTTAAGCTTTATATTTAGATCATTTCTTGGGTTATAGCTTTTGGTCAGACACCAAACACTAAAGCAGTCCAAACCTAGAGCGAGAACAACTGACTTTGTATTATTTATAGAGTAAAAAAGAAGTACCTACATGTTCCTACAATTAGTACGTTTTTGTCACATCAATATCAGCTCTGATACCACATGATTTGGAATGGACCAATATTTGACCCTCATTCACATGCTATCACACACCTGGAACTGGGTTATCACTGTAGGCACTGTGAGCCACTGACTCCTGGGAGCCCCAACCCTCCCCAATGAAGCAATCCTGGTGGGCCCGCCTGGCACAGCTCGGCCTTCTTGCTGTGTGGACCTGTATATGGCTGGTCCAAGGATGCGGACCAGGCAATGGGTACGGCCCGCCCCGCCACAGGCTCAGGAAACTTACAGCCATGCACTACAAGCAGTTTTTCCCCAACTTCTCAGAAAACAACCTCGGTGCCAGCGGGAGAGCAGAGGGCAAGATCACACGCAACTCTGAGCGCTTCAATGAACTTGTGTGCAACTACAACCCAGACATTGTGTTCAAGGATGAGGAGAACACCAACGCAGACCGCTTCATGACTAAGGTGAGATTGG
Source organism: Protonibea diacanthus (assembly GCA_028641955.1). NCBI lineage: Eukaryota > Metazoa > Chordata > Actinopteri > Sciaenidae > Protonibea > Protonibea diacanthus. Next base: position 13,281,166 of record CM053984.1, read on the forward strand.
TGTGTTAAGGATTTTGTTAGATGTTGATGACACACTGGATGACTTGTTTCCATTCACTCCTGTAATACCTGGTGACTGTTGCATGGTAAGTATAAATAAATGGGCGCACAGGGCAGAGGGTAAGCTGCACGTTCACTGGAAGGTGCTCTCTTGAACCTTTCCAAGCCAATCCCGCCGCTGGATGATTGATTAACTACCTTCACATGAGGGGACAGACAGCAGTCCACAGCTCATACCCTGCCACCCTGCATGGCACCTTCAAATCCAAATCATATAACCGCAGTCATTGTTTGCCGTATTCTTCATGACCTGCCCTTGCCAGGCTCTTAGTGCACAAACAAATGTTCAGCACAAGAGTGTGTACGTTTTAATCAAACCCACCCTCCCTTTTCTTGAGATAAGAAGATCAGGATGTAATTCAACACTACCCTTTAAGAGACTGCGTTCCATTTCAGGAACACTTCCTTTTAATCTTTAACCAAAGTCTTTGTTATTGGAAATAAAACTATTCTTGTGTCAGGTTCTCAGTGTGCCTGCCAGGGGAAATATCCAGGCATGGCACTTAAACCTGAATTCCTTAATGTTTACTGGGGATAGGTATCCAAATTCAGATTTCACACCTAGAAAAGACAATCGGCAGCCTGGTGGATTTAATATCTGGGCAGAGAGATGGACAGCTTTGTGACAGAAACATTTTGAATGCCACACTGCTGAACATAACCACAATGGTTTCCTCGACACTGGGATGTCACCCAGCTTTGGATGCTGCGGCTTTCTTTGATTGTTTAGGATATGAATCTGTGTTCCTTCCCCTCCCTGGGTGATTGTATGTGATGGAAATCTGCGGTCGTGTGTGTGTGCCCTGCTGATGCCCAGTCTGAGTGTGTGTGTGTATGCGTGCATGTGCCCCTCTTTTGCCCAGATGTGAAAGACGGTCTTTGTGCGTCATTTGGAGACTCAGAGGGGTCGCCTATACAAAATTCCCGCCTGCTGAAGTAATGGCACCGTTGGAAAAGCGACTATTGTAGTTCTGACAATGATACGCCTCTCTTCAATGGAATTGCGAGAAAAATGTAGCCAGTTTGTTTTCTGTCCCTCTCGCTTTCTCACTCTTGCTGTCACATTCAAGTCTATGCCCATACATTCTTCCCCTCTGCCCTCTCCCTTTGGTCCCAGCCTCGGCCCTCCACTACACTGCTTCCTTCTCAACCCAACTTTTTCCCTCCCGCTCATACCCTCCTCACTTTCTTTCCCAACCCTCTTTTTTTTTTTTTTTCATTCAGTTGCAAGATAAGCTTTATTCAGTCAATTACAACCCACAAGACCTGCCACATCACAAGTCACATGAGAATAAGCATTGAGGAGATGATAATGAGTGTATCACCTCAGCTGCTGACGTCATTAATTTTCTGTCTGCTATTTTGTGACAATGCTGACACAGTCTGCAACATCACGGCCCACGGGGGTGTTAAGAGTCACTGTTCACATTTCTGATCAAATGTCTCAGGGGTGAAACGGAGAAACTCATATGCCTGGAACAATCTGGAAAGTTAGAGAATGGCCTTGATTATTCTGTCACCCTGTCGAAAAGGGCAAGGAATGTGCCAAACTGGCTACAGTAGCTTTGTTCTTGTACCCTGATTGTTTGAGCAAGGTTGAGATGGCCTTTAGCAGAGTAAAGGAGGGATTGTGTTTTGATGCCAGCACACAAACAATCATAACCTGGGAGCCAGAGACAGTGCTGAAATACTGGAATCATTTTCTTCTGAGTTGCACTGAAATTAGTCTGTGCACTGAGGTGTACAGTAGGCTCGCATACTGTACATGCCACTTGTACACGTAGGCTGTGCCGCTCCTCTTGTACATCGGTGATTACAAAATGTCACTTGAGTTTGTTCCAAGTGCCTTTCACTGTGCGTGGCACATTCTGCAGACTGAGTGAAAATGTATAATTATTGTTCTGAAAATCATTTTAATATTCTTGAACTGAAAGTTTTCAGGCTACAAACTAGAACATCCAAAGGTAAAGAGGAGAAAAACTCACATTAAAATACAAATGAAACAACGCACCCAACGCTTCGCTCCGTACCCGACACTCATTTTAAAAGGCAAAATAAAACACAAAAATAGAGACTGCAATGAAAATGGAACTATAAACATTCAGAATTGCACAATAACACCATACAATACCATCCACATATTTTTGCTATTATATTCCTACACTTAATGGTACTATTATGTTTTTATTATAATCATATTTATCAGTAAATCTTTTGATATATTGGTATTTTTGGCGTAGCTTTCAAAGACTTTATCAATGAAAATCATAAAACTTTAATGTTTAACAACTGAAACTTAAATTATATTATTGTAAATATTATCAGTACTCTCTCTTTCTGGTATTTTATGAATGAATAGACTGACTGATTGATTTTTGAAGCCAATATTTGAGTCCAAAGAACAGTAAATAAATATATGTATTGGGAGACATGGAGACACTGCTTATAAATCATATCACACACATCCCTGGGATTTCTGTCCCTTTTCTTTTTTTTCTGTATTATTTATTATTTATTGTTATTTATCGACTGACCTATGTGCCACTAGAGATATATCTTTGATGCCCTAATATCATCTGATACATATGCAGATTTATCAGTTAATACTGTACACTTTACCTCTGTCACATTCTGTTCCTAGCGATGCAAGGACTGTTTGAACAAGCTGGCTATTGCCGTGATGAACCAGTGGCCAGGTGTACACTTACGTGTCACGGAGGCCTGGGATGAGGACGGTCACCACCCTCTCGGCTCTCTGCACTACGAAGGCCGGGCTGTGGATATAACTACTGACGACAGAGAAACAGAGAAATATGGTCTTCTAGCTCAACTGGCTGTGGAAGCTGGTTTTGACTGGGTCCACTATGAGTCCAAATATCACATCCACTGCTCAGTAAAAGCTGGTAAGTTTTTTTTAAAGAAGGGAGCTTTCATAAAAGATCATGCAGTTAACTGTGTATGAGGATTTTTTTTAAAAACAATCATGTGTTAAGTCATCAGTTTGTGCTGATGTTCTTGCAGATCACTCTGTTGCAGTGGAAAAAGGTGGCTGTTTCCCTGGCTGGGCCCGGGTAACTGTTGCTGGAGGGGTTCAGAAGAGTCTGTCGTCACTGGCCCCTGGGGACAGAGTCATGGCCCTGTCTGGGACAGGCCAAGTCGTATTTAGTCAAGTCCTCTTATTTCTGCACCGCAACCAAGAAAACTGGTCTACTTTTCTGTCTCTGGAGACAGAAGATGGCCATCGATTGGCTGTTACCCCTCATCACTTGGTCTTTTTATCCCCCTATTGCAGACTCGACAGCTTTGAGTATCGGGCCAAGTTTGCTAGCAGAGCCAAAACTGGAGATTGTGTTCTCATCCATGCAGCAGAGGGTCAAGTACGTCCATCTCGAATCATCTCAGTTTCAGTAGAGGAGAGTGCAGGAGTGTACGCACCCTTGACAGAAGCTGGAACTGTGTTTGTTGATGGGGTGCTGGCATCCAGCTATGCACTGGTGGAGGACCACAAACTTGCACACTGGGCATTTGGACCTGTGCGTCTCTTCTTTTCAGTCAGCCAGCTACTTTGGGGGGAGACGACAAAAGAACAGCAGACCGTAGAGAGTGAGACAGCTTGCACTAAAACTCCCCTGGATTGTAGCACAAAGGACAAAGCAGGTGTATATATGAATAATAGTATTATGAACAAACAAGAGAATCTGAGTGAACCTCTGAGGTTAGAAATGAAACAGAAGCACTCCTCCCAAAGACAGACATCAGATGTGCACTGGTATGCTAGACTACTGTACAGTTTTGGATGTAACTTTTTAGACTCCAACATATTTCATCCTTAAAAGACTAAAACTATAAACTCAGCACGTGTTGCACATGTCAGTCTTACAACTTTCGATACATTTACACTAACTCTTCCTATTCTTTTCTTCAATAAATTAAAAACACTGGAAATGCTTGCTTGCTTTTTTCACCATTGTTAATCTATCATAATGATATACATGCTAATATACATGCTAGTTTGATAAGACAAATTGTCTGAGCAGGTTAATGTAAAAATAGTCATGCCAAAATGACTGTATGATAGTCTTTTTGTACATCATATTATTTCTTTTAATTATTTCAAATATATGTGTAAAAATATATATTCTAATGGGATAGGAATAAAATTTCCCACAACAACAGAATCTTTATTTTTGTACTTTCTGAATCATAATATATAAATGTTTCATGTTATTATAATAATTACACTACATGTATTGTATGTCCTCACTTGTTGTCCTGTCATAAAACAAATTAAAATGTCATTTTATTAAGCAACACTGCGTTTTCTCTACCCTGGAGTTCATTTTGTTGGTTTGTCTTTTGCTTGTTTGGCACAACAGAGTTGTTTTGTGTGAAAGAAAAACTGAGACATACGCGTGAGATCATTTCTAGGGCCGTAGTTGAGCATTATGTATATTACAGTGTTCAAGTCCTCTCCGGAAATTTAGTCTAACAGGCTGACGGGTTAATGAAAAACCCAGACATACTTGATATTCTCCACACTGTGCCACCACCTTGACTTTATCACAGTCACAAACTTTATCACATGGCTACTTCAGTGGAGTTATCAGGTTTCTTCAAATCTTAAAGGAGACAGTTTTATTAGTATCCACTAATCAGTTTTGTATTACTAGTACCTTTTAGAGGTTTAGTGCATCGCCTCTATGTTTACCACTTACTTGTACAGTTACAAGTTCAGTTCAGCAGTTACTAGTAAACATTTGATTTAACTGATTTGTATGAAGAACTACTTTTCAAGGGTTCATAATACTGTTTAAGAAAATATTCAGGACATGTAGTATAAGGTTATACACCCCCTTGTGGAGGAACTGATATTATGCCTGTGAATTTTACTTCAACCATTTCATAAATAAACTTGTACATATATTTACTACTCTAAATGATAATAATAATAATAATAATAATTAAGGAGAAGAGAAAGAAGATGAAGAGATAATTTTTTTAAATGTGGAATTGTAATACTTGTAGTTTCTTGGTACATTTATCGACAGTGACATATTATTCGTTTGAGGTGCACTTTTTTACAACACTTGACACTGACACTGAATGAGAAAATACGATATATAATACACACCAACAGGCCAATTCATTGAATACACAAATCAATGTGAGCCAATACATAAATACAACATCTGCCACCTTCTCATGTATGTAAAAAGTGGCCAAAATATTAGAAACACCTCTCAATATAATGCAGTCGAGTTAGCAAACTACAACCTCAATAATAAACATAACGGTTCAATTAAAACCTCTCTAAAAGTGCCAACAAAAACTATAAAAATAAAAGCTTTGAAAAAGAACTGACGGCAGAGTTGTTGTGTTGGATCACATTAGATTGTACAAGTGTACCTAATGAAGTGGTCGGTGTATTCCAAGCAAGATTGCAAAAGCATCTGATAGGGCCATTGCTAGGACCCCAGAGGGTTAAGAAATCAGACTAAAATGTATTCTATGAAGGTAGCAAACTCTGTATTGTTTGTATTATCTTTACAGTATATAAACAAACTGTAACAAATCATGCACTGAGCTCCTAAACTGTATTCTCTTCATCTGCTTTATGTTCTCTTGTAAACATCTGTGGACGTATTTCTAGGGGATTATCCTTGAGATACAGGAGGCAGATGGGAAAGCACCCGCTCTGCTGACTGGCCAATAGGAAAAGCCCAGTGCCCTAATACCACCCTCTATTTACAACCATCGGCCAATCAGTCACTCTCCTCCAACCAATCTCAGCTGCCTCCCCTCCAAAAAAAGAAAAAAAAAAATCTAATCCAATCTTGCCAAAGCTGAATGGGGAGTTAACTAATCCAGTCAGAGGGACCAGTAATAACCTATTTTCAAAATGACAACCTGCGTACCTCATGTTCAGGCAATGAGAAACACACATTTCCCAACCAAAATACACTGTGAAATACAAACCGGTGTCATCAATGTCTAAACATTTTCATCAAAATATAAGAAAGATGCAACAATGGAGATTCCTCAGGGGTTTGTTATGAGTGTGAAAATAACTGAGTGGCACAGAAGAACACCTTCCCAAAACACTGAATTTTCTTTACATGTCAACATCACGGGTCAATTCTTTCTGTATCACAAACAATAGATCTTATGACTCCACGTGTGATTGAAGCATATTTTTCCACATTTGGTTTCATTGGGAACTGCTGTCAACTATTTTTATGAACGCAAATAGCTCATGATAAGTATGAAAACAGCTCTTCACCAGTGTGATGTGAAAAATTAAGTCTCTATCAGCTGCGACATGACCGTCTTTGATGACAATATTCATATTTTCAGTTCACATTTGGAAGTCAGTCCCTTGTTTAATTGCATGAAGTTTTAGAGTGCCAACTGCATTCACCTTGTCGACAGGAATTCTTGTAACATGTTTCTCTTCAGCAGTCTTATCTGAGCCCTCGGGTGCACATTCTGCACATAGATGCCTCTGCACATATAGTATGCATTACCACAGACGTTTCACAGTGCAGGGTCAGCTGCAGATCACCCCCCTGCAGCAGGTGGTGGTTGCTTAGGTAGCACACAATGTGCTGCAGATGAGCTGTCAGGCGTGTGTGTGTGTGTGTGTGTGTGTGTGTGTGTGTGTGTGTGTGTGTATTCACTAACATTACCTTTACATTTGAGACATTTAGCAGATAGTATTCTCTACAGTTACTTATAAGTGTTGAGTTATAGCCTAAATAAACGTACCTGTAACAGTTCAACATTTTTTTCCTCCAGGGCATGACAGGAGATATATGTGGATTAAACCTGTGACCTTCCCATAATAGGACAGGCTGTTACCCAATCTAATTTTCTATAAGTTCACAGGATCGTTCCAATGACATCCAAGCTTCACTGCGCGTACGGCCTCGGGCCTTTTTGTTCACATTGTGGCCAATGAATGGATAGCATGGGGAGGTTGGTGTCATTATCTAAGAAGAACTATACACATACAAGAGGATTTACAAGAGCTGATTGCAGCAATCTGCAGGGTTAGGCTAACAAAGGATTTTTTTTTTTAAAGAAAATTCCCTTTGGACTATGCCACACTTAAAAAAAAAAACAAAGACAAACACATGCACCTTTTAGAGGGCTTTCTGCTCTGAGCTGCATTAAAATTTAAAGTTGCTACATGCGTGGGAACATGCCATGTAACTCAAAACTAACAATAAAGCAATTGAGCTGTTCTCAGGACAACAACTTTCTTGAACTCATTCTTCCTGGGGGCACCCATGGCACTGTAATTTTCTCACAGTGATAAGGCACCCTGATAAAGATGACCCACATCTCACCCCCAACCCCTACAGGACCTGTGGTATGTCCACCCACTGTATACATTATGATGCCTCCCTAACCATAGTTTAGGACCATATTTGAACATGTATTAGTGTAATTACTGATGATTTAAAAAATGAAAAATCATCTCTAATTCAGTGTCAGAGGATAATGGTTGCAAAGTGTTTGCCTTCTTGTCCACTGGAGGGTTGAGTAAGGTATCTTTTTAACACAATATAGTATTATTTAAGGGTTATGCAATTGTTTTATTTTGATTATTGAATCTCATTCATCTCAATCGTGGGTGTTAATTACATATGCATTGTTAATAGGACAAAACAATGTGTCCACAAATCGTCAGTGTAAAACATCCTAAAATGAGGTAAACAACTTGTATTTGTTTATTTCGGTTATTATCAGTGAACCTGCTGAAACTTGGTCGAGGTTTTTATGTCAGATCATGGCAGATTCAAGTCGATTACTCAGTCACTCCAGCCAAATGCGCAATGCAAAGCAGCACACAAACAGAGAGGGAATAAGGAATTAGCAGCCATGAAGTGCTCAGTACAGAGTTGTGTTAATTAAAACATTAATTTGCAAAAGAAATTACGAACCCAATCGATCTCAATTAGATCGCAGCTGATCATTTATCGAAACAAACGCATTCATACAGGCACGTCAAAGTAGCTTTGCTCCTAGAATCATCACAATCTAATGAAAAATGGCTTCCCTGGATCCGAAAATCTAATGACCTAATATCTAATATATCTCCATATTTCAGTGGTCCTGCTCCCCCGGATTAAAACGCTGTGCTGTTTCGTAAACACTCGACCTCGCACAAAGTTGTTCATCGTTCACACTAAAGCAGCAACACGTTTTTGCCTGTATGTACTAATAAAACACTGTTTTTGCTCGCTCTTTTGCGTGTATTAATTTTTGACGTAGTTGTTATTAGCCAGCACTGCTAGCAGCGGCGGCTAGTAGCCACTTGGCGGAACAGCCGTGTGCAGACGCAACGCAGTTAAGCGAAGTGAAGAGAGAGATGCTAGTGACCCATGCAAGGGTACCCATGGAAAGTTGAGCTGCAAAAATTTAGGTAGATGAATGTCTGCAGTCGACTGAAACTTAAAGAAAACATATATTTATTGTCGTGTCAACAAAGTTTGTGGTGGTAATATTTAGATGCACTGTTTCGTGCAAACTTGCAGGAGCTTTAACGACCTCGCGAGCGAGATTCCTGAACAGAGCTACTACTAGGTTGTTAGCATTCAGAGCTAAATCAACAAGCAAGGGGGGCCAGACAGAGAGAGAGAGAGGTAGTTTTTGGATTCACTCTATGAAGCTGGGGAGCCTTTTTCGGGACTCGTTAAAGGCTTGTCTCGGCGCTTGATAGTCCCCCGGCTGTTAACGACCACTCGACACAAAGCTCAAGTTGCTGGTTAGCCAGCTAACCATAGCATTATCCATCTAGTTGAAGAGCTAGCTAGCACCAGCCTGCCTGCCTGCCTTCCGCCGACGTGCACTTCCCCCACTCTCCCTCCAGCCGGCTAGCCGCAGCGTTAGTCCGGTACATAAAATGAAGCGACCATCAGCATTTTGGGAAGCTGTGTGGCTGTTTGGATTTTGCTGATGTATGAGGAGACGATATTGTTTTTGTGAGGTAGGCTTGTTTTAATTATGGCCTCTTTGAACTTTTTGCAACAGACATACCTAAAGACACACCAACCCTGACCTTAGACCGGGTAATGTTAGCTCCGCTATCGGTAACATTTAGCCGTTAGCTTCGACCAGATGGGGGGTGTCTACTTGCTGGAGAACAAGCCGTGTTACCTGGGTGCTAACTTTAGGTTGAAATATGTTCAACGTCGGCGGTGGTCGAGGTGTGATCCACGGGGTAGCCGGCTAACATTTGTTGAAGTATGTGTGCCTGTGTGTGATATTTGATAAATTTCTCGTAGTTTACTCTCTTCGGGACACTTTGCTGCTACGTCACCGTTGGTAGTTGTTAGCATTTCCGTATCAGCCTGTCGCCGGTGACACGGACTGGGCTATTTGCTGGACAGAACCAACCCTTTGAAGTCGGTGTTTACATTGAGGAATAGTGCTTAGCTCTGCAATTATTCAACTATAAAATCTCAATAGCTTTTCACCGTGGCACTGCAAAACAAAAGGCAGCCAGTGTCGGCTAACATTACAGTTATTAAAACACGAACAAACACCCGTTCACCGCCAAAGTTAACTTGTAAAAACGTTAACACTTTTCATGTTAACTTAGCTTAGCCAGGATGTTAAGACGTTAACTCATCATGTCATCACTTTTCGCTTTGGACAACTTCATATTTGGAGACATTATAAGCTGTGATGTGACACAAATGTGGGTTTTATAGGACTTTGATTTGACGTTAGTTTGTTTGTCGGCGAAGAAGAGGAGAGGAGTGCGTTTACAGTGTTGCTGCCACCGTTTATTACGAAGATGTAACGTCAACGTTACATAAAGAAATTCATTTTCCATCTGCTCACAAGCGTTTTGCCAACAGCTTTAAGGTGCCATTTGCTAAACAGTGCTTCAATGTAGCACCATATATTGTGCATATATAATAAAATAGTGCATGTGTGGTTTATTTTTAGAGTATTGACTGTATGGAAAACACTCCTGAATAAATACAAGGCGTGCACATACATTGGCGTGTGATCAGCTCCTTTGCGTTATAAACACGATAAAGGCGCACCCGTCCTCGGTCGGATATTTTGCTTTAAAATGCATGTGAGGATGAACATTTCGAAATGTGTTATCGTTAGCTCACAGGATGTTTTTTTTTTTTGTTTTTTTCAAGTATGGTAGCTCAGTTGTGTGTGTGTATGTGTGTGTTTTGTTGTTTTGCAACTGCACTGGCGTGTCTGAAAGCTAGATTTCAAAGTCACTGTCACATTTATTGTCATTTGAGCCCATTAGATCGGAGGAGCGGGGGGCGTACAGCCTCGCATCATGGATGATGATCTCTGTAATCTATTTTCTAACATTCGCCGTGATCCTGACAAATATTAACGAGGCTGTGATGTAAAACAGCGAAGCCGATCGCGCTCTTATTTTTGAAAGTATCGCCCCGTTTACGCTGTTTTAAACCATAAAAAAACACAACATGACTTCCTATTGTTAGCTTCGTGTGTCAAACATGGTGACCCCGTCCAGTCCTGCATTGTTTGTTTTACAGTATTTGATATAAATGGCGTGAATCTCATAGCGGAACTATGAAGCGAGCAACAAAGGTTCTGCACGAAAGGAGCCCCGCTGCAACAGGAAGTTCTGCACACGGAAGTTGTGTTTTCTTTGTGTATCCCGATTTATGGTTGTTTTATTTTAGGAAAACACCATTTTAGTTTGATCATTTTGTGCCTTTTCACGCTGCAGATTCACCCGATTTCGTTGGATTATGCATTGCTGGGTAAATAATAACTTGAATTGATAAAGAGGTTTGCGATTGATCTGTCTCCTGTAAGCCCCCCGCGCTATTTTCATGAGTTTGCGAGCAAAGCTCGGCTGCAGTAGTGCTAACGATAGTCAGATTAACACAAGGAAACAAGTAAACTGAGGACCCAACTGCCATATTTAACATATTTTATGTTGTTTGCATTGTTGTTGTTTGAAAAGTGCTTTTAGATTGGCGTGGAGTCCAGTGTGGCCAGAAAATATGAAACATGGGGATTTTTCTGATGATAAACATGTTGCCTAATGAGATGTCATTATTATTTATTTTGGTCAGTGGGGACCTGTGTACTGTTTGGCTGTTAATTTCTTATGGGAGCAAAGCTAACCTCATGAATTTAGTCATTTCCCCCATATGATTTATTATGCAATGATTGTTGTTAGTACATATTTCTACATTTGGGTATGTTGGCTTAAACAAAATGTTACATAACATCATTACTATCATCAATTCAATTTTAACGTTTTTTTAGTAGTAGTAGTGTATATTAAACCAATATTACAGATGGATAGATTACTTTATTGATCCCCAAAGGGAAATTCTTGTGTTGCAGCCACAGTTACAGATATTACAAGCACAACACAGGTATGCAGTGTGTACCAAAAGACATGAGGTAGATAAAATTAAAATGCATAATCACAGTTTAACTATAGCGACATGATACAACAAATCATCAGAGTGACAGTTACTTGACCTGATGTTAATGGCATAACCAATTTTCAGATAAAATGCCCACACATTGTTTGCATGCTGTCAATTCTACTCCAGATTAATATTTACATGTTTATTGTATTTGTGTTTTTAAATTGCAGATCTCTGTCAAGGAGGTCAAAATCAGTACGGGGGATGGACGAGCAGAAATCAAACTGCGAAGAGAATGACTCTGAACCAACAGGTAATGTGTTTTTTTTTTTTTTGTGTTGTTTGTTCATCTCCCAACGTCATCCATTATAGATGTACACTATTCTGCAGGAAGATGAATAATATCACATGTGCCTTTGTTCTAAAAGAGAAATGCACACAGATGAAAACAAAAACAGATTTTTCATTTTCCCACAATGGATATTTGTAAACATAATTTATAACCAGACAATGGAGCAGAACAAATAGGGACATATTTATCTTCCCGTAGCAGATAAGTCAATATGGGTTTAGTGAAAAGTATATGTGTTTGCTTAAAGTGACTTTTTTTTCTTTTTTCCCTCCATTTTACAGCTGATGACAATGCCCCTTCAAAACAGCTTGTCTCCTCCGAGGAGGAGTCCAAAGCCCTTCCTGCTGCTGAGGATGTGTCTGGTGCTACTGCAGCCTCTTCCAGCACACCTGTGTAAGTTTCTCGTTCAGCTCCTAAAGGATATTGTGCGCTCTCTCGTGGTCTTCATCCCACGAAGCTGCTCATGTAACACCAAAAACTGAATCTCCACATGTATTTTGAATAATTTTGTTTGTGACCGTACAGAGAGAACGTTCGAGCCTGTGCGCTCTGTAACTGTGTGGAGCGGAGCCTGCATGGACAGCGGGAACTGAGACACTTCGGGCCATCTTCTGAACGGCCGACCCTCAAGCCATCAGCTTCTGCACTGCCTCAGCCCGGGAATGATGACCTGTCTTCCATTGGATTTTCCGACTCCCCTTGCCTGGCCGCACTCTTTGATGACTCAGGTTGAATGCAAAACGTTATGCTATGTTATTATATATCATTAGTGTACAACAAATAATTACTTTTACGTTTGCACCTTCTTGAAGCCATGCGCAAAGATGTAGAATTGAAGTCTGGTTAGAAATGTTACTGATGTTGGGCTTTATAATGAACAGGGGGCTGTTGGGTTCATCACTGGTGTGCGGTGTGGTCAGATGGAGTGAAGCGGATGGAGAATGAGGAGCTGGAGAACGTGGATAAGGCCGTTATCTCAGGGACACAGCGGGTAAGTGTACGGTCAATAGACTTTAGGTGGTATTATTATTACATCAACTTCTTTCACAATCTTACTCTTAACCATTGTTTTGTTTCAGCTTTGCGAATACTGCAAAAGGCTGGGTGCAACCATTCAATGCCATGCTGAGGGCTGCTTACGGTTCTACCACTTCCCCTGCTCGGCAGCCAGCGGATCCTTCCAGTCCATGAAGCAGTTGGTCCTCCTCTGTCCAGAGCACATAGACAAAGCAGAGGCGTTGGGTAAGAGAAGCAGACATCTTTGTTAAAATGTTGACACTTAAGGCATGCTCACAGTCTAAAGCATGTGCTCTGCACACATTATGTCTCATGAAACAGCTCTCAAGTGCAAAGCTCTTGGCGTCTTTAAGAAGCTGCTTGCTACCTACCTAGAAGAACACAAAAATAAATCACACTAATGCAATTTTTATTTTTATAATACCATTTCATATGTGTCTCTTTTTTTTATAGCAGGTGAGGAGTCTTGGTGTGCAGTGTGTGACTCAGCGGGGGAGCTCACGGACTTGCTGTTCTGTACGGGTTGTGGCCTACATTATCATGCGGCCTGTTTGGAGATTGGTGCCACGCCCATCCAGCGTGCAGGGTGGCAGTGTCCGGAGTGTAAAGTGTGCCAGACTTGCAGGTGAGTATTTTTATTTTTATATATATATATATATGAGCGATTCAGATGCCATGCCTAATATTTTGCATGATAATTATTTCATTTTTAATAGACGTTTACAATTTTAAACTTGGACTTTATTTCTGCATTTTAAGTTTAATGTCTTGATTCTTAATTTTCTTAGACAACCAGGCGAAGACTCCAAAATGTTGGTATGTGATGCCTGTGATAAGGGCTATCACACCTTCTGTCTCCAGCCAGCCATGGATTCTCTTCCCTCTGACCCATGGAAATGCAGAGTAAGTCACGTTTGTCACTCAGCTTTGTACAGAGAGGTGGCCTTCCTTCCTGAAAATCTATTGTTTCTGACAGAAGGATTCTGTCAGAAACCTTTTTATTCATCAGGACATTTGAAGAGTTCTTTATTGACCATTTATCTTACATTCTGTCCCCATAATCTGTGCTATGTCAGAGGTGTCGTGTTTGTACGGAGTGTGGCGTCCGTGGTCTGGTGCTGCCAGGTTCGGCCCAGTGGTTTGACAACTATTCTGTGTGTGAGGCCTGCCAGCGTCACCGCAGTTCTACGTGTGGCGTGTGCAGCAAAGCTGCCAACCCATCTGTCATTCTGCAGTGCTGCAGCATGTGCCACAGGTGAGTTTAATGCACAAGCGCAATAGTGTTCAATGGAGGTAACTACCATGAGTGGGCTTGTAGCTCATATTGTCGTAAAATATTTCCTAATGATCTCTTTATTGCCTTAGGTGGGTACACAGTGAGTGCGCTTTAGCGGGGGAGCTTCCAGAAGCCAAGTGCATTTGCATACTTTGCAAGGAGCAGCAGCCTGTTACTCAACCATACACAGCAGAGGTACAGACCAGAGAGGCATCTGAGGAGACTGAAGGACACGTAGATTTGGTGGAGATGACAATCCAAACGGATGCAGACATGGTGACAGAAGAGCACACAGATTTATCAGAGGTGACAACAGGACAAAAAGGCACAGCAGAGATGGGTCAGGCTGAAGCCACAACTGACAAAGAGACACCTATGGACTTGGGTAAGTCTGAGTTGGACGCAACATAAGACGCACGTCTACAAAACATGCCAGTCATTGGTGGAGATGTTTTTGTTGGATTAATGAAATAATGTAACTTGTTTATGTCCAAGATGTTCTGATGTAAGCTAACTACTTTTGGCTTTAGGGGTGGAATCTGCAGTTGTTGAGACAACAGACACTGGGGAGAAGATCATGGAGGAAAAGCCGACGGTAGCAACAGAAGAATTCACTTCTGAGGCACCCGCTGCTCCACTCGAGTCTACAGGTAAACACAGGACAGAGTGTAGACATGCATATTTGAAACTGAAAACAAAGCAGCACTTTATTATTTGCACGAAGCTGTGCCGTAACTAATGACAGATTTATAAATGTTACACTAATAACCATCCATTCCTTAATCTCGTATGTAGACTGTGCAACAACAGAACAGGGGCTTTCTTGTCTCCCTGCTGATGAAGAGGGAGCAAAAGAGGCAGTCAGCCAGGTGACCCAAGCCACCCCTTCCCAGGACCCCACAGCAGAGACGCAGTGTAACAGTCCTAAAGTAGAACCACCAGTGTCACAGCAGGGTCCTGAAAATATGGAGGTGGAGAAAGAGGTGGAGGAAGAGAAGCAGGAGACCACCCCTTCAGTGGTACAAGAAGAATCAGCAGCGTTATTAAATAGTGACTCTGATGACATGCCAATCACAGAACCATTGAGTAAGGATCCACCAAAGTTACCAGCTTCTCCTGCCTCTGTGGATAAAACAGATCATTTGCCCATGGCTAATGAGCAGGAAAGAAGTCCATGCCAGGACCACCGGTCTCCCTCACCTCTTTCTTTATCAGTAGACACACAAGAGGGCCTCTCTACTGTGGACATGGAGGGGAGGTTACTACCTCACTCTGAGGAGGAGGAAGACGAAGATGATGATGAGCCAATGAAAGGAGAGGATCATAATTTGGACATAAAGGAGGAACTTCACGAGCGAGCGGTTAAGCCAGAATTGCTGCTGGATGAGATGTCCAATATGAGCCATGGAGATGAGAGCAGCAGTGGCTTTATGGGCTCTCCAGGAGAAGCTGATCATCAGCTCTCTATGGAATTTGGCCTTGTACCCGCTGGACGCTCACACACAGATAACCTGCTCACTGAGACCGATGACTCGCTTCCTTTTGAACCCCTCAGAAGCGACAGAGAGAAGGTGAAGCGCAGAGGATCCCCAGGTCGCTCACGGGTCAAACAGGTGAATTTGCCACGCAGAAGTTGGACTATGTAGATTGAGCAACTGCGTTCTCTACCTGCTGTTTTTAAGATGTCATTGTCACATTCTCACAACATGGTTTGACACCGAAATGTTTTTTCCTCTACTCATAGGGGCGAAGCAATAGTTTTCCTGGGAAACGTAGACCTCGAGGTGGTGGTGGTGGAGGGAGAGGGCGTGGTGGTAGATCACGCCTCAAAGCCATGGCCTCCTGCATTGATGCCTTCTTGGTAAGCTGTGATTTACACAGTTTTTCATAATTTGTCATTTAATTACATATTTTGGAAATACGTTTTACTATTTATATTCCCTTGTCCACAGCTAAGCATGACCACAGACACTGGAACAAGTAAGGAGGAAGATGATGAGGAAGATGACACCATGCAGAACACAGTGGTTCTTTTTTCAAACACTGATAAATTTGTCCTGCTCCAGGTACAGCTATTGTTGTAGTGTGACATTTTTAATTACCCCAAGGCACAGTTACCACTTTAAATGCAACACAAATAGACTCTTTGTTTCCTTGCTTTCATTTTCCCTTCTCTCTTTCTGTCTTCTGTTTTTAGGATATGTGTGTTGTGTGTGGCAGTTTTGGAAAGGGGGCCGAGGGGCAGTTGTTGGCATGCGCTCAGTGTGCCCAATGTTACCATCCTTACTGTGTGAACAGCAAAGTAAGCAAAACATTATCCTTTGATGTTTTTCCCTCCCTCTTCATCATTGAATTTTGAAAATCCAGATAGATTAAATCTGATATCATCTCCAGATCACCAAGACGATGCTCCGTAAGGGCTGGCGCTGTTTGGAATGTATTGTGTGTGAGATGTGTGGAAAGGCTTCGGACCCCTCCCGTCTGCTGCTGTGTGATGACTGTGATGTCAGCTATCACACCTACTGCTTGGACCCACCCCTGCACAATGTTCCGAAGGGTGGTTGGAAGTGCAAATGGTAAAAAAAAGCAAACTCTTAAGAGCACAATGCTTCGTTCAGCCTTGTAGCTTTGAATGGGGTCAAATGGAAATGACTACATGTAAATTTGCATATTATGTAAAACACTCATGCCACAGCCCTGCATTAGCAGTTCAGAGGCCCATCCCTCTGCCTCTTTCTTCTGTAGCAGCAGAAAAATTGCTAAACCACTCACATAGGCATCTGTATTTTTATTTCACCTTGCATATTAGCTGTATACTTGTTACAGAATGGTTCACTACTTCTGCACAGGTGTGTATGCTGTGTGCAGTGTGGCTCCAACTCACCGGGTTTCCACTGTGAGTGGCAGAACAACTACACCCACTGTGGTCCCTGTGCCAGCCTTGTCACTTGTCCAGTATGCAGAGAGAACTTCATGGAGGAGGAGCTGCTGCTGCAGTGTCAATACTGCGATCGGTGGGTGCTGCTCATTAGAACTACACGTGCACACACCAGAGGCATAAGCTGAGCTATTCATGAAACCGCAGCTAATGAAGACAAGCGGGGAATGGATTATTTATGTAGTCTTCATGCCATAAATTATTCCATAACATCTTTGATTTGCGGCGTGATACGTTATGAAAGGCATGCGTATCTTATGTATTTCTGTGTGTCTGTGCAGATGGGTCCATGCTGTCTGTGAGAGTCTGTACACAGAGGATGAGGTGGAACAAGCTTCTGATGAAGGCTTTGCATGCACATCCTGCACCCCATATGTTCCAAAACCTGTGGGTAAGTCTCAAGATGAAAAAACTGAAGACATGAAGATTACGGTTTCAAAAATATACACAAGATATTCTTATTTTTAGTAGGCACTAATGACATTTCTTTTGCTTTCTCTACCTGCTTTTTGCCTTTGTTCAACAGTGGAGTCAGCCATTATGGCTTCAATAAAGATCAAGGAGCCAGGTTGGTGGATTTTGCCTCTTCATGTTTGTTATTATAAGAACATTCTGTGTGGTCATCTTTTATGTGTTCTCCTGTAAATCACTCTGATTTGCAAATGTCACTTTACAGAACCACAGTTTTACCGGTTGGAGGGTGTGTGGCTGACAGAGTCAGGCATGACCCTGCTTCGGAGCATCTCCATGTCCCCCCTGCACAAGAGACGGCAGCGCCGCTCCCGTCTTGGCACTCTGTGTTGTGACGGAGGTCCTGATGGAATGGACCTCAGGGAGGTTGAAGGAGATGGGGAGGAGGGCAAAGGTTGGCACACAATCCGCTGATCAATTTATGAATGAACAATTTTCAGGAGTGTTTTGCACTTAAAAAAAAAAAATTATGGCTTTATGCATATTTAATGTTATTCTGTAGGGGAGCCCATGGACTGTGAAACCAAGATGGAAAACCCAGGGAGCCCCGACAGAGAAGGTGGTGCAGAGGGACCTGAAGGCATGGCTGACTGTGAGGGTCTCAAAGGTGGAGCAGAGGAGACGGAGGATAGCAAAAAAAGAAAGCGGAAACCTTACAGGCCTGGTGAGCTACCCAAAATTTCACAAAACAACTTTGACATGGATGTCAAAGCATCCACAAAATATTTACAGATATTTTATTCATAAAGGAATTGGAGGCTTCATGGTGCGACAAAGGAAATGTCACACACGGATGAAGAAAGAATTCTTTGCCCAGCTGGCTGGAGAGACTATGTTGGATGGACAACCAATAGAGAGAACCATTGATGAAGGTTAGTGACAACAGAGTGTTAATTTTAATTTTGGATTGGATAATTTTATCCAATTTTATAAGAAAACAATTTCATAATTTTTATAAATCTGAATGGGTTTGGGTTCAGTGGTTTACTTTTACTTTTGCCATGTTGAATATGCTGCTTTCAGCTATTGACCATTTGACCCTCTGCTTATGGTCTTTCCTCCGTAAGGCCACACTACACCTTGTGTGAAAAAATGGAGCCCTCCTTTATTTGAATATCGTCTCTATGTTGACTTACTGGGGCTACCAAAGGAGAGGGATCAACCAAATCCTTTTTTTAACGCATGGCTGTTTTTGATCTGAGTGCCCTCTCATCACCCCTCCATCCACTAGAGGCAGCTTTTTGTGAAATTGTATGTTTGGAAAACTGAATTTTATGGTTATATCTACGTAGGACCCCACCCTGACACAGATAACATAATGGATCCAAAACCAGCGGAGGGCGAGGAACAGGCCAAGAAACGTCGGGGCCGGAAGAAGAGTAAACTTGAGGACATGTTTCCAGCTTATCTCCAGGTTTGCAGTCTCTCTATGCCCCATGCTTCAAATATTTTTGAAACTAATGGTATCCAGTGATATGATGTTCATGTCTCAAATGTTTTTGTTTTGCTGCAGGAGGCTTTCTTTGGGAAGACACTAATAGACTTGAGCAAGAAAGCTGTAATGATACCCCCAGGGCAAAGGCCAGGCGCATGCCTTGTCCGACCTTCATTACCAGCACCGTCAGGGCTCAAACCTTCTGCCCCAGAAAGTAAGATCACTAAGTTGACCTGTGACACATGAAAGCTCTGCAGTTTATTTGTGACACTGGGTGTGGAAAAGGTTAGTACATGGGGTGTGACCTTCTGCTTCTCTCACTAGCTGATGCCAAGGATCGTGTGGTGAAAGATAGTTTTCCTCTCAAGCAAGAGGGGGGTGAGGACCCCCAGGCTCAGGGAGAAGGTGCAGGTAAGTGTCTGTTTTGACACTGATGCTACTGGTTTATCATTATGGTCTTGAAGTAATTTTAATTTTGTTTAAAATTGTATCTTTTTAGGAGCGTCTGCACCATCCTCATCACTAAAGGACCAGACGCCAACTGATCCTCATGATTCTGATGCAGAAAAAAGTGAAGGTAACTCTCCTGACAGGATACTTTGATATATACAGTATGCAGCATCAACTTTGGGACATATTTAATAACTGACGTTAACGTTGTGACTTACTTGACAGGTCTTCCACAAGGGGTGGAGAGTCAGGACTCTGAGCAGTTCTTCAGGAAGGTTCTGGGAGTGTCAGATGGCTCCTCTTTGGGGGGCATGAAGCCCATCTTGGAGGGCAGTAAGGGAGAACTCAACCGTAGCGCTCTGCCACAGAGAGCTCTCCTCTCAGGTGGGGATGCCTGCAGATTATTCTACCTTTTTGAAATTCAAAACCATGTATATTTTATGATTCAGGACATATGCATGTAAGATTTAAGTGAAGCAAACCTGGAAAATCTCTTGCAGGGTCCCTGCCCTCAGCTGGAATGATGGACGCCTTTCCTGGCCTTTCTCAGTCACCGTTCTTTGACATGCGGTAGGACCAATACTGAATTGCTTATTGCAACAATCTATATGTATCTATAGTATGTAGTTCTGGAACAAATTGTGCTGTAGATCAAAGTGTAAAAGCAGACGCAATTTTATTTTCTTTTATGCAAGAACACTTAGAACACACTGTTGTTGATACATGTAAGCCCTTTATTGTATGGAAGACAACCCCCTCTTATTTGATGTACAGGGACCGAGGAGGACTGTTCAGTCCAGATGGGGGTGAGGAGAGCCCCTGGGCTACTCCCTCTACCCCAGCAACTCCCTCCTCCCCACCGACCCCCACTGAGGCAGAGGGTGATGGGCTGTCCTACAACCAGCGCAGTCTCCAGCGCTGGGAGAAAGATGAGGAGCTGGGAGAACTCTCAACCATTTCCCCTGTTCTTTATGCCAATACCAACTTTCCCACTCTCAAACAGGACTACCCAGGTGAGTGCGGAAGTAATGTTATATCAGCATGTACAACCTCTTACTAAACCAAACAGTCATGCAGTTTTGGTACAGTTTATATCACTTGTAAATACTGAGCAGATGTTAAACACTTCTCCTGTCACAGACTGGGCTAGTCGCTGTAAACAAATCATGAAGATCTGGAGAAAGGTGTCAGCTGCTGACAAGGTTCCATATCTGGTAGGTACTCTGTTTTGTGTTTTTAAAAAACTGATAGATAATTGATTTATGTTAACAATTGTTCCCTGCAGCCCTGTTATAACACAAATTTCTAAAATGTAGTGAATGATGCCAGGTTTTTGTTGTTTTGTGTTTAATCATATTCTCCCTGGTAGCTTATGAAATCATCACTGCTATGCATAAAGCCTCAAGGAAAAAATTATCAAACACAGAAATACTGTTAGTTAAATCTGAAATGTCTGGTGGGTACTGCTCATTAGAGGCCCAATTAGAAATTTGGCATTAAATCTATCCAAGTTCAGCCTACACTAAACAAAAAGTAGAATTATTTGTTAACTATGTTTTTAGTCTTTATTTTCTTATCTTAATATGTGATTTCTTTCTGTAGCAAAAGGCCAAAGATAACCGAGCAGCTCAGAGGATAAACAAGGCACAGAAGGTGAGCTAAAGCATCAGCATATTTTTGTTTTATCAAAATGAATGAAAGGTTTGGTACCCTTCATTAAAGTCGAGGTGCAAATTGTTAATGCTTCCTCTCTCCCCCTTCTCACAGCAGGCAGAGAGTCAAGTGTGCAGGCCAATCAAAACAGAGGCAGGGCGTGTGAAGGGAGAACGGCCCAGTTTACACCTCCAGATCCCTCCACCTTCAGGCTCTGCGTCAATTTCTTCCCAGCCCAGCTCTGCAGAAAGCCCATTTCCCTTCCCTCCAGATTCAGGATCATCCTCTGTCTTTTTCTCAGATGGACCTGTTAAGACCCCAGGGTCAGCTGAAATCCGGACAGATCCCTTGGCCAAGTTTCCTCCTCAGTCACCCCATTCTCACTCCCACCCAACCACACCCTTCTCCCATGCTGGGGCCAGCCCATTGCAGGCCTCTTCCTCAGGTTATTCCGCTTCCGGCCCACAGGGTCCTCCTCAGGGACGGCCAGCCAGCCTTGGCCCCTTTGACATGCAACCAGGAACTCCTGGAACCCCCAGACGGGCTCAGCAGGTTGACCCCTACTTCAGATCACAACTACAGCAGCAACAGGGTCATCTACCACAATCACAGCAAGGCTCTCAGGAGTCCCTAGGACCTCCAGAAAGTTCTCATTCAAGAGGTGCTGGGGTTGGGGAGTCGCCCATCTTCTCACCACCCCACAATACCCACTATGGAGACCCTTTCAGAAACCAGCAAGGGATGGGACGGCCAGAGTATGGTTCATCCCCATCACCCTCTGCAGTGGCTTCCTCACCTGTAAGCACAGGGCAGTATAGGGCTGACATGAGTGCACCTTCTCCACGCTCCTCTGCAGTTGGAAGACCTGACTTATCCACTGGCTCCCCTGCCGGGATGCTGGAATCTGGAGATGGTTTATTCAAGGCACCTATGACACCACGGATGCACCAAGGGGAGGGTGGGACACTCCCTGGAGCATCCCCTAGCCACCCCTCTGAAAGCTACAGGCAGTCTCCCTCCCACCCTTTCTCTGACCCCCACACACAGTCACCACTAACTCCCAGACCACAGTCAGGTGACAATTGTTCTCTTGGACCCCAGAGACACCCTGTCAGTCAACAAGAACTATGTCCTAGAGTGCCCTCCAGCCCACAGTCCCAGGGCAGCTCTCAGTCTCCCCACACTCCTGGTGGCCTCTCCAATGATGCTTACTCTGTCCAGTCTCCTGCTACCCCTCGTTTCCAATCCCCAGACCCATGTTCTCAGCCACCTTCAAGGCCACAATCTAGAGACCCTTTTGCTACTTTTGCTCCCCCTCGACCTCCCTCTGTTGCAGAGGGAACTGCAAGTTACAAAAGCTCACCTCATCCAAACCAGCCACCTCCACCTCACCCCAACAACAGTTCCATAGGGGATCCTCTCTCTGGTAAACCTTCAGCACCTCCTAATTTCAGTCGCAGCCCCAACACAGGAGGCTTCCAAATGACCCAACAGCAGAGTCAGATGTTACAGGGTCAGCTTCAGCAACCACAGCCACAAACTCAGCAGACAGACGGTTTCAACTCCAGGGTGCCACCTCCTTCTGGATCTCAAGAACTACCAGCTGTCCGCCCTCCAGATGCACCACATCAACCAGCGTTGCCAGGCACTCAAGAAATACCTGACATTTCAGGAGTGCAGGATCCTGCATTGGTAGGCCTTAGCCCATCTGACCTGGAGAAGCATCGACAGGTATCAAAATGTTAGCCAATGAACAGTCATTCTGTTCACCTCCTACGTGTTTTGCTAATCAGTGCTTCTTGTGTTTTTTTAGCGCCAGAGACTGAGGGAATTCTTAATCAGACAACAAATGCAGAGAAATTCAATTAGACAAGAGAAGGAGGCGGCTGCTGCTGCTGGCAGTGCATCTCCTGGTTGGTCTGGAGGGGAAATGGGAGCCTTTCCACAAGACAAGGCCCACAGAGCACCACCACCTTATCCACAGGTAATGTAACATCTTAACAACGGTGTGATTTTAGCAATTAGGAAGATTTCCTTGGATGGCCTAAGTTTAATCTCATAAAGTATCGGCTCCACTGAAGAGTTAATGGAAAACAAAAACCCTGAAATGCTTAAGTTAAGTTGTACTGTTTTATAATTGAGGCTGCACTTTGGCCTCTGTATTAACTGGTGCAAACAAAATGACAAAGTGAGCAGGTAGTAGGTCATCTGCTAATCACAGGGTTGGTGGTTTCATGGCCAGCTCTTTCTATCCACACATAGAGGTGTCCTGCATGGTTGCTGCTGTCGTGTGTGTGGGGGTGAATGAGAGATGAATTGTAAGGAGTTTTGGGAGAAAAAAGCACTGTATAAATGCAACCATTTACCATTTATTACAGATGAAAATGGCTGGTACATTTACCTGTTGTTGTTTTTTTTTTTTTTTTGCGGTTATTACTTTCTTTAGGATCGTGTTGCTGCTGCTAATGCTGGAGCTCAGGCTTCTGTGGCAGGAAAGATGCCCATGGCTGTTGGAGGCAAGGAGGAAAAGCTCATTCGCCCACCACCTACAGGAACCCCTGCCATCATGGATCCTAGTGCACTAAGGTAAGCACCTCACTGAAGAACAAGAAATTTCATTATTTGGTCATTTTGGTTGGTTTTCTGTAGTTGCATATATATCCAAATTCATAAATAGGAATATTACTGGAACTTATTTTGGGATGTCATGAGCCCTGATGCACAAACTGGTCACAACCCTTGAATCTTCAGAATTTGGTAATGCAGTATACATGGTTTAAATTAAATTGTATTATTTTCTCTTTTGCGTGTCTCGCAACTTCAGGCCTCCAGGACCCACCAGACCTCAGGGCATGTTTGCCCGTCCACCATTCCCTCCTCAGTGGCAGGGCCAGGCTCCAGGTCCAAGGAGGTTCCCCACACCTGGCATGGATGCTATGGGCGTAAGACACAATCTCAACCCTGCTGTCAACATCCAGGGTATAGAAGGCATGGCTAACCCCCACACCATAATGCCAGGACATGGAGGAGATACCATGCAACCAATGAGTCAAGGTCCCCCGCCACAGTTCATTGAATTGAGACACAACTCACAGAGGATACCCCTACGACCCCAGTTTATGCCCCGTGGACCCCAGCCGAGACCACGTCTCTTTGTTCCACAGCAAGAGATGGCAGCACCTTATGGTCAGCAGCATCCCATAGCTCAAGCTGGTGCCATTCAAACAGAGGGGAGCAGCAACTCACAGCTGGGGTTACAGCAGGGTGGACTGTCAGTTTTACTGCCTCAGCAATCTACAGGCCCAGTAACACAACAGCCCCACCTGCAGCCCCAGGCAGCTCCTTCCACTCCAAACATTCCTAGCACTGAGCAGCATCAGCTTCCGCAACGAAGCGTTGTCGCAGGGCCCCAGGCTGCCACGGTAGAAAACAGTGAGGAACTGCCAGAGCCTGACCTTGAGGGGCTTGGGGATGCCCCAGGGGATGGAGGTGTGGAGGATGAGGATGATTTGGCTCTAGATTTGGACCCTGACAAAGGAGATGATGAGTTGGGCAACCTGGACAACCTTGAAACCAATGATCCACATCTAGATGACTTGCTTAACAGTGATGAGTTTGACCTGCTGGCTTACACTGACCCTGAGCTGGACCAAGGAGACCCTAAAGATGTCTTCTCAGACCAGCTGCGGTTGGTGGAGGCAGAAAGTGAAGCACCTTCATCATCTTCTGGCTCTGGGCCTGTTAAAGTGGAAGAGAAAGCTAAGGTAGAGCCAGGGCAGAAGTCTCTCACAACAGCTGCCACCACTACTGGGGGTGCTGCAACCCAACAGCCACCCTCTGCAGAAACTGCTGATACCTCCAAGGTCAAAGTAGAAGATAGAGGATTGACCCCTCAGCTGCAGCCGGGACAGACTGTGGTGAAAGATGAAATTGGAGAGGCTGTGTCCATGCTTCTTGGTGGGACCACACCATCAGCTAAACCCACACAACCAGAAAACCAGTCAGCTTCACTCAGTTCTGTTCGATTAGGGGGACTTACGTACCCACTTCCAGGCCAAACGGATCCACTGCCTTTTCCTCCAGCTGCTCCACATGCAGATATTGGCGATGATCTGCTGGGGCTCCCTGACGTTGGGGGACAACACTCCCCCGCTGTAGATCTGGCAAAAGTAGAGAGCTCCTTAGATGGTGAACTGCCTCTTCTAATACAGGATCTGCTGGAGCATGAGAAAAAGGAGCAACAGAAGCAGCAACAACAGCAACAGCTTAGTTCCCTCCACCAAGGAGGCATGGCTCCTCATTTTCCTGGCCTCTCAAGTCAACAGCCAAACCCACAGGCACCTGGGCAGATAATGCTGCCGCACCATCGTCCACCACCTCAAGGAATGATGGCTCAACCAGGAATGGTGCCCCGTCCACCGCACATGTTGCAACAACAACAACAACAGCAGCAGCAGCAAAGGCTTGTGGGAACTGGAATAGCACCTCCTCCTCATATGACGATGGTCCAACAGCAAGCCATGATGAGAATGGGGCAGCCAGGGGTCCATACAGGTCTCAGTCATCAACAGCAGCCACAGCCAGTGGTTAAACAGCCACCACTGGCCAACAATTTCTTCCCAGATAAAGGTAACCATTGTTTTGTTTTTTTCAATGTCATTACTATATGTAATTATGTTCCGTTCAAACTATATCAGCAGCTTTTGTGTTATTCTTTTGATAGATTTAGACAAATTTGCAACTGATGACATCATGGATCCCATTGCCAAGGCAAAGATGGTGGCACTTAAGGGTATCAAGAGGGTGTTGGCACAGGATCCGATGGTTGTTCCCTCTGCTATTAACAGGTACTTTTGTTGTGTCAACCTTTTATTTATGTTTGTGCGTGACTGTTTTAGTTAGTGTATAATCACTTCAGAATAAGAGTTATGTTTTTATTACCTTAGAAAGAGTCTCTTACATCTACAGATGCTGTGGGTCCTCTGCCACAGAGTCTGCCATGTTGAACAATTATTCTATCCTAATGGACAAACACTAGACACACACTATAGATGGGGCCATTCATGCTTTTAGTCGCTACTGTAGTTTCTCCTTCACATTAGTATGGAGAGGGTGATGTGACAGGGTTGTCATCAGCAACTGCAGTGCAAGGTGACACTAAATCCTACAAATGAAATGACAGATATGTTATAAAATCTATGGCTTCTTTAACTGTAGACACAAAATCATTATACTGCTGACAACCAGCACAGCGTGCTTCTGCTCCACAAGAAATACAAAGACAAGATGTAGTGGAAGGTTGCCAAAAATGGCACATGCTGTGTTTGGACAGAATATACAGAGTCATTTTGTTTTTTATTCTTCATATGCAGTATTTTTATTTTATAACATTGATGGTACACCACCTGTCCACCACCAAATGGAATACAAATGAAGTCAGCTACCAGCTGGAGAACATAGTGGAGCATTTAGCAACTAAAGAGCCAGATATTTCCCTCAGGAGTTGGTGGGAACCAAATGGAGCTGAGCTGATAGGAGAGGATATTGTACTTACATGGCTCCAAATGAATATTAATGTTGCTGTGTGTTTGCTGCATGCAGTAAATTAGTCAGGTCTAACAGTATACTGAAAGCAGGGCAACTTCTCAGGAGGGCACAGATATTGTTGGGAAGACTTAGAGTACTAGTAGGTTCAATTAGTTTCCTGGTTACCTATTGACCTTTGTACAAACATGTCAGTGGTTGCAAAAATGTTAGGGGGATGGAAGTAACCATTGTTTTTATAAAAATTGCAAAAGCAATTGAGCATACTCAGTTCAGTTTGTACAGACTTTACGTAGTTCTTAACACCCACAGGAATTGTATAGTAGCAAATTGGTTATAAAAACACCCCCATACTCTGCAAACATTGTTTAGCTACCTGTCTTGTATAAATACAGCCAGTTCAACTTCTAACCATAAAAGAAACGGCCCCAGTTTTTGTTCAGTTTAAATATTGGTGGAACATGTAGTTTAGGTTTTTCCAATGCTAAGAGATTATATCTACATTTAAATGCACTTCTGTACATACAACATTAAGTGAATGCATCGCAGTTCAAATGTACCTCAATATGTACAGTAAGTTAACACATTACTGTTCATACCAGCGCAGTGAATCAGCATTGATTATGACACTTCAGTTCAGTAATATGTTTGGTCTGTTGGAGGTTCAATGTGTTTGGTTCAGTACAAAAATAGGCCCACACAAGCACTGTTAACAAGTTGAATAATTCAGCAGGCTGATTGGTGACGCTTATCACATTATGATTGGTGTTTTTTGCTGTCTTTTAATAAGCTATGAACAAGAAGGTGATGTACTATGTATCACGGCTGAGCTAAAAACGGTGCTCTCAGTCACCAGTAAGTGGAGCTCCACTGCAAGAAGCTACTATGTCAGTGATTCACTTTACAGTGTTACATTTGTTTGTACTGAACACCTCTACGACAGGATCTGCAATGTTACTGGTACAACTGCTAGCTGAGGCAAATGATAAGAATTATTTACGTAATTAAGTATGTTTTACACAATGTGTAAAGCGTGCATTCTGACATGATTAGGCGCTGCGGCCAGACGTAGCAGGGTTTTGCTGTGGTGGTGGTCTGTTCTGGCCACAGTGCTGGATCCTGTCTGAATCCACACTATGACTGTACTCCTCCTCCAAAAGGAGTGATCTAGTGTGCAGCAGTTCCACCGTTTAACTGTCAAATGTCAGATATCATCACATGAAACCCTTTAGGTTTTGGCAACACCATGGTAACTTGCAATGTTTTTGCACAATTGTTGGGAAACTGCATACCTTTACAGGCCATTGCTTAGCACACTGCTGATATAGTTAATATGTTTTATGTTTGGTTTTCCCTTCAGGCAACAGGTTTCTCTGCTTGCTCAGAGGCTGGCCTCTGCCCCAGGCACAGATCCAGCTCAACTTGCATCTGGACCTCTAAAGGTATGCTATATTGGTTGTCAGGACTGATTTTATTTATTTCCATTAAGTCTGGTACAGACTGATTTACACTGCTTTCTTTTTGTGATTAGGAGGGAGAAACAAGTGATCCCACCCAGTCAAGACCCAACCCTCCCCAGTTTGTGCAAGGAATCATCAGTATGTTCTACTAAAACTGCTTGTTAAAAACCCTGTTTAGTAATCTGGAAACATTGCTGTTCAACAAAGCTATCCTCTTTTATTGACTAAGTACTAAGTTATTCTATTCTGTTACAGATGATGCAGAACAGCACCAATATGAAGAGTGGCTTCTTCACACCCAACAGTTACTCCAAATGCAGTTGAAAATTTTGGAAGAACAGATTGGAGTTCACCGCAAATCACGCAAGGCACTATGTGCTAAGCAACGCACTGCTAAGAAAGCTGGCAGGGAGTTCGCTGAGGCAGATGCAGAGAAACTGAAATTGGTTACAGAAGAGCAGAGCAAAATTCAGAAACAGCTTGACCAGGTGTGTAGATATGAGGTTTACAGATATGTCTGTAGTAAAGGTACGTTGCTTTTGATGAGTGTGAATTCATATCTGTTCATAATTATTCTGCTTCTAGGTACGCAAGCAGCAGAAAGAGCACACCAATCTCATTGCAGAATACAGAAGCAAGCAGCAGCAGCATCAGCAAAGCTCAGGTCTTCTTACCCCAGGCCATTCTGGCCAGGGTGGCCCCCCTCACATGTTTCCCAAGATGCCTGGCCAGATAGTGATGGGCCAACAGGGACCACCAGTAATGGGCCAGCACCCAGGCATGATGCCCCAAGGTGGAATGCCTGTTAGGATGCCCCAAGGGCAGCCCTTTATTGGTGGAGCCCAACCCCAGCTGCCTGCGACTCTTGGAGCCAGTGGTCCGAGGGCCCCAGGTCCTCCTGGGGCTCCAACAGGATTCTTCCCACAGGGACCTGGAATGCAAGGTGCAGACCCCAGGCTCCTTCAAGAAAGACAGCTTCAGCATAGGATGCAGATGGCAAAGCTCCAGCAACAGCAACAACAGCAGCAGGTGATGATGGGCCAGCAACCTATGCCACACCCAAATCAACAGTCTGGCTTAATTGCTCAGCCACAGTCCGGCATGATGGGTAACCAACTTATGGCCCAGCAACAAGCAAACACTCAACAGGGAATGCTAACCAACCAGGCCAATCAGCAGAGCATGGTGCAAGTTCCACAAGGAATGGTTGGAGGCCAGTCTGTGGCTCCAATGCCACAGAACCTTGCAGGAGGTCAGCCTATTAATCATGCTCAAGCCATGATGACAGCTCAACCAGGAATTATGGGGAACCAGCAAGTTGCACTATCACAGCAACAGAGGCCTCAGCTGATGATGGGTCCGCAGGGAATGGTTGGATCTCCAGGTCATCCTGGAATCAGGCCTCCCCAGGTCCAATTGACTCCGCAACAACAGAATATTCTGGCCCAACGTATGCTTGCATCTCAGCAGCAGCAGCAACAGCAGCAAAATGTTGCGAAGAATTTGGCCCACCTCCAGCAGCAGCAGCAACAGCAACAGATGGTTCAGCAAAGACAACCAACACAGTTGATCAATCAATCCAGCCAGGAGCAAGGAGGATTCTCCCAACCTTCTACCCCACAGATGGGCTCCTCGCCTTCAGCAGGAAGTATCACACCCCAGCCACAAGGAGCTACAGACAGTCAAAACTCAGGCCCCAAAGAGGGTGGGATCCTCAGCCCTGATTCGAGAACACCACCACAGCAGGGTGGACCCTCCACCCCCAATCAGATGACCCAACTAGGCTCTGCAAATGATCATCAAACGGACATGGGGAGACAGCAATTACAACAACAGCAGCAGCATCAAAACCAGGTTTATATGGCTCAGCAGCAACAGTCAAATCCTCAGTCTGTACCTGAGCCACAAACTGGTTTGATTGGAAACCAACAATCTGTTGTACTTCAGCAACAGCAGCAACAACTTACTCTCCAGAGGCAAGGTTCTCTTAGTGTTGACAAACCTGGTTTGATGGCTATTAAAGAGGAAGGGAAACCAACTGATTTCTTAGCTCAGCAGCAACAGCAACAACAACAAACAGTTCAAAATGCCATGCAGCAGTCACAAGATCCCAGCACGCAGCAGCAGATCATAGGTCAGAACCATCCTGGCCAGCCACAGTCCATTGTGATGGGCCATAGTGCACAGCAACAACAGCAAGCTCTCATGGCCCAGCAGCAAAAACAGCAGGCCATGATGGGCATGATAAGAGCCCAGCAGCAAGGGATGATGGCACAGAGGCCTGCACTTCAACCTGGACAGATCCGCACCCCTATCAACATCCAGGCAATTATTGCTCAGAATCCTCAGCTTCGCAATCTTCCCCCAAACCAGCAGATACAGCACATCCAGGCTATGATTGCCCAGAGGCAGCTCCAACAGGGGCAGATGCTGCGGAT
Source organism: Protonibea diacanthus (assembly GCA_028641955.1). Lineage (NCBI taxonomy): Eukaryota > Metazoa > Chordata > Actinopteri > Sciaenidae > Protonibea > Protonibea diacanthus. Next base: position 13,311,658 of record CM053984.1, read on the forward strand.
GTCAATGGCTCAAGGTCAGCAAGGTCAGTTGAGGTCTCACATACCACCAGGACAGGTGCCACAGGTTGGGCAGCAGATGCCAGGGATGGAAGGCCAACAGATGCCATATGGAGCCATGGGGAAGCCAGGAGCAGTAGGCCATCAACAACAGTCAGGCATGGTAGGCCAGCAACCTGGTGCTGGTGCTGCTCCTCAGATACAGCAGGGGATGATGGTCCCTGGGCAACAACAGCCACAAGTAGGGGAGATGATGCAGCATATTATGAGAGGTCAGGTACCAGTGCCACCTTCTCCCATGGACCATGGCCGCATGGTAAGGCCAACATCTCCGCGTCAGCCATTGGCCAACTCTCCTGGAGATCCACAACGGCACACATTTAATCAAGCTATGGGAATGCGTCCACCCACTCCCAACCAGAACCAACAAGCACTAATAGCTGCAGGCCGCATGCAGGGCTCTCCATCCCATGCATATTCTCCAAGAGGTTCCTTTGGTATGAGCCCAGCCCACCCGGCTTCACCCCATTCGTCCCATGTCTCTTCACCCTCTATAGCTGACAATAGGGCTGGAAGAGGGAGTCCATACAGCCAAGTCAAGGCATCTCCACTCAGGTCACCTGGAGCCAAGAGTCCACTTGATTGTCCAGGACTTAAATTAGAAACTCAGACATCAGGCAGTGAAACATCTCAGACCGCCTCAGTTATCCCCAATGGTCCACAGAAAGGCATGAATATTCATCAGCAACAGCCGCAGCAGATCACAGAGAGCAATGTTCTTCATGCACAACATGGCTCTAGGGCAGGGGAGCTATGCAAGATTACCCTACAGAACATTAAACAGGAACCAAGAGAGGTTCAGTGTGATGGCGTGGCAGAGGCTCACCCTGGGGCTATAAAGCGAGAAGCAACAGGGGAGACTGTTGCTTCTGGGAACAACGCTAGCTTTGTTAATGCTGGAAACATGGCTGGAGACCCTGGAGCTCAAGGCCCTAGATCCGAGACTGGACAGCAACTACTACAGAAACTCTTGAGAACTAAGAACCTTCAGCTCGGCGCTCAGAGGCCTTCTGAAGGCATCCACAACGAGATCAATGGCCACATCAACACAAAACTAGCAATGCTGGAGCAAAAACTACAAGGGACTCCACGTAATATGGAGGTATGTTGTTCTTCAGTGTATATTCATTATTTTTGCCCTCATCATGTTGTTGTTTGTGTAGAAAGAATGTCTCATTAATTTTGTGAACTCTCTCACAGGATTTACAGTCTATAACAAAAAGGGCTCCTGTACAGAAACCAAAGCGTACCAATAAGGCAACTGGAGACAGAGGGCCTAACGCACGTAAGAAGAATAAGAAGGAAGAAGCTGGAAAAAGTGCAGAAGCCCTGATAAAGCAACTCAAACAGGTAAAAGGATTGAAAAAGCTGAATTTCCTAAATGTTTTTTGCCATTGATGTTTTGAGGAGTGCTTATTCATCATTTTACCTCATTTACCTTCCAGGGTCTGTCTCTGCTGCCTCTGATGGAGCCTTCAATCACTGCCAGTCTGGATCTCTTTGCTCCGTTTGGAAGCAGTCCAGCCAATGGCAAAGCCCAGCTCAAAGGATCTTTTGGAAATGCAGTGCTGGACAATATCCCAGACTATTATTCTCAGTTACTCACCAAGGTATAATTCAGCAGCAACATGAACTAATGGCTATCTTTTGCAGACTGACAACATTTAGTTATTGATTTAATGCTACTTTAAGAACAAAGTCTTCGACAGAACAAAGTTGTTTTTATGAAGTTGTTTTGTGCCTTTACAGAGTAACCTCAGTAACCCACCAACACCGCCATCCTCCCTGCCACCTACTCCTCCACCTTCAGTACAGCACAAGCTGCTGAATGGAGTGACTCCTGGGGAGGAGATGTCTGAGGGTCAGAAAGACACCGAACCGGCAGAAGAACCAATGGGTAAACAATGAAAAATTGGCATGAAATTAATGTTTTTCGTGACATTATTCTGCAGTTGTACAGTAATTGGATTCTAAATAACTAATTTTCCCTGCAGATTCTGTTACAGAGGAGGTGAAGAGTGTAGATATTCTTGCCGCTCTTCCCACCCCACCACATAACCAGAATGAGGACATCAGGTACAATACTTTTAAGTTCTTTGTCAACCAAAGTACATAGATTTCTTGTTGCTCAGTGGTTACAACTGTAGGAAATAATATTTTTAACAGGATGGAGAGTGATGACGAGGATGCCCCAGAAAGCATCATCCCGGCATCATCCCCAGAGAGTAACGTAGGAGATGAAACACCGCGTTTCCCTCACCTACGGGAGCCTAAAGAGGAGGAGACTGAGAGAGCAATATCCCCCATCATCCCCCTCATACCTCGCACTGCCATCCCAGGTATTACAAAACATTATAAATGTTCCCTAAAACAACAGTACCATTCTTCATATTTATGCATTTATACATGCTTTGGTGAAATGTGTGCATGTGAACTGATAAAAGACTGATTTCCATATTTTCTTTCAAAGCTTTCCCAGAAACCAAACCGTTTGAAGCAGCTGATAGCAAGGTAGTCTCAACATCCAACCACTGGGATAAATCCAAAAGCAACGAGGTGTCTGTTACCTTCACATTGTCCTCTGCTGCAGCCAAGGTATGAAGCCATGATATCACTGCCCACAGATTGGCCTTTCTTCATCTTCATGCATATTTAACAAAAACTTTAACTGACTTTTTTTCCAGAAACTGAATCATGTGATGATGGCGATGGCTCAGCTTCTTAACATTAGGATGCCAGGTTCTTATGAGGTGACTTTCCCTCCCCAAAACCCTGACATGCCTGGAGCTGATGGAGCTAGGAAAGGACCTGGGCAGTCAGGTATGCATTTAGAGAATTTATAGACCCTGACATACCAAGCCATGCAACATATGTCGCAGTTGGTATGAGGTGCTGTTCAAAAATGCATTTTTGTCATTGCAGTAGAGTGACAACAGTGCTCACTTCTTGCAACATGCAAGAAGTTTATTCGTACATAAATTCATACTTATGTTATTGAGGTCATGTTTTCCAGGGGCTTTGTGTACAAAGGACAGTGCTTCACCCAGTCAGGATGAATGGCTAAGGCAGTTTGATGTATCTCTACCAGGCTGTACATTAAAGAAACAAGTGGACATTCTGGCACTTATTAAACAGGTCAGTCATTACAGGTCTCTTGAGAACTGTGTGAATTATTGATCTTTGTCTTATCGTATACCATGTATTTCTTGAAATCTCATATGTGCCTTCGTCTCTCAGGAATTCCCAGAAAAAGAGGACAAACCGGTCCAGCACTGTTACACAACCAATGTAAGTGACCTGGATGTGCGTCACCTTCCTAGTATACCAGTGGAGGAATCTCCACCCCCCTCACCATCCCCTCCACAACCTCCCCCATCGGCGCCAGTTCCACCTACTGAAGCTGAACCTTCAAAAAAATCAGCTCCTCCATCCCCGTCTCCCCCCAGTCCCACCAACGTCCAGATCAAAACTGAGCCTGAACAGGAAGTTGCTCTTTCTATCGATGCTGCTCAACCAACTGATGTCACAGAGCCTGAAGTTGCTGCTCCAGAGTCGGTCACAGATCCAGAAACTGCCAGTGCAGTTCCAGATCCTACTGCTCCTACTGAAGCTCATCAGAGTCCTGCTGCCAAGGAGGAAGACGAGGCCGTCGATCTAGCTCAACCTCCTGAAGATTCTCCGAACAATGTGGAGTCTTCCCCCAAGGCCATCAAACAGCGCAGGCCTCTCTCCCCTGATGAGGAGGTAATACATCCCAAAGTGAAAAAATGGAAGGGGATTCGCTGGAAGCGTCTTCAGATTGTCATCTCAATACGCAAGGGTGGCTCTAAGAAGGAGAGCAGTCGTGAGGTGTCCGAGCTAATGGAACGCCTTCGCATAACTCTTCGACCAGACAAGCTGCCTCGCGATAAACGTAAATGCTGCTTCTGCCACGAGGAAGGTGATGGAGCTACAGATGGGCCTGCCCGGTTACTCAACATTGATGTGGACCTTTGGGTGCACCTGAACTGTGCCCTGTGGTCCACAGAGGTTTATGAGACACAGGGAGGCGCCCTCATCAATGTGGAGGTAGCCCTGCGCCGGGGATTGCGGACTCTTTGCGCTTACTGCCAGAAGACGGGCGCCACCAACAGTTGCAACAGACTGCGCTGTCCAAATGTCTACCACTTCGCCTGTGCCATCCGGGCACGCTGCATGTTCTTCAAAGACAAGACCATGTTGTGCACCCAGCATAAGCTGAAGGGCCCCAGTGAAGATGAACTCAGCGCGTTTGCTGTTTTGCGGCGCGTCTACATTGAGCGTGACGAGGTGAAGCAGATTGCCAGCATCTTACAGCGAGGTGACCGCATCCACCTGTTCCGTGTTGGTGGTCTCATCTTTCACGCTGTTGGCCAGTTGCTACCCTCCCAGATGGCGAACTTCCACTCACCAACTGCCATTTTCCCTGTTGGCTATGAGGCCACACGCATCTATTGGAGCACACGTCTGCCCAACAAGCGCTGTCGCTACCGCTGCCGTATCAGTGAGGATGAAGGTCGCCCTCTGTTTGAGGTGCGTGTCCTGGAGCACGGCATGGAGGATTTGCAGTTTCGTGACACTACTCCTGAGGGTAAGAACTTATACACTGCTCCTATTTTATGTTACACACAATCCAGTTTAAATAACTCTCTTTAACATTTATTTCATTTAATTTCACCACTTTTCTCTTTAGGAATCTGGGACCGGGTGGTTCAGCAGGTGGCAAAGCTCCGAGATGAATCATCCATGTTGAAGCTGTTCACCGAACATGTCAAGGGAGAGGAGATGTATGGCCTCACCATTCATGCTGTCATGCGTATCACTGAGTCGGTAAGATTACGTAGCAGGAAAAAGTGTCACTTTGTGTCTCAGTTTTTGTCTCCTGTTTGTATTGAAGCCGTTCTCCAAGCCAGTATTCACACATATTAGGGGTTGACTTCTTGGCTTCTTCTGGTCATGTCTTGTATATTTGTACAATTTTGGCAAATATACTTTTCCAGAAATGTAGCAGATTTACATTTCTGGAAAAATATATTCTACAAATATACAAAAAATACTTGGAAAAGATGAAAACAAACCTGATTGATTGTTACAGACTCCAGCAAACCTCACAAGCAGACATGATAGTATACAGAAAGCTTGACCAGACTCAAGTATTGAGACCTGCAGGCTACAGAACCAGAAACCTGCTGTAATATAATGGCTCTTCTGTAGATCAAAGTGCATGATTAACATGATTTGTGTGACTTTGTTGCGTTTTAGTTGCCTGGAGTGGAGAACTGCCCGAACTACCAGTTCCGATATGGCCGTCACCCTCTGATGGAGCTCCCTCTTATGATCAACCCCACCGGCTGTGCTCGCTCTGAGCCCAAGGTCCCCACACAATGCAAGAGGTAAAGTATTGAATAGTATGTATAATAGAAGAGTTTTCAGATGGTTTGTTAATATGTATATAACTCAACAAATGTCCCATGAACCTCGCATTTCATACAAATGACTGGATTTTTTTTTTTTTTTTTTTCTGTTTGTCAAGGCCTCACACTTTAAATAGCACCAGCGTGTCAAAGGCCTACCAGAGTACCTTCACTGGAGAGCTCAACACACCATACAGCAAGCAGTTTGTCCACTCCAAGTCATCCCAGTACCGCCGCCTGAAGACTGAGTGGAAGAATAACGTGTATCTGGCACGATCCCGCATCCAGGGCTTGGGTCTGTACGCTGCTAAAGATCTGGAGAAGCACACCATGGTCATCGAGTACATTGGCACAGTCATACGCAACGAGGTGGCCAATCGGCGTGAGAAGATCTACGAGTTGCAGGTACGGCTGCTGCAAAACACCTCAGTACCAACAAGCTATAGAAACTTTGAGTTGAGTTGTGTGTCAACCATTTCATATTTTCTTCCTCTAACTTAGAACCGTGGGATCTACATGTTCCGCATCAACAATGAGCAGGTGATTGATGCCACTCTGACAGGTGGCCCAGCTCGGTAAGTGTTGATTTGCGATTGCTTGCCTCATTGAAAGCCTCTGACTCTATCCAGTATGTTTTTTTGTTTTTTTTAAACTGACTTAACTTTTTTTTTTCTCCTCTCCAGCTACGTCAACCATTCCTGTGCCCCCAACTGTGTTGCAGAGGTTGTAACGTTTGACAAAGAAGACAAGATTATCATAATTTCCAGCCGCAGGATCCCCAAGGGAGAAGAGGTGCAGTGCATTAGATAAAAGATCACTACTCACACTAACAAATCCTCTTAATTTTACTACCTTTTTTTTAATGCTTTTGAAGTTAACTTTTAAATCTGTGCAGCCACTAACTCTCCCCGTTTCTTAATTCCAGCTGACCTACGACTACCAGTTTGATTTCGAGGACGATCAGCACAAGATCCCTTGCCATTGTGGAGCCTGGAATTGCAGAAAGTGGATGAACTAACCAGAAAGAAAGAAAGAAAAAATGGAGAATTCCCCTCTCACTGGTGCCAGAACACTCCTGCGCCAAAGCCTTTGAATCCTACATAGCCAGTGCATAAGCTGTTCTGAAAGACGTGGAGGAAGCCAGACCTCCGTCATTGAAAGACTAAAGCGTTGACACCTGTAGCCAAAGGTTTGAAGAGCATTAATCAATAAAAGCAACCGACCACCTCTGTCAACAGCAGCTTGATGGTGGGACTAACGTTTCATGTTTGGACTAGTGAATAACCCTTTTCCTCAGCCAAAACCCTTTCCCCCCTTGACTGTTCTCAATAAGCTTACAGTGGCTGGAAAACAATCCTCAACATCTACCAAATGATTCTGACCCTCTGATATCAATACTTGTAGTGCAGAGCTCACCTGGAGCTTCGACAAAAAGCCATTTTAAAATACTAAGAATGAACTAATGATGCATTTTTATGTTCCAAGTCGGACCTATTTCCTGTCCTACCTGACCACACCTCCCCCTCACCTCCCAGAAAAAATAAAAAGGCACTTTCCCATCAAGTCATCAATGAAGACAACACGGATATTTGGCTAGCTAGACAATCTTGATGTGGCTCTGTGTAAGAACTACATGTGATCGATGGAGAAAAAAAAAAAAAAAAAGAGAGATGTAAGTTAATATAAAATTTGAGATGCTATTGATCTGTGGCTCCAGGGGCACCAGATGTTGTGACTGTGTGGAGTCCCAAGGTGGGTTAGTTGGACCCAGTCTACCTCATTGATTTAGCGGGAAGTGACTGCTTTGTATAAAAACTGTTAACTGCTACTGTGGAACGGGGGGGCGGGGGAAGGGGGAATGTTTTTATGGGCTTAGCCTTCTCGGACAAGCAGGGAATCTTAAGCAGCAGGTTTGCTCTATCTACTCTATGCTGATGATGATTTACAATAATGAGCCAACATAATTATTATTCATGAATTGTTTATACAGAGGAAATATATGACAGTTTTGATAAGATATTGCATTAACATCACAATCAGAAGCTTAGCAGGTGTCCTGTATGCCACCAAATCATCCTGGATATTGATGTAGCTTTTTTTTTTTCTTCTTCTTCTTTTTTTTTTTTTTTTTTTTGTTCTGTTTTATTTATGCGTCTCAAAAACCATGTTATTAGCTGTGTGAAAGCACAATAACATCCACCTTTTTTAAGTTGCTTAAAGATAATGGTGTGAGTGGACGGCTCTAGGATCACAGGACACTCGGTCTTCTGACGAAGACAAAGTCCAGAATTAACCAAGTACACATTCGCTTGCTGCTTCACACATCGAAGTTTCCACTTGTTGTAAAACCAGCCGGTGGATGCATGACTACTGTCCCATGAAATGCTTTTTATTCCCCAACAACTCAATCTTCTCACAACTCAACCTTAAACTTTGAATCATGCCTCTTCCTCTCTGTATTATTTAGTGGACTGTTGTTAAACTTTACTGTAGTAAGTCTTCCTCTGCCTGAGTACAGCCTGCAGTGTTTCTACTTCCCCCTGTAGTGTGCTTTTCTAGTGCTGGTACTGTCCTCTCGAGGCTGGACTGATGGCAGGGAAAGACTTATTGGAAAAAAGGGCATTTGTTTTCATTTCTATGTAAGATGAATGAAAAAGTCTTTAAAGGGAGCTTTACTAAAAACTCCACCTTCTCATACTACTTTGTTTCCTCCTTCCCCTAACCTAAGACCTCACATGATTTAAAAATGCAAAATTGTACAAACTGTATATATAGTATATGCATTAGGGGACAGCAACTCTTTATCCAGCCCCTTTGTAATCAATAAAGTCAAAAGTGTAGAGAAATAAAATTGAAAAAAAAAAAATCAACCACTGGATATCATTTTAACAAAGATAAAGCTGTATATAAATATAAATATATGTAAAATGGCAAACTAATATCTTTATGTATATGAACCAGAGTGTTTTGCATTTACCTGTTTTTCTATTAGTGTTTTTGCTATAAGCTCTCAGAGACAAGTTTGTTAAAAAATAGGTATGAGAAAATGTCTGGTCTTCTCCAATCAATTGCGACGAGAAGCCAATGTGATTATAAAACTGTTTGGATTCATGTGGAGGGTCGTTAATTAGACATGAAAAATCACTTCTTGCGTAAAGCAGTACAATGGTGCATAGCATTTGTATTTATGTAATATTGTTCGTGTTTATTTTTTTTTTTTCTTTTTATTTATGCTACTGCTTGTTGATTACCAAAACCTGTCCCTTAATCGGTCACAATTGGATTAATATACTCTTGAATGGAAAATCTTGAACTCCCTAGAATATCGTTAGTGTTTTTGCTTTTTTATATCTTCCCTATAGAAGTGAATGTGTTGGTAAACCTTGTGAAATGGTTACTTGGCCTAATGTATGTTATGATGTAATACTCAAAGTTAATCCCATACTTAACCTGGTAAGGAATTGCACTCTCATAGTATAAAGGAGAACTTCTCTAAAAGTGGTAGATATTGATCAAGTATCCGAAGCAGTGATATATATATTTTTTGGTATGTTTCTATTTCAAGGGAAGACCATGACGAGACATTATGCCGCTCACTGGATTTTAGCCTGAATAATTTTTAACTTCTCTGAATCTTAATTTAAGTTCTCTGCATATCTTATAATTTAATAAAGTTTGCTCAAATTGAAGGTTTTTTTTAACCTCACCTACTTTTTAAAAAGATGTTGCATCTGTACAGCAGAGATACTTTTAGGGAATATGAATAAATATAATGATCATTTTTATTGTATGTGGCATGTTTTGTATGGATATTATTTTGAATTGTACATATTTTTTTCAGGACGCCAGAGGTTGCATCTCTTTATATACAGCTTTCCCACTCCCTTTCCCCTTCATCTTATTTCTTTGTCTGCTTTTGTTTCTTGTAAAGGAAAATAAAATGCATTTTAAATATGAGCTCATTTTTCTTCTTTCTGACTCAAGACTTCAAGCAGCACTGACGCTGAGCATGAAGGTTCATTCTTGACCTTGGAAATCAAATTAAACGCACAATATATAGTCATGGCCTTCATCAGCGGATAGAGCTTGAAGATGGTTGTTGTACAGGCAGCGTTGTGGTTGGTACAGTAGCACTAGTAAAATGCTTGTAGTTTTGATTGTGATGAACTGGTGACCTATCCAGGGCGTACCTCAGTCCCATGCAGAGAATAAGCAGTTATGGAAGGATAGTGAATACTGCATGTGATTAAAAAAAAAAAGGCAGTTTAGAGCCTATGAAGCTTTTTATGACTCCACAAAATTGCCTGAAGTGATGTTACTTTTTATTTTTAAACTTGCAGTCTTCTGATGATAAATTGCTGAGGCGTAGAGTTAGAATTAAGTTTACCAGATCTCATCTTCTCATCTCTTCTTGAGGGTGAATAAACCACTAGAAGACAGGAAAAGACTCAAACTACTTAAGAGTTCCAGCCCTGCCCTTAACTGTCCCCTAGACTCCATAGAGCAAGTCGGGGAGAAGAGGATACCAGCAGGTCTACCACAGGTCCTTCATTCCAACAGCTGTCAGACTCTTTAAACATGACTTAATAACTGTCTTCAACATGAACTTTTTTTCCTATACAGTTCATATTTATGAGTCATTTCTCATTCACTTTGTATACGAGCTGTGATAAGTGAATTTCTGCAGTGTGGGATCTTATAACAAACCCTTTGACAAAAAGACAAATGGGGCAATGAATAAAAAAAAATACAGTTTTAAAATGTCTATGATGAGCATAGAAAAAAAATGCTTTTAAGAAATCTATGAACATAACTTGAATGGTGTGTAAGGTTGTAAAGTTTGTTACCCTGTGTCAACCTTGTGACTGCTCTACAAACAGGAGCAGCAGTTGACAATGCAAACACTGTATAACATTTCAAATGAGCACAGTTGAAGTCACAGATATGAAAAAGAGGAATTTATTGTATATCATCTATATACACTTTTCAACTAATTCTGAAAAGATTTTGCACAACATGATTTGAAATCTTGAAGTATTACTTATGAACAGGATGTCTGATGGTCATATACCCATGGCAACAAACCAAACATGGACAGGAGTGTTTTAACAATTTTGGTTCAACTGACAGCAGCCTCCCATTTTCCCCCTCCCGTCTCTGCTTTCAAAACGATCTGTCTGCTGAACTTCTACCCATGTTATCAGTAGCAGCAACATTTCTGGGGTACACAGCCAACGACCCAAACAAGAAAATTAAAAAAAAAAAAAAATTAAAAAAAAAAAAAGGAACCTGGTAGGAAGAGGGGAATACAAGTCTTAGATTCATCTACCTCAGTGCAGAGGACCCAGTGTTTGAGACAGCATGCAAAATGGATACTAACATGACATATGGATTCTGGATCAAGTGATGACATAACTAACATTAACTAAAGTCCACATGGACATAACAGTGCAGAGCCCAATGGTGACAAATGTCAGTGTAATACTTTCATAGTTTTGTCTGCAGACAGACTCGAGGCTGCAGACAACAAAGTAGAATGAAAACATGCAGTTTCACTTTACAGCATGTCCGTCTTTGAAGGTAAAACATCTCAACTACTTTTCACATCTAACCATATGTTCCCTGTGTGTGAACTGTCAGCAGCTGTCTGTTTTTTTTTTCTGAATAAATAGCCATTGGCAGTATCAGAATTCAAGGTTACATGATGCTCCTAAATATTCCAGTGTCTATGAGAAAGAGATGTCACCTCGGAGGACGTGTGTGTGGGAACAGATCTGCATTACTGAGCTCTGAAAAGAACTCAACAATTATACATAAAAAAAACAAACAAACAAAAAAAAAAAAACACAGAAGTTTAAGCAGAAATGATCTGGGATCAGTAGTACCACCAAACTGCCATAAGAGGAGCAAGTTAAACAAATTCCAACAGATGACACAGTCTATTTCCTGGCACAGTTAGAAAACCATGCAGACAGATCAAACAACAGACTTCTGAAAGTACCATTCAAGCAAAAAAAAAAACAACAAAAAAACAAAAATCACTGTTCCAATGTCACACCGGTGCTTTGTGGCATAAAAGGAAAAAAAATATGCATGTTTTATATACAAAAATCATATGTACCCATCATCAGTAGTGTCTAATGTCAAAGTCAAAAGAAAACACCCATCATGATGTCTTTACACAAAACACAAAAATATATTTAAAAAAAAAACAAACTGTATTTTTTTCATTGCCATTTCATACGCCTCTTATTTGCTCAGTGTGCACGATGTCATTGCCTGTCACCAACGGGGGGGTTATGGCAGCACCCATGTTTGCACCCAGTATGTTATTGAATGAATGCGACAACCCCCCTGAATCGAACGTCTGAAAGTTGGTGAAGACTTGGACTGAACTACAATGTTAAGTTTTCATGCCAAAGACTCTTGGCTTGTCACATCTCATCTCACAGTGTTCATCAATATGAAATAAAAACTATCAACAAATAAATAAAAAGGTAAAACCATCCCAAACATTATATCCCTGCCACATTTCAAACTAACACCAGGACTGGACCACATCCGTTATGTGATACCTGCAGGTCTCACACATGATGAGGAAGCTACAGTTGAGTGCAACTAAATTCTGTTTGTAGGATATTCAAGTGAGGGATTAAAAAGCTAAGTCTGGCTGTTCATGCTTAATTACCAAATGTCCCATTACTGGTTTTTGTCTAATGAACTACAGCGTATGCCAGAGGACATCTTAGTGTCTTAGAAACATGCTTGTAGTCCAGACACCTTTCTCTCTCTCTCACACACACACACACACATACAAATGGCTAGAAACAGTGCTTCAGCCTCTTTCCCCCTCTCTCTCTCTCTCTATCACACACACACTCACAGCAACAGAACGTGATGGCCAACAGAAAATAAAGTGTTATTATTTTTAAACTTAAAACCCACAACCTTCGTGACTCTCCTGCACAAGGTCAGTCAGTCATGGGACAGATTTCAGAGAGGTAAAAAAAAAAAAGATCAAAACACAAAAATCCCGTCACTGTACAATAGTAATAATTCCTGCCATGGGAAATGAAAACAATAAACAAATGATTGTGTTTGATGATATTAACAGTGGTAGTGCTGTAGTGTTGTGGCCCATGGAGAAGGGGGGAGGGGGGGGGGGGGTCGAAGGTAAAAGGGGGGGAGACACGGAGGGACCGAAGGGAGGCGAGGGTTTTGGGGGCGGGGCGGACAAAAGTCAGGATGGGAAGGGTGACTCAGTAGTTTTGGCTAAAAAGGTGAGGTAGGCCTCGTCACAACTTGGAGTGTGGCTTTAAAACTGGCAGGGTTTTCATTTGCAGTCTGTCTTTAGTGTTTGTTTCCTATAGGACTGTGGTCTGGTTGTGCGTCTCCAGCACGCCTTTTTTTTTTTCTTTTCCCCCTAAAAAAACGCCACCAGACCGCTCACATCTTGACGTCCTCCTCCACGCTGAGCTGAGACAGGGTCTTCTTAATGCGCAGGGCCGTCAGTCTGGCTGCTCCGTTGGCGTACCAGCACTCCCTCATGATCTTTCCCATCACACGCAGCGACTGCAAGAAGATGACACATTTTAACACAAGATAGTTTTATAGGATATATGGTAACTTTGGATTAATATAATTTATTTAATACTCTGACACATTAAAGATTTAGAAATTAGCCATTAGTCCATATATAAGTGCTTATATAAGTGCTTTACTACCCAGCTGCTTTTCTATACAGTGTGTATATTTAGAAAACGGCCAGTGCAGCTGTCGGTGTTTAGTCTATATAGAGTGAGAATTACCTCGTAGCTCTGCCACCAGTTGGGCACATTGGGCCTCAGTTTCTGGTCACACACCACCTTCCTCATCTCCTCTATGGAGGGATCAGAGGGCACGAGGTCGTAGTAGGGCAGCTGGTACTCCTCGTGAATACCTGCAGCACACAACAGAGAAGCCTTCTCAGTATCTGCTTTCAAGCTCATGTTCATTAAACGCATCCATCAACATCAGCTGCTGTTCCTAGACTTTACCTCCTGCGTTGCAGCGCCGTGCAATCTCCCAGTACACCAGGCCCAGCGCGTAAATGTCAGCACACTTGAAAGAATCAAAGTGTTTCATGTTGATGGTTTCGTCCAGGACTTCTGGAGCCATATACCTTTGGTGGACACAAATGCAAACGCATTGAGTAAGCAAAGAGGATTTTTAATCATATAGGGGGTAAAATTCACAGACTTTTACTTTTACTTACTGACTTACTTAGTTATTCAAATCTAATAAGATTGAAGGTTAAAGGAAGGAAAAATATTTTGGGATAATACATGCCACTGATCAAAAGGTTTATTTTTTAAGCCACTACAGGAGAAGAGAATTATTTTCATACAGTTTTCTATTTGTACATATCTTTGCACATATTTAACTTCTTTGCACAGGTTTAATTAATCTTACAGGTTCATTTTAATGTATGTTTGATGTACGTTTATGCTCATGCTGCTACTGGGTGCTTGAATTTACCTTGGGATCAATAAATTACATTAAAATATTGAAAAAAAATACACTTTTCAGAACTATTTCTTCATTTCAGGATAATAAACATTTACTTATCTTTTACATTTACTTATCTTATGTAGACTGTCTGGAGACAGTCTGGAGACAGTCTACATTTTCATTGTAGGTTATTACTTTTTGACTTTTCTACTCTCCTTATTGCGTCCTACTGAAGATGGAAACAATTAAAAAATGGCAAAGATATAGCAAATAAATTTATTCTACATTTTTTTTTTTATTTCAAAGGGTGTACAATAACCTTTTTGTATCTCCTTGATTTACAACAGGACAGTGTTGAACGTGATGGGATCTTTTCTCTTGTTGACAATCAGAAAAATACAGACTGTTCTCAGACATAGCCTTCGAAGACTCCCTGTTGTATATTATATTATTATACCCTTTGTGCGCTTACCAGTGAATGAGTATGGAAACATTTACCTCTTAGTGCCCACGCGCTGATTCGGTGCTATATCGATTGTGTCTGTGATGGACTCGTGGCGGACTGCCAAGCCGAGGTCAGCTATGGCACACATGTCGTTCTTCTTAACCAGGATATTTTTAGACTTGAGGTCACGATGAGCAATGCCAGGCTTACCTGCAGGAGAACACATCATTATATTTGCATCAAGAGCTCAGCAGAAATAGCACATGCTTGCTGAATGTAAATAACTACTGCGTGCGCATTTGTTTATTCGTTGCGTGCTGCATTTTAACATGACAGGTCAGCTCACCCTGAGTGCCGAGGATCTCCATGTGTAGGTGTGCCAAGCCGCTGGCAGCTGACAGTGCCAGTTTGATCATGCCCTCGATGGTGACAGAGTAGCGGTTCAGGTAGTCAAAAAGAGAGCCGTGCTCGTGATAGTCTGACACCAGCCATAGTTGAGTCCATGTGCCATTGTCTGCAAGTAAACAAACAACAAGAGTCAGAGAGCACACATGGTATTAAATTCACTCAATTAATGGAAAATGTGCTTTAACTAAAACTGAGCTGTGCAATTTCTAAACATCAACTAGTTTAAAGTGGAACTCTTCCCCATCTGCACCACCTTATCATTTTACTCTGAAAGGACTTATTTTAAACAAACAATACTGCTCTGATTGACTTTCCTGGATAAATGCCTGCGATGTTTATGTCAAGTGTCCACAAACGTCCTCACCTTTATTGTCTGCTGCAATGAATCCTAGGATGTTTTCATGACGCAGCATGATTGTCTGGTAGATCTCTGCTTCTCTGAACCAGGAGCGCTCCTCTCTGGATGAGAAGATTTTTACCGCCACATCTCCTCCTCTCCACTTCCCCCTCCACACCTCCCCAAAGCGACCCTTTCCTATTATCTCCTGTAGCACAATGGTCCTAGCCACCGTCCGCTGCACAAACAGGGGCAAACCTGCGGGGGGCAGTAGAGAGATAAAGAAAAATTTAGCCAGCGCTCTCAGCAGACTTGTTTCAGCAGTGGTGGAGTAGTGGTGGAGTAGTGGAAGTGCCCTCAGCTGATTGTAGGTCAGGAGCATTTTCACTAAGTGCTGCAACTGAATAATCATTAATTTGCATATTTATAGAAGACTATTCTGCTACTTTGTCTTGCTGATAAGAAATAGGTACTGAAGAAAATGTGTTTTCAAGGCAGGCAGCATGTACTGACCAGAGCCTGATCCGGAGGTGGACATGTCATAGATGAGGTCCTGCAGGGTCTTGTCCTTGGCCAAGTACAGATGGTCACAGGAGGGGTCCTCTACCTCCAGCCTTTGCCTGTGGCTGTAGGCCCTCTGGTGATACTGGAACAGGAACACGCCAACCATCAGGAGCACACAGAGAAGAAACACCGGCCCCGCGATGACCGCCACCAGCTCCACTGGCCCCCATGAGCTTCCCGGGCCTGACCAGTCCACCTCCCTTGTTGGGACTAGGAGATGGAGAAGCAGAGGCGATTAGTTTGAATTTTACAGACTGAAATTAAACTGAAAGAGCTCTGATGTGTAATGACAAAGAGCCTCACTGGGGACTTTCAGGTCAATACTGTTGCAGTAATCTTCGTAGCAGCAATGTGTGTTGAGCAGGCCTTCAGCGCTCAGACAATAGAAGGGTTGTCCAGGGGGAACCAGGTTGTCCCGGTTGATACAAATCCGCACATGTTGCTCCTTCCCCTGGATGTTGTATGTGGAGGCCATGCAGGCGCCATCTGTCTCGCACTCATAGCCCGTCTTCTCACAGTTTGTGCAGTTACAACGGAGTGCTGTAGGAAAGGACAGACAGTTAATTAGTAACAATTCATCAAGATTAAACCACAATGTTAAAAAAAACAAAAACACTTTTCACTTCTCTGTTTTGTACAGCAGGGGGCAAGCTAACCCCACAGCTTCAGCACAGGATGTAAAGAGTGTAGTGTCCCATTCAGTTGTAGGCATTTTGTGACGTGCAGACACCAAGCTTTGAGTTAAGCAGCAGCAGCCAGACGGCCCCGGCGGCCCTGAAATCAGATCCTTCACTGCAGATGAACCCAAACACGCAGGGTGGAGACGGACCTGCCCAGTGGGACAGACAAAGTGAAACCCAACAAGGGGAGAGGGCTCCTGCCAAATCCCCAATGCAGCATTCTGCTCCATTCCTCTCCTCTGTCTTTCTCACACTGACACAGAGAGCTGCCACTGTTTAAGCTAATGAGACAGGAGTTTTATTAAACACAGCACACTCCTGCGCGGGGACCTATTAAAGCCGACACAATGGAACTCCTGCCGGCACCGTAATAAAACTACGGTGGTCCATCTACACACTCAAATGAGGTCAGTACCAGAAAAGTCCGCACAAATCTGCCACATCTAAAACAACCACAGTCGGTTGGGCAACCAAGAGAGCAAGAAACTGCAAACTGATTAGATTTAGAGTGAAATGTGATTTTGAGTCATAGCACACATGCTTCTCATTTAGAGTAAGGTCAGCACAAAAGGCTGCTTCCAAGGTTCTCTACAAATAAAACGGAGTGTAACGCAGCACCGGGCAAGGCTAGATGGTTGTGGGACTAGTTTTCACATGGGAAAAAAACACAGGGAAATCCAATTGAACCCGTGTCGGTGGTAAATGACAAACTGTCTGACTGATAACAGGGCGGCTGTGAGCATGGCGTGACAGTTTCAGAGCTGATCCTTGTTCAGAAAACAAAAGCTGGACTCTCAAAGACTAATCGCTGTGGACTTAGTGAAGACCACTGTACCAACAACACAGGAGGAGACCCAAAGCGGAGAGGAATTTCAATCCTTATTCTCTTGCAAAAAAAAAAAAGAAGCGGCTCAGCATCACTTGGAGCACTGACAATGCTGGCCTGGAGGAAAGAAAAGATTTTAAGAGTGGCAAGCTTCCACTAATCCCCTATGTCTTATCCTAAGGCTTTCTTTGACCAGATGAGCTCAGTGATCTTCCCTGTTTGTACCAACTTGGGTCTCTGTCAAAAGGTGTCAGCAGATTTTAGCACATTCTTGAACCAACGGGGTTGTCACATGATTAGTCTTTTGTTCAGTACAGTTCAGTTTTTAAAAAAAAAATACAAAACATGACTGATACACTGATTGCGTCACGCCAGCGTGTTAACATCCAAATGGCTAAAACCACAAACGCTGGTGTCATAGGAGTGATTTCCATTCAACGGATCTCTGGGAGGTTACGTTCTGTGTGGGAACATTTTTTGCATGTAGCGTGTATATGCAGATGTGTCTATGCTTGTCCACTGAGTGGTAACTGGAAATGTGGAAGAACATTTTCAGTAATATTTCTCATCTGTTTAGTATTTGCATATGTGTGTGCGTGTGTGTGTGTGTGTTGCTCTCCAGGAGGCGAGCGGGAAAGTGGCAGGAACTCTTGGCGGAGTGTGTCCAAATTCACTACAGTTCACATGCAGATGGAATTTCCTGCAGATTACACAGAGGTGAAGCCGGCTGGGTCTGATAAAGAAAAGAGAAAAACAAGCCTTGTGCCACGTCTAATCTGCAACATTAATGGAGCAAATAGTTTTCGCAAAATAAAACAGATGTCAGGAGTAACAGCTGTACGTTTGAAAGCTGGAGGACACTCGATATCCATCATCCAATTCAGACAACTTGAATCCCTCCTTCCATTAAGCTCATCTTTTTTTGCCTGATGTTTACTGCGTCTCAGTGAAATAAATCAATCAAATCTTCAGCTAGTGAGTCCAGACAGGATTTGATCAATCCATCCTCAAAGTAAGAGTGACTTTTTAAGAAAAAAAACATACCATAAGAAAAACACTTTTTCCACATTACATCACACTGTTAGAAGCTAGATTTAATGCCCAAGTTTTCTCATGAGAAACGGGAGGCCATAAAAAAAAAAGTCTTACCACATACATACAGCAATAAATGATCACAGCGGTCTGATAAGGACACCATGATCTGACATGAACAGGCGCATCCATCATGGAGACTCTGTGTGTGGCAAGACAGATGGTCCGCAGACATACAGACAGAAGCTCAGGAAGGAAACCGAACATGGCTGAAAACACACACATTCCCCCTCTCGAGTCGGCCGTGGATGGTTTGTGGTCTACCAAGAGTTTGGTTTGTGGCGAGTCTTCCCTTTCGTTAAAGACTACCTTGTGACTGTGCCATATGTAGTCTTCCACACAAACAAGTTGCGACACTCTGGGTGGTCAGTATAGAAACAGAAAATCTTGACACGATATGTAATTCTATATACTGATAGAGAGAGAAACCATTTCTAGATAAAATAATGTGATCCTGTTACCTCAATACGGAACAGATTATGGTAATTTATCACTCTGAAATAAAACAGTTCTGCTCACTGTTTTGCAACATTGCCCATTACAACCAGAAATATGACAGGGATAACTCTTTAAAGCTCTACTGGCTGACAAATCACTCTTACACCACAGTATACATCATCAAAGCACCCACTGGCCCAGCAATATTTCACCCAAGATCAAACAATGTGAAACCACCAGAAATAAAAATGTAAATTTAAAGTGAATATCATGGCCGGGCACTGTGAATAGGTAAATCAAAAAATGGCCTAAGAAACACTGGCACACCAGTGTTTAACCAAATGCCATGTTGTTTGCACAGTGCTCTCCATATCTCACTGAATTCAGAGCTTAAGTGTTACCACGCTAAACTTGAAGGAATAATATCAAGCCTAAATACACATGGATCTGAGTACAGGCCGGGTGTGTGTGTGCGTGTGTGTTTTTTTGTTGTTTTTTTTTGGAGTGAACTCTGCTCTTGTATCCACATAATTGGTGGTCTTTACACTGGTCCTTTGTGTGGAGATTAAGACGACATGAGGAGGGATTGGACTGGCCCTGCGCGAACAAAGAGCAGAGTGGAGTGGGGGAGCGCACTTCTGCGTGGAGCAGCGTGGGGGGATGGGTGGTGCACACAGGGGACAGACCAGGGGTAAGAGTAACAACCCCCGATGTTTAGGGGGCTGCTCTGGGCCAGACAGGATGGGGGCTGGTCCCAAATTGGGCAGGACAATATGCAGGGGAGGGGGGCAGGGTATAACGAGCGAGACTTACAGGGCCCCCCAGCTGCGACTGAGGTCTGCCCAAGTGACCAGCTGCGACCGTCATTAAAACCCAGTCTAGACTTTGACTTAAAGGAGGGAGTAAATAACAGGAAAAAGGGAACAGTGGAAGAAAGAGGGGAGAAAACAGTGCAAAGAGCAACTCCTTTGAGCTGCTAGTGTGTGAAGTTCCTATCATTCCCTTCATGTCGAGACAGGAAATGGCAGACACAGTGAGGAAGGGATTAATAAAACATTGTTGCCATAACCAGCGTCGCCTTAACTTGGAACTGACTAAAAACCACAGCATAGTCCCATTCCAAACACCTTCACACATCAGCCTTGATGACCGTGTTTTGTGTGTGTACACTGGTGTTGTTCAGACCTACTCGTGCGGAGCAACCCTGTCAAAACAGAGGTGAACTTTCTAATATTGTAAGATGATAAAGTCTGTGGAAAATACTCTAAGCGTGCTCGGCACAGGGTGGCGGGGGGTTACACAAACACAGCAGGGTTTCTGGGGGCTAAGCGACGCAGACAGACAGTCGGTTCGTGCGTGTGCACGGGGAGCAGAGCACCATTACCAAAATGCACTGGCTGAAATTAGATCCATACAGATACCAGACTGAGAGCTGATCAAGACAAGCAGACGCCACCAGACAGTGTGAGTGCAAACACACACACACACACGGGCGCATGCACACATACACGGGCGCATGCACACACACCACAACTGTGTCCTAATCAATGCTAGGGGAAGGAGGAAAGTCATTACCTTTGTCTGCATCTCAGGGTCAGATTACTGATCTGATTCTAAAGTGAAGTCTCTGGGGCTAAGGATGCTTCTACTATCTCTACCAACCACCAACCTCTAGGCTACATCCCATCCTGTCTGCCTGTCCGTCTGCTGCCCCGGATGAGCTCAAAGGCGCACAAGTGTGAGCACAGGTTCACTTTGGACTGCTGCTCAGATGTTGGTTCTATAACACCAGGTATGTTTCAGTACTGTGGGCCAATGCAGCTACCACGTGACTTAAAACCCCTTCTCAGCATTAGCAGACCAGAGACTTAACAATTACTCGTTTTTTCTGTCTCTCTACAACTGTTGAAAAAGTTTTAGGATACTCTGCCAACAATTAGAAATGTTATTGAGCCTGATTACAGTTTTGGTACAGACCACACAAACCTCAAGTACCAAAAGCTGGCATCAAATTTCTGGTCATGTTTGTGATATTTCTAACTTAATCTGTGAAAAAATACTAGAAACAGTACTGAACCTGTGGTAACCTGTGTAGGAAAAAAATCAAACATACCCAACTCCAGCGGCAGCGTATGAAGTCTCCGCATTGCACACTACCATCTTTTACTAAAGTTATGTAATGGGACATTACATGTCTTGGGATGTATAACTATCGTCTAAATAATCAACAGAAACCCAATAGAATAAAAATATTTCACGAAAGACAACTGACTGTAAGTCAAGAATGCCACTTTAAAACAAAAACTTTACAGTGTAGGTAATAATGCTATGCTGTTTAATGTGGAAAAAAAAAAAAAAAGATGATTATCTATTGTTATTTTGCATACAGTCTGTAATCAGATAATGCTATGACACCAAAACAACTTGATCTGGTTACTATCATCAAACAGCCCAACACAAACGCTGTGTTCATGCAGGAAATACACAGCAGCTGCCTGACGCTTTCTGCCACATTAATATTGAAATGATATGCTCTTAATCAAATTATATTCAGTACACAAAGACAACTTTTCATATTGGAGTTTACAGCAAGTATGATTTTTTAACAGTGAGTGAAACACACTCTCATGGCGCCTTGACAAAGGCACAAGACAGAGGTGTAAACGGTACTTTGTAAAGTAAGCAGTTAATAAACACCCACGCTTTATTCACTCAGTGAAAGGCTTCTTACGTATTGCCCTACCCTGGATCATACCAATCACAGCAAATAGTTGTCGGAGACGTATTGCAGAAAACTTGACAAGTAGACTGCACACCTTCCAGAAGAAAATTACTAGGCTGAGCCGGTCTAATCTACATACCATCAACAGCCAAAAAAACAAATCAAACACCTCTACAAAGAGACATGTAATGGAGGGAGGGTGTCAGGTTTAGCCCTATAGACATGAACTCAAATAGCTACCAGGTCTGTCTGGGTGTACTGTGACAATAACAACTCTATTTCTCAGAGTACATTTACGGTATGGCACAGAAAAGAAGATGCAACCTCACCACCGACACAAATGCTACTTTAAACAAAGACGTGTTCTGAATAAATTAACAGCATGGAGAAGTGGGCGACCGAAGGTGAAATTGCTGGCTATGCGGTGTAGTAGTAATCCCTTGTGGTCCAACATCAGTAATGGCGGAGGTGGGTCAGTTGGAGGCTACGCTGTCTGCTGTAGCAATTAGGGCTCCGTGCCTCCGGAGGTCATTAACCACACTGGTCATTATAGGGGGAAAACTAGACCACCCCAGACCTGACCTGACCCTGACTGGCTCTGTGCCACATTATGGAAACTGTTAGTAAACACAGATTTCTAAAAAGGAGGAGGTGTCTGAGCCAGGGAGTAACCTGAAATTGTATACAGCGGATGTGCAACTTAATTTGATCATAATTTAGCTGCAGGGATACAGCAGCCAAAACATCTATCTATCTATCTAGGACAGGCCTCAACAACTGCTACACATTTAGAGAAAAAGAAAAACAACTTTCTCCTTTTCAAGCTTAAGCCAGCTGGAAATACTACCACCCCCACCCCCTGTCCAAACTCTAGTCTCTTTGCAAACACACCTTTGAACCCAATAAGTTTCTACCTTTCTACGTACATTCCCCTTGCTCTGATCTAATGGGCAGGTGTACACATGTTCCAATCTGACTAGCTCATGCCTCCCCCCACATCAAATTTGACATTAAACAGCACCTGTAGCAGAGTTTAGTTCTGCATGGGCCGTTCCCAGAACAAGTTGAGCAGTGCGGACTTTTGTTTCCAATCATTTCATTTTACCCAGAGCCACATCGGGGAGTGATAAGACTGGTGTAGTCATGATAGTCTGAGGAATGGCTACTAAAAATGACTGCAGCACTAAAGAGAGGACTTCATTTAACCAAAAAGGGCCACGGTAAAGCTTTTTTTCAGCACCCTATGGTGGCAGTGAGTAAGTGAAAGCAGAAGTGGGACCACAGATAACAAAGTACAGATTAAATTCTGATAAAGCACCAGGCCTTTTATATGACAGAGATAGAGAATGGAGAGGGCGGGAGGAAAAGAGAATGAGAGGGACGCGCCCTACCTCACGGCAGTGTGGTTGACAGTGCCCATATCACATTGCTATTGTGTTCAATGCACCCGGGCAGACTGTGTCACACAGGCATGTAATGCCCATAACACCAGTGACTTCTAATTCTTATGAAGTCAACAACACACGAGTGATTCATCAAACCCGTGAGTAAAAAGGGTATTCTCACAAAAACATACTACACATGCCTGGAATCTGTAGTAGTGTAGCTACATTCAGGTTTGTCTGGTTTCAGTGCTCGCATGGTGTAATCCATTATATGGTGTGAAACCATGGCTCCAGACAGACTTGTGGGCCCCTCACACGATAGACCCCGCCAGCTGGACAAACCCATCATCACCCCCTGTCTGCTCAGGCCACACACACCCACCCGGCCCCCACCCTTTCCCCTAACACATTACTGTTAATGTTGGAGTAACCCAGTCAAACAAACTGACCACTCAGGTGTGATCGTTTTTCCTAGCTTGCCTTATATGAACCGATCAACCTTTGAAGCGGGGGTGGAAATACTCATGTGTTTCTTGGAAGGGTGACTCAAGTGCAGTACACCGCATACGCTTTAACAGATGACAATGCAGTCAGGATATTTATTCTGGCACACAGAGTTGAATTTTGTCTTTTTTTTTATTACTTAGTTTATCTGACAGGCGGCAAGTTGGAACAAGATACCGCCTTGAAATTCAGAGATTAGGAGAAGAGAGAGGGGGGAAAAAAAGTTAGTTTGCAAAGACATGTTTGTGTCTGAATTAAATCCCAGTGTGAAAGTGAGGTGTTTGGAGCAGGCGAAGTTGAGTAAACATGCTGCAGAGGCAAACGCAAACAAGTTCAGAGCAACATACGCTCAAGTTGAAGCTGTGGTGTTGGAGCTGGGTATCAGCTGCTCCAAGCAGACAGGGAGGATTCAGGCTGAAGCAGCCCCATAACTGGCGCCTCAAAGGGACCCCACTTGCCACATTTCCATCACAATGAACCCAGACTTCAACTCTGACTTCTGTCTGGGATGTCTGAATACACGGCTGTTGTCACCCTATGCCAGCATTCACTTTCTGCTGGAGGCCACTAAGCAGCCTTTTCACTCCTTACAAATGGACAGCAATGGAAGAGCTGCCAGTGTTTACTCTCAAAAAAAAAAAAAAAAAAAAAAAAAACACATTTCATGCACAAAGTAGGTTAGGCCTTCATTCAGACACCCTCTCTCTCTGCTCCATCCAGCAAGGTACACAACATGTGACCAAACTGTAACTGACCACAGTGCAATGATAGCAGGCTGGTTAAACATGTGCAGAGTGTTGTAGCCAAGCAATTCAGTGATAATCAGTCACAAGCCAACAGGAGATTGTTTTGTAAATATGTTAGCACAAACAGCGATAGACAACTTCAGCACCGACAGCAGGCTGTTGGCTTATTATTCACCCATACACTACACTAAAACAAATCAACCTCCTGTGCTGTGAGCTCACAACAATTAGCAACAATATTCAACTTTAAACACTTCGTTATCCAGTTAGCTAGCCAACGTTAGCTGGCGCATTAGAAACAAAACAGCCCCACCATGTTGTTGTTGTGGTTCAGCTACTTGCTCGGTGTTAAATACCGACTATTAACACGTCGGTTTTTGTCAGTGGATAAAACTCACAACCGACCGCACACACACAAACAAACACGACTTTTGGCTCGGGCGAGCAGCAACCGTCGTCTCGAGGTCGACGGTTAGCTAAGATACGGTTAGCCAAATCCCTGATACAGAGCGCCATGACGATGAGCGACAACAGGCGATGCCCAGTCCAGGAAAACACATCGAGACAAAAGCCGGAGAGGTGCTCAGCTGAAACTTACCATTACCGACAGCCACCAACCCGAACAGGGCCAGCAGCGTTAGGGCAATTTGTTTTAGAGCCATTTCTTCTGAATTCCCATCTCTCCGCGATGAAATGCGTCCGAAGTGTGTCGTTATCAACACGAGCAGACCTGAAACACAACCACAGTCCGACCGCACACACCACACCGCCAAATACTAGCCAGCCAGCCAGCCAGCCTGGCGAGTGACGTGTTTAAAGGGGTGTGTGCGTGCATGTTTAAAGGAGAGGGCTGCCTGCCTGCTGCATGTCCCCCCTCTGCCACCGAGGTCAGGGCTGTGTGCTGTAAATACAAAGGCTGGTGAATTACAATCATCCAGTCTTATCAAAAGACAGCAAAATATATACAGAGAGAGAGAGAAAAACTGTGACTGCACCTCTGTGTTATCGGCTTATCTTCTATTTAGTATGTTTTTGTTGTTTATGTCAGATTAAACGCCGCACAGATTTAGTGCATATGTGGTCATATGCAATACAAATTTTATGTTCTTATTACCTGTATCTATTTTATAAGCGTTTATATCCCAGCATTGGTTGATAAAGATTTTATGGATGATTGAATTGCACCTTTAACCTTGATTGAGGTCATTACTTAAGACTGAATGATCTATTTGAAACAAAAATGTCTTCAGGAAGCAAACTGAGCCTCACTGGCCATCTTTCATTGTTATTATTAGCTTGTCTGAAAATGTATAAGAATGAAATGTCCCCTTTTCTTAACAAGAAGAAACAAAATAGGTTTATTAGTCAGTCTGTGTCCTACGAGAACAATGACTACTTCTCTATATTCAGCCTCCTTTACGTGACTGTACAGTGATTTTTACATGACTAAAGATGAAGTCAGACTGAATATGTTCAAAATATGTTGCAGAATTCTATTTTTGGTGAATAAAAGGAACTTCATCTTGTTTCACATCATAAAGATAACGTTTACAAAAAAGTCAGAACAATGAAAATCGTTGCTGTTTTTCCTTCAAAATATGGCTCCAGGAATTTAATAAGCCGAGCTCAGTCAGTATTCAGTCAGAAGTAGTAATTACAACTACTTCTCTACATTTCTGATTTAGTTTCTATGATTATATAACAAATTTTATGTCCAAAAGTTCATAATTGACTACATTTAACAGTATTTAACTTTTTTTTTTACAGTATGTTTCTATTTGTTTTAAGGTTATTAATGCATTCTACTTGAGCTAACTCGTTTGTGACTAATATGTGCCTTCCTGATCAAGGTTATTACACAAGACTGTACTTTTGGTGACTGATCTATTTGAAAGAATGAAACTGGGTCATCTTCCACTATTATCACTAAATGTGAAACAATAGTATATAAAAAAATGGGTATTAATAAAGATAAGTAGATAACAATGGTTAACATATCTGATGACTGAGAACGTCTTGTTCCTTAACATGTACATCATCAAACTCATGACCCTACTTTAAACAATGCTATGCCGAAATTCAAAGCGGACATTTGAAGACAGCAACAACATAGTGTTCTAATGCAAATGGGAGAGGAATCCAATCCACTGTGACTGATGACTAAACCCTTTCTCTTAGTATGGATTTAGGTTAGAAGGCAGGAAGAGTTTGAAATGATACACCTTATATGTACAGCAGGTGACTATGGGACTCCCTTCATTTGTCCTGTTAGAATACGGCTAGACACATGTGTCTATCCATTATCAATGACTGATCAATTATCAAACAAATCCCCTGTTTATACAGGGGAATAACTTTGAGGCACAGCAGCCGTCTAATTTATGAATCTTTCAGCGATCCACTGATCAAAATCTGTGGGGACAGTTTGGTTTGAGTCTGCATAAAAAGACCCTTATTGATCCAGTTGATCTCAAATCACATATCATCTGCTGTATCAGATTTTTGAGGAAGTTACAGTCGCTTGCAGAGTGTAAAATAATAGTGGACCTAAAGATTGCAAAAGGTGGTTTTAGTCTAGATCCATTCAGGGTTTTCTCTCAGCTTGGGGACCAGTCCTGTCCCCCATGGATACATCCAGCTGCCACAGCTTGAGAATCTAGCCCGGGAAGAGGTGAGTGAGGCTGTAACCAGGTACATTTGGGACTTGATCTCTGCCTGCTTTTATCACCTATCCGCTTGCTAGCACTCTCACTGATCTATCCTCAAGCCTAATTGTGTCTGCATAGTCTCCTCTGTGGCTTTGTATCTGTCCATTATCAGCCCTGTCCAATTTATCTCCACATTTCTTCAGTGTACGTTGTCTGCTGAACAAATCCCCCTGTCTCTACTGAGCCATTTGGAATGATCCCACTGTGAAAAAGAATACACAGAGGAGGGAAACAGAGGTAGAAGTGAGATGGGCTTCTGCACTCACAGACAGGGAGTTTGGCCTCTCTGATACTTGAACAACCCCCCTGCAGTGTTAAAAATAACCAGCTCTTCATCTGACTGACCAGACAGACTGGGGCTTTGAGGGAGTATTATCTCTCTGGAGTTTGTTCAACAACCAGGCAGACAGAAAACACACGCACACATGCACACATACACACACACACATGCACACACACCAACAGATAAAGGAAGAGCAACCAGGATGGATACACAAAGAAAACACTGGCATGCAGATGTTACACGAAGAGGTCAGAAGTGATACAATTATTTTCCTCCAAACACTGAGAAACATTCTTGGCATTTTTATTCTTCATTCTGCACCCCATATGTGTTGCTTTTATGCAGCCGTTTGATATATTTTATCATACAAAGTATTCATAAAATCAGATAAATCTTACACCTGATCATACACTATGGCTTCAAGAGTTAAAGCTCAGACATCTCCATTTGTCACTCATCTGTAGAGTAAACAAAACATGTTTACAAGTAGTTTTAATGGTTCTGAACAGGATCTCTAAATCAGTTTTAAAGAAACTTATCAGATTGGATACGCCTGAATGTGTGCATACACCAGTAACTTTGAAGAATAAAGCAGCAACATAAATATATAAACAATATTTTACATGTTTATTCATGAAGTCCCCATTAAGTCAGACTTGTCTTACATTAATCTATTTATATTTTCTAGCTTAACATCTCACTCTGTGAGGTTAGTGTGACTGAGAGAAAATGTGACTATGTCATCTTAATATAATTTTTTTAAACTTTAACATGCAAGTAGAGCTAATATGGCTGTCCAAACATGATGACTGATATAAGTCCTGTAAAATAATCTGTCCCCTATACTCTCCCCTGACAGTGGTAACTGTTTTTGATTATTGTCAGTGTTATGCCGAAATACTGGTATTAACTTGTTCATGTAACAATTTCAAGATGATGCAATGCAAATGAAAACACAATTGCAAAACAGATGACACCATAATTCTCTCAAGTTAAACTGCACTACTGTAGGTAACATGGATCACCGTCTGTTATCTGATGCCCTCTACTGGTCACAGTGGAACAAAATAGCATCTCCACCACAAACTGTTGAAAAATACAATCCTTTATTCAACATATACAATATAACATGTCGGTTTGTGAATTCCTTTACTGACCATAGTAATGGTGATGGTACATTTTAGAGATGTAAAAAAAAAAAAATTAGAAAAAATTGTGTCGAAAAAAAAAAAGAAGTATAGGAAAATGTTGTTGTTGAGTCAATAATACCCCTTTTGAAATATATTTACAATAAACCCAATGGTGATACAAGACCACAACTTCAATGCTGTTAGAATATGTACAACTAAGAAGCTCAATGTGTCAGTGGGCAGATAATACATGTTTATTGTATATAAGTTAAATATGCTTATACAACAGGTAACATGCTTTGGTATGTGTATGTTATGTCATATATATTTCCTGTATTCATAGTAAGGCCTTCAAAAGAAAGGCCTCTGTGTTCTCTGTGGTTTTCTGTGGCTTTGGTCATTATGGGAAAACCCATAAGTGCAACTGTAATGTATATCGGAGAAAAAACAGAATGGCACGCTCGATAAGAGGATGAGTAATTGTGCAGTGCTACATTTTTCCTTTCCGTCATGACGATGAGGGATTTAGACAGTAATTATTAAAACCCTGTGTCTGTAGAAGAGCCTGTGAATTGTTCAGTTAATTAATCTGCTGAAAAACGCAACAAAAAGAAAAATACCTTGATAAACACTGCTAGTTCTAATAGTTTTCTTTTTAAGGCCTCTTAGTTTGAGGCACCAGAAATATGGCAGATGAAAATTAGGCTACGCAAAAAAAAAAAAAAAAAAAAAAATTGCCTTGGGTGCAAGCCAGTCTAGACACTTTTGCTCAAAGTCATATGGTTTTAATATAATGCAGTGACTGTGTGAGTCATTAGCTCAAAATATGCTAATGATATGCACCTTGTGTTGTTGGAATGTGGTGAAAAATCCCTTCTGGCGTATTCAATCTTTTATCCCTTTTTCATCCTGGTACTCAGGCCTAGATGTCCCGCTTGAGTTTCTCGATGCTGAAGTCACTATCATGGTCCAGTTTGGAGAGTGTCTTCCTCACACGCAGGGCTGTGAGGCGGGCTTGTGGGCTCGTGAACCAACACTCCTTCATGATCTTCACAATGGTTGACAGGATCTATGACACATAAAGACAAATGTAAAATACCAGCAGAATGCAGAATGTAGCATCTGTTCCATACGGTTTCTGTTTAAACACTGTGGCATTGCTAATATGTGTGCTATATAAAGTATGGTGTATTCTACATGTACTCTTTGTTAGGCGTTGTGTGAACATCATCCAGTGTGTATGTTTACCTGTTTATTCAGCACTACACTCTAAATTTGGGAAATTGTGTGTGCTAAAGATATTCGCATCCCTGCAAAGTACAATTGCATTTGTGTGTGTGTGCATTTGTGTGCGTCATCAGGTGACCTACAGGGTGTGAGTGAAGCCTGTTGTGCAGACTGGGCCTCTGCTGGTCCACACACACAACTTTCTTCATCTCCTCAAAGCTCGGATCTAAAGGCACCAGGTCAAAGAATGGAGGGCGATACTCTTCCACGATCCCTAAAACAATAAAAAGAATCGTGCTGCTTAGCAGAAGATCAACAATCAAACTATCATAACAACAATAGATGGATTCAGTGGGGTGGTCAGGTGAGAAGCATGCAGACTGTAATGTTAGATATTGTAAGAAAACTCATTATTATCCTCATGAACAGATAACTAATAATTTATCTCCTCATATATTTTCAGAAGATACATTTATCTTCATATGGGGTGTGAAATAGCACACTTGCAAATTGAGATAGTCTGTAGTGAGAGTTTTGTAAAGTATGTTTGACTAAACAAGAGAGCAGGGGGAGATATCAGTTCCCTGGAGACTACACTGGGATGGAGAAGGCCTGCTGAGTGTGTGCGTGTGTGTGTGTGTGTGTGTGTGTGTGTGTGTGTGTGTGTGTGTGTGTGTGCGCGCACGCGTGTGTGGTTGTTTGTGTGAGAACACAACCACAAAGTTATGAAAGTCCATCCATCTGGACTAAATGTGTTTGTGCATGCGTGTGTGAGTAGTCGTTTGTGCATCTACAAACTGAGCGCACGGGCATCTGGATTTTGTACAAGTGAGTGCTGACACCAGATAAGACTGTTTATAATTACTGCAGTGCTAATCATGAGAGAGGATAGTAGAGACAGACACAGACTACAAAAACACTGGAGCGCTGAGAGACATGGAACTAACTGCCTCTTATGTATACTCAACCCGAACCAGGCAGACATGACAAAGAAAACACATTTTCAGAATGATGTGGCTAAGTGGATGGGTAACACACCAAATTATAAAAGATCTATTGACATACACAACAAACACACTAAAATATCTCCAAATGACTGCAGAGGCATAACTTTATAACAGGCTGTTGTCTTCTTACCGTTGACAATGGTCCTGCGGGTAATTTCCCAGAAGACTAGGCCCAGCGCCCAGATGTCAGTTTGCTTGTAAGACTCAAAGACGTCCATACGGATAGTCTCATTCAGCACCTCAGGGGCCATGTAGCGCTTGGTCCCCACTCGGGGGTTGTTGCCCACATCGAGATAGTCATGGGACTGAGAGTGAATGACAGCCAAACCTGAGGAGACATTAGACATAGATACAAACTATCAACCATCAGCATGACATAACTCTTCTGTCTGTATGCATGAACTGTAACAAATGGCAGAAGTTGGGAACAGATACAGCTAGAAGTTTAGTGGACTAAGAGTGTTTCGCTGCTCTTGCTTCTACATGATCCCCACCTAGGTCAGCAATGCAGCACTGTCCATTCCGCTTAACCAGGATGTTTCGGCTTTTCAGGTCTCTGTGGGCGATAGCTGGCTTTTCCTGGGAACTGACAATCTCGGTGTGGAGGTGGACCAAGCCACAGGCCACAGAGAGGCACATCCTCAGGCAGCTCTCAGGCTCCAAGCTGCTGTACTGCAGGAAGTCATAGAGAGAGCCCAGCTCATGGAAGTGGGTGACGAGCCACAGCTGGGTGCTGGAATTCTTGGATGTCATGTCAGAGGCTATGAAACCTAAAGCCAGAAGAGGAGATCACTCTTTTAACGTCTGTCGGCTGATTCTTTTTGAAATGACATGAATAATTCCTTTCTAACTTAAATTTGCTGCCATACCCAGTATGTTGTCATGTCGTAGTTGTACAGTATTGTAAATCTCTGTTTCTCTGAACCAGGACTGCTCGTCTCTAGAAGAGAAGATTTTGACAGCCACGTTCTCCCCCATCCAAGTTCCCCTCCACACCTCCCCATATCTGCCTTTGCCTGGAAAAAGAGATACACAATTACACAACTGCAAAGTAATACACAAAAAAGCAGCAGTGGTGAGGAAGGAGACTGACCGACACACTCGACAAGTGAGATTTGTCTGGCCATAGTCCTCTGGACCAGATAGGGCAGCCCTGTTCCACTCCCTGATGTACAAAACTCATCAAAGATATCCTGTAGAAAGAGACAGAAATAATCCATATGTGAGAACTCAAAAACTTCTTCTTTTGATAGCGCTGTGTCAAACATCAAACGTCTCTTACGCCGTATGTGGGATCATCTCCATTAGGGACCTTGAGCATGGTCGGATCATGGTCTTCAACATTTCTCAGTCTGCAGTGTGTACGCCGGAAATGCAGGAACAACACCAGGCCGCACACACTGGCAGTTATTATTAATAGGAGCAAAGACAACGTGATCCACAGCTCCGGACGAAGTTCTGGGGGCTTTGTGGTCGGCTCTCCGTCTTGGCACAAAAGCAAAAGCATTCAGGCATGCACATTTTTTTAAAGTGTGAAACCAGTACAGAACATTTCAGTACACTGAAGAGGAGAGGTTTTATTTTGGCATTATTTTTGATTAGAGGTAAAGACAACCAAAAAAAAAACTTTTTGCTCTAACTGACCACAAGGGGGAACCAGTAACTATCTGGAGGGACGCTTTGAATCCTATCAGCACAAAGTAATGTACATCAGCAGTACTGAACTGTGGGATGAGACTGAGAGGGCTAAATTACACTAAACAAGAAGGCTCAATACAACAGAAGTTCTTCAAGATATTGTAAAGCAATGGTATTGCGTACTGACTGATGTTTGGAGGCGGCGTGGTGAGGTCGTTGCATAGATTCGTTCTGCAACAGGAGACAAAGAAGCGTGGAAAGGAGGTGAAGCACTGCTCCCTGTAGTTAGTTGCTGAGAAACAGCCCCATTCCTCTTTGCCTTGCACCCAGGTGTAGAAGCAGATGTCACCGTTGCAAGTTTCATTCACGCATGTACCTTTCTCATTCTTGCATGTGCACAGCAGCTTCCCATCGTCTTCGGAGTCTGAAGCACAAGAAAGTACACACAGAGAGTATTGACAGATCGTCACAAAACTACCTGCGTACATGCATGTGCACATTTGATTGCCGTCAGTCTTATACATTGAAGACCAAAAATGATCGATCTGGGGAATGTAAAAGAAAAGCAAGGTCAAACACACGCCAAATCATTATTCAAAGAGTGGTAGTAAAGTGATCATCTATGTTAGTAAAGAAACCTTGGCTTCCTCAAGGGGAAACCAAAGAGATATGGTAACAGCATTTCCTGGCAGCCACAAGGCATCACATTGATGACACAGGCTGTGTGGTTAACCAGGAGAGGTATTTTTGGTTGGAAATTACACAGCGCACTTTGTTTCTGTGACTTATAATAGAGGTAATCTGACACCCGGTACACATAGGGTTTAGAAAGTGATGATCAGGTCAATTTGTTTGAAGTCTGAATGTCTGGGCTGCACAGAGTAGCAAAAAAAGTTACTATCTACATATAGTCATACAGCAAAGGCATTCTCGTATACACGTTTTTGTCCAAAGCAGAAACACATTGAACTCACAAGTGAGTGGAAAAGTATCACAGGTTTTAAAGGGGACCTTTTTTCAACATGGTTAAAGCTGGATTATTGAACCTTTGACCACCAGGAGGCAGAAAGACTGCAACACAAGCATCCAATGGAAGATCAGTTTCTGATTACCTTCAGCTGTGATTTGAGCCACCTACACCTGAGCTGATATTTGTCTTCACAAGCCACTTGTTTACTTTGACTGCGTTTCATGGAAGGTAGTTGGTGTAGACTCTGTACACACCTGTCTGAGCTTGTTGGAAACAGTTGCCTATTGTTTTACAATGGAGGGTTGGTCAGAACCGTGAGACTGAGCCATCCTATCTATGTGAAAACAAAAATAAGGAACTAAAAGCTCCTACTGATCCTTTCACATCTGAGTCATGTGATTCAGTGTCAAAGCAAATGCTTTTTACAACACATCTGACCATTAACTCACCTGCATGGATAGCAGAGATCCAAAGAAGTGCCCCAGCTAGCACCACTGTAAGCAGAGCAGAGCTTCCCATCTCTGTAAAGCAGGAACAGAACAATTAATAACAGTTAATGTAATCAAATGATGATAATACAATTAGTGTTGTCTCTTTATTAGGAGCTGGCATAATGAGAAATCAGAGATTTACTTTGGCAGAATGCAGATAATAAGGCCATTTCCCTGACAATTTAACTGCTATGTGATTGAAATGTACAGACAGTAACTTAATAGTAGCGTCTATGAGGAGTCGAGCAGTGGTTAAAGCCCGAGTTCTTTGGCAGAGGAAGCTATGAGGTCAAAAACAACAGTCCGAGGGCCCAGCCTGTCTGCCTGTGTTGTAATTGCATTGGGTGGGAAAAGGGGGCTTAAGGGAAGGAGGCTGTAACAGCACTCCAGAGTGTTTGTGTATGTGTGCTGGGACTTCTATGTGGCGCTGTGCTACCCAGGCTCCAGGCCTGTCGACTCGTCGACTGCCCTGCTCGCAGAGTAAATATTGATGGCTACGCTTCCTGCCATTGAGTGGCCCCACCCGGCTGGCCGGCGAGACCCAGGTCTGCTCATTGTTTAGGGCTGCATTGCTGAGGGTCACGCAAGCAGGAGGGCCGTCATACATAACACAGCCTTTCTCGCTACTGAAGAACTCTCTTGGACAAGTTACATTTAATTAAAAACATTCAAGCATGAAACACTGTGCAAATATCTACTGCAACACATCCTGCATTGTTCATTTTAATGCTACATACATTGTGCTAAATAGATACACATTTGTCTAGTGTCTCTTGAGGTTTTTTTTTATGTTCTGTGCCCAATTTAGACTCCATTCTTTGTGATCTCATTTCACTCACTTTTTGTAATCGCACTGTCTCTGTTTGTCACCAAAGAATTATATAGACTAGAAAAAAAACAGACTTATTCACCATGCTTTTAACTCTAAAAAAACAAACAACCACACAATAGCACAAGCATCCACAGAAGCCCTGAGGTCCTCTAAGCTCTCTCTTCACCATTGTTTAGCAGCAGTATCACCTAAAAAGCACGTCTTGGAAAAGCTGTTGTTTGAGAGGTGTTGAGAGCATTTTATCTGACTAAAGTGGTTAAGCACCATTTGCTTTTGATCAGACTCTGGATTTACCAGGGTCTGCTGGCAGCTTCTCTAATCATCACAGTGAAAGAAGAAATGAAACTTGCAATCTGTATTATATGCAACACCTGAGTCCCATAACCTCTGAGGTGGTTGGGGTTTATATTAAATCTCAAATGAGCGAACTGAGACAGGAACCGACTGGGCTGTGGACAAGCGTGCACTCAGATACATGAGGCAGTTGCCATAGAGGCTGATTCAAGTCCAAAAAGGACATGTGATGGTTCATAAGGCTGCCACATACAACTGGTATTGCTGAGGCTCTTTCTTGTGTTGCTGCCCATAGATCAATGCAGGATAACACATGCATACCAAGTTTTACGTGTCAAGTTTTGACTGAAAACCATTAAATTGTGGATGCACTTTGAACGTCTTAAAAGCAAACTGCATTTCAAAGAAAACCACAGGTTACAGTTGATTTCCTGTAATGCATTCTTACTTTCTTTTGTTAGAAAATCAACTAAGGTACTTAACACTAGCTTGAGATAAGTAATGCATCACAATTATCTAGACTGATGGTGAAAAGTAGACCCTGCTCAGAAAACTCTTGAGGTTGAGAAAAGGTGAGCGAAGATGTTTTGTAAACCAAATGGCCAATGATTTATATCTACGTATGCTCAAAGCTCAAAAATTCTGACTCAGGTATAGTCCTATTCATATATAAAATAAAAAAGTCTTATAGCAATACATAAGCCTTTACTTGCTGTAAATAAACAGCAAAGCATGTTTTGTCAGCGTCAAGTACCGTAGTCGTAGCGTAGTCCTACCTCATGTCTCTCAGAGCAAATAACCCTTGAACTGCACACATCTGGCATGGGAACTTGCACATGTCAGCACGAAACCACGGATATCCTCCTTTAGTTATGATGCATCTCGCTAGATGTATTTAAATACAAACTACAGGAAGCCATAATTTTTATTAAGTCATGTCAAATGTCACTGAAGAGAAACCACGTGAGTGAACACGTTTTGTATGATAACATCTGTATTTTGACTGCATGTTCTTGGTTTAACAGTTTTTGGTGTGTGCCTGACTTTCATCTCCGATCCTGTTCTACCTGTTTTCTTTAAAATGCATCTGTTCTAAAAGCATCCACACATGTGGGTATCGAACAATAAGAGCACGTCCTGGATAAAGGTTTTCACCTTTACTGTGATGACTGTGCTACTGTGAAGTAGTTGTGAGACTCCAGCTCAACACGTGAAAACTCACTGAGATTAAAACCACAAGACATATTTTTAAAAAAAAAAAAGCACTTCCTGTACCATGCAGCCTGCATGTCAGTGGTGTTTAAGCTGTGCGTTCAGAGGAGCAATAGCCTAAACAAAACTCCACCCACAGAATGAACTTGTGTACAGCTGTGCCTTATTTCTCTAGCTATCATTTTTATCATCCACAGAGTCCCAACACAGGCAGCAGAGACCAGTAATCACGTCCTTCATCGTAGGCATCCTGACTTTAGACTCCAGAACACTTCCTCTCTGAGCTCTCTCCTGTTTGTCTCCATTCAGTCTAATGCTACACCCGCGTGACCCAAGGGGAAAAGATCCCTTGTCATCTCTTCCTCTCATCTACACAGCTTTGACTCGGCGAGGCAGATCTCTCATTCCATCTGAACATCTGATTGTGTGGTTATAGCAGTGGATGGTGGGGGCATAGCATAGCACAGCAGCATCTCACGGCCCCTCCACTGGGGCCTCATCACACCGAAAAGACTTATAACTATCTCTGGAAAGTATCTTTAAGCAGTGTTACTGGAAAAGCTTCTATTATGTGGTTTTTAAATGGCAAGGCAACATCACATTCAGTTCTTTCTTAATGACTTAGCCATGCATTTAAAATGCTTGTGTTCTGTGTGTGCTTGAAGTGGTGAAAAAAAAAAACTAAATGTGTAATCCAGTGATTCTGACAGTCTGCCAGTTACAGCGACAGACTGATCATATCTTCATTTCACAGACAAAGCTAGGCTTGGCAGGCTTTAAAGCTCAGTTGCTGTCTGCAGGCTCTCACATACATGCCTACAATAAATGCATGACTGGGGAAGAAAAGGAAAATATACCTCAGAAGTACTGTGCACACAAATTAGAAGAAGTAAATAACAGTTGCAAATACACAGAGGTTTGGAATATGAGTCACACAGATCTGACATTATGAAGCAACAACAGCACCCACCTATGTGTGTGTGTCTGGGATTAGTGAAGAAGAGGTACAAAGCTAAGATTTGCATTCAGATCACCATATTCTACACATTTCAAGAGTTATGAACTTTTAACCCCAACATGCTCTGGAAGTAGCCACAATGGTGGTTGGAACCTTTACTTTCCACCTCAAAGTCTTGCATTCAAAATTTTTACAGTAAAAATACATATCAGGGTATTAAAAGTATTTTTAAACAGCGGGTTAATGCTATAGCTGTTTGAGGAGGAGTTATTTTAACAACATATCTAATTTTTATCTTCTAAGTCTGGTAGTTTTGTCTATAACAATTCATATTTAGATGGTCATGTCTTTTATATGCAAAATCTGTCAAATGTTTTAAGTATAGGCCAACAGATACTGGATTTTCTTTTTTACATAAATACATTAGAAATATTCTTGATTAGACTCCGTTGAAATATTACTATCAGGTTATGTACTGAGCACTACATTTTTATAAACTAATCAGTGCTCTCTAATGTTTATACTGCTTCGAAATCACCTCAAAAATACCTTTGGTATTTATGTACTGCAATATTTCTCTTTCTCCGTTTATCTGTCTATTTGGATATGAAATGTAGTGGACCAGAATTTAGCAGGATCACATGAAAACACCTCAGCGCTGTATAGTATTTGAGTTGGATGAATGTACTTTAAAGGTGCAGTGTATAGGATTCAGCGATATCTAGCATTGAAGTTGCAGATTGCAACCAATTAAATACCCCTTAACTCGCATTCAACCACCAAGCATGTAGGAAAAACTATGGTGGTTGTAAAAACGACAAAAGACCCTGTTTAGAGCCAGTGTTTTGTTTGTCTGTACCAAGATGGCAGTTCAAAATGGCGGGTCTCCAGTGTCTCTAACAAAAACGTGACTATTCATGACTCAGGTCTAATGAAAACATTTTTTGTTTTGAATACCCCTCGCCTCACTTTCACCCACCAATGGTGTAGGAGAAACTATGGTGGCTACCATAGTTTCATCCAGGGCGAGTTTTTAGTTTGTCCGTACGGGGCTACTGTAGAAACATGGCAGTTCAAAATGGTGGACAATGAGGAAGAGGACCCCTCAGTGTCTGTAGATATATAAGACTTATTTTAAGGTAACAAAACATTACAATTATTTTCAGGTGACACTAATGAAAACATATTTATGAATACTATATTACATTTCTGCCTATAAAACTGCCTATGTATTCTGACATATAGTAAGATATATAGAGGTTAATAAATGTAAATTATTATGGCTGCTTTTTTTGCGCGAATAAAAAACAGCATCACAGAGATAACACAATACAGGAGATAGTTATATATGATAATCATGAGACAAATGCTGCACAAATGTGGGCTTCTATATAGGTTATGAATGTAAATTTTGGGATGATTTTCTGCTGTTCATTTGTCTTTGGGTCCTCAGGTAGCCTACTTGTTGACACCTGTTGGTTCACACCTGGAAACACGTGGTCTGATGTTTGGTACTGTCAAAGGTGACTTTGGTGTTAAATAACATTAATAGCTACATATATATTAAATAAGTTGGGAATCACAGTGCAATGTAAAACACCTACAGGACGAGAGAGGCATGTTTCACACCATTAACCTACCTGTTTTCTACTCGCCTTTTAACTTGACAGCCGCACGTCTCCCATATCAAAGTTAGGTTGAAGTGTCTCTCCGTGGCCAGTAAGTATTTCAAGTAAAAGTGGGTTTAAAACACAACTGGCTCCATTTTAAAACACGTTTCGTTTAATGGTAGATGTCTCATCCAGAGAGAGAGGTCTCACATCCTTTCCTGCTTCGTGTGACGACCGACCGTCGTCTCTGACAAAAAAAGAAAAGTTTGTCCGTAGTTTTTTTTCCCTCCTCTTTGCCTCAAAAAGATTAAAACTTCTCACTCGTTTAACAGCAACTATAAATGTAGAAAAGACGTAAAAACTTCCAACTTGACAGAAACTGGCAGCCGTGTACCGACAGGACGGACGAACAGCAGACTGTAGCCTATCACATCTCGGTCCAAATC
Organism: Protonibea diacanthus; assembly: GCA_028641955.1. Lineage (NCBI taxonomy): Eukaryota > Metazoa > Chordata > Actinopteri > Sciaenidae > Protonibea > Protonibea diacanthus. The sequence goes on from CM053984.1 coordinate 13,350,590, forward strand.
TGTGCTGATAAACCGACAACACGAACCATCGTCGTCGGTTTGGATCCAGCCCAGAGTCCTTCCGCTTCACAAGTGAAGGCTCTCTGCCAGTCCTCTCCGATTAAGCAAGAACATGTTTTTTTTTAAAAGCTGTTGTCTATGGTCCTGATCTGAAGTCAAGATTACATATTTCTTAAATAGTATACAGTGTTGTCCCACCCCTTATTGTCCCGTACAGTCTGCTCTGCCTGGAATGTGTTCTCATAGCGGTTTTCCTGTTGCTCACTAAACCTCTCATTTTCCTCTTTCCCCTGTGGACTGCTGTCTGCACTGCACTGACAGGAATGTGCTTCAAAGACCCCTCTATGATACAATAACATTTCTCCAAGTAAAAACAAGAACTACTAAGTATTTCACTTCTTTTTTTTTTATCAGTTGTCAAACCATAATCTTTTTTTATATGCGTTTACAGGCCCCATCATACATTACAGCAACAGTATTGAACTTAAAGATCCCCCTTCAGACATTTTTTAATACATATGAAAATACTTTGTAGCATATGTTTGATGCATATTATATATTAATTTTATGTTTTAATCACTTTTTTTTAAACTAATGCACGAACAAGAGACCTTCCATGACTTTCTTAGTGTCCGAGAAAACATAAAATTCCTAAAACAGGATTTAGGATGAATTTTATGCGGAAATCCAAAGGATGTGATACATGCTCCCAAGTGTCTTTTCTTTCTGCTTCTGTCCACTGTTAGTCAGCAGTGTGAAACACTAGCTAACTTACAGCAGCCACTCAAGACACATCCGACCAAGCGGGAACCCATGTGGCTGGGAGATGAAGCCTATGCGGAAACTGTAATTCCCCGAGCGGCCACTTGAGGCTGGCTCCGGAAATGAGTCAGTCTCCATATTTAGGCTCTATAGCTAATTTCACCATTCATGACAACTGTACGTGAGATGATTTTTTTTTTTAAAACTTACCCATTCAAATGACATTAAGGCATAAAGTAATTAATAGCACTGATTGTCAGGTAAGTGCCATTACAGGTGGCTTTTTTTAGAGCACATAGGCATAATTTGGCCCGCCCCAGGCCCACCAATGATCCACAGCGGATCATTGCCGATATTTACATTAGCCAAGAGGTAGAAGAAACAGTAAATCCAACATGTCGGCGGCCAGGCCAGTATATTTTCAGCTTCAAAACGGCACTTCGGAAACCTACAGGTGATGTCACTCATGCCCTAACATGTTACTTTGTTAGCTTGTGTTGCGAACACTGACAGAATAAAAATAGATGCTGGAGGTTTCTGAAGACCTGTTTTGAAGCTCAAAATTGGTGGTGCTGGCCGCTGCCAAATGTTGGCCCAATGGACTGACAGAAGCTAAGCTGAGGTTGTCTGGCTGGCTGAGACTTGGCTGTACAATGTCGGCCTGTCTTTGGTTGCCTCATGGTGTTGGCTGATGGGGTGATTTGTAAATGGTAAGCTGATTAGTATCATGGAGCCAGTGGTTTAAATAAAGCATAGGAATGATGCTAACTCCCACTTATGGAATGTAATCAACAAGATGCTGTTAGCAAATAGCTAGTAACATTAGCATTCATTTGGAGTTATGATTCTGACCACCTGGTGAATGTAAATCCTATTTCCACTCTCTTTTAGCTCAGTTTTTGGTCCCTTCCAACTTGTTACTTGCTAAACAGCTGCCTGTCATGTCTGAAATCAATGTCGAGTGCAGTGAGATTGAACAGAACAATCAAGTTGTTTGGCAGACAGCTTCACAGTGAAGACAACTTTGTTTTCACAGTGTCATTTGATTCATTGTTATAAAAATACTGATTATGTAAACAGCTGGACACAAGATGTCTCCTACTTCAATGAAATGTCCTTCCTCAAGTGTACCGGAGGTTTCCACATTACACTTGTGTATGCTGCATATGAAAATACCATATCATAAAATATCATAACATCATAAAATCAAACATGTTCTAAATTCAGATTTAAACACTTGATCCCACTAATCTGTGTGTCTAATGTAATAGTAAGTCTTATATCTCCTCAAATTGAAGATATCACAACAGTTCTCAAGTGCCTTTCTGTTACAGCAGTTGTGACAGTCAAATGATGTCTTAAGTTGTCTCTCGGATGCCAAATGTGTAAAAACACTTCATTCAGCAGAGCCTGAGAGAGATGTCTTCATGTCTGTAATATAAATTCCCCTCCTTGTTCTCAGGCTCTGTAATCTCTCTGTTTTTGGCTTCCAGCTGAAGAAACAGCTGGAAGCGCTCACATCAGCTGTCATGTAGAAAAAGAACAAATTGTTCTTTTTTTCATCAGCACTTATTTTTCTTTTCTACTAATCTCTGTGATTCAAAGAGTAACTCGTTCCTATTCCCTTAAGGTTTTTTCAAACAAGCCTCTTTTTGTTGTGTAATCTACTGAAGCAGAGGAAATGTGATATTGCTTCAGCGGACATTTTTTTCATCCTGTCTGTTTTTTAAAAACGAAAGTTCTGGATAAAGAGGGGACTGGTTTTACTCTTACACTTTAACGCTATTGAGCAATCAGTATTTTAGATGTGGACAACACAACACTTACAGTTGTATGTTATGCTGATTTTAGCTAGCTAGCAGAGGTCAAAGTCTGGGCTGGATGCAATCTGTTACAACTGTATGAGGATGTGTTTACAGTCTGAGCCTTATAGATATGATTAAAGGCTTATATGTTCCTTCACTGACCTATATAGAGGCATTTACTTTTGAGCTGACCTCCAGTCCCCTCCTCTAAAGAGGAAGCGAGACTGATGGGCTGCAGCATGTTTTCATATAAATAATTCTATGAAAATATTCTTGAATTCATCAGAGTTGCCATTTTTCATTTTATGTTACAAGTAATAAAAGCTAATTGTTATGCAATGATACTGCACATTGGATTAAAAGATTACAGGCCCGGGTTCAAAGGTCATCCCTTGCCACTCTAGTGAGCGCATGCTAAGCTAAGAAGCTAAGAGCTAAGAAGCTCAAAGTTATTTTACGATGGAAGAGTAACTGAGGTTAGGCTATGTGCCAGACCTGTGGCTGTCACTCACATGACTACCAGTACAGTTACAGCTAGATTACATTTCTAGCTTTTAAGAACATTTATACCATAAAATCATAAAATGTTTCAGGGAGTTGTGTAAAAGTGATGTTGGGGAGATAGCTTTAAAACCTGCTCACCACATGCTGCAGTTTCAGATCAACAAATCTGAGATACAGCACAGTGAAGAAAGACAAACTCGCTTGCAAAAGGTCAGTAAATTTATTCCCAGCTCACATACAGACACATTTTTATCTGTCTCACACTTTATTAAGATGTAACTGATCTTTTCTGAGTCTCTTGCTTTCACTTTAAGATAAACAACCCCAGAAATGATACTCTAATTTTTTGTAGGAGCAGCATCTAAATAATATTTTTTTTTAGATAACACATTTCAATATATATTTTGTTGTAATTAGAATATGTATTTCTGTTACAGATGTATGAGATATTAGTTATAATTTAAGAAATTACCAAGTTGATCTATACACAGAATCTTTTGACTCCAATCCAATCTTAACCCCAAAAGAGATTTCTTGTCTTGATAGATGCTTAATGTATAATTCCCAACACATTATAAACAAAAAGGTTTCCTGAGTAACATAATGTACAGATTTCTTTGCTGTGCATAGATAACTCTGCAGATGTGAAATCTGCTATTGGTTCCTTAAAAATGATTGCAAGCAGCAATTCTAGTGAATAAAAGCCCATCGAACAAGATACATTAAGCACTGTCAGACTGAGGAGTGTAAACCAGTGAGCAGTTTTACTGATGATCAGACAAAATGTTGCAGATATCTCAGTTCCCTTTTCACTGCTGGAGTATTAAAATGATGTCAAAAACAGGATTGGATAACTTTTAAAGAAGAATAAAATAAAAAGAACAACAATAGGTGTTCGATAAAATTTAATTTAAAACAGATGTTGACTGATGTTGACTCAGTTAAGAGTTAGCCAAACTTTGTCCTGGTATTTGTCTACTGACTGTTTTGATAATAATTGCACAATGTGTTACATAGATATGATTCACTTCCTGTCTCTGAAACTTTGCCAACCACTGAATTTGTGCATTGTGGCTAAACTGTTTGAAGTACCAAATTAACTGTATTGAAGTTAAAAAATGCTTTTGACAAAAGCCAAATGTGCTCAAACGATGGTCTGAAATGGACCAGCTTATATACTCAGGTCAAAAGGGTTTGTGTATAGGTGAAATGGTTTAACTCTAAACGATAACAGATAGCAGTTTAGATGATGATCTGCACAGCAAATCAAAAGTATCATTGATTTCCTGAAGTGAGTTTACCTTCCAAGATGCAAGAGGAAATGTTGACATCCACATAGCACTTCTTGTGCCTTCAATTTATGTAACAATCACTTAATGGGCAGCCATTACTCCTATTGCAGTGTGGAAAACTTTGCTATTGCTGTGGTCGTCTTGCAGTTGCATCCCATGATGCTACCACGCTACTTGGAAATCGATCACAACACACAAATTAGTAAATCCTCACAACTGTACAGTTTTTTCAAAATAAAATAATGTAATTCGGTATACCTTTGCATCCCAATGAGACTTGATCTCCCAATGCATCAGGTAGGATTTGCAATAAAAAACAGACATTTCCAATACAATTTTCAGCTTTCCAAAGATGCTCAAAAATGCATCACATCTAGCAAATTCAAGTTACTCGAGTTTTCCCTTCTTCATCCCAAGCCAAAGTTCAAACACATCATTGGGTTTTTAATTGTCCTGAACTTGAACTTGTTTCACAATTCCTTTTCTAATGTAAAACTTAAAACTGGCCTCAAAGTCACTGTAATCACACGCTCATCCCTCATGCATGACGTTATCACAGTGAAATTCCTTGAGGAAAGGAGAATAATGCCTCATTTTTGGCTCGATGAACGTTTGGGCCCCTTAGATTTTTTCTGTTTATCTTTTTCCTTTTCCTGCTTCTCCTTCTCTTTCTTTTTCTCCAGCTTGGCTTCTTTGTACTTCCAGACAGGAGGTTCCAGGTAGCCCTTCTGCATTTTCTTCTTTTTCTCTTTCTTTGGAGTGGGATCCCCAGATTTTGTCACTTCAATCCTGGGAATACAGCCCGAGGGGAAGATGCTGTTCCTATGTGCTATGCTGTGGGGAATGATGCTCTTCATCCCACCTGGCAGCTTGCACTCTGCTGAGCCCTGGCAGCAGGAGATCAGAGATACAGAGGTGGTTGACACAACAGGGGGAGAAGCTGAGGTGACAGAGCCGTTACTGTGGGACACCGAGCTCTCCTCCAGCTCCTTGCTACTGTGCTTTTCAAGTAGTTCAGGGACGGCAAACCGTCGCTTGCCAATCTCCGGGGGGCTGCTGGGACATAGTGGACGGCAAGCAGTGGCTACCAGGGGGCTGTGGATGCTTGTGGTTATTCGCACCATATGGTCCATGACCCCATTTTCTTGGGGATCCTGAGGAAAGCTGAAAGTAAAGCTGTCTTTTAATCGCTGCTTCAGCTTCTGACCGGCCGTTTTGGTGGCTGTGGCCTTTGCTACTAGTTGCCTTAGGTCAGGCCACTCTGGAATGTAGCTCTCACAGAACTGCTCAGCTATTGGATGCGCCTGCAGTCGGCGTATTCGTTGAAAGGTTTCAAACCCTCCTGTCCTAAGAATCCAGTCCTTGACACCTCTTCCTTGGACCAGGTCCATTGCATTAAGATCTGCACCTGCACATGAAGAGGTCAGAGAAAGAAAACATTAGAATCATTGGATGCTGAAGGATGTGAGGAAATCAATTGCTCCTTCAACTCAGTAAAATTACCCCACCATGTGGTTGCTTTTGGACCACTAATTCATTGAGTAGATACAAGGCGTAACACTACCAGAAGTAAATCAGGTCATTACACTGTATGGTGGAATAGGATATAGAGTGCAGTTAGGTGAAAACATGACTTGCACACGATAGTAGTCATCTTCCCATCCTAACTGTATGTTTTGTTTACACCTTAAGCATTACATATACAGCCCATGGGTGAGGGTGTGCACTAATGTAAGAATGTGGGCTCTGAGTAAACCTGTAGTTCATATGTGCAGATGTACCATAAACCTACCATGCATTATCAGGGCAGACACACACTCTTCTTTGCCCTGCAGGCCTGCCTTGATGAGGGCTGTGAAGCCACGGGGATCCCTGACCTCAGTGTCCACACCAGAATAGTAGTTAATGATATAGTTTAGAATGGTGATGAAGCCTGGATTGAAAACAACAACAACAGCATTATATGGTAGGAGTGACATGAGCTGTTGAGGTTATTTGCTGTGTATGTCTTCAGACATACCTGCCTGAGCAGCAATCATGAGGGCAGTATTGCCATCCTTGTCTTGGTGGTTGATGTCTATGTATGGACATGTGTGCAGGAGGGCGACGATGTCTATGAATCCCTTGCTCACAGCCAGCATCAGTCCATTCTGAAGAGGAACAAGGTATAAATAAGTTGACCGTCTTTAAGTTAAGTTTACCTTTACATTTAACCCTTTTCACAGCAGAAACACAGAATTTTTTTAAAGGTGTGTCAAAGTCACCGCATTTTTGATAAAAAGAAAAAAGAAATCCACCTTGCCATTGATGTCCAACTCCATGGCTTCTTCTTTGGTGACTCCTCTCTCCAGGATCTTGCGCAGGGATGCGGGGTCATTCCTAACACAGGCCTCATACAACGTTTTGGCCGGCTCTTTATGATTTTCTTCCTTTTCGTAGTCGGGAAGCACTGAGTCATCAGAGAGCACGCTCCCCGAGTCAGAGTCATCATCCAGGAATAACTCCGAGTCCTCAGATGGGCCTTCGCCCAGGTGGGGGTCATCATATTTTGCAGTGGCCATTGGACCCCCTTCAGCCTGGGATCACACCCGGGTGTCAGATCTGCTGCACACCACCCACATCTTGAAGAGGAAAACATTATGTGTTATAATAGACTCAAAATTAAAAACTTATGTTAAAGATTTTTTTCACCTAGCCATGCAACAATCATGAACTGCCTCTGAGTTCAGACTGTTGCCAAAGGTGACTGTGATGAAGTACATGACTTTACACCATCAAACTTTGTGTGCCGTTCAGCTAACATAAGAAGAGACGAGCCTGCATTACTGACCCAGTCAGCTCACTGTATTGATGATTAATTTAGATAACTGTAATGATATTTTTTGGTACATAACTTGCTAGAGTGATAGAAAAATAGACCCATTGGCCAGTAAACAAATGCTGTGCATGAGTAAAAAAAATGGTGATTGTGGAAATATTTGCGTGCAAAAGTCATAACATTTTTGCATTCCTGCAATTTGTTTGTTGCCACCTAGTTTGGGAATGCTTTCTTCTCCTCAAAATAAGCATCTTACACTGGTACACTGCAAAAATAACAACAAAATACTAGGTTTTAAAATAGCATGTTAAATATATCTGAAGACCTGAGAGGGCCTCATCTATAAGGCATGATGCCTAAAGAAGATAAGGAGCTTCACTTCACTTCAGCCCTCCTGTCAGAGCGGCTGATCCGTAAGTCTGCGATTTACAAGATAGGCAAGCTGGCGATATAACATGCTTTTTCCCAATGTTAGTTAACAAGCTCAGGCAATTATAGAACAGGAGAAGAGTTATTATGACTTATGAAGGTATTTTTTAAATTCTGTTTATTAATACTCAGAAATGTATAAATGTGCAAGCTGTGTATACAAATATCTACAAATAAATATGTAAATATTCAGGAAGTGCTGTACATCTGCAGAAGCTCAGTCTGTGACAGTAATGTGAATGAAGGCATAGTAGGAGGAGTGTACTGGGTTGAGAAAGGCCATGTGGTGCTGGAAGCAACTGGAGGCCAGGCTAGTGACAGCATCTGTCATGGTGTCTTAAACGTGTCACACTGCTCTGCAGTACAAGCACACTGGGGCGTCCAGTGGTTTTCTGGTATAAATCTACTACGCGATTCATACAAATGTTATGTTTGCAGGAAAAATATTTCCAAAAGCAGCACTGGCACTGTTTCTCAAGGCTCAGACTTAAAATGGCATAGACTGAGTCATTCTTAATGTTTTGAAGGAGATGCAAATGAGCGTGAGACAGAGCTTGATTGCTTTCCAGTGAGGGCTTCAGTTGACAAGCTGCCTTGGCCTTGCATACATCACTACAACATATCCGCACATTCACATAGAAAATTGTAGCTGCAGACAATTATTTAATTAAGTTTATTAGAGTACTGGAATCTTTTGGATAAGTTCTTGTGAAATACCAGATAGAACTGCTCAACTTTAATCCCACATACATATCTTTGTGTTTTAGCGTTGGTTCATGCAGAAGAATTAAGATGACTATCACGCTAATGTTTCTCTTCCGCCTTCTGCACAAACATAGAGAGCTCCTACTTTAACTCTGCCATTGTGGCCTCCCACTTCCTGCTGAGCAACACCTTGCAGTCTGGTCAAGCTTTTTCCTCTGCATCTTAAACATGAACTGTTGTTTCTCTAAACTGTTGAGTGAAGGTGTAAAAATATGCAACCATAGTGAAACACTACTTAGAACAAATAGAAATAGTCAGAGCCTCACCCTACAACAATCCAGGCAGGGGTCAGTCCTCTTGTCTTTTCTCTCTCTCTTGCTCTTGGTGGTTAAACCATCCTCATATACTGGACCTCCACTCTTCCTGTTAGCTCTTGACAGAAACTGGTTAAGTTTAAGTTTTCCCAACTGACTCCAGCTGAATGCCTCCCCCCTCCTTCCATCTCTCCTACTGGCCAGTTAGGTTGCCTCATGAGCTGGCAATCCATCCAGGTCCCAACATAGACGCTGCTGTCCTAAGTCAGGCAACATGCTCTCCTCCTCTCATCCTGATTATAGAAGATTTAAGGATTAAGAGAAAGAAACAGACAGCAGCCAACCTTGTTCCCCTTCCAGTCTGCTGAGTTGGTCTGCTCTCTCCTTCTCGCTCCCTCTCTCACTTGTCTCCACAGCTCCCTGAGAATCTGTCCATCCACAACTCTCTGCTGCCCGTCTGTTGTGTCAGAGCAAGCCTCTCTAATGATCCAAGTGCTGTGACTGAATCATGGAGGTTATGGCACCCAAACCTGCTACACTGCTGAAGACCCTCAATTTCTGTGTTTGCGTGATGGGCGATAGCATCTTCTGTCTGTTTTCCCATGGAAATCTATTTGCTGGGACAACAAACTGAACCTACTGTTGCTCTAAGCCAGGGGGCCTTTGTAGTAATTATTCCCATGACAGGGATGACACACACAGACATAAAACACATGGACACAAATGCTCAAATACAGCACGCACAAAGACTACTCATTGTACACCCACACAGATGCTGTAAATGTTGCAAAATGTGCCTGCCTACGTTATAAACACAAACAAAGCAGGCTTACAAAGTTTTTCCACTGGTCTAACATAGTTCAAAGGATAGCATGCATATTTTCTGTTTCAACACATGTTCCGCTATAGTTAATTTAATTGTCTGTTTAAATGTAGTTTTGCATGAAGTTGAAATAACATAAATAATCTCATATTTCAATGAGAGGAAACCAGGTTAAGACGCTTGAATTAGCCGTTTCCTACTAGTTTCACATTGGTTTCCACCCCCTGCTTGAACTGTGACCACAACCGTTTGTTTTGTTTTGAGGGCCAAGCCCCATATGTGGACAGAAATGTCGTACTAACGCGTTCATTCATAGCATCACGGTCTCAATCACGTGGTATCAAAGGTGCATGTAAACAGATTAACCCTCCTATTGAATGCACTGTAGCCTGTGTTAAGCGACAGCTCCTCTCTGTTAGAGGGAGGCAGACTGCCCTCTTCTGATCGAATTAGGTGATGCAGTGCTCGGATGTGACTCCCAAGTGTTTATGGGGCATAGTTCAACAAGTTATTCAGGGAGCTCACGTTTAAAATAGCCATAACAGTAATCCTCGCTGTAGGTTACAGCTGCTGTTTACATCACCTAGAAATATATCTCCAAACATCTTGTTTCCTATGAGCTGTCTCCACTTTGCACTTCGACTTTATTATGAAATACAAACAAAATTATTTCAGTGTCATATGTCAGTCATTGTAGAGCCCTGTCTTGGCTGGGTAAAGCCACTGTGACAAACTGGACACTCATTCACTCAACACCTTGATCCTGAGAATTATAGTTGCTGATCTGCTCTGAAGAGTTAACCAACAGACATTGTTGTTGATATCACCCAACACAACACACCAACAACATAATCCCACTAAATCCCATCAAATGCTCCAGCCAATTCCTTATCAGAATCTGCCTCTTTGGCTGTGAGCCATCAGATCAGACCTATGGTATCACACTAACCCGACCCATTACTCAAAAGGAGCTATGTTTAGACACAAGAGCCCGAGGTGGGTCTTTACTTTGCGCTGATATGGAACACAGGAAGAAGAAAAAAGGATGCTTGGGGGCGAAGATTTACTGCTTCTGAAAGGCCAGAACAGAAATTAAGTTGATAGCAAGAAATACAGAGGAAAAGGAAGGCTGTTTGGTATAACAGGATGGGGTGGTAGTGTGTTTTGGTTTCAGTGTTTTCCTTTATGCTTTTAGATATACACGAATGGTCTTTACCAGACGAGGGCAGCACAGCACACTTGAACAGCGGGTTTGTGTTTATTGCCTAAATGTTTTTGCACTGGTTTCTCATAGAAAATCCAACAGATTAACATTGCAAATGATTACTAATCTGATGCATGATATAAGGAACATTTTGTTCCGATTCCCACCTCCCGATAGTACTCACACTTTCCTTTTAGGGTCTGAGTTATTTTCCTCCTATTCTGCAAATTCTTCACAGAAACATTCACTCATCACTGCAAAAGGCAGCCCAACTTCTCCCCAGACTCCAGGGTATGGCGGAGGTCAGTGGTGGAGCAAAACTTGGAAAGAGGCTTGGGAAGCATTGACCTAAGTTTAGCCAGCTTAGTGACTGATTCTAAAGACAGCCGTGTGCTCAGCTAATATTAGATTGTTGGCAGTCTCTCCAGGACCAGTCTTACCAGCACTTTACTTAGACTCTGTGAGCATCTGCTGTATAATTTCCAGCTATGTGGCTAAAGGACAGACCTCCCCCTCTGCTGCATGCTTTAAAGAATCTAAAATACCAGACAGATCAGGTGAATCGAAGGAAACAAAGAGGAAACAGAGCTAACTTGTTGACATCAGGCAAGGAGGAAATTTGAGGTGATTTGGGAAAATTATTACAACGGGAAGTAGAAGACGTTTGTGGTGTTTGTGCTTTGACCCAAGGCTGGGTAAATAAGGCACAAGGAACGAAAGCTGCAAATAAAGGAAACAATTTGTTTAGCACCAGAGTGCTAAACCTTTTCCTTAGAAAGGTCAAAATGGAATTTACTACATGCTGTGTTTGAGTTAGTTTAGGGCAAGAAAACAAGTCCAGAAGACAAATGTGTCCACTACTTCAGTATTTTCTTTGTTTATACATATTGATTCAAAATAATATAACAACAACAACAACAACAACAACAACAACAACAACAACAACAACAACAACAACAACAACAACAACAACAACAACAATAATAATAATGTGTTTATTTAGTACAGCACCTTGCACAGGTCAAGGTTACAAGGTGCTTTACAGGAAGAAATTGTTAAAAAAGTGAAAGCATAGAACAATATAAAGCAATAAAACATAAGCAACAATGAATAATTCGGTCTGAAGCTGCTTTTTTTTAAGGCTTCAACAGAGATTGCAGAATCTAGATCTACAGTAAAGGCATCACTTTGTTTTCAGTGGTGCATGAAGGCCTAAATGACCACTGTGTGATATAAGGATGGAGCAGATCAAAAGTGTAAGCTGTTGTCTGACACTGCAGTGCTTTATATGTAAACACAAGAACTTGCTATTTAGTCCTGAACTTAATGGGGAACCAGTGTAAAGCAGATAAGATGGGTGTGATGTGAATAAAGAATTTAGCCCACACAGATAGATGATACGGCCCCTAAATGAGTTGGACTGATATTACAATGTGATATGGAATATGGCAATCATGATTGCAGGTCTGCAATCTGATTGCAAACTTGGCCTTGAGTTATCAAATTTACCAGGCGGACAGAATATGATAACCACTGTTTAAAACTATAAAATGCCAACAATGGTTATAAGTGCCAAGTTTGTACATTATCATCTAATCAAGGGTCATCCCAGGACTGTGTGCTTCACTTTCTGCTGCCCAGGTTCAGAGAAAGTGATTTGGATGTGTCATGACTGAGCATATTATTATAGACTTACACTAATGGCTGGTGTGAGTGATGTGGAAACTTTGTGGTCATTGAAAGCAATCATAGCTTCTTCCAACTCTAAGCTTAGTGTTTCCTCATGTTCTCACATTTTTTAATCCACCAGTTTCTCAGAGGCCTCCACCGCAGTTGATGACTAATTGTACTAAGTCCTGATAAAGAGCTTCGATGTTCTGTTTTTAAAAATAATGTGAAGTCTGTCTTGGCTCGGTGAAAACACATAAGACAAAAAGAGAGAGAGTAGCAGAGAGTAAATGTATTCACATGTGACAATGCAAATCCTTCATGGCAGTTTGATAGAGGGAGTTTACAATCTAGTTAATTTACATATTAGATTGGGTGTGAAAGAATTTTCTGAAATACAATTGGTCAATAGAAAGTCTTCTTTGTTGGTTCATAATTTGTAAGAGTTGTGAGAGATGCATCTTGCATAATTTGTTATTATATTTGTATTTACTCTTCAAAACCTCTGGGCTTTTTACTTTCATATTAACATGCATATTTTGCATATTTTAACATGCATTACTGCAGCCATCCTTTAATAATCAAGACAGACGCTTTAAATCAAATAAAAACTCTAAACTTCCATTTTTAGCTAAGGTACTGCATCAGCTTATATTTTATGCCTTAAGTTGACAGTGGGTGACTTCATAATTTATTGGTACACATCCCAATGTTTGAGCAGGTCATTCTGCAATATCTCATGTTCTTAATATATTTGTGTTTGTGTAGATATTTGTTGTCCAAAATATTAGTGTGAGATTTCTTTATATGACTAATAGGTTAACTTTTATCTTTGACATATTTTACACCCTCAAAATAAGTAGATAAATTACAAAAGACAATAAAATAAAACATAAAAATGTGACAATTAAATTATCACATTCTGGACAAGTGGACAAGGCACATAGTTTTAAAAGCAATAATATAATGAAGACACCAACCCATGCTGGGCAGTTCTTCATCTCATGGAGAAAAGCTGAATCACTCTTGGCCCAAACTGTGTGTTACCAAATGAGGACAGCGTGAAGATCTCAGGCTGTACTTGGGCTTGGTCGAGGTTAATAAGTCTAAGACACAGGTTGTCCAAGATATGCTTAAAATTGGATAGATAAAATAAAATAAAATTCATTAAAAAATACTAAATAAAAAACAAACCTGCTGTAGCCAACAAGGTGAAGCTAAAGTTAATAAAATGAGTCTGCAGGACCATTTTGATCTGCAATCTGGACATACTCAACTGCCTCAGACATTTGTACAAAGACTTAAAGAATTTATGAAAAAACAAAACAAAACATGGATCATAGTTTCCGTGGATTAAAAGATAAATACTGTCTGAGAGTCGGTGGATTTGCTGCAAACATACCTGTTTTGCCAGGCTTTATGTGTGCCTCCAGGCTTAAAACTAGACATAAATCCTTTAAATAGAAACAGCTATGTCCAGTGTCTGTCATGAATTATAATGAACTCTTTAGGAATTTTAGTAAAATCAAGCACTCATAACTCAAAGTGCCAACAAAAGAGACTTTTTAAAGAGACTGTTTTAGATAAGAAGATATATGAAGATCCAAACGTGAGTGATACTTTACTAACTGTAAAGACAATGATAATATAAGAATAAATTGTGTTCATAGCAAAATCAAAACACTAAATTAGATAGCACTGCTTTCCTGGGCAATGCACCCTCAAACTGGTGATACATCTACAAAAACCGGATTTAGCGCAATAAAGTCAAGACCTAACTTTAAAAAACAATCAAAAACTGTTGTCAAAGGATAACAATGTCAGTCGGTCCAAAAGTCAACTTTTATCATGAAATCTTGTCAAAACATCCATGTTCCCCAGAGGATGAATCCTAATGACTTTGGTGATGCAACGGCTTCCTCAAGCACTCTAAGGTTGACATTTGTGGTTCTGAGTGAAATGCTTTGACATGTATTGTATGCATTGCCATTGAATTTGGTGCAGATATCGACGGTCCCCTCAGGATGAACTGTAATGACTTTAGTGATCCTCAGACCTTTCCTCTAGTGACACAGTCAAGTCAATATTTTAATTTGTTCAGTACACTACTTTGATTTCGGACTAAATGCCTACAAAACAACTGACATCATTCAGCCTTGACTGTACCTTGTGTCTAGTGCTAATTAGCAAATGTTAGCATTTTGATCAAAGCAACGTTGTGCATAAGCACCGCCCCACAGAGCCACTAACATGGCTGTAGACTTTAATTATCCTTCTAATTCATTTCTTATTTGTATTTAAAAGCACAATTGGCTGCTGTTAGAGTGATTTATCTTATCTGTTAAACCACCAATGAACCCCTGGTTTTATAAATGTACAGGTATGTATGCGTTTCTGTGCTGCTAGAGTTTATAGGTTTATTGTGAGCACTGTGGCGCCTCCTCTCTCTTCTTCATTCTCTTTTTGCTATCATTCGTAACTGTACAGTCACAGTGTGCATCAGTAATACAAATCTCAAGTTACATATTCAGATTTGTCACTGTCATTAATGCATTCATTTTCTGTGCGTATAAGTCAAAAAGTTGAAGCTTCGTATTTCATGTTGGAGTATAGGTTCTAGCAGTGCAGCAAGTGTGATTTATTGGCTTCTCTTGTGTTTCTTTCCACTTTGAAAGAACTGAAATGGTCATAGAAACTGACATTAGGATAACATTCTTATATAACATCATCGAGGGTTTAAACTCCAGCACTTTAGCATAATTATTGCAACCTGTCTATAATAATTCAGATTAAATCTCAATAACTGGTGATCCAATATTCTTGTAGTGTGAATATTCGCTTTGGAGTTTGACCATGCAAAGTGTTCCCCAGTGGCAATGCAATATTTTCCATGATACGCCTGCAGGGTCAATCTGTCAGCAAACAGTGTTGCAAGCCTTTATACTTTTAATGGCAAATAATCGTATTGCCAAAAACGAACAATACTTGTTTGATTAATCAGCACTTCAGCAGTTAAAGCGGTTGTGTAAGATGTGTCTGCGATCGGTGACAGTCTCTTAAATAGTTGAGCTTCATGGGCTGTGTGTTCATACCTTATTTGGGGCTGCCCCGCTGCTCAAGAGTTCACACAATCCATGTGTCACTGCCTGAGACTTGGGCAAAGATGAAGAGAGTGCAGGGTGCCAGGATAGTTCAAAGAAAGACCAGAAGAAAGAGAGAAAAGATTGAGAAAATTTGACATGGGAAAAAATCCAGGTAGCGAAGACAAAGAGGCAAAAATGAAAGAAGAGAATGAATGATGGAAAGAGGAGAGGTTTTGGGGAGGGGGGTGGTGATCCTCCATAGCCAATGAAGAACAAGAAAGCAGGATTTCAGGAGGAGGGTGATGTGTTCAGTCCAGGAGTCACGTCTCACCGTTTCAGCATTCAGCCAGGAGGACAGAAGAAGACTTCCACATGATGTAGACTCCTCATTTAGAAGGATGACAAAGAAGAGGATAATTGATTCTACTCAAGAGGGCCCAAGAAAATCTTCTATCTGAGTTTCCAGGGGAAGCTTATATTGAAAGCGCTCGGTGGATATTTGTGCTGGACTAAGCCAGAGTTAGAGACACCTCCAGCCAGCTCACCTGTCTCTGAATTCGGGGGAGGTGAGACGTGGACAGGGAGGTCTGAGGCTCCTTTCCAAGCTTATGTTTTCAAATCCAGGCAGGAACTTCAAGGATCAATTATTCATATGCATGAGGTTTCCTGTGTGTCAGGGTAGAACAAGGCGGGCTGTGGAGGCACTGCTCCAAACTGTGGCACAGTGAGACAAGAGCTGAAGGAGCAGAAAACAGACAGTCAAGAGGGATAGAGGACACGGAGAGAGACAGACAGAGAGAGAGAGAGACTGAGAGAGAGAAAGTTTGTGAAAGAGCTGGAGATCAAAGGTCACGACAGCGGAGGAGAATAATCTGAGGGAACCTTTTGCTTGGTTTTGGGGAAGGATGAAGGCTCTACAGAAGAACCAGGGACGCACTGACCAGATGTTGGGAGCCATGGCTGACATGCTTACATCTGTGGCCATGCCCAATCAGTGGGTGAGTTGTAGATCTGTTTGTGTATTTACTGGCTGTTTGTATGAAAGCATAAAGCCACAAATCCAAAAAGAAAGCAAAAGATGCATACAAAGGTATTCATCAGGGCTTGCACGGCATGATGCATATTTCTGGCCCACATCATTACATACCAAGTTTATTTTATGTCAACTCTATAACTTTGTCATAAACCTAAAATGGGCAAGTCAGACAAGCAGAGAGACAGAGAGAGGGATGGAAGAATTGCTCTCCGTTCAGTGCTTGGGAGGAATCTTGGATGTAGGAAACAGGAAGCAATGTAGTGGTGATTAAACCATCAAACTATAAACAAACTGCAGTGCGTGTCTGACGCTTCAATGCAGCCAGGCAATTTTCGTCCTTCTTTCCCTCCCATCCATTCCTGTTATCTTCCTCAACTGCTCTGGTGGCATTAAAACCGAAAATTATTACAGGTGATGTGTTTTTCTAACGCGAGTAATGCGTTTTCCTGTTGGCTGTATGGCATGGCAGCCACATCAATTTTCAGTCTCTTCTTTGTACACAGATTTAATGAACTTGATTGAACTGCAGCGTGTAGATTTAAACACAACATCTGGAAAATCAAACACACAAAACATCCAATCGGGTTTCTCTTTGAGACTCTGTTTTCTCTTTAAAAGAATGTTTATCTTCATAAATCGTTTCCACCGTGGCAGATAAGGGAAAAAACACAACAGTGATTATAATCTCTCTTTTCTTTCCTGCAGAAGACTGATAACTCCTCTTACCTCTGTTAACCTCCAAATCTGGTGCTGCTGTGTTTAAAATGAAGATTCAAATCTTCTGTTTGAGAAGCAGTTCTTATCCAAGCTCTGTGGCAAAAGTTGGACCTCAACAATTTCTATTGCATTCTTGTTTAGTGTGTCATGGAGAATAGGATGAACAAGATGCAGGGAATAGTGGAAAAAAACAGCCACTGGTATAATGTTTTGTGGTTATGTGACCAAAAGCACTCTGTACAATCTTACCATCACTTCCTCCTTGAGAGCAGGGCTCCACCGCTGACAAAGGCATCTCTGTGTGTAGCTCTCAGACGGGGGTGAAGCAGACCTCCCATCAAGCGAGGAGGAAAAGGGGCCTGTGCAGTCAGAGTCAGAGGGGCTGGAGTGGGAGCAGCATGCCACTGCTACAGAAAACCCAGAACAGAGAGAAAGAACAGGTAAGACCTGAAAGGGCTGCACTAAGCGTGACAGACCATTTTGTGACCCCGAAGCCACAATGCTAGTCCAAACATTGGCTCTCACCAAACCAGTAAGAGCTTAGAGACTCACCGAAACACAAACCTCCAGACTCAGTTTTGATTCTTTGTGTGAGACGTCTCAGATTTCTGCGCAGCGACTTTGAAAGCAGCCTGCTCAGCCACTCAGTCACTTTGATGAAAAACTCTATCTACAATCTGCATGGCTGTTGAGATGTATATACAGTGATGATTTCTTGATTTATGACATAAATAAATAATCCAGAAGTGTGTACACGCCACGTGAACTATTGCCCAGGCCTTTAGATTCAGCTCAGCCCGTTCTTGCATGTTAACCATATGTGAATTCAGGATAAAAACAGGCCTGAGTCCCATCTGCCATATCTGATGATGGTCGTTAGGCAGTAATAACATCAAGGAAAGTATCAGATTGAAATCACCTGAGTTTTGGTAGTTCACCCTTGTTAAACTCCGCCCTCTATATCCTCTATTAGCACTGATAGCAGTAAATTGCTTTGCTGTAATGTACCATACATGAGTACGTGAGAGAGAAAGAGAGAAAGCGGCTCTTGTGTGTATGCGTATACACGTGCAACACTTTCCAGATGGGGCAAGAAAACATGTTCAGCTGCCGTCCTTCCCCTTCTGCTCCAACACTGTTGGTTATACTTATTCTGATTTTGCTGTGAAAGGCTTGCGTGCATTGCGATTTTCCTCGAGTAGAATGGAACAAAAGGAGCTTTGTAGCTGGATCTGGGTTTGGGTTAGAGGGAGTGTGTGTGTGTATATATGGGGGGGGGGGTTTGGTGGTGTGTACCATGTGGCTGGACCACTAACTGTTGTGCAGAACGGTACATAGCGTACATAAGAGGTGTGAGTGAGGCCAGAGGAAGCTGTCAGCGATGCTTATCAGTAATAGTCTTACTCTAATGGAGTGTGATGCTGAGGGTTGATCTGTCAAATTTTTAGTGTGGAGTACATATTCAGTCGTTTCTGAAAAGCAAAAAAAAAAGGAAAGAAATCCATTATTCATTATGGTATGTGGATGGATGATGACCAAAAGGGAGATTGTTTATTCCAGTTCCAGACAAGATGCTTTGCTCAATTGTTTTTGCATAGCCCAATTTCCTCCGGATGGGAAAGTGGATGGAAAATCAATGAAACACAAGGCAGAAAAACATCTGAACCACAACAACAAGATACAGACGCTGTCGTAGCCCAGAGTAGGGCTGGACGAGGAGTGTTTTTATTTATCTGGTCTCTATAATCGAACCATGACATAATTCCCGTAATGAAATATATCGACTTGATCATCATATGATCCTCGTTACTTGAGTGCATATTCAGTAGTTATTGGAAAGAATCGTTTTGCAAAAACAATGGCTTTTTCACGTGCAATTCAATGCAAATTATTTTAGTAAATGTCATATCATATATCAATCAGCGTCAGCCATAAATAGTTATTGCAATTTGTCCATATCGTCTGCTTGTTACCCAGAGATTGCAGCACAGACATAACAAGTTGCCCTCACGCAACCTTGAATTCCTAAGATTTGTGACGTCACAATTTCACATTTTCCTCTATGTACTTACCCGATACGCTACAGTCGTCATGTTTTTTGGTGCTTTTGAGCCTTCATTGATAGAAACAGCTGAAGAGTGACAGGGAAGCGGGGAATCAAAGTCAGGCCCCTGCAGTAAGGATTAAACCTTTGTACTTGAGGCGCACGCTCTACTAAGTGAGCTACCAGGGCGCTCCTACAGTCATCATGTTAATGGGCCAATTAATGGGGTTGGCAAGCAAAAGCACAAGCATCAAAAGGTTAATGACGGAGACACTCACTAAAAGCACAAATTAAAGACAAAAGAATTGAAGATTGTTCATTTAATACTTTATTTGTATCATGATGTTTTATGCTTTTTGATGTTAAAGGGCCTTTTTGCTTTCGTTTTAGTGTAACATGCATTCAGTCTTAAAGACATGCAGAGAAGGAGACATGTGATTACATTTTGCCATGGTTTGACTGGCAGAGGTCATAGTGTTGTTTCCATCTCTTGCTGTGTCAGTGGAAGAGACGGGAAAAGAGCAGAGGCCCCCGATTTCTTAAAAGACATGGTTCACAGGGCCATAAGGGCCATCTGTTATATGTTAGAAACAAGATGCCTTCTAGTGGCTTCCCAGGAATCGCAGGACAACGCCAACCTCCATGAATTCAGATCCTTTTCCCCCCCTGATTCATCCCATTTCTTGCTTCCAGTGTATTTTACTCTTCTGGGTAGTAAATCGTACTACAGTTTGACTTTTGCTTTTATTCTGATCATATGCTCTTTTTTTCCCCTCCTGTCTCCCTCATTTTCTTCTTCAATCCTTATGTACGTCTTCTTTTATTTTTCCTCCAAGCAATGTCTTCAGCAGTGGTATTTTAAACCCGGCTTCCTCCAAGCACACAGAGCTGCTGCTCCTATTTCTTTCAAATCTCATCAGTTTTTTTTTTCTCTGTCTCTCGGCTCCTTAGACTCCCAGCCGTATAGTTCTTACTCTCACTCTCCCCAGACAATATGTGTCTGTTTCGTAACACTAATCAATGATGGATGGCCATGTGTGTCTACACACTCGTCTTTTTCAAGGTAAAATGCATGAAGCCACAGCAACAGGAAACTGCACTGAACCAGTAAAAATAACAGTGTTGTATATGACCCAGAACTGCATGCACACATTGCTCATGTGTACACATGTTTACATGTCTATATTTAACTTTGAATGTGCTCTTCTGAAACTTGAAACACATGCTTATTATTAAGTTATGTCACTGAGTTGTGTTATTTATAAGAAACATGATATTCTGTTAAACATACAGAAGCAATTATGAGAACCTAATATGAAGAACACTTACATAATTGTCTCTGTGCCATGAAGTCTTTACAGTCAAACGCACTGGAATTGTGCATTTTACAGAATTTAAATTCATTTTGCTTTGATTTTCACACATTTTTACAAATAAAACCCTGAAATAATGAATGGATTTTCAAGTTAAAATACAGTACAGATCAAAACAAGAACTTGGAGAGACCTTGCAAGAAATTAAAATAATAAAGAAAGAGTCTTTAGACATGTTCCTGTCCAGTTACACCCGAACTCTTCTCAATGACCTGAGAACCTTCACAGACTTGGACCTGATGAAAAATGATACCCATGAAAACACAGTTATGTTTGGAAGGCCTGTGTACCCAGTTTGGCGCTGAGAACATCACTGCAGTACAAATTAAATGACATCATTTACCCCATTCTTGAGTTGATTTGAGGTAAACTATGAAGAAAATGCACGCCCCTGTCCATATCGGGTTTTGTAAGAGGCTGGGAGAGTGTGCCATCCAAGGAGTGGTGCTGATCCCAGAGGACCCTGGGACTGAACTGTATGTGTGTGACCTTAAATGGTCAGAGATCAACCTGATGTTGCACCATATTGTGTTGTGAGGGCCTGATCACAAAGACGCATAGTGTAATCATGTGTTTATTTACACAATTATAATATCTCATCTATCTTCTACTGTAATGGAAAAGAGATGTACTGTGTCAGAAGATTTCATACATTCCAAATCAGAAAACTGAATTAGTATAATTGCTACATAAACAACAATTGTTTCCTGTGTGTGAAGGTTACATACAGTTGTCATAGATTCAGAAAGAGAAATCTCTTTTATGTACGGCTTCTACCATTACATGGGAGTGTGGTGACCAGATGGTTTGATATTGCATATCTGTTTTGCAGTGTACTGGTGTTCTTGTAAACAATGGCCAAAGACCAGCCCTGATTCTGTTATCTGCACCTTTGAACTGTAGAGCTCACCCTCCTTCTTGTGAAATGATGACCTTCTTCTTGTTGACTTCTTACCACATGGATTGAATTTCCCATGAGTTGGACACATTAATCAAGCTTGCTGTTGAGGTGGCAGTGGAAACATTGTGAACATTGTTGTGAACATATCAGACAAAGCTGTTTGCAAACAGTTGCTTATTTACACATCCAGCAGGTAGCAGCAAGGAGCAATGTCATCACTCATTTGGAGTCATGTAAGTCCAATATTTCACTCAGTTTTTGGTCTCTGCTAACTTCTAAGGGAAATATCTGTCTTTTTAGCTGCTAAATGCTCCACTATGTTCACTAGCGAACTGTGTCTGTCTGCTGTTTGGAGCTGAGCAGGTGTCGCAGCTTCCTGCAGTGTCCAAAAATGACTGTATGAGAGCGGCGAGAGCGAACCAAACCAGTTAAGCTGCTGGTTTGACTAAATAATGAGCTAAAACTTGCATACAGCTGCAGATGAGATGAGGTGCTAATTCTCATCACTACTAACTTTCACACTGACAAACTGTTTACACATTGCCATAATTACGATTATATCTGCTTTAAAGAACTGAGGATTGCAGGCCTTTCATAAACAATAAGTGGGCAGTCCTGGTAGTATGATTGAGTATGATATGAGCGAAACCTGTATCTCCTCCCAAACCCTGAAACGTGTGAATCATATCCCCTGGTTATTCATTGTTTTTTTTAACATTTTTTTGTTGTTGTTGTTTTGTTTTTTTATTTAATTCATTTAAATTCAATGCAGAAAGTTCACGTTGTGTTTCAGTGAAGTGGGTCAGGCAGCGCTAGCTAGAAGGCTTAGGTCAGGCTGGTCAGATACCTCACAGGTCACTGCTCCACAGCACAGCTGGCATTTAGACCACAGAATGACCGGGAAGGAAGGAGGCATATGAGGACACATAAACACAGTTTTGCAGGGGCACACATGCGCACACAGACACGTATCTACACACTTTAATGTACTTATGTACTCACAGTGTACCACATACACTCACGAAAAAAAAAATAGTTTATATATAATAATTTACAACATAATTCAGCCTTTATTTGAATCATCCACCTCTAAATCTCTTGTGTCTGACGGAGAATCGAAGATAAAGTACTGGCGTCTCTCTCTCTCTCTCTCTCTCTGTGGTGCCTGGGTTTGCTTTGTTTAATTAACGTTTTCTCCTTTGGGTGGCGTTTTAGCTCAGGCTTAAACCTTGAACACAGTCAGCACTACTCCCAGAGTCTCAGTGCTACAGCATGCCACTTCTAGAGCAAGGTTCACAGACCATTTCCAGAGAGACTCGGAAAGGGAAGGAGGAAGGCTGAGGGTTAGGTGCAGGAGGAAAAACTCTGACAAGCTCATGCTGAAGTGCTATCACTGTGATTTGTTGGAAAAAAGAGCTGGAAGGAGAAATGTTGGTAAGTGTTTGTGCAAATGTGTGTGTGTGTGTGTGCTTCTGATTGTGGGTGGTATGTGCAGTGTCGTGGATGTTTTTGAGAAACAAGTCACCATGGGAGGTGTGCCTCCCTCCTGTGTAGTGCAGAGCTCCTGCTGCGCTGCGTGGTGAGGTAAAACAGAGGGAGGTACTGAGTGGTACTAGTGGTGAATGCACACACGCGCAGAGTAACACACCTGTCTGTCTCCCTGGTGTATGCCAGCAGTGCAGTTTAGTCTAATTGGACAAAAACAGCAGCTCTCTGCAGACCAGCAGGACACGGGAGAAGAGAACGAGACAGTTTCTCTGTGACTTCTGCTCCGCGATGCCCCCCCCCCCCCCCACACACACACACACACACACACACAAACCTCCCCCTTACACTGGCTTGTCCAGAATGCCAGTTTGCCTTAATTGGCGCTCAGCTGAAAGATGAAGGGAAGAAGAAAGAGAGGGAGGAAGAAAGAGAGAAAGAGAGAGAGATGAAATAAGGGAGGAAAAAGCAAGGGAGAGGTAGGAAGGAAAATGAAATCGAAGTGAGCATATTTTGGCAGGATTTCAGCTGGCTGATGGGGTGAGGAGAGGCTAATGTCCATATGGGGGGTGGGGGAGTGGGACTGCATATCTGCTGAACTGAGAGTTCCTTTAGCTGTTAGTATGCATGCTTATGTTACATGTGTATTTGCCTGTTCCTCCTGTAGTTAAAGTGCATGTACATGATGCAGTGCATCACGGATGGATGCAATATCTGTTCCCCCAAGAATGTCATTACAAAACAGCATTAGGAAATTGCATGTATTTGCATAGTTACGAGCACTCTGAACACGTCTCCTAAATGTGAGTGACTGTCTCCTACACACAGTAGAAAAACTATGCAGTCCCCCTGTTTGGCTGGCGTGGCTCAGACAAAAACACACATCCATCTACTAGCGTGCTAATCTTCAGACAAGCCTTTAAATCCACTCTGGTGCGAACGTACGTGTATACATTTTATTCATCCTCCTTCTCTGCTGCTGTCCAGGTCTCCACATCTGCACAAGCGTATATGTGCGGATGAATTATCTTTGGTGTGTGTGTGTGTGTGTCATGTAAGATAGGAAGGAGTGAGGCAGCAGAGGAGAGAGATAAAAGGAGGGAGATGAATGGGTGTTAATGCATGCCTCACCTCACATCCCCCTGCTCCCCCCTTCAAGCCAGGGGGAGGAACATTTTTTCCATATTTCTGTTAACATTCATGGCTTTGTACAAGTCTCCTGGGCCATTTTCAGTTGTTCAAAGGTTTCATTCCACACTGAGAGAGTGATACTGTAGGTGGTGAACACCAGGGCTGATACAGAGAAATCAGCATTCACTGTACCGACTGTATCAGATTTGGCCATTTAATGTGTTGACCCTCAGTGAAACGTGTCACATTCCAAACAATTGTGACACTGTTTTTATTTTAGAAAATATTGACCAATGAAAGAATAAAATTTGCCATTGCCATGTGTTAGGATGGCCATGCAGCGGCTGGATTTGCAAGGTAAAATAAATACTTTTTACTATTTGCTACTTTGTTTGTGCCTCATTCTTAAATATGTTAACTCATGGTGTTTTTAATAACCAAAAGTAAGTAATGAAGACTACCTTCATTAGACCATGTGAGTGAACAAACCAATTAACCTGATGCAACAAGTAAAAATGCCCCCTACTGGGTACTTTGTAGAAACACACTCTAGCATCATCTAATTTCAGAGAACATGAAAAGGTTCCCCTGTATTCTTTAGGTCTCCTTAATGTTCGTGTAGAGTAGTAGCGCTGGCAGCATTTGCTCAATTTGTGATAGTTTGCCCTCGGATTCTTGTCTTCATGTCTTCTTTTCATCTTGTTTCTTTTAAACCCTCTCTTCTGCTGTCAAATCCATTGTTTCTCAGTTCACTTTAAATTGTGCTCCTATTCTTCCGCAGCATTTGGCAGCCATATCACCGTCAGACAAGTGGAGACATTCAGCAGCACTGTTCAATATTCCTCTGGTGAATTGCCCCTTCAATCACAGTCGCTTAAAGCATCCATTATAAGCAGAGAAAGGGAGAGAGACGGAGAGTTGCCGGGAGAAAGGATTGTGATCTGTCTGCATCGGTGCATCAGACTGTAAATGTTGCACGTGGCAAACCAGTACATCTGAGATCAGTGTGAATCTGAGAATAGATGATACATCTGTCACTGAAGTGTCTCTATCTAGTGACAAACTTTCGTCTCTTACATGTTAGAGCTGCTTTGGTTTGCCCTGTGTGTTTGTGAGTGAGGGGAGAGAAACAGAAATAGTAAGAGAGTAATGGGGAAGGCAGGCACGTTTCTGTCTCCTGTAGACAGCAGAAACATCCTGACAGCAGTCTGTAACTGTGGAGAGGGGGATGCTGGAAAGACAGCCCTGTCAACCACTGAGGCACCTAACAATAAACCTCAGGGATGTGCTAGTGCTTGTGTGTTGGTTCAGTGCCAGCTGACACTCCTGCCTTCTTTTGTTTCCACCGATGCCCCTCAAAGATGAACCCGAGTGGGTGCTGTCATCCCGCTCTTCTTTCAATAATCAGGTGGTGATTTCCACAATTGTAGCATGTGTGAAAGGAGCTTGACGTGAGGAGTGCTGCAAAACGTGAGATGAGATCACAGACTGAGTCATAAGCTTAGCTGCTTCAGGCCTAAGAAATGCTTGTGGTCTGAAAATAATTGGCTGTGTCTCAGAACATGCATTATTTCATCATATCGTTATCACAACCGTTTTTCTTTTACCTGCCTCTGTCGGTTACCTCTTATGCTGTTTCCTTGGATAAGCCTGCTATACTCGCTGAAATGTCAATAGACTCTGATTTCATCCATAAGGAAGGCTGATGAGTTATAATTTAGCGTTGATCAGCTCACACATCTAAATATAGTAGAGAATCTTTCCATGAATTGCTGTGTTAGCACACAATCACATGCAATCTCTGTGACTTCCAGCTTCATCAAACGGACTTAGAAGAGAACATAATCATGACCATGATGATTATAGGCTGCATAAAGACACAGATACAGTGCTTTGTTTTGTTGGCACACACACACACAACACTCATGTCTAGTACTGGACACGGATGCTTATGTATGCACCGACTGATAATCTGAACATACATGCTCACTCTGATGCTACAGTAGACATCTGGATAAAGGCGCTGAGGAGTAAAACGTTGTTGGAAATGTGCTTGTTTTATTTTACAGTTGGGCGACTTTTCTATACTGATATTATTGACTATTGCTGTAAGAGCAGGCTTGCTTTCTTGCAGCAAATATGAAGTATCTTGATTTTTCAGTGTGTATGCTGCTTGATTATCCCAAAACAGACATTGCCGTGTTCTTATTTTATACTTTTTTAAATTTATATTTCCAGAAAATGTACTAGATCATGATATATATTAGTATCGCAATATAAAGTTACATGCTGTGTTTGAAAATGTTATCTGTATCACCTACTCATCAGTCATTCAGATGACCAGTATGAACTTCATCTATACAGTACAGTTTATTCTGGTGTATCTCAAAGAGCTGTTTGACTGCCCCACAATGCACTGCAATGAATTGTCAGGCTAAATGACTAGTGTTGCACACACACACACCAAGAATGCCAACATGCCATCATTGTGAAATTTGAGACCGCCAACTCGCTCCATGGAAACACACACACACACACACACACACACACACACACACACAAAAAAAAAAAACGCTCACTAAGCTGGCCCATGTTCATAAATGAACACAGAAGTCAATATTGGAGCTGTCCCAGTCAGGAAAGCCCACTGTGATCCATGAAGTGAACACACACTCTTTAACTGCCAGAAAGTGACACACACGCTTACAGACGGGGGTGATGACACTGTTACTGGAAAATACATGACACCTTCAACCCGACATGGCCTCTTCTCTGTAAATAGCTTTATGTATCATTACAGACCTGGGTGTTACTATTTCCAGGGTCAGCTCTCAGCGCGGCATTTCATCTGGTTCTCGGAGGTGGAGGGCTGAATAGACAGCAGACGAGCGAGGAAACAGGAGGGAGCAGAGGAAAAAACAGCTGAGAGGAGAGAAACAGAGAACAGGAAGAGAGAAAATTAGGGGAGTGGGAACCTTATCCTGGAATAGCCAGCAACTAGAGCTGCAGACTCCACCCTTCTCACCCCTCCCCTTACTCTCTCTCTTTCTCCCTCGCTATCTCTCTCTCTCTCCCTCTCTCTCTCTCCGAAGCTGTCTCCTAGTGTGTCATTTGACCAGGCAGTTCACAGAGGCAGAGAGCTCAGCACCAAAAAGAAAACAGAGGAAAAACACAGAGACAGAGGGAAGAGAGCACGTTCAATATACCGATAAGCTTGCTGGAATGTTTCCTTGGCTGTTTATCACCAGCTGAAAAGAAAAAAAAAACCTTGTGACAGTGGATTTCTTCTTGCCTGCTGCTGCTTTTGTGGACTCTTTTCCTCTCCTCTCAGTCTGGATGTGTGAGCTTTAAGTCTGTCTGCAGTCAACTGAGGAGGGAGGATCTACTGACACCTTTTGGGGATTTACACTTTGAGGAGTAAACCTCTACTTGTTGTGAGAGGCAAGAGAGGAAGACTTGAGAGAGACAGATAGAGAGAGGAAGAGAGAGAGAGAAAGAGAGATAGAGGGAGCTGGGAGAAAGAGAGAGTGCCGGGCCATGCCCACCTCTGCTCATGGTTCAACAGCATGAAAGGGGGCCACCATCACCATCGCCACCACCGAGGCTGTGGCTGCCAACACTTGTTCCGTAAAGTCCTGGCCAAGTGTGGCTGCTGCTATGCCCGAGTCAGAGGTCAGTGTCACACACAAACACACACACACAACGTGTAGGAAATGTTGTCTTCATCGAGTCTGCGGTTGTCAGTCTAAGTTTCTTTGCCCTGAGGTTGGTGCTGTACTGTAACAGCTTGTAAAGTGTCTTGTTGTTTTTGTGTGTGTGGAGTTGCTTGCATGTGTGTGTGTGTGTGTGTGTTTTTGTTGATCATCCTGAAATGCACCGAGAGCAATAACTCCTCTCCTCTCATTTAATACCTCTGCATTCGCTTGCTCATCTTCTCCTCCACATTTTCTTAGATGTCCACCCACCTCTCCCTTATCTCCCCTTCCATTCCTGCGAACGTATGCTAATGGTTTAAGTGTAAGCCTCAATCCTCTCGCCTGCTCTCTCCGCCTACAGCTAAAGCAACAGATGTGTGTCACATACACATCAGAGTGGGTGAAAAAAAAAAAAAGTCCTTCCTATAGATGGTGCACAGTGAGGAAGAGAAAATAACACATTCTTTAATTAAAAATAGAGAAGGGAAGAGAGAGAGAGAGTGTGTGTGATTTGGAAAAGGTCCTCATCATGATAAGCGTGTGTCAGTTGGTTATGTGCAGCACGTGGATGGATGAAGCACACAGGGGGACCGAGCCACTCTGAAACATTCCTCTACCCCAAACAGTGAGAGCTGAACAAAACAACAGTAATCCCCTCTCTCTCTCCCTCACTCGCCCTCTCTTTCTCTCCGTCTCTCTCCCTCTAACTCTCCAGTTTGTTGTAATGAAGTACAGCAGGAATAGCAGCGGTCCATTAGAACAGTGTGGTTGAGTAAAAGCAGCGGGTGGCACGATATGTAATAACAACAAGGCTGGTAAGCTCATGCAGTCATCCACGGGCCGTGCCGCTTTGTAGAGCTGAAGCATAACTGACTGTAACGTTGAGCTGAGAGCAGGAAAAACCTTTTCTGTCACTGTCCGTGCACGCACATGACCTCTGTCACTGTGGTGTGGAGGCAAAGCTCGAACATCAGTGGTGTCTAATGGCACTATATGAGTTAACGCTGTGGGGCCATACTGTGTGTTTGTTCCCCTTTTACAAGCCTACATCAAAGGGATAAACAGTGGACCTGCCCGCTGAGGCTCTGTACATAGGGGGGCTCATGAAGTAGGCTTTCATATTACTGGCCAGCGTTGTTGGATACATACCTCAGATTCCTTCAGTTTAATCTCTTATGTAATAGATATTCTCCTTTTCCACAGCCCTCATACCCCCCCCCCCCCCCCCCTCACCCCACTGATCCTCGACCATGTTATCATAGCAAATACACAAATGCTTAGATCATGGCTAAACATGCGCGACTTGAAGTAGAATGAAACTATTAAAAGAAATATCAAATGAAAGAAAATAGTCTTGAATTTATTGAAACAACCCTTGACATATCAAGCGGCTGTTTTGGGCTCAACATGAAGAGATGAGATGGTTTATTTCATTTTACAGTTAGAAGCAGAAAAGCTTCTTATTTTACAGTCTGAAAAGGGAGAAATGTGAGCACTCTACCTCCTCTGGGGAAGCCACATTATAAAGCTACAGTAGTCTCTTAGAGTAACTTAACTATTAATGTGAAACTGTGTGCTCTATAAAACCTCATAGAGCATGTAAAGTACATTTCTATGTTGCTACCACTGATTTGGTCCCGCTAGTATTCTCACAAACTGTCCTCTCCAATCATCCACTGTAAATCAGTTTCTATATTTAACAGAGGAAAAAGCATCAGCTGTGGTGGACTTTTTTTTTCTCAATAGCACTTCCTCTTTATCACTTTATTTCAAACTATGTCCCTTCTCTGACATTTTATCTGTTATATTGTTCAAACTCATTTTCTGCGCCTGGAAGCTGTCCAATAAGCGCACAAGCAAAACTGGCACTCGGGACTCTGTTGTTTCTGTTGTGGTGTTTACAGGAAAAACACTTAACAGGTTACAGGTTCGAGTTCACTTCTTGCCCTTCTTGCAATCCCAAGAAGAATACTCTTGCAGCACAAACAGGTCTTAAATGATGTTGATGTTTTTAATGAAACGCTAGCTGAAGTAGCTGCTTTCTCTAAGCTGAGATAATCAGGGTCAGAATACAAAATAATGGCTTAGTCTGAGCTGCTATATTTCTATAAAAGGGACTCTGATATCACCAACAAACAAAGACTTTCCTCTTTATAGTCACTTCATCTCAGTGACAGGCTGCCTCCATCTACACCGTTCATTGATTCTAAAAAAGCCACTCAAGTGACACAAGAGGAAATTATAGTGTACTGCATGATTCATTCCCTACTTAGGCATAATAACACTTGTTACTTGTATGCTGGGTGATGACACGTAGTGTAGTATGCCATTATGTCACACCATATGTGTGCCCGGCCTCTGCCTCCATTCACACACTCGCTCAGACCAGCACACTCACACGAAGCAATCAATCAGGGAATGAGTAAACTTGAAGCCATTTCAGCTGCAGCCACTCAGACTAAAGAAATGCCCTAACGCCCAAGATGGTCATCAGTCCTGCTTCTTTTATGCGGAAAGGGAACTACTGCATCAGAAAAACTCAATAGCTTTCTTGCGGCCTTATACAGACTATCCTGCCATGCAATTGTTTTCCACTTCTTAATCAAAGTGTAATGAAACAGGAACACACACACAGTGGACACCTTAACGAGAAGACGTGTGAATGTAAGTAGGGGTGTTGTTTGTCGTTGCAACGTGTGTGTTGCAGGTTTATTCCAGGACGGACAAGCACCAGAAGGCAAGAAAAATCCAATCAGAGGAAATACATGGCAATATATAAATCAGAGTTCAGGCAGGGGAGGGGAGAGGTGGGACTATTGATCTGAGCAGTGCTCAACGTGAGATGAGAAGAATCTCAGAGAGATTGGCAGGTGGAGAGATGGATATAATGAAAGAGAAAAGCATGTATCATTTTGGTTCTGATGTCAGCGCTGCTCTGCATGGCACATTAGCAGATTGGCTGCCAGAGGGCCATTAGTGAGAGCCGCTTCCCAGCAAAATACTGTTGGCAAACCATTTAAAAATAGATAGGTATGCAATTGTTTGATATTGTCTACAGTCAATTAACTCTATAGACCAGAGGGAGGAAATACAACCTGTGGATTCGCTAAATCAGATTTTGTAGGAGTGGTGTGTTTCGGTGAATGTTTTTATTGCGTGAGGTGGAGTGAAACACTCGTACGGCAAAGTCCAGTGAAGCATCGAGTGAATGTGTGCGTATGCTCGTTTCTGATGGAAAAGGAGTCACATAAAAAAAAAAAAAGTACAGACTCCCAGTCATGACACTGACAATGTTTTTGTTATACATACATGGTAATGTTAAACATGAATTATGCTACTGTATTCTAAGGCAACACAATCACTTCTAAATGCTGCTTTTACTGCAGCACAGCCTCCCACACACCTGGTGGTATTTGGGATGCACCCTGAGGTAAATCTGACACTCATAAATGCAGCCAGAAACAAAAGAAAGATAAGGGTAGGCTCATGCTGCTACAAGGCTAGATAGTCAGCCCATATGGAAATGAATAGAATTTGAATATATATCTTTTTTACCAGGTTTGCTTCAGATTTTTTTTCCCATTAAATTGGCTTTTCAGAATGCTTTTTGAAATGCTTTTTAGCTCATGTTTAAATATGCACTGTACTTTTGTGTCTGAAATGAGGTTTAGAAAAGCGCATAACCTGAATGTGTCAAAGAAAATATATTTAAAATGTCTTTTTATGGAAAAACCAGACAATGTGCTTTTGAAACGTGTTTCAAAACAGTTTGGCATTTGAAACACATTTAGAAATGCTTTACAGTAATACAGTACAGTTGCACACATTTTGTACATACTTGTAAACTGAACTGTAAATTTACTGTTTGTCAAATATATTTCTCTCCACATATTAGGATTTCCTGGGGAATAATAACAAAGCGAAATAAAACGCTTTAGATTTTAGCTTTACACACACACTCTCTCTCTCACACACACATACAGGTATCTTCAGTAATTTGGTTGTTTTTCTCAACATGTCCCTGACCTGCTCTGTTCCTCCACTGAGGCAGTAAGCAGCTTCAACTGTGTCTGGGGGGCAAAAAAACAAAACAAATTCTTCATCTGTGGCACCCAAATCTCTTCCTCTGTAACGATCCTTGTCTCCCTACTATTGTCTTTTTTTCTCTCTTTATTTTTCTCTTCCTGTATGTTCCTCTGAAGACAAAAAGGGCTATGTGCTGCCTTGTGCATGCATTGTGCATCTATATGTGTTCGCCGTGAGTGTGTTTATTTGTGAAGGTCAACTCATGCATGCAATGAATTAGGACAAGGATCCCCCCAGCAATGACACACACACACACACACACACACACACACACACACACACACACACACACACACAAACTCATATGTACACACACAGACACACACACTTTTCACACCACATTTACATGGTTGCATGGCAGAGAGAACAGTAAGAAAAAGACGAACATGTTGAATTTAAAACATATTAAATGGAACTATAACTGCCTCACACGCCATTGCATGTGAATGTGCCTACAACATGGTCATAGCATGTATGGCACGTACAACTTGTGTTCCAACTCCACAAACAATGTTACATTTCGTTACACTGCATACAAGTTATGCTCAAAATAAAGAAACATCTACAACACACAGCAATCACTTAATACGTATTATGTTTTATGTTGAGAATTGTGATGGTGATGAATGCTTCACTTTTGAAATTGATTTCTGAAACATTTTTTTTGTTGAGAGGTGGTTGCATTCAATAAATAATTAACAAGTAGTTTGATTATTTATCAATTTGCTTTTTTTTTTGGGGGGGTCAATTGAACAATTGTTTGGTAAAAAATAGAGAAAAATCACAATTTCCTGAAGATCAGCGTAATTGCATTGTTTTGCCTGATCGACAGTCTAAAACCGAAAGCTACTGAGTTTAGCTTCACAAAAAAAAAAGACAAAAAAGCAGAAAAATCTCAAATTAAAAGTAGATTCAGTCATCAAAAATAGTGCCAATCTAATTGTTTCAGCTCTACATTTCATTACATTTCTTCTTTTTTTGTCCTTTTCTGCTTGGCAGCATAAAACAAATGTCTCATTTGCTGCAGTTTCCAAGTAATTAAAAATGAAACACTTGATCACTGTAGATAAATACTTTTCTTAGTCAGAGTGTGTGATGATGGTTCAGCGTCTTGCTCAAGGGCGCTTTAGCAGCGTGCTTGTTTTCACATACAGCAGCTTGATCCCCAGGTTCCCCTTCGCTAACCTGCCTGACCCTGAGGCCCATGAATAATTTTGATAACAAGTAGAGTTTGCGTTTGACAGAAAGCAGCCTTGTTGGCAAACGTTAGGGAAAATTGCCGTGACAGAACCAGCGTGTCTTTTTATGTCTCAGCTGGAGAACTGTCTTTGTCATCAGCTTATAAGGCAGACTTCAGGCATTATGGAAAAAGCAACAAAAATAGCTGAAATTGAAGGTATGCTGCTGGACTGCTGTGGCCCAACCTTGTGTTCGACAGTCTGGAGATATTTTTAAACTTTGCACCCCAGCCCACCCTCCACCTCGTCATCTCCTCTTGCCCTCCCACCCAGCCCCCCCTGCCTCCTCTCTGCTGTGCAACTGATCTCCTCCATATTGTTTCTCTCTCGCACATGCAACGAAAAAAAGGACAAAGAGAAATGGAGTGAGAGAAAGGACGGGGTAGCAACCCAGTGGAAGAAATCATCTGAATTTTGGGCTCAATGTCGCATAATTTGCCGGCTTGGAATGTGAACACCAAGTGGAGCATTAAGATCATTCCTGGGGCATTCTCATTTTCTCTGTCCTCCTCCTCTTCCTCTCTCCCAACTCTCTCTCGCTCAGACTGGTCGGCATACAGCCAGTCAGACGATTATTAATTATGTTTTCTCCCCCTTTTCACTATTTTCACCATCTCCCTTTTTTCACAGTTCAATCTCCTTTCGTTTTTGCTCTACTAAACGGCCTTGCCCTGACATATTTCCAGGGCTCCCGTGCACTTCTTCTCCTCTATCTCCCGCTCTCTTTTTCCTCTTCCTCAGGCCTCTGTTTGTAAATGTGCAGAGGAGAAGAATGAGGGAACAAATTATGAAACACAGGAGTGCATTCCATACCTTGTTTAGAAAGAATTCTCCTACAGCGCAGAGGGGGAGAGTAGCCACTTCCCCTTGCGTTTCTACCCCCACTTTCAGCCATATGGGTCTTTTTAGATTTGCAGTCTTTAGGGGTGTCTATGACATTTGTCCTTCTTCTTATGCTCTATCATACCTCTATCTGTACAGTGGAAAAAAAACATATTCACGTTCTACCCAGTACATCTTTTTATCCAGAAGGATTAGAATATGGTTACCGTAAGTCTTAGCAACAGGTTGAGTCCAACAATTACTTCAGTGCCCCCACAGGCTGACGGAATAGAGAAGTACTCTGATTCTGGCTCCTCTCCCCTGCAGCTCACCCCTAGGGGATACTTGATAGAGGCCTCGCTGAGAAACTTTCCAAAACAGTGCACAAAGCAAAGCAAACAATGGAAAGTGACAATATTGAAGGCGATGTGGTGTTGAAGTGGGTTTCAGCTTTGACTACAGCTCAGATGAGCTGCTGACTCTCTCTGTACTGACCATGAGAACAGCTGCCTGCTGTGTCTGGGAAAGGTTGCCTTGTTCCTAATCAGTTTACAGTGAATATGAGGGCTCAACAGTTTCTTAGTGGCATATGTCAAATGCCTAAAAAGTCTAAGATCAGCTTGGAGCATTGCTGTGGTGTTGACTTCTGACCTGAATTCTCCCTCTTGTTTCGTCTCTCTGTGACCAGAGGCTATAGTTCTACAAGTTCATGGTTCATCAGTTGTGTGAAAGTGTGTAATTATTGAGTATTGAGTAAGTTTTACAAAATCATGAAATAAATTCTGGGTAAATTAACTTTTCAAACTAATAAACATAGCTGACCTAGCTTTTTGGCTCTGCTCACTCCAACAGAAAACATGTGTCTTGTGGAAGAATGTTTTTCCTGGGAAATTCAGTGGTAAAGAAAGCAAATCATAAAAGAAAACATTTCCAGACATTTGCAGTCTTTAGTAAACTTTTCCCTTGTCTTTGCCTGCTCCACAGAGAAAATTGAGCTGTTTTCCTCCTCTTTGTCAGCAGACCAGATTGATTGTCAGTTGTCAGCATTGAATGTTACCATATACGGCTCTTGGTTCAGAGATAGCCCGCAGTTACCCTAATGCAGTTAATACTTTTAGTCGGTCATGGTGGCCTGGACGACAGATTTTCTGTGTTGCGGCAATGTACCTGCAAAACTAAAACACATTTCAGGGAGAAAAATGTACCCTCAGGTTGTATCAGAATTATGTGTTCCTGCACTAACGCTCGAATGACACCTGTCGACAGTTAAAACAAAGCAGTTCAGTGAACTAAGAGGATCTAAACAGATTTTAGAGACTGCGATATTTATAACTTTTCTCATGTTTCGCTTCACGTCCATCATGAAATTGTATGAACCTCTCCGTAATTGATAGTAAACAGTTCAGCCTGTGGACTTGGATTTACAGGTGGACCTGAGCTCTAGGTCTTCCTGTAACACCCCAATTGATTTTGCGTATTCATAAGACAGCCTCTTAATGGCCATATGGAGGAGAGCTCTTGCTCCAAATGCAGGATTTGATCCGAAATACACAAAAGCTGACAGGTGCAGATGTTTTTTTCTTGAATTTGGAATTAGCCTTTCAAAGGCACCCTTTGTGCACACAAAGCATTGGTTTACAAATAACCATAAGGCATGAAAACACTTAGTTACTGTATAAACATTGATGCAAATTTATACCAATTATTATACAGTGTGTGTGTGTGTGTGTGTTTGCCACAGACAGGCATGTGTACATGTAGGTTGATTTTATGTCTTGCTGATGGCTAATCTTTTGTGCGGCTGTCCCTTAGTCGCTCCCCCTTCTGGGTTTAGTTGCTATGGCGATTAGAGTGGGGGAGAGGTGGAGAGCAATGGAAAGGAATGAGAATATGTGTCTGGAAAGCCTATCAAGTCTGACTGAGAACAACTGTACCAGCACGTCTTTACATCCGTAGGTCAACTAAACATGCCAGATCAGCATGAAGAGCTACACTTCATTCGATGGTTTCGGCACCTTTTATGCCTGAACAGCCAGAACGTGTGTGGATGCTGAACTACCCACAATTCACATCCATCACGTACATACAGTAGCCTTGGCTGCAGTTCAGAGAAGTGACCTTGTATACAGCCAGCGTGATAAACAGCAAGAGCCCAGAGCTAAGAGTACCAGAGCTGTCAGGCAGACTGGGGCCAGGAGGAGAGGCTCCACATCCCCACAGCACAGCAGGCACCGCAGCTCTGTCTCCAGCTCACCTCGCAGGCCTCCTGACTGGCACTGCCACAGTTGCCATATGGAATCGCAATCCCTTTTAATTTGCACTGTGCCCTCTCTTTTAGTGTGTGTGTGTGTGTGTGTGTGTGTGTGTGTGTGTGTGTGTGTCTGCCTAGATGATCACAGTGATGATCAACAGTAGCCAGTGCGAGTGAGTGAGTGAGTGAGTGTGCATTTTTGCTGCCTGCTGTTAGAGAGGCTGAAAGGGTAGTGTTGATCATCACTATGATTATCTGGGCGCAGACACACACACGCACACATTACAAACACTAAAACAGATGCACACACTCCAAAGTCATATTTGTGCTCTCTCCACATGTTCTCTACCCAAAAAGCTTTCTCTCAAGGCGTATCTCAGTGGGCACAGCGTGGAACCTTTTTCAGACTGATAATAATCAAAAAATAAATGATCATGTATTATTACAGAAGACCTTTTTTCGATCCCTGGGAAATAAAAATTCATTCATAATCTAACCAGTAGTATATAAAGTCTATAAAGTCCTGGCTCCACATTTACAAGCTGCAGCCTGAAAGTAATGTACACAATAATGCATCAATAACTATAATCCAATAATACAGTACAACTATAAGTAAGTGCTTTTTGTATTTTTAAGTATATTTCAGGTTTGTGTAGACTTGAATGCATGTTTCAAATATAAAGAAAAAAAAGTAAAGTAAAAGTATTTCTACACTGTGGTAATGCTACTTTTTAAGGTACTTCTTCCAGCGATGCCAATCAATGAATTATTGTGTTAGTGTTGAGTTGATATAAAGTGAAGCATGGTTCAGTATCAATCATCTGATTTACAGCCTACTTGACAGAGCATCTGTCCAGATAAATTAACTCTGTGTCAGATCACAATGAGCAAACTACAGTAAATATACTTGATGAAGGCCTCAAGCTGAAACATTGGGTCTTTGCTCTGCTGCTGCTGCTTCTGAAATAAAACAGGAGAACACCTGTGTGTGATTTTATTATAACTGTATACTTTGGCAGTGTAACATATCCAGATTCATGCTGACCTTTTAATGACTCCTCTTTGTTCCTGATCATCAAAACTCTGACTGGAAATGTTGTCCTGCACAGTCTCATACAAAATCTGAGCCAATTTTCAGACTTCCAAAATATTATATGTTTATAAATGTTTGTGCTAAAGCTACAGAAACATCAGCAGATTTCACTTATTGCTATGCTGACAATGACTAAATCTCAATGATATATTAATATAAAGAATATTACTAATATACTAATACTAATATTAGCTAATCAAAAAGTGAACAAAGACGCAGAGCGTGGGTGGAGCTGAGGTGGGCCAAATGTTACTTGTCAGTGGCCGTGTCCTTAATTATGCATAAATTGAGGAGATTGATCATTTGTGGTGCCAGCCTGAAGTGGCCTTTCAAGGAACTGCTGTTGGCACTTTTGCCAGACATGGAGGTTGCTGCTTGGTCACTGTGCCTGTAAAAACAGCTGTATAATGTCATCTGTGGCTCTGAATGTATGGAAATGAATCTTATATCTCTGTTGGAATCCTCTGAATATACAGCATTGAAATACTGTGTGCTTGTGATGCAGAGCTGTGGGCATTTACCAGGCATGGTGGACTTGTGGTGGGAAACGAAAGACACATGAAGTGAAATGTAGGATCAGGTGTTTTTTTTTCAGAGCTTGATTCACGTAAGAGTCTAAAAGTCAGGATATCTCGGTCGGTTGCTTTGATTTTAGCCAGTGATGATTTACAATGAGTCATGATTAATATCTCTGCATTCTCTCGTTGATCTCATGGTGCTCAGTTTGTTAATATCAGCGTGGGTGTGAAATGGACCACAGTGGAACCATAATCCCCTACGTTTGACTCTCAGTGTGTGTGTGTGTGTGTGTGTGTGTGTGTGTGTGTGTTCGGCTCCCCAAAGCTTACATTAATGGAAATAAAGGCAGATGGTGCCAGGAACTTGGCTAGTCTCTCTCTGTGAATGGTTCTAGAGGAATGTCTGGAGTTTTCAGTCCCACTAACCACAAACATGGTTCCAGCCTCACATTGCCAGAAGCCTGCAGCAGCAGCAGCAGACGCTGAGGAAAAATACAGTGTCTGCGGTGAGATTGCCTCTGCGTACTCATGCTGATGCATCCTTTTTTTTTTTTTTTTTTGACAAAGTAAGATCCAATTCATATGCAAAGTAGGTGCTGGAGGTGATTGCAACCTCGGTTGGATGCAATATCTCAACAGGAATCATCAAGTGTGATGTAAATGCACAACCTTCGGCACTTAAAATGCATCGCTATACTCATGTTGACCTGATTTTGACAGTCAGTGGCACTAGAGGTGGTTTAGATCTGTTTTTCACCTCGGGCTGTTTCATAAGCCCTCATCAGGAGAAGTGTTTGAATCACTCTTCCACATTGTTCCATAGACAATAGGATTAATGCCAGCATCATCTATTCAGGCCTGTTTTTCTGTGACTGACATTGCTTTGATGCTTTACGTTGATGAAAAATATGCCACAGAGCGTGGCTGTGAGTGCGGATGGCAGGAGGCCGACCCTGATGGCTTGTTTGTGTGTGTCACTTGACAGCGTCTACCACGTATTTCCTTCTGTGCTCCTGGAATCACAGCAGTGTGTATCTGCATAAACTAGGTCAGTAGGAGGACAGGAAATCTCTGTTCACTTGTCTGTCTGACTACAATGTGCCTCTCCAAAAGTTACTGCACACAGATACGCTCCAATACAATCCGTACACAGTGATGACAACGGTTGTGCTACTGCACGCACGTCCATGTTTCTATGCATGATCTCAAGTATATTTAAATATTTAAATGGCAGCTTGTGCCCTAATCGCCTTCCTTCACTTCTTCCTCTTCAGCGTCTCCTCCTTTCCTCTCACTCAAGGTTTTAGCTTCAGTCTGTCTGGCATTTGTGCTTAACCTTCATTTACTGCTTTCCTAAATCACGAATAATCCCCCCATCAGCCCATCTCTTAGCCTCTCCCTCTATCTGACTTTCAGTAAAATATATATTCATATTTCCCGGAAAGACAACTTGATCATTTCAGAGGATTATAAAGGTTGCGGGTTCAGTTGCTTAAAACGTACTGTCAAAATCACTACTATAAAAGAGAGTAGAAGTGAAAAGAAGACAGAAGTACTTTTGCTACAGTGTCACTATCTGCTCTGCCAGTTGGTTTTGCATGTCAAGCTTGTGCTGGTCTCAGCAGCTTTGGGGCAGAGCAGGGCATTTCATCAGAGGAGGAAGCTGAGTGCCCTGATCCCAGGGCAGGACCGAGCTAAAGTCTTAAAAAACACTGCAGTGCAGGGAGGGTAAGAGAAGGTTAGAGTGCAAAAGAGGGTAGTGGCGTAAAAAAAAGGGGGCAGACATGTTGTAAGAGGGAAGACGTCAAGATGAAGAGGAGGGAAAGAGGGAGGACAGGAGAAAGAAAGAACAGCGTGCCAGCAAGTGCCAGGATTTATTAATCAGAAGCAGCACAAACAAAAGACACATAAACCAGCCTGGGGGCCAAGAGGATGAAATATAATGGGAAAAGTGAAAGAGACAGGAGTTTCAAAAGTTCCAAAAACATCGTCTTTTCATTGAGAATCACAGCTGGAGAATGAGATCTCAAATGTTATACAACAAAAAGCCTCGTACTGTATTTCTGCAAAAGTTCATCAGAGGACAGTTAGAGGATTTCCGGTCATATGCCTCAGGTACTAAGTGCCTCATTGTCTCACGGGCCTTTCAGTCTGCACATCTGAATGCCTGAGTGCAGCCCAGGTCCTTGCTAGTTGATGGGAAGAGTGTCCATTTCCTCTGAGTAGGTGAAATGTAATATACAAGTAGAACCTGGGCTGGAGACCATAAGGTGGGGAGGGCAATGAAAAAAAGAACGGAGGAGATAAGCACAGTGTTGTTTTGAAAGTTGTTAGCGATGACGCAGGCGGGCGTCTGGTGCCTGTGTGTTGACCGCCACACTCTCAGACCCCCAGGGGTTGTGATCTGTGAGGTGCTGGCATTGATTGGCAGCTCTGAGAGCCTCTTGGACTCAGCTGGATATTTGACATGTTTGACACTGTGGTGACCAGCAGGTCGTCTGCCTCTGATGTGCCGCGTGTTGTTTGTTCTGACAGAAAGATGACACTGGAAGCTCAGATCACAAATGAACAGCCTGCAGCCACCCATCTGGACCGCTACCTTGGAAAAAATGTCCATGCGCCGTTTGTGTGTACGTGGACACCTTCATGTTTGTCTGCATGTGTGTATTGGTGGAGTTCAGTGATGCCTAAATTGCTTGCTGTCCCAAGAGGCTGTAGGATTTACAGAGAGCTCCAGAGTGGAGTGGTTGTGAACAAGTTTGCTCCATTACAGCCAACGCTTTTTAGCCTGATTTGTTGGCTCAGCAGCACTCACTTATCAACTGATCAATAACAGGAAGTTGGGCTAAACTTCTGCAGGGGGAACCAACATTTACAACACATCCATCCACATCATCCACCCACATACTTGAGGCTGCTTTGCCTTTGTGATTTTCTTTTATTTTCTCTCTGGTCTACTGTTGCAAACATAAATCACCAAGACATTTATCATTTATTCAGTCACATCCAACCTCATATCCATAATCCAAACTTTAGTGACCCTCGTGAGAATATTGCAATGAATGTTTTCCCCTTTCCACATGACTGGACGAGCTGTGTCACAGATAGTCACCGTATAATTCAATTGAACTGCGATACCAAATGTGAGTGTGTGTGTGTGTCTTTCCAGCTTTTCCTTGTCTTACTTCATAGTAAAATGAATCATTTTAGGTTTTGCAATGCTGTTTGAAAGAAATGTTGACAGCCTTTCTGTTTCACTCCAATCAATTAATCAAAAAAAACAATGAGCATGTTATTCACTAATGAAAATAAGAAAATAATGGTTAATTGCAGCCCTGAACTTAACAGACCAGACATGGAGTCAAGAGCTTGATTTAGTTGCTGCTTGTCACTACTGAAAGAATAAGATAATAGATCACTTGGATAGATCCCTAAATTAAAGCTGCCCTCTTAGGCAATGAATGCTATCAAACTTCACAACTGTGAGTGAACATCATCAAGAGACAATCTGGAACTACTTTGCAGCGGAGACCCACTTGGCTCTAGAGTTACATAGTAAGAGCAACTTTTTGGGCGAGCCTCCCACCCGGCCACCGCTCAGCCTCTCAGACAGTGAGTGGGCGACTGGTGAAAGCCCAGCATTAACTGATCACCACAGACTGGGCCGGCTTAATGCAGTCCCGTCGCCCTGTGCCTTCAACTGTTAATTATTGCGAGCACATAAACAATAGTCAAGTTGCATTAACAAAATCAGCCTGGGTAATCTTTTCTCAGCAGCGCCATTATGGAGATGAATGTCACTGGGCACTATTAACATGCAGCAAGACAGAGGGAGAGTGGGAAGGACTGTTTTTTTTTTTTTTACTCCAAATTTCCTCTGTGTAGGTGTATAATGGTATCAGCTCCTCTCATCTTCCCAATATGTAGGGAGAGCGGAGGCATGTTGCTCTGAGGGGAAACTCATCATTTCCCTTTGTGTTTTACAGCTTCCTTGCTGTTTTTTTTTTTTTTTTTTTTTTTTACACGCTGTTATAGACATCCCCGTAATGCCTCATAACAATGTAGAGATTAAGCTTGCCAGGGTCAACAAGGAAACCGACCCATATACACAACAATCAGTAGGGGAACTGCAGAGTTGCCATGGTGACAGATGCGGCTGTAACAATCTTCATTATAAAACCAGTAAATTATGTACACTCTGCACATTGTAAATCTGTATATTTGACAGAGCCACTGTGTCATTCTGACGCAGGGTTTCAAATCATGAAGCTGCGCTGCTGTCTCCTCTCACTTTTAATTGCTTCCAGGCCCACAGAGTGTCAGCCTCTCTTCAACCCCATTTTTTTCTTGATAAGCTATCTTCACTGTTGTCTGGAGCTGGTTAGAAATGGTGTTACTGGCTGTGCCTCTGCACTGTGACCCCTAAGCCCTGGCCTGACTGAACCTGAGCAGGGAAACACAAACCTCTAGGCCTGGCCCTTGTTAGAGGTCAGAGAAGCTGAGGGTGAGGTTATCACATGTGCTCAGCATCATTTTCACATCCTCCCTCTTCTCTCTGGCTGGGGACCCTCAGAGATGGCGTATGTTTTGCCCCAGGCTTTTTAACAGCACCAGCCATAAATACAATCGCTTTCAGATGCTTCTTGATGTCCTCTTGTCTTATACAACGAAGACATTTCACGTGCAATAGTTTGAACACCAGACTGATGTTTGTCTGACTGTGTATATGGACCCATCCAGTGTTTGTTCAAAGTTTCCATCTAATCCCCACAGGGTTCAACCATCTCCCTTCTTTGTACCCCTCTCTGCTCCTTGTTTCTTCGCTTTATTCAACCCCCCTGACTCCCATCCTGCGACGCTCAGATCTCCTTACACTCTCCAGTCTTTCATGTGGATGGGGGTGGGAGTGACAGAAGAGAGGGGAAATTGGCCACCCTGGGATCACACACACACACACACACACACACACACACACACACACACACACACACACACACACATGCATGATGTCTGTAAAATGTATGGCAAGACTTGCTGGAGAAAGATTACAGAGGAAATGTTGTCTCGGTGGTGAAAATACACAAACAGACAAGTAAGAGTTTTTTTTTTTGTTGGCAGCTGGCACCCACAAATGGTATATTTCATCCAAATTTGTATGCGCTGGCAGCAATGCGATGTCACGAACATGAGTTGTTTTGCTTTGAGGTTAGCCATTTCTCAAACACTGTGACTGAGGTTCGTGCACTGGAGACAAGGGGACATTTATACACAACTTATTTTCATTGATCGGTACAGTGGTGACTATTTCTGAGAGAACGTAATTGAATAAATAAAATGTGAAAAAGTTTAATTGCTTTAAGCATGAACACTGATAGGGACTGAGAACTTATGCCTTTGAAGACTGTGTATGCAGAACTGTGTCAGTGTGGCTCCTGCAGTCTCGGCCTGCGATAAGATCTTCCTCTGTGGCACTGAAATGAGGTCAGTGTTGTCCCTGTGTAAACAACACATGCATAACACAGCCACAAACTCAATACAAACTTCTTGAAAAGTGCATTTTTCTGGA
Organism: Protonibea diacanthus; assembly: GCA_028641955.1. Lineage (NCBI taxonomy): Eukaryota > Metazoa > Chordata > Actinopteri > Sciaenidae > Protonibea > Protonibea diacanthus. Next base: position 13,393,953 of record CM053984.1, read on the forward strand.
AAGTTAAGTCAATAATAAGCTGTGGCAGTGAGTCTTAGCAGGAGAGAGTGTTCCTCCATCTGTAGGTGAGTGGTGATCAAGGGTCAGAGGTCAGGTCTAGGGCAGGAAGATGGATGGGAGGCATTACTGAACCGCGTTTGCACACAACAGATAAAACACTCCAGACACACAGCCCAGAGGAAGGGCTATCTCAGGATTGAGGAAGGCAAGACGGGTAGGGTGGATGAGGCAGGATGGGAAGGGAGGACAGAAGACAGAAAAAAACAAACAGTCCCAAGCAAGGACTGTCTTCCCCTCTACAAAGGATTAAAGTGGATGTCCGGTCCCAGCTCACCCCCCCCCCCCCAGCCCACTTCCCATGTCCTCCTGACATCACTTTGCTGCAGCCGGCCTTCAACTGCCCGGTAGTATTTTTCACATTAAACGTCGACCATCCGCTGGTCATGTGATTGGATGCATAGCTGAAATATAAAAACCACGGTCTGCTTGACATAAACAGAACAGTTTGTCTTTTATGGTGTGGCTCACAGCTGCACAGCTGTGTTTGAAAAGGAAGGCTATTTATACATCCACTCTTTGTTTTATTTCTTTCGTTACTTCTTCTCTCCTGGCGTTCGCACATCTCCTGACCTCAAGTCCTCCATCACCTCTCACTGAGCAGCGCCGCTGCCCTAATTTATTTGTCAGTCAGGAGTTCTGTTGCCTTAAAGAAAGTGAACTGTTGCACTGTTGTTGTCTATGGATGATGAAGTGATGAACTGACTGTTGAGCGCTGAAGAGAGAGTTATGGTGTACTCTGCCCTTTGGCCCATTCATTTATCAGTTGTCTGTCTCCACAAACACTCACTGTTTTACCGCTAACCATCCGCTTTCCGTTCCTCTCCCTGTCTCTTCACTCTAGACTCATACTCGGCAGCAGGCAGTGAGGGTAGCATCTCCACCTCTGTGGCGTCACTGCCCCCGCAGGCATCAGGCAGCTCGGCCCCCAGCTCCCCGGGCTCCAGACGCTCTGTGAGTACCCTGAAGAAATGGCTCACAAATCCTGTCCGCAAACTCAGTGCCGGGGCCACTGCCAAAGGGGAGCGCCAGGTCCGCAAACTTGAGGGAAAGCCTGCACCTCTTCCCTCCCACAGCCACAGCCAGGATCTGGGCAGCCCTCCGAGGCCTGATGAGACATTCACCATCCTGCCTGTCACCCACAGAGAACAGGTGAGATGTAAAACGTTGTATGCAGCATGCATCGCTGATTTTTCTTGGTCACATGAATTAATCAAACAAAGCTTTGTGTGCTGGCCTTGTGCTTCAAGATCCTTTCTACGCATATGAGATGAACCACCTCATATGTAAACTCATTACCGGGAATTATTCCCACACCATCTTCTTATGAACTGGTTCTGAAGTAAATATGCATAGCTTTGACCTCTATAAATACAAACTAAAGCCAACATCCTGACAGCGGCTTGTTTATATTAGGTAGCTCAGGAATATCAGAAGAGACACAGGTTTGATGTAGAACTGATTCACAGAGGACTAGTGTCATGGCAGGCGGTGATGTTGTTATATAACATCAGTACTGCTGGCTCAGCCTGCAGGAACTCATGCTGCCATGTTCTGGGACTCGTGCTGTCTTTTGCTGCTGTGCAGCTGCCTCTGTGCGTCTGAATGCACGAGCATGCTACAACCATTATGCATCATGATTATATTGTGTGATTATGACACTGTGTGTGTATGTGTGTGTGTGTGTGCATTCCAGGAGTGGAAAGATGGCCTGGCAAGCCCTGAGGACCTGTCACCGGCTACACTACAGTCCCCCAGCTACATAACTGACTCGCTGATAGGCTGCACGTCACTGCCAAACACCCAGGTACATCTGGACAAGATACTGTAAAACTAACACTATCCAACCTGTATCTGTCACCACATATTTGTCACACAGAGATAACATTTCTAGCGTAAGTACAAGTAGTAAGTTTTTGACAGGATGCCAGAAACCTCAGCTAATAAATAATTAACTCTGATGAGATTCAAACTATCAGTTGTAAATCCACTCATGGTTTATTTTAGTGGACAGTTTACTGTAGACAGTCTCTGAGAGGAGTGGTAGTAATACTCTCAGTGAGTACCCAGCCTGGTGGGGAGGTGACATCAGTACTGTTTGTCTTCATGGCCCTTCAGCAAGATCTGGAAATGACTAACTCTGCTGCTGCTGGCAGAGCTCAACTATCCGGCAAAGCAAACACACAGATGCACACAGGAGCACTGTATTCTGCAACCATGCATACACACAGACACACAGACACACACACAACCACGACGCAAAGATTTATAGCTTCATGCATAGAGACACACATGCACACACACACACACACACACACACACACACATAAGGGAGTCTAAATGAATACAAGGCTCTCTCATCAGAGCAGATCGATGCACCAGAAGACCAGAGGGTAGAGTTTGACAGCGACCTGTGTGATGCATGACTCACATTCGACATGTTACAAAAGGACATGCCTGGAGAAAAATGGGAAATAATGCGCAACGGCAGATGTGATGAAAGATGACTCCACTTCTGTGAAATGACAAAGAACGCAATGTGCTCACATACGCTTTCATTTCTCCATCAAACACTCAGGGTCTGTTGCTCGTGGCAAAGGAACGTCTCGAGTCGGTGTTCAGAGGATCCCTTTTTTTTTTCCTGTGAGATTGAAGCATGGCAGAAAATGGGGGGAAAAAAAACAGTAATATTGAATGAATTATCAGTGCCTGAGCCATATCAATACACACTAAAACAATGATATCTGAGCATTCGTGCATTGTTGGAGTGTCTCCTGTTGGTGAATCGACACCAGAGCACTTAAATCCTAATTTCAGTCTCAACAACACATCAAAAGCCATTAATACGATTACATCACAGGGATGAGGTCAGTGCTTTGGTGTTTTTACTGCCAATCTTTGGAGAAAGAGAGAGGTAGGAGAGAAAGGGAGAGAAGTAGAAGTAGAGAGATTAAATTATGTAGGTCAGTCATCACCGGGCTGTGGTTTCTGGCCACATGTCCAGCGTTATATGGATTGTTGTTTTTCCCCTTTTCTTCACACCCCTTGACTTTAATCGCACAACCGCAGCAGAACACGGTTTTCAACAATGTTTATTGTTTTCTTGGTCAATGGAAAGTTCTTGTGATTGTATGCAGCTTGTTAAACAAGATGTGGTGTTAAAAGAGAAGCCAGAACAACAGATCACAATATTCATTAAACTGCTTTTCCCGAGGAACAGTTTTTTACACTCTGTCACCTTGACCCAGAGATAAAACAAACAAATAACCAAGAAACAAAAGAAATATTGTGACATCTCTTAAAAACCTTCTCTTACTTATACTGGCAAGAATACTGTTAAATAGTAGTTTCAGCACTTAATGCCATGTAACTGGGTTCCTCCTCAGCACAGTCATGCCTTTGATTTGTGCTTCAATGTCTAAAGAAGGCCCTTTGAATGGACTGCTTCACCACATTAAAGAAACAGCTGATGCCACCACAGGAAAATGTAAAAACACATCCATTTCCAGCATCAGCAAATATCAGTTATCAGTTATGGGTATCATACCTGGCAATTGTTGTTAAAAACATATCATTTAAGGCCATAAAGTCTATTCTGTTATATAAAAAACGCCTTTAGAGTCACTTTAATACTGATTACTTGCAGCATTTAATGTGTTCTAAGCCCCCAAATGCAAAACTTGAGCCTTAGTTATAAATATAAAATAACCGAATAAAAAATTAATAGTATACTCTTGAACAACAATGTAATCAGCAAAAACATTCGGCTATTTTACAATCCTATAAAGCATTTCTACGATTTTCATTTTGATATCAAGATTTTTTAAGAAGAAATACGATTTTTTTTTTAAATTATAAACTATTTCAGATTATGAGGGAAAAATCTGTTCAAACCCCTACACAACCCCTAATCCTACACAAAATCATGACCTTAGCTTTTACTAAAATTGTTGTCAGTTTTTTTTTCGTCGGCTTCTGAGGAGAAAAACAAAACTTGCAACAGAGGGAGACAAGGGTAATTTTTCCTGTGGGCTTTGCCACAGCACATCTGGAAGTGATCAAGGAGCCAGGGAGACCTGTCAGCCAGGCAGGAGAACTCCTAGCGGGGCAAGACGAGTTGGGGGAGCGAGGGTCTTTATGGAGCCTCTCTGTCTCTCCCAGCACCCCTGTTTCTGTACTTCGCTTCATCTCTTTTATTCGTATTCTCTCTCACATTCGTCACTGTGACAGAATTGAAAGCTCACAACTTGTCGACGCCAACTAGTTGATCATGGAGATGGCAGGTGAACAAGCTGAACTAGGCCAGAGGAGAAAGGGAGAAAGTTGTGTCTTGTCTCTTTTTCCATTTGCTTCTATGTCTATCTGTCCGATCTTTCTATTTATTTCTCCATCAGGCAGACGCCTGCCAGTGGAGTCTGAAGGATTAGGCATATGTCTGTGGTGTGTGTGTATAGGTTTGTGTATGTGTTTAAGGTGGGGAGGTTCTGCTTGACTAGGACAATGGAACACAGGGATTTAGGTGAAGACAGACGATTGCCCCTTTATGTTTACACAGTCAGGAAAGACTGAATGGTCTTAAAAGAAACGGGTGAACAACATGGCTAAAAATAGAGGGAAGAACTTATTATTATGACAGAGAAATGGCAGTGAGTCATTTTATGACCATATGAAGGTGATAAGTGTGCTTATTGTGACAGAGAAATAGGTTACACAAACATGGGGGTCGTGTGCAGACGTTAACAGTGGATCCACTGAGTTAGTGATGATTTTAGTCTTTGTAGGCTGGGCTACAGTTTGCACAATGACTCTATATTTTCACCAGGAGCCCCTCAGGAAATCATATCAATTCCAGGAAAAAGCATGAAAAGGACGTCATGTATACTGCACATGAACACAATCGATTAGATCATAGTAACCTTGGGTTTATCCTGCATGCATTTCTATTTGCAGCCAATAAGGCCGTACTGATGTAGATGTTGCTGCAGTGGTGCTAAAGAAATAAATAACCAAAAAGAGATACCGTGTTATGTATTTACATAAGTGTTTGAATCCTCAGGTGGCAAAACAAGAAAATATAATTTATCAATTCACACATAAATCAGAAATGTAATGTGATTGCCAGCAGGCGTGCAGTAATTGTATTCTTTGTTCTCTGAAACTCCATCAAGAACCTTCACAGCTTTATTTGTCATCTCCTACGTCAGGCTCTGGAGCCTGTTGCTCTGTGTAACTCTTTGTCTATCTTTTAATCTCTTTCTCTCCGTATATCTGTGGCTGATGTGTGCAGCACGGATCATTAACGGTGACTATCTGAATCTGATCTTCTTATCATTCAGTTTCTGTTCCTCGTGTCTCTCTGCTATCCCTGGTCACCTTGGCAACCTGCATCATTATTATGTCTCTCCTGCTCTTTATCTCCCCTAGCTTACTTTATTCCTGGCATGATCCACAATTCTGGCACTGGACCCTTTGCTAAACAGTTTCTCTGTCTGTCTGTCTGTCTGTCTGTCTGTCTGTCTGTCTGTCTGTCTGTCTGTCTGTCTGTCTGTCTGTCTGTCTGTCTGTCTGTCAGCCTGTCTCCCTCTCTGACACCCAGTCCACCAGTGTTCTGCCAGATGACAGCGGCTCTGTGTTGATGGACGACACCTCCAGCCAATGGTCAGCTGCAGCTGACACTGAGGAGGAGAGGAAGAGTGCCTTAGAGAAAAGCATGTATGTGTTTTTATTGATAAAGATCCAAACACGGGGGACACATGTGCCACTGCAACATATTCTGTACATAAATGTATTCTAGCAAACATTATATTTAAGTGCAGCTCTCATCTTGTAATGTGTTAGATTTCACCATATGCACTGCAAATATGTCCGTTTTATCATGCTCAAACTGAGGTTTAAAGTCAAATGTACAAGTTCATCATTCTAGTTTTGTATGTTATGATAATATTTGCTAACTGGCGCTAATCACAAAATATCTCTGAGGCTGCTAGGAATGTCACGTAGCAGACGTTTGGTCACAAACCAAAGTATTTGACAAAGTGAGATCACCAAAGTCATAAAAACAAATAATTTTGGAGTTGCCAAATGTTTATGCCAAATGTCAGTCTAGCAAATCATCACTTACTCATTTATTTCAGACTTACATTGCCCTTCCTAGTGCTATGCTGTTAGCGTGGCAAAAACCACACCAAAAAAAAAAAAAAATAGAAAATCTGCCAATAGAGTAAGAATATTTCAATCTGATTTCAATAGAAAGTTGCAGTGAAAAGGGCCTATAGAGCTGGTCACTGCACTAAAATAGAAAAGTTTATGAGAAATTAGTGTGATGCTAATTTACAATTTATACTACATATTGGGAAAATAGACATGGTGTACTAAGACTGCAGGCTACATAAGTAATTTTTGTAGTATATTATATTGTAATTACATAGTTTTATCAAGTTTATAAGCAGTTACTGATTGATTAAATGCAAGAGACTCATTCAATTAAATAATTTATTTGTTTGAATCCTTCTATTTCACATTCGACAAAACCATTTTAACTCAAGGTCTTTGTCAGCTTTTATTACCTATACTCAGGCCATGTTATGAACTGATTGAGTGACTGAGCCATCATCATGACAAAGCAAACTCTATTACCTGATGAAGACTGCATGATGCAGTTGAAAGCCCTGGAAAAAAAGCTAGTGGAGTTAAGATTAGGTTACGCTAATTAATTCAATTCATTTAAATGAAAGTGTACCAGTCACCATTTTCTTTGTAACCAGCACCAAATTGCATAATCCTTTCCAGGAAACATTCTACGAAATTGCAATTTGGTTTCTGGAAAATTATTAGGAAACTGAGACTTGTAAAACTAAAGCGCAGTTAGAGCAGAATAAATTCAGCAACTCTAACACTAATCCTCCCTCATTTGAATCTTTACAGGTACGTACTGAAGGAGCTTATTGAGACTGAGAAGCACTATGTGGCAGACCTGGGGCTCATAGTGGAGGTAAACCTTGCAGTTTGCCAGCTAAGAACACACAATCTGCACTCACAGAGAAGAGGGAACTCCACCCAGTCTGTCAGAGAGAGCTCTAAATCCTTATCATCACAATTCATTCATTTTTCTCCACACTTTGGTGTGCCTTCATCCCACCGTCTGCAGTCTTGAGCAGATTTGTGAATCATTAGCTTGAAGAGTATTATGTTGCAAGGCGATCTGTCTCCCGGTGCCTTAAATAGCCGGAGATATTTTGGTTCAGAGAAGAATTCTTGTCGCCTGAATGTTAATAAACGCTCAATAATAGCTGGTGTGGGATTGCTGTAGTGTGTTATAATTTTTTGTAGGTGTGAACACACATCAGCAGCTCTGTCATTTCCTTGCAGGGCTACATGGGCACAATGAATGCCAAGAGTATACCGGAGGACATGAAGGGAAAAGACAAGATTGTTTTTGGGAACATTCACCAAATATTTGACTGGCATAAAGAGTAAGTCCATGATTTTTTTTTTTAGATAGATTTAGTTCCACGTGTGGAAAATTGTATGTTTACTCAAGTCGCATTCAAAGCGAAAGGCAAATAGTGATTTGCAGAGTATTGTGTTGGTGGCTGTGTGGAGGACAAAGGAACAATAGGTCAGTAGACAAATCTGACCTTCCGTTTTGGGGTGATTGTGTGTGTGTGTGTGTGTGTGTGTGTGTGTGTGTGTGTGTGTGTGTGTGTGTGTGTGTGTGTGTTTTCTCTCTGCAGCTACTTCCTGGGAGAGCTGGAGAAGTGTTTGGCAGAGCCAGAGAGGCTGGCTCAGCTCTTCATTAAACATGTGAGTATGACTACCGTAGGCACACACACATGCACACACACACCAGTGGAAGTGTCTGGGTCTGTTTCCTTGTGCTTTCTGAAGGTAAACAGAGCTAAGAAAACATGCAGAGCTCCTGTTTACCCTATACCGTACCTCTCTCCTTCTCTCTCTACTGCCAGTGTCTCTCCTTGCACTTCCCTGTTACTGATACGTCTCAGTCCAGCTCTGTTTTTACAACAGTGCACAGGGAAAACATGCGCACACACACACACACAAACGACACACTGGCCGATTTCCAGTTTGGGGTGGACTGGTCAGGAAACACCAGGGAAAAAACAGCCAGAAAGAATAAGACGAGGAATAACATACCGTCAGCCCAGCCTCTTTTATATGAAGTCTTTTTTCCACCCAAAATGGCAACCTACCTCTTTCTTCCTATCTTGACTGAATAATGAAGCAAAGCGACACATGCGAGACAAAATCCCTGTTAAGTATATTGTTCTTAGGATAGAATAGAGACTGAGCCGATATAGGGTAACAGGCCTTTTACAGGGAGCAAAATTAGATTTATGTATATTGGTTAAGTGGCGGCACATGCAGACCAGGCAACCATGATGGGTAATTTGACCAACTCGGCTTTGTTTCTTGTCTGAAGAAGATTAAGTTAAACGTCTGTGTCTCTCTTTTGCTATGTTCACTCTCTCTGTCTGTAGCTCTTTAAACAATTCAATAAGGCTCAGCCCACTGGATAATCAACTTAAAAAGCCTGCGGGGGAATAAAGAAACTTGTAACTAAATCTAAGCATGGTGTCAAACTGTGAAAACAAGCAGACTGAGAACATGGCCTTAATGAAAAGCAGAAAGCGCAATCGGCTTTTGAACAAGGGTTGTGTCACCGACATGCAACATGTGTGCTTACTCGCACACATACAACATAGAAGCACTTGTAAACACGCAGCCACACCGGTACACTGACGCTGGTGGACAGATGCACGCAGTCGCCTTCTGCAGTGTTACATGATGTCCATATTCAGCTGGAGCAGCTCATTGGTCTCTAGGTTACAGAGCCATGCAGCCTGTTGCTAGGTACAGTCTTATATCAGCTCTAAAAGGGTCTGGTTACACTGAGGATAACCTGGGTAAATTATACATAACCTGATGCTCATCTACACATGACTCCATTAGGGCTCTTTGGTTCGCCACATCTGCACTCCTGTGCCAATTAGTCACACAAGAGTGGGCGCTAACCAGACAGAGTCAGCTTCAAAGGACTCGTACTTTGAGACAAATCATTATTGCTCCGCTCCCAAAAGCAACCAGACACTGCACATTGATTTTCGTTGTTTTTGCTCACTTTTAGGGGTGTTTTTCATTCATTTGTAATACAATTAAAGATGCAATTTTTCTCACAGTGAGGCTCATGTTAAAGTCTTTTTTCACTTTGTGGCTGATTTGTATCAAAAGTTCAACTGAATTATTTTTGTAATGAGATGTTTGTTTGGCTCACGATGCAGGAGAGGCGTCTGCATATGTACGTTGTGTACTGTCAGAACAAGCCCAAGTCAGAACACATCGTCTCAGAGTATATCGAGACTTATTTTGAGGTGAGTACCGCTTGCAATATATTTGTTTCGTCTAAAAAATCATAAAATGGTGCGACATGCTCATGAAATGTTCCTAAAGTCAAATGCTTGTTTTGTCTGCCCAACAAAACCCCCAAAAATTGAATTTTCAAATATGAAAACCAGCAAAATATCACTCATGAGAAGTTGGAGCCAGGAAATGTTTGGGATTTTTACTTAATTATTCAGTTTTAAACTTGTTTTTAAATGTATCGATGTATTGATTGAGGACTAACACTTGTATACCGATACTCTTGTCACCTGCCACTCAGGCCTGTAGTTAATAAGCCATTTAGTATGCATGAATGTTTAACTGTTCTCATATTATATATTATACATGACCATGTGGGTGTTTTTTCCGCCGCCATTTATTATTCAGATTATAATCAGTTCCTTTTCGTTGACAGTAAACACAAGACAAGTAGACAAACAGTGTAATCGCTGTAATAGATTGTATTAGTGGGATTATATGGGCTATTAGCTGCTGTTATTTGCGCAGTGGCTGTCATTTTGAATGGTGTTGTGTTGTGTCTGTCTTCGCTGTCAGGAGTTGCGGCAGCAGCTGGGCCACAGGCTGCAGCTCAACGACCTACTCATCAAACCTGTCCAGAGGATCATGAAGTACCAGCTGCTCCTCAAGGTGAAAAGCAGAACACTGCTGCGCTGTTGATCACACACCAACACCTATATATATATATACACACACACATATACTGGTGTTCACTGTGCAGCTGTCTCACACACAGCAGGTCCAGTCACAGGGTTGTAAACATACAAGCACACACACACACACACAAACACACACATACACCCCTCTGTGTAGAAACACTGACGACACACCGGTGGCATTGTCTGCTCAGGCTACTTTCCAGCCAGAGAGGAAGAGGCAAATTACATAATGAGACTCCATTCTTACCAGAGGATTTAAACAATCATACGTAAAAGTCTTTGAAGATGATCGTAAAATGACATCCCTGGTATAAAACTTTGCCTAAATATAAAACGTTGCCCTTTGGCATTCAAATGAAAGGTGGGTTCAGCACCCATAAATACTCTTCCAGATGTCCTCAGCTTACTCTGAGCAGTAAACCTGGAATGCTCTGGTGACCATGCTGTGTTTATTTGACCAGGACTTCCTGAAGTATTACACCAAAGCTGGGATGGACACAGAGGAGTTGGAGGTTGGTCTTCTGATGCATAAATATCGGTTTTAAAGGGTTTCTTTGTGTGTGCAAAACCATGCTTTTTATTAGTATTCCTGATAACAGCCTCTTTTGTCTTTTAAACAGAAAGCAGTAGAAGTGATGTGCTTTGTGCCAAAACGTTGTAATGACATGATGAATGTGGGCAGACTACAAGGCTTTGAGGTACGTCTCAGGAATTTAGACCATCCGTCACAGTCTTCAAAACATTTCTCATGCCAGCTATTCAGTCCATGAAAACCACACCGTAACCACTTCCCCTTTTTGTTGTGTTTATCTTCTGCTGTGGTACCAGGGGAAGATCACAGCCCAGGGCAAGCTGCTCCAGCAAGACACTTTCACTGTTACCGAACAGGACAGTAGCTTCCTGTCCCGAGCAAAAGAAAGACGGATCTTCCTGTTTGAGCAGCTGGTCATCTTCAGCGAGCCGATTGATAGGAAGAAAGGCTTCTCACTCCCGGGATACATCTTTAAGAACAGCATCAAGGTGGGTGTGATCAGCTACACATGATGTTTTAGCAAAATAAAATGTCAAAATTTGAGAAAGTACATTTTGGTCCCAGGTTATCAGTTACACAACAGATCCACACTAATTCTTGCCTAAATCAGCACACATTACATAATGCCATGGCACTGAGGCTTGCATGTGTAAGCGAGATATTTAACAAGCAACTCAGAGTCCACACAGATGCTAGTCAGATGTGATATGTTCCAGGTGAGCTGCCTTGGGGTGGAGCCCACTGTGGATGGCGATGATGGTCGATTTGTGCTGACATCACGCAACCCTGACGGGAGTGTGGTGCGTTTCCAGTTGTTGGCCTCCTCCCCTGAGATCTGCAGGGCCTGGGTCAATGATGTTGTTCAGATCTTGGAATCCCAGCGTAACTTCCTCAATGGTAAGTCCCAGCTGGGGCTCTAAAGATGACGCTGCATTCCCCTGGATCCATAAATCTTGTTTCAGCTTGACATATTTTCCATTTATTGACTCTGATGTCAGTGCAGATTCATTGTAAGCAGTTGAATCATTGTGAGTTGAGATGAGGTTTTTGTTTTTTTAATTTGTAGTCTTCTATGGAAGCCCATTTCTTCCAGAAAAAAGAAAAAAGTTAGGAATCAACATCTATACTATATATACTATATACTATATACTATATACTATACTATATACTATATACTATATAGTATATAGTATACTACTTTGAAATTATAAGATAGTAAATAAACATGAAGCCAACATTTAGAATTTGAATCTGATAATCTCAAAAATCTGCATTTTGACAAGACATATCAAAGATGTACTTTGCATCAGTAGTTTCATTCCTGGTGAAAATGGACTTCCATATTCTTAGTCTTCTTTCATTAGACTTCCTGACAGGTATCATTTACTGAGTTCTTTGTGCAACTCAGACAAAACAGTAACACCTTACTTTAACCCTCTGTATAGCATTTTTAAGCATTATATAACATTTAATAAAAGATTTTTAGCACATTATTATATTGTTGTATCATGTATAATGCCTCCTGTGAGTATCCCTAAATTTTGGCTGTATATTTAAGGGATAATGTACAACAAGTGAGTTATTGTTGCAAAATAAACTCAGGGCTTGAGTCATTGAATTATTTTCTCAGCAAAATTATTGATTCCAAAATGATTTTGTTGTTTTAAATATTACCTCATTGTGTCTGTTGTGGTCTTCCAGCGTCCATAATCACAACTGTGTCAGTCTGTTATTCATAGCAGTGGTCTGCTATACAGAAGTATAACTGGCATTGGGCAAGTGGTGGGTTACACCCTGGACAAGTTGCCAGTTCATCACAGGGCTGACACATAGAGACAAACAACCATTCATTTTCACATTCACATCTACGGGTAACCCAGACAGACACGGGGAGAGCATGCAAACTTCACAGAAAAAGTTGATCAAAATCGAGTATTCAAAGAAGAAGCTGATAACGAATGACGATATTGTAAAACCCAATCGTAATAATATAAAATGTCTTCACAGAAGTTATAACAGTTGACAAATATCATACATGAATAAACCTAAATGTCCTCATCTGCTTACAGCATCATTATAACATTTGATAATCCATTTGTTCGGTCTTTATATAGTGCTATTAAATACTAAATGAGAGAAAGGTGCTGAATCCACATGATATAATGATTTGTAGTACATTCAGTATCAGATGTAGAGCATTATAAGAACTATCTCTGTACTGTATCTCTGTGTCTTTCAGCCTTACAGTCACCTATTGAGTACCAGCGGCGAGAGAGCAAGTCTAATAGCCTGGGCCGCAGCATGAGGCCCCCTCTGTCTGCTGCCAGCGCTCTTCGGCCCCACTCTTCCGCCTCTATTGACCGTCATAAGCTGCCCTCCCTTCACTCTCACAACACCTCCCTGCCCACGCTCTACCTACCCAGCCAAGGCCAGGGCCAAGGACCCAGCGAGACATACTCACTGCGGGACGTAGGTTTTCTTTAGCTGTCTCTTTCTCTGCCCAACATTCAGTGACTGTGTCCTGCAGTAACTGTCCACTCAAACACAGTATTTCTATTCATGAAACACCTAGGACACTGCCAGGCCTGCTTATCCTTTAAGCTTTTTTTGGCTGCCTGACTGGATTGTCGCACAAAACAGCAAAAGTATTGTGTGCATGAGCTACAGTGTCAGTGAGTGACCTACCTGTTGTTTGCATCCGCAGCCCACTGTGGTCCAGCCGTGCCCTGCTGACTCCCACACTGTTTCTCCATCACATGTCCAACTGGGCTTCACTGATCAGCCAAACTGTCAAGCCGTGTCAAATGGGCTGTACACACCCACCACACAAAGTGCACAGGTAGTGTATACGCATGCATTCAGAGGCTAAGCTGTCTATGCTGGGGCCTCTGTGTTACATTTAACATTATTTTGCACGTAGCTGAACATTGTGCTTCAGGGTCGTCTAGCAGTTATTATTCAACACCAATATTGCAAAATTATGACAAATGACAAAAAACAAGCCACAGGAAGCTCAACACTAGGGAAATAATGGGCCATTGTACAACATCTAACAATAATCCCAATGTGCTCATTAATGTTAATTAAAAGATGAAAGACTTTAGTGAATTGTAATCATTTATTTTGAGTCACATGCAGTGAAGGGATTTGTTGAGTCATAAGAAGAGTTATTTCTCCCCCTAATGGATGAAAAGGGAATCAATAAAAAAACAGGATATTTCTGAAGGAAACGGGTTACAATTATAGCACCACTTGTTTCACTTAGCTGAAAACAAAGAAGGGAAATTCCACAAACATTTGCGCAAAATGTGACATTTTCCAAAATTTCAGGCTTGTCTGTCTTTACTTTGAAGTTTTATCCATCTGGCCAGTGAACAATAAGAGCATCCTGTTGTTGGGCTTTAGATTACCATTAGCAAGTCTCCCCCTGTCATCAGTGGACTGTTGTCCTCAGCATGTGTTCAGGCCCACAGTTGTTGTTCTCCACCTCTCTCTCTCTGTTTACTCAGATTGGATAGGCTTGGTACAAAGCAAACAGGAATCAGGCTGAGCCAGACGAGGAAATCAGAGAGAGATGCCTATCAAAGGCAGATAATTGTTTCCCACACTTATGCCCAGGCAAATGGATTGAACTTTGACCAATGCATTTTTAGATTGAGGCTGCAAATGAAAAAAAGTCCTAATATTCCCTTCAATGTTTGTCAAGTTATTTACACTGTTGTTTATCAGTCTACAACTGACATTTTATTATTAGATATGTGAGTGCAGTACACTGAAGTATTTCATAGCTGTGTGGTGAATGTTCCCTCTCTCCCCAGCAGAGAGCAGGAGAGGGCTGCCGGAGGGGTCATGCTACTGATGCTGGGATCCAGGCTCCATTGTCGGGCCCCTCAGCCGGACGACGCCCCAGCAACCTGGCTCAGCTAGCAGAGGATGACCTATGAACTCTGACACTATATGTCTCCTGGGTCAGGAGGACAGCAGCTAACGCCACAGCTGTGGAGACAAGAAGACTTGTCTACTGTCTGTTTATGCCAAGTTGGACCGTTACCTGGTTGATTTTTCTGGAGGATAATGAAGGAACCCGAAGGAAGACATGAAGGAATTATGGGCTGCAACTGTAAAATGACTTTGCTCCTGTTTTTAGGGAGCCATTCATTGGAAGGTGACTAGCTTAGGCCACCGTGAGTGTACATGAACAGCTCCAGTTACTGGATGTTACTGGGCTCAGAGGGAAAACACTCAGTGTCAAGACAATTTCTGCTTTTTACCTTTTTGAGAGTTTGTATAGCATACTCCTCTCTCTGGCAAAGGACAAGGTAAACTTGTTTGATGAAGAAATATCCATTCCTAATCGGGGCGGTCACTGGAGTTGAGTGTGTGCGTGTATGTACCTTTGTGCAACAATGTGTGTGGATTTGAGTGAGTGTGTTGTGTTTGAGTGCATGTGAGCGTGCAAGGAGTGGCAGCGGCTCCTCTTGTACTCTCTGGTAATTCTGATGCCCAATTGTGAAGACAAGAACAGCTACATTAATACATTTCGTCATTTCCCTGCTGACAACTGAGTTTGCTGTTTATGTCAATAAGAATGGGAAAAAAAAAGAAAACAGAACACTTGATGTGAACATGCCACAAAGACTTAACGCACTCGGATTTCAACTGAAAGTGAAGAACTTTCTTTCTTGCCACAGTGTTGAGAGCTCCTGTGTGCTCTCTTATTCTGTTTGACTGGCCCTCGTTTGATCTGGACAAAAAAGGCATGATGGAGCCCCCTGGAGGTCCTCTGTGGGTATGACGTCACTTCAGAATACATTTTACTCTTTGGGCAACTCCAGAGGAGTTGCTAGATATAGTGGGTGCATTCAAAGGGACTGCTGTGCTGACCCAAAGTGTTGCATGCAACATCTCCTTGGTGATTGACCGTTACACAGATCTTTCTATCCAGGTCGAAGTGGCGTGCTTGTGGTTCAGGGGACATGAGTCCTTTAAAGTGCATTGGTTTAAACTAATATAAATTGTTTTATTAGTCCACTGTTGTCATGTCAAGGCTGTGCACCATTTCTATAATCTCTGTTAGCTTTTGCCCTCATGGACTAAATACTGTACAGTGCGTACCATAAAGGCGATCATAAATTTCCACTTGTAAAATGAAGAATGACCCAGGTATTCCGATAAATGTCACTGTTCCAGTTGGTTTAAATGAAAGTTAGTATTTTGCTGGATAAAAAGTGATGATGATGAATCTGCATGCCCCCTCTTTCTCAGACAACAGTGCCAAAAAACAGCAGCTGACCACTCAAATACTCTACTATAGTTCAGTTTGCCACTACTCTTACTAAAGCAGAAATCCTTGTCATTTCATTCTAGATTATAACACCTAAGTGACAAAAGCAGGAGACTAGATGAAGGGGGCTATCCAGTCAATATCAAATCAGTTCTTCTTTGTGGCCAGTAGAGGTCCCCACAAGGCTTTCACTTACAGTTAAGTTGGCTCATACAGCAACAAAGATCAATAGGTCTCAAAATGAAGCAAAAGCTGCTCAATAATTTGCCCCACCCTGAACAATAATTCACACACAAGGTAAAGTGAGAGGTGAGACATTAGGAAAGTGAGTGGAGCCATCTCACAGAATTCATCTGCAGTTAATGTGAACTGTCGCATTTTCATGGGAATTACTGATCAGGCAGTTTTGCATCAAGGAAAAAGTCATAAACTACAGAGAACCAAAAGCAAGGACATGAAACCAACAGAGAGGGTTGGTTAATGCCATGTTTGACTGAGAAGAAACCGTTGTATCATATCAAATAAAAGTGTCTTTTTGAAACCGAGTGCAGTGTTCGTGTTTCTCTATATAATCTCTCTTGATTGGTTTGATTAAAAGAACTCCTTCAGTGCGTACAGATGCTTAAATATTCTGTTGAAGTTTATATATTATAACCACTTGTGACGATTAATATATGGAATGCTTATACTTTCTTACAGTTGCTCATCCTATTAAATCAACCGATGGTGCAACTAACGCATTATTTTATTACGGACCTGGAGGTCCTCAGACTCACTTTTGGGATTCCCCCGACAAAGACAAAGGCAAAGCATTTTACTTGCTTCGGCATCCCCCTTGAAGAAAGTTCAAACAGGATTAAAAACAAAGAGAAGAAACCCCTGGATGAGCAGACATCTGGTTGGCTGGCCTCTGAATAAAGCCCCATTCTGGGCAGTAAAGCATTGCAGATCGTAACACGGCTGTGATATATGGAGGCTGTGGACGGAGGGGGGGGGGAAAGGGGTATTAACTTTCACAAGGGTGCAAAATCAAAGGGAGTTCCTGTCACCACTGAGGGGGTCTCAACAACAGGGGTCCCATTCACAGGGAATTCCTCTCCAGTGCCCTCTGTTGCATCTGTTGACTCAATCTTCTCCATTGAGAGAAAGAAAACACTCATTAAAAGCCACATGACTGTGAACTTGATTGCAGCAGGCGAGACAAACAGCCCCATCAATAGATTGAGTATTTACTTTGAGGTGTGAAAATCTTTGAACAGCCCACCATGTTAGGTCTTCTTTAGGAGCTTCTTCCTTCACACCAGCAGCACAATGAGCAGCATTTGTATTCTGAATGCAATCGAATTTTCATTTAAATAAAGTGTTAGATCTTTAGGAGCTCCGGGGCATCTGAAATTCACACATTTATTGAATGAGCTAAGAAGTTTAAAACCATTGAGCCTCGCTGTCATAAATATTTACTTCACAATCAGTCGTCAAGACGTAAGAAAATAACATTATTAGAAACAGTGAAATTGTTTAAGCAAGGACAATGTTTATTAAAATTTACATGCGGCCATAACCCCCAATAAAATTGTTCATGATATTTATACATAATTTACAAAGAACTTAAAAATTTTAAATGTTTGCTAATCTGGAGCAATGGTGCTTCACACTGCTGCCTAAGAGCAGACGAGATAAATCTGGAGATCAAAGACTCACATTTCAAAAAAAGATCCCTACCTTGGAGCAGACAAATTAGGATATGTTTAGGAATAAAAATCTAATTATCAACAGCAGCAGAAGCATTTTTCTCATTTTGAACCTGTTTGCGAGAGCAGAAATGATCGTTTTAGCTGTACGAAGGCATACATTTATTTTGAGCATGATGATATGGACAACATGTTAAAGGAGACCTTGTGGAAATTTTGCTCATGTATGCTTCGTCCTTCACATGAATAAAATATTTACAAAATGGACTCTGAAAAAAATTGAGATTTTTTTTTACATCAGCTCAAATTTGTACAAATCTTAAATTTTTTTTTCAAACAAATGAGTTTTCTTTACGGTGAAGTCTGTTTATGTGGCAACTTGAAAAGGACACTGAATTCAGCAAAATTCTCACAATATCACTGAAAAAGGCTTCAAGTATTCTTTAAAAGTGCCTTTCCCCAAACAGCACAGATGACTTTGATTAAAAATGGTCTCTAAATATATTTTTATGGTACTACTTTAAGACAAAAGTAGAGCTTTGACAACAGAAGATCTTCAGGGAGCTTGATGCTTACCCTCTATAGTGCAAACCTATGGCAGTAAGTGTAAGTCACACAGTCTGTTCATTGATTGATTATTATTTTTGAATGATGGACCACAGAGATTACTCTCTCTTGATATTGGTGAGCAGAGGGTCCGTGCTCTGTGAAGGCTGCCCAGACCGGCTTTTCCTGGTCTGGTGGGTCTTGACATGTTTGGAGAGGTGGTCACTCCTCATGAACCTCTTGCCGCACTGCTGACAACCAAAGCGCTTCTCTCCGGTGTGTGTGCGGAGGTGCCGCTGTAGCTCATCTGAACGGGTGAAGCTTTTACCACAGAAGAGCCAGTTACAGATGAAGGGCCTCTCCCCGGCATGCCAACGCAGATGTGCCTTCAAGTGAGAGGTCTTCTTGTACACTTTCCCACACTCTGGGATGTGGCAGATGTGCAGTCTCTTCTTTCCGAACTCTAACCCTCCGCCATTCGCCTGGCAGTTGGGGCACTTGCAGCGGCGGCAGCGGCGTGTGGAGCTCAGCAGACCCTTGGAGGTGCCCTGGAGAAGCGCAGCTATCTGGGGCTGATGTCCCAAAACCAGCTGTCTGCCTAGGGAGAAGGGGTGGTTGGAAGGGGTGGCATTGGTTTGGGGAAGGCTCCACCACTGCTGCCCATCCTCCACGTGGCCTCCGGGCAGGTGATGTCTGGCTGAGGAGTTCTGGAGGAAGCTGGGGAAGTTTTGTCCCACACTGTTGTGCTGAGGATAATAGGGGCCGTTGGCCTGTGGCTGCGAGGACAGCACTTTGACAGGGGAGAGTTCGAATGAGTAGGAGGAGGGAGGTTCAGCCGGTGGGGTGAGAGGCAGCTCATGGTGGTGGTGATGATGGGGGTGATGATGATGGTGACCCAGGCCAGACTGCATGTGTCCAGGAAACTGCACCTTGGGCACTGTGAAGGTCATCTGGTGTGTACTTAGGGCTGTGCTTGGCGTCATGTCGTTGCTCCAGAGCTGAAACATTCCTGATGTGGAGCTGACGGTGCCCTCGTAGGGGAACTGGGAGCCTTCTGAGCCCATAGTGCCTCCCACCTGCCAGGCCTGGCTACAGGTGGTGGCCAGGAAGGAGAGGGCGTTAGGTGCTCCCTCTGGAGAGGAACTGGGCGTCCGGTCCTGTGTGGTGAAACAAAAACACACATTAGATACATGGACCACCTTGAAGACAACTTGAAGCTTTATAACTTCCTCAATGTAAAATTTAAAGATTATCTTAAAGGCTATATTATGTATTATATTATCATGAATTAATTGAAATACTTAAACTAAACATTAGATCATGTTTGTCCTGATATTCTTTAGTCTGTTTACAAGTCTGTATAACAAGTTAATAGGGATCAAGCATTCATTACGCACGACTTACTGAACTAAAAAGCAGGTAATTAATCCGGGCGCATTGTGTTAAAAGAGATTAACAACAAACCTGTAAAAAGGTGTGCAAAAAGTTGTCAGTCCTTTGTATCGCCAGCGCAGCCATCTGTCCTGTCCTCCTCCACGCACCTGCAACACAAACTGCGCCGAGAGGCGACGACGCACAAAGTCTAAACTACAGCTCGGAGCGCAGAGGGAAAGGATGCTCGCATTCAAGTCTTGGATGACTCAGGCACTCTGGTAGAATAGACTGTGAAATCCCGCGACATTCAAATGTCCCTCAGTCCACTCGTTAAATTTTGTTAGTGTGCTAACAGTCCAGATGATTTGGCGTCGAAGCAGCCGTGAGTGCCCGTCTGAAGTTAGAGGCAGAGACGCGCGCAGTAAATCCTTGCGATCATCTCAAAGGCGCCTGAGCCGCATCTTCTCTTTATAGAGAGAAAAGATCCTCTCAACGGGGTCTCCAGTATGATGCAGGAGAGCCAGTCAATAGAGAGGAGATGTGAAGGAGGGAGGAGGGGGGATTGTTAGGTGAAGGGGTGGGCTACTCATAATTTCACCCAATTTCAACCAAATGCTGACCCCAAGAACTGACTCCTCCTCCAATTGTTCTGAAAAAAAAAAAAAAATGAGGCATGATTAAAAAAAAAAAAAATCCCCTGTAATGTTTCACTTAGAGTATCGTCATGTACTGTAACTTCTCTGGAGATTTTGGATTCCACTTAAGTTTGAAGTAAATCCACACAACGTGATTCAAAAAACTATTTCAAAGTGTCAACAATCACTGTTTCTGAAACTTTCAGTGTCTACATTTAGGACCACATTTAGTACAAGAACAAAGTGCTTAGTCTGTTAAAAGATCTAAGATTAATATAGCCAGCTTAGTCAAAATATTTTTTCACTCTGGGAGTATTTGCATACTGCTTCAAGTCCACTGTGGGAATTCAAGTAAATATAGTAAACACATGGATTTTTATTTTATTTTATTTTATTTTTGGCAACAGTAAATGATACTGCGTTAAATGAAAAGGTGGGCAAACTATCACCTCCAGTCAGTAAATATTAAGACAAAAAAAACAAACAAACAAACTGAATTTTAAAGAATAATTGATTCATACATACAGGACAGCAAAAAAAAGTACATGTGGGATGAAAAATAAAACTTTATGTCAGAGAGAGTGATGTCAGGCCAAAAAGATCTTATTATTATAAGAACATTTAATTATAGCTCTGTATATAATAATAATTTTGCACTGACATGCACTTTTGGTTTAGTTAAATTTGGCATTTTAAAATGTGATGCTGCAGTTATGCACAATTCTGCTTACGTACATCAGGTAGATGATGAGCACAAACTGTTTTTATTTTTGCATGCGAAGTTGAATAAATACATGGACAGTATTTTCTTTTTTTTTTTCATTCACTGATGATCAGTTTTCTCCAGATGACAGCAGCGGTGCAGCTCTTCAGCCTGGCAGGCGTGAGGCTCACACGCTACAAAGACAGTCACAGTATTTTCCCTCACAAAGCTAATTGATAAAACTCAATCAAAGCCTCTGAGTTCTCACCAGTGGGTGACATGTCAAATAGGCTACCCTGTGTGACATTCTCACATTTCAGAGTTCAAGTAGAGGCCGCTTCAGATCTGCTCCATTAAATGCAGATTGAGGCTTAATCTCATTCTGTAAGTCTGTTCACCATTACAATGTTAAGAGTTTAAATCCAGGCTGGGAACCTGTTTCTCATGTAAATTCCTAGTTCCTCACTTATCTACTTCTCCTTATTTCACAGACCGTGATCCTTAAATAAACATACCCCAAATAGGAGGCAGCTAAGACATTTCTAAACTTCATAAATTAATTTGAACTGAACTGTAACGTTTCTTGTCTTCCACTTAAGTTGTAAATGTTAGAATTAAACCATTAAAAACAAACAAAAGGCAGTGAAATCATCACCAAACTGTACCATTTGGTTAAGCTTACGTTATGTCCTTGACAGAGAGACACCTCAGTGTGGAACAAAAGATTTCTCCTGACTCACAATGACGTACAGACTTCAGCTGCAGCCTGCTACCAAGTCACCTGGATTGTGTTTTCTTTTTTAATGTGAGGACAAAACTGAGCGAGTCTGAAAATATGTGTGTTGGAACTTAAAAAAAAAAAAGGACAAATCTATAAAAATATTTTACAAGATGTTAGACCAGATTAATTATTAGCTTTAGAAACAACAGCAAAGCTAAGAAAGAAACATTTTAATGAATTATGATTGTTTTATGTTTCCTAATACCTCTGGCTTGAAATACAAATTTAACAACATAATTTCAGAAAAGATAAACATATGCAAGTTCATGGTGCAGTTAAAGACAAATGCACAGATTGTGTACAATACAAATCCCTCATGCAGATATTAAGAAATATGATGTAACACCAACAACATCATTGAGGGAAAATGATTCCGAATTAAAGTGAACATTTATGATGAAAGAAAACAGTAGTAAAGGAGAAGAGCGCGAAGGACAGGGAAAAAAGAAGTGTATCTTGAAGGCAGAGGTATACCATGTCTCTGGTTTATTACAGAGCAGAAGTTGTTAATTACCCTGATTCTTATTTCCTGTCCCCTCTCCCCCACGCCACCCCACCCCCACTGTACTGCCTCCCAGATGAGTGGCTTTGAAGTGCAAAGTACTCTCTCCTCACTTTGAACTGTGAAAACAATGCTCATGTGGTGGTGCTTACCTTCCCCATGTTACCTCATTTAAATAGACCTGGATACGGCTTCCACAGTTTTCAAGGGAAAACTCATTTCCAGAGAAAGAGGTCCCTGTGTTCATTAAACAGCTGGTGAGATTGCTGGTAATCAGGCCCACTCCGTCATACATCGCACGATGCTCAGACTGGGTGGCTACCAGCAAATTCGACTTCAAAACTGACACTGACTAAATCCCAACAAGGCGATACGCTCTTATGCATCTTTTTCTAAACAGAAAAAGCACAGAAAGTACATCCAAGAAAAATCTAACAGACTTTACAACTCAACGGGGCTTTTTGTGATACTTGAAACCTCACGATCCTGGAAGAGTTCTTAGTCCTTTTGCTCACTGTAGAAAACAAATGGCGTTGTTTGTGTTGCAGACATAATCTTACTCTTAAGCTCAGAACGTAGAATATGCAAGTGGCTACTCAAGCTGTTTTTATCATGCCTGGGGGGCAGTTTAAAAGCCTCAGATCACTAAATTGTCCCAGCTGTCCTGACCATCTGCACTCGAAAAGGGCAGCCATGGAGGAGAGCAGCCTTTGTACTGGTGGCCATGTCAAAAAGCCAATTTTACAGCACTGTGCTGCCTCAATGGCCCTCGTGTGACAAATGTGGCCTAATGGATGAGACAGACAGCATGTAAAAGCCTGCTGCTAACTGTAGTGCTTCACTCTTTAACCATTCAGCAATCCAAGGCAGGACAAGATGGAGCGTAATTACCATGACACATGACACACTGAGTTTCATTGGGACGAGGAGCAACACCAACAGCTGGACTTTACAGTGCAACAATTTGATACTGCTTTCAGGAGTCTCTTTCCTGCTTCCTATTGAGTTAGAAATGTGTGTGTGTGTCTGTGTGTGTGTCTGAGACGGAGGTGCACAGAGACATATTGAAGAGGGATTGATGTGTACAATCAGACACATTGAGGTTTACCCCTGTAGCCAAATGCGCCTTGCTCAGTAACTACTCACTGACATGATGTGAAAACTTTTCACTTCAGTCGCAACATGTTATTTTGATGGTCGTGCCGCCTCTTTGTGTGAATACAAGACCTCCACTTGTCTGCCCATTCAGGAATACGAACTTTCCCCACCTAACCTCTGCTCCTTAATATCTTTCTATGTGTCATATTTATTTGGCATTTGGGTGATGATGGTAAAACTGATGAAAACAACATCTCTCCTTCTTCTTCTGCTCACACAGGAATAATGCAACGATGAATTAATTCTGTAGGAATACCTCAATTAAAACATTTTTTCTTCCTTGGAAGAGCTCTTCAATCTGCAAAATGCCTTAAAGATAAAGTTATTAATTAATTACTTAATTTTTTGCTTGTAATCATTGTAGCTCTTTAATAGCTTTAAGGGGTTTTATTTAAGGTTTTAATTTCACGTCTTAGTTTGCAAATGAAATAAAATGATAAATTTTATTATGCGTCATCAGACTCTAAGAAAAATGTAAGCATAAATCAGAGAATTTCAGTATTCAGTATTAGTTTTGCATTACTTCTTGATGTCACAACAGAGTTCTGTGATGATTCCCACCCTTGTACCACCGTTTACATCGCTAGGTGTGTGAGAAGTAGAAAACTATCATAATTCCCTCATCTCTTGTCCATTAGCATGTATGAAAACCCCAAAATCTCCAGTCTTGGGCAGACGCAGGCAGACAGCACGCATCTCCACTTGTCAAAGAAAACTTTTATCAATACCAAGAGCACTTGAAGTTTGTTTGCATTTTGTTTTCCAGCACTCTTAACAACTTCAGAAGTCAGATCACAGGAGTATCTGATCAAAGCGCTTCGTGGTTAGTTCTGGAAACACAGGAGTGCTATGCCACGCTTTGATACTCCACATCAATATTTCAATTCAACAATCACTTGACATGCACCCATACTCCCAGAGACGAAAGACGAAAGGGGAGAGGGAGAGGGAGAGAGAGAGAGAGAGAGAGAGAGAGAGAGAGAGAGAGCAAGAGAGAGAGAGAGATCCAGGGAAGATGGAGGGGGTTTGGGAAGTACATATAAAAGAAATGGATTGAAGAAATCGCTGCCTTCTTCACCTTTGTGGCAGTTATATAAAATGAACAGAGATGCCCTCTACACCACTAATAAAACCTACACAAATCTCGAGTATGACAGTCCAAGTTAAATCAGTTTAATCATGCAACAGATTTTAGTCAACAAAATGTTGTGTTGCATGGCAACTTCAAGTCACCAAATATATAAACTAACCACAGAACTGATTTTTTTGTTTAATAGGCTCAAGGTTCACAATAACCTCACTTATGTATCAGTAGTGAAGTTAAAACACTTGTCACAGACTGAAAATCTGAGCAGAGGATGTGTTTCATGTTTTATCAAAGGAAAGTAGTACAGGAACTCTGCAGTGATAAAGATGAATACAGTCCATCTGCCAAATGTCACTTTCATGGTGCTTCATAGCCATTTCATCATCTCAACAGGATATGACATGCTTTGAAGGTTTCGGCCTATAAAATATGGCGTTTGATCTGAAAAGGAGACTTGTGGCAAAGTTGCATGAAAAGACGTAGTCAATGAAGAGATAATAAGTGACACAGCTACAAGTAAAGCCCAAAGTAAAATAAACTGAGTCATTTACAGTAACTTATTTAATTTTAAACATTTGGGGATATATATATATATATACTTATTTGCTTTCTTGCTGAAAATTAGATGAACAGTTTGAAACCCCTCTCATATTTTATGTTCAGCGTGAAGCTGGATGAAACAACTAACCTGAGTCTAACCTTTTAACAAACAAAGTGGAAAAAAATGACAAGTTGCGCTGGTAGAGAATGCCACAGTGGCGATTAGACTGCAAGTTTTGCAGCCAGTGTAGTTTAGTTTAGTCCTTTACGCTTGTAATGGAGGCTGAGGTGAGCACTAGACAGTTGGTTGCAGTCTGAAACTTCACGACTAGATGCCACTAAATCCTACACTCTGGACCTTTAATGTATATCCGTCTATAATTAACTTCACATATATAAATATATATATGATTGGACTGAACATAACATACCAGACCCATATTTTTAGATTTTTTTCCCATACAGATGCACTATGTTGGTCCTGTTGTTTATATGTAAGTATATATTTGTATTTTGTATTTGTATTTTTACTACTGAGAGGTGAAGTCAAATCAATAATAGCCTATTTGTCGTACCTGTCCAATAATGTTGATTCTGATTGCTGATTAAGACACCGGCAGTGTGACAGTTTCCTGTTGGTGCTGAAAGTATCCACTCCATGCACCCTTTCTGCATGTGACGCGTTTATGTTAATTCATATCCCGAACACAACATTTAAAATTAATGATAACTAATTTAGCGGGAAAGAATGAATTGTTTATTCATAGGGTTTGCTGTGTAAATTCCCTAAAAAGACGAATTCCCACACAATTGCCTGTCTGCGCAACGCCACATAAAATGAATAATAAAAAAGCAAACGTAGAGACAAAAGAAAAAGGGAAACAATGGGATTATCAATCACGACGCATCTCCAAACACATTTAGACAAAGATGAACAAAGGTAAATAATTAGCTGTAACACTTGACAATATCATTTACAACCGCATCAATGTAATGTGGGTATTGTAGCATGCAGGGACCAAACTAATTGATCTTATAGCTTTGTTCAGTGTCTGTGGGAGATGTGAGCACCTGTCACGGTGATATTGGCGTCTGATCTAAACTACTGTACTCAGATGGGACTGACTCCAGGAGGAAATGGGAATAAAATCACACAAGTTGTCAAAAGACTCGAGTCTCACTCTGCCAGTGAAACTGACCATGTTTAACCTTATATCACCTTGTTGTGTAACATTATTGTTGCGTGTGCAGAAGGCCTATAGTAGCATTAAGAAAAGAAACCCAAAATGTCATGGATCTCACATCATAAATATTACCGAGGAAGCCCCAGCATGCCATCTGGAGTGAGGGACTTGGTCGGTATGGTAACCGGATCTCATGGCAAGGCTCCAAGTGAAATCAGAAATGCAAAGTAGGAGCAGGGATACAAGGGCTACATGTGCAGAGGAGTGCCACACAGCCAGAGCAGTAGATTTATTTGTAAACGTACGCCTGTGATGCCACTATCTGTTAAGCCCCTCAGTCAGCTCAGCCTGCGTAATGTGAGGGGAAGTGTCACCCTGTCACCACCATGCCAGGGATCAGCCTGCTGTTTGTGTGTGTACTGCGAACCAAGCCAAGCTTTGAGGAGGAGGGGAGAAAATGACACAGAGGCTCTTTCATCTAATCCTTGTGGTGTAATTTGCACCTCAGTAAATTTAATTGATGACTACTGATCAAATGCTTGCCTTTGAAAATAAAATCTTTGGGATTGTTATTTCCCCCTTCAACCTGCAAAAAGAATTCTTAATGCACCTGATGAGAGGTTTCTAACTGATGGATCAGTTTTTGAGGGTTTGAAGTCTGGTACAGTGCATTGAGCTGAACTACAGCTCCTGCCAATATTGTGAGTATTTCCTTTTATTCAATACATTAACTTCAAATTTGAACTATACAAACTTCATTGAGCAAACTTGGATAGAGTAGACTTTTCTTTTCCACGGCACGCAGCAGCAGCACTAGCATATGCAGCTGGGTTCTGCGTGCGCTGCTTCCTCCAGAGATCCAACCTGAGCATCAATGTCATTCAGACAAATGGATAGTGACAGGCCAAGCTTATCAGTGTCAACGTCAGGCTGCTCTCCGGGACTTTGATTCCGCACTTTTCCCACAGCTGAACAGAAGGCTGTGCTTTGCAAAACAAACCAACAAACAGGGAACCTGAAGAGTGTGATGAAAGAGTAAACAACATGGCCCGGTAACATGCCCCACAACCATGACACTTCCTAAGTAGGTTACCATGGAGGGTAACCCAATTTAACACGTGTGTCTGATTGTAGTCAGAACATGCTGAGAACTTCAGGAAGTTCACACCGCCCCGGCGTAGTGGGCCTGATGAAGATTGATCCGTCTCAGGACCTTGGCCTTGAAAAATCAAATGGGCCCACCACTAATGCCCTTGCACGTGTACAAAGCAGTTCATTATCAAGAAAAATTATAGGGAGTCAATCTATTGATGTTGCTTAACTAATTGTAAAGCAGGGGATTCAAAAGCAGATGTTGCATTTCAAAGCAGTTGTGAGCAAGGAGACAGGTTATGATTTATGCTAAAATGTGTGGCTTCAAAGCGTCGAACGCGGCTTCTAAACAAATTGAACAAGTCAAGCGCTATTCACCCAGGACCAGGAGGGAGCCCAGCGCATGTAGATCAGAGGCGCACGGCTGCCGCTTGTAATATCACTCAGTGGAAGAGGGGTCCCACTGGGGGAAAGCAGCACACAGAGGCTAACACTGAGCCCTGCTTGCACAGAGAGGAATTATGTACGAATGCAGCTGCAACACCTGTGCAGAAACGTACACCCCCACCCAACAACACCCCCACCACCCCACCCCACCCCCGCTACCCTCCTGGAGCATCATCCGCGCAGGGGGAGTGGAGAGGGGTGGGCAGCACCTTGAGACTTGACATCATTTCTGTGGATGGCACAATTATTTGGGAGGAGATCGAAGAGTTGGTAGAAGATACGAGGCCTATGTCAACATACTGATGCAATTTTAGTAAACATGGATAAAGCCGGGTTACTTGTTGGGGAGATTGGTGGATGAGGAGGGGGGGTTTTAAAATGTGTTTATCACTGTTGTCTTCTAAATGAGGCAGGCTGTGTGAAATGTCTTTGGGAAAACAGATAACTGACTGGACTGATCTGTGATCTTATAGTAAAAGCATAAACATAAAAGTGAGGGAGTTAAATAAACGGAAATGATGGATTATAATCATAATTTTACATTTGATGAATTGTTTTCTGTTTTTAAAATACAAACATGGATTCTTACAGGATTTATTAATGATACATCCCGTGCAAGGAATTGCAAAGGACTGGTGTATCATCCTGGATTTTACACTACAGAAGTGTTCCTCCTTGTTGACGTTGCCATACATGTAAAAAGACAGACTGCACGGACTCCTCTCATAAGTCATTTTTTTTCCGTCTGTTTTCTTCTATTTGATGCAGCCTAAATTGGGACGGGAGAAACGAATTGCTAAATTTTTAATTAACTTCACAACATCTGCACTTGTGCTTTGAGAGAGCAGCGAGATTTCCTTTTAACCTATTCCAGCACATTTGCACACCAAGGTAAATCTTGATGCTGGCACTCTTACAGAAAGGAAGAAAAAAAAAATCAAAAATGGAAATGAACTCTCACTTGTGTGTGCAGATCAAAGCGGCAGAATTATTCAACTTTTTGCCATTGCTTGATCTTCAAAAAAGAAGAGAGAAAAAGTAGGGGAGATCTAGATGGATGAATCAGTTTGAGTTTTTACTGTTCTTTAGTTGTTTTAGGAGCCTTCGTTTTCTCATCTGGTGTACTTATATATGTGCACCATGGCTTTAATGCTGGGCTGTCTCATTGTTCAGGTAAACAGGCATATGCGTATGTCTTGCCAAAACATACTTTCAACATTTTCTCTTCTATCTCAATTATTTTTTCTTTATTTTAATAAAGTTATTAAGTATTTAAGTTCTCCTGCCACTGGTATTTCTCTGGGAAAATGACTCATTAAGGCTGAATGAATAAAATGAAATATGCTTTTGATTCCTGAAATATATGCATTAAAATAATTGGTGCGTCATTAGCTTGCCCTCTGGTAGATGCAGTATTCGTGTACTGATGAAGAGTTTTCTACATTGTCACTATTAAAATTAATTAATATAACGTTTACTCGATAAGTGACATTGTGACCAACAGTCATAAAGTTCTACAGAGAATACTGAAACAATAAAATTCTCCAGTGTGCGCATGTGTAATCTGGAAGAGTCTTTTTCAATGACATCGACCGATTCAGGGGGAGTAGTAGAAGTTTTGTCACTCACACTCAAATTATAACTCTTCTTTGTTTTGCCACACATGGTGAGCATACAGTTCATTGCCACCCCACTAGAGAGGGCTGTTGAAGAGGCAACAAAAGTAACTGAAGTACATTGTAGACTTGATCACGCCTCTGCAGAGGGTGAATATTTACAATTTCCATGCATAGATTTTAAGTGGATTGATGTACTATCTACCTTAAGTCATCTTAAACATGACTACTACTGGTTTTGATACATTCTCCCTCTGCTCCTGCAGTCTTTCCTGTCAGGTTAGAAGTCTATGAAATCGGAGCAGGTAGTGAGTTCCCCACCCCCAACCCTCAGTTGCAGGCATCTGCACGGGCAGTCCTGACTGATGTGGGTGATATCACAGCACACCAAAGCTCCTTTAACAAATCTCCCTTTGATACAGCACACACAATGGTGTCTCTATAGGAAACCCCCTTAGCTCTCTGTCTGTGTGTGGGGCGAAGTCTCAAACAGAAAAGAAAATGGCACAGAAAAAAAAAAAACTAAATGAGACAAAGCTTCTGGGTGAAGAGGAAAGAACTTTGGCGATTTTGCTTTTTCCTATATCTCCACAAGAGGACACTGCTCCCACATTTCATCTACTTCATGCTGCCACCATATATCATCATTTCTTTTGTTTCTTTTGTCTTTTGAATTATTAAAACAAATGTGGTATTGTATGCATTGGTCAATAAATAATAACTGAATAATAACTGTGTATAATTTTGTATTCTTGAGACAGTACCAAGGACAGGTCAAGCTCAGGGCACAGAAAAAGGGCATAATAAAATAAATAAATAAATAAATTCACTGATTACATCTGGAAATTATTATTTTTTCAATGTAAATAATCTTTTTCCAATGAGCAAACCATGAGACTGTAAAATATTTAATGGATTGATACATCTGTCCAGGCAAAGCTGCATTCAGTGATGATAGAAACAAACAAACAAAAACAACCCTAATGGCTTACCTTCTGAGTCTAATTCAATTTTAAGATAATATTATTATATAATAATAGTGTTATTTATGCTTAAAAAGAGCCACTGAATTCTATTAATTAATTACTGTTTGGTTAGAAAAGTCCCATCAGCTCAGGCACACTGAGGGCTGTTGCTCTTCCTCAGGTTTCTTCATTTTTTTTTCTTGTGAAAGGTTTTTATTTTTTTGTTAATCTTTCCTTCTCTGAAGCAAGGGTGCTGCATGCTATACAGATTGTGAAGCGCTTACAGTCGAATTTGTGACTTGACTTGTCTTGCAGAAAGAACCCAGGTCAGGTGCTTTAGACTACTCAGCAATGTTTCATGCATATTTTTTTTAAAAAGGAATCTCTTGAGTATTGAAGGTCCCATGGAACGTTGTTGCTTCTATTTCTAAAATGCAACCCATACGATTTTAACTGTAAGGACTCTTAGGTCTGTAATTAGATTTTTAGCTTTGCAAGTGTTAGAGAAAATCATAAAACGGGCAGGTCCAGAGTTTGCAACAGTCACATTTGACTCAGAGCAATTTGCCTGCAGCGGATGACAACCTGACTTTCTTTATCTGCTGACTCATACAAGACTTGTGTTCCCAGAAATGTCATCTGCTTTTAACGCAATTCAAAAAACTTTGCTTCAAAAGAAATTTTAAGAATGGCATTGGGATTTAAAATGTTTTGGTAATTTGGCATAGGACTGTGTCCTTTTAGCCTCACACAGCTACTGGTTCACCCTGGCAATTTGTTCTGCGTTCGCTCCCATATCTTATTTACACCAAAGATCTGTCAAAGTGAGAACTAGAAGTTCGATGCTTGAGTCATAATTAGCCTCTGGAGCAAACTACATCAAAATTAACAGATGATGACTTTATGTCATGTACTTTAACCACAGCCTCTAACTGGTAGTTGATGTGGGGACTAAAACTGATCTTGTGTATAATTATCTGGAGTGCTTTTTTTTGTCCTTAGCATGTCTGATTCTTAAGCCTCTCATGATGCATGTGTGTGTAAAATCTGACTGCAATCAAATTTACAGTTTATATTATATATTTGACTTGCCTTTCATGCATAAGTCAACATATAAGCAGAAAAAAACCCTCACTCACTCACTGATTCTCACTAACTATTGTATTGCTGCTACACCAGTCACACTTGTCAGTATAATGTAGTTAGTTATACTTTGGATTGCATAGATCAGGTTCTTACACATCGCTCTAATAAAATTATATAATTATATAATGACTATTCTGAACATATGTGTCTGACCACTTGTGTGGTCTCTGAATTCCCTGTAAATACCCAGAAAATGTGTAGTGCTTTTATGCATCTATCAGTGTTTTTAGAGCTCCCTTCTGGAGCTATTGACATGTTTAACAAAAAAGAAAAAAAAATCAGGAGTCTCAACGAGTGAGGTTGGTGGGGGGCCAGGCTCTTGGCTTTGTCTGCCTGTTGAGTGGGGCCATCAGATAACAGCCAGGACAATGGCGCTCCATTCTGAGGGCTCTCTTAAATGAGCAGGAAACGGCGGTGAGCGCCTAGCGGAGGCTTCTGGTGGACTCCCTGGGGTCTGCTCAGCCCTGACGGAGCACGCCACCACTGAATGGCTGGAGAGCATGAGAGGAAATGAGAAGCTAGTGGCCATCCAGCTGGAGCCACGGGTGCCCTTTGATGCTGAATGAGTACTGATGGGAGCAAGGGAAAGGTGATGGTGAGGTAAGAGAAGAGAGGAGAGAAACAGAAAGGAAAGGTGCTGGCAAGAGGGAAAAGTAAGGGAGATACGAGGAGAAGGACATGAAGAATACGAGGAGAATGGAGCGGCATCATAAAATATTGATGCTGCTCAGGTGTGAACGTCACAGGATCTCAATGAAAAAACACTTTCATCTTTCTGAAGAGGATCATTGTTACAGATTTTATAATTATATCAAGACTTTTACAGCAAACTGTTTAGACTCACCTGACTGAAGCTAAGACAGGATGCTGGTAAAATAAACAAACAACAAAAAATAAAACAGGGCATCCACAATACCTCCATCCAATGTTTTTTCTTTTTGTACTTAATGTTTATTTCTAGCACAATGTAACTTAGAACAAAACACATCTTTCTTGTTTCATTTTTGCCGTCTGGCCTCAGATGTGTGTGCATGAGTGATGGCACAGCGTGGCAGGAAGGTGGTCTGGCAGTGACCTGCTAGTACAGTTCGGAGTCCACGTTTCCCTGTCCTCCGCCCTGCTGCTTTCAGCCTGGTACGTGCTGTAGAGGGTGTCTGGTGATGCAGCAGTCCTGTGAACCACCCTATAGAGCTCTCAGGCTGACGTCAGGAAAATTCAGTGCTGGAATACTGCACAAGATTGAAACTCTTTTAATGGTAATAATAAGTAAAATGTTATAATTGTTGAAGCTATGGGTTCTTGATTTCACACAGATGTAGATTAAACTAGAGAATTGTAACAGTTGTAGCTAACTAGCGAAGTAATGTTAACTCTGTACTTTCGTTATAAATGTGGTTTTTCAAATGAGAACTGCACAAAGCAGTTGAATCCTAAATATGCAGTTGATGCATAGATACACGATTCATGATATAAGGCTAACGATACAAGTCCCATAAGAGAAAACATCATCCTCGTCAGCTGGTGATCCATATAGAAGATATAGATATAATAAATGGCAACACTGTTTTTGTATGGCAGGGTACAACTAGTTAGTCCCAATTGACAACCTCCAGGGCTGTGAAGTGAAGCCAATGTGTGGGTGCCAAAAACTGCAGTTCCTCAAATGGCCACTGGCTACAGAACATGTCAGTCTCCATAAATGCCCATATTAAAATGTTTAACTTCACAGCAGAGATAAACATGTTTACATCCTGGTACAAAAACAGTTTTGGTCTCTATAGCTAATTTCCTTGTTCATAACAGTTGTACTGAGTTTGATTTTTTTTTAACTCACTCATTCAAATTGTATTAAGGCATGTATTAAAGTTATGCATAATTAACAGTGTGGCTGCTTTGATTGACAGATGGGTGCCACTACAGGACCTTTACAGTAACACCAATGTGGTGTCTCAATTCAGATACTTTCCTTAGTACACTTCTATTTAGTACCCTGCGTACACTATGTACTTCCTGGTGTAGTGCACTAATTTCAGCAGGACATTAACCATAAATATAAACAGGGGAGCATTAGTCCCAACATTTGACTGCCAAAATATAAATATAAAACATGTGAACAACGTACATTTACATAATGTGGTTTTCACTGCTTCAGCTCCAGTTGCTTCCTTGGCCGACATTTCCACAATGCTGGTGATCTCTCCCCTTCAGCTACACAGCCAAAATGGTGACCACTGAGGACGAGAAGTGACCATTATGAGTACACCATCTGGGTACTGACAGTACATTACGTTTTGCCATAACTGACTATGTTAATGCACTTATGTATTCAAAATAATAAGTTTAAGTATGCAAGTACTTAAGTGCGGGTAGCAAGCTAGCTAGCTGGGCATGTTAACCACACAGTTTAATCCCTTCCTTAATTTTTTTTTTTTCATTTCCGTTTTAGATTTAGGAAAGGTGATAGAAAGACACTTCCCTTCAAACTCTTTGTATACCAAGTAGCCTATCTCTCTTACTACAGCTGTTTCACCATGTGAAGAAATGAAGCTTGACAGGCCCAGTCGCTAAACTATGAACCACTCTCTATGTAGACCCTACAAAAACTGAGGAGAGTGGGTAACAGGGAGGTCTGTGGATTATCCAGAATAACTGGAACACAATTTTTATTTGCGTAGCTGAATACCACCAGAGGTAAACCAGAAGAATCGCTGAGTAGGTACACACAAATTCTAACTGCTGAAAGTTGTCAAGTCAACGTTTTTGCGCAACAAGGACAACTTACCTGCCTGAACTCTGTGTGAGGTGAACCGGGCTGCACTGGTGATTCTCAAGGACCCACTCCATTAGAGTCTCACGCACAAGATGAAATACTGGAGTCACTACAGTGGATCAGCGCAAAATCCCATCCTCCATCAATGTGGCTGATTTCACAGTCTGAATATCTGGTTCTATGTATATCTTTTCAGAAAACATGCAGAAACTGTCAATCTTTTACTGCTCTGCAGAAACATACTCATATATTTCAACACTCTATATTCAGATGCAGATCTTTCTTCTATTTTCCAGCCCAATATTTTATGTGAATTGCACTGGGACTAATTAATCTTCTCCAGCGTACATACAGCAGTTACAAAATATTTACAGTAGGGTGTTGCCTGAGGGCTTGGAATGACAACACAACACAGGGAAATGTTGTTTCTTCGTTGTGTTGAACACTATAAGTGCTGTACGGCTGAAAGTGAATCTACTGTTGACAGAAGTGTTGAGGTGAAGCAGACAATGCAACAGCGGCTCTTTCAATGTGGTTCAAGGCTGTGTCGCGGTTGTGTACTTGAACTGCACAATGCTTTGGCATGGGCTAGGAAGTGACACATCCCATAACCAGACTCTCCCTCTTTGGGTCCCCTACATGGTTTAGTAAATCTAATTGTTGTTCTGGAGGTGATAAAAACTGTGGAGCAAAACTGCTGTACTGCATGATGGTTATACAGAGGATAACACTATATGCCTCAGACCTTGAGGGAGAGTAGACACTGTAAGTCAGCAAGTGTTTTGTTTTTTTCATGTGTAGTACCATTTCCTGACAGGGGACAGTGACTATCAGCAAGGAAAGGAAGGTCAGATGGGAATCCAGGTCTCACCTTTTGTTCTGTTTGGATGATAGACAGGCTGCTTAAACCTCTTTATTGTCTGTTTTGGTGTGTTTGGTCTCCAACATGGAAGAGCAGAAGACACTGCACTCTTTAAAGTGCACTTCCTTCACTAGCAGTACACCAAACAATGCTGTGCATAATCCACCCTCCACTTAATCACGTGGAAAGGCAGCATGATTATGTGCTTAACCTTAAAATGCTGAAGACATCATCTTTGTTGTTACTTTAATGAGAACATAAAACTTAATTGTGGAGGATGCTCCACACTCAAACACAGTTCCTTGGGGAGCCTGTGGATCTAGGCGGGTGCTGCCTTACCCGCCCAGGAGATGCATGACCCAGATGTTTGATGAATGGACATTACTAGTGTAGGTGTGGTGAAGGTCAGGAGACGTTCATCAAGAACGAACAGGAAATCATCGACTAACTCTACTGGAGTCACGCAAAAACTGAAACAAGAAGGTGTGAAAGAAACACTGAAAACATTCACGTTTTACAACCACGGCTTGAGATGTATAACATTTATAAACGTGAACATGGGTGGGAAATCTCCACAGATCTTTGACTGAAAGTAATTAGATTTGAGTGTGTTTCCCTGGGAAATCGAGATGTGGCTAATTAAAGGTACAGTCAAGAACAGAAAGACTATCTGAGAAAAAAAGTGTTTGACATTGGCTGAACAATGCAACATTTGTTTGATTATTGTATTGGCTGAATAATGGAGCCTGATAAGCTACCATAAAATATGCACTTTTCAAAACACATCAAAGGGCTGTTCCTGGGTTATGCTCGGCTCTTAACCCCTGCAAGAACTTTGCATGGCGTGAGTGACAAATTACATACAAATTCATGAACCAACAGGAAGAATTCTTCATGATTCACAAAGTCAGACAATGTAAATACCTGGACGGCGGCATGAGGAGAGGAGCAGCGAACGGAAAGGGATGGGAGAGGTAAGGAGACAGGGACACAGGGAGAGGTTTGGTTGCCAGCTGTCAGCATCATAGACAAGGTCATTTCCAAAGTAACATGCCATGGGGGGTCGGGACAAGCATCCCATAAAGCAGATAAAGAACAATAGCAGGAACTATAAGCCACAAAATGACTGGAGCCTCTCCCTGGGCGAGAATAATAGAAAGACCGTCTAAGATCAGGACACACACTCAGCATGAAGGAGACAGGGTGGATGAGATATTTTTATAATGTGATTAATGCAATGCAGCAAGGAGATCATGAGGTATGCTGCCAGACATAACTACAATTGCCATCAAATTGTGTGTTTTTACAAGCCTCACAACACTCCATAAGTGTTTTTTAGGGGTCAAGATAATTGCTTGTCTTCCAGGAAAATGCTGCACTTCAGAGACATCAACAACACTGAAAATGGAAGCAAGACATGAGGCATAGCAACCGAAAATGATTTATATTTATCTATTTTACATATTCAGAAACCTGTGTGACTTCACATTTAAAATACGCACGTTTGCCAGACAAAAAGGTCACATCACTTGACACATTTTGTGTCCACAAAAATGTGTTGATGCACTGTTGTGTTGTGGCAGACTGGAATTCACAAATGACACATACTTGTTATGGCACTCAGGTATTCACATTTTCATTGTTTGAATGTATAAAGAGCTGTCTGTGTTATGATGGAACAGAAAGGTTTCGTCTAGTTTGGGGTTAACACTCCATATCCTTTTCCATTCATTGTTCCTGATTAATATCTTGTTTAAACAGCCAGCAGACACACCATGCTGTCGGTATGTTCATAAATCCTCTAGAGCTGATCAACACAATGGCCCACATTCCTGGCATTTAAAGTCCCTCATATCACTGCGTCTCCTCTCCACCAGAGACACAGCAATTCTAGGAATATGACACTGGAACAAAAACAACTTGCATGCATGTCTATTTATTTCATTTAGTCTGAGACATTTGTGAGACGGGGACACATCATACTTTGGGGAGGGGGGTGGTGGTCATCCAGTGTTTTACCGTTGTAACTCATCTCTGGACCTCGCACCAACACCCTGTTTGACTCCAGTTACATCTTTAGCAATGTTTTCTCTTTCATCAAATAACAACAGCTTGGGCAAAATGGACTCAACAT
The DNA here is from genome assembly GCA_028641955.1 of Protonibea diacanthus. Lineage (NCBI taxonomy): Eukaryota > Metazoa > Chordata > Actinopteri > Sciaenidae > Protonibea > Protonibea diacanthus. The sequence goes on from CM053984.1 coordinate 13,431,135, forward strand.
TGGACATTGTTTTCCCTTTTTAAATTTAGAATTAGTAATAGTCATTAGAAAGAAATGGTGACATTTATCAGGGTTAAATCATTTGACCTGGCTCCAGCAATGTCGCCATATGTGGATTACCAAACACCCTCTGCTAATTATGGCTTCCTCTGGGCTGATGAGGAGACACAGTGTATAAAAATACAATTGTTCTAATATTAACAATGAATCAAATAAGTACATGTAATGTGTCAGAGGTCTCACGCAGTGATGAACTCACAGTTCTAATTTGACTCGGCGGCTCTACAGAGCTTTTTAGCTTGTTGTTTGATGAAAGTTGACTCTATTCTTCAGTCTTTCCACATTCATCGACCCCAAGCAGCAACAGACGGCCTCTGGTTTTGTCAAAACCTATGTATGTAGGGGTGTTATAAGTATCTGGTAGGTCATATGTTGCAGAGGAGAAACTGCAAATGTATCCAAGTGACATGCACATTTGCCACATGCATGTGCAGCCAGTAAAAGCACAATTTCACCTTAGAGTTCTAGTGTATAAGTTTTAGTTGGCTCATTTACAGAATATGGTAGAAATTGAATATATTATGAATAACTACCTAGCCTAACCTTATACATACATATTACAGATATCATGGGTCCTCTTACACGGAGTCAGCCATGTTGCACAGCCATGTTTCTACAGTATATGAGAACAGACAAACTAAACACTGGCTCTAGGGCCTTTTGCATTTTTCGCAGTTACTACAGTTTCTCTGTAATGCTAGGAAGGAGAGTGTAAAGCAAAAGGGTTGCGATCAGCAACTACACCTCTGGATGCCGTTAATGTACTGTAATTGTAAAGCCAGTAAAATACACTGCATTTATGTAACTTTGATGGGTTATTGGTTACAGTTTCACATCATAAAGCAATAAAGCAAAACAACTTCACAAATGCAACGCTAGACGCTTTGTCATCATGCTGTAGATCTGCACGCGTCGTACGTTACATTTTTAAACATTCTGCCCGTCTAGTCAAGGTCCAAGCCCTTTCAAGAAAAAATCCTTGGGTGTTGTCCGGTGCAACAATAGAAATCTGCGGCATTGCCTGCACTTCCTCACGTAGCCTCATGGGATGGCAGACGTCATTCATGAGTGGGGAGAGGTTTAGTCACAGCACCCAATGCTGGCCTTACACCAGAGATAAATTCTCCATTTCCTTTGTTTTTATTCATGAGAGTCAGGCTCTCTGGGAGTCAGACTCTTTCAGACTGTGGTTTCCTTCTGCCTCATACTCATTCAAACTCAATTTTCTGTTTTGATTTTATGATGGCTTGGTTCCCAAGCTTTAGTTTGCAGTTTGCAGATATATATTATGGCTACTAGACTCACATATCTAGTTTTATCATTTATATCTTGTATTTATCCAAAGCTCCCCTGTATTCACTCCTGTCCGACAAAGAACAACATCTCACTCATCTCACACAGTCTCAAGGTGTGGTTTGATCCATGAACCAGGCTGCCATGTGTGATTGAGTTTCACAAGGGTCTCATGGGTACCAGACTCTTTTCCTTATGGCTACACAGTTTAAACACCCACCCATTACAGACATCCATCCCTCTCGGAAATGAACTCCTCGCTAACAGACATGGTTTGAGGTTACACCTCAGCTCCACCAACAATACGACTTTGATCTCTTAAGGCGTTTCACAGTGGTATACATTGTATGACTTAATTGTGCCTCCTCTGAGCTTGTACCTCCCGTGTTGCTCTCTGGAGGACGTGAGGGAGGACAGGACTGTGCCGAGTAATGCATGGTGTGTATGCGTGTGTTTGGAAGTGCCTGACTTTCTACTTTCTGTTCAATTTCATTCAAATTCAAATTTATTTATATCACACCAAATCATAACAGAGATAACAGATCTCAGGGCACTTTTATATAGAGCAGGTCTAGTCTGTACTATTTATAATATTAGACATAATTAGACCCAACAAATCCCACCATGAGGAATCACTTGGTGACAGTGGCAAGGAAAAAGTTTTTTTTTTTTTTTTAACAGGCAGAACCCTCCAACAGAACCAGGCTCTGGGTGAGTGTCTGCCTACCTCGACTGGCTGGGTTGAAAGCGAAAGAGAAGGGAGAAGGAGGAGAAAGCAGAAGTAAAAAGAGTATACAATAGCACAATATAAGTTCCACAGGGAGATATAACGTAGTAGTAATGATAATAGTAATGATATTATCAATAAAGCAAATAATACTAATACATTTTTTTATATTATTGTATGTTTAATCATCTTGTACAGGTTTAATAATCTCTGCTGACCTAAATCCTTTTAGCAGTAGGACCCAGAGGATTTTTGAAGGGAAAAAAATGGACCAGCACACCTTTATGTTGACTGAGGCAGGACAAAGATGTGAAAAAAGTTGTTCAACACTGTAACAAAAAAGGTTGAGCTTTGAGCCATGTCATTGGCTAAGAAGAGTCTGACAGGAAAATGCAATGGCTCTTGAGGTCAGGGCAGAGTCTGCTATATATGTATTGCAACACTTTTACTGACTCTACTACAGCACTTGCATGGTGAGCTCTCATCGCTCATCTCTGCACGGGACACTATGAGCGCTTCTGTGGCCGTGTACAGGAATGTTTACACGGAGGACCGCTTCAAACAGGCCTACGGATCCGATGATGACGCGAGGGGAAGTTTGGGGCTCCGGGAGAAACTCGCCGGGAGGTGCAGGTGTTCAAGGCGAGCCTGCCTTCACCTGTTGAGGCAGAGAGTGCCCATTTTCAACTGGCTGCCACGATACAGACTAAAGAAATGGATTTTAGGAGATACTATAGCGGGACTGACAGTTGGTATTCTTCACATCCCGCAAGTTGAGTAAACACATCATCCGGATCAAAGAAGGGAAAAGAAAGCTTTTACATTTTTGATTAGAATAAATGTGGTATAATTAATTATAATAATAACTAATTATTTTATTTTTGAAAAAAATAGTTAGGATTTAATAATAATAATAATAAAAATACAGTTCTTATTGTAGCACATGTATTGATAACATGATTAGAATAATTACTGTTAATAATTCAAAATAAGAGTTTGAGCAACTATTGCAAGATCAGGATATGTGTTTAAAAGAACAATATGATGAAAAAGCTGTCAGATTTTTACACTGTCACTTACATTTTTTTGTTTGCAGAGTTAACTTTGCATGCTTCAGCCAGATTTTACATTCTGAACGCATATTAAGGGGAAAAATTATAATTGACTTTCTTCCTTTGTGATTGTTCCTCTCTATACAGGCATGGCATTCGCTTTGCTCACATCCGTTGCGCCAATATTTGGCCTTTACACCTCCTTCTTCCCTGTGGTCCTCTATATGTTTTTTGGCACAGGTCGCCACGTGTCCACAGGTAAGACTATGTCCAAATAACATCATTGTATATTCTAAAGAAGCATAGCACATAATTTGAATCAACACTGAAATAATGTGTCTATATATACTATAAATAGTAACATTAATTACCGTCAGTTGTGACGTTTGCTCCTGTAACTGACGTGATAGGACTGTTCTCAGGTACCTTTGCTGTGGTGAGTCTGATGACTGGCTCTGTGGTGGAACAGCTGGTTCCCACTCCTCTGGAGATGAACTCAAGTTCATCTGAAGCAGCTGAGTTTGAGGCCCAAAGGATTGGAGTGGCTTCAGCTGTAGCACTCCTCTCAGGAATTATTATGGTAAGAGAGATAAACACAGTCTCTGGATTAAACACAACATCACAGAATAAGATAATAATGCAACTGAGATCTCTGCAGACTTCCTCGACACTGCTTGTAATTTTATGTTAACCTCTTGTGCCCCAGCTCTGCATGTTTGGTCTTCAGCTGGGTTTCCTCTCCACCTATCTGTCAGAGCCGATTGTTAAGGCTTTCACCAGTGCGGCTGCCTTCCATGTTACCATCTCACAGCTGCAAAGCATGCTGGGACTGCGGCTTCCCCGCCACACTGGCACCTTCTCTCTCTTCAAGGTGAGCAGTGTTTCACGATAACGTCTTGATCATCCAACATGTACTTATTTGAGAATTCAGCGCCCTTTGCTCACAGCTTACAAGCTGACTTGTGTGATAAGACTTTAGCGTCAGTGATGAAAAACCTGCCCCACACCAACATGGCTGAGCTGCTGATCTCTTTGGTGTGTTTGGCTGTCCTGGTGCCAGTTAAGGAAATCAACATGCGTTACCGGCAGCGACTGCGTACACCTATCCCTGTGGAGATCCTCACGGTTAGTCAGCTGGATTTATAAATATTGAGTGTACATTTACTGTTTTAACATGATTAACAGGTTATAAGTCAAGGTTTTATATTTTATTTTTCAGGTGATCATTGCTACAGGGGTGGCCTATGCCTCCTCACTGGACTCTACTTACAACATTGAGATAGTTGGCCACATCCCAGCTGGGTATTCTTTTATATTTGATCAAAAAAAACCTCAAAGTACTCAAATAAGTTGCAGTAGTTTGACTTTTTATTATCCTATCACCAGATTCCCAAGGCCACAGATGCCTGCCTTGCACACTCTTCCTGAGATCGCTGGAGACACAGTAGCCATAACATTTGTTGGTTACGCTGTGTCAGTCTCACTGGCAATGATCTATGCCGATAAACACGGATATTCCATACATCCCAACCAGGTAAAGTGTGGGAATGTCACAGCAGCTTGCTTAAATGTGAGATTCTCGCCAATCTGTTAACTGTTTGTATTGAACCTGTGTTTGATTTCAGGAGCTGTTGGCTCACGGTGTCTCCAACACAGTGTCCTCTTTTTTCACCTGTTTCCCCAGCTCAGCTACCCTAGCCACCACTAATATACTGGAGAGCGCTGGAGGACACACACAGGTAGTGGATATACATAACCTCTGTGCATGTTCACTCACAAGCCACTGGTTTTTAGTGAAGGTCCTTTCAAACACAGCATCAGGCCTACACATTCAGCTAAAATCAGCAGAGACATACAAAATGCAGATCTCAGATTAATGGAGCCAAAACAGTACAGATTGGGATTTTATAAACTCTAATCCACATGAATGTTATATGTGTCCCTACAGCTCTCTGGCTTGTTCACTAGTCTGGTTGTTCTGATTGTCCTGCTGCTGATTGGACCGCTGTTCTACTTCCTACCCAAGGTGTGTTTATATGCGTGTATCTCTAGAAGCACAATGAAAGAGGGAAGCAAAGGGCACTTATCTCATCCTTTATCTCTCTCCCCAGGCAGTACTGGCATGCATCAATGTTACCAGCCTCAGGCAGATGTTCTTGCAGTTCCAGGACTTACCAGAGCTTTGGAGAATCAGCAGGATTGACTTTGTAAGGGCACTGATTGATATAGCAATATTTGAGCGAAAGTAGCAGCTGAGATTCCCCTTTCACAATGATTGCTTGACTGGAATTGACCATAATTTATGTGCTTTCATTGTTAATTGTTATTCCTGCCATGACAATACGTTCTTGTGGCCATGTCTTTGTGTAGATGGTTTGGGTGGTAACCTGGCTGTCTGTAGTGGTACTTAATGTGGACCTTGGCCTAGCCATCGGGGTGGTTTTCTCTATGATGACCGTTATCTGCCGCACACAAAGGTACATTTTCCATTCCCTCTGCACAGACTATGGTGTAATCCAACTTGTGCTTTTGTCACTTTTTTTATTGTAATAAATTCATCTGAGGGTTTAAACTGGAGCTGAGATTAAACTCTATGCTCTAAGCTATTGTATGTAAAAGTTTTTTTAAACTATAATCCATCGCTTTATACCCGTCAAGCTATGTAGATCACATGTTTTAATATGTTCAATTAAGACTGATGGCCCATGTTCAACAGGGCTGGTTGTTCAGTGCTTGGTCGGGCTAGCAACACAGAAATTTACAGACCTCTGGAGAACCACAGCAAGGTGAGTGGATGCTATTAATTGTCATTTTTATTTTTTATGCTTTACATGATATTAATATAATATGCAAATAAACGCTTCGAACCAGGTCTTTGACCTTAAATTTCAGGCACATAAGTCTCATTCCAACAACAAGTGATCATAATCGCAGACCATCCTAGAATGAAGATGAGACAATCCTGTTTTACTTTCAGTGCTATGAGGTGCCTGGAGTGAAGATCCTGACATACAATGGGCCTATTTATTATGGCAACCGTAACTTCTTCAGGGAGGAGATGAGCAGGCTGCTGGGCCTGACGCCAGAGAAGATCCGCAGCCGGGAGAAGGCCAGGAAAGCCCTGGAGAAACGGGAGAGAGAGGCCTCCGTCAACACTGTGGTATGACTACCAACTGCAATTGATGAATAAGATGAGTTTAGAATACCCAGTTCATACCGTAAAATCCTATTTAATTTCAGTGCCTCATTGTTTTTCTCTCTGTGTCGTTCTTTAGGAAAGAGGCATTGCAAACACATCATTTTCTTCAGAAAACGAGTTTTTTAAATCTGGTATGTAATGAAAGCATCATTACAGTTTACATTGTATTTAGCTTGCTCTGTTTACATTTGTGTATTGCTTTATTGCTAAGCTTTTCTTTCATTTCCTTCTTTCCTCTGTGTAGACACATCTGAGAGCAATGTTCAGGCCGTGTTAATCGATTGCAGCAGTGTGATATTTGTTGATGTTGCTGGAGCAAGACTCTTTATACAGGTCAGTCTGCTAAAGCAAGACAATATGCTTCAAACTTCACTGTATAGGGTTATTTCCATTTCCTCATGCACTGTGTCAGAATGATTGATTAATTGATTGATTAATGAATGATTAATTGTTTTTGTCCTTTTGCAGATGTGCACTGAATGCCAGAAAGTTGGAGTTCATGTATATTTAGCAAACTGCAATGGTAAGGCCTGTTTGTCTGAAACATTCCTGCCCCAATGGTTTTCTCTGCTATGTTCCCTGTTTATACTACTTTTTTATTGAGAGGTCTTCTTTTAATATGATGATACATTTGTCAACATTCACTTGCATACAACGAATACTGATCAGTGATTCCTCTCCCCTCAGAGAGCATCCTAAAGATCCTCACATCAAGCGGACTGATGAACTACATGAACCCTCAACATATTTTCATCACTGTTCACGACGCTGTGATGTATATTGAGCAGCAGAAGGTAAGCTAGAAAGCTAGAAACGTTCACAGATATACAAAAAGTCATGAGTTCTAATTGTTGTAAACAAATGAGGATACCGCTCTTGTCTTCCTCAGGAAAAACCTCCAGAGAACACGACGACTGTTTGGGTATGAGGCAGGAGGACAGTGATGAGTCATGCTCCCATCAGTGTGTGTGGGACCAAAGTGACAGAGGGACATTAGGATTTCTGTTTTATAAGAAGAGAACATGTCACTCAGCTGTATAGCAGCGCTCCAGCATTTGGAGACTGTACTGTATCTCAACATTTCAAATAAGCAGTAGCCTGTTGTAGCACTATGTCATGAATTACAATAATTATTACATTACAGTGTTACCAGTTTTCTCACAGATATATAGGACTATATATATATATATATATATATATATATATATATATATATATATATATATATATATATATATATATATATATATATATATGTATATATATGTGATATTAGTTGTTCTATGCGAGCAGTTTAAATCAATCAGATAGAATAACACCACAACCCATCACAACACCGTTATCATATATTTAGTGTAAACACACGAAGAACAAATATGTAATTTCTTGACTATAAAACTGTATATGACAGATTTGAATTATTCTGTTTAACAGTTGTTTTGTTCTTTTTTTGTCATATATGCTGGAATATTACCATAGTAATATTTATTTAGTTTCTGATTGTTGTTTGCAATACATATAAATATAAAGTGCACTGAATAGTTTGTTAAAATACTTTGTATATTTATATCTTTTGAAACATGTGCTTGAATATGCAGCAAATACCATCCTGCCTTAAAATGTTCTGTCTTTTAACTCCAGAGAGACTGCACAAAATATTTTATGAGTGACTGTTGTATTTGTCAGCAACTGTGCCATCCGCTGGCTGTTTTACCAATAAATATGTTTCCAAAAACAGAACTCCTTCGTGAATCAAAACTAAAATGTAACAAATGTCAAAGCAAATTGGGTCACAGGTTTCTACATCAATACTTGGGTTATTAAGTATGAGTACAGTTTAGAGGGAAACACAGTGTGGAATGTGAAGCACGCCACTCTGTCAGATTTTGAAGAGAGAAGAAGAGCAGTCTTTGTATTTGGTGAGGTACTGTAGAGCCGTACGTCGGCACTGGGCTATGATGAAAAATGAAAAAAAAAAACAGGATTCAAATGACAACAAAGAAAAAACAGACTTGCCAACAGTAAGCAAAGTAAGACCACGGGTTATCAGTGCTGCAAAACATTGGTTCATACAACCAGGAAGCTAGACTGGTTTCAAATGAGGTATATTTCAGAGAAATACATGAAGTTAGATTAAACTTTTTGGTCCACTGTGTATAACACTTCCACATAAAGAAAGAGAGAGCTTGTATATTATATAACGAGTCTGACAAAACCTTCTCTTGTAAGATGTTTAATATGTGTTGTAAATGCCATTACATTGATTGAAAGTGAGTGTCATACCTTACCAACACGCTGCCCTCTGCTGTCCGACACTTTATGATTTTCCTCCCACTGCTCCTTGTATCATTATCCTGTTACCTTGACCTGATAAAACTAGTGGGAGTTCAAAACCAGGACAAAAAAGGGAAAAAAAACTAATTATTTCCTTGCTTGATGTTGGATGGCCAAGTTATTAATTTTTTCCAGTGCATATTTCAAAGAGGCCTCTAGACACTGTACCCTTTGGGTTTTCCTTTTAAAGCTAAAGGAGTGTTTCACTAATTGGCAAGAAGTAGTCCACTTCAATTAGAACACGGTACACAAGGCTCTGGCCAAATGTTTACAAAGCCAAATTTCACCGGCAGACCTACTAACATGTACACACACACACACACACACACACACACACACACACACACACAGACACACACTGCAAACGCCATCAGGAAGGTCAGAGATTTAATGACATAGTGTTGGATTTACCTGTGAAAAGGTGCTTACAGGTAATGTGTGCAGCATGTACTAACAGTTTTATTAGCTGACCCACACCTAGCCAACTGAAGAAAAAACAAACAACAAACAACAAACAAATGGAACAAAAAACAAAATAAAAAAAGTCAAATACAGTGCAATAATATTCACAAAAATACAGTTCAAGAACCAAATAAATGAAAAATTAAGGATATTTGTACAGAAACAGCAAAAACAAAAGTGTTAAAAAACTGGAAAATACAGATCCAAATATTACATAAACTAAAATGAAATTCTGCTCCTGCTACTACTATTACTACTACTACTACTACTACTACTACTACTACTAATAATAATAATAATAATAATAATGATGATGATGATGATGATTATGATGGTAATTATGGTAATGTTAATGTTAGGTTCCTCATGACAATGCAGATCATCCAGCTTGTGTGGCATTTTTCTCTGATCATGTGTTTCCATCTTGTGGTGAAACATTGGAATGGCAGTCTCTCGCCTCATTCTAACGGAAAATCACAAAAGACCGCAATGACTCAATGACTGTTGCAGAACAGTGTTGAGTACATACTCAACCACATCCTTCTGTTAGTAAGACCAACTGCTAAAATGTTCCAACTGCTCAAATGTTAATTTCACAGTCTAGGTCAATCCACAAGAGATCTCATCTATGAACCTGACTCCAGTCACACAAAATCTGTAATTTTACAACAATGAGGACAGGCTATTGGAATTTAAAGAAACTTATGCACTCGACACAAGGAGGCAAGGGAAACTTTATTTTGAATGCAGATGGATTACTTTATTTATTAGTTAGTAAAAGCTAAGTAGTTACAGTAAAAACACTTCAAAGGTTAATATCAAAGATACAATAATCAATATTGCTTATAATCTAAGATTCTCCTTTCCCAATTTTGATTTATTTATTTACAACCTCTTTGGATACTGGTAGAATATGTTCACGGCAGGAAGAGTCAAAAAATCTCAAAACTCTTGAGCGTCAACTGCTGCAGGAACTCATTAAGTATTGTCAGGCTTTGGTTTCAACCCATAATGGAGGCCCATAGGTATTATGGGTATGGCAGCGTCTTCTGTGTCATTTTCTTTATTCTATAGGTCCTCTTCTTGTCACGGTTTTGAGTTTGTTGTTTTGTGTTTCCTGTCTTATTTTGTACTCTCCCTTTTGTGTCTTGTGTATTTATGCTTCCTGTCTTTGTATTTTTTTTCTTCCTGTCTTTGTATGTTTTTGATTCTGCTCCACACGCACATAGCACTCACCTGTTCTCCATTTAAACCCAGGTCTCATTACAGTCTGTAAGATTGTTAGGTCATGTTTCCATGCATGTCTTTTCTTGTGTCTCTGTACCTCGGTTGACCTGAATACCTGTTTTCTGCAGACTTGTACTTGTTTCTACCTGCCTGACCTGCCTATTTACCTTATGGCTTATTAGATTTTGGATTTGTGCCCGCTCCTTTTAGATTTGTTTGCCTGTGGTATTCTCTGCTGCTGGTTCCTGCTCACCAGTACCTGTACCTATGTTGAGAATTAAAGTACATCAAAAACTGGACCCTACTGTCTGCGTATTGCATCAGGGCGTACCTCCGATCCTCTCTTTTCCTTTGTAGAGATATTAGTCTTCTCAGAGAAGTTTCTTTCTACTCTCACAACTCTTCTGTTTTCTACCACCCTACATACACGTCCTGGTTTTTAATTTGGTCATTGTCATCAACAATTTCCAATTACCATAGTGAGCAGGTGGGGTTAAGGATGGTTTGACCATGATGTCACCATATCTGGCTGACTGCTTTACCGGAGCATGAACTTTTAACCAGATCGGCACTTTATTAAATTTTAAATTACATTTTTTTATCTCCTTCCAGTTTTTTGTACACTCTCAGCTGTCCTGACTTGATGTTTTCTATTCTTAGGGCTTAGTAGACTCCTGGCAAGTAGCTACAAACAGTAAAATTATGTGAGAAGTTATGTGAGTAAGAAATGAAAGAAAAAACAAATTGTCGAATCCTACAGGATCATTTTGTCCAGAAAACAAAGAAACTAGTTATTAGTTAATAAACTAGAAAGTCAGCCTAGGAATAATCAGGCCACATTCATGATCTTATTGAGAAACATTTTAAAGTTTCAGGGTGTGTCCATAAGCGCTTATCTCACTGTGCCAGATGGGAGGTAGAGGCGGTGTGCTGCTGACAGATAAGCCGTTGAATAAAGCCATTTTGTTAGATGTGTTCTTACATGCTGTTAAAACTTTACAAACGGAGCCTCAAAATTACAATACAGGTCTATGATTCAGAGCATCAGGAGGAAAGCGAGAAATATGAATCTATAGATTAATGGACGTGTGGTGGGAGAGCATATGAAAAGGGTTAATTGTGTGAGTCTCATGGTCATTGCATGGGAGTTAGCAGCCCCTCAGCGACTCAGTCAATTTAACACTGTATTAAGTTAGGAGCGAGCAACATAAGACCAAGCTAACGTGCGGCACCCCCCTAGCAGTTGAGGCCCTAAGCATCCACATAGCCCGCCTATGCTATCTAGATGTTTTACGTCTTATATTCTTGGATTACAATCTGCAGACTATCTTAAACTCCGTTTTATTTAGTGCTGAAGTATTTTTTACTTCAGGAGATTTCTGACAAAGCTTTCAGGCTCTCAAATTCACATTTCCTTAAATAAACATTAACTGAAAAAGGTTGTTTAAGGTAATGGTGTTAAATTGAACAACTGCCAAGGTACATAAAAGAGCATAGAGTAGATGAATTGGTTGAGATACTGGAAGAGATACGAGGAGAATTGAGAAACTAATGAGAAACTAATGAATATTTAAAAAAACAAAACAAAAACAAAACTAACAAACAGGTTTAACATTTCTCTATTTAGAAAAAAGGGAAACCAGTCTGTCTTGAATAGAATTACAATTCACAGCGTAAGATACACTTTATCCTAATATTTATTCACATGGTTTAAAGAGCAAAGTACAAACGATAACTCCTGAAACTGATAAAGAACAAAGCAAGACATTGTCACACAACTCCGGAGTCAAGTGTACACACGCCTTTCACAATACATTCAAAAATAATTTAGAAACATACACATTCCCTGAGTAACTGACCATGATAAAATGCCATGCTGTGTCTGTGGTGGATGTTTGATGTTTAACAATTTCAGAAAAGCCAACAGAGCCAACATAAGTTACTGGAGCTCATCTTATCAGGCAATCGGTGTGTGTCATACAAAAAATGTTGGGAACCATTCGATAACAACGTACAAATCATAAGTCATAGTGCAAATAGAAATGATGATACAATCCCATTACAAAAAACTGTCAGTGTAAAATATAAATAGAAACAGAAAACATTATTTCAGTGGTTAGGGGGATGATAGGGTCCTTTGGTTTTTCTGTCCATATCGAACAATCGTAACCTACTAGGATGGTGCTAAGGCACACTTTACCCGAAAACAACAAAAACGCCCCCCTTTCTATCTCACACAGGAGTCCAAGTTTCAGTGGCTGGTCATGCACTTGAACCTGTCCCTAAAATAGAAGTTTTCATCACTAATTTTACTATTTTCTCTAGAAGATACATAGCGGAATTTCTCGTAGTTCTTCTGTGAGTCTGTTTTAGTCCAGGGTAGTACAATCTTTGATGCGTGGTTTATAATGATGTCACTACAGGAACCAATGTGGAGGGAGCCCAGCGCGTCGATGAAGAACTCTGCAGTGTCAAAAGAAAGTTTTGTTTTAAACAATCCTTGTTTGGATTTTCCCTGGGTTTGTTTCTTCTACATCTTCCCAATCTGAAGCAACAGTGTCCTCACAGCTGTACTACATATAGTTATATATGGACTGCTATAATAATGTATTTGATAAAGAATATCACAGAGGACTCACCCAGATGACCCTGTCGTGACAGGCGGGGGTTAAAGCCCACCTGCCGCACCTTGTCTGTCCTCCCCATAAAGAAGTTGATGACGGCATCAGCTACCACACAGTTGGGAAATCCCTCAATGACATGATGGTAGCCGTTTCTGATATGTAAACAGTCGCCCTCCTCTCCCCCTTCTTCCACTGAAATGGTGTGAAGGTATGATGCGGTGTAACCTGTCACCTCTCTCACTGCACCACCAACCTAAAGCCATTGATACAGAAAAATGATGACTAAATACAACTATAAAAACAAAATTTGGCAATAATGTGGAAACATGTCTGCCAACTGAAACTGACACTGTGATAAGGCAATTCTGATCTTTCAACACACAAGATCAGACAGACTCACAGTACACAAGGTGGATGACAAAAATACTCAAAAATACTAGAAAATGAAATGGAAAAATAAAGACTACATTATAGACACCTTTCAAATATACATGTGGCACAGGCCCTACCACTTCCACCAACTAACAAACCACGATTTTGTTCGGCTTTAGTTTGGCCTTACTCTTTTTCAAGATTCTTTTTTTTTTTTTTCAAGAATCCACAGATGTCTATAGAAATCTCAGTTAGGCAGTAAAACAGTAGCTCTCTGTATGTATTAATTATAGGGTAAGGTAGAGTTTATCTATATATATGTAGTGAGGGGAACGTGCTTTACTAGTGAATAGAAAATAATATGAGACCATTTAGTGCCACAACATACTAAGACCATGTCAAAATTCACTAACAACAATCCAAAGACAGGAAGGGACAGCAAAAGTTTAAAACTATACACCGTAGGCTGCATGAAATGCTGCAGAAATCAGCAACACACATTGTACTGTATTGGAGATGCATCTCACCAGATCCAGTGTGGTCTTTTCTAGGATGTCCACCATTTTCTCCAGCTTGGTATTTGCAGTAAAGATGAAATCATCATCTGCCCAGAGCACATACTTAGTGGCCACTTGAGACACTGCCAGATTTCTTCCTGCAAACCAGCCCTGTGTAGATAAAGGCAGATCAACCTAAATGTCTCTGTTTAGTGATCACAATGCATTATACTTCATAGAAACAAACTTATTTACCTTTCCAAATGGCATAGTGTAGTGTTCAATGTGAGGCCCGGTCACTGCCTCAGGGTGTTCATTATCATCTGCTATCACTATGGTGACGGTGGGATAATATTTACGTATGCTGTCAATGAGATCCTGGAGTTTGTCATAGCGTAGAAAGGTCTTGGTGGCGATGGTAACAAGAGCGCTAATATTGTACTCTGTGTAGATACAAAAGAAAACATGTATAAAACCCTGTTCCATGAAGAACACTGCATCAAAAAAAATAAAACTAATAAAACTGCTCACAAACCTCCTTGGTATCCAGAGTTGTAAAGTGTCGGGATGGTTGCATGTCCAACTTTAATGGTGAAAAATGACTGGTGACCTTCAGTTGTAAACTGAACTATAGAGCAAAACAGCAGGTGTGGTTAATCCGGGTTTCAGAGGAGAAAATGCAGCAATTAATGTTTCTATCCTAGTTAAAGTGCCTTTGCACTGTTGTCCTTGTCACTGCCATCATTACTGTTATCTTTGAGGCAGCTGCAGACAGACATTCGCCACCTCTCCACAGTGCAATGAGCACACGGTCAAACTAAGTGAAAGGTCAAGGAGAGATGCTAGCGAATCGACATGGATGAGGATTCTCACCAAAAGTTACATTTTAGTTTCTTGCTACAGTGTACGACGCCTCTCGCCCACTTTTTTCACACTTACGTATGCAATCACTCTTGTGCAAGAGGAACTATATTGCAGTCTGGACAAATGCTCTGTCTTGGACCGGAAGGCTATACAGAGAGTGGTAAAAAACGCCCAACTCATTGCCAGAGCCTAACTTCCCAGTCCCAGCGTACTTCATCGACTGTTCCCTTCTGGGTGCATTGCAAAATATTTTAGCAAGCCAGAATTTCCAAGCTTCCTTTCATATTCAAACTTTTTTGTACCCCTCATTAGGGTTACAAATGATTTATTTATTTATGTGAGCTGATTTGAAATTATTATTTTTATTTTACTCTTATTTTTCTATTATTGTGTTGTGTAAAGGGAGACGGCAAAATTTCATTGCTGTATAAACCATGTGCTTTTACTTACAAATGACAATAAATATCTTGAATCTTGAATTTTGGGGGACACTCCATTTGGTCCTCAAGCTCATCATAACGTTCTTACCAAAAGACTACATCAATGCGAGTGTGTATCCGTAACTCCTCTTAAATGGTTTGGTTCTCTCAAAATAGAATATTTTCTGTTCTTACAGGTAATAATGTTTCATCTTTAGCTCCACTGAGGTTGGTCCCATTTTGTTTTCCAGTTTGTTTCCATTAGGAAACATTATCAGTCAATTTTAATGTGATAGCACTGTTATCCTGATAATAATCAAATCTACTTGACCTTTAAGGCAGATAATGTTGCTGTTACTGTCTGAGAGGTTTAATGGAATTCTTAACACTGGTGAGGAAGGAGGACTCTTTTCCCGAAGTCTTATTCATGCCTTTGTCTTTTATCACTTGCACTACACAGTGTACTATGGCCATAATTTGGGGGGAAACACATCTGGGTGGAGCCCAGTGAATGTAAATAACTAAGGGATTGACGGTTGCAGTGCATGTGCCCTCCCATTCATTGATCCTGTTTTTGCTATATGACTAGAGGCAAGTTATGTTGAGGTTTTAAAAAATATTCAGAAGGTATTACAAAGGTATTAAATGGTATTGAATTTAACCTCAGGATTCCTGCATAAACCCTGTTATTTTTTCACAGAGCACTGGTATCCTGCAGTTTGTGTTAAATTGTATTGGGATGGGATGGTTTCTGAAACTGACTATGACTATGACTATAACTGACTATGAATATGGCACAGCCCCACCTAGAATATTTTTCACCAGCTGCCACTGCTGTCAAGTCTGTAATGGAACATTAGATGAGACAGAGTGCTTATTGATCCAAAAAAAAAAAAAGGCTGTGTATTACTACAGAGCATTAGGATGAAACTCAGTAAGGCTGAATAGATAAACATGAGATTCTACTGGGATCAAAGATAGTATTCACATGCTAACCTTACCTGTGTCTGCTGTCTTGGGATGGAATACAGTATTTGTGTAGGTGACGAACTGCAGCTGTCTGTTCAGAGCGGAAAGAAGAGGACTTGACAGTATCATGTGTTTCTCTCCCTCTCCAACAACGGAGACCCCGTCCACTGTAGCAGCAACATCAAAAGTCCCCAGTGTTGCTGTCAAAGACACCTAATGCACCATTCACATGGTTTTGGGGAAGAAAAAATGTTAAAAAATAGTCTGTTTAGGGAGAAAAAAATGTATGTCAACCACAATCAGAACTGCAAAATGAAAAAATTACCATATGGTTTGATTTTGCTTCCCCTTTAAGACTCAAACCTATAGAAAGAGAACCATTATTATTATCAACATGAGACAATGATGAAGCATTTTACCAAGCAAATGCTGTGCCAAAAGAAGGTGAATATGTAATGTTTAAAATATCTGTATATCTTGTCATGTTACCAGGAATGATGATCGTTTTGAGGGGTCGCACCTCCACGCCCTGGGTGGGATACTGAAGAGGACTGTTGGCTTCAGCTACAATAAGCGCATCTGCAGGATTATAGGACCTTTGCATAGAGAATATATTAAAAGTTCCTTTTTAATTTCTGGATTGATTCTCCACTGAGCAACAAACACCAAAGTTATAAGTAAATAATGTGTGTGAGTAATTGTGAATTTTACTGTGTGGCTCAGCCCACAAAACATGTTGCAACAGTTTTCTCAGACCTATTTAGTTAGTTAGTCCTCCCCAAACACTTTCCAGTACAGCTCATAGTGAATTCTTCATGACCACACAGAGTCAGCGGAAGTAAAACACAGATAATAAACTGCGTTAAGCATTTGCCGCTTTTGTGTACGCTAATCTAACATGATCTGGTTTCCTATTTCATGATAGTAAAGACATCATCATCACTGCAGAAAGCTGCGTTACAAATGACCCCTCAATGCAAGTTAACTTACAAATAGAAGGTACTAAGCCTGCTGACAAACAGAACTAAAGCAAGAAGAGAGTCAGATCAAGTACAGTATAGTGATTTTATAGCCAGAATGTGAGTGTGGCCTTTAAATATGAGTGTATTGAGATGTTATGTTATGTGGTGTGAGGTCCAGCATTACTCAAATGTTGCTATGTATGTTGTACTCTTGCTAAACTTAAGTAATTTATGACTAAACCATATAGATCAGAGGGCCAATCCTTCATACACAATCTTATAAAGCAGTTATCATCTTTGTCTTGACGACAGGTGAAAAACTGTACCTTCTCTGAAAGCTGCTGTACTCTTGTGCTCTATGACGCTTTGCACCCTCAGGGTCAGGATGGGACTCTAAGAATGTCACACCAACGTCGCGGGCCCACACACGTGGGAACAATAGATTGGAGAATGGCAACTGAAAGGTCTCCTTGTCAGCCACACAGACGCATGTATTTCGAGCCAAATGACTGTGTCAGGAAAAGAAATTGTACTTAGTGAGTTGATGAGAGGATAAAAATTTGAATTTAGAGAAGAACTTAAAGACAAAATATCAGACATGCTCACTAGTAACACACCTTGCTACATCCTCCTTTATTTGGTAGCCAATGTCATGATAGTCACTGATGATATCTTGATTTTTACCATGGAGGAGTCTCCCTACTGGGCTTCCGTATCTCAGTTGTATGTCAACTGCTGAGCTGGTCCCAGGGCTCAGAGCATGAAAGAGGGCTAGCAGTAGCAGTCCAATGACCAGAATCAGTCCAAGACACTTCTTACAGGTGGTGCGCATCTAGAGTGAAGATTAAAGGAAAACATAAAAATGCATACACAGGGATAATGAACTCAGGTAGCCTTGGATACGCCTTATCTGCTGAATGACTTTATTATTGTATCGTTTTAAACATGTAGTTTGGAAAAGCATCAAAGAACTGATACTTCAGACAACCTTAATTCAGAACACCAGTAATCAAAATCAATTCTATTATGGATATGTGGAATAACTTCAACACAAAGCAACCAAAAGCACAAGCACAATGCATCCAAATTGGTGATATCTCGAGAGCACATTTTGAAACTGATTACCAATAAATACCAATAAATCTAGTTCATTCAGATCCAAGCGTTATAAAAGAAAAACTCCAAACATTAGAAAAACAATTAACCACAACCAAAACTCCTTCAATTTGCTACTTTGGAAGAATTAGCCATTCAGACAAAATGTCTCCCATGACCAAGAAAAGCTTGTGGTCCAGGCAACATTAAAAATTAAGTGCCTAAATGCGGTGCTCCAGAGATTCAAGATTCAAGAAGCTTTAATTATCCCGAGGGAAATTGCTGTGCGACAGCTGCAATACAAAACTGGTGAAGTAATACAAGAGAGAGATAAAATAAGCTAGACTAACATAAAATAAGTAAATAAAGTGAAAATCTGTTACACTGGGGGGGGGGGGGGGGGGCTCAGAGTTCTTGGCCCAGACCAGTTTGTTATTCATGTGTACACCAAGGTATTCGTAATCCTGAACAACATCCACAGTCACACCATTGATGGAAATGGATGTAGGGGCAGATTTCCTTGTGCGGGAAATACACCTCCAGCTCTTTTGTTTTAGTGGTCCAGATCATTTCCAGATCATTTTAGTGACCTTTGCAGCACCCACAACCACAGTAGAGTCATGAACTACAGGTTGAAGAAAATAATACTACCATGAGACAACACAACTTGACACAAACCCAAAGGAGTGTCATGGTATCACTATTCTGTAGCAAGCCAAACACAGACATAAAAGCTGGTTACACTGTGTTAACATTTTTTCAAATGGTATACCATTATTGTCTGGACCGTATTTATATTTTATTTTCTTGTAGACTGTAGGAGTTGACAGAAACATAACCACAGAGACTTCTTCTTTCACAGTGTTTCCTGTACACATCCATACACCAAGCTAAGGGTTTAAACAGTAGAAAGCGAAATTTCTATTTCTGCAATTTTGACAATGCCACAGTTCTCACAAGAGAAAAATACTTTCCAGCAGGTGTGTTTTACCTAACTTGACACCTTGCCATCCACTTTCCTGCAGTCTTTCAGCTGCCACTCTGCCTGTATCACCTCCACATTCTGTTTTTGAGCTTCACTGACAGACTAGACAGACTACATGTACACTCTGCTCCCGATTGCTCCTCTGCACAGAAATAAATCTCATAAAGACAACGTGGTCTCAAGATCATTATTTCATTTATCAGACCTTGACAAGACAGAAATTTTCCACAACAACGTGAACAACTTTTCAAATACAATCAGACATCAAGCAAGTGCAACAACACAAGACAGAGCAGCCAGCTAATATCACTTACCAGTCCAACAACAAGAAGCTTAGCTTGACATTAGTCTTTCAGCCTTTTATTTCACAAAAGTCTTGTCAGTGACTAAAAGTTAGTCCCTCTTTTTTAGCTTTCTCCGTTGTCCTCTTCGGTCTCTTTCCATCTACTCTGCTCTGTCTCTGCTGAGCCCAGTTACACTGCCCACTCTGATTTTGGTGCCTATCCTGGCATCAATCCTCGTTTGCATTTCCCACACTTCCTTGGTGCTGTGAGCTCACAGTCCAGGCAGCCTGGCTAAAGAAAACGAGCTAAAATTAGCTAACAACAGCTACAGTTTGTAGCAGTTTATTTTAGTGTCCATTAGGAAACTCTGTATATCAGAGAGTTTAGCTGCAGCATGCCAAAATAAGTGAAATAGTTTGTTGTGTGTGGGACTTAGTGAAGTGCGATTTACAATACTGTGGCAAGCAGCACATAGTAAACAAGAGGAAGCAGCTCTCAGTAATTTGGACTACCCTGGCTTTTTCTCTTAGGCACTCCCTAACTCTCATTTACGGTTTATATCACTTGACCACAGCTGTCTCTTTCTCTCAAAACAACTTGACACAAACCCAAAGGTGTCATGGTATCACTATTCTGTAGCAAGCCAACCACAGACATAAAAGCTGAATACACTGCGTCAACTCTGTTGCAAGTCCCCAACACCCCACTACTTCACAATCACAATTTAGCAACAGCATGTCCGTTCCTGAGCTGAATTAAACCGTTAGCACTGTGGTGAATACGCAGGTTTTTCCACTGATTTGAAATGGGGTTATTAGTAGTTAAAATTAGCATCTTGCAGACAGGCTGAGCATTTTTTTTCTCCCACTAAGAAAACAGTGGAAACATTGCAAACATTAGCAAGAATAGATAATGGAATTGGTATCAATAAAATCTTATCAATTCCCATTCCTAATGTTTAACACAGAAAAGGATCTTTAAATTAAATATCCTTTAATAAAGTGTCAGCCTTCTAGATTGTAGTCAGATAAGTGAAAAAGTAGTCCATAATCCACACAGAAATGGTCAATTTACATTTGAGCTCAGAAATTCACATCAGTCACCATGTGGATAATTTCCATGTCAAGCTTCCTCCGCATTGATGTTAGGAGCGTGAGCCAATGGTGAATATCTCTGTAATGCACCTTTCAAATAGTGGGTAGATGAGTGTTACCTTTAAAGGCCTGTTCTAAGAGCTCTGTCTGATAAGCAAAAGCATTCCATCAGCTGACATGCCATTGCACCTTGCTGTTTAGCCATATCAAGTACTGTCATAAAAAAATCATCCAAACCTTTGACTCGGATAGAGCGGAAACCTCTGATCCTACATCATTTCCCTGTGGTGTAGTACCCACTTTCTGTTATTCTTAAATCGAGTTGCTGAACTGTAGAAGTCCGAAATTACATTACATATAGCGTTTTAAAAAAGTAAATACAAACATACTGTGATCTGTGCCCATGTACAGAGTTCTGCTTAAGTATATAAAAGTGTGTGTTAGATATTTTCATAGATCTGTAGATTACAGCATATATTACAGTACTATCCATGTTTTATTTATCTTTGTATAAAAATTATATTTATGGGTAAGTCTAAACAGAAGCTACACAATGTAGTAGGACGGTCAATCTACCTATAAGTACAACTTTTGTTTTACAATATGAATATCTCAGTGGATGCAAGAAAACCTATCTAGTCACACATCTGTGGCTGTCTCAAGCCTACAATAATATGCAAGAGTCAAATCAGCGGTTGGCCTACTATTTGCTCGTCTTTGGTAAAAGGCTGATTTGCCTAACAAACCAGTTCTGCCTGGCATTCTGTATGACTTTGTGCAACCCCAAAAGCCCTTTAATTAAATTAATTGTTATTATCCTTCATGCTTTCTGTATTTTTCCATTTAGAGAGGACCCATTTGTGCCCTTTCATGTGTGTGCGTATAAATAACTACTGTGTGCTCAGCTTCAGGAAAGTTGCAAACTGACAGATAATTGTAAAAGCAACTTCACCCCAGTGCATAATGTTTTTCATTCTTTCTTCTTTAGGATGTCTTTCAATGGGTATATACTGCGTTGAACCTTTGAACATTTACTGAACCTGTTCCCTTGCTGCAAGTTACAATTAAAAGGAGCTATCTTAAAAGTCTGACGGCGTCCTGAAGGTTATTGGATAATTGTCTTCTCAATACATACAGACACAGTGATAAGTAGATTGCACACTTGGTATTTGAAGAAGCTGTTCACTTTCTTCCAAAATTAACCAATAACCATTTCACCATTCACACGCCCTGTTGCAATAACTAATTCTGTATGAAAAATAAATACAGAATTTATCAGGGATATTAGGGAAAGACGATGACACCATAATTTCAATCCGATACGCTATAAAGTCCTAATATTTCTATTCATAGCAGATTTATAAAAAACAAACAAATAATAATAATAATTTTAAAAAACAGCAGGAAAATAGATGGACATATTTCTTACTGTTGCTGTTCTTGTAGAATAAATAATTCCAACTTCTGATCTGGTTCAGGACGGGCGTATCCGTGCCCGTCGACTGGAGTGGTGTCTCTCTCTCTGATGCGCGCGTTGAGCCACTCCTTTCCAGTTCCATTATCCTTCTCTCTGCACTAGAGCTTTGTCGTAAATGACGGGAAACTGTTACTTAACATTCCCGTGGAGGGCATACCTTCATGACTTCATCCTCCATACGGGAGACACTCCCTGTCCACTCCCAAGCATGCACCTTCTTCATCTCGATTAGTATAATTAGTATGTATTATGTATTTAGACAAAGAAAAGGCACCGTTTAACCGTCCAGGAACCTGTTTGTGTACTCCCCATTCCCCAGATCCATTAACCCCACTGAGTGCTTCCAGAAATTGTCAGTGTTTTCTTTTCGTTTCTTTCTTTTTCTTTTTAATCTTCTTTATTAGTGTTTATGTCACATGGCCTTTTAAAACCGGTTGGTCTGATCTCCTCCGTGAGTATTTCTTTGTGGATAGCGCAGCTGCACAAACTGTATCTGAGAGGGTGCATAGGAGTGCTTGGAGATCATTTTGTAGGCTTTGTTTGGGCGACACTTAGTGGTCGAGACCGATAGAGCAACAGCGTTACACCTCTTTCTTCCTCGCTCCTCCTGAGCAACTTTACCCAACACACATTCATAATAATAATAATGATAAAGACATTTTGGGGAAAGTCAAACCCTCAGTTTGTTGCCGTTCTTGCATTTCAGGTAAGACTTCAAAAGCGGCTTCCTCTACACGTCACCGGCAGCCAACCAATGAGAGGCCGCATTTTCAGAGTTTAGCCCATGATGCCGAAGAATGTAAATCTGTACAGTGGCTCTCCTCTTAACTAATCGTTTTATTTGGCGACGCAAAATAGAGACGACCTCCATCTAAAGAACAATACGTCGGATGAACTGCTGACCAGCACGTGACGATATGACTGACAGGTGTAGCAGGCTCGTGCCGTTTTCAGAAACGGGAAATATTTCGCCGCTTAAGGAGTTGCAAGCATATCGTGCTCACAAATGACTGACCCCCCCAGCAAAGGTAAATAATACACACATACGGGCGTGGAGCTTTTTTTTTTTTAAATGACTGGAAATATACGCACAGCTGATGTGCATATAATCACATGGCCTTGTGTCTCTGTCGGCAGTCGCAGTCATGTGTTTGGGATAAACGGATGTAATGCCTCGATAAGGGATTGACGACTATTTGTATTCATAATCAGGATAATGAAGGGAAATATCATACATGGTGAAGACATTTTTTTTTTTATCAAAAAGCAGCTCTCGTGTTAATAGTTAACAGTTGTCACAGATTTGGGGGTCTTTAACCTCATCTGTGAGGCAGCAGACTCCACTGGAAACATTTTTGGCAGTGATATAATGACGCTGTGTCAAGTGTGAAGTCCATGGCCACAAAGGACCTCTCTGAAGTCACTCACCATCCACGTGATACATTACAGCACAAGTTTGAAGTGATGCCGTGAGTCAGTCGGCCAGTGTTTTAAAGCTGAATGAAATAATGAGGCATGGGTGATGATGTCATCAGACAGATAAATCCTTGAGCTTCTCCACAGACAAGAGATCAGTGGGACGAATCACTGTGGCAGCAGCGTTTTACTGGAGGACATGACGTGATTTTCAGTGCGCCCCACATTCAAGTTAAAATCACCAACAGAAATGATCTGAGTTCACAGAGGCAGAAAGTTCAGTGTCACTTTATTGACTCCGAAAACTGTCTAGACACTTTGATTTACAGCTAAGTGAGACAGTCTGTGTTTATTTTCCTTTCTAGATTTATTGCAATAACACACTTTAAAGTTTGTTTTGTGGTGAAATTTCCCAGTGAATGTGGGAGGGGGACTTCAATGCTTAAAATGTACAGCTACACAGGACATGTTTTTCATGTAACTTCATTATTAACTAAACTGTTGATCATTTTCTCAATTAATCCAGTAGTTGTTGGGTCCATAACATGGCTGGTTTTGGCTTCTCAAGTGTGAATATTTTCATCCTCTGTCACAGTAAACTGATTATCTTTGGGTTGTAGACAAAACAGTTTTTTAGACCATCACCTTGGGCTGTGATGTCACAGTTATCATACCCATTTATGGACACCAGCTTGACTAATTGAGAAAATGGTCAACAGATTAATCCATCCGTTATCTGTAACCGTTTGTCCTCATCAGGGTCACGGTGAAGCTTCAGCTGACTTTGGATGAGAGGTGGGGTACACCCTGAATAATTTGCCCGCTCATTTCAAGGCATCAGCATTAATAAATAATTAAAATTACTGTGCAGCCCCAATCCTTTAAAGCTAACAAACTATGTTGCATCTTACGTTACATAATACAATGTGCAACTACAGCCAATCAGCTCAAAATCAGCCATTTTATACAAATAGTACAGAGACAGTGTTGATGATCATTAGCTGAAGCTGTCACATTTCAGGTTTGTCAGTCCATCAATTCGATCCTAGTGTGTTGTGTTCCCATGTAGACATGCTGTAATTGGGATATCACGACGCTGGAGACGGTGTCACCATGAAGAGCTCCAGCTCCAGATGGGCCTTCTCCCTGGGCTTCCTGGTGGGGGCCTGCTGCATTTACTTCTTCCTGCGCCAGGTGTGGTTTGAGAGGAGCTACCCTGTGCTGTCAGAAGCTCAGGAAAAAGCCACAGCGGTGTGGGAGAGGCCAACAAGCTGGAAGAAGGAGGGATCTGCTCTCATCAATCTGCTCCACCCTCACCATGCAGGTGCTTTACACTCTTTCACATGGGTCCTCTACAGATAATACCATTTAGTATGAATGGGGTGACGAAAAGAGGGTTTAATCTGTAATTATTAATCTCCATGTATCTGATATCAGAAGATGTATTAAATTTAAAATATGTGGTAGTCTGTCTGGTATGTCTGATAGAACTACACATCCAGAACTGCACACCAACTAACATTGTTATTTATTGCACTGTTTGCTGTGTCCCTCCAGATGAAGACAGCCGGGTGGCAGATCTGTTGTATCAGAAGGTTCGCGTTCTCTGTTGGGTCATGACGGGGCCCTACAACCTGCAGAGCAGAGCTCGCCATGTCAAGGCTACCTGGAGTCGCCACTGCAACGTGGTGGTGTTCATGAGCTCTGTGGAGGACCCAGACTTCCCCACTGTGGGCCTGGGCACTAAGGAAGGCCGTGACCAGCTCTACTGGAAGACAATTCGAGCCTTCCATTATGTCTACGAGCACCATGCAAACGAAGCAGACTGGTTCTTAAAAGCAGACGATGACACTTTTGTGGTGGTGGACAATCTGCGCTGGATTCTGTCCAACCACACCCCAGAAGAGCCCATCTACTTTGGCAAACGCTTCAAGCCTTACACCAAGCAAGGCTACATGAGCGGAGGGGCAGGCTATGTCCTTAGCAAAGAGGCTCTCAAGAGATTTGTGGAAGGTTTTCGAACCAAAGTTTGCACACATACCACCCCTGTAGAGGACCTAGCACTAGGGCAGTGTTTGGAGAAGATGGGCGTTCTGGCAGGAGACTCCAGAGATACTTTGCATCGAGAAACTTTCCATCCGTTTGTGCCAGAGCACCATCTAACTAGCAAGTTCTCCAAGAGCTTCTGGTACTGGAGCTATTGTTACTACCCAATTGTTGAGGCAAGTCCCATCACTTCTGCTTTATTTGCGAGCTAATGCTGAAAATGGTACTGCAGTATGAAATGGTAAAAATGGTAAAAGCAAAGAAAATACATCATGCCAGTGCTCAAAATGCCTAAGAATGTAGCATCTAGGACTTAACCATATAACCATCTTGTACACTGCCAAATAAAAGCAAATTGCCAAAGAAAGTCACTAAAGATGACACCATTACTAAAACCACAAGGGGCTTTATGGTTTCTTGGTAAGACCAACTGGATTATCCTTATTAGTAAAGGGTCAAGTCAGGTAAGGAAGGCTGTTAGTTGAAAATCCTTTAATAACATTAACATGTACATCTGCACTTCAAGTGAGAGAATAATTCTTTTATATTGTAATGTACATTAGGGATCTATTTTCTAACTGACTGAGTAAGTAAGTAGTGCATCCTGTTTATTTAGCTTTGATGAATTAAACAAAATATATTAATATTCAATAACAACCAGAGCCACTTCTTCTTCTTCTGTTATATCTCCAGATCAACAGATTAGATGCCATAACCACTTTGCGCTTGGCAAAAAAGTTTAACTTTATTTAGCGTCAGTGTAAACAGTTAAGTCGGAATCTTTAATATCAAGGATGATTTCAATCTGCTTGAAGAAATATTGTCCATGTAACCACAGCTACTGACTCATCAGCGGGATAATAACTAAATAAATGTGGCACTCTCAAATTCCGTACCTGACCCCTACATAGAAGGAGTGAATTTAAATAGAGCTGAGTTCATTTTAAAGTAGATGATTGCAGCAGAGACAATGTCCTGTCAACAAAAGGAAAATTGGTCAATTTGTTGCTGATGATGATGCAACTAATTTATTGTATTTTGCAATTAAAATGAGACAGGTCTATTACTGATCCTGTCACAACACTGGCTGCCAGTGTATGGAGCTGTTTTGTTCTCTTGTCTTTGAAAGGGAAGCAAATTTACTTTTAATATCAAACTAATTATGGTTTTACAAGACCGTAAAAATGGACATTTCAGACTTGCAATGAAAACATGACAAAAGAAAAAAAAAGAACAAGCAAGAAAGTGTTGTCTTTGAAGCCAAATCTTGATATGTTGTAGCTCTGCACCATAGATACATACAGAACACATACATGAGCCACACTGTTGCACCCGGGAGCAGTTTTCATCAAGATGAAGAGAAACATGGGCTCTTTTTATCTTGAGTGAACGTGATGAAAAAAACACAAAGAACATATACTGTGAGGCCGATACATTTGCACTACCACATAACTTGCACATTGTGCACTCTGTTTTGTAACGTTTATTAAAAAAAAACCTCAGTGCCACGTTGTTTTAAGGAATAACTGCCATTTTTTTGGTAAACGAAACTAAATATTTGTGAACTGTACTGTAGTCCTGTAGGCTTGGGGCTGGGTGCCTTAAACACATTGTTGGTTTCAGTCCTTAAATAGGATTTGTAGAATAATGCTAGCCTTATCCTTTAAACAAATGCTAATAGCAAATACAAAGACACAGCATTTTTACGGAAGAATGGATCATTTTTAGATTTTTTTTTACAATGACTTGTTTCTACTAATCACAAAAATTTAGGCAATTGTTAGGTCCCTCATGTCACTGGAACTGGAACTTAGTACTTTGTAAAATGGAGGCAGTATTTGCTCAGAATCCTGTTAAAGCACACAATGTTCCTATATCCAGATCTAAAACTGTTTATAGTTTGTATTACAGCTTATTTGTATGCACTTGATTATTAGTAGACTGTTTCTTCGGCTCTTTCTGCAGTGAAACTTGTGTAGTGTATGATAGAGGCTGCAACTGTAACAGACAATTAGTTTTGTTTGTTTATATGTGTCGTAATTATCAACACTAAAATGCTACATGGAACATCTGTGTGTTATTATGCTTAATCTTTTTTTACTAACTTGTGTCTGTTTATGTTGTTTGTGTGTGTGTGTGTCTCCGTGTTTGTGTGTGTTATTCTTCCTCAGGGTCCACAGTGCTGCTCTGACCTGGCAGTGTCTTTCCATTATGTTGAAGCAGAGCTGATGTACACACTGGAGTACTACACGTATCACCTGAGAGCTTATGGCTACAGGCCACGCTACCGGCCTTCTATACGCTCGGGTCTGACCCTTGGACAGACAGCTGTGACGGTGGGACTTAAAAGGGTTCAAGATGTGACAGATGGAAGTCACACAACGTCAGCCTTATTTGTTAGTGGGAACCAAACTAAAGCAGAAACAGCGTCAGAGAAAGGGAGAGAAGTCCATTTAAACCCTGGTGTCACTGAGAGCAAGGCTGCAGTCACACATGGCAGGCACCGCTGATTCAGTGTCTCAGCTGGGGCTGAATGTACA
The DNA here is from genome assembly GCA_028641955.1 of Protonibea diacanthus. NCBI lineage: Eukaryota > Metazoa > Chordata > Actinopteri > Sciaenidae > Protonibea > Protonibea diacanthus. Next base: position 13,459,133 of record CM053984.1, read on the forward strand.
TGCTTATGCCAGAGGGGCGAATTACCCTGTGTAGTATGTTGGCTTTTCTTACGACAGAGCTTCCTTGAACTGATTACAATATATTCCAGCCAGTATGACACTGTAAAAGCTTGCAGTGAGTGGTTAAAATTGAATATGATTCAGTGCTGTACGGATGTTTTCAAACCAAGATAAACATTTAGGTTAGCTTAATTATGTTGGACATGATCAGCATTCAAATGTATGAATTTATAATGTTACACAGTCACATTTGTGTCCTTGGAGTGATGCAGGAAGAATAGGACATAGAACATCAATTTAATGTATTTTACAAGTACCTGATCTGAGCCAATAATATAGTATCAGATGTATGAAAAGATTTTCATTTTTAATTAATTTTACATTCTTTTTTTTTTTTCTCTTTTTTTCTTTTTAATGCAGATCAGCAACAAATCACAGTCTGTCACAACTTGTAGCCTCTTTCCTCTTGTCCTTTTCTGATGTTAGATCTGATGTTTTCATTTACGGTTACTTTTCTGAATTTCAGTTATTTTTTGGCTGCCTGAAACAACATGCAAACTGACTTCTGTGTCTTTCTTTGTCTACATTTTTCTTTTTAATTTCTCTTTGAATCCTCTGCAGTTAATGCAGACTCTAAATCCAACAGCCAGCAGTGATACAATGTTTGTTTCAATGAGAAAAGCAACAACTGTGCTGTGAAAATGTCTTTTTTTTTGAGTGATATGAGATGCACTAATGTAGAAGTGTGTACTTGAAACCCTCTGTTTGAAGACACTGCAGCTTCTGATGATCGCAGTCTTATATAAAACTCTGATGAGTCCCTCTTGTCAAGTCGTTTTATGTTAATGGTAAACATTGTAGCAGGTGTGATTGAACATCGCTGTCTACACCACAGCCGAGCTTGAAGAATCCTCTCATGAACACCTGCAGGAAAATGCACTATCGTTTTAAATGAATAAATTATGTATAAAAAAAATCTGTTTATTTCGAACTTAGAAGAAAAAGACATGATAGAGAAATAGAATATATCAGCTGTCAATTCTAATTTTGTTTTGTCTTCAGATAAAACAAATACAATCTGTGTAGTTTATGGTCACTTTCATAAGCCAGCTGACAGGTGTACATTGTGAATCATGTCGTCTCCATCAGACATTCAATTCATTAATTGTTTTCTCTGTGATCTTCTACCATTGTTGCCTGATGAGAGTTGCTTCAGATTGATTGCCTAAAGCCCCTGAAGAAACCTGCAACAAAACACATCATACATAAGTATTATTTCTACACTCGTGCATTTTAAATGTGTGAAGTCGATGATTTAATACACAATAAAAATAAGGCTTACTAGCAATTTGCTTTAGAAATATAGAAAACTATATTAATGTTATTTAATTTAGTGGTGGTTCGAAGACTTTAAAACCTTGAACAGCAGAAATCACCAGAACATCCTTTGAATGATATTTCACCCTTCATTACCCAGGTTAAGTGTTTATGTTCTAAGTGCAGATTGTTTGATGTTCCATCTTCTGGGCGAAAAAGAAGAGGTACTCACCTCAGCCTGCACTTGTTGAGAAAGATGCCTCTTCTCTCAGGATACTCTCTCCTCCAGGGGCCATTATCTGTGAGAGCAGACATTACAAGATGGTTCCATCAAGCTATATTGTCCTTATTATGAAAACCAGAGAAAATCTTCAATCTTCAGTTTGAATCTGAATTGCCATAAAAGTCAGCAATTGTAGATATTTGACTTCTGGGAATTGCCACACTTACCAGGCTCTGAGTTTCTCCTCCCCATGAGACCAACAAAGATATCATGCATTTCCCCTGACAAGAAGGATAAGAATTATTCAGTCTTTTATGTGTTTTAGGAAAATTTCAAAGAATGTACAGAAAGGAATCACTTCACATCATGAACACCGAGCACAGGGGTCTTACTTTTTTGTGGTGACTGTATGGCGTTTTCATCTGTTGACAACAAAGGAAAAACAGCTTTGTGAAAAAGGTTACAGGAGCATTTGAAAAAGAAATCCAAGTCAAAATATCGATTAAAAAAAAAAAAAGAAAGATAAACAGACTAAATGAATGAACAAAATCTGACTAAATTTATAACTGACCAAATCATGAAACCTAAATTTACAACACAAAGTATGTTACCATTTTTATGTCAGTTTATTTTCATTAACAATAACACTGTTTATATTATTACTACTGTAAACTCATTAATTTAATCAATGGACTACGTTTTTTCAGTCGAAAAGAAGACTCACCAGCATTTCTTCTGCCCATCAGACCCACAAAGCTGTCGTAATCTAGATCGCTATACCTCTTCAGAATGTTCCGCTTGAGGTTGTCCAAGCCTGTGGATTGCTGTAATTATGAGAAGCAAAAACAAAACAACAAATTAAGTGTTTATTAAAAGTCTGGAGGTCTAAAAATCATCTTGGTCATTACGCGCCAGGGAACCTACATCTGAAGTTGATCTGCGAGATCCGGGCTCCTCGCATCTAGACTGGCTGTATCGAAGTTTCATGATGAGAAACAGAGTCACCAGAAGCAAACTTCTCCTCATATTTTCAGCACCACCTGTGCGAGAATATTTACAGTTATCCTGTTGTATCACTTTGTTTCCTTATGAGCAAAAACATTACTGAATGTCACCTTTTCATCGAGGTACCAAATGGACTTGTTGCGCAAATCCGATGCGTAATTGGTGCGTAAAAGCGCGCGGAGCATGGTTTATAAAGATACAGTTCTTGAGAGTTTTTATTTAGATTTTTATTCGCATCAGTAAATTATTATTTTGATTCTTTTGTGTGTATCCAACAAAGAACAAAAAAAGCATAACAGCAATAATTTCACGCAGTCCCCCAGCATTTTCTCCAAAAGGTCATGGTAAACCTCAAATCTACTTCTTCATAACAGAAAAGAAACATTTGTTAAAAATATAGTAGATAGAATATCTAAACATATTACCTCAAGCATTCAAAAGTATATTTTCTTTACCTGTTTTCTGTCGAGCAGATAAGTTGTTTAAAAAAAAAAAAGTCAGCTGCGTGCGCCCTGCTGCAGAGTGAAGAGGGAACGGATAGATCCTGCAGAGAGATCCGGTCAGGATAAATGAGGCGTCCACGCTTTGGGGTAATAAATAATAGCTGGATACCCGCGTAACGCCAATCAGAAACTGGAGCGTAGGTGGGGTATCAGGTCTTATATCACGTTGTGCTGAAGGCTACGTTGCCTACTCATTGATGGTCATGATGCCGCTGTCCTCCACCCGCCCCCCCACGCACACTCACAATCAAAGAAACCGTCTAGGTCTACGTCACGAGGACATAGGTTCGTGGACACAAGTCCCTGAAAATATATCTTAAATAAAATGCTCCACCTGGCTTTGGCTAAGAAAGGAACAGATAGACACATTCATTTCTAAATGTGCTGTTTGTGTTAAAACCTGAACTTCAAAGTCTCATTTACACATCTCTTGCTGCTCACAGGTTTCTGTAGGTGCTTTTCCAGTCCACTGATGGTCGTCATGATCACTGTCAACATACTAATCTTTTTAGGAAGTAATTATATAGATAGCAGCTGCCTCTGCGTGTCACTATAGAATATTGTGATATATGTGACTAGACTACACAGCTGTCTGTTTATAATGGACTGCCCAACACCCATTCATACAGAAAATGTGAAATGAAAACAAACATTTGTCTCATCTACCTCTGGGCAGGTTTTGGTTAGTTGGAATTAGAGTTCAATATTTTCACATTTTACCATTTTATATAAATTTAAATAAAATAAACGTGCACAGTTTAATACATGGTGTGTTTTTATTTTACACAAATTAAAACACTCCAATATTTGCTGAGACCTCTAATCAAGAATATCATCAGTCCAGCCACTGAACAGACAGTCAGATTAAAATCCAGACATGTTGCTTGGACAGACACATCCTCATACCAGTATTGACACGATGAGTAACACATGATGCAGAGGGTCACTCTTTATGGCTGCTAAATTCTCTCCTAAACGGCTCTGACAGGTGGTGAGATGAAATGTCTGTCTTGTAACTTGTATAAGCATCGGTTGTGTGACACTTTTTACACATTTACCTCCAAGCAGCACTACATGATTTAGTTGTTCTGGCATTGTAGTAAAGATACTTTATTATTTCCTATAAAATCGACAGTCCTGAGAAGATAGTTATGTGTATCGTGAAAAACTCTTTTCCCTACATCATCAACAGCTGGACACAATTCAAATTCAGTGCTCATACCAAACCTATTATTTTTCTTGCAATTACACAAGCAATTAAACTTGTGTTGATGTCTGTGCACACATTCAGAATGCAAACAAGCATGAATATTTCACCAAAGTAAAGTTTGAGATCATAGGTGTGATAAAATGCACGGGGACCTATGGCTGTGGCCTCTTGGGACTGAGGCCTGATATAGGAGGGCAAGATACTAACAACAAAGCACCAGGCAAATAGTGCATTTCACAAAAGGTTAACACTTCTATGTTTTAGTAATGACTTCCCATTTCCATATTAGTCCTGTTCCTGTATGTAGTAGCGTGGGGGTGAGGTGAGGGTGTTGCAGCAGTGCAGGGGTTCGGGATGGGAGATCTAACAGAAGTGGGGAAGTCATTAATTGAATTTTTACATTATTGATGAGTGTTTTTTTTTATCCCCCTTGGTAATCAAAGCCACCCTGTTTTTTGACTAACAGAGAGCACAGGCAAAGAGTGCCAGGGGCTGTTTATCCACAACATACCACGGCAGGGGAAGTTTCTCATCCAGCCGAAAAGCAAACGGTAATTGGGTTAGATGTGCTGCAGGGCTAGATGGACGTCCTGCTATACATCACAGGTAGTTACGTGCCCTGTGCTCTGCTGAACAATATGACATGTACCCTTTTCTGTATTGCATTTGGATGTCATTTATTTCCGGCACCTGACGCACAAAGAAGACTACAGCACTCTCACAAGCTTCCCTCAGAGCTGTGGACAGCTGTGATGACGATTGGAAAATGTCTCGCTCTGACAGGTCAGCGGGACGTTCACGGTTGGCTCACCATCAGCAGGTAGCCTATGGCGGCTATAGGTAGTTCAGTATGAGGGAAGACACAAGTAAAATACACGGCTCAGCTTCAGGCTTAATGTCAGGCATTCATTTAATATGAATACTTATGAAAGAGTGTGCATGAAAGATTTGATGTCTGATACTTGAAAGTGTGACCATCAGCCTTCCTTTGCAATGGTTAAATGTTGCAAAAAGCTAATTAACGTTGTCAGGCTTCATCATTCCCCTATTCAGACGTTTCTTAAACTTTAATGAACATGTTTTGTATAGACCTGATTATCTGTGAGCATAAAATCTCTCTTGGTTTCACCCTACTTCAACAGTTTAATTCAATAACTTTCCCATTGATCCTGCTTTTCCTGTATTCACTTATTGAATTAACAGAATGAATAGACTGAGATAACCTTGCTGTGGAACACATAAATAAAGTGAAAGAGAAACATTTTAAAAGACCAGGACAGAGGAATACATTATTTTTCTTTAGTTTTCTTTAGTTTTCTTTCTGTGTGTCTTTGTGGACAAATCATATAACTCTCTATCATGGCAAAGACTGTGGAAGGTCTCCGAAAAATGACTGCGTAAGCCTGAAAACACAGTATGGCAGTTCAGTTTATTTGGAGGTCCATGTAAGGACATGAAAATGCAGATTCATTCCTCTGTGTAGTCCCAGTGCATCCTGTGGAGGAAAGCAGCCGATAGAGCCTGGAGTACAGTCACACTGTTATTCTTCTCCTGTCTCTCTAATGGAGCTGCCAATCATCCATGTGTGCAGGCTTTCATAGCCTGAGAGGGAGAAGATAAAGTAAGTTCCACGCTGGAGTTTAGAGGGGACAGTGATGCCACAGCCTTTATATAGGAGAGACATTATGAAAGAATGAGCGAGCATGTGAAACTGGGAAGAGAGGGTGAGACTGAAAATACGTGAGAAATTATAGGGTGTAGATTAGGCTATATTTGTATATAAGCTGGAATCTCTGGCTAATGAGACCAAAGGGGATTCTGCATGTGTGAACACAATACAAGTAAATCAGTCCTTCACACATAGAGTGGTCATCCCTGCTGTTCGCTCTTGCTTTTGGCGACATGGAGACTAAAATAAGATCTAGATGATTCCAGGCCTCTCCACGGTGGATTGTAAGACACACCTGTCAATAATTGAGTTAATGGGCTTTAATGTAATGGGGTAAATTTAACTTGGAGTCCAGTTTATACTTCTCCTTGGGGCATGCAAAATGACTTTGATGGTTGCAGTTTTTTTTATTCCACCCACTCTTCCCCGATCTTTGACTTGCGAGGTCCTGAAGTGTCACTTCTATCTAAATGTTAATTTGAAGGCTGTTTCTTTAAGACTGGCATGGATGCTGATGGATGCTTTGAGAGTCTATTTGCATTAGACCATGTTGGGTATGTGAATGTGTGTAATATCACTGAACCAAAACATATTCTTTTTGTCTGTTTTCCAAAGAGCTCCTAAAGGTGTTTTTTTCTGCTCTGTTCTCTGTCAAGAGGTTGTTGTCCTCTTTAATCTTCTCTCAGTGACAGCAGTTGGCACTGAGGCATTTGGGAGAAAATGAGACTCTCTGATGCTGTTTAGGCTCTAAATATTGGCATCCTGTTCATCAAAGAGGCAATCAGTGTGTCCTGCCTACATCCATTTATTTGTTCCATTTTGACTGTAGTTGATCAAATGGGTGCAATCAAAGGCTTGAGTTGTGTTTTCAACCCTAGAAATGTGTTTTCTGTCCTGAAGAGCTGCAGTATTATACATCACACAAACCTGGGGCTTTGTAACAATGCCAAGGGGTTCTGCTTTTTAATTTAACAATTTATTATTAAATATGTTCACATCTGTGATATGAAGATTATTCATTTGCAGAGGAGTGTTGAATGCTGACATTTTTCTGCTATGTTTCGATGCTATGGGCCCTTCATGCTGAATTTATTTCCACTGCTATTTGGCCATAACTCTGCTCCCACAACTGTGTTTTTGCATTCAGTTTTAATACTGCCAGTCGGTATTTAACCCCCTGTATTCCTGCAGACTCCTGCAACTCAATAGATTTGTAATATTTGCAGTCATGTACATATTGTTCATGTTTTGTTGTTGTTGTTTTTTTAAATTAAGTAAAAGATTGTTGGATTTTTGTCATGTCTGTCAACTTAAAGGTAAGAGAGTTGATCAATGGCTGACAGAAAAGCCCCGAAGTTGCAGATAGCAACCAACTGAACACCGCTCTCATCATCCTCCCCTTCCAAGCATGAAGAAGAATCTATGGTGACCACAAAAAACCTGAAAAAACGTGAAAGGCCTTAACTAGAGCCAGGGTTCAGTTTGTCTGCTCTGCTACTGTAACAATATGCTGTTGCAACATCTCAGTGGAGGACACCCTGCTCCCTCTGTAGATATAAAAGCTCATTCTAAGGTGACAAAAACCAAGCAGCAAGCACTGGGAAATCGAGTCAATGTACAAGCACAAAAAACAGTCATCAAGCAGTTTCTTGAATGGCCAGTTGAGGCTGGCTACAGAACGAGTCAACCTCCATAATACCTCATGTTAAACTTCACTATTAAACTTGTTGTTCAACTTCACAGCAGAAATAAACATGTTTACAGCCAGGTACAAAAAAAGGTTTTGGTCTCTATAGCTAATTTCACCATTCATGACAACTGCATTGTACCTAAATTTCTATATAACTCATCCGTTCACATTATATTATGGCTTCAAGTGATGAATATTCTTGGCTATTTTGGTTCCCTTACAGGTGGCTTTAAGCAACCAGGCTGCGTTCAGCCCGCCTGAGTGCCACCCACATTTTGGATTAGCCAAAGCTACCACAATGCCTCTTCAGAAACCTATAGGTGATATCACTGTCTAAGCTGAAAACACCAAAAAATATTTTTTGCAGGTAAATAGAAAGCTGACTGATGCATAATTGAACTAAGTGCCCGGCTATCAAAAGATTATTACTAAGATTTTTTTTTGTAGTATGTCAGTGGTAGTCTAATCATACAAAACCACAATATTACCGGGATGGCCGTGATATCACGTTCACGCGCATTTTAGGAGGTTAGCTGCATTTTGACGCAGAACGCGCATCACGTCACTACGTCACTTACGTGAGCACACCTTGACGGAGCTAGCTAGCTATCTGCTATCTGTTCCAATTTTTTTCTTCATTTTTTTTTCTTTTTTTAAGTTTTAAACTAGTAAACCTAATGAGCTGGGAAACTGATTTATTGTTGCATTTGTCCCGGGCATGTTGGATAACAACTTCTTCTTCAACAACAACCGGCGCATTGAGCTCAAATGGTGAGTTCAATTAATATTAGGGCCGATTTGGAAACTGCTGCTCATGTGTTTTGATTGTTAAGTTGCCATGTTCTCGGTTGACTACATGTCTGTGTGTCAAGTTTGCTTTGGTCCACAATGGTTGTATATTAATGTTATTGCTACAGCTGTGTTTTCACTCACATCCACCTATTGTGCCTGTTGTGTTTATGTTTCCCTCCCTCTCTCTCTCTCTCTCTCTCTCTCTCTCTCTCTCTCTCTCTCTGTGACACTGAGTATGAAATGCGTGGTGTGTGTAGCAGATGCTGTGTCTGCATCATGAGCGAATTGAAATAACATAAATTGTCAGTAGTAGTGTCGTCTGTTACTCTCGATGTCATTTTGTGTGAGTCAGTGCAATCATCTAAACCTGAGGTTTTCACAGAGTGTCAGGGAGGCTCAGTGAATGGGAGTGAAAAATATCACATTTGTTATCAAAAGGAGATCACACAGATTCCCAAAATGTGTGATTTGCTTAAAGCGATAAGGTTTTGGGGGGTTACTGTTTTTCCCACTTTTCCACAGTCAGAAATTTAAAAATACCCTAGAATAGACCATGTTATTAGGTATTTCCTGTAGCTTGAAGTTATGTTGTAATTGTTGAGTGAGTATGGCATCAAACATGATCACAAACACACAGACATCCAGGAATTTAGGCAAAACTAAGCAAGTAAACTAAGGGGTTGAAATGAGGGAGGCTATGTCTGAAGGGAGGCCCACAGTCCAATAGATCTCCCTCCATCTTACACACTGAACTTTAGGTTTCCTTCTTGAACACTGAAACAAAATGCTAACAACCCATGCTTTATATTCACTTCCGCTACTTAGTTGTGTTTCATTCCTGTAGGGCTGCTCAGTACATGTACAAACAGATCTGTACATAGTTATAGCCCCTGAGCTACTAACCTCAGGAACAACGGTTGTATATAACAGGCCTGTTGTGCCCAGCAACGAGCCTAACTCACTACAGAAATGAAGGTATTTAGAATCCACAGAGAACATCACTGTGTTATGAATGTGTTTGCTTATTGATGTATGTCCTGAAGTGCATTTGAAAAGTGACGGGAGTGTTTCACTTGGAGGAAAAGAAGTGAACGATTTATATTGGTCAATGACCACAGGTCTTTGAGCTGAACTGAACAAAACAATTTGAATCAAAAGTGATTTGTAATTTGGTGGTCTGTTTATCCAAAGCTGCAGGCGTCTGTGTGTTCATATACCTACAGTGTTAAGTTAAGCCTGTCTGTCAGAGACTTGCAGTAGATTTATTATTATATTATAATCATCTCGAGAGCAGGAGGCCAGGCTCTTAGTTGAATCCACATTGGAAGTGTCCGGTTTCGGAGTCCTGGGCGGATGATGGATTGTTACTGTGGTGTAAATGAGTGTTGGCAATATTGCAAGTGAACTTCTATCATACCTGGATATTACACTGACTGACTGTGCCCAGACATGACCTCTCCCTGCTGCTTATTCCATTATTCGGTCCTGCCTGCTCATAAAACTGTGTCAAGGGAAATTATGGAATCATGAGATTAACGTATGCAACATAGTGACCGAGACACAAATTGGAAATCATAAAACGCTTCATGGTTGTGTTATTCAGTCCCTCTGATTGAATTTGGTTTAGAGTTAATGTTATACGTTTGATATTAGGAATTTTGTGATTTGTCACTTACTGCTGTCTGTCTATGTGTGTGTTCTTCTGTTTCTGTTCCTGTGTGTATCCAGTGTGAGCACACAGTAATTACCACATGAAAATTTAAAGAGAGCGCACAGACACACACACGCACACACACACACACACACACACACACACACACATAGCCCAACATCAAACTGCACATATTTTTTCAACTGTGATGTGACAGATGCCCAAGAGACAATGTGGAAAATTTCCCATGACAGTACTGGAAATAGAATAGGCCACATTGATCTGAGCATTTTTTAAAAATATATATATATATATATATATATATATATCAATACTGTAGTCATTTCCTGAGGGAGTTGGATTAGTACTTTATTCTTTCTTTACCGATATGGTCAGTATGTTTAGTGTTAACAACATATAGAGCTTTAAGAGGTTTGAGTGTATGACCCACAACTGGTTATTGCCCACTGTATGCTCGTGGCTGCAGAATTTCAAAACATAATACATGTATATATATATATATATATATATATATTGCAAAAATAATAAGACCGGACCAAGGGTGAGTCCTGCATGAAGGTAATTTCAGAGATAATAAAAAACGTAGCTCTGAATGACCGCTGGCATTTCTGTGCTCCACTTTGTCTCTTTTCACAGGAGACCAAGTCAATGAAACACATTATTCATGGAGCACTCACCTAATTTGCTGGTTGCATTACCTTCAAGAAACAACTTTTATTGCTTTCATGGTATGAGGAGCCGGCTATTGATCAATTCTGACACATCAAGATAGTTTCTCTTGAAGGCAAAGCTACAACACCTATTGACAGCACCAGCTCGTGCTGTCAATAAAACACAGAACATGGAGCACTGGAGTGTAGCCAGAAAGGCTTCAGGTTTTGTGGGTTTGATTTTAAAATTGTAAAACGACTTAAAAACGAATAAATACCTTGGATCGTGGATCAAACGACCATTTTAATGTCAAAGCTTGTAGAGACAAATCCAAAAAAAAAGTGTTGCTGATGATCTACTGTAGAAGTCAGATGACTGAAGTTAAGAGACTAGCTGGTGAACACAGTGAAGCTTTTAGCAGACTTATGTTTATACAAATTAATGCTAATGTTTGCTGAATTAAACATGTTTGTGAACAACTTTACGGGTTGATAATGTGTCTACAGGTTAGGGTTATTGGATGATTAAATCAGCTATTGGTGATTGGCATGGAGTCCATCGCGGGTTGTCTTTTATTTTGCCAATCTATTTGCAGCAACTAGCTAACTGCCAAATAGATTGGCAGTTGCTGTTTCTTCAGATGACGGTGGCCTGTTTGAAAATTTTAACATATCACCATATCACCATCATATTCATTAGCCAAAAAAATCCCAATTTGGTGGTCTGCGAAGGGTAAGACTACTATTCAGTGTGCCATAAGCTCTGTCTGAAAAAATGCAGCCCCCTAATTTATTTACATGGGATCACTCATCAAAACAATGATGACATGCTTGAAACTCGAAAGTCGTAGTTCTACTGTTTACTGTTTGTAATTATGTCTTTCACCAGTGTTTTTCCATGAGGTGGTTGAATTATTTAGGTGAGTCCCTGTGGTTGTTATGGTGTACAGTATGAGTGGTGATTTTCGGCTTTGCATTCATATTTGAACAGCAAAAATTGAGTTTTTTGTAGGTCTTTTTAATAGGTCTGAATGTGCCACAGCCACACTGCCAACTGTTTTGTGTGTGTTTTGTATCTAATTGATCGTTCACATGTGCTTGTCTGGGTAATTGTGCGTGCTCACATTACATTTTTTTTTCTGCTCAGTGATTGTGTGCGAGGAGCTTTTACTGTGCTATCTCCCATGGAGCCACAGACGGACAAATACGAGCCACACCAACCCCACTCCCTCACATGCACACACACACACACACTCAACAGAAACACACTTACACATACGGATGACTTATGGCCCTGGGCCCTCCTCTGTAAATGACAAGTGCCATCCATAACAGGCAGGCAGGGGCTGGTAAAGTTATTACGTTCATAACACACGGTGTCCTGGTAAACACAGCTGGCACCAAGTCTGTCACGCTAGACATGAGGCCAAATTGCTCAGTCCATGCAAAATTATGGATTGTGTTTTAGGTTCGTCTTAACAGAGGGTTGTCATCGACCTGACAGATGGATGGACTACACCTTTATTCCACCTCACTTACTGTAGAAGCTGTGACTGTCTTTGCCAGAGGATGTCAGCGATGGCCAAGTATGATAAAAACTGATAAGATACCAGGAGGAGGACACTTAAAGTCTATTGTGAGCACAGAGAGCACATTATAAACCCGTTGTACATCACTATCTGATAATACCATGCATTATAATTCATTATAAATCTGGCACGGCTGTATAATGAGATTTTTATCTGACGGTACCATGTCCTAATTATAACGAATGTGCTGTGATTTGCTTATGATAATTCAGCATCTAGAAATACAGAGGAAAAGGGGACTAGACTGTCTGGTTGAAACTGTTGAATCCTTTTTTGGGTGAGTAGCAAAATATATAGTTTGGCTCATCAGAAAAGGAAAAACAGAAATATAAATAATCTTATTAGCTACCGGAGCTTTTGCTGTGATCAAAAGTCAAAATGTCTGCGGTGAAAAAGGCCCTTTAAAAAAGGTCTATAATATTTAAATCCTCTACGCAGCAAGACAAATGATATCATTTATTTTGCTTAAGTAGACCTCTTCTCAGGCTGTGTCTCTGTTATAATACTACATTATATTATATGCACTCTAAATAATGGCCATACTATATTGCTGTTAGAATACTCAGTGGATTGGCAGCACAGCAGACATTTTGACTTGTCATAACAGGAAAAACTGACAGGTGTTATTAATGATAGCTGCATTACACTTAATGGAGGTCCTACTTATGTGTGTGCTGGTTCACTGTCACCAGTCCATTAAATGTAACATCATCAGCCAACAGACAGCGGTCAAACTGCGACTTTAGAACGCCACAGTTAAATTCTTTCTTTGTCCAAAGATTTTGTACTTTTTTTTTGTCTTCCAAGAAATAGCAAGGCACCATATTTATTGCGTCTAAAAAAATATTGATCAATAATGAGAAATTTATATTATGTATTATTCCAATCATTAAGTTACAGCTGATAAATTGCTGGTTATTCTTCTTCAATGTTTAAATGTGTTCACTTACTTTTTGGATGTACTTCAAGTGAACATTTGAGGAGTCAGAACTGTTCTTTATTTTTGTTGTGTTTGCAAAAGTGATGTCAGTTAGGTTTGTTTAGATCATAGCTTTGGAATATTAAATCATCCATCTTTGCTCACTACATCTTAGCCTTGGCCTCAGGTGTGCATAAGCTACTCCCTATTACTAATGTTTTGCAACTGCAAGTAGCTCCTTCATTTCCTTTGTGCACTGAACTGTGGGACAGCGTTGTAAAAAACCAAGAGCACACACATAAATTAAAGCTTTTAGTATGCATACTGATTATTTTGAGTGCTTAATTTGGTCCCTTTTTCAGTGTGAACACTGCATACTCAAAACCTCCTTAAGGGTGTTGTAGTGTAATTGGACACAACTACCTTTGCAGACACTTTTAATGTCATTGCCGAAAAAGCACAGGCGCCATTAATAACATTAAGTGTTAATCTGCATGTTGGCGTACTACTGCATTTAATGGAATATGCATCATTAATAATGATAGGTTAGTTCCATTAAGTGTCATTTTCCTTCATGAAAAGACAAAATTGCTGTGAAAAAAAGGTCAATTCCCAGTATAGCTTTGCCCAACATCAGCTTGAGCAGAGGTCCAGCCAGAATAGCCAGAATAACTGAAAACACCTGTGTGGGTGGGTTAGAAAGGAGATAAGTGATGAATATATAATGATGATAAAACTGTGAATTGGTGAACACAATAATGATTATTGTATTTTTTGTCAATATGGCATCTGAGTTACTTTCAGCTGAATGTAGGATTAACTTTGAGGAAATCATCCTTAAGGCTGAGGTTATTATGGCTAAATATTCTTCATCATCTTCTCTCACATTCTGTTTCGTCTTCCTCCTGTCCTTCCTGTCTCTTATCTCAAAGATAAACACTTGTTCATAAATGTCAATTTTGAATTATGATTCAATTATGACATGTAGTTTGATATTTGATGTGAACAGAGTGTGAAACAGAGGTATTGCTTTGGACCTTAGGAAAGGGACACACAGGCGTCAGAGGACAAAAAGATAATTAGCGAGTGGCTGTCAAAACAGGATACTGTTGAATGACAACATTATTTGTTTCCTTCCGCCAGTAACTCATCATCTAATTAAAGGTGGCACCCTATCTTTCAAATTACATCCAGTGTCTGACCATCAAGCTTCAGTGATAATGTTTCCCCCGTCACCCACTTGCCGCACCATCGTTTTCGTCACCATCATTTCCTGAAATGCTCCGGGGTTTACATTGCATGTATTGTGGGAGATTTAAATATAACATTCTAGGACCTAACATCTGTGACTCATTGTGCCTTTTGGGTAACCACAACCACAGCAAGGAGCTGTACAGTACGGACACTAGTATAGTTTTTCTACATTAATGGCCACATAGTAGTAGATCAGCTGGACAGCAGCTTGAATGCCAGAGGGCAGGCATGTAGAAAGGATACCTTGTCCTAATGTTTTCGTAAGAATTAATAACATTTCAAAATGAAAATAATTAACAATATTAGACTATACAAGTATTTAAACCAGAGACTCAGGATCATCCAGTCTGATGGACGGATGGATGCACCCTCTGCCTCCCTGCCCTCTCCCGCCAAGTCTGGCCCGGCAAAGAATGTTAGTAATGTTACATGTACTTGATTTTAACAGCAACGTAATTAATGTGTGATATGACTTAAAATGAAAACAGGACATATCTCTTGCTTTGAAGCCATACATCCTGTTGAACAGAGCATACTTTGTCATGCTGTTACTAAAGTTGATATCATTTGCTGTCTACTCAGTTTGCTAACTTTAGTCATAAGCCACAACATTTGATAGGAAACAACCTCCATCAGTGATCTGCACCGAGAGCAAAATAACATAAAGCAGACACAATCAAACCAATAAAAGGACACAGATTGACATGTAACACCTTCTTCCTTAAGATGACAGCCATACTGGTGTCATCCTAAGTTCACATGTGAGAGGGCACCAGCCATAGTCACGCAATTCTGAGCCTTAAGGGCCCAACACATGTTGGTTACTGTTATACGTCCAATGTAGAAACACCAGAGATGATAATGCTACACTGTGAAGAACAAATCTGTGTTGGACATAGAGTTGCAGACTCAAGTGGATCCTAACGCAGCTAAACACCGGATCCACTCCACTTTAGTGTGCCGGTGCTCTGTTTAACACATAACCGCTATTGGAGAGGCTCAGGCAAAGTGAGTGTAATCAAATGCCTTTTTATTTCACTTTAAGTGTTCATTTAAAAGGCATTAGCACTTTTGAAATAGATCTGCCTATAAAATTATGTTTTTTAACTCATAGCCTTGATGCCATGGCATATCAGATCACTTTAATTCACCGGGTTGACTCCGGTTACACTTTGTTCTCGTAGTACATACAGATATAGACATAGGTATAGTTAAATAACAAAACAGAGAATTTGACAGGTAAACATAGACATAAACATGAACATAAAAAATATGTACATATAAAGGTACATATATATATGTATATAGCTATAAATCCTGAATGGAAGGCAGGCTGCCACCGATAATTTTCTCTGCAGTCTTTACTGTCCGTTGGAGTCTGTTCTTACAGTCTTACTGTAAGTACGTGCCTGTTACTCTTCTGTGAAGTGTTTGCCCCCGTATGTATTAAGTGATAAACACAAATTTACAGTACATCTTATTTTCGTCACTCAAGGACGTGGATGCAGAAGAACACTGTTTTTCATCTGCCACACATTTTATTGAAAGGTCTTCATTCATTGCTCAAAAACAGTTAATTAGATTCTCTCCTGCCATGGCCTGTGCTGCGTCAGTGCAGAAGGGCAATCTTCCTTGACCGCCTACTCCAGCATGAAGAATTGTAGACCACTCTCACACAACTGTGTTTTTTGTCTCGAGCTGCTGCCATGCCAACACAACTGAGCCCCCAGCTCGGGTCAGCACAGCCCTCAAAGTACTGAGACATTAGTAAGATGTCTTGTGAGAGGAACATATTGAGCAAGTGTCACTTTAGAGCCCTTAATGACAAACTTAACACTCAAGATTTATTAAATGAATGTTGTATGACATTGCTCCCATGTATCCAGAGATTACCAGAGGCAATGTGGCTATTTTGAATGACCCTGAGTGGGAGTTATTGTGTGGATGGTTGAGAATTGACTTAATTTCCCTGAAGAGGGCGGGATATTAGTTGGACGACTGATCCTGCCGTCTCTCACGTTCCTCAGAAGCCTGTGCTGTGTCTTGAGGTTTCTGCAGAGATGTTACAGCCAAGGGAGGACTGATAAATGTTTATCACAGAGCATGACTAAAACTGGGATAGGTTCAGCAGATGTGATTCAGCTGGACAGAATGAGGGAGGCAAAGTCAAGCCTGAGATGATTTCTTCTGATGATAAGCGTACACTGTTGTGAGATTGGGAAATATAAGCAGTGTGTAACACACCAAGTAGCTGCACAAACACTAATAATGGCATCTAACATTCGAAAAGAACAACAGAGCGGAACTGAAAAGACCAAGTGCTACAGTTGGTCTCAACACAATTTTTTAAAATAGTTAAGCAAATGAGATTACAGACTCGTTTCCGCCACTGTGTCTTCCCTCTTTCCTCCCAGACTGTCTGTGGAGACCGGACTAATTATCTCCTCACCGATGCACCTGAACCTGGCATCTCATGTTTGTGGAGACAGGCAGGAGAGCACACGCCTGGATTAACCCTAGCTGTAACACTGAGAGAGATGCTGATGATGTCTCGTTTTGTCTCAGTCTGCATCCGATGTGGTATCATTAACAATTTGCATTGCAATCACATGCTCGAACTTGTTCACTCTGTAGTTAAAATGCAGCACAGAGTCTGTACGCACTTTCACTCAGTGACATCTATTTGCTCAGTAGACATCTCATAAAAATTAATGGCTGTTATGATTTTTTCCTAATCCATAAAAGCTTTTAATTTTTTTTTTTTTTAATTAATGTGGTTTGATGAGTACAGCTCACCTCTTCCATTTCAACGCTGGCCCTTCTGTTATTGTCTGCATTCAGATTGTTGTTTAATATCCTGTACATGATTCATTCCTCTTGGAGACAAGATTTTGCATTGTCTGTGTCAGTCTCTGAACACCAACAGTGCAATATTCTGCACAGGGGTTCATAGACACTCAATACTCAGATATTTTATTAATGAGTCAACAATGTGAAAATGTGGTAAATATGAAGAGCTTTTGATTTCTCATTGTAGGATTTCAAATCTCCAGTTTTCTGATGTTGTTCCATTCTTAAAAGAATGTGTTATCTAAATTAAATTAGACATGTGTGCAGAGCATGCAGTTAGAACATTACTGTCATGGGTTGTTTCTTTCATTATTTTCCATGTGGTTACACAAATGCCAAAATGAATTTGTATGGATCCATTTTGCAAACAACTTGTGGGAAACTTATCGTGTTTTGACAAACAGAAAAATACATTTCTTGCCTTCACATCAATACCTAAGATCAGGTTCATGTCCTTCCGCTTGCATACAACACATGTGATGTAACAAAAACTCAAGAGAGAAGGAGCCAGTGGGGAAGAAAGAAACCAAAAAGGAGACCAAAGAACATGCCCTCTCCTCTCAGGTGCCGACTTCCATTTAGAGAAAAGTACAGGTACCTCAGCTACCTCTTCAGATTCCATTTGAAGTTCCCTGTCTGGCCATCTCACTGTGTTATTGGCACATCTCAGTGCATGTAGCTCTCAAGAGCTGCTGGGTCTGCCTCTTACAGCTGTCTAGTGCAAAATGAGGTCCAGGCTATTATGCTTTCACTTTCAGGAATCGTGATCTATAGAAATGAAAAAAGAACAGTGTGAGCGCTCTTTCTGTCTTGTCACGGTGATTATTTGTACATTAGGATGATTAGCACTACACAAAAGGCAGTGTGATATTTATCAAACTGTAATTGTGTTGATTAGTTGTTTTTTTGATAAAATACAACTTAAAATCAAATAAAAGTTCTCATGTCTGAACAATAATCAGCATACATTGTCATGTCATTCTCAAAAATAAAATCATTGTTTAACAACACGGCCACTTTCTCTTTTCCAAGAAATATTTAGGCAAAGGCTTGCCTCTGAACACTCAACAGAGTTAAACTTTATATACCTGAGACTGCAGCACTATCTGAAAATCTGTGTAGTGACATTTTTCTTTGAAGGTGCTGCAGATTCCTACGGGTCATTTATTTTTACAACATCTTTGATGACTGTGAGTGACCATAAAGAAAGTATAACGTAGCAACGTTCTGTCCAATCAGCTCACGGCCTTTTCACTGTTGAAAGGACAGCGCTATATAATGGTCTGTTTATATTCAGCACAATAGGTGCTTTAGCATACTGTTGATACAAGTACTGAACGTCCTTGATCATCCATCTTCATTATTACACCCAAAGCACTGTGGTTGTTACATACATTTAATATCTGAATCATTTTTACCGATTTATGAAATGCAAAATAAGCAGCACTTTATAGCTGTACTGCATTGTATCAAGTGGATCTGCTACCCGGGTAGTCATGGCAGTAGGACCATCTAGTGGCTGAGTTGTGTATTGTTACAGGATGCAGGAAAACTCTTTTCAGACGCTTGAAAAAAAAAAAAAAAAAGTCACAGGAGAACGTCATGAGGGCTGTCTGTTACGGGAAATCAGCAATGCTCTCCAGACAGAAACAATGACGCTCTTCATTAGACAGTACAATGCAGCACCAGTCAGATGTCTGATAGCAGCTGAGATGAGAGTGACTCATTAGAAAACCTAGTGTTTATGCCCTTGCTCATGATCAAATGCATTAAATTGTAGTAAAGATCCCAAAGCTTCCATAGATACCAAAGTATTACAGTGTATTTTATGATGTCTATAATGTTCAGCTTTTGTTGACACTGTTGGAGAAGTGTTTTAGTGTTGATTGATTGTTGGTCATAGTTACTGATGGTTTTGTATTCTTGTAGTTTTGTGTTTTTACAGCAAACATATAATTGGATTTACACATATTTGACATCACCAAAAATTTAACAGGATCTTTGTAAATACATGTTATGGAAGAATAGTTGTAGATTAGATTGCAGTGTGTGATTGCGAGTGTACCTAATAAAATGAATAAGTGCAAAGCTGAATTATTTGAAAATCTTTATAAACTTATTCTAAGGATCTAAGAAATTTACATTCGGAACAAGCAGACAGTACTTTGAGAGAATGTGGGGAGAAAATTAGTTTTTACCTTTATGTTATACTTTAAGTGATTTCCAACTTTTCCGGGTGGTGACCCCTTTAAATGAATTCGTGTCTGCTTGTGACTCTTTCTCAGGTTGAGCTTTATAAATAACTTCCAGAGGCCTGAGAAG
Source organism: Protonibea diacanthus (assembly GCA_028641955.1). NCBI lineage: Eukaryota > Metazoa > Chordata > Actinopteri > Sciaenidae > Protonibea > Protonibea diacanthus. The sequence continues at coordinate 13,478,798 of CM053984.1, forward strand.
TAGAACTTTCCCATTACTGATCTTACGATCCCTTCGATTTATCTTGTGAGTGCTTGAAGATGTCTGGACCCCAAAGCTGAAAACAAAAAAACAAACTGCAAAGAAAAATCTAATGGAAACAAGCTAAAAGAACTTTGTTGGTGGGCATACAGTGATTTTCTAAATGGAGTGATGTTGCAATGGTAAGTTGTGTGTCTTTTGATCGAATGCAGACAAGCCTTCCCTTTGTCTGATGGCACAGAGACCAGATTGTAGCAGTGAGGTCATTCACAAATTTCTTGGAGTTTCTTCACGGCCAGTTAAAAATAAAGTGTCTCCTAATTTATGACAGTATGACGATTTTACTGGCAGGATTTACAGCTGAAAGCCCGTCTCTTACAGTTGTTATTTAGCAGTTTGTGTGTTTGTTTGTTTGTCTGGCTGCAGTTTCTCTGGAAACACAATGTATTAATGACATACATATGTACTGAGACATCCTGTCTGCACATGCATTAAAGATATTTGTAGTATTTATTATGACATTTGATGGAACGTGTTAGACAAAAACGATGATGGATTCAAAAACACTCTGAAGACATTTGATTCATTTAATGATTTATTGACATTGACTTTTTTTCCCCACCATGGTTTCTCTTGATACCAGTAGTATTTACCATAAAGTTTCTTTTTCATTTAAATTACATTTATAATGTTTTACTCACATACACATTTATTGTTTCATTTTCTTATTGCAATAAACAAGAGTAGCCAGAATGAGTCAGGTATTGCTACAATTCGCCATACAAACTCTGTCCCCTCAGACAATGAAATTCAAAAATAACTTTATTGGCAAGACAAAATTACACCATAGCCTCTCCATCTCTCTGCTCTGGGAGAGGCTGAGGGCAGAATAAGGCTAAGGCTAGTAGCCTAAACACAGCTAACATGAAATACCTGCCCAGAAAATAGGAATCTAACATTTATTTTCCCTATGTGAGTAATGAGGATGGATGAATGATGTGGGAATTACCACAGTATGAACATATCTAAGACAATATGAACATACATGTGGTGCTGCTACTTGGCTGACCTATCAGGGACAATATTACAGTACTTTGATTAGCTTGGGTCTTTGATTGCGTCTCTGATAGAATCCAGGATGACTGATCAACCTTCCCAAGCTAAACGTGCATGTTTTTGTCTCCATTATTGTCTTAGGCCACTTTATAGCTCCAGGTTGTCTCTGTCTCTGATTGGTGGGAAGTGGGGAGAGAGCAGGTCCCAACACACACTAGAATACATATGGTACACACACCAACAGGAAGAAGAGCACGGATCCTGGAATAGTATCTCACTCACAAAATGAACTCTGCAAAGAAGGTTTCGTTCAGCAACAAAAAAGAGCACAACGGTGGAAGCTGACACCAAGCCAGCTTCTTCTTTAAGTAATGGCATTGATAATGTTCCTCGGGATTTTCACTTGAACACATTTCTCACACGCAGAAAAAAAAAAAAAATAATGCAACTCAGTAAGTCCAACGAAAAAATAAGCCTGTTGAACAAATCTAGCTTTAATCCCTTGATACCTGGCGTTGTACCCTGTTCCCCAAGCAGAGATTACCGTAGTAAAAAGGCCCTTTAATATGAAGGGTCGGTCCCTAAGCCCAGCTACACCTCTGTCGCTTCCTGTCCCTCTCTTAATCCCTTCAAGGGCTTGTACTCCACATGGAAGAACAGAAAAGTCTGTCAGCTGGCGTGCTCCCAGTTTACACACGAGTCCAGACAACATGTCACATCATGTCACAATGATAACAAGTCACTCTGATAAAAATTGCTCATTGCATTGCAATATTCAGACAAAGGTAAGACATTAGAGCTCATTGCTTCTCAATGAAAGGGCACAGTGTACATCTCGTTCAGAAAAGGGTGATAGTTTCAAGCTGTCGAGCAAGATAGGTCTGCTGCTCCTTAGCTAGCTTTTGTGGCTCCCCGCTGAATCAGTTGATCGGCCTGTCAGTCTGTCTAAGTCAACACTTATATATAATACCTCTATCCAATAATTCCAACCCTTTATTTCTTTCCTTTTTTGATGCAGTTATTAACATTTCCTACCTACAAAAATATTTTTATTATGATTTCTATTTTGCTCTTTTTTTTTTTTGTATGATATAAATGCAAACCCAACAGTCCAAACCAAACAAAACAAAGTGCTCACCAGTCTTTGTAAAAGAAAACAAATCATGGTGCATTTCATGGCTTTCAGTTATAAGACAGGAAGTATCGATAGATGCCTTGAGCTGGACGCCTCGCCTCTCACTCCGGGCGGCCTCACTGGGGCTTCTGGCTCGGTTGTCACTCCAGCTCAAGATCATTTCTCCAAGAATGTATTTGGCTTTCATCTTCCTTACTATAATTTGTTCACTCTAAGCATTATGGTTGCCAGTGCCCTCTACTAAAGACTCATATGAACCTTTAGAGATGGGGGAGGTGAAGAGGAGGAGGACAGGGCAGGAACGGTGGAGTTCAACTCAGTGATGCCGAGGCCTGACCCTGCAGGATCTTACCGCGAGGCCGCATGCAGAAATGACATAAATACATCAGTACACAGGGTCACCACTTAAGTCACACCTCCACACCTACACAGTGAATCAGCCTCCAAATGAAGACCAGGGAAATGTGATGATGTCCATAAGCTTCTCTCTGATGGCTTAATGTGAACCAAAGGGTCACCAGGAAAACATGAACTATGCTCTCTCTAGTACAGTATTTGTCATTTACGTCAGTAAGAGAGCACATTCTTAACCTCAAACACAACTGAAGCTTAAGATGGGGATCTTAATGTATTAAATACAGCAGTACAGTATGTACCAATATGTGAGCACTGCTTGTTTCTCCCATCCTCTCTCCTCTTTAGTGAGGCCATTCTCTGACTTTTATGGAGGTTGGCAGATGTGCCCTGTAGCGATTTTTGTCGGTACAATCTATTTTAAAACAGATTCGTTTTGGCCTGTGTGTGTCTACATGCTGCCGGGGGTCAATCCATTCACTGACCCGTGCTAGCCCTCCTCTCACCTCACCCTCTGAGGAAATGACAGGGAAGTGCAATCCCCCACAGTCACTTTCCTGCTCTCTTAACCCCCCCCCCCGACCATCAGACATGTTCACATGCGGCTACCACCTGCCTGTCAGCCAAAGTCATGTTGTTTCTAGCAAGGACCTATTGTCACAAACTGAAGAGTTGCTGGCCTCCGGCGCAGAAGGGGACATATACAGTACCGTGGAGGCCGCCACAGCTACACGTGGCGCATACAGCAAATACCGATGGAAGCAGCTACCCTACTGACATAACATTATTGTCTTGGTTTTTGAGGTGCATAGGATGAGAAGAACACGTTGAGCCACGATGACAGGAGAAAAACCAACCTGGCCCAGAATGATTATGTAACACTACATGTGGTTTAATGTTTCTAGAAAGGTCTGCATGTGTTTCTTCTGTAGCTATCAAGGCGGCCATGACAGGGCCACAGTGCAAGGGAGAGGGACCAGGGGAGGTGAGAGATGTACAAGGGAGTTCAATGCATAATGAAAATCTCTCCTCTGGTCATTCCATCCGCGGTTCACTCAGAAGTCTTTGAAATGAAGGGAGAGTTTCAGGTAAAGGGAAGAAAGAGAGACATACTTCTACTCCTTTCTGCTGCTCCTTTCCCTTGATTTTCTCTCAGTTTGATATTTAAATGGTTGGATTTTTTTTTTCCCCCTATCAATTGCTGTTTGTTGATCGTGTTTGTATCTTCACAGTGTGCTTTTGGAGTGGCTGTTCCTGACTGGCCGAAGTCAGTGGGTGATGTGTCAGTACGGGGAGAAGAGGATTGGCCCGTGGGTGGTGCGGATGGGCCCGGGGGCGGGTCTCAGGATGGCATGACTGAGAGGTGGGCCTTGCAATAGGTGATGGTGCGGGTGAGGCGCAGGAGCTGCTGCGCGGAGAGCCAGCGGGTTCGAGGATGCTGCAGCGGCCATTGCTGCAGCAACAGCCAAGGGGCTGGGCAAGAGCCCTGCACCCAAAGCTTTGGTGAGATCCTTGGAGAAGGTCAAAGAAGACTATAAACAGAAAGAGGGGTGCAGAAAGATCCAGCAAGACAAGTGAAAGAGAGCAGAGAGGGAGAGAGAGAGGGGATAAAAGGATTAGTTCCAAAAGGGCAGCACCGAGAGGAAACAGACCTTAATGTTTCAGTTGAATTAAATTAATATATTCAGGAGGACACGAAAGAGACACAAACGGAACAATTTGCTGGCTTCTGTAGGGATCAGATCAACTGCTCTAATCGCCACAAAGCCCTGCAGACCTCATGTTCTCAATTATCACTGTCTATCTGATCTGTGGCTCTCAGGTGTGCTGACTGTGTCACAGGAGGAGTCAGGATTCAACAGTGAAACTTGAAAGGTTACCGTCAGATCAGCTCCCCTGTGCTTCTTGTGTCGGCTGAGGAGGGGATTAGGCTTGCCCGCCATGCCGTCCCGGTGCCTTCGACTTGATATGTGCTGAAAGGAAAGAACACAAGATCTCAGTTTCCACTATTCCTACTTTCCCTAAGTGGTAATAGTTCGCATATTAAAAAAAAAAAACAGCCATGTGACGAAGCAGAGTTCATTTACAGTTTTTGGATTATATCTTTTTTGAGTTTTCACCAATTCATTAATGATTTATAATATTTTGGATATATAATGCATGAGTTCTTCCTCCTACCTGTTTGAGTTGCAGTTCAGAGTTGACCCGCACATTGCAGATCTCACAGTGGAAGGTTCGTTCCTGAGTGTTGGGGTCCACTGGCCCCCCTCCCTGCTCTCCACTGGGCTTCGGGCCCAGACGAGGATACGCCTTGATGGGGCCCAGCCCGCTCCGTGCCTCCAGGATAGTTTTGTGTTTGGTACCTGCAGGCAGACAAAAGACAAATGCCATTACCCAAGATGAAATGACGCTAATAGAATGAAAAAATGCAGTAAAGATGGATGATGGAGAAAACACGGACAGTGACAAATATCAGAGCACTGAAGAAAAGAAAATGTACTACTGGCTTGGTTCTCCAGTAAATGACCACATATGCGTAACATACAGAGAAGTAAAAGCAGTAAAAAAAAAAATGTAGTTCTAAGTTTATACCACTAGGGGGCTGCAGTCAGACAGCTGTGCAGCTCATGATCTTGAAGATCCTCTGGAAAGCCCTCTCTAATGTTCATATTATCATAACTAGTTGATCTTTTTTTTTTTTTTTTTTTAATTCAAGGGAATGGGTAAGATAAGGTCATACCGTTTGCACTGTAGTGAATTATATCACCACAAAATTTTTATCACCACATGTGCCAGTGATAGTGCTGGACCACTGAGCCCTCACTATCGAGATCAATAATTTTGACTGTAAATGTCAAAGTCTTGAAATTTATGGGGGTTATTATAAGAAGCAGGTTTGTCTGGTCTGAGGATGGATTTCCATTTGGACTGCTGTGCTGATGATGACTCCTGTGCTTTTTACTGTTTCACTAAATATTTATGTCATAAAATAGCACAGTTTCAAGGACTGCAGTTCATTGTGTCAAATGAAGACATCTAAAAACGCATTCTGCTTCTGGTTAATCAGTGTTTCTGTCAATCATAATAACTGCTGAGAAATCAAAACATGGGACTTGTTTCGCTCCCTGTGATTGTGCAACACACTAAATAAAACATCTCAGTAGATGTGTTTCTTGGCAGTACCAAGTAATAAATAGTTACATGTGAACTCCGACCTCTAAATGGGCTGATCCCCCAGAGTCCCTCCAACGCCTTGCTTTTAATGTGTAGCTTAGTCTAATGTGATTTTAGTGTACTGTTTTATATTGTTTTGCTGATTTGATGTCTTTTTATGTAGCGTCTTTGAGTATCTAGAAAAGTGCTTTTAAATAAAAATGTATTATTATTATTATTATTATTATTATCATTATTATTCATGTGTACTTGACACACACACACACATCCAGTCCTTGACTGCTATGCCTCTCTGTTCTCAAAGTAAAGCATACTACTGTCATTGGTTCTGACTTTGAATTTGAGTTACTCTCTTAAATCCCTTTGAACATAGTTAAGGTTACAGAAGAGAGAGAAATCATTGGGATGGGGTGGCTGGTGGGGAACGCGGGGGCTGTGAGCTGCACCAGGGAGGAAAGGGGCTGGAATCATGGATTTCGCTCATGGCCAGAAATGTGCTCTTGGGGTGTCTGTTTTTGCTTTGTTCTATTTTGGTCTGACAATGGATGGCCCAGTGGATTGTTTTTTTTTGTCTTTGTAAGGTTGACTCATAGTGTAAATCAACACACAAGCAGACAAGGCACACTTGAAAACACAAAAATAGGCACTAGCTTGACAGGAATGTTGTTGTTGCATAAATGCTGCAATAACATTACATATGTAACATACTTTCGCTTTTTTCTACTTTGTACTGTTCATTGTGTGCCACGCACACGGCTCATGTCTGAATGTCTGCACGACACATGCTTTTATTTTTGATCCCCACTAACATGCACAGTTTTGATTTTGAGAGTGATTGCTTCCAGATCATTTCCCCTCCTAGAGTTTCAACTGTTTCAACTATTAGTCATCCAGGGGTTGAACTCTGAAGCCAACTAGCTGACAGCAGGCTGTGACCTCTGTGTGTGTGTCCATGGGTGATCTTTTTTTATACATGCATGCACATCGTAAACGCGCTGATGTACCACAAGCACCATAAACACTTAATCAGGGCATCAACCATAATGGTGGCGGTGATTGCACTTTTATTAATACTTTATCCAACATTAGGAGGTATTTCTTGGCTGCTTTCGTGGCCGAGCTGTTGCACCAAACATTACTCAATGTGGGATACATTTACACTGAGTCAGTGGCTTATTGTGTGTTGTCTCTCTAGTTTTTCTTTATGTGCAGGAGAGTGTATAACAAGTATAAAGAGTGGAGGTCAGCACATAGGAAATATCCCCCAGAGGGACACAAGGTCAAAGAGAGTGCCAAGTTGGTAGGGCATGAAGAATGAAAGTAGGCAGCAGACACCTGAGGGGTTATTGTAGCCCTTAAAAAATGTCATGTGTGAAAGCGGTCTGACAAAATGTCGAAGCTGGTACTGCGGTGAGCTCACCCACATAACGATCTATTTTTCTTTTATTCCCTCGCCTAAATCCTTCATGCAGCGGTTACCCGCTTTAACCATCCTCCTCTGCAACTTTATCAAGTGGAAGGCTTCGGGCTATGGGGAACTGTTTTTATGCTGCGTGCTGCAAATGACAAGACACATCATAAATGTTTGAGTGGGGGAGAGTTTTCTTTTAAATAATTATGTCTTGTGTGGGTGAAGAAACTGGAGTGCATTAGCAGAGAGCTTAATATGAGGGTGAGGCCAGACTCAGGTGAGGCACCGTGACAGGGCTCCTGGAGATCAGTGCTCGGTTACATACTGTAGGGCGACCCTGTCAGTGTCAAACAGATCAGTTATCTGCTGATCAGTGTTCTTCTCACTACCCTGGGTCGCAGTCAAGTCTTCAACTGAGATGGTGGCACTGACAGTAAGGGCAGTCAGGTGATAGATTGCATGTTTGTGCAACTGTGGGGAGCTGTGTTAAAATGATACTGACCTAAAAGATACACAAATTACATGAATAGATAATGTTACTTAATCTTCAGTTACGATAAGTATTATTCTTTACAAAGTAAATGTTTTATATTCATTGTAAAAATGTAAATATGCAACACCATTTCAAAGCAGTTCTGGTAAACTTTCAAAGTTGTTAAATAAACTATTTTTTTTCAATGAAAACTCTGTTGAATGGACTTTTTCAAATTGTCTTCGTTATCTGTTTGTAACATGAACAAACAGTTTGCTTAGTCCTAACAACATCCACAAATTGAAACATGGGCTTTTCTTGGTAAAATTCCTCTGACACACAGGATGTGATAAATGTTGTTTCCAGCAACAACAGCTGTGTGGTTTGAGTAAACAGGGACGAGTCCAATCGTAGCTGAATGTACAAGGGAAAAATTTCCCCCTGCAGCGAATCCTACTTCATCAACAGAAGAGCGACGTCATATTTAATCCCGCCTGGTTTGATTGCCAGCTATTTGCTGCAAAGTGCAGAAGCACTGCGGCAGTTTTAGTGTATCAGACCTCGCAGATGAACCCACCTTTGTTGTGGGCTTCCAGCTGTGACAAGGAATTGACAGCCACCTTGCACAGTGAGCAGTACAACAGCTTCTTGGCCTTGTCCTCCTCTGTCTCTGGATTGGACGGGCTGCTTGAGGCCGAGGTGCCGACGGCTCCTGAAACTGGGGGTCCAGATCCAGGCTGCTCTGAGCTAGTGCTGCTAGTGCTGCAGCCTGGGGAGGAGGAGGAAGGGGGCATCAGGGGAGGAGTCGGGGTGGGCAGGAGGGGGCATACTGAGGGCACGGGGGAGTCCATGGGCGGGGTAGGTGGGGTGGTGAGAGGGGGAAGGGGCCCTGGGGCCAGCAGTGGCCCGTTTAACTGCGACAGAGGCCGTGGTTCGTCTACAAAAACAAAGAAAGACACAAAGAAGGAAATCGAATAAATGTCAAATGCAATGCAGAGAAAAATCAAAGAACTTATTTTGGAATCCAAAAAGTACATAACTCAAACAATAAAGTGTTTTACTGTTGACTTCATTGTGTTTAAACTCTGCGGTGAAGCAAAGTTCCCCTGAAAAAAAAAAACAAACCGCACTGCTTAACCACTCCCAGTTGAATGTGGACGGCGCGGTCTGCTGCGTAGATCAGACAAACCAACATAAAGCACTTTCAGACGGAAGTGCTTTTTATTTCCTATGGCGCAAGCTATAATTGGTTAAAAGAGTTCCTTTTAATTTAAGTTACGTATAAAGTGGAGCACAGGAGGAAAACCTATATCCCATGTGTGTAAAAGGACGGGCACGTTTAATATGTTTCTAGGCTTTTTGAAGCTTTCATGCCAATCTTTCACTGATGTGGTCTCATCTTAATGAAATGTTCCAAAGGGGGAATGAGTAACAGATACCGTTGTCTGTGCATGTTTTGATTCTTTCCCACACACCTGTTGTTTCTGGCTAGAGTTGAAGCAACATGGCACTTCACATTGTCACAGGGCAAGACATGAAGTCCAAAGAAAATATCATTAAATGAGTTCTCACTCTTCCCTCTGCTAGCTCGCTCTGCAGTTTTAATTGCGTGTTGTTGCGTGTGTTTGATCACATAACAGTTAGTTTTTTCTTTTTTCATCACAGGAAATGTTTATACATACATTTCCAGACACATGTTTCTGGTCAGCCACTCCCGTACGCAACGACTCTGGTATTCACTAAGCAATGGGTGTTGGCTGAAAAAAGACCCCCTAAATTTGGGTGGGGTATTCAGAACTCCCCCCATTAGCAGGCCTTTCTCCAAACTCCACAGGATGCAGTGTTGTGTGCAGGCAATGAAAAAGCCCCAATGGATTATGGTATTAAAGGGATAACATGGAGTATTTCTAGGAAGAAAACAAATATTGACTTTAACTGCTCAGGATTCCCACATGCTTTGTCATTATGTCACATGAGTCCATAGGGGTTGTGATATATTCATGTTTTTGTTCCAGCCTGTGAGCTTTATTTGACTATATTATAATTTCTGTGATATATATATATATATATATATATATATATATAACTTCAGAGTTACTCTGGTTACTCCATTGCATCATCTCTGATGAAGATGCCATTGTGAGTGCTTTCCATTCCACTGCTGGTAAAAGATCAAAATTCTCTCTTTTTCCATATTGGAAGTTTCCAGCTGCAAAGCCGCTGGCTGCACTAAGCGTTTGTCAAACAGATGTTTTGTTGAGAAAGAAAAAAAAAAAAAAAAAAGAATATTTCTTACTCTGACCCTACTGTATATGGCATTGAGGAGTCAATAAACCCAGTGTGGATCAAAGTGCACTGTGAGGGTGAATGCTTTTTGGAGAGGTTTACATCGCCATTGAGCTGGTTAAGTTAATTTCAGAGCTTGTACCTGCAAGTGTAGGAAGGAAGAATGAGAGTAGTTATCTCCAGTATTGTTGTTGAATTTTGCCCACACACAGGCAGGCATGTACACATGCACATGACTTCTTTTGAATGCTGAGAAACAAACCCAGAATCCGCAGTGTCTATAACATGTGGTTTGAGTTAGAATCAAGTGTGGAGGAACAGAGGAGTTTGGCCAAATAGTAATGAGGGATTTCATGATCCATGATGGCCTGGAGGTCTGCCACACCAAACCATCACATCCAGTCACTGTTTCACCTCATACCACAGTGGATGCCTCCTATACTCATCCCCCTTAAAACAAGTTCAGCTTGAGGCTAAAGTCTTGGGGCCTTCGTAGCCACAGTAATTCACTCTCTGTCTCAGCAACAAAATTATGAATCTCACTGAGCTGCAAAATGTTCCGTTTTGTTATATTTACTGACTAAAATGAAAAGTGTCAAAAGATTTGCTACAGCATTCTTTCAGAGTCGGAGACAAATTCCAGTATTTTTCTTGCACTAACTGATCCCACTGTCAGAGTTACTTGATTCTCCAAAAAACTGGGGATACGCTGCAAGTCTAATTAAACATTGATAAGGCACTTAACTGACCTTCTCCCCTACTAGCTGGCCTCAGAGTCAAACAGACGAAGGCATTATTCACTGGGAGAGGTCAGCAGAAAACTCAGTCCAGATGCTTTACACTATAGCCTGTTGTGTCTTCACTGCAGTAATCCACTTCAGGAAATTAAAGCTATGTACAGTATGCAGTCCATTGGGGCGGGCTTTGTTGATAAAGCTGTAGGATTTAATACAGACTATATCAAACTGAGACCAAAAGAACTTCCATTATTTGTCACAAGAGACTCCATCCTGACTCCTTAAGTGTTTCTCTAGGTTGTGATAGCCATTTAGAAATGTGAAAAATGATTGTGAAATTATTGTGGAGTTATGGCGTTATGTTAAGGAGTGCCTGTGTAAGTAATGATCCTCATTGTACGAAGAATCTTAAGTGATCCCACTGGGGTCGGGAACCACACAAGGAGCGAGGTTTTTTTGCCGCTATATAAAATGTAAAGTTGAAAGCAGAACAACAGACTCATTGCTGTAATCCATCCCGCGTGTAGGTGGAACGTTACACTGTGATGGGTACGCTTTGTTTGTTTTGCATGCCGAATGAAAACGGTGCAATTTAAACCAAGGCAAACAGATTACAGAGGCTTGGCGTTACTGTGAATTACAAGCCATCAACAAAACTGCTTCAGTGCAGTAAAAGTACCAGGAGGTTTAACACAGGTCTGGTGTACTGACTGTGTGGGTGTGTTGGCTTGTAGGTGGGTATGTTTTTCTATATGTGTGTGTGTGTGTCTATGTGGGAGATCAGGGGTACGGGTTACTTAGGCAGGATGACTCCGTCTACCACCAGTGCCCCTCTGCCTGTGCCCATTCTTAATGATTAATGAGCTACGAAACCCAATGCTGGCCCTACGAGAGCCGAACCTCATTCATAATGCAGTTGGGTGCCTTTTTCACAGTCTGGCCTGCATCCGAACTCTAAGTCACGCACGCACACTCTCACAGATGTGTAATTTTTGTTTATTAGATACGTATGTTGCTTGTTTCAGTTCGATTTTATCAAATAGCCCACTTCCGAGAAAAAAAGGTAAATTCCTTGGGAAATTTAACCCCAAGAACAACAACAGATATAGACAGAGCATGAAAAGCCTCATGCTCTGTGTAACTTGATACTACAGCCACCTCGTAGCCGCGCAACCCTAGCCCTCACATGAAAGTCATCTATTTAATTGACCTTGTGTGTGTGTGTGTGTGTGCGAGCGTGTGAGTGTTTGTGTGGGCTAAAGAGTGCTATAATATCAGCGTGGTTTTAACGGGGCCCTTCATTAGAGTGGGAGTGTCAGACAGCAGAGGGATAAAGAGGATGGGAAGAAGGGAGGGAAGAGCAGAGCTTCTCTCCAAGTAAACAGCTGCCTCTCCATCACCCACAGGCCCAGCCAAACCCGCAGCTCACCGGGCCAAATCCCTTAAAGCCAAGGGCCTTTTTCTTTGGGGGCAACTATGACCACAAACCCTTTGAGGGCTATAAAATGTGCGACCTGTTCTGATAGCCGTAAGGTTAAGGAACCAACAGCATTTAAATAGTATGCTGTAACTGACCTTTTGCTGTTTTAGTCTTCAGCAAGGGCTTGATGCGTTCTGTTTATGGACATCACTGCATTTGATGTGCTAATGAGAAATGATGCAGTATAAAAGAGAAGGTCGTAACAATGATAGACTCTAAAGTGCTTCTCCTGCATCACGCTTGAATGTCTCAGAAGAATGCGATATGCGATATTGTGTGAAATCCTGGATCAACAAACAGACCATTGACAGGAAAAAAAACACTTAACATCAACAACAAATGCTGCTCTGTATTGTAAGCGGCGTGCACTGTGGGAAATCTCCCTCTCGTCCTTCCGTCTGTGTGCTGTGCTTGCATGGACGTGACCACATTGTTTGTGCATGTGTGTGCACATGCATTTTGTGTATAGTATGCATCTTTGTAAGTTTCAGCGTAATTGTCCCAGAGTGACCCATTTCAGTCTCCACAGGCCAAACCACAGTGTCCGTCCTTTAGATGCTGCTTTCCCAGTTGAGGCCACGCACAGCTGCCTGCTCCCAGAGAACTGTCCCATGAGACCGTGGAGTGGAGGGACAGGATCACACTGAGGGCATGCATGCACATACACACACACACACACACAATCACACACTCAAAAGCAAGCAAGCACACAGGCAAGCCAGGAAGAGACTAGGTTCTTGGGTCACGAGACAGAGGCTTGGATGGAAAAAGGCATTCTTTCACATGTTGCTACTTTCAGATCTCGATCATGGCAGGCTTATTTTGGCTCCTCATGCTCTTGGAGTTAACCCCGGGAAGTCTCACTAATGGCAACTGGCCTGAAGCTGATCTCAGATCCCCCATGAGGGGAGGAGAGTGAAAAGGACTGGCCCTCATATTACTCTGTTTAGCTTTAGTGTTATTTTTATGGATAAAATATAAGTCAAAGACAGAGAAGATGTATGCTCAGGCCTTTATTAGACCTGAGTTTCATAGTTTCACTCATCGTGTTTGCTCTGTGCCCTCCTGCCAATAAGGTTGAAATGTCTGGTAAACAGCTACAGAAACATTTGTAAATGTCAACAAAACATGGCTGGTTTATTCATTGCCTCGCATGTGATCCAAGGACAGAGTGGTGACACTGAGGGAATGGAACATTCTGGGTGGAGACAGAAGAAGGGCGGAAGCACGCAGTACCCAGCCTCTGAATTATAGCTTGAAATAGGAAGTGACCAAGACAGAGAGAGAAAATAAGACTGAGACAACACAGGCAGAGCTAGACAGATATTGCTGGAGCAAAAGCTTGCAATGTCTTTACCATACCCCGCATCCCTAACTAATAAAATGAATCTGCCAACAGTGAGTTACTTTTCATTAAAGTCCGATCAGCTGCTCTCTCTGTCCTGCAGGTGCTGGTGCTAGATTCTGATCTTCTACCATGGTGTCATCTTTATTTTTTCTCAATCAGTCTCAGCGCTCATTACCACCACTCTGGGCTCAGACAGCATGGTCTACTCTGACTCTGTAGCAAATGGTGTTGCACTTCTCAGTAACTCACTCAGGAGTGTGCAAACGCACAAACAAACACATATGCACGTCACAGCGGGGTTCCTTGAAAGGATGCCAAGAAACTGCCATGTTGCCATGCCGTGTGTAAGCCAGCTCGTCTTCTCACGGTCCAGCGGGATGGACATCAAACTGGATTCACATTGCTCAGCTGTACAAAGCTTCGCTGTGGTTAGACTGGACTAATAGAGGATCGTCTGCGGTGCAGTAGTGATGCTTCTACTCTAATCACCCCTTGTCACTCAAACAGGACACCTGACGTCTGGTTTTCATGTTGGTTAATCTACTCCTTTCCGTGCTACTCAATCACTATCGTCTCTGGTTAAAATAAAAAGGCCCGTGATGTGCTGAAGCATGAGTTTCTCTTATGACATTTTTATTTATTTGCTCAGTCACCAGCAGAGGCAACGAATACATATTGAATATTATATATTCAGTTAAATTTGTGCTATGATTTCAATTTAGGATTTTTCAACCCTTCCTGGAAAATTGGGTCGAACTCCTTCTGCTTTTAGTTTAATTTTCCTGTCAACCTGCTTGCCTAGTCATCTGATCATCGGCTATTTTCATCAAGAATTTGCCAGAACTTTTAACCGTGGCTGCATTCAGTCAGACTTTAACCTGCTGCTTCGAAGTGAAAGCTAAATTGAATTTCTTAATATGATTTAATGTGTCCAGAGCCGCAGAGATGTGTGTCCCACTTTTAAAGTTTTCTGAATTCAAACACACTTGTCTATCATCCACAACAGTTATCTCAAAATGAAGCAGAAATAAAAAGTCCTGCACATAAATTTTTAATTCAGCTCTTTCATGAAAGAAACCTCTCTGAATGTGTGAGTGAATATATGAGACACAACTGTCAGTGCAAATAGTTTCTGAGGCTTGTGGGGCTATGTTGTTGGCAGTGAACTCTGCTGCAACCGCATCAGACCACACAGAGGGCTGAGATGCTCACGAGAAGAACAATACATTGCAAAGCTGCTGCGATTAGATGCCTCTCTTATTCTTGTATATTTTCCATTTCGTTTTCCAACAAAATGATAACACTCTGAACAGCCCGTGTGGATTGAAATGATTATTTTACAACAAAATAACTACTATTTTCTGCTCTCTCTCACCTGCTTTGCTGGGCTCGCTGTCTGGGGTAGAGCCAGGGGCTCCGGGTGGAGACGGAGAGGAAGTGGGGGGTACAGTTTGAGTCTTGTCCCCTTCCTGAGGACGACTCTTAGAGGTCTCGATGCCTTTGACTCTCCTGGCATGGCGATTTCCTTTGTAATGGGCTTCTGCCTGGCTCTGTAGGAGAACAAGAGGGGGGGAAAAAACGTGTCAGTGTTCCATACAATGTACATCCAATGCCAACAGGTGAATAAAACATTGCAGGCTGGATTAGACTCACTGTGACATCCAAACACTCATGCATGCATGTCATTATGATAGCATGTTATTTAATATACTCTGGGGACTAGAGCCAGAGACAGCAGGTGGGTTTACAGTGGATAGACAGATGGATTACAAGCATTGGAACAAAAAGATGCAATGATGCAGTGATGGATACATTCAAGACCTGTCCGTCCCCCCCCACCCCACCCCCCTGTCCCTTTGTCATCATATTGTCATGTTATCAAATTAGGAATACATTATCGTGCAGTATATTCATACTATATATCTGTAAACTGCTCAGAGTTTTGACATACCTCCCCAGCAGTAGTTTAACCACTACTCCAGCATTTCCAGCTTTTATTACTACAGCCACGCTTACAGGCGTGCCAAAAGGAGTTGAACTTAGGGGCAGTCGGATGCCACACTATCTGCTAATGGGATTTAAGAGCCATAAGTCCTGCACTGTGTCTACCCTCCCAGCTACAACATACACATTATTTAAGTACACATTATCAATGGGAGGCTGGCATACATTGGTTCCTACAACATAAATACTGTGATCGTCTGCAGCTGCTCACTGAAAAGGGTCAGGCTCTCGTGCAATCCCAGACTTAATTGCTCACTTGTGGAATGTTTATGATCTAAATATACATGCAGTGAAGCTCACGTCTGTAATGTCTCATAAAAAGATAAAATGGGGATGCGGACTCTGACTCTGGAGGTTTTCAGGGCCTGGGGATCATCCTGCATTCAGCCCCCCCAAAAAATAAAAAAGATGCTAGCGTGGCTAATCTCTTGATGAAAGGCTAGCTATCAGGTATATGTGTTTGTTCAGAGAGTAAACACCAGAGGTGAGTCATTCATCAGGAGACTACTGGGACATCAGGGGAGTCTGTCCCTAGTCTGCGTCTGTTTGTGTGTCTGCACAGAGGTATTTGAGTCAGAGACAACACGGTGGATGAGATGCAGCGTTGCTATACTGAGCTGTCGCCAGCAGTCTAGCTTCACAGTATGGTGACTGTAGAAACAAAACAAAAACACACACACGCACATAGGTGGTCAGGGTGTATTCGTGTAATCCAATTTGCCATCTGTTTGCCCGTTCTATATCGTCTTTCTATCAAGTGTCCCCCAATTAAAAACACAAATAGGCTCTTTGCTTATGCACACACACACACATTATGTCAGTACCGCACTTGAATCAGATTGCTCCCTGCTAGCTCCACAAGTATGCCGGCTGAGCAGATGTTTCACGCCATGTGGTGAAATAATGTTTCTATCAAGGGGCCAATGATGAAGATGATTATTAAGTGACTGGCTTATAGATAGTTGCCAGGGCGAGACATGGCCTTGAAGAGCGGCTGACAGCTGCCTTAGGTGCTGAAAGGCTTGGAGAATTTGACTGACACTTAGGACATCACACTGACCACAGGCTCAGGAGTGGGGATAGACTGGATTGGCAAAGAAGGCAGGGGTTGATGAGTAATGTTTGTCAACCTGGTTTTGTATGTTCGCTGTACGTGTTTTCTGGATGCCATCCAGGACAAGAGCTGGTACGGTAAACCGGGGGCAGTGGCTGTAGTGATTTAGAAGATCATATGTTTCTTGTAAATCATGATGACAAACTGCGCTCTCGATATAGCTGACCCTGTGTAACTATACCCTGTCAAAAGGGGTCTTAAGGAGCTGCTTTAGCAAAGCCTGCAGATCAAGGAGCAAAAGGGAGGGGTGAGGGCCTGCTGTGAGAGAGGTGATCTCTCAGATGAAAGAAGAATGACGGGAGGTAGAAAGTTAGATGGTGGTGCATGGCGAAGCAGCTACAGAGGCTCGCGTAACCTCTCTCACCGAGCCAAGGGGATCAACTGCCAAGCAGCTGAGTATCAGTGTGAGGTCCAGAATGGAGAGAAGGGAAAGAGGATGAAGGGAAGATGGAGATGGAGAAGGAGAAACAGTGCACTGTAACAGGAGGAAGGTGATGTAAACTGGACTGGACGGAAAAAAAAAAAAAGGCAAAAATCTCAAAGAGAGGGAAAGCTGCACACAACAGACCGTGATGTCTGTGTTTCATTATGCAGGGGCTTCAAACTGAACAAGTGCTTTCCAGCATGACTATCATTCTGAGGGGAAAACTGTGATGTTACAGCATAGCTACAGCTGCAGCTCCAGATGAGACAAAGAAGAAAGAAAAAAAGGGAGAGGAAGTTAAAAGTGAGAAAATAACAGATAGACTCGGACAAAAAAACAAGCAGGAAGCCGAGAGATGGGGCAGTGGTAAAAAAAAATAAGGGGGTAGAGAGGAACAGAGTAAGGGATGCATATCAGCCTGGTCTTGCTGCAGCAGCTGTGACGTTGGTCAGTGCAGCGCGGCGGAGCCTATGATGTCACTAATGCAGCACGCCACCAAGGTTATTCTCCATAAACCACCGTTTAACACCTCACACTACCACACGATGCAGGGACAGTAGGGTGCAAACCCTCCCCCAATCCTTTCCTCCCCCCCTCTCCTTCCCCTCCAAGTCTCCTCTCTCCCACTTTCCCAAGATGCACTGGGGCAGCGCCAGACACTAATCCATGCCCTTGACGAATGCATCTTATAATAAGTAGTGGCAGGCAATTTTAGGCATTTCTACAATGTAAATAATGCAGAATGGGGGGGGGGGGGGGGGGACAGATAGTAGGAAGGGGAGAGGGTTGCTGAGAGAGACATGCGGAGAAAGAGAGAGAGGCACTGAGAGAAAGATCAAATGGGACGAATGAATGATGGTAAAATGATGCGTGAAATGAGGGGAGCACGGGGTGGGAGCAGGGAGGCAGGACTGGATCCTTTGAAGACAAATACATTGATCACGACATTACATGGTGAGCCCCAATCGCTTTCTTTGACCTAAGCCACCCAATCAACTCACAGATGGCAGATAAAGACAGAGAAATGTCAACATCAAGGGCAAAATAAGCTTCTTTTTTTTTTTTAAGACAGAAACCCAGACTGGAAAAATGAGGCTGGGAATGCAGCACAGGGTTCTATGAAGTGTATTATTTTCATCTGTGAAATATTCATCCTGACTTGACATTATGTAAAAGAGAACCGCGTGGGTGGGGAGTCATTCTATGGCAATATGGAGGACAGTTTTTCCCCAGCCGAGCTTAGTAGGACAGCACAAACTACACACAGTTTGACATTGCTGATGTACTGCAGTGTGTGCTTCTTTTTTTTTTTTTTTTTCATGTGCACACTGCAAGTGAAAGTGACAATGACAGCAGAGGGTGTATGTGTATGTCTTTTATCTGTCAGGAGCCAGGACATAAGCCAGGGCTGCTGTAGGTGTCACCTATTTTTACCTCTCACACAGGTGCACAAATAAACATGACATGAGCTTTGACCGAAACCCGTGCCTTCACATTACTTCATCTTACTTTCTCTCAGATAGTTTTAGAAAATTGTACCTGTTCATGCATTTTACAGTAACATGTTAACTGGATATTTTCTCAGTCTGTTGTATTGTTTGTGTTTATTCTTGTAACAGGGTATTTAATTGTGCCCTCTTGGCCAGATCTCTTCTGACAAAAGAGGTTTTAATCCTCAAAAAGGAAATTAACCTATTCATATCTCAAGTCACTCCGTGATTCATAGTATTAATGGCACATTGATGAGGAAGGATCTGCCCAGGCCGGTTTCTGACCAGATCAGGTTAGATATATCCATCAGTCAGAAAATGGCATATATCAGAAAGGTTCCTTTAAGTAAAGTGTAGCCTCCAAGCAGTATGTATTACCCCGCTCTACACATGCTTCATAGTCAGGAAGTTCTGCCTTGCATGAGTACATGCAGTGTTTTTGTTATATTTAAGCTAGATCTGACGGCGAAAAATACAGATTCTGCCCACATTAGAGGTTTCTTTTGTAACTTCGCGTCATGCCTTTTCCTGTTAACTGTCATCATTAAAGCAACGTTTTAACCATTAAGCTAAATATTTAAATTCTTTAGATTCTTCACATTTACTGCGTATTCCAACTTAATCCAACGGGACATGTCTTTACTAAAGAAGCCCCTATTTGATCGCTAGCTGTGGGGCTCAAGTATTTCATATTATAAACATCTCTGTCTAACCGTTTCCTGTGCCTATGAAGACATACAGCAGGGAACTCTGCAAAGAGGAGGCTCAAGATTACAGCCCTGCAGCTCCCTGACCACAAGGAAACCATGATTGTAGACCTGAAGAGTATATATAGCACCGGTCCACTCCTTAATGTTGTGTATTGTGGATGGATATACGCCCTGGCCCTGAAGTCGGCACCACTGAATAAGGAGAATCACAGCCAAATTATACACTGCACACATGACATGTGGCGCTGATGTTGTCACGTGTCTATCCTATTCTACAGCAGGAAGAAAAGACAGAGAATTGGCTGTCACCACTTCACATAAAATACTTTTTAATTTTGTTTTCGTTCATTTGTCATCAGTCATGTATGCAAGTTGCCCATGGGTATAACGTGCTATTAAACTCCCATTATGAGCTTAGATGTAAAGTACACCATATGGACAAACAGATGAAACTGCTGTTAAAAATAATTGATAGAATTATGCAAATGCGTGAAAAAAATGACTTTCCTGCAGTTAACTGCAAAGAGATTCTTCCTTTGTGAAATGTGGAATTAACATGTTCGAGAGCTTAATCAAGCTTTGTCAGCTGTGATGGGCAAGAAAAAAATCTGAAAAAATATTGGTATAAAATATAATTTCTCTCTATCTGTCTTCAGCAGCTCCTGAGACGTTGCTGGTGTGATTATTGCTTCTACTAACTCCACACTGTAACCGAGACAAATTAAATTCCAACGGGGTCACGACTGCCAAAACACAACCCAAACAAATGTACCACATCTTCTGTGTCAATACCCGCTCCTGGGAAAGACAACAGGATAGAAAGCCCTCCAACACATTCCTAAAGAAAATGAGCTGAAAGGTGTACGGACAGCAAAACACAGCATATTTAATGCCACGTGGGAAAAAGATGGATGAAATATTGTGTGTGTGTGTGTGTGTGTGTGTGTGTGTGTGTGTGTGTGTGTGTTTGCTGTTTGTTTTTCTTCCTGTACCTCTGAGTTGAATCGGATCTGGCAGACATTACAGGAGATGACTGGCCGCTTGGTTTTGATCAGTGGCACTCCAAAGGTGTGGTTGATCACGGCCTTCTGCACCGGGTCCATCTGACAGAGAAAATGACAGGGGGGAAAGAGGGAGAGAGAGAAATCTGTGAGCTATAATTCATACTCATCTACTACTACTACTAGAGTTCTGTGCTCCAGATGTCCCAGTGCTACAAGTCGACAGGCCAGTCCATCATCATGATGTACAGTAAGGAGTGAATGTACTATACCTTGGATAGGCCAGGCCGGTCTGGAGCAGAGAGGCTTTCAGACCTAAAAGTCTAAATGACGACATGAATGAGTGGATAAAGAACACAGAAAGTTTTTTACAGCCTCTGTCTAGTGTTTACTGTATGTCTGTGTTTGTGTTCAGCAAACAGTGGTCAGTGTTGACAGTGTGTTGCTACAACGGAGACACTATTGCATCCTACCCAAGATTGGGCTTCTGATACAGACCAGGTTGTAGCTTCATACTGTCCCTGTGCTAATTGTTTCAGCTGGGATGTCCATCATCTATGTGGTGTTAAGCACCTCGTATAAATTTAACTGACTCACTTTAGCAGCTCTCCACCGTGTTGGTGGCTAAGCCGTCCACTTAAACTCTGTCCCAGACACAAAAGACCCCGCCTGTATGGATATAAAAGGGCTCCATTCCAATTATTTATCTATGTTTGAAGTTGAATTTATCTAGCGATCATTGTGCACTGACCTTAGCATTAGTCTGGAGTCAGTGGCTGGTGTGGATTTCCACAACAGACAATTGTCTGGGACTATGTCCACAGCTGAAGCAGGCGAGTTTCATAAGATGATGTGGCACTGGATGGGTACGCAAAAGGAATGAAAAGAAACAAAAGTCCTGGCCTGAGGAATAAAAATGGATATGATGCTGTGTGCTTTGAATTTGTACGGCAGTGAGGGAATGTTCCGGAGAGTCCTCCAAGTCTGATGCAAGCCTGTTGGTTTGGAGAGCCCGCCAGACACTAAATTACTCAATTTGGCTCATCACCACTTTTAATTTGGCTAATCACCAAACTTTGCCTTCAGCTATCACAGTCTCATCTGATACACAAATGGCTCAAGGCTCTGGCCTGAGGAGTGACAGAGAAAGAAAAGAGCGGCTAAAGTGAATTCTTCTCATAAGTCAAACACAGACAATTTGAATTTCTGCACTGTGCTTGTTACTTGGCAACTCCAAAGAAACAGGATAAACACAGAAAGAAACAAAGAAATGGGGAGGAGGCCTGAGACATTTAGCTGGGTGACAGAACTGTGGAGAAACACACCATTTGGAGGAGTGGGTGAGTGGGAGAGAAAGATGAATTGGGACAGATAGAAAGAAAGGGGGGAGAGAAATGGGAGAGAGCCCAGAAAGAGGCCCATGCCGGACATCCTCACATCACACATTCTTATCTCACTTGGCTCTCTTTCCCATGCTCCATGTTCTATGACTCCTGCTATTTCTCCCCAGAAACAGCCTAAAGTACTGCGGCTGCTTCTGTGAATTCAAATGGATAGAAGTAGTACTCAGAGCTCTATACTGAGTGTAGACATTGGTGGATGTCCGAGCAACTGCACAAATAGCTCAGCAGTGACTATGCCTTAGGCAAGCTGAAGACGACAAAGAAACCAGCTTCTCTATCAAATCTTTCGTCCTCCAGATGTGACCCCGGCTTCCACATCACGAGAAAACAGAAGACTTGGGTGTTGAATAGTAAATGTGGGTGTCCATGCTGTGACCCTCTACCACCCCTATCAGGAAAGTTTAACAAGAGCTGAGCAGGCTTGGTGGAGTAACTGTACACATGAATCATGGGTTTCTCCCCAGCCAGTCAGTTCAGTACTCTGGGTGTGGGTCAGCTACGATCCATCCAGTTGATTCAGCTGTTAAAAACACGATCCAGCTGCCAACAAGCCTTTTTGGAAAGCAGCTCACATGGCCTCTTACTCATATTCTCTCCAAAACATGTCCTCATGAAATCAGAGCAGAGCGTTGTGATGTAACTGAAGACAAGATTTTCCAAAACTTAGTTGGTCACTTTGACTATTTCTGGGAAAATCAGCTATTTTATTTTAAACTGTCTGTGTTGCTTTAATTGGTACTATGTTTATGATTAGATCCATTTAATCTCCGAAATCTAATTGGAAAATAATGAGTGAGTTTTGGAAACTTTCACGTCTGTTTTAGTCCCAAACTGTTTGAATGTGGTGACAGCTGTGGTGGATGTAAGTAAACCACAGAGACCATTGACTTTAGCGTCACTTGGCGGTCATGTCAACAGCTCCACGGGGCCTTAAGACCCACACACTCTAATGCCTTTTGTTAACACAGAGCTTCATCTGTGGAGAAACAAGACCAAAGAGCAACCAAGCATCTCCCTGGCACTTCACATTGGCATGCATCTAAACCCACTAACATCCTCTTTTGTGGTCTTTATTTGACTTTCTTTTTCTTTCACTCCCTTATCCCCACTCTTTATTTTTCAGTCTTTCATCCTTTCTTTGGTTCTGTTCCCTCCTTCGAGTGTGTTTGATCAATTCCCCGCAACAAAATGTTTGGAAGGTTTGAATTCCAGCGATGAGGAACGCAATGCTCTGTGACTCGGTGGGACCACTCTGGCAGCCACAGTAGTGTGCACTGTGCCAGATAGAAACAGCCTTTGAAGCTCTAAGTTCAACTGTGCCTTTGAGTCGTGCCCAGATTAAAGTACGGCTGGGTGAAAAACAAAAATACAGCAAGACGCTCCAAGCTTTAAGGCACTCACCTTCTTCTCCTCTGCGTCTGTAGAAGCTTGGAGCTGCATTGGTCCTCCTTTGTGTGTGCTGCTGGCCGCAGTGTGTGTTTGGGTCTCAGCATGTGTGAGACTGAAAGAGTGTGGTGCACCTTCCTCGCTCATTCAGCCTCCTAGTTGGTTGTCAATGCTGAATACAAACTAACTCACAAAAAATAGGGCTTGTGCCTAGTGATGCATTGCCAGCAAAGAGTTCTTTGTTTTTCTTCTTTTGGCACGGTTCTCTTTGAAATTCTGTAAGAGAATAAGTAACTGTATACTGTGAGGATTTAAAAAAAAAAATCTCTGCCTTACTGTCTCTCTTTTTTTTCACTGACACATCACCTTACAAGTGCCTGTCCCTTTTGTTCAGCCTACCTCTCCTCTCCTCTCATCTGCTTTCCCTCTCTCTCTGCCTCACGCTACCCTGTAGTGCGTTTCCTTCACTCTGCTTCCAGTTTTCTCCTCCCCTTCTCTCTCTCTCTCTCTCTCGCTCTCTCTGTCTTCATGCATACCCGATCTGTCCAGATGCAGCCAGGATTGTGTGTCCCACTCTCCTCCTGCTCTACCCCCCACCCCTTCCCTCCCCTTCCCAAGTTCACACCATCTATCAAATGTCATCATCAGCCACTGGAGCTTTTTTCCCGACCCACCAACGAAACCACACATGAATACACACACCCACACAATACTCTTCTTGTGATGCCTTTCAGCCAGACATCAGTACATATACTATCTGATAAAGCCCCACGAGGAACTGGACAAAACATCCTCTAAATGGCTACTATTTTGATCGATCGGTCTCGGGTCTGAAAACTTCAGGCAACAGGTATGAGGCATCTAGTGCTGGAATGAAAGTGTTGCAAGGGAGGACCCGTGCAGTTGGAGACTTGTTTGTGAAGAGAGTGCAAAAAAAAAAAAAAAGAGAGAGATGAAAGGAGGACGGACAGCAGGTGAGATTCAACAAGTCTGCACACAGCTTTGCATGATTAGACACCTTCATCAAAAAGTCCTGACTTTGCACTCCGAGCAAGTCCACATCAGGGCAGGGAGCTCGGCATGGAGGTGTGTGTGTGTGTGTGAGCCTCCGTCTATATCAGGGCCAGCTGCTGCAGCTAAATAATTCAGCCTCGTCACTGTCTAGAAGCACATTGGGCCAGACAGGCAGGTAGAGGACAAATCACATTAGAGCACCATTAAAGCTGTATATGGCTTTAGGAGAGACCATTCTTCTACTATGGGGCTAATAACCCTCAATGTGAGTCTCATTAAGATTGTACAAACCGAGCACAGATCACTTATTAAGAGAGAACGATAGAATAACTAGCTGGCAGCCGAGTGCAGGGACATTTCTCAGCGTTATTGCTCCTATAATGCTGTGTCTTCATTGACGTATTAGGCATATCATATTCATCACAGTGTGTTGGTGCAGACATACACCATTTAAAACACTTGGAACGGTAACTTTAATGTGAAATAATTCCAGTTCAGTCTCTATTCATACAGTTATATGAAAGACACGAGACCCAAGCAGAATCACCGTCTGATTGTGTAAATATCCTGCTGTCTGAAAGCCCAACAAGCCATACAGTGATATTAACAGAGCTGCAAACACCCAACTCTCTACCCTAGGTTGTCCTGTATAAATTTGCTCAACTGCATAAACACTAAATTAAACATAAAACCATCTCTAGGAAAGCTAAGGGCTAGGACTTCGGGAAACATCAAGACAGAACCTTGCATAGCTGCAACCAAAGTTCTATTTTTTATTCATGCGTTTTTACACATGAAAAAAATGCATTCCCAAAGACCTTTCAGTTAAATATCATGCGTACTATCAGGGTGACTGTGTCAACCAATTGTTTCTCCGTTTAATGCAATGCAGTAAAAGCATTTACTGTCCGTGTGTATGTGCCAGTATGCAGTGGAGCTATAAGGTCAAAATGTCCTCCAAGCTTCTCCTATGGCCCCATCTCCTGGCCACAAGGCTGTAAAACACCACCAGGCTGCCTCGCAGTCATCAGCGGCAACAGCTATTAACATTCACAGCATCCCTCTGGACCTTCAGACGCAGTTAACGTTCTGAAGAGGAGAAGATTCAGAGGGAAGCAGCGAGACAGGATGAAGAAAGAGCAAGCAAGAGTGATTTCAAGCCTGCGCTAGCAGAGTGGAAACGGAGTGCCTGCATCATTTCAGTATCTCCATTAATCCACGTCTGCTGGGTGCACTGCAGCTTTAACGTCAGTGAAACTGCTTCCACTTATGACATGGCCCATGGAGGGCTATTAAAATGACTGTATCATTAAAAATGTGTTTAACAGCGTCTGGCCTCATGTTACTGTCCCTGCAGTGCCATATGTGGTCGAAGCACGTGCCGGATAATATCCAGTTAGTGACAGGAGATTGCTGTGTCGCCCCTTTAAAAAAACTACAGCCAAATATACCAGGCTTGACACGTGCAGAGAATAACTCTGTTTGCAGACATGGTACAAGAATAGCATTGTCCCACATACAGTACAGACAAAGTTCACTTATTTTACATATTGCTGACGAGAAATGTGTTGACATTCCCTAATGGAGTCTGGAGGAGCGGGCGGCGCATTATGCTGAGTTGGTGAAATGCTAAATGTCTCTACGGTCTAATCTAAATGATAAGATGTTAGTGGGGCCCGAGGAAACAGGAAGATCCCTCTCCGTTAAAATAAACACCACATCAAACAAACTGTGATGTTTGAAGTGCACAGCTATAAAGATGGCCTTAGAGCTGCTCTTTAATGTAGCCCTTTGAATTAAGGAATGAGACAGAGTGTGTGTACAAGAAATACAGTGTTATGAATGACCTGCTTCCACTACAGTAAGGCCTATTTAACCCATCATGCACTGATGTGGGTAAAGCACACAAACTTAGTTAGTTAAAGCAAAAGTTAAAGATGGTAACACTTTGTTTTGTATTTTGGAGAAGTAGGTCCCTCTTGTGTGTTTTCCTTATTGCCCTGAGTGAATCAGAGGACTGCAGATTGCAGCATGTGTGTGTGTGTTTGTTTGAGTCCACATCAGCTCTCACCGTATTGAAGTTGTGGAACAGGCTCATGCTGTGCGGAGGAGGGGGAGTCTCCATGGGGAACTGGAGGAAGGGTTTCATGTCCAGATGTGGCTGGATCATAGTTGGGGTCCGCAAGAACGTTGGCACCGCTGCCCCGGCCCGGTTTATGCCTCCTACAGACAGAAAAAGACAGATAGATAAATATACATTCAATACTCTTATAACAGTTGAAGATAATTACTGGCAATACATGTTTCTGGTAATAAACTTCAATGAAAATATAAAATAGGAATAGAGACTGAGAAAAAAGATTGCACGCTGTTGTTTCCTGCTATGTGCTACTGAAATCCAGAAAGCACAAAGAACCATAATTGCACTGCAAAGCAATTATTTCTCTGCAGACAGAGCAAAACTATGTGGCACCCCAGTGGAGCACGCAATCTTGAAAGTGAGGAAAAAGCAGCATTTGAGCTGTGAAGGACGCTTGAATGATTGCTGTGGACAGGCGTTCTGGTTCTCCTGACAAGTTGACAAGACCGAAGCGCCAGAGTGCAGCAGCGCTGATGCACACAAATGCTGTGATACTGAGGGTTTTGTGAAGCTTTGTAGAACTCACATCAGCGAGAGCATTTCATTATACTTAAAACATTCACATCAAATGAAGCAGGAATGCCACGCAGGAGAAAGTAATGCCACAGCGTCGGTGGGGGATTCCTCTTATCCACCTGCCTGCCAGTGTTCTCCTCTCCTCTCCTGGGAGAAATCTGCAGCTTGATGATAATGAGTTTCATCTCGGCATGTGTTGCTTTGTGTCATCCCGACTCGTGCACTGGAGTTGGATCACTTGATTGTGTCTAATTATGGAATAACTGAATCAGAGGCTCCTCTGCTCACGTCTGACACATGCTCCCTGGCTTTGACTGAATCCAACATGCTGTTTGAGTATATTTTCACAGGAGTTGAAAAACACTTGAAACCGACTGCAGGGGCATACACACATACACATATACACACACACACACACACACACCTGTGCATTATGTCAGTGTTTAACTGTCTTATAAAAGCATGTGAGGCTGTCATAGTGATACACAAGCTCCTCATTCTCGTCATTGCTCCCATCTGCCTTCTCTTCCTCTCCTCCTTATCCCCCGTCGTCTCCTCTTTAACCTCTGTCAAGGATGATAGTGATGTGGCCCACACAGCAAAACTCAGCCTCAGCAAGCTCTTAGATTAAGCCTCTTAATATCCGCAACTAGATTTCTGTGGCTTTCAAATTCCCCCGAGACTTAAAGCTCTGCTGCTCTCCTTTTTGGGATTGCTTTAAAGCTACTCTCTCGCCACGTTACTCACTGTCCCTCACCCTGCTTCCCTCTGCTGTTCGTTTCTACCTGCCTCCCCACTTCCACATGGTAATGTGTGCATTATTTGACGCCTCTGCACTTTCATCAAGCTTTATGTCAACTGAATGTGATCAGAGAAAATACTGTAGCTGCCGCATTGGAAGACTATGGTGTAAGCAGATGCACTCTCTAAAGTTTGGATTAGAGAGAGCAGGGAAAAGAGAAAGAGAGAGAGCGAGAGAGACTTTGTTAGACTGAGTGAAAGTGCTGTCTCAGCTGAAGCTCAGCTGCCTTCTGCTGCACATCTGTGGGCCTCGAGGTGGAGACAACTGCATCATTATATCTAGTTGGGCATGTAAGTTTCTTCTGCTGAACAAACCACAAATATACTCATCCACACACACACACACACACACACACACACACACACACACACACAAGTATGAATGCACAAATCCATGCTCACACACGCAACACATTCTTACAGCACAGGAAACAAGTTTGCGGTCTTGTGCCTGTTCGTGTTGCAGCTGGTGGAATGTCTTATCATGACAGGCTGACTCTGCACGTTTAAACTCTTCACTATCGTGCGAATACGGTTTTGTTACATTTCAGGATAAAAACCAAAAAAAAAGTAATGTGCGTTTATCCAAATTAGAGATTATTTTTAAGTACGCACAGTCGCAAATTTCTCAAAAGTACAAGCATCCAGTGTGTTAAGCTGAGCTCCTCCTAGATGCTGTTTGTTGTGATGAGAGAGGATGGGAGGTCCTGTGGCTGCTCTCTCTTCCACCTCTATCTCGATGACTGATGAAGGCAGCTCCTCCTCTGGGCCTGCACCAGTAACAATCTGACTAATACACTGTCTCTTGACTACATTTATCATGACACTACACAGCATGTTGATACATGGCCTGTGTTCGTGTCTGTGACTCTTTGTGTAAGCATCTGTGTGCGTGTGTGTGTGTGTTTTTAGTTGGAAGTTAGACACTGTTGGACACTGTTAGCTGAAGTTGCACAGTAGTAATGTTTGCGGCTCCCTAGTGAGTCTGCACTTGAACATGAAGACTGTTACTGGCAGTGGGTCAGCCAGCTTCTGGCAGGCAGACAAACACAGAGATTGGCTGACCTGGGAACAGAACGTGTCTCTGCAGCAGCAGGAGGAGCTGAAATCCAACAAAGTGAATGGAGCCGAGGACCAGAAAGCAGAGAGAGGAGCAGTCGTCCTTGGAGCAAAGACAGAGCTTGAGCCATTGGGGACACCATGTGTGTGTGTAGGTGTGTGTGTTTGTCGGCGTGCATAAATCAGAATGTGGTTGCTTTCTTCTCCCACTGTATAATTACCCCATTAATTTAAACCTCTCCCCTCCTTACGGGGTAAATCAAACAAATCACTGTGTGGCGCAGGAGTGTGCCTGTGTGACCTGCGCATGTTTTTGCGCGTATATATATTTGTATTGTATGTGTGGAGATAAGTCGGTGTTTGTCTGTGGTCTCACCAGGCTCTGCTGTGCACGTTGATGCATTCTTGCATTAGCGCCAGAGCAAATGAAATGATAAATCACAAGTGTTTCTGGTTTGAAAAAAAAAAAAACTGTTTTGTAACAACAGAACATGACACAATAATACCACAGCCAGTGTTCACACTACATCGCTAATATACTTAAACTATGTGTACAACTGTAACAGTACCGCTGAATGGGTTCATTGATTCATCAACGGGTAATTTAATTATTCGACAACCATTTAAATAATTGACTTTAGGGCAAAATGCCACACATTCAAAATTATTTGGAGTCATAACCATTGGCTTTTGGAAATTTATGATCCTGCATTATTTTATGGCATTTTATGATTACTGATTAACTGAGAAATCAAAACCTTTATGGGCAGAAAACAGTTAATTACTGCATGTAGAAGTAGAAGACGGATAAAACAGTGTTTTCACTCCGTGTATTACCATATTCCTTCTCTCTGCTCTCCCAGTCTGTGTGAATGTCTCTGGGAGGCAGAGTGACTGACAGGCCAGTCTGGAAGAGCTGAAAGGACTCGGACAGTGATTTGGATGTTGTTAAACTCTCTGACATGCCTGGAATCCAACCAGGCTTGCAGGGGCCATAATCAGAGCTCTTAAACAGCCTGCGGGATACCGCCACAGGGCTTGGTGCTGCAAGCCAGTGGCTTTTATGGTTCTATCTTTGCGAGGACCATTTTGAGTTATGGACCTATGGGACAGCTTTGGTAAGAACTGTGGTATAGGTTTGGATTTTGGTTAGAGTTAGGGTTTGGGTTAGTTGTAAGGGTCTGTACTGAGGGCCAGGGAATGCATGTTAAATGAAGGTCCTCCCAAGTACAGAAGTATTTATATATGTATGTGTCCAAGAAGCCCACACTGAGGCAGACAAAGACTCTCTGCAGGTGGAGGCAGAGGAGAAAGTGTTAAAGATGGAAACTGGTGCAGTATAGATAAATAGAGAGTAGGGGGGAAGAGAAGGAGGTTAAGAATTAGAGAGCAGGCAGAAGACAGATCAAAGGCGAGAGCGGATGATTCTCCTATTTGGAATAATTCGCCAGTCTGCATGGCCCTGATAAATCTGCTATTGGCCATATCCCCGCCTCCACTGGGAAAATACATATACACACAAATCAACGCTTCCCAATCCTATTTCTTTGTGACTCGTTTTAATTCCATAACTTTATGGTTGTGTGTGTGTGTGTGTGTTCTGGTTGGAACAAGTGGAGTACAAATAACAGATAGAGCCTTGTAGCATTTTTATATGTTTGCTGCCTGTGTTTTATGTTTCCTGTGTCTGTTTCCCACCTCATGCAATAATTATGATTTGATGCAGTGATGAAAACAACAAGCTCAGAAGCTATTCCAAACTGAGAGACAACCCTATAATAAATAAAACTAAATCAATAAATGAAAGGAGAGTGTTTTGTATCATAAAATATTATTTTATGTACAGTTAGTAAGCTCATGCAGGATAATGTTCACTTCAGTGTCTAGAAACTGAAGCTGATGGAGGAAGAGCCTTAAAAAAGAAAATCACCATCGGGTGTTTTCCCTCATCTATGCTGCAAGACAAAAAGCTGTTTCCAGAATCTAGGCTAAAAGAATCTTTTCATGTCTTGAGATTATCTAACAGGCTGTGTATGTTGTGTCACACTGTGTTCAGCCTTCTTTCCCATGGGCGTTGGATGCATTCAGGAGAGAACAATGGGAGCGGGTAGTTGGCACCAGGCATGCTGGACAGGCACAGATGTGCCAGGGTCCTTGGCAGCAGAGGCAGGGAGAAGGAGGTGGTAACAGTCAGGCTGCCAACTTGCCTTTCTGCCGAGCCGTGAAGCGGGCACCTGTCCTCCACATGGCGCAGAGGAGAGGGAAAGATTAGGGCTATAAACTCAGTTTATAATCAGCACTGTTGATATGTTTGATGTTGGACTACATTACAGATAGGAACGTTAATAGGATCCAATGCATCTGATAGCACGAGATCTGACAGGGATTAGCATAATGAAGTGACAGATCAGAAATATTTTTTGGCATCTCTCTGTGCAGCGTTCATACTTTACTTCATCGACCTAGTGTGTGTGGCGCATTGAGACTAACTGCTGGCTCTAAATCTTGGGAAAACCTGCCCTCGGCTTATGTATGCATTATTGAGAGAACTCTGAGTCAGTGAAATGATTTAAAGAGACCGGGGGCTGCACTGGGAGCTTCCTCAACATAACCCCCAACATAGACTCCCTCATCAAACCTCTTTTTTCCCTCTCTCTCTCTCTATCTCCCTCTCTCTCGCCCATGCATACACTACACCCAGACTCCTAGTGTAGAAACACCATTAGCAGCTCTTCAGACCCAGTCTGACAGTTCAGAGGATAGTGGCTGTCTGCACGTTGACTAACTCATGGAAAAGATATGAACTGGGGTTGCCAGACTATTTCATAACCACTGGGGATGAAAATTCTCATGACCTAAAAATGACTGGCATATTATTATTACAGTGTTTATGGTCAGGCAAAGCTGTTGGATTTTTCAGTTATGTCCCTGCTGGTCTACTGTTTCATATGGGTTGCCGTGTTTGATGGATGGCTGGCCATCTGTCTGTCTGTCTGTCTGTACCTGTTTCTCGTACCATCTCTCTCTCTCATCTCTCACTCTCATTAACCCCTTCCCTCCCCTGTGATCAGCTCAGTATGTTTTCTGTGCTGTACACAGCTGTGCCCAGGCCTACAGGAATAGCCAATTCATTTCAGCAGTGGAGGGAGCATGATAGAGCGCGGACACACAGGGTGCAAGAAGGAGAAACAGAATGAAAATTCGACCCCGTTCCATTCAGTATTCCCATCCAGTCTCAGGACCAGCAGGACAGTGTGCCCTCCTTTCACCTGACCTCAAGGGCAATCAAAAGAATCACAGGTCTGGCCAAAAGCCACACTTAAGTGCGCAAAGAATAAAATATACTCAGGTTAACAGATACACACATAACAGACAAATGCATGAACACACACCAAAGACATATGTGCACGTGAATTAATTCACTTTTTCTCTACCACACACTTCTACCTCAATGCGCCAACTTTACCACAGGATTATCTGCCTAGACCCATGAAAGACAAAATTCCTCTGACTCACATGTCTCCCTGCCTTTATAACCGTGTCCATCATTAAAGCAGCAGCTAACTCTGTTTTAAGTTTGCCTTCACACATCCACGTACGCGCACTCACATTCATTTAAAGCACAGGATCAGCCTGATGCCTCACCTGTCACCTCGAGAATCTGCAGCACACTACGCTGCGCAGGTCATTAGCTTTGAGTATTTGTCTGCCGGCTGTATCCTGCGCTGCTTACCCTCCTGGATGCTCCCTTCACAGACAGCTGTGGCAGCAACAGCACCCTTCCTTCCAGATAGCCAGTCTCAGCCTCTCCTACGGATGAATTATGGACTCACAGCCCCTGACTCACAGGTAGTGGTGCGCTTCATCTGAGGAAGCACTGAGTGCAACAAGGCACAGTGCTGGGAGAAACACGGTAAAGCTTTCCACCTTCATGCCAAGCATGCAAACCCCCCCTCCATCCCCCTCCCAAAACCTGAGCAGGTATGACAGTAAACAACCACAAGAGTGTGCTAGTGAGCCCCTCTGTAAACATCAAAGCAACCACATCAAGTTCTTATTTTAGAGCCTGCAAATGATGAGGAAATGTAAAAAAAAAAAAAAAAAAAATCCCACATGTTCAAATAAAACTTTATCTTCCCAATCTTTTCTAATCATGGTATGCTAATTTCTATCTCCCTATGAAGGTTAATACATACACACGAGATAGGTGGATGCAGATAAAGATCTGTTTGATTTGCTGCCTGGAACTGCTGGTGTTATGCCACGCTTTAAAGGGGGGATTATGCAGGGGAAAGCTGGGAAAGCAGGAACTTGTTTCATTGCCTCAAATGCGAGTTGGCCTCTCTCTGTCCATTCGTGTTGCATGTAAGGTATTTGTGTGTGTGTGTGTGTGTGTGCGTACGTCCCGTAGTGTAAAAGGGTTAAGAGAGCTCAGTTACTGTGAAATGATGCATGACTTCAGCACAGTGCTAAAGTATTAGTCAGAACATGTCTTAATCCAAAGATACGCACTGCAGTGAGAGTCATGAAAACACACACGCACTCACAAAACTTCAAATGACCCTATGCAGTGCGATGCCAGTAGTGAAATATGATGGGTTATATAAATGGCTTACAAATGAATACAGGCTTTGTTTCAGATTTCTTTTTTTTTTTTTTAGTTTGCGTCAGTAAACTGCAACATGTTTGTGTCTATGTACATTTTTCTGCATCAATGGGAGGGTGTTAAACTTTCCCCTCTAATTGTAGGTCTTTTAGATTTTTTCCCAACCTACCAATTTGGAAAACAGCAATTTAGCTAATTTCATTGTACTGTAAGGTACAAGTCAAGTACTGTGTGGCAGTATTATGCTCTGAAAAGCGAACGAGCAGCAACAACATGGTCAAACAAAGTTAAAAGAGCTTCCAATAAGCGATCAAAGCTTCCGAAACGGCAAGTCTTACCCGCATATTTTACATTTTTAGCTGAAAGGACTACCAAGTGTGAGTTTGTCTTCCCCCTCCTATCCTTCTACAAAACACACCCAAACACACACACACACACACACCAGAAACTCAATCTGTTGCCCTTTGCAATCTGATCAGACAACTTAATTCTACACAGGTCCAAGAGCAGCTTCCCTTCCAAAATATTATCACATATAAGAAATAACATCAGACACACACCAGCTCTTCAAATAAAACATACACACTACAGAAAGATAAGGCAGAGTAAACCCTCCAGCCTCTGCGAAAGGGGAGTATTGTGGATAATGACAGAGTGGATGGTGTAGTAATGACACCTTAGTGAGATAATATGACAGTGGAAGGCCCTAAAAAGCCCCCCAAAAGATCCTACCTTGATCTCTCCTAAGTAGCTGAATCAAGACTGGGAGGATTTAATTGCCAGTCTGTCTCTTTTGGTAGACACAGAGGAGTTCACTGGGGATTCCAAGAGAGACGGAAAGAAGAAAGATGCAAGCTAAGGGAGGAGGTATGATGCAAAAATAATGAGATGAAATGAGGGTGAAGACAGCCTGCCTCAGTGATACCCCTGCCTACCTTACCTGTCAACCCTCAGCGCCACAATACACAGCGTCTAGAATACACACCAGCACATGTGCTTGAGCCACATAAGCAGATGCACACCCCTTTAATCCTTCAGATAAATCTCCTGCTGGCTCCTCGTCCGGCAGCGACTGAACTTTTGGATCGTCTTGGCTTTTGTTACTTGTAGAGTTGTGGGATTGTGTGCTGGTACGACACACAAACACAGAGACGCGCCCGCACGCTGGCATGCACATACATGCACACAAATCTAGTGGGTTGATCTCTCTAGAGTAGGCTGCGACCTTCCTGGTTCATACTGTAGATGTGTTGTAACGCTGTGATCAGCTTTGCAAAGCCAAATCCTGTGACTCAGTAATTTCTTTTCTTTTTTTTTTCTTTTTTTTTGACACTCTATATCTATCTATCCATCCAAGGGCAGTAAAGGTGGTCTGGTAAAATGATACAGCTCTATTCCTTCCCACATGACTGATATCCTGTTTGTCTCTGGTTCCACCTTAAATCAATGACTCTGATAATGATGATACTTGGGGAGAGTAGCCCCATGTTGGGCTTCATGTTGCAACTTGCACCAACCCATTCAGGACAGGATTAATAAACGTAATGAAAATGTGTCTGAATTGGCCTCAGTCACATTACATTCCCAAGAGATATTTATCTCTATGTCCCACCTCTCGTGATGAAAGCATATAATTAAGTTTGAACTATAGCGTAGGCACAAAATGATTTTGCAGTGCAAGGCTCAGCTTGTGTGCAGTCTGTGTGTGTGTGTCTCTGTGTGTGTGTGTGTGTGTGTGTGTGTGTGGTGACGGGGAGTGTTTGTGCTGTTTTGAGGTCAGTAATGACAGACAAATAGCTGTCAGGGCTAATGGGAGGGGACAGCCAGGGATGATGGGAACACAGAGAGAACAGTGCAGCGCAGCTCAACGCAGTCCCACTGTGGAGACAAGGCATACAGCGCTGCAACAGTGTTCACACAGAGCGAGGGTCACAGTGAGAGCGCAAAACAAAACACATACCCCTGTGTTGTTACCCTTGTCAGGACACTGGCTTACATTCATGCCATATTTTAGGACTTACCCTCACCCACAAGATTACATATCTAACCGTAATCTATCTAATCTTGGTGTGGACCCTTAAAAAAAATATTCTAACCAATATTTTGAGTAGCACATACACCAGCTGTACAAGGCAGGAAAGTGGATGGTTGCTGTACGGTTGAGTGGTATGAGAAGTTTCTGTGGACCTTTGATGCTTTCTGTTGTGACTCACTGTAACACTGTAGCAACTGTGAATTTAAGCCGACAGTATAAGCTGCCATCCTCAGCGAAGGAGCAAGTGACGGGAGCAAAGTATTTGACGCTCCGAAGATGTCTTCATGACAGCTGAGACAGCACTGAAGGGCTACGCACAGACAAATGAACAGCGGAAAAATACTGTTCATCACGTGTATAATGTTACATGTAAGTGTGTTTTGGTCTACTGTAAGTATCCTAATTACGTTAAGCCTAGCAACTTGTTTCAATGACCACACCTTAATAGAGATTAAACTGACTCACTGTATCATCCAGCGACTACAGCGAATAGACAAACAGCTTCACCGCGGATTCCATATTCCTCCCCTTTATCTCCCTTGTCCTCTTTTAAATTCCCTGCTGTCTCTGTCTTTCGTTCTCAGGTTTCTATCTTTTTATGTATTTTCCTTTTGTGATGAATGCTCCTCCCTTGGCCGGGGGCCAGTCAGGTTTGTAAGATGATCACAGAGTTGTCCAGTGGAGATGTGTCTGAATGTCGCCTGCTGTAGGCAATGTCTGAGTCAGTGATGGATGGACTGTTGGAATGCTGTGGAGGTGGAACCGGAGCATCGCTTTGTTGTGTCTATTGAAAGACAGCGATCCACTGCAGAGGAGAGAGATTAGACTTATGGCAGTGGTGGAAAGGGGAGGGAAAATGCTATCTGTATATCAGTGCACTGCAACAGGAACAGAGGGATAAAAAGATGGAGAGAGAGAAAGCTCAAAAAAGAAGGAGAGAGGAAAAGAAAGAGGACAAGGTGACATTCTGAGTCTGAGAAGCCGGCACACCGGAACATGTACCCACTCTGCCTCTCCCCCTCTCTCCACCTGTCCTCTGTTGTCCGTTGTTTTCCTCCCTGCAGCCTGTTCAAATCTGCTCCCACTTGTTCCCTGCCACCCAGCCCCCACCTAAACCCACATTTCTTTCTCATCTCCTCCCCTTCTTCCCTTGTTCGTGATGGTGGTCACACACCCAGGTGGAACAATAGTCAGTGACTTTATTCCCATGCACCTCCCAGAAACCAGTGCCCTCGGGTAAGGAATTCTATCACTTAGCCACAAACAGGTGGATCAACCCAAATACACTTCGGAGGACAGCAACAAAGGCACCAGATTCTCTCTGAGATTAGACCCCCAGCTCTAAGGAAAAAGAAAAGGTGGAGGCATGATGGGGCTGGTGAAAGGGAGATGTGGGGGTGTAAAAATATATATATATATGCCTGTGCAAGAGCCATAATGTACCCCTGCCCAGTGTTTGCCAGTCCATTTCATTGACTTCCACTCCCAAAGGAGGGTAGAGGGCAATATGCTATCAGACTAATAGAGTGGGGGAGGAGACTTTATGTGGTCGACGGCCACTGCTTTCATTTCAGCCCTGCAGTGTATTGTCTATGAATATGGAGTAGCCCAACAAACGAGCATGTCCTTTAACACCGTGCTCTCTGTTCATCTCTGGGCAATCCAGCCACAGCCCAATCTCTTTAAGTGCTGGGGGGTGGGGGGGGGGTCTCGTCTGTAATGTCACTTGTCATTGGTGTGACCACAAATGACACTTTTGTTTAAATCAGCATCCATCACCTCCCCCCTATTAAGAATTGCAGGCAGCTGGGGAGGTGTGCACGCTCTGAGAACCAGGCCAAGCCAGCGAAAATCTTTAAAGGTTAAAAAAAAAAAAACAGCATCTGAAATTTTAAACGCCGGGCTGAAATTGTTCGCCAACATATTGTAATTGAGACTTTGTAAGTAAAACCCACACAAAAGCCCCCCCATGGATGCTAATTCCCTTGGCATAGCTCATTATATGAAAAAGGGAAACCTCCTTGAACCAGACCTGAGCTCATTTGTCAAACTAGAGAGCAATGTTTTCCCTCTCTTGTCTCATACCTAGAAGCTAAGTCGAGAGCAAGCTTTATGCTTTTTCATGCCACCTCCCACACCTTCAAGTTCAACTGAGGCGTATTCAGCATATTTTTACATGATAGCAGGTGATGCATTATTCAGTGAGCTCTGGTTGATCTCGGCTGTAATAAATCTCTGGTCTATAGACATGTGGACATAAACCTGCACGCAAACTTGCATTTTGCAGTGTTGATGCATGATGAATAAAGAGGAAGTGAGCATGTATGAATCATCCCCCCGTGGAGAGATCGTAAACAAAGAGGAGTATGGATGAAAGGAGTGCTGCGCTTTTGAAAAGCTATCTGAAGCAGCATGGTAATGAAAGTAATGAGGATATCATACGCTGAATGTGGTGCAGTACGCTTGTTAATTGTGACATCTGAATTACATCAGAGGTATCAACCCTATGAAGCAAAACACTACTGAAACAAATGTTCTGTCTTAAGGCTGGACATCACCTCAGTTCACACATTTAAGAGAGCACGTGGTCACATCAAAACCTACAACAAGTGTAACAGGAACACCTGGTGATGGGCAACACCGGTCCTCACACTGAAGGGTCATGGGTTCACATATCTTCAAAGAGACTTAAAGAGCGAGTACTACTCCTGTGAAAACAGTCTTCTGGTGGGAGTATTTTTGGGGTTTTAATCATCATTAGAGACTGGACCATAGACTCTGAAATACCTTGGTGTATAGAAGACTGGTAGGGTCAGATGAAAAGATGAATGTGATGCATTATGGGAAAAATATGTTGTTGGATTCATACTATCAATAAAACTTCAAGATGCTGAACTTAAAGCAGTAGTTTGGCATTTTAGAAAATGTACTTAGTCACCTTCTGGTGGAGAGATAGATGAAAAGGTCGATACCGCTCACGTATCTGTCTGTTGACTATAAGACTCCAGTCAGTGGCTGTTTAGCTTAGCTTAGCACAGAGACCGGAAACCGGAAACAGCTAGCCTGGCTCTGTGAAATGGCAACAGGATCCACCTACCATCTATCTAGAGCTCATTAACAAGCACTTTATATTTTGTTTGTTTAATTTGCACAGTGTAAAAATTTACATTGTCAGCTTTCAAAAACAAAACTGAATGTGTTAGTGAGTTTTAGAGGTGCTGTTATCACTGAACACATCCTGGCTAGCTGTTTTCCTCTCGTTATAATCTTTGTGCTATGTTAAGCTGACCAGCTGTTCTATATACCTTTATATTAAAAGGACAGATATGTTATCACTTCTCATCTAACACCCCAGGAGAAATCGAATAATCCTTTTTTCCCCAAATGTCAAACCATTATTTTAACCTTGAGCAGCTGGCTACCTCTGGGTCATAAGCCCTGTGATTAAGTATTACAGACTTACAGCAAATATAGTATTTATAGTAAGTGTGTCCCAGTGGGTGAATAAATAACAGTTCCTACTATTAAATCCTAAAATTCTTATGCAGGAGTGTTCTAACTGGTGCAAAACAAATTAACTGATTGTGTTTGTGTGCATTTACAGAGGAGGGTTGGGGCAAGAGAGCGACAGAGATTGAAAAAGGTAAAAAAAAAGAACAGAGTGCTGACTTGGCATAATCTCTTTTTGATTGTCGGATGATTCAGGGAGTCTCCTCCTCACACCCATCACACCACCAGCACCTCTATCTGGCATCGCATTGGAGGAAAAAGGGAGGACGGGTAGAAGAGAGGGACAACAGACCAGGCGTGTTTCCTGAGAGAGCAGAGAGGAAGAGGGAGCTCAACGCGGTGGCTTAGGTGCTGCTTGCCTTACCAGCCCAGGCCTCATTGTTATTATGATTTATTTTTTAATGAGCAGCACTGCCCTCCCCTCTGCCATACAAAGGCCTGATTGAATCTGGCGTTCCATTAGCATGTTAAAGAGGCCCAGCTTCATCTGTGAGCCGCTGACTGACAGTGGATATCATCTCTGTAATTGCTCTGTATACTGGAGCCAGAGAGAGGGAGAGAGAGAGAGAGGGAGAAACTGTAGAGGAAGAGGAGAGTTGAGGAAAGATAGAGAGGGAGGGATTAGGATTTAAAAAGGGGGGATGCCAGAAAGAGGGGGAGAACTGATGAGAGGAGCTGGTGAATCGAGCTACATCTCTGTATATCTCAATTTGGTATGGTAGGGACCCCATGCAGAGAGCTGGGAATAGTCTGTTTGAATAAGTTTTTTTAAAGCTACACACACGATCCTTGACACTCATCAAAGCAGAAACAGTGGCAGTGTTTCATAACCCTGCATGTACGGAGCTGTTATACAAGGAAATTATGTCACACGGGTTATTTTGTTTATTAAGGTTGAAGCCTAAGCAAAACACACATGAGTTTCTGTTGACATTTTTTTTTAAGAGGAGCTTGTCACGTACTGTAAGGACATGACACCGTACCTGACACCTTTATGTGACGGTGTGTGTTCGCTCTTCTTCTTGTCAGCTCTGCAACACATCTCACCCCATGTCCTCTCTCACCCTGTCTCTGTACACAGAATGTTTTTCCTCCTGCCTTCGTACTCACTCTATTCTCTCCAACTCTTTCACATCTACTTCCTCATCCTCTGCATTACTGAGCACCTCCTCCTCCTCCTCCTCCTCCTCCTCCTCCTCCTCTCACTCTGTCGCCCTTGCTCTTCCTCTGTTCCCTTCCTCGCTCTCCCTCTTCCTCTCTCTCTCTGCAGTAAATGGTAATTGAACAAACAGTGTGTTGGAGGAGAGCTGCAGAAAAGATGGTTATCCTAACTCCACATGCCATGCATCCAAAATTAGCCCCCCACCTCCCCCTCTCCCTCGCTCAGCTCTCCTCTGCTCTGGTGTGACAGTGTGACACGCATGCAGTCCCAAAGCATCGTCAGCCTTGTGTGTTAATATTGGAAGACAGCCCAATGGTACCTTGTGTGTGTGTGTGTGTGTGTGTGTGTGCAGCACCAGTGAATGAAAGATGTCAGATACGTATAAGTACTCATATGCACAACATTGTAAAAGTAATTTTGTGATAACTCGCCGTGCTGCATCATTTGTCCTGATATAGCTGCTATATGAAGTTGTTTATATATTTTGATGCCTCATCAGGATTAATGATTGAATGAAGCGTAGTATCATACAGCAGAATAAAATATGTTGGCAGGCGTCATTGGGCTTCCACATCAAAAACAACAATGCACAAAGCACGTTTCAAATACTATGCCTGCACATATTTACTAATGACATAATTAATGTGCTAGGTTAATGCTTTCAGGTCTGACTGACACACAAAGCAGCTTAATCCATCAAATCCAGGCTGTTATCAGAGATTTATTTGAAACAGAACGTGGTTTGTGTAAACGGATGCAGCTTCACCATCGACCTTTCTCACACATTTTCTGCTATATTTTAGTCTGTTTGTTTGTTTTTTTGCCAAGTTCTGCTTTGAGTATGTAGAATTATGTAATTTTGGGTTTTCCGACACACTTACAGAGAAACTAAAACTTACTATAACTTGCCCTTCTCTCTTCTTTGGAGTTAAAAATGTCCGTTTGCTTTCAGAGCCAGAGTGCCATCAGACATGCGTCGTAAAAGTAAATATGGATTTTAAATATGGACGTTTAATTTAAGTGCAGAGTGCTGATCTAGTTTCGCATGTAATAATCCCAGGAATCGTACAGTAGACTGGAAAAAAAAGGTCACAAATCAGGAAATATAAGTGCAGCGTCATTGAGCCATTATTTAGTCAGATATATTCATTGCTTTAAAATGACAAACCCCTCATACACTCGTACACTTCATCATGATACAGTAAAAACAGGGATATACAGACAATTCACATCTACTGTCACTCACATCTAATTTTGACTTTTAGAGTTTTTTATCCTGCGTCATTATTCAGTTTTATGCATCACACGTTTGCTTTATATGCTGTAAATAAGTTATTTTTTTTAGCCTACATGTTTTTTAGCCTACATGTCCATGACTCATGAATCTGTGTTTTGTTTGTGTGCTTATTTTCGTCATTCTTGTCATATGATTTTGAAACTGAGAGTAACGCAAGAGCATCTTTTATTAAAAACGACCATTGCGCTTGTCACATCAGGTGTGAAAGTCAGGTAGCCACACATTATTTCATGGGCACGCTGCCATTTCACATTAGGCACTAGTTTAAATCAGGTCCATTAAATTCATGCAGATATCTCCGCGATAACCATCAGGCATCTCTCCTTTCTCTTTTTTCCCCACATTCATATTTGCACCTACTATAACCATAATCTATTATGATAACATTTTAAAATACACTATCTCTGCGGCACACACACACACCATCGTCCTCCTGTCTACCCTGCAGGCACTCCCTCCTCCACTAACACACCATGAAATCTGTAACACTCACAACACATTTGCATGACATTACCGCTGAAGTGCTATAACATGTTGGTGCCTGAATAACAACTGCAGAGAGTTATTGTTTGCATGTGTGTGTCTATGTGTGATAACGAAGCACAGCAGCTTACACAAATTTACATTACGCTGGGTGTCAAAAACATTATTTTACCAGTGACCTGTAAAATGGAGAATATTGTGTGCGCGTGTGTGTGTCTGTGTGTTTGTATGAATGTGAATTCTCCATTTGAGTTGAGACCGTTTGTCTGATTGTAACGATCTCCTGTGGTCTCCTGTGTGTTACTCTGGGATTAGCATGGTAATCATGGAGCATGTTGACACACACTGTTAGGCAGATTGATGTGTTTGTTTGAGTGGTGCGGTGCTACACAGCTTTACACACTGACTGACTGCATTAGCCACTACTAATCTGAGACTTAATGGCTTTCCCCAACAATGTTGTTCTCGTGCACAATGTTTTATTCAAATGCTTGCTGGGTCCGTTGGTAAAGTGTTGAGATCTATCACTGTTACTTCCCCTTACACAAACGCTCTGTCCAAATCAATGTAGCCACGTCTGAAGAGGTAGTTTATCACCGGCAATTATCCTCCAAGTAATACCCCTTTCCTGTCTGTCTCAGACCAAGCAAATGGGACATGTCAGAACTTCATATTCAATGAATATTGATGCAGCCCCTCAGGCCAAACCTGACATATGTATACATGTCTGCGTATGTTTGTGAATGTTTCCAAAGAAGAGGACAGACTAGTAGACTGGTTTGTATCTGCAACAATATAAACAGCTACAGGAAACAAGCAGAGCGCTGTCATCATTTGCATTTCACTCCCCCGGCTTTTGGCCGGTTGCTGCTATTTTAAAAATACCGTGCTAAAATGTCGTGCACATATCAAAGCCTACAATTATAGCTCTCGGAGGGATTCTAGATTTGACCACAGCTTTATACAGCTATGCATTCAGAGTTAAAGATATGCTCATGCTTGGATAAAAATATATATCTTTGTCCTTACATGTCGTATTTTGGGCATGTGTGGCATGGGTAGCCAAATAACTAAAGGCACTGTGGCAGCAACTTTAAGCATCACCGCTCAATAGCAGTGATGCAGTATGCATATGCATTTTGTACATGTCACATGTTCTTGTGTACATGTGAGGCCACTGACACTGTGGTGGGAAGCCTCGGTGATGCAGACGGTGCGGGTCGGTGTGCTAGCTTGTTGCTCCGCTGCTGTTAAAAGGATAGACAGATGTGACGCTACATTGGTGACGACAAGAAACCATTATGTAGCCTTTCCTGTTTCTGCCCTGCGTGCTGCACACATCCCACGCCCACCCCCCCCCCCCCCTTTACTCTCATCTCCCTCCGTCCTCCTATCAGAGTCTCAGACTGCGGCAGGGCAAGGCAGTGAGACGGAAAATACAGTGATTGTTTCTGACGAAAATGGAGAGCCTTGGTGAGAGGGAGACACTAAAAGAGAGCAGGAGGAAGGCAGAGAGAGTCAAAGGATGACAGAGAGACTGGAGGAAAAGGGAGAGAGAGAGAGAGAGAGAGAGAGAGAGAGAGAGAGAGAGATAGCATTAAGGTGGACCATTTTTAAGGTCACCGTGTGGCTACCCAGACTCAGGGCGGACTTGTAAAGAGTAACAGCTTCACTGAGAACTCCTGATTTTGTGTATATCTGTGAGTGAGTGGGTAAAGGAAAGGAAAGGAGGGACAGAGAAAACGAGAGAGAGGCGGAGTGTGATTAGAGAGAGAGAGAGAGAGGGAGAGAGAGAGAGAGAGAGAGAGCTGTGCTGTACCACAAAGACTCTCACCTTGTTCTGCACCATGCACACACAGCACCCCAGCTGTCATCCAGCTTTGCTCTCTTTCTCCATCAGGGCCGGTGGGGACATGCATCATTCATGAGAAG
Source organism: Protonibea diacanthus (assembly GCA_028641955.1). Lineage (NCBI taxonomy): Eukaryota > Metazoa > Chordata > Actinopteri > Sciaenidae > Protonibea > Protonibea diacanthus. The sequence goes on from CM053984.1 coordinate 13,522,338, forward strand.
GGACTTATTTGGCTGCGTCATCTCCTCACATAACTGTCAATAACTTTTTTCTGGCTCTGGCTTCAACCTTTACTCAGGCAGCGGGGTGCATTGGATGCACAGAAAATGTTAAATGATAAATAGTTTTTTTCCTTCTCCAAGACACAGAGCAACCTGCACGAAGCTGCTTTTACATTTGAGTGGCTGGTGACAAATTTCTTCACTAGCTGAGACTAGATTGAGCTATACTCCGTTGGGAGTCATAGCACTAACAAAACAATTGATATGGAGGACTTTTCAAAGGGAAGAGCACATGTAAAAGCCTAGCTTTTTATGTGCGCTCCGCTATTAGCCGCCTTAAATGGATGCAGATTGTGTGGGTTTTTCCTTTTCTTTTTGAAATTAAAACATAGCCTCTCGCAAAAGAGCGCTTTCATATTCATCATAGCTGTTGCATGAAAGAGGGAAAGAGAGAGCAACCACATGTAGAGAGTGTAATATGAAAGGGTAATTATCTAAGAACCGCCGTGTCCTGCCCCCAGCACCCTTTTTGCCCAGCCTGTCCTCTTCCCTGAGTGCCTGTGTCACAGCTTGCTGTGAGGCTGCCTGCTGTGAAGGTCACCCTCCCTGCAGCTATGGATTACACAGGCGCGCACAGTCAGGCAGAATACGATATTGCCCTTGAGGGGAGGTCTGAGGCTCGGGCTGGCAGAGACAAGGCCTCTGGAACTTCTGGACCCCACCGGGACAAGCCGGTATGATAACGTAGCTACCTCTAGTCAAGGGCTGAAATGTAGACGGGTTATCTTACTGTCTGTCTGTCTGTCTGTCTGTCTGTCTGTCTGTCTGTCTGTCTGTCTATCTATCTAGCTATCTAGCTATCTAGCTATGTAACCATCCATCCTTCTAGTAAAAATCAGACATCAGTGTACTCCAAGTGTCCATGGCTGCAGTATGCTCACAGCCGAAGTGTGTGAAAAAGAAACCGTCAGGTATCAGAACAGCATTGATGAGCTATCAACAGCCCTAGATGAGTCACAACACTCCCAGAAGGCACAAGAGGGAATCGAATCCTGTAGTCTTCACCAGGTGATATCAAAGAGCCTTCAAAAGAGCATTCATCACTCTGTTTTCTAGCCTGAATTCAAAGGGAAGGGATGGCACCTTTTATCCTGCAAAAATGGTGCAATGAGGGTCAGTTTTCCTTTGAGTGGGACAGCAGCCATTTGACAATGGCTCTCTCTGGAGTCATGCCACTGTTTAGAGGTCAGGCGAGACAAAAGATATACGCACATGCACATACACACAGGTACACTTGGCAGATCGCGTTGTCCTCTGCTGGCTCGGCTCTCCCCACTGTGACCTTAATTTGTTCTGTCTTGAGTATGAGTGCCCACTGGGCAGCTGATGCACCTCAAGGGTACTAACTGACAGGATGTGTGAGCATTATGTATAGGTGGGTTTGAGCATACGTGGGAGAAAAACAAAGACGGAGTGAGATAGAGAGAGGAGGGTAAGGACTGGGACAAAAAATTCAGTACAAAAGAAAGAGCGTATGTATAGGTGTGTGCATGTGTGATTCTCAGGTGAACTGCAGCCATGTTTGCAGGTTTAAGCAGAGGAGACAGGAAGGGGAGACGCCGAGGCTGAATGCACTGGACGCTGTGGCCACCAATAAAAGAAAAAGAACACAAGCTGTCTCCCTGCCGGCTAATCCTCTAATGAAGATTTGTGGCGGTGGCTAGCTGGTGATTATGGGCCAGCACTGAGACAAAAACCATCTTTGGTGCTACTGTAAATACAATCTTTCACATTTACACAAGCCATCACAGGCTCAAATGAGAAAATTTAAGAGGGAGGCAGAAAGACTGCTTTTACAATGTATATGAGCTGGCTACTGCTGTGCTCTGACACACTGTCAAACCCCTGATGCTAAATTAATAAGCATTACAAGCCCAAACATTAAACAACATTATTCAGATGTGAAGAATTGAATGTGAAGTCGCTTATGTTTATAATGTTGTTCCTGTCTCATCGGGCCAATTGCACTGATCCTAACTATGCTAATTTTATGGAAATGCTTGTTTCCATCCTTCCTCTCTGCCTCCCATTTGTTACATTTCATCAGTGCTCTTTTGAACCACGATAACAGCCACTGTTTGAGTTTCAGCGTTAGCTGAGAGCTGTGTCGAACATATTAGCAGGAGAGCTCATCCATCCGTGCATCCTATAATAGAGACTGCTACTGCATTAGGGGAAACAGGCAATGTGGGGATTCAGTCCAGTCTCTGCACTTACTGCAAAGGCTACTGCACTTGGATCTTCACACGCCAAAATCTGTCCACTGAATGTGCTCAAGAAACACGGCCTGTGACAAACGCAGACAACAAGATAAACAAAGTGAGTGACACACAGTAAATGAGTGACCTCAGATACCAATTTACCCGTGTGTCCCTTATAGCCTTCTAATCCACACCTCTGGCACCTCACCTCACTCTTGATCCTCCCCCTCTCCTCCCCCGCTCCCTCCAGGCAGGGGCAGGGAGCAGTGGTGCAGGTCCTGGCATGGCTCCTTCTCCTCCTCCTCCTCCTCTCTCTCTCTCCCTCTCTCTCTCTCCCTCTCTCTCTCTCTCTATCTGAGGGGTAGGGCTGCTTGTTAGGGGAAGAACTTGTGTGGAGACAGGTGTGCATACCAGACGCCAGCACTAAGCCCTGCACTACGCAGATCCCATAACTACCTGCTAGCGAGGCTTCCCCGACTGTCATCCAACGTTGAACTAAACCCTTTCCAAAGAACCCTTCTGCTAGCTGTGGCTACGGTCGATGTCAGTGGGCAAGGAGCCACAGAGGGCAGGTCTAAGCTTGACCCATTGCCACATTTTTATCATCAAGCCTCTCTGCATCCCATCAGCCATTATACACACCATTAAAACACATTTGAACAGACTTACTTGGCAAGGGAAAGGCGTTAGGGGTGGAGATTTAGGCTATTTTGAGCTGTTCATGTAACATTAAGGATTAAATTCTAGCCCAAGGCTTCTTGGAAGCTAAAGCTAGTACTATTCATTCAGTGCATTTGCTTGGCTAAGCCAGTGCTAGTAAAGTGAGAGCCATTTGGACGAATGAGGTCAGAGTGAGGCGATGTCCTTGTGGCAACAAGTAAAGTTCATGTAGGACTGTAGGATGACATTCCCAGCAGTGTGTCAGATATGCTGCTCACATTTCCTCTTTGCATGAGTCAGATGATACATTAAGATACAGCTCAATGCATGCTGTTGGAAGGCAGCATCTATTTCTCCCTGTAGGCCAGCTTTAACTAAAAAATGATCACACCACCCCAAATCTAGTCTTGCTCATCTCACCGTTCACTCATATCCGCTCTGTCTTTATCCCTCCAATGCTCTCTTTAAGTCTCTCTCCTCCTACACTATTCGCTCAATCCCACTCTCCCATTCTGTGGTTGCTTCATCAACTTCCTCCTCCTCCTCCTCCTCCTCCCATTTAGCTTCCTTCTCTCTAGCCATGCCCTTATGAATTGACCTTGCTGCATCTCAAGGAGAATTGATTTCTCTTTTGGTCTTTGTGTGAAACCGTATCTCAACAGCACTCAGAGGAATTCCCCCCCCCCCAAGAACTGGATGGAGCTAATTCTCTTTCATGAGGACACTTTTCACTCCATTCTATCTGTCTCTCTCTCTCTTTCTCTCCCTCTCTCTCTCTCTCTCCCCCCCTCCTCTTCTCTTCAGAGCACACAGAAATAGAGCAGGCATGATTAATGCAACATCTATCGCCGCCAAACGTTAGCTTTGCTCAACCTTTTTATGCTTGGCTGCTGTTTGGGAAATTGTTATTCATGCGCCTTCTAACACTGTTACTGAATTATCACAATGGTAGATCAATAAAAGAGTTTGACTCCTTACGTTTGATGAACGGGTTCGTTTAAAAGAAAACACATGGGCTGGATTAGGCGTTGATCTAACATGCACCTCTTCTGTTTTCATAAATCTTAGATGTAGCTTTGCATAACAGCTCGCTATTTCAAGCACTGCGGCGGCAGATTGTTGCATTTGATTAAAAAAAAATCACATTATGAAACTTTTAAAAGTAGTTAAGTGTGGATCTTTTGAAGCTAGTTATGTTTTTTTTTTCATATTTTCTTCACACATATAGAATACTAAACCTGTTTATGTCAGTATACATTGTTGGTCTCTGGTCTATGCATCATAAAGAGAGTAAGTAAATAAATTCAACCTTGACTCTTAAATGTGAGAATAAAGAAAAAGAAAGTTGCACACACAACACAACTATTTAATGAAAAACACTCATCAGGGAGAATGTTTGACACAAGTTAATCCAGTATCTGTCTTGGTAAAAGTGTGCACCTGTGCCATGTCAAGCAGGTACACCTGGGAAATATAGTTAATCTTATTTGTAGTTCCCAAGCGCCCAATACATAGCAAGTCCTAAATAACATGTCCCAGTACATGAACATTAATCAACTCTATCAAGATATCGCTTAAATATAGCAGATTGAAAGTGTAGAATATTTTGTAACTACTGGAGAAAAGTAGATGGCAACAAATGTTCAACACGACAAAGGCAACAGTTCCTCTTTGCAAACACTAGAAAGCCGCAATGTGAAGAATCATCTGTGCCTCTTTCCACTTTATGATCAGAGTGACTGTTGAAGCACACAGAACATTTTCCAGGCTTCAACTCCCAGGTGTCTTGTAGCCCCAGGATTCCCAGTAAGTAGTCAGCCAGACTGCCTTGGTGAATGCACTAATGTGACACCATAATCACGCACAGGTGCATTTTTGTGCTTCACAGAGCAGCAGCGCCGGGTTGCAAGTGGGTGCAGGTGCCAGCACTGGTGTGTGTCGCTTTAAACTGTACGTTTTATTCAAGTGTATGCAAGCGGTGGAAAGCTGCATCATGTTTACATTCAGTGTTTGTTTTGAGTTAAAAAAAAAAAAAAAAAGACCTCATCAACCCAATTCACAAAGTGTAACCATGCATGCTCTTACGCTGCTCTGGCCTTTACTTTTGGTGAATGGTCTTTGACAGAAGGCACTGCAGTGAGGCCAATGAAGCAGTAGGGAGTCAGAAGAACAGACACCTCCACCTCCCTCTGCTCTGCAGTGCTACACACACTGATGGGTCACACACACAGATGCACTCACAGACACAATGGGTTGCCTTCCCACCAGTCCAATAACAGGCCTATTCATTAGAGTCTCTTACAGACAGTATTGACAACCTGCTGACACACAGTCACTCCAGCATAAACAAATGGAGCAACAGAGAAGAGGAAAGGAGGGAGGGGAAGAAGGGAAGAAACCTGTAGTGACTTTTTGACTGAGGAGTACTCTCCGCAAACCAGGAAAGAGCCAGACTTCGAGGAAGACGAGAGAAGAGAAGGAGCGCCGCCACTTCTGCCCGTCCACGTACATAGACCCACATCATCTCTCACACACAACGCAGTCTCCCTTCAGATGAGTGTCACATTAATCTTGCATCCTAGGTCACTACTGAGATATGTGGCCTACTCTCATTACAATTATGGGTATAATGCTTGTCAATGAGTGAGTTATGGAAAGGTGAAATGGGTCAAGTGCAGTGGACTGTCTCATCACACACAGCACTATGCCACAGCCATCCCCCCACTCGCCACAAAAAATATTCCCACCCAAAAGGAAATGGGATATTCTGCAAAACAACATGGTGAAATCTGAAGCCAGAGGCCCACCTGCTAGAAAAATATAAAGAGTGCATAATGAGTTCTGGCTAAAATGTTTGCAGAGTGATTCAGTGAGATTTTAGTATGTGCAGGTGCTAATCACTTATGAACGTTTATATCTCGATTGCCAAAGCATTAATAAGAATCCATGCATAATTTGTTTCACTGCAGAAATCTCAAGTTTCAACTGCACTAAAGCGTTCCATATATATCTTGGATATGCAAAGAAGCCTAAAGGGACAAACTGTGCCATGCATACCAAATATCTGGCTCATTAAGGAGTTATAATTACTGTGTCACTTTGACATAAACAAAGAGAGCAGAGCAGTCATGGAGAAAATGGGGGGGGGGGGAAACTGCTGATCTGCTCAAAGACATATTTTCTCTTTGAGTTGACCTCTGGCAGCAGGTGAGTGCGTGCATGCTGCTAACAGAAAGGGAGGAGGGGCTGAATGGAATGAGCAATAGCTATGCAGACAGGTCAACAGAGAGAGAGATGGGCTTTCTGAAGACAGATGAGGGTGGAGTGGGCACACAAACACAAAGACAAAGAGACAGATAGACTTCATGGCCCTGAGCTCACAAGGGTCAGCTCTGATTCAAACAGTCAAGACAGATGAGACATAAAACAACATCCAAACATTAACTGATTGCGACTGTGGCTCCCCCCCAAAAAAAAAACTTTGCTAAGCTAACAATGTTCTGGGAATGCTTGTCACACAGTCTTCATGCGGCATTTAGGGTGACAGTGAGACGATGTGATCTTATATGAAGCATATTCCATACCAGGAGCTCCCTCCAGGCATCAGCAAACTGAAAGCATAGGAGGGTTTTTTTTTTTTAGACAACATGGCGGCCGATCACAATGACACCACAGTCAATTGAGAGGCTCTACGTCAACAGTAGCCCGGTGATCATGTTCTCTATTAGCTTGCCTTTGTTCTCTTACTGATTCGCTCTGTTGTCTGCCAAGATAATACAAACGCACTTTAATACGCAAACACACACACAGCATCAGCAGCAGCCCCATACCCCTAACTTGGTGCAGAGCCCATGTCAGGCAGAGAGCTAAGCTGGCTTTGTATAGAGCATACTGTGCAGCACAACCGCACATCCATTGCCATTATCAGCATCAGGGCTGTCATCGCTATCACAGCAGCCAGAGACCTCTGCCAGGGCCCCGGATTGCCTATGACGATAGAAATCATGGGCTGGTGAATACAACGTCAAGGACAGAGCAGCACTGGAAAAGGTTGTTTGCTCAAGGTCATACAAAAGCAAAGCACAAAAATAGACTCATACAGACACAGCTTGTGATGCATGTAGTTAACAAAGGCGTGCACATGCGATACACATATCACACAGACGTTTTTTGTTTTTTTTTTTTAAATCAGATTTTCTTTTAAAAGATATATATTGTCGTTTGTCGGAAATACGTTATCACAACCTCGCAGTTTTATATCAGTGAGCTGAATCAGAAAATTTGCTGATAGGAGGTCCAGATCAGCCAGCATCACAATTGTAAAGGTCATTACAATGACATTACCCTTTTCACGGGAGGAAAGCCAGAAATGTCAAATTGCTCAGCAACCACATCATCACGCAAATGGAGCAGGATGTTAGGCACTGGAAAATCTCAATGTTCAGACAGAAATAATGGAAGATACCTATCTGACTGACAACTTAATCTGGAGAAGTCGAGGTCAGCTGTTTTGGCAGGTGTGATAGGGAAATAGTTTACATACCATTAGCACGTGAAATGAAAAATAAGCTGCAGTACACCATCACTGTTTAAACACATTCAATTCTGCAGTGAACAAATACTGACAGGATTCAGTCTTTCCTGCAAAGGCAAAATTCATGGTACTGCACAACAACATTCCGCATTTTATTACTCCTACCACAACCGCCAGTGCTAAACAGTTAAAATAGACGCACTGTAATAACTACCCTAAGCTCAAACCATTGCTCTGGTGAGCGAGTTTACATGCTGTTTGTTATAGTGAAACAGCTGTGGTGGAGGGTTAATGCTGCTCTTGACACATCCTGACCAAATATCATTTACAGGAGCTGCTACCACCTGCAACCTGATCAAGACAGTGCTTGTCTAATTGTTAAATGAGACTGAAGTCAGGTAATTGTTCACTTTTGACCAGCGGCAGTTACTGGAAATATAGCCCATGCGAAAACAAGACCAAAAAAAAATGACAACAATCTCCATGTAAACAAACAAAAGAAAAACTTGAGGGGGTGAGAAAGTTTAACAGTAAACCATTCATCGTTCATACTCATAAACATGAAATTTACTGCCTTGCTGTAGAGCCCTAAGCTCGCGGGAATACACTCTTCATACGCACACCTCAGACTACATGACTCCCTATAATCATTAGAGATGTCTGCTTGAAAAACATGCCTGCCGGGAGAGCAGAGGAGCAGAGCTGCGCCTGAATCAGCCCAGGCATGCGTTAAAACAAAGTGGCCTCTCCGACAGACAACATAGCAACACACACACACACACACTCACACACACACTCACACACACATAAAACAATTGCACACACAATGACCTCACACCGTCTCACAGACGCGACCATACACAAATTAGAAGACTCTCGAACACTTTCACAAGCTGACACGCACTGCGCGCGCACACACACACACACACACATGTTCTTCCTATACTATCCACACAGCAGCACAGCTGGGATCACTGGACTTACAGCGGTGAGCTTGCATCCTCTATATCACTGTACAAACTGACTATATAGAGCGCAGAGACCAGAGAACCCCCTCTCTCAGACATGGCCACTATGAGACCAGAATACTAAAGAAGAAAGCACTGGCTGACTCAGAACAGAACAACCCTGTATAAAAACTAAAAGCTATACTGTGCTGCAAACTAAGGACTGAATTTTTTTATGTTTTTCTTTAAAGAAAATGTCATACATGAGATGACACATGCTCATCAATGGTGAGCAGAAATATATGGAAAGATTAGAAATAAACTAGGTGGTAGTGTAACACATCGCCTTGTGAATCACATACGTACATAATGAATTCTGGGTCGACTGCTTGTATAAATTTGCATTTCATCAGTTATCAGTAGGTCAGTATGAACCTGTCTCTGTCACTTCACCTCTCTCTGGCAGGACACAAGAATGGTGGAGCCCGGTCATGTGACCAAACAGCCTATAATGATACAGTCCAGCTCCAAACACTTTGACCTTCCCTGTCATCACTCACACCTGCCATATTAATGGCACACTATTATCGTAATTACAAGCACTAACTGTGATTTAAAGGTTCATCTCAGCGCTCGGTACTGACAGATGTCTGTGTGGAATGGAAACCGAGCAGAACACGCTATTAATGAAGAGCTGCTGGTGGCCAAGTTTAAGTAGGGATTAGTGATCCAACAACATGATTGACCTCACCAAAATCCCCATGCACCAAAAAGCGACAACTCACCCAAAATCATGCTGTGTGTTGCCTTTGGTGTCCCTGGCTTGACAAGTGCTCCCTCACTGCCCCCGACTCTCCTGCTTTTGCCAAGGGACAATGGCTCCAAAATCTCTTTTCAGAGTTCCTCGCCACTCTCCAGAAAGAGGCAACTCAGAGAGGCAGCGCTAAATGTGAGGAGAGCCTGCTGCTGCTGCACATGCCGTCCCTTGCGCCTGCCCTCTCCAGGTGAAAAGCTGAGTGTGTGTGTGTGTGTGTGAGTGTGTGTGTGTGTGTGTGAGAGAGAGAGAGAGAGAGAGAGAGGGAGAGAGTGCGTGTGTGAGTGGAGGAGGGGGTCCAGCGTTTCTGCAGTTGTGGCTCAGGTAAGCCTGAGGACAGTGTGGAGGGGCTTAGCAGCAGAAAGAGAGAGAGAGAGAAGAGGGGAGTCAGAGAGAGAGGAGGGGGAGCCTAAAGTGTGACAGCCAATCACAGTAGGAGGCTACAGAGCCAAGATCTTCTTCTCCACAGCAGCCTGGAGGAATTGCAGTGGTCTCCAACAAACAGCTGACAAGCAATTTCTTCTTAACTGTGTCATTTCACAGGGAGCTTCAGAGATAAGGTCTTCAATGCAACGTGAAGTCGGTGTCTGCTTTGGTCTCTCTCTCTGTAAAACACACACTGCCTTTCTCACTCTGGCTGTCTCTCCCTCTCTCTCCTTCTTGTTTTTGGGGTTGGGTATAACCTACAGGCACCTTACATGCCTCCGCTCTGATTGGTGGCAGCCTCGACCAATGGGAACAGCGGCAGACGCCTGTCATCATGCAGAGTGGAAGTCATGAAGGAGAGACAGAGCTTGACTGAAAATGCAGTCTCCCCCAACTACTGTTTCCCCTTTTGATTTCTCAAATTCACCTCACCCATCTCCCCCTTACGGAGGGCTTGATTGTCAGATCTCTTTATTTTGTTTCCTGTTTATCACCCCTCCCCAACCCCCCCCTCTGTCCTTTGACTTCACGTGTCTGTGGACTTGTTAAAGGATTAACCTTTTATCTGTCTCGCTCTGTCCTTCTTCTTTTTCTCTTTCTCCTGCCCGGGCAAGGTTACACATTTAACAACCACTGTGTTTTCGTCAAAGGGATGGAATTTAGACTGGGAGTGTGTGTGTGTGTGTGTGGCGAGGGGGTTGGGGGGGTGGGTGATGGTGGCAAGCAAAAAGGGGAGATGAAATGGAAAGCGACAGAGCGGAGGAAGCAGAAGAAGGAGGGGCAGAGATTAAACTAAATACAAACTGACAGAGAGATGAAGAGATGTGGAGTGACAAGAAGAGAGACGACCGGGAGGATGGAATACAGACACGGAGACAGACAGAGTTGGACACAGAAGAAGAGCTGCAGAGAATTAAACTGTGGACCATAGCAATGCAGTCACTAATTGAAGAGGCGCTTCACAGCCAGCTTCTTATGGTCCAATTCCTCCACACCAAGAAGCCACTCAAACAGCGTCTGGTGTCACATCAGAGCACTACCCTCTGTCTCCTCTGTCTCTCTCTCTCTTCCACGATAGCTAGAGAGACTTTTGAAAATCACACAGCCACGATGTCATTGAGAAGCTCGGCGCTTAAGAGAAGGCTTAACAAAGCTGTCAAAAAATTAATCCCCTTGGGCGGGCATGCTTGCAAACACACACATTCAAACACGTGAGCCAAGGGCTACAGAAAATTCTGCCTGATGTTCAGAGTGCCTCCTCTTGTCCTGCTTTCACTTTCTCTGTGTTTTTTTTTTTTTTTTCTATCTTTACCCCCACCCTTCTCACGCTCTCAGGCTGAGGCTGTGAGTCACAGGGTGTTGGAGTGAATACTAAGGAGGGTGGCTGACACCTCCAATACCTCCCCACACAGCAGCTCCAGTGCACACATTTAAAGCCATTGTATGTAAACATTGGCAGACTGAAGGGGCCACAGACATCCACGCAAATTCTTACAGATTGTTAGTTTGGCTAAAATCCACTTGACTAAAAGCTGATAGTATTATGGAACATATGGTAGCTCTGTGTAGAGGTGCACAAAAATCCCACTTTCACAACTGCCACTAAGATCTAACACCTGCAACAGCAATAAAAATAAGCAGTTATGCACACCGAATAATGAGCTTACAGATGTGGAACAAACAGTTATGGTGCAAAAGTACAAACCTCGATTTAAAAAAAAAAAAAAAAAAAAAAAAAAGGGATTTTGAGCCTGTGGGTCCCTGAATCAAACACATAAACACACATTGTGTCAGCAGGAAATGGACTGAGCACTGAGTGTATTAGTTTTTGAAAATGGGACACTAGCAGCTGGAACAATAGTTATCATCAATACAGCTATGTGTGCAAGTTCCTCCATGAGCATCTGTGTGTGTGTGTGTATGTGTGTGTTTGTGTGTCAGCAAAATAGCTGAGATAGGGTTTCCTCATTAGTTGTGTTGGTATCAATAATTCAGAGCGGTCCTTGTTGGCGTTCAATGGGCCGAGTGCTAATGTGCTGTCGGGCCAACGGGGGCCCAGGGCCCAACGCAACTTTAATGGATGTCATGATGAGAGGGTGAAATCGGAGCATGGAGATCCTGTATCATCCATAGGTAAGAAGAGGGAGGGAGGACAGGGCAAAGGAGAGGAGTGAGAGACAGGGGTGGGGTGAAGGCCACTGAGGGGAGGACAGATGGCTTTATTGGACAGGTATGTGAGCAGAGGGGTGATGGAAAGAAACAGGAAGAGGAGGGAGGAAAGAGGGCTGGAAATTGTGCTATTAGGCCGCTTCATTTGCCACTGGCTACAGATCAATCATTCTTAAGATGATGTGCTGACCTCTATCACCTTTCGATGGGCGTCATCATGGGGCACACATTACATGGCCACGAGGGGAATATTTTAAATGACTAATGACCAAACATTTTTCACTTGAGTTGTCGAGAGTTTGAGCTGAGATGCTTCACTCACCAATGCGTCTCCAAAAGCGACGGGAGAAAGAGTATACAGTAATGCTTTATTTTACAAAGTTACAAAATTAACAAATCATTTCCCAGGAAAAGTTCTGAGCTTTGTAATTTCATTTGGTACTAGATAAAAGAAAAGTGTTTCCTGTGATAGAGCAAACCCTTAATCTATTATTATTCATATAGGTTCAACTGTATATTTGATGAGAAAAATCTTGAATTTTTAGCTGTCCTGCTCTGTTCTGAACAAAAAAAAAGAAAATGTTGGTTACATGAGCAATTAATTGGACATGTACCAAATGAACACCTGCTTCTACCTTCCATATACCAACTTAAAGAATTTTCAGCAGACTTAATTATTAGGATGTTATTGAGACATTATATTAATGTAAAATAAAGAACTCTGTATAGATTATAAGACCAGCTCATAGTGTTCAGAGGTTGTTTTTTTTTAGTTTATTTATTTTTTTACTTTTTTGATGATGCCTTTTTCTTTTTTTTTTTTATGTTACCAGGAAGCACAGATTAAACTTAGCCTTCCAGGCTAACTCCTGAATTTGTTTTCTGTTGATCGACAGGAAGGAAAATAGGCCCTGTGTGTTGTGTTCATATCAATATGCTGATAAATTGGTGATCCTGAGATGAAAAACACAAAAACACCAGACAGACCACAATAACAAAAAAAAACTGAATGTACTGACGATTCATGCTGATCAAAGGCTTAGGAGAGCTTCAGCAGTGAGTCACGTAACATTGTCTATGGGAAAGCTATACAGCACTTTAAGTTCCTTCTTGGTTTTTTTACCGTTTCTTCTAAAACATTGTTGTGTTTTCTGTTTTCTTTGTGTTTTCTGTAATGGGTTGTCTTATGTGATTCATTTTATGTTTCCACCCCGCGGCCAGATGACTGAGAGGATGACGAGGATGCGTGCATTTAAATAACACACTGTACCTGACTTTCTTGCTCTGCTGCATGAGTATTACATTACCCATCAGCCACTTTTCCACCCACAAACACACACACACACACACACACACACACACACACACACACAGGCACACACACAGACTTGTTTTTCTTATTTGTGAGGACTTTGTATTGACTCACACTCATCCCCAGGAGGCAGCCTTGACCTTATGTACCCAAACATTTACCCTTACTTTAACCTGAGACTAATATTAACATTGAAACACGCTGAAAGTCTTAACCTGAAAATAAGGTCAACCCTGTGAGGACCACCTTTTGTCTTGAGATCAAAGATGAGTTCCCACGATGCAATTAATATAAGTCTACACACACACACACACACACACACACACACACACACACACACACACACACACTGTAAAAGCCATTAGAGGGAGAGGGGACTCAGTATTCACTGCCAAACCTGGATGGTGATTAGTGGTTAACCTATGCTGCTCTCTACTGGTGTAAGCATGTTAACACAGGTTCTGTGTAAACAGACTCTGTCAAAGTATTCCAGCTTTAGCAACTCTGGTATTAGACATCTGTCTGGAGAAGTCCCATAATGAAAAACGATCCCATGTAAACCGAGAGGCGTAGGTTCCCAGAGGCATGTCAACAGACAGGGGTAAATAAGGGAACCCAACAGACACCAGGCACAGTTGGTATCGTATTGATGGCCTGTCAGACTGTATCGGAAATACCTTACTTAGCAGAAAACTATCTATTCAACAGTCTTGATAAAGCTGCTGAGGTCAGTGTCCTTACTGGAACTGTTTTTATCGGCAGAATGGTGAATTAGGCACGGAGTGCGCGGAGGTCAAATGTGAAAGGATCAACTTCTAATAATTAAGGACTTGTAAGGGCTTAGCTAGCTGATGTGCAGCAACAGCCTGTAATAGTCACAATATATAAAACATATATAAGAGAACATCAAATACTCCAATCATATAATACTATGATCTGTCTCCCTTATTTTTTCCTGTGGGGAAAAAAAACAGTAAATCCTCGCTGATATCTGCCAGAGAGACTGTAACTCACTTTCTTACATTTCAACAGCTCAAAATACAACTGCTGTTGATCATAAATTTTAGTCATATTTCAGGAGCACAGGCCTGCAGGCGCTGTGTGACTTTCCAGAAATGTTAGTTTGCTCCTTTTTTTTTCTTCCAGTGTTTGCTTGCATGGTTTAATGAAAAAGATTTCTGTTGATACAGAGTCCACACCTAGGTCATATATCATGCTTCGGGTGTCTTCTGGCACTGTGGTGGTGAATTTAGAGACTCCCTATGAAGGTCAAAGGTGAGGGGGGCCAGGCAATCACCAGGCAACAGCATACTTGCACTTCCCCTCTTAATATGGCAAAACATCTGCTAAAGCTACCAGACAATAAATCACAGATTATTAGTTTGTTAAATTGTTTAAAGAAAAGCTCTCTCTCTCTCCAAAAATTGAGCCTGTCATCGCCCACACTCTAATGGCTTCATTAAGCACATGTAGCACATTCAAAGCAAGCCAGATCAGTATGAATGAAAAGACCTCTGCATTCCCCTTGAACTGGCCTGAGCCTGCAAGTCTGACAGTTACGCATATCAGTTTTCAACTGTGAGGGATAATCATCTCACTAAATTTAGACTATTGATCAGGTGTGGATATGTGCAGGAAATGTGGCCGGCTGTACAGCATGTTTTTCCTGTGTATTCATTTTCCATTCGGGTTAGACTTCAATAAATCAAGAAACACATGTTTTGATTGTTACAAATGAATTGCGATGTTTTTTTTTTTTATGTTGTTTCCTCATGTAATAACTGATGACATTTTAAGCCTTTAGGTACTAAAACCTCGCTGACGTGCTTGAGTGACAGAGAGAGAATTAAATGCTATCCGGTACTTCAAAAACACTTTCAACTTAGCTAAATACTTTACTGATAATGATTAACTGGCTATTTAAACAGGTCAGTCAGTAGTGTACAAAAAAATATTTCCCCCATATGTACAGAGGAGCATCTTACATGCCTTCATGTATTTTTACATTTATCATGTTAAAACAAAGAAATTTCCCTCTTTTGTTTCTTTAAAAGTGTTGTCAGATACTAATTGTTTAATTTCATATTTATTGTGTTTGACAACTCTTTTGCATATTAATTGTATTAGAGCTACAATGATTACTTAATTAATTGATAGAAAACATATTCATTTTGATAATCATCACAATTAATTTAAGTGTTTTTTTAAGTAAAAATGCCAAAGGAATATCCTGCTTCTGTTGGTCTCGTGATAGTTTGTTGAGGTTTGGATTTAAGATCGTTGGTTTGACAAACAAGAAATTCTTATTTACTTTATGTTCATGTGCAGGCTTTAGTAACATGCTTTTGGATCAAATTGCTATGCTAATAGAGCCTCGGAGAGAGGAAAAGTCACGAAAAGACTGTGGCTTTCTGAAGATTCATGGATATGTGTACACAGGTGGGTGTGCCTGTCCTGTGACACCGCGCCTGCCTACAGAGATGGAGAATGTTGATGTTGACTGTCACTCTCACACGCTCATGACATTTTTACACCAGCGCCAGAGGACAGTACATCTTTCTTTCCAACCGCATTCAGATCACACATTCACCCTAGAACGTCTTGCAGCTCATACTTGTTCAAACTTCACTACAGTCATCTCTGTTATGCTGCCCTTAATAGACAAAATACTTTAGGCTGACACGTTCCAAGACGTTCTTACGCAACGTGGTGTGTATTTTAGAAGACAGCAATTTAAAGTAATTATCTTCTCCACAGATCGTAGTCTATTTCTAAAGCTCAGACATTCCTCAGTTGAGAGTGATGTGGCAGATGAAGAAACTGGGAGTCAAGGGTCAACCACATCCCAGCTACAGAATTTAGACTCCATCTCACACTCATCAGGCACGCATCCTGTTTTTCTTATCTGATTTTGTTCTGACAGCAAACTACAAATGGTGCACACAATAACATGAACACATCTCATGTAAAAAAAAAAACTATTCCTTATTCCTGAAAACAAACACTGTATGCAAGACTGCACACACACACACACACACACACACACACACACACACACTAGATGAGCTCAGCTTCACCCAAATGTGCAATGTTCTTTCTGGGTGTGAGGGCAGCAGAGGACAGGTGGAGCTGTCAGGACATGTGTCAGCTCCGTGGGGACATGTGTATATTTGAGCTAAGAATCGAGACTCAGTCTGGTCTGAAGATCAGTCACTTACACACAGACACTTGCACAATTATTAAAGGTAATTTGTATGGTGTTCAATACATATTTATACCACCAAAATCTCACACAATAAAAAGCTGCCCAGATAGGAGGGATAGGATAGGCAGATAGGAGCAGGAAAAGGTGTATTTCTTGCTCCCCACAGAGACGGCACTGCATCATGTCAAAAGGAATTGGACGGCTACAGTAGCAATAGATGGTAATAGGCTCCTTTCTTACCTGTACTCCACATTGATTGCACCTCTGGTCCTCCTGCTGCTCTTACTGAGTGAATCCAAACCTATGCAGGCACACTGAGAAACAACTATTTGCTGTGTGAAATCCTTCCCAGCATCAGAGCTCTTCAGGTGGAAGAAAAATAACCGGAACGATCCTCAGCTGTAATTTGAAAATTCCAAAAGCTTTGAAAACAACACAGCCTTACACCCGCGATGGCAATGTAAAGGACATATGGAAATAAGGACAACGAACACATTGACTCTATCACCTCCCTTCCACCTCCCTACATCCTATCTCCTCCCTCTCTCTCCCTGTCCCTCTCTCTCTCTCTCTCTCTCTCTCTCCGTCTCTCTTTCTCTCTCCCACTCTCAGCTCTGTGTGAAAACAAAGCAAGAGCAGGAGATTCCAGCAGCTAATCGTGGCAGGTCTTAATAAGTGAAGGCAGTTGTATAAGAAGAAGGAGTGAGCAGAAGGTTGAAGGCAAGAGCAGGGAGGCTACGAGGTGTGAAAGAATCAAATGTCAATGAAGGCATGAGGAGTAAAAGTGAAATACAGCACGCAGAGGGAAAATTAATTTGTGGTACAACACATGGCACAAACTCAGTCAAAACAATTGTTTCTCATTAACAACCTCCCATTAGATAAGGGAAGAGGCCTTTATTTGCTACACAAACATTTTTGCCTACTGCCAACAACCACTTTCAGCACAAAACTTGGGAATGAAGGAGGTCAAACTAATAAATCTTACACCTACGCTACAGCCATGTGGAGAAAAACAGCGAAAGTCGAAAAAAATAGCGAAAGATCTGAACGTATGGAAAAATGCTGAATGACACACACACGCGTAAATTCAGAGGTAGATGTTATTCTGCACTGCTTGCAGCAGGCAGCCGCCCACGAATCGAATCGGAGCTACAGTAACATGACATCAAATGTACAGTAGATGTCCAGTTCACTCCGGGCCCACTGTTCAATAAGCCCTTACACAGCATCACCTTTCAAAGGGCTGCCAACTATTAAAGTGTGATACACTCACAATATAAAAATCGTACACTCTCAGCCTTATAAGCAAGCACACTGCGTCTCAGCGCTCCCCCGGGCACTCTGCTGGAAGATAAGGTTAGAAGGCAAAAAGGACAGCAGTTCATAGTTGTAAGCACATTTCAGCACCCAGGGGCCTGAGGGGTAGTGTTACAGGGGACGCACTGCACACCAGGACTGTGCCTGTCTCTTACAGTAATAAACAAGCTAGTAAAGTTTACACCACAAACCATTAAATTGGACAGTTCACTTTCTGGGTATTATGTCTGTGTTTACTTTTAACGTTCTTAAAAACAGTCACTGACTGGAAAATGTAATTCAAGACATAAGAGCTTGTTTCATTAAGAATGACTGACCATTTTTCTGGTACCAATGTATTTGTATATTTATACACATCTGTGACTGAAAGGAAAACACGCGATGTGATGCGCAGCTTTTAAATTTAAGTCTGACATAAGAAACAAAAACAGAGGAGAAGACAGGAAAAAGCCACCACAGACTTAAACTCAGCCTCTCTTGGATAGTTCACTGCATAGAGTCATGAGGAACTATCCATTACTACAGCGACCAGGAGGCAGGGCCCTTCCACATTGGTGTCAAAGTGTCACTGCACAGCCACTGGGAGCAGTTAATGACCAGCTTATGGCCTATCAATATTAATGATTGATAAAAAAAAAAAAAATGTGGGTTGGGGGCATGAACTTTTTGGGCTTCTGATGGGAGGCATACCAGAAAAAAACATTACATTGCAAAGTTAAGCGTCATCCATAAATTTCTCTCAATTGCCACCAGGGGGAGTTATGCTCCTTCACTTTCCAAGGTGTCCTGCAGCAATTAAAGCACTTTATATTAAGTCCTTTTTAAAAGTAAGTTTGTTATCTCAGTGCTTCAGGCAGTCAAATAAGGTGATTAATAAATCAGCTATGGATGCATTACGGTGCTTTAAAGGTCCAGTGTGTAAGACTTACAGTAGTGGGCTCTATATACAGAATGTGGCAGAAATGGACTTTAATGTACATAAGTATGTTTTTATTAGTATATAATTGCCTGAAAATGAGAATCATTATGGTCGTGTTGCCTAGAATAAGCCTTTAATTTCAACTAACACTTTGGCTCCTCCTCCAGAACAGACAAACTAAATACTGCCCACTCTTTAGTGTTTTTTCCTGCATTGCACAGCAACTGTAGTTACTGTAGGGTTGCAATCAGCAGCTAAAAGAGGGAATTTTTTACTTAGAAGACTGTAGCTTTATAATATATTGTCTCATAACCTCATATTATATTCAACTGCACTTGGGTTTTCAGGTTTTATTGACAAACGTTGGTTTCATTATCATATTATGAGCCATGAAATGCAGGGTGGATGGCATTCTTGAGGTTGTAAAAAGGGTTGTGTGCAATAAGAACAATGATGAAAATAAATAGAAATAAATATACAGGAAACATAATCAAAGAATGCTGGAGTGTATCAGCCTGGTGAGTGGATGGGTTGTGTAACTTTATTTTATTTTATTTTTCATCATTCCTTTCAATCTGCATCAGAACAAAAACAAACAAAAGCTTCAAGGAAACTGATATCAATCAAAAATTGTGCTATGCTCGTGTGCTTTGAATTTTTGTGTCACATTTTAAAGTCAGCCGTATTGCAAAATGGTGAAGAGAGCACACTGGAGCTCATCTGGATAGGTGAGGGCCTTTAGCAAGAAAGGTTCAGTTTGTACTGGATGTATAGATGTGTTTTCCTACATGAAAAACATCCAGCCCCGCCCACCTCAAGTCTGAATTTAATCAGCCAAAACTGAAAACACCTGTGGAAGTGTGCATGGCCACATCAACGGCCACACCAAGAAGTGGACTGAGGCTGTTTTTACTGAAGATATGGCCAGCATAGATGTACTGACAACAAGGTTTTACTCCTATGACAAAATGTACAGTCAGGATTTACGCGAACAAAGCTTTGTAGACTGGCCGTTTAGAGAGGAATGCAACTGCACACCGGAAAAGGTAAGCAAGCCGCTGTCCTTCAGGACACTGACTGACTGATAGATAATTCAAGAGGGGAATTTGTCTGCAGCAAAGGTACTAACTACTTTACAGGTGATTTATATGGGCCAGCAGGTGGTCATACTGTGCACGTGTGTGGGATGTGTCAAACAGCTCTTATGCTCTTTGAAAGACAGTCTAATTTATACACACATTACGTGCCTGGGGTTGATGAAAATAATTATTGGTGTAGCCCAACCTTGTTTACACAGCAATTTTATACCACCGCCTTTTATCCTGTTGCATCACAGGCCGTGACAGCTTGTGATGCTGTTAAGCAGGTGCCAGATTCAGTTGCATTGCATCAGGTGTCCAGTGCACAGACCCGTTGCCCCCCTTAGTCTTGTCATGATAGATGGGCTGCTGACAACTCACTTGATGATCAACACTCTATGCCATGTTGGCAACTCTTAACCACCAGCCCTCTGCCCCAAGAGCCAAAATGAGATCATCCTCTGGTTTCAGTCACATTAATCCCCCTGAGTGAGGGTCTCTTGTTCTTGATTCGCACTTAGTCACTGAGTTGTCAATTAATAAAAGTTAGAGCTTAATGTTTTTGTTTTGTTTTTGTCATCAGAAAGAGCCATGCTACATACATTAAGGAATATGTTGTTGTTTTGTTTTGTATTTGCAGATGGCCAAGGCTGGGTTTGTTCACTGTCCCAGTCAGAATGAGCCTGATGTTGCCTGCTGTTTCTTCTGTCTGATTGAGCTCGAGGGCTGGGAACCAGATGACGATCCGTGGTAAGAAAAGCATGTCAACTTCCTCAGCTGTGTAAGTGTAAGGGAGTACAGTAACTTCAGATATGAAATTAACGATATGATATGAAATTAAGATTCCTCTTCCTCTGAACTATGTGTTACCAGTGGTTAAACTGGCTTTTGTAAGGCGGCGGAGCCCTTTTTCACCCACATTGGTCAATATCTCGCACCATTGGTTTAATAAAAATTAAAAATAATTACTCCAGTGATGTATAGATAACCAAAATTCTACTCAAGTAAGGTAACAAAGTATTTGTTCTTTGTTACTTGACACCTGTGCTGCTGCTACTACTACTAATACTACTACTAATAATAATACTAATACCACTACTAATAATAATATCTATAGACATAGACACATGTATAAATATATGGTGACAGCCCATATCCGTAATGGATATCCTGCAGTGCATCACTCAAGAATAAAAAGAAAACATGGCTGCCACGTAAAGTTGATCCTATTACCAATCCCAACTCAGATGCAAATAGTGGAGCTGCAAAACAAAATAGGATCTCTTTGTCATATTGTGTTTTTGCTTTCACAGAATATTGATTGGTCTGAATTTACTCAAGGCACTTTTGAATGCACTGGTTAGTTTTCTGATTTTGGGCTGTTTTGCTTCTATAACATGTTTCTTACAAAGAGAAGGACAGAAAATGCCCAAAATATTTAGTTTATTATACTAAACTTTACTATTTGTACCTGAGGATTTCTCCTAAATTCACCAAAAGATAGCAGTTTTTTTTAGCCTGTTCACTGTAGTGTCTTGCAAAGTATGCAATTTTACAATATATTTCTGTATCTGTTACTTTAAATGCTTACTTTATTCACCTGCAGTGTCTCCCCTTATGAATAAAAAAGCAGTCCTCTCTGCCGCATTAAGATATTGTGTCTGGTCCGTCATAACATTTTCTCTGCCCAGGTCTGAACACATAAAACGCTCACCTAACTGTGGATTCTTAACCATGAAGAAAGACTTCACCGAACTAACTGTGGCTGAATTCTATCATATGGAAAAGGAGCGGCTAAAGGTCTACCATGTAAGTGTCCCTACTGTCTGTGTAGATTGTGTGCAGTGAAGTGAGATTTTTTGCTTAAATACTCATGCAGAGGTTTTCTTTCCTCTAGAGAAAGGTTTGTCATAAGAAGATGGCATATTTGCGGGATGACATTGACCATACACTTGAGAGCCTTAAATCTCAGTTGGAGTCTATATAAGTGAAATCAAAATTCCTGATTTTATTACCACACTGTGGATGTATAAAGAGCCCAAAGTCTTGATTTACTAGTTTGATGTAATGGCAGTTTAAAATATCAATAAAGTTTTGAGGAATATTACACTTTATTTGTAGTGTTATCTTTAACCACAAGATGGTGCTTTTGCACTGAAGCTGCAGTCTCTCCATGTCTCAGGCATACTTTCTTGAGTTTCCAATCTCACACTCAAAATCTTCACAAAGGCGATCTGAAATGAAAGCACACATTGAGCAGGATTACAATGTGGGCTATATTCCCTCTTTTCAACCAAATACTTACCATTTTCCTGAACGTGCCACCATCCCTACCACCCCTTTTCAAACCTTGACCCTGGACAGATGGCCTGAAGCCCCTCCCATTCAATACCAACTGTTGCCCCAGTAACATCTGTTACATATAGGGGGACAGTGTGCACTGAGAGGGCTCACCAGGACACTTGCGTAACCTTGTAAGGAGGACTGAGATTTGAGAAAGATGCTGCAGCTAACAATGGAAATTGTGGAAAACATGCTCATGCAGTAAACACTGTCACATCGTAATACTTCACTGCTCTTATTTAGCATTTGAAGAACAAACAGTAACATTATTTGGTGTAAAGTCTTTAGATATTTTAATGTCTTTTAATGTAGAAGAAACAAGGGATGTTGGTCTCAGTTTGTGTGAGTCTTACCCTGTGTCTGTTGGGAGGGCTGTACGGATGGAGTGCAGGATTAAAAGATGCTATCCCTTCCACTGTTCTGGATTAATCTCTAATGTAACACTCTGGCCACTGAGCTCAGATCAGCTCCTTTAATTCTCCTTTATCCGCTGCTGCAGAGCAAATTGAAGAGGGAATATTTTTAGCCCAAAAAGTAAAATACCCATAGGTGATGTAACCTTTGGAATATAACTGTTATGCTTCAAATTTAGGTTATTTTTAATGCTCTAGAATTGACGCTGTTTGGAGATATTTCCTCAGTCATTCATACTTTGATACTTTGATAAAAGTGCCTTAGACGAACCTCCACTGCACCCAATAAAATACAGTTTACTAATGAGACACTGGTATTGAAATTTAGTTAGGTAAGTGGTGTGGTATTTGCATAAGTACACAGATTATAAAGAGACTTTACAGTAATTGCTAATGTAACTCTAATCAGGGTTTATATCCCCATCTCGTGTAAATCCACTTATTTATGTGTGCTCCAGAAAAATGAACAAAGAAAAGGCATGGCGTGACTTCTGTCCCTGAGGGGCACAGATGTGATAGATGGGCTTATCTGTGGGAATGGCGCAAAACTGATTTGATTGGATGATAACTAAGGTGGGGGGTTTGGCTGTATACGTTTTCCCCCCATCTCAGTTTTAGAGCAATTATAATTTTATTTAAAAATAGACTATTTAAATTGAGTCATTAAGCTAGTTGAAGTCTGCATTGCACTACTGCACTTCTCTGATATAATTAATACTGTGACAAAGGATGCACCAGTGGCCTCTGCTGCAGTTTTCTAATTAATGAGTTTCTGCTAAACAAACTGTAAACAGCGAGTGTAGCAGATGGATAAACGGACAGATGTTACCAACAGAAAGTTTACAACCTGAGCTTTCCATCAAGCCCCATCTGTTGCTCCTGCGCCCGGTACCTCCCCTCTACCCTCCTCCAATGCTTCTCCTCTCTCCTCATCAGCATCTATCACCAAACCCCTCTCCCCTGATGCTCCAAACACTGCACCACCCTAAATGAATGACATCAGCATTTAGCCTCTTGCATGACCTGCTTTAACCCATAATAAACAACCCTAATACTAAATGAGCGATATATCATAACTGAGCACTGGGGATTTAAACATCTGACATCTTTCTCACTGTAAGTTTGCTTTTTTTTTTAAGCATTGCTGGTTTGTTTCACTCTGAGAAGTACTTGTGAGAATACACAAAGCACGATAAATGATTATATGGCATGTATACAGACCAGCTGACAGAGAGGCCTACGCTGCAAAGCCATGTGAATGTGTCTAGATCACGCTGAATTCAGAGACAGATTACCACAGCCAAAGGGACTCTCCAAGTTACACTCTTCCTTGCATTATAATTAGGAAGAATCTTAAACCCCTTTTCAGTTTTTTTTTCTCTCCCTCCTCCACCTCTAATGTTCTCTCACGTCTCTGGCAGTAGGGCATGCTGGCTGCTTGCGCTCTCAGACACCGTGGCCCTCCTACCTTGGCTGTTTTTTTGTGCCCTCTCCAAAAGGGACCTCCATCTGTCCCTACACTCAGCCCATTGTGGTGTCCCAAAGCCCAGCAACTTTCACAATGCAATGGGCGTGCAAGGGGGGGGAGGCAGGGTAAACACGACAGCATCCAGATCCCATTAGAAGCTCTTTAACTCCTACACCCTAATACTCTCAGAGAACTCTGGGAGGAGAAGGCCCACCCCTTATTCTCATGCACACAATGTCACCTTTTACATCCACTCCAATAGGTAATGAGTCTACGAGCTGCCCTCTTTCCTCACCTCCCATCTCCTTTTTTCTTAAACTATAATTTTCTTTAGCATTATTTTTTTGGAACATATCAACATAGTTATTTGAATAACCATTTATTTGGAATATCCTTATTTATTATTATTCATATTTTACAAAGGGAACAGTGGTGTTTTCATTAGATGGTGATGTAGAGAACCATCCTTGGCTATTAGTTGGATTTCATTTTATTAATGTCTCACTGTTCAATTTATAAATGATGGTCTAGTCTGATGCGATGCGGTAAGCAGGGTCAGGAAAAGTTAAAGTTTTTTCCCTACATCCCTACATCTTCTCATAATGCCACCCTTGCCATCTTTCATTGTTTTCCTCTGTCTTTTCCCACATCTCTTTCTCCATCCATCTCCTCGGTCTTTCTTCTACCAGCTGCTCTTCTAAGTCTAGGGAGTCTCTTTTTCGGGGTGCTCCACCTCTCAACCTGGGCACTCATATCCCCGTGATCCCCACAGAAACGTGTGTGTGTGCATGTGTGCGTGTTATGCATGTGCGCTGTGGCCCAAGAGGACGAGGAGGAGGAGGAGGGGGGGGGGGATCACTGTGTTCGCCCCAGCTTAAAGGCAGAGGGATTACCGGCACACAGACACTGATTAAAGCCTTCCAGCCTCCTATGGCCCCATTAATACAATCTTAATCACAATGCTTTATCTCTCTATCTAGCTCCTATGGATCAGGACCTTTTCATTTTAGTGGGAGCCACTCTTGTTTGGCCAGTGGATTAAGTGTGCTGCACACACAAACTTGTATGTACAAGAGAGCGAGAAGGAAAGCAAGCAAGCTAACTGTTAGCTCAGATGTGTTTTTGTTTGTTGGTTTTCTGTCAATGGTGCCAGCTTTTTCTGCCAAAATGAATTTTATGTTTATCATTTTAAAATGATCAGATACCCTCATGTTATTGGCATCTACTGCATATATAACAATTTAAAAACTACTAGACTACTACTAGACTACAAAAGTTTAGGAATCAAGAGGTATAGTGTGGTATTAACTACTGTTAATAACTATTAATTCTCTGTGGGTTGATATCTGACATGACCTCACTCTCCCAGGGGGTTTAGCTACAGGTCGCACTCTGCAGCCTGCCGTCTCGGCCAAGATGGCATTACAGAGCATGAGCTCCCTTCCTGTTAAGAGACCCTCTTTCCCTTATCATAGATAAGAGCCACTTAATACTCTCATTCTGTATTTGCTGTAAAGTCAGGATTTTTTTTGTAGTATTTAAGAATACAAGTTTAAAACAATACTAAAGCTAAAACATGTTTTAATCTAATAACATGCATACATCTTTTCTATATCTTCATAAATTGTTCCATGTATCTGTCAAATTACTTCTCTGCCACCATGCCCCAATCTCCAGAGACTGTCCCGCATCTCTCTTTTTTGCAATCTTGTATCCAAAGTTAATTTACGTGGATTATTTCCATATCCATCCATCCACTCATGTTTTTGGACTTGGGAGGATAATCCACATAACCCCCCCCCCCCCTCACATCACCACCATTTTTGCCATAACAAAACAGCAAAGACACAAAGAGGGTGTGCGCCAGCGAACTCTGCCAGTACTTTCTCACAGGCCAAATGTCTGCCTGTGTGTAAAGCAATGTGTCATTCCTATACCAGGGCTGACACACGGGAGCAGAGAGGACAAACTTGTGAATGAGGAGCAAGGACCCCAGTCACCTCTCCTGCCCTCTCCTTCTCTTTCGTCTTCTCATCTTTCCCCCAACACACAAATTCCCCCTTTCTCTCTCTCATCCCTCTCTCATGCCCTCACTCTCTTCTCTTCTCTCCCTCTCTCTCTATATATGCCCAAATTGGCCCAGCTGTCCATCAGCCCTCCCGCAGTTCCCCCAGCTGTCTGCCCTCCCCGAACGAGAAGCCCTACAACAATACAGGTCACAGGTCAAGAGAAAGAACAGGCTGCGTTCACAATGGACCAGTGGCGCCCAGTAAAACAATCGTTCCCTTTTTCTCTTCCACCCTTTTTCCACTGTTGCCAGGACTGGAAAAGACAAACCTTTTGGAGAGGTAGCTGAAGAGGGGGGAAGTCCTCATTGGACAACAACCTCTAAGGCACCTTCCCTTTTTTACAATTGCCTAAAGGACCACAGTGATAAACACACTTGAACACACCAGCACTTGCTCTCACCTCTCCCTCTTTACACCCTGCCACCCCATTCTTTGTCTATTTCAAGAGCCATCAGGCCCTTCAACATGATCATTAAAGTCAAGATTGAGACTTTTGTCATTAGTTGAGTGATATAAATGTTAGGAACCGTGCCAGTTTGAGTTGGCCAGGAATTAGAGATCAGAATAGTGTCTTTTATTCACTCTATGCTGAACTGTCAACTTAAATGTTTTATGACACATACTGTGTTGAGGTTAGTCAAAATTATATTGGGGGGAAAAAAAGTGTCAGATCAGTTAATTTCCATAAACATCCATATGCCGTGTCTCTGAACAGAAACCTGGTGCTTTTCTCTCTTTGAGTTAATGTGAATGAATTGAAAAATTAAAAAAAAGAACTCTTGCCCCACAGTGTTTTGGCATGAGCTACATGGGAAAATGGGACATGTGGGAGAGTGAGAGCGAATAGCAGAGACTCAGAAAGGCCTCTGTGACAGATTCACCTGTTCCCCAGAGCTGTTTTCCCATGGCCTACAACAGCCTCCTGCCTGACCTGACAGACACCCCAGAGCAAGCCTCTGACATCATACACGTATACACACACACACACTCACACCCACACACATCCAGCAACAGACCTCTGTTGCCTGGCCACAAAGTACTCCTTTATTCCAGCGAGTTAGTCTTGCACATTTTGGTTTTAATTTGTGTGTCCATGTTAGTTATTAAAAAGCTTGGATTCATTTTATTTAATATGAGGTTACATTTTCAGTTTCCTATCGTCGTTTGTATATGCCTTCATATAAAAATTGTGATGATGTTGTTTTACTTGTTAGAAACCTGCACACTCAGGTTGCCGGAGGCTGAATGTGTGCAAAAGGAACTCTCATAGAGTGAGTGTGATGTGTGAGCTGGCCATTGATTCCCATGATAAAAATAAATCATTAATTTACCTAATTTGGCTTTTGTTGTGAAATTACAGATAATTTCCTCTGGTTTGTGGTACCATACCAGGAATTTCACCATAGTAGTTAAAGTTAGTTAGTAGTACAATGCAAAAAGAAGTATTTTAATGGAAAGCTCACTATATTCTCAATATTCAGCTGTTGTGAAATATTGGATCTGCACTGAGTGACATGAATGTTTTGTTAAACTAAAAGTTAAGTACAGGATGGCAGCACGGCAGAAAAAAAACACAAACAAATATTGTTACTATGGAAATAGCATATAATATAAGAATATTTATTCAATTAAGTGCGAAACAGCAAAATATTTACAGTAATAACAGTACAGTGACAAAATATGGTGACACCAAATGAACAAGTACCTGAAAGACCTCAAATAAATAATTTAAATACAGTACAGCTGCCAGTGACTGACAACAGACCAAGAAACAGTGAAACAAAAACTGCTGAGAGAAATATAAAAAACAAGACGTTATCAAAATAAATATTAAATACAGATATAAATAAATGCATTGCTTTTTCTTATGGCGACGGGAACATTGGTTGTAGGCCTCAGCGCACAATTTAGGTTTAGGTTGGATTACTTTTTTTTTTTTTTTTTCAGTTTCTTTTGATATGCAGATATGTTTTTGTTCAATCCTTACACTTGCACAGAAACATCTTTGTAATGCTTAGGCATGGATATCTGATTTGGTATTTAGTCATTTGTAACAACTGAGGGGGCAACTTTTTCAGAAAAAATACAATCCAAATACCAACATATAATCATGACAAAAAAATAATAAATAAAACATTAAAAGTTATGGGTGCGTGTTTGTATCAGGTAGATTGAGTTGAGGTGTTGAGTCTCTGAGCATTCAGTGCTCTCCCAGAGTACTAGACAACTTAAATTCAAACCATTTTCTCTATACAGTTAGTACAGCCATCATTTTTACAACAGTTTATTCAAGGGCAGCCAGTTTCATAGCAGACTCAATCACTGGTCCTCTCAACTGTTCATGGTCACATTTCAGATAGTGCCCATCTGAGAGGCGATCAGGTGAGATGGACTGAAGGAGTCAAAGGCCACATCCAGGGGCAGCTCATAGCGTGAAGCCTGAAAAAGTGGGTGGCCCTGTGGCCCCCCTGGCAGGCCAGCAGATGTGGAAGTGGAGTAATGGTGGGATGAGAGGTAGTGGGCATGATGGCCTGGGTGGGGTGTGTAGTTTCTCTCTGACTCATGGGGAGAAGACTCTTGCTTCAAGGCAAAGTTGCCACTGATGCTCAAAGGGGGAGTGAGAGGCCCGTCGTATGGTGGGGTGCCGCTGCTACATTCGTTAGGGGAGGGGTTGTCATATACAGGCCCCTTGAATCCCTTCATATGGAGGAGGTGGGAAGCCTCCAGGGAGCCATAGGGGGGGCTGGGAAGGCCTGGAGATGGGTAGCTGAGGGGATGGCCAGCCTGACCCCCCACACCACCGACCCCTGGGCCTCCACACTTGTCCTCCAGCTTGTTGAGCATAATCGGACTTGATTCCAGCTGCAAGCAGCCGGCCACAAGGTTACTGGTGGGCTGAGACAGACCTTTACACAGCATCTCCACAAAGCCATGGCTCTCTGTGGACTGGCCACTCTCAAGCACTTCCGACAGAGCCCAGATGTAGTTGCGGGCCAGCCGTAGAGTCTCAATCTTTGACAGCTTCTGTGTTTTGGAGTAGCAGGGCATCACTCTGCGCAGACTATCCAGGGCATCGTTCAGCCCGTGCATACGTGAGCGTTCTCTGGCATTGGCTTTAACTCGCCGGGCACGAAACCGCTCTTGTCTAGCTTTGGTCATCTTCTTCTTCTTAGGGCCTCTCCTTTTGGGAGCGTTTTCTCCATTTGGTCCAGTCTCCTCCTCCTCATCCTCCTCCTCTTCTTCCTCCATGTCCTCACTGCCCATTTCTGTGCAGGAGTGGATTCGGCTCCCTACAGTCAGGCCATGGTGCCCCCTCATCTCTGGGCTTTCCTCTCCATCCTGAGAGCTGCCATCCTCGTCCTCCAGCCAGCTGAGGGAGCTCACCAGCTCACTGACATCCCCACTCTTTCCAAATGGTTTGGTCATCATTTTGATCTGAAGAGATGGCAGAAAGAAAAAAATAAGTGGGTCAACAGATACAACCTCAGTTGTTTAATATTTGTAAAAGTAATTCATGATGCTAATATGCATACTCCTAATAGGTATTTTATAGTATGGTTGATTGGGGACAGGAACTAGAAGCCTTGTCCCATGAAGAGAGTCAGTGTTCTCATTTCAGCACTGCAGTGTGGACAGCTCACTTGGCTCTAACATACTAAAGTTATTTGGAAGAAACCCTATAACTATTTAAAATGTCTTCTATTGTGATATTCTGATTTTAGGGAATAGATGGCTGTTTGGGGGATAAGCTGGCTGAATGTTGTGATGTTGTCTCTACAGAGACGCAGTCAATCTGGGACACGACGGGATTTACTCAGCATATAAAGCTCAAAGATTAAATAGACAACACACAAGTGGGCGAGCCACCCACATACTGTTTATAACGTATTTCTTATTTTTTTTTAAAGTTTTTTTTTTTTTTTTTAAATGTTTTAAACTACAATAGTACACCTTGTTGCAGATGAAATGCAGCCATATAGCCCAAACGTTATAAGAACTAAAAATGTTTTTTTGTGAAACAGACCTGGAAGAAAATCGGTCATTGTTTTAGGAAAAAAACTGTCCCAGTTAATTATTGTGCACTAATGCGTAAAAGTGGGACAGATTATTATAATTTATGAATTCAGAACTTGCACGCAACTGTGCCACTTTGTAGCATATAAATGAACATAATTAGCAACAAGAGCACTGCAAATATAATACTTTTGTTTCAGTTTATCAAAAATCGACTATAAAATAAAGAAAAAGAATACAGGTACGCCGATATGTGCTGAATATTTGGTTTACTAATAAGATCTACTTTGGATTATTCTTTATTCTGGACTGATAATAAACAAATGTGTAACCTCACCTGTATGGATTCACCGCTTGCTCTGCGCAAAAAAGCCTCACAGAAAAAAAAAATTCTTTCTTTTTTTTTTTTTTTTTTAAAGTTCAGCAACTAAGAAATTAGTCCAGAGTCGCTGCTTTTCTCTCTTCGTGCATCCACCAATGTCCCAAACTCTTGTGCTCCCTCAGATAGCCATCAGTGCTCGTGGAACTTTCCTCCCCAAATGGCACGACCGGGCTGCTTTTTTTGCCTTTAGCCGGCTAAGCCCCTCCCACGTGTGCCCCACCCACCATCAACTCACCCAAACGCGCGTGGCGGGCTCGTGGCCAAAAGTTTCACCCAGTGAATGAGTGAGGGACAGAGAGTGCGCGCACCCCTGTGCACGTGTAAGAAGTGCTCATTTACAAATTAATGAGGAGTTGTAACACGTGCACAGTTCCTCAAAAAACTGAGAGGGTGAAAAAAAAATGTGCGCACATTAGACACACTAAGATGACTATGATCCTAAATATGGCGACATAAATGATGACACTTGAAGGAGACTATCTGATGTTACATTTGACCTTTAGGCATAGACGCACATCCAATTTTACCCACACCACACAAAGGCCAACTTTTTTTTTTAACTGCATCTCAATCTGATAGTCTGCCGGCAATATTTAGGCTTAACAACTGAATATTTATTTGAGATAACAGCAGACAGGGTTAGTATTTTTGTCCTCTTCACATCACCTGTGACCTTTATGTCTCTGCACAGAATCTAACGGTCACAGATTTCATTGTAACGCCCAATGTAGGATCATGTTGCGGCCATATCCGACCGAAATTAAGTCCTGCATAATATCCTAAAAGCGAATATTGTACATCATCATCTTATTTACTTTGAAATGTGGCACTAACCACAAAAAAGTCCACTGTTGTGTTTTAATACCGTACGTTAACTTTATTAATCGACTCTCTTCATTAGTCGGTTGGATTAGGAATTTTCCACTTAATTAACCACAGTGTAGGCTTTGGTCTTCGCTGCGTAAAGAGACGCTCTTCCATGTCCGCGTATTTAAGTGATTTTGACAGCTTCGTGTGCAGAGAGCAGGTGTGTGCGTTGTTCACCCAGTTATTCAATTGTTTTCTTTTATTTTTAGCGTCATATTCTGCCCCCAGAGACTATCTGATTATCGAATCGATTTGTGCAACGATGAGCAGACAGGTACTTTCTGGTGCGCTTAAAGGCAAGCCAAGAGAGGCACCATTTATAAAGCTATTAGCCAATCAGTGATATATTAAATATTAAGACAGACTGCGTGTTATTTTTATATTTTATTTTAATTATAATTTGTATTTGTTTGTTTTTATATGATAAAGTTTCATCAACACAGTGAAGACTTGACTTCTCATCGCATCCCCTAAACGTTTTAAACGACTATATGGCCTTTATTGTTGGTACACTAATCGTATCTCAATATTGAGCATTTTCCCCAGTTTTGACAACAAATGCCTCGGCATAATAAACGCCCGCCAGTCCTCGTGCGTGGCGAGCCGCAGCGCAGTGGGGGTCTATTGTCATCACTGGCCATTGACAGCCGGGGTCTCGCGAGCCGCACGTGCCCCCGCATTGATCCCATTGTGCGCGCGATTGCGCACAGCTGTGCTCGAGACAGAGAGAGAGAGACTGAACTTTGCCAACTGCACCGTGGGCTCTCCGTGTTTCTGAGTGTGCAGTATGTTTCCGAGTCTTGGAAATAAGATATGGTCACGTGGCTAATCGGCAACATCGCGTAAAAACAGGCACTTATCCAACGATTTATTGAACAGACCCGAACAGATGGCTGGATATAGGAAGCGTCGAGGGGGTGGGGGCATCTGTTGCTTGGGTGCTCACGCGTCACTGCTTGGCCAAGATGATGTCTCGTGCTGAAACAGCATTTATCCGCCTCGCTAACGGCCCTAATCACTCCTGGTCAGTGCACTGGCCATAAAGGCATGTGGACAGAGAGAAAGACAAGTCATGTCCTTTGTGTGTGTGTGTGTGTGTGTGTGTGTGTGTGTGTGTGTGTGTGTGTGTGTGTGTGTGTTGCTCCATGTGAACCAGACATTGCATGTGTGTGTACAGCAAAAACTCTATGCCCCTAGCTCCCCAGGTACTTGCACCCCTACCCCCCAAACACACTACTTTTCTGTCCCAGGAGTGTGAGCATGGCCTCCACTACACCTGCAGCCAGCAATGGGGAATTGGATCCTGGCAGTCTCCCACAATCCCCATCGGTTTCCCAAATGACTGACTGACTAGCGGAGAGGGAATTGTATCCTGCTCCCATTTAAGCAGTAACATAGATAGCCAGCCTTCTGGAAGAGGTCACGGTGGACACATCTGATCTGACTTCAGATGTGACAACTTTTGATGAGTTTGCATGATTTTAAACCTCGGTACTCCAATATTTTTCTAACCATTTTATTTTGAGTTATGCAGTCCATTAATGAGTTAATTATGTCCCAAAGTGTTTATAGAAAAAAATATTTAGAAGAAAATGTTGTGGGTATTTTGTTTTTTTAGTTTTTATGGATAAAATTGGCTAAAATCCATTTCGGCATTAGCTCTCAAAACATTTTTGACCAAAAGAGTACCAGTCCTGCATTAGCTATTTAAGTGCTGTTGTTGTTATCATTGGGGGTAACCCCCTTCCTACAAAAAAACACTGCCACAAGTGAGTTGTCTCTCGCTCTTGTCCCCTGGGACTCGGAGTGGAATGGGAGGGATTCATGCGCTGTGCTGACAGATGGGTCCTTGTTCCTGTCTTTTTCTTCATCTCTATCTCCCTCTCCCCTCCTTCGCTAAAACACAGACACACTCACACACACCAAGACTGCACGAATACAATAGGAATTAAAGCTCTACACACATGCTCCCTGGACTGCTCCTGAAAGCTGAGCCCCTTGTAGTGATCATAAAAGATGGAAGGAGCGTGGATTTGCAAGAGGGGCTGGCCGTGATAAGGGGGTGGGGGTGATGTGGCACAGGATGGTGAGGCTATAGAGATGAAATCGTATCGTATAAGTCAACTGTTTGAATTTGAGCAAGTTTTATTTGTGGCACTTTTAAGAGTTCATAAAGTTTCTTGAGTGAGAGTATCCTGACTGTTTTCAAGTAATTTCCACTTTATTGCTATATTTTGTAGTAAGTGTGCACGTGTGTGTGTTAAAAGGTCCCAAGGCTCAGATCTCTCATTTGCTGCTCACTGAGGCTGAATATGGCTACATAGCAGACTTTCCTGAGGGAGAGACTGACAGGCCTACTGACTCTGCTGCACACAGGGGAACATCAGACACACACAGTCATGAATCATGGACTTTTAACCTCAGTTAAATCTTTTGGTGATAACGGATCCTTTAGCTGTTGGTTCAGCTTTCATTATGAGACATGTTGAAAGAAGATATTTTAGGTAAATCTAAATCTTGATTCATTTTAAATTTGAATAAAGTTTCTTTCTAAGAGAAAAAACTGTAATACTGTGTAAAACTGTATTAATCTTGCATATAAAAAAGCCAAGTTTTCACTGTGCCACCTGCAGCCAACATACATTAAATCTTTGCACATGAACACACAACACACGAGAGCTGTAGACTCAAAAAAAAAAGTGTGAATTAATGCTCTGCAGACAGGTGGAGCATTAATTCACACACTTTTAAGTGTCTTTATCTGCTTATGTAGAAATTTAATCTTATGTTTGACTTTACACCTGCACATATTTTTTTTTTTTTGGCCGATGGTTTGCCATATCCATAAAACTATGATGTCAACAACTTAGAGTCTTCTTGTTCACAAAGTGAGTTTCGATAAGATCTAGCAGCATTTCATCCAGGCAATATGAGCAGATTGTTTGCAGCTTATTCCTTTTCCTTTAGGCTAATGGATTTGGAAGACATTCCGATCGGGCAGAAATGTAGCTACAGAATGGGAATCAGGCCTGAGGGCAATTCTCACTAAGTGGGGAGAGAGCCATTAAACAAAGGTGCCTGTGGTTTCATATTCAGGATACTTTACAACCTCCGTCCCAGGACATCAACAGTGTTTTTGGGTGTGCTGTTAGAAGGGGCAGAAGAGGGGGAGGAGGATCCATCTGCCATGCTGCCGGTCCTCTGGGAGACGGGCATATCCCAGGGGTGTTTTGGAGAGAGGGGCTGAAAGGATTACACCCAACCACTAATCAACGACGGTAATCTGCGGGCCCCCATACAAAATCCACTCCGATCCAAACAACAATTTGGGACAGAAGATAAAACCTTGGCGTACAGGGACGTCTAACTGATGTTGAACAACCTGGCAAATCCAAGGACAAATACAGGTGATTTTTAATTGGGAGAATCAACTGTGGAGGTGTGATTGGCAAAGAGCCATGGTCTCTCTGTGATCAGGTGCAAGTGTCCCACAAGTGGCCTAGTCTGATTCCCAGTGTGACCATTATGCAAATACAGCAACTAGACGAGCCTGCAACATAAATTAGTCTAACGGATAAAAGCACTTCTCTAATCAAATCAGATTGCAAAAGGTTTTTTTCCTTGTGTTTTCTTGTGTGTGACCCAAAATAACAAAATATTGGTCAATTTTATTTCTGTGGACAGGAATCAGAAATTATTCATTCTGTAGTCTTGAAGATAAATTTCTAACATGCTGTCACAAGGTGAGCCCTGCAGAGTTTTCCCTGAGCCTTCCAAAGACTTTGTCACAGCAGGAACCCTCACAAGGTGCAGCTGCTGAGCTGTTGTCCTTGCAGGTCTCTCCATCCGGTGAAAGAATAGCAGGGAATCAAGTTGCCACTAGTTTCATGGTCACTTGTCAGTATGGTTTTGATGTCTGGGCCCTGGGTGGGGTCTGGATTTGGTAGTGGTGGGTTTAAAGCTCCACAGGACTATAGAAGAAGCTGCCTAATGATGGTGCCAGTCCTCCGGGGCATAGGGAACTGGAGCATCCTGGCCTGCATCTCCTCTACCTCCTGCAGTATGCCCATTGGCTAGGCAGCCTCTAAGCTCCCTATCCCCACAGCCTCATTGTTTAGTGGGCCCGGCACTGTCAATATTAAGCCTGGCTAATGTGATCTAGAGGCAGCTGGAGCAGCCCCGATTATTACCATGACACAGCCAACTGAGGGGTGTAATATCATTAAAAATAAATCAGGTGGTTTGGAGATTTGCTGTAGCAGGGGGGACTTTGAATGGCATTAGGTGGGAGAACTGCCATAATTTCATTAGTCAGTTGGGGCACCTCACGAGGATCTGTTGAAACATTTCCTTTAAGTTGGAGTAATTAAATTTGCTTTCACAACACTGTGCACAGAATGAAAGAAAGGGAAAATGATGGCGGTAATTTTCCCAATTAAATGTCTAATCATTTTGAAAATTAATTTCAGACATGTTAAGAACTATGCAGACACCTGGAAATCATAATAGGATATTATTTCAATTTCCTAATTACGACATATATTGTAGATAGGCTAATCTATTTGAAAGCAGACATACAGAGGATATTACTGCTGATATTAGCCTCTTGTGGTGGATTATTGTTGCAAATGATGAGAAAAACGTGAGGCAACGCTAATCTTCTTAAACTGAGCTGTCTGCTCGGCAGACTCATCAGCAATCAGCTGCCAAGTGAATAGCCTGACAGAATCTATTAACATTTCAAATATCTGATCATAAAAAAAGGCTTTTCTATATATCAAACCTTTGTTGTGTTTAATTTCAGGACTGTCGGACCGACTTTGTTGGGAGGTCTTTTTTTCCTCATTTTGCATGTTCGATCCGCTATTAAAGCGCCAGAAGTGCCGTTGGTCTCGCAGCAAGGGTCTTATGTCGCTATTGTTTTGAGGCTCGAGCCACATAAACGGTGATTTCAAGGCCCATTGAGCGCGCGATGGATTGTGGCCCAAAATCCGCTGACTAGTGGAGAGCATTGATTATTGGAGGAGCGGCTAGAGTGACGCCAGAAGTTGTAAATTTGTTTTCGATCCTGGCAGTGACGTTAAATTCAACCAACAATCTTCAGATAGATAAATTCTAAATAAATTTAAAACATCTCACTGACAGATAGATAGATGTTGTTTAAGTTAGTGTCCACTATGTAATTTTAATTAATTTATTTATTTTTGCTGCACAGCCATTTCAAATTCCAGTATACATTTTATTCAAATATCTCATAGACAGATTCTAACAACAGTTTAAGTTTATTGAGTTGAAGCCAAGAGCGTCATGCGGTCGTGTGTCTTCATGTTGTGTAACGGTGACATCTAGTGGCTTGACCGCGCACTGTACGATGTTTCTATAAACAGTGGTGAGAGGAGTGTTCAGATCCTTTACTTGAATAGAAGTAGCAAGATCACACTGCGAAAACACTCAAACACTACAAGAAAAGGTACAAAGTCCTTCCTTCAAAAGCTTACACAAATAACATTTGCGAGTATTATCATCAAAAATGACTCATAGTATCAAAAGTAAAAGTAGTCATTATTGCATAAAATATCTCTTGTCAGTGTTTTACTATTATAAGTGATGTTTTGGATTAATAATACACCATTGTGTTTATATTTGGGTTAATTTGGGTGCTTTATATATAGCAATGCGCCATATTCTATCATCATATGTTTTGCTGTCTTGTGAGAACCACATACTTTAACTTTAACTTGTGCTTTAGATGATTACAGCTTTTGTGTTTTAAATTTTAATCTACAGAGTAATTAATACAAAAAAACAAAAAGCTGACTAAATACAGTGAAGGAAAAAGTGTAATTTACCTCTAAAATGCAGTGCGGTAGAATAAGACTAGTATAAGAGATAAACAGACAAACAGATACAGGTGAGTAAATTATATTCAGTTTGTGTAGATAAACTACATATGGGTATTTGGTTTTATACATAAACAATATGCACATAATACACGTGTTTAAATAGAGGAAAAGAAGAGGAGGAAGATTGTTTTGGTCCAAAAGGATAATGATTATCAGTGTAATGTGGGAAAACATATGTCAGAAATAAAAATGTTACTGCACAGATGTACCTATGTATGCACATTTAATATGACAGGTTACTTGTACTTGTGCAGTCACTGCTCAGGCTATATAGTCTGTACGAAGCACCGATCTTTAACCTTCACGCAACATAACATATTTCAGTGTTTAAATCTGGCTTTTATCACAGTGAACTGTTTCACACCTTTCACACCTCTGCAGGAAACAGGAAAGAGACAGTACATTTGTGGAGCAGACACAAAGAGAAGGTGTCTCTATTTTAGAACAGCCTATTATTAGCTACAAGATGCGTGTGCAGATTTTTAATGAGACACAGTATTTATGAGCCCCCTTATAATACCTATTCACAAACACAAGTTATAGGCTGAAATCTGTGTATTGAGCTTGACACAGAAAAACCCTTCACATTGCTGTTTCACTCCCACACACACACATTTTTGACCCAAATAAAAGTATGTGTTTGGAGTCATACAGAGGAGCCTGGTTCTTTCTATTTCTGTCTCCCTCTTTATGCTACACACAAGCTTTCATCTCCTCCTACGCTTTGCTTCACACATTCACTCGCATGCTTTTCCATACATCCACCTCTGCCTTATTCACCTGCCAGTCCCTGAGCATCATCAGCATCACCAGCCTGCTTCTCTCCTCACCCCCACCCCTCCACAGGATACGCACAAGTGACACACTTTACCTCATAGCTTGATATCTCCCCTCAGCAGCCATAGCGGCAGCTGGTGCAGAGATCTATCACTAAATTTTGACTGTCCGGGACATTAGGAATGGCTCCTAAAAGAGAACCCTCCATTAAGAAGTCTCCTTCACCAGTGACCCAGCCCAGACTTGGTCCCCCTTACCCCTGCCTCCCTGCGGCTCCTGCAGCTCCAAAACCGGCACCAGAGCAGAAACCTAGGATGCTGCGGCCATCTGATTCACCATTTGACCCCAGTACTTTAGAGGTGAGTCGAGTAACTCCTTTTTATGACAAAGCTAATGTGGGGCATTTATAAGGAAATTAATGCTCTATTAATAAATATTATTTTGCATATACTTTTAGTAATCTTCTTAGCTGTCAGATCTCAGTTAATTCTTTAAGAACATGACATACTAAATATTTGCTAAGTAGCCTTCTGTGATTTTGATGCTAAAAAGCTGTCAGCATCAACCGGTATTGCGACAGAATCTAATCTAAGCAAAGAAATGGGGCACTGAAAAGTGAAGCTTAGTTAGTGGCCTCCTTAGGGAGAAAGAGGCTGTTTCCTGCCACAGTATGTGCTATTTCTTTCATCAGGAAGGTCCCACATATTAATAGTCATCTCCTTCTGACCTACACACAGACGATGTGATTAATCTAAGAAGCAAAATAACAAAATCTAATTCAAAACTTGCTATTTTTCAGTATAAATTAAAAGAAATTATGGAGCTTTCACTTGACCTATTTTTCAAAACCAAAATTGGGCTGCACAACTTGTGAGATAAGTTCAGAACATGACCAACCTGAGGCACGTCTTATATCTCATATCTTGGCAGTGACAAATCTTATACAAAACTCAACATGTCTCAACAAAGACAAAACTCAACAAAGAGCTTACGCTTATTTACAAAATGTGCCGTTAAGACACAGTTTGTCCAGCTGAAAATCCTGTACTTCATTATTAACAACACTCTGCATCAACTATTTATGGAGAGTAGCATATCACAGCTGAGTAGACAGTGGTGCAGAATCAGTCAAAATACCCTGCCTCCACTACATATTTTTGACACAGCTCTCAGGTAATAGATTTGGAGGGATCTTTTCTTAATATGTGTACTGCAGGATTAAAAAGAACAAATAGTGCTATTGGATTTCTAATAGTCCTATTTCTTCAACCCGCTGAATGACTGGAAAATAAGTAACTTTAATTACTGTATTCAAGTAGTAAATATAAAATATCAGTAAATATAGGAATAACATTACATAAGTCTAAACCATTACAGTGTTCTTAATATCGAAGAAACTCAATATCTAAGACTGTGCTGATGCCCACATTAGACTTTGTACTAATGTGCTTTAGCTTTGCTGCCATCGTCATGTGCTTTAAGTGTCAACTGTTTGCCCTGCATGATTTTATAGAGTGAGACTGTCCCATTTATCCCGTGAAGATATGTGGGCCATGTTAAGACACGCGCTTCTGCTCACAGTGGGACCACAGTGACTGAAGGCCACAGCTCCTGCTGAGATGTGGCATTGGTCCGTGATTTCACAAGCCTAAAATAATCCATCATTCCTGCATGGCCAAACACTTCCATCCTTAAAGCAAAGCCTTCATTGCAATCATGCATTAATTTACCTACGTGGGGTCAAGTTCATCAAAGGCAAACACACACCACACAAGGACAAATAGTCTGTAAAACATCGTAAAAATCAAGTCTTAATCACAACAGAGAAGATTCTCAGTCATCCAGGTCATTTTACTTCAAGAAGGGTTAAATTTGGGACAACAAAGACATTTTACCTTGGTTCATAACTGAAGAAGCCTCTTGGATGAGAGGTGAAACATTTTCATGAAACAGGATCTACAACCAAGTCCAGTTGCCCCAGATGTAACCCTTCTGGTAGGATACAATAGAATCCTTATGTTTAATGCATTAAAGATCCACTTCCAAATATGTTTTAAGACAAAATACTGTGCATGTTTGGAATAATAATTTGCCAGAAAAAAAAAGGATTCAATTACTGTGTTAAATTTTAAATGCAAACATTGTAATTGTAATTTCCAAAGTGTGACTCCTTGACACAAGATGCCTTATACGTTACTGAGTCCATTCTGTATGTGCACTGGAGCCTTTAAATGTTCCATCGACACTGGCTGTGATACCACAAAACCATCCTTGTAAGGTGACCACGAGAAGAAAGGCATCTGAAGGGCAACTTTAAGTATTTAAATTCATGAATCATTAATGTGAGGTCAGGGTGATCAGAACAAGCTCTTGGAGGCAGCTTTAAGTTAGTTATTTTATGTACCTGTCACCCCCGATCATAAACTGAATAGTTTTAGGGTCTCCCTTTTTTAGGGAGCATACAGTTCATGTAGCGTAAACACACATAGCTTACATCTGTATACCTATATATGGAGCGTGGCTGCCTACCAGGATGTCGTGCGTGCTGACGTCATGACGCAGCACTGCCGCTAGAGTTTTCTCACCCTGCCCTCCTGTTAGAGCCGCCTCACATTCTTTGGTTTGCCGACGCCTCGGACACACCTCAGCCAACACAACCATGGTGGGTTTTTTTTATTTTTGTTCCACTCGACTTAACTAGCATTACCATGAATATTTGATAATTATCTTCTTGTTTCAAGAAAATGTTTTTTGGCTTTGAAACGATGTTCAAATGAGTTTGAATATTAGATGTGGCTCGCTGGGCGCTAGCGGAAGTGCAACTTTTGATAAGCTAACGTTAGCTTGCGCGGTAGATAAAGTTAACAATCACACGGTGGGCTAATTCATGTCGCTAAAGTGCCTGTGAGTACACCCACCGTTACTGAATGTGCTATAGTAATGAAGTATCTTGTTTGGGTGGATCTAACTAACCGATAAATGTGTTCAAAAACCATTTGAAGTTAACCCGAGCTAGCTTTGCGCTGCGCTGCAAACGGAACCATTTTCATGTAGTGTAATTTCTCTTTGAACAGTCTGACATGTCGGAAGATCAAGTCCTTGGTGAGTTTTGTTTTTGTGTTGTGGTATTTTCCAGACTTGGCTTGTGTTGCATGCTCTCACTCTTGCTTTCTTCAGATGACACTTTGCCCTGTATCTCCACTATCACCCTGCTCTCTGCCCGCCTGTCATAATAGTCGTGGTTTTAAGACTACGTTTTCCTTCCTCCTTTATTTCCGTACCTTTTCACCACTTTCCACTTGCGACTTGCTTGTCCTTTCCAGATTGAATTTAACCTGGATCAGATTCATGGTAAGTCAGTGAAAGAGGGACCGCCTAAGATCTAAAAACTGATGGCTATCTTCGGGGTAATTAGGGTGTGAGCTGCATGTTGGTTTTTGGATAAAGCGGATCTGTTTCTAAATGTGAATGAGAGTCGCTTTGCGCCCTTTGTTTGGTCCGTCAAATGTTGCATTTAACGTTATAATACTTACCAGCTTTGACTGTGTGTTGCAGTGTTTTTTGTATGTGATCAGTCATGCATTAGCAGTATTTATAAAGTCAAACATAGCCAAACGCTCATATCCGTCCTTACAAGTCTTGTTCTGTCAGACAGTAGTCATTCCTAGTTGTGTCAGTTTGCTCATAAACTTTGCCTGTTATCTTCTAAGAGGCTCATCTCCATGAGCGTGCCCTTTTTTGGTGCTAGATACAGCAGTGGATGGTTTTTGTCCCAGGGCTGGTTTGTTTAATCACCGTTGACATAATAGGCTATAGCTAGTCTCACTCTCCTCCTACTTTCCTCCACTCCTCTAATACCAAATATGGTGTTGGGAAAAGTACTCACACACCAGAAGGGAAGAGGCGCATTCCTCAGAACAGGAAAAACTCCACAACACTGCCTGAGCTTTTTTGGGGAATGGCCTGTGCCGTCCCATAACATTAGGAACAGACTGCTGCCCGGATATTGTGTAATCCAGCCCCCATGTCTTGTTGATTGCTAGATCGGAGTTCTCTTTTTGTTTGGCTGTGGAGCCAAGTTAAGAGTGTGTAATGTTAGATCAAAGCTACATTCATCAAGCCTGTGATCAATGACGAGATTGCGTCATTGCTGACAGTTAATAAAGCCACAGATAATTCCACTTAAACAACAACCAGAATATTCAATACATGGTCATTTAGAGGCTTGAGAAGACTTAGGTAGCTTACAGCCTCATTGATTTTTAAACAGTACATCATTATCGTCATCAAACGGCATTTTTAAAATATTCAAGAAACAAGTCGTTTCTTTGCATTTGTGTTGTTTATTAAGTGAAACTACAAAATATTTTTTCTCTTCTGGCCTTTTATCAATACCTCTTTGTTTGTTTTTTGAACTTTAAGGATACTTTAAGTGTCAAATGTACACCCCTGAATGTAATCAAAAAATGTAAAATAAAAGTGTTAAGTGTAATAGATATATCTATCCACCTTTTGTACTTTCGAGGACTATTTGAAGCTTCCATCTGAAATGTGTTCACTTTAGATGTACAGCATTTAGGGTGGTCTTTGCTATGTCTCATTTTCTTTGAGATAATAAACCTCTATAAACATTTGAGCCAGAGCAACAATTTGCTTTTAAACAGTTTACTTTTACCCTTATCTTCAGAGTCATATAAACAGTTTTTTCTAACATACAATATCCATATCTGATTGTAGTTGTGCTTTAATTAAGCTAGAACACAGTTA
This sequence comes from Protonibea diacanthus, assembly GCA_028641955.1. Lineage (NCBI taxonomy): Eukaryota > Metazoa > Chordata > Actinopteri > Sciaenidae > Protonibea > Protonibea diacanthus. The sequence goes on from CM053984.1 coordinate 13,564,987, forward strand.
CTGCTACACATTTCCCAGTAATTCAAATATCTTCGATAAGCTTTGGAAACGTATCCCACAAGTGTTTGCATGTTCACACTAAAACAAAGATGACAGTGCATGTCGTGTTGCACTGGTGAAGTTAATCTTGTTTTTGTTGGTCTGCAGTGTAAAAAGTCTAAGACTGACAAGATGACTGACGATGACTAATACAAATGTAATGTATTTGTTGAATTGGAGAAATTAGAGGGGTGTTTCCAGCTGAACAAAGGGAGTAAACTGTTTGTTAGTGGTTACACGTCAATCTGACATGCAGATGGTAATGGCATAAAAATAGAAATAATTTCAACTTTGAAGTTTTGAGCATTTGGACAAAGCTTGTCCACACAGTATGAGTTTGGGATTGCTCTCGGAGGTGTACAACTTATCGATACATGTGTTATCCTGGATAGACTGACTAGTTACCTCTCACAGAGCGGCATTTCAAACCTGTGGTGGTTTTAAATTTAGGTCTACCAGCAGAAAACCAAATGCCAGCTTAATCACTTGTCATGATCTGTGCTTTCTCTAGTCTGCTTGTTTTCTTCACAATCTGTCTGGCTTTTTCTGTTTTCATCTCTTCCCAGTTTACGTCCTATCTCCATAATTCCTTCATACATGTCTGCTTATCTCATTTCTACAATAATTTACATTCCTACTCTAATTCGCTACGTGTCTGTGTATCCTGCAGAGTTCAAGGAGGCATTCCTGCTGTTCGACAAGACAGGGGATGGGAAGATCAGTTACAGCCAGTGTGGGGATGTCATGCGTGCCCTGGGACAGAATCCTGTCAACGCTGAGGTGCTCAAGGTCCTGGGCAACCCCAAGGCTGAGGGTGAGAGGAAAAAAATAAACTTAATGAGATTTAAATAGATTGTCACTATGCTGGAAAAAAAGATTAATTATCATGAAGTTACAGTGTGTAGTGAGTGTTGCAGATCGAGCCTCTGATTTACATTGTATATCCTTTTTTTTTCTTGTCTTTGCGCAGAGATGAACTGTAAGATGCTAGACTTCGAGCAGTTCCTGCCCATGTTCCAGGCCATCGCTAAGAATAAAGATCAGGGCTCCATGGAGGATTTTGTGGAGGGACTGCGTGTCTTTGACAAGGAGGGCAACGGCACAGTAATGGGAGCAGAGCTTCGTCACGTCCTCACCACGTTAGGCAAGTTACAGTTTTGTCCGCCTTGAATGGATATCTGGATGGATCTGGAATGTTTTTTGATTTTGTATTACGTGCTTCATTTCATTGCCACAGAAAACTGAAATCTCCGTATTGGATATGTTGATATGCACAGTCTGTTATCATGTTAAGAAAATCGTGGTAATATCACCTAATATGAAAATGACTCATTTCAGGTGAGAAAATGTCAGAGGAGGAGGTGGAGACGCTCTTGGCGGGACACGAGGATGCAAATGGCTGCATCAATTATGAAGGTGAGAGCAAAAGAAATGAACAAGATGGGATACTTGCTATAATTAGGCTGATGGCATTTGACAATGCAGTTGCCAAAAACTTGCAAAATATTCAATGTAACCATCATTCCCAGTCTTGGCAATGTGATAATGAGACCTTGGCCATGACTTACACTGAATGAATTATGAATTGCGTGTGCTGTTGATGCGAAATAATGTGTAATTACCAAGAAAAGTAATTTGCAGAGAAAACGTAGTTTGAGGTTTCTGTAAATGTCGCTAATGTTAGCCTTGTGATGAGGTGGGTGTCTGTTCATGTTATGTGTTCTTTACACTTGTGTTTAATTGTGACTGCTTGAAGAGGCCATGTATAAATGTCTACTGCTGACATTGTGGTAACTGTTCTTCCTCCACAGCATTTGTCCGCCACATCATGTCAGGCTGAGGGCCGGTACGGTCATTGGGTATACCATGAGATGGCACCTCCAAGCTTTCCTGCCTTAGTTAATAATGATAGTAATGATCCATTCCCAGTAGGGATCCTAAGACTAATCAGCTGTAGTTCTTTTCTATCAGCATACAGGATCAGTAGATTTGACTCGTAGGTACCTGTGGGAAAGCCTGGTGGTCCCTCTCATCTTTAGTCCTGAGACTTTGACCCATGTGTAGCCTCCTGCTGTTCTGTCTCTCTCTCCTGCAGCCCTCTGTCTTGGCCCCTGGCTGCAGCATGCCCCTCTGCATGTGTCTGGGATGCCCCTCAGTTTATAAGGGGACATAAGATGGACACATAGGGAAGTGACTGGTCTCATTCAGGGAAAGTCTGGTGGCCACTGTCGACTTATTTGAGCTGATGGGTGTGGAGGTGACAGGCCAGCTCTTCTCATATCATTTGCATGTCATTGGTGCTATTAGAAAAATAATAGACTTTTTTTTCTTCTCTGTGGGTGTTCGAGGTGCTGCTCTTTCCATAGACAGATAAAATAGTCAGGTAATTACTGTAGACAGGTATTGCATTCCAGTACAGCCACCAGCTTTGGGAGAGTGGACCAGTCCCTTTTTCTACTAACCAGAGAATTGCAATGAGTTGCTCTTGTGCTGATTGTTTTCTCCTCTGTACTGATGGAAGCTGAATTTTAGCTGGCCGCTCTCTGACTGGACTGTAGTTCCCTTGATCTTCTCCCCTTTCTCTGCTTCTCAACTAGAGGAAAGCAAACAGCGAGGATGGCTTGTCTAACCAGCTCTTCTTGGATCATAGACATGGCCAAATGCTTTGGCTGAATAGGAGATAGAGATGATTACCTCACCTCTTTCTCTCAGTACCCTCTTCAACCCCTTCCTTTTTCTCTGGGTGAGCAGAATATGAGAGACCTGTCTCCAAATGCAGCACCTCCCACCCAGGCTGACCAAAGCTGGATGAGGAAGGGGCCTTAGCGCCACATGCTGTTTTTGGAGGGGGTCTCTGCCTAAGATCTAGATCATAAATCTCACATTTGTTTTTCTCATCTTTCTTTTACAGAACTGGTCAGGATGGTCATGAACGGGTGAAGATGAAGAGCATCACACTTGTTTTTTTTTTTTTTTACCCTGTCACATGTACCCCCTTTTTTGCAGTTAGCTTCTACCTGAGTCTTTTCCATGGATTAGTTTTCCACATTTAATTTAAGAAGTGCCTTTACATTCCCTACAGAAGACCACACATGACCCTGGCCCGTTGCTGCCAGGTCCATTCACATATCTGACCAACTTTGTATGCAGTCTTTGTGCTTGCATTGTTTGCAATAACATTCCAAGATGCAGCACTTAAAGACAACACAAATTGATAATGATATACTGTAACTATTGATACTAGCGTGTCAGTGATGGATGGGACATTAATATATATCTATATATATATATATACGTAATAACTGTCAGCAACCTACTGTATTTTTGGCTAAGACTTGCTTTATCTGAGGATCGTGTTCCTCCGATTCTGCAGTTAACCAGTATCTTCAAAGCCATACTATCATGAGGTAGAAAGAGACATTTCATCTGGGTTCCCATGTTTTTAATTCACCCAAATTCTGTTGCTGCGTTTAAATAAATGTTTTTCCTGAAAACCTATCTTGGTTGTTTTGAGTGGATTTCTTGCTGTCTTGTTAGGTTTTTGCACAATGCGTCTATGCCTTTCCATTGACACAAGAGGGCAGTGTTGCTTCTGAAATCCGATATGTTAAAATGACCAATTTACTGTCAAAACAAACTGTCTGATACAAGAGAAACATCTGATCTGCTATTTTCTTTTTGAGGCAAATGAAGAGTTTGATCATGAGTGTAGGCTTTGGTGCTCAAGTCAATATAAACCGTAACTGGCTGTGTGAGACAATTTAGGGTTTCTCTTGTTGGTTGCAATTGTTTAGGGACATTGCAAACTAATATTTCAGCCTAAATAAAATAGATTTTTGATATTTCATAGCCATGCTGTAAATTATCCCAGAAATGATTTGGTGACGAAGCACCAGGATATGAGTGGTCGAAGGCTATTTAGTGGCTTCCTGACCTTTTCTTCATTTTCTTCACAAGCAGCCACAACTATTTCCCCTCATTAGGCACCACAGCTAGTGGAGTGTGGAGCTTATGTGTGTGGGGTTAGGTTCAGGAGGGTGTCATAGTCCACTGCTGAATAGGTTGTCCACTAATTACTCGGTGTGTGTGTATGTATGTGTGTGGTCGATGGAAGTCAAGGCTATTGATTATTTTAATCCTCCTATTTGTGAGTCTGTGATCCTCGTGGCTCTGCATTCGACAGGGGAATCACTAATGGGCCTCAGCGCAGCCTGTCTCAGACCTCTCCCCGTCCAATTAACTTTCAACTGGAATCTGCCAGGAGAGAGAGCCGGGGGCTGGGCCCCGGCATAGCACGGCTACATCCCTCTTTCTCCGCTCAGGAGCAACAGATTCACCAAATCCTTTAAGTCTAGAATGCCATCCGTTCTCTGCTCTAATTAGACACTTTACTTTTTTGCCAATAATCTAACATTCATTCTCTTTAACATGGTGATGATGTCTCTCTCACCCTAGTTTAGGAGCTGGAAATATACATATACTGACTCTAGTTTTATATGGCACATAATAGACACAAAAAACAGTTGATTAATCAAGAAAATAGTCGTTAGTGGCTAACTTAGTTTGATTATAATCAAATTTGAGAGCTAAGTAAGTTGGGTATTCTATTTCCCGTAGAGCAAATATACTAGATGTATTCTGAAATATAAATTCACTCACAAATGCAGGATTTATAAAATAAATATCACAGTAGGATTATCAGTCAATTGAGAGAAATGTACAAATATTATTTGAGGAAAATTTCTCCAGTTCCCTGGATGTGTTTCTTGTTTTTGGTGGGCTCAACAACAAATTATCTCGGTTCAAAACCCTGATAAAACAATGTCAAACCTTATCGAACACCGAACCAATTTGGTTTGTTTGTACAATTGATCACTATATTGTTACATTTAAAATGGCTGGATTTTGTAGATCCTCGGTGTATTATAAGCTGAGATCAATATAGCGGTATTAATGTTTGTGTCTTAGACAGAGTCTTAAGACATATTGGAAATCCATGTTGTAGCAGGCAGTGGCTGTGGTCAGCCACTGTTGCTTCGATCTCAGCTGTGAGTCCACGCTGCCATGTCATACATCCAATTCCTCACAGTCGGTACAACTCCAAATTAAAACCGAACAAGGGTCTGTGTGTATTTATGACTGTTGAACATACATGCCTTTATTCAGCCCCGACCTCCACCGCGCCAAAACAACGTGCAAGTACACAGACAAGGTAGGGATATATATTTTAATAGCAATTATCTACTCAACCTATTCAACATACCAGATAGCCCAACCCTGGATTACTGTGTTTATACATATGATGATACTTTGACAGGGTCTCTCAAAAATAAAGTACTAAGTAGGTATGGCAGTGTAATTACAGCAACGTGTCTGTAATATATTATACAACATTTAATGTAAATAAAACACTGCAGCTGTTACTCTCACTGCCTCATTATCTTACAGCATCTATACATCCATTCATACATACTGACATACCCACCACACACACGCACACGGAATTTTTTTCAGTAATGCACTTGGCAATTAAAACTTCATCACACACAAGTGCCATCCACAAAACGCGTTGCCTTGTAATATTAATATGTTTTGTTTGATCTCACCGTGTGATATCCTGCGTCATAATGGAAACAGGAAACAAAGGTCAGACATCTGTGTTTATGCAGATGGCCTCATTTTAATCAGTACTGCCCTAATGCAGGGTGAATCACAACAGGGATTTAATTCATTTCAGCTGGCATAATTCACTTGAGGGAAATCAAATATTTTTTACAATGATGAGCTGCAAAATATAGGCAGGCAATTCAGTCAGAGGTCACTGGAATGGAGAGCAGAGAGATATAAGGTAAGGACTGGAATACAGTAGGTGCATTTGCCTCAGCTTAGTCATGTTAGTTAATGGCACCCTCAACACCATTATTGCCGTAAAAAAAACAATTAGACTGATTGTTGTTATATTCTAGTTCTCACAATGTCAGTTAATATGGAACACATTTATGTATTTTAGATATTTCAGAGTCACAACGTGCGATTATTATGTGCACCTATACTGTACATCTTCTGAAATTCATATTTGCACACAAAGGGCGCCAATAAATGCAGTTGCTCATGATGATTGGCTCAAAATCACACGACTCCACTTAATTCCACTTATCTCAGATTTTCACTCGATCCACCACACCTCTGTAGTCTGTTGTTTGTGTGTGTGCGTGTGTGTTTGCTTGAATTTGTGTGTGTATATTTTTTTGTGCACATGCAGTCATTATTCACGTGCATGTCTGTATGTGTGTGTGCGTGTGCATTAATTTGCATACATACATGTGTGTGAGTGTGAATATGTCTATGTGTGTGTTGGATCAGAGGTTCAGGTTCAGTCTGGGTAGATGAGGAAGCCGGAGAAGGTGCTGTACTTGTTTGTGTTCCCTCCGTGGACCTTCCCTCCATCCAGCTGCACGCACACCTCATCGCCCACGTCCAAATGCAGGATCACACTGTTGGAGGCGTAGTCGTAATTCTGATCAGCGTCCTGAGCGATGGCGCTGGCTCTTACCTGTCACCCACAGAGGACATATGCATTGACAATTAGAACATAGGCGAAACTGAACAAGCAAATGTCACTGCCACTTAGTCATCAGCTCCAGAAACTCTACCACGCTTTTAAACTAAAACTAACGTCTCATTCTGCTCTTTCTGCTAACTCTTGATTTTTATTTATTTATTTATTTTGCATGTTTGGTCATGATCAATTATTAACAACCTTTAAATGAGATACTCATGGGCATGACATCACCTCTACATTCATGCTGCATAAACAGATGGATGGGGCTGTGACCTCTGACCCCAGAGGTGGACTGAGAACACAGCCACTCAGCTTCTTATTGATCAACTGTGGCTGAAGCTCAAGCCAAAGGACCATGGATGGAGATCTGATTGGGTTGTGGAGATAAGCAGACTCACTGGGGACAACAGGTAGTCTATGGGGAAACTAGCTCAGCCGAGAAACAGCATCACTATCCACACCAGCTATTGACCTGTTGCTTATGATCCCAGGCCAGCTCAATATGCATGATATTGAGTGGCTATGCCGAAGTCAGACAGTTTCACATTTGCATGCTATGTGAGAGTTTGGTCTTATTGACCCTGCAGCAGTGGATCTTTACTTGTTTGTTAACACATTTAATTGGGTTTACTCATTGTAGACATTTAAATACACATACCAAGACTGAGTTACAGTTGAAGGGAAAATAGGATTTGTCTATTTAATATTGTACTTTTAATTCTATGAGCAACATACCAAGCATATGTTGTTTAAGTTAGTGCCCACTGTGCAATCAAATGTAATTCTGTAATGCTATGTAATCTAAAATAATGTTGTTTTTTTAAGATAGATAGATAGATTCATAGATAGATTCATAGATTGATAGATTGATGGATGATTGGATGCCTAAAAACCTCCTAAGTAGGATGTATCAATAATTCTGGAGTAGCTGTTCCAATCATCAGGCACATGTCAGCCATCAGTGGCCTTGTGTCTGGCTCATTGTCCATCTATGGTTTGAGCACTCAATCTGTGTCAGCAGCCAGACAAGCCACGCACATCTCCATGACAGCCACAGAATATGATCTGCAACCCAACTACCATCATGTCATTCCCATCACTGGGGCCCCTTTCTCCCCAACGAGTATGCATCAATTTGAAAACAGTCAATCGCTGAGCAGCAGAGCCTGAATTACTGTAACTAAAAAAAAAAAAAAAAAAACAGCTCTCTTCCCCCTGCACCAATCCATTTTGTCCTCGTCTGAGCACATTGTCCACCATCTATCAACCCTGAAGCCGTGGTCAATTTTCTGGACACCGTCTCTAGTTCTTCTTGAATAAGATGCAGCTCATGGATGCTTCATCTAACATGCAGCATGTTGGTAGCCAGTGAAATACATGTCCCTGTCCAGTCTAAACTAGATTGATTAAGCGAGCAGAGAAGTAGTTCTCCAGAGGCCTCACAGCTCAACAGCCACACAGTAAAACCGACCACAGCTATTGCTACTCTACTATGACAGTCTTGTTTCATTAGATTTCAAATTCTGTCGTCCACAGGGGTGTTTTTAAAACGGCTATATTTCTCACGGCAGAGCTTTTCAGCTTTTCTCTTAAACATAGGATAAGAGTCACATTAAGTCACATTATGCAGGGAAAGTTCAACAAAAAATACAAAAGAAACACTAGTTCAGCAAGGGAAGTGAAGTGAAAAGTGAAGTGAAAGTCATATACCTGTTCCTCAGTCTGTCTAGACATGACAAAGACTGTCGGGGACATGAAGAAGTGAAAGACATGCCTGTGCAGTACAAACAACCAGAAACCTGGTTATTATAAAACTACAGGGTATTGTAAAACATATATTGCATATAGCTTTTTTTTATGTCACCTCTTTATTTTTTTCTGTTCTTTATCTGTTTTCATAACCCGTTTGCCTGTCTGTATGGTGGTAAGGTGCATTTCTTCCCAAGGCATCAATAAAGTCTTATTAAGTCAGTTTAATTTGTGTTTCATGGAAACATCATGTATTGAGTAAAACTAGTATGTGACTCATATATGGTGTGTGTATATAGATGTGCTCATTGCGTCACCGTCCCCTAAAAGTTATGTTTATATACCGCCAATTTGTTTGATTAAAACCAAAACATCATTAGTTGTTTTAGAAAAAAATCTGAATACTGAGTGGCACTAGTGTTAACCAAGAGCCTCTGGCCTAGAGCACCGAAACGGTCAAAAACGACTCTGTCTGCAGACACTAATCAATGTTACATCATCCTGTGGATAAGAGGTTGACAAATAAACTGATAACTAACTAAATAAACTACTATAAAAAAATGATTAAATTAATTATTAATTAATATCTTAAAATATTATAATCTGACATTCTTTATAGTTGTATCTGTTATGCTATGTATCAGGCACTAAAATAGATATCTACCGAAATTTTATTTGTGTACAAGATGTCTATTTAGAATTTAGAAAGATCGAAGCAATTTGTGAGACGCATATTTAAGTTAAAAAAAAGATCAGCACCCTTGCTACCCAATTAGTGTAATTAAACTGAATATAATCTACCCTTTCTTAGGCCCTCATAAGACCATTCCTCAAATAATGACACCAATCCATTGTCATCTGTAAAGGTTATATTGTTGTTCTGCTTGACATGTGTAGTGACAGCCAATATCACATTTGCATCTTTGGCTGCAGCTGACAGAGATGCTGTTGTGACTTCCTATCGACAGCAGGCATATGTCATCTTGCTCATTATTTTGGCCAAACAGTGTAACGGAGGGAGATGTAGGGAGATCTTACGGGCCTTTTTTGGATACTCATGACTTAACACATGGAAGTGCAGTTCTGTACGACTGAATAATATTCATCACTCAGTGTGGAGATAATTTTTCCATTGTGTGATACATGCATTGGTGATTCAGTTGATGTTTCTGTGTGTGAAGAAATAATGCAAGCCATCCATTAATGCAGATACCAGACAGAGAGGCATAAGGGAGCCATGGTGGGATTAGGACAGGAAGCCGACAGAGGAGATGGATACGGCTGGAGGACACAGACTGATCCGTGTGAACCAGGCAGCACTCTGCGCTGATCCTGGAGCTGGAAGGGTTGTGAGCCGTGAGGCAGGGGCCCCCAGGGCTTGCCTGTGGCTGTCTCTGTCTCCGCCTAGCCCTTTCATTATAGGGCCTCCAATAAACACGCCTGGGAGCAGAGGGGGCCACAGGCAAGGAGAAGGGAGGGGTGGTGGTGGTGGTGGGGGAGTAGCTGCAGTGTCATTTTCTGTACAAGTGGAGCCACAGCGCAGAAGACAGACAAGGATAGACAAAAAGAAGGGAGAGGGAGGAAAAAACAAAAACAAGGGCCAGAGGGTTGAGGAAAGGGGAGGAAGGGGGGGGCCTAGAGTAACAGACTGATCAAGCGAGGCTGTTTTGTGAGACCAGGGAGATGTGGTGGTGGTATATGAAGTCTTGTTTTTATCTGTGGTGCTGTGCTCCACTGGTAATAAAACTGACAGGATTCATTCACTGTGATATACTGACCTCTTAGAGCGGAGACAATAGAAAAGTAGCTGTTAAACTTACCTAAGGGACTCCAGCACATGGCAGGAGGGTTTGGGACGGGTGAGAGGGGGGTGTTGTGGAAATAGAATATTTATTGAATAGGTTTTCCCTCCTCTGGGAGCCCAGGGATTACATGGTGACAAGCGACTGTAGCACTGAACCATACCTTAGATTGCTATTACCTGCCAGTCAGTATTACAGTCTGTAGACGGCTGCATTATAATGGTCAAACCTGCACACAGTATGAAAGGGAAAGACTTGGTTTAATTTCTGTGTTTCATCAGAGGCAAGTATGATATTGTATTTAGTTATCTTACAGACTAAAAAGATAACATTTGACTTGGTCCTCAGAGAACAGATCCTGCTATGTATCTAACTCTTTTTTGCCTCTCGCTCTGAGGGTAATTATATTTCACCTGTAGCATATCTATGTCTCTGTACTCTGGAAGTTAATACAGGTACCGGTCATTACAGCGAGTGATGACATTTTAACACTACAGTGTGAAATAACTTGACCTTTAACTGAGCTATTAAAAGAGTCTATGACAGGTGAAAAAACAAGGGTGAGATTAACTGGGAGCTGAGACAGTATCTATTTATCTACACTGCACGTTATATTAAGAATATTTAATATACATATACACTTGTGCACCATGGGTGCAATGTAATAGAATAATATAGATATAGAGGTATGATATTATAGAGGTAAACATCTCACATTTAATGAGGAGAAAGAGAGACGCTCTGTTGCAAAGGCACACATGACGTATTGCCATCACAGCATAAAGCATGCAAATATTAGCAAAGACTGTGTTAATAACATTTGCTACCAAGCTGGAATATTAAGTGGCACACACATCTCATGTAGCATTGACAGGGAATTAGAGGTAGAGTGATTAAATATGTTTATAATAGCAGTGACACTGATGAGGAGTGTGTTCATAACTATTTGTCTGGGGGGGGGGGGGGGGGGATATTCAATTATTAAGTATCACAAAAATGTAATATGGATCATCTTCCTAAACTGGGTTATCAAATTTGGGAATGTGTGCCATTTATTTCCTAACTGTGTGAACATTACAACTGGGGGACCATCAGCTGATCAAAAATAGGGCGTAACAGTGTTGAGCATTGTAAATTGTAATTGTACTGTAGGTCAATTACAGTCGCATTACAAACATGGAAGCAACTGAAGTGTGACCCCACTTTCAATCACAAATCCCCTGACTCTGAAGCCCTGTCATGCTGCAATGATTTGTGAAAGTTAGATTGAGGTGTGAGCAGGTAGGCTTTACAGAGTGGGGATTTAGTGAAGGTAATAGGTATTGGATCTATAGGAATCCCATGGAAACCCTGCCACAGTCAGCACATCCTCCTGAGATCCTGGCATCGCATTACTCCACACTCATGTCACATGACACAAGTCACAGTCCAACAGCCAATACCATGTGCCTATTTAAAGATCATTAGCAAAGATACATGAGTTTATACGTCAAAAAGAAAATCCCACAGGAAATATACTGGTCCGCAGAATTAATTCATCCACTGCTTTCAAAACGCCTCTGTCTGCAACTGAAGCCGTTTGTAAACCAGTTTTGTCTCTCTTTCTGGCTGTCCTTGATCACTTGTCAAGCCGAGACGCGTTGAGTGGGTGTCCATTGGTCATCGTGCCTGATCTCATCCTGGCCTTCACCACCAGCCTCCCTGATGCCTCGTCTACCAGTCCACTGTCTCCACACGTCCATTAAGTCATCTATCTTCCTCTGCTCCACCCCTGATCTTCCCATCAACTCACTTGTCTTGTTTTGCTCCCCCCCCCTTTCACTGTCTCCAAGTGGACGTCTCAGTATGCCCCTGTCATGTCGAGTCTCTTGTGTTTCATTCATTCTCACTGAATCTGTCTGAGTCCTGAATCTTTCTGGACTAGCTGCCTAACAAAGCCAAGGTTACAAATTACCTTATCTGTTGTAAGGTGTAAAAGTTACAACTCAAGGGTAAAGGGAAGAAAGCAAATTTGTGGCTATGGCTTTTTTGGGTTAAAAAACCCAATGGGCAGACAAAATATCCAATAAAGCCTTAGCACCTACGGCAATGGTAAAACAGGCCGCTTGATTCTACAGACAGGAATACAACTTGTCAGACATAGCGCCCATTTAGTAAACCCTAGCCACTGACTGACAGACAGAATGCCCACCTGCCTCAGGGCTTCAATAACTCCAAACATGATCAGGCATTCTGTAGCACTTCATTTACACTCCACTTTCATCTAGCAGCAGCTCTGTTTGGGTAGATCCCTGTTAGGTGAGTGCTCTCTATAACTGAACTTTTTAAGGAGGCCACCTGACGGGCGTCAGATGGACCTGGGCGAAGTTAAATGATTGAGCTGAGTGAAAAGATAATTAATGGGGAATCAATGAACAAGCTGGGGAGGGGTTAGGAGAGGAAAGTATAGCGGGTGTTCAGGGATCTAATCTAAGGTGTGTAAATTATTAAGCAGGCTAAGATGACTTGAATGACAATATAGGACATTTGGTAGGCAGCCTCAAACACATATTCACTTTTGTGGTCTCCAGCCTATATAATCAAAGAATGATGTAATGGTATTCAGTTTTACATCTCACCATATCAAGTCTAAATAAACCTTATTTACAAGCTGTGATGGCGCACACAGTATGTATGAGCGCACATGCGCCTGTGTGCACTTGTTTAAACAGTCCTTGGTACACTACATGTCTGAAGAGTGAGGTCTGAGAAAGAGAGCATTTGCATTTGCAGTCCTTGATGAATGAATGAATGTAAAAAGCAACTTGAAGAATGTTTCCTGAATTTGGAGTCCTCTGATGAAATCCCTGTGATTTATCCCACCTCTCCTCTCCTCTTCCCCCCATCAGCCCCTCTGTCTTTAATTAGCGTCTGGGGAATGAGGGAGTGGATGAGTGGACTGTCAATTTTATATTCATTATTTATTTAGCCGAGGTGTAAACTGACTGGTCCACGTACTGACAGACATTTCTCCGGTGCTCTTTTGCACTTCTGTTTAGGCGATAATCAAGCTCTGTGTATGATACTTACTAATTAGACTGTTCCTTTTGGTGGCGGTGTCTGCATTCTGCCACTTGTCATTTAGCCACAGTACATGTGGGAATGCAAATATCTGTAGCTGTGATTTTAGAGTGTATAGCATGAATTCCCCTTAATGAGGAGAAAGATTTCTATTTCATTCTTTGGCTGTCATGTTGCCACCTGCTAAGTGGAATGTGCTCTGAATCTGAAGAGCTCAATGTTACAGAGGTGAATGTGAGTCAATGGTAACACAGGATGGTCAACAGTGAAAAAAAGAAAGATCTGTGGCATGGTCGTGTGTGTGCATACATACAAACACATACGTACAGACCCTCTATCATACACACACTTTCATGCGTGCACATACTCTCTCACACACACACGCACACACTTTTACTAACCAGTCCGTTCTTCTTCAGGTCTGCCCACATGCTGGTCCCATCACCACCTCTCATTAGAACATGGTAGGTGAAGAAGTAGATGCCAGGCAGAGGACAGGTAAACTTGCCGGTGCTGGGTTCGTAGTAGTTGCCGACATTGGTCACCACATCATCAAATTTCAGTATTTCATTCCCCTCGTGCTGCTTGCGTAGCCCTGCGTAAAAAGCGATTTTGGGAGTGTAGAGTGAGGGAGAATAGCCACCAGGACCGGGACCTGGGGGGCCCTGTGGTCCAGGTTTGCCTGGCTCTCCAGGGGGTCCACGTGCTCCTGGTGGCCCAGGGACACCTGGGGGCCCACGAAGCCCAGACTTTATCTTCTTCCCAGAGTAATCCTGGGGAGGTGGAGATACAGCTGTCAGCTCCTGACCCGGCTGAGACGTAGCGGGGTCACATACCATCCTGCAGCTTCCAAGCATTTTGTAATGGCTCCCTGCATTTCCGGTGTTCCTCCCTTTGGTTGTGTGGACCAACAGGGGAATGGCCACCAACAGTATTAGAACCATGGCCACACCTACAGCAGCCCCAATGACACGTTTCCTGCGGCTGAGCCGCGAGGCGGCCAGCGTCAGGAAGTCCTCTTCCCCCTTGGCTGGAATAGTGCCGGCCAGGATGAAGCCTCTCAGAGAACCAGTATGGTATGAAAAGGTGAAGAAGGATGTGTAAAGGACTGGAGGAAAAACCAGTGTATCACTGGGCTAAGTATGGGAGAGAACGCAAAATGGCAGACAGCCAGGGGAGAAACAACCAGATGCAAGAATCCTACAGAAACAATGAAGATGTCCGATGGACCCGGAACAAGATATTTGGAAGCCTATGGTCGAAAAGACCTTTACACACCACAGTGTTTAAGAAAATAAACACAAAAATCTGGATGTCTCAGATTTATGGTGACACACTACAAAAAACATAATTTATCTGATGAAGTCTGGTTCACCTTTTTTGACTTCGCCTGTTGTCCTCCAGCTGAAATTTTCAGCATCAAACAGAATCCATGACTGGCACTGAGAGGGCTGTTGTGAAAGCGGAGCTTATTAAAAGTATGCTGAAATGAGAGCTGATGCCAAATTCAGCTCATTGAGGAGGGAGTGGAGGTGTTGTTTGTTTTCTTGGGTAAAGTGTGATTTTCAGTTTTTTTTTTTCCTTTTTCCTTGAAATCTTCTTTCAAGCCCCCCCTTACAGAGCACAGGATTTCACTTCATGTGGACGTCTCACTTAATGCCATGACTGTAAGTGACAAAAGTTCATCAGAGATCTTTTCCTGACACAATCATCTTATGACTCCCACACTTTTATCTTGTTTCCACTGTCCACATTAAAAAGGTGTGGTTTCTCAGAAAACCAATAACACTTTTGTCTGGGTGTGTCTGGGTGTGCTTTTGAAAGAGTCCTCCTCTTTATATCTGGATCTAGAAATATTAGCAAAAAAAGAACAAAGAGATTCAATAACTGATGTCTTTATTTACCATTATTATATACTATAATTCTACAATATATTTAACTGTAATATAATTGCATTATTTTTTAGTTCAAAATGAAATTATGAAGACAAATATCAAAATAAGATTTTATAAAATTCTAATAATAATTAACAACAATAATAATGATAAGAATTTAACAATGAACATTTTTTTTCATAGGTGTTTGATAAATTACATAAAACACGATTATCCACTATGCGTCATGTTTCCGGTTAAATTTAAAACTGTTCAAAGAAAAAGACAAAGAAAAAACTCACCGTCTGCTCTTTATAATCCGAAATTATTTATTCGGAGGATAAAATTCTCTGTGCATCAGCTCAGTCCGCGTCCCACTACAATGACTGAAGGACTTTGGACTGCTGGAGTGCCAAACGGAGAGCCGAAAAGCCGACGGGTGCGCAGGAGATGCCAGGAAAGTGATGAGAGTTTCTTAATCAGCGCTTAATCCCTTATTTTCTTTTCCAGGTAGAAAATGGAGATTAAATGCCGCTAACTTCAGAGGAAATGATGCCCAGAAAATACCTGCGTGAACACTTTTTTTTTGACACAATTCCAAAGGAGGGACGCACGGCAATCCGATGCTCCCATCCAGAGTGGCTGTCCACTGTATCGCTTATCGCAGTGTTTGGTCCATGGGCAGTCCTAGTCGACACCTGTTAGAGCTCTCTCTCTCTCTCTCTCACACTCTCTCTCTCTCTCTCTCTCTCTCTCTCTCTCTCTCTCTCTCTCTCTCTCTCTATCTATCTCTCTCTCTCTCTCTATCTCTCTCTCTCTCTCTCTCTCTCTCTCTCCCTTTTACATCATACCAGCATTTTTATTTGTAGTCCAATTTAAAGCCACATTTATTGATACTTAATTATTGGGAACATGTATTGAGCTCCAACATTCATTCCTCTTTTATATTCTATTTTTTAAATTAGATGGAATAGTAAATACATTTCAAATATAGCTGATACAAATGAGGGCTAGACTGCACTGATGCCTCCCATCTGTGTCTTGTTAGCCTGACATTCACCTGTTGTTAGAGGCAAACTCTGTGCAAGCAAAATGTTTGATAAAGCGTTGCAGAACGAAGGCAGATGTTTTCATCTTCTGTGTTGGCGAAGGGAGGACAGAGGAGGGTGACTAAGTAAAAGCTGCCTCAGCATGATGTGTGAGGAATGGAGAGGAGACACTAAATGTTCCCCTGACCATTGTCTGTGTGTGTGACTCGCATCCCACAGCTATAAAGCCTCATTAGTGAGACACCCTGCCCCACACATTGTGCTGCTCTTTTTCCTCCACACACAAACACACGTGCACACACATAGACATATGCAGGTGTACATACACAAAAGAGTTTTTGCACCATTAGTAATGGGGAGCCATGTTCTTCATTCTTATATAAACATTTTCACACTGTTGCAATGACAGTAGGGAAAAATGTGATGCCGTGGGGGCTAAATATGCCCCAATTATTCTACAGTTTTACATTTTTTTGTTACCACCAAGTCACATTCACTGGCTAGCACCTTCCATTTCAGAAACATCTTCAGCTCATATCATAATTTCCTTAGAGTCCTGTGTCACCTGTCTGACAGGCACAATCGCAGATCGGCGTGTTTAAAGTTTAATGGTCGAAGCAGTGGGAGCAAGGGGAAGAGGTCTGCATACAGTATTGATGACTCTCTTTTCATCAACCACCACCCCTTCGACCTCTCTCCCCTCAGATATGATGACCACTGTCTGGCAATGTACGGATCATCTGACCTGATCCCACCAGACATGGAGAGACGGATAATCGCAGAGTTTAAAGGTGGTTTTCCAAGGATAGGTTGGATTTAGTGGGAAATTGAGGGTGTGGAGGGTTCTGGGGAGCAGTGGCCTGTGATATTTCCATTTGGGAGTGTTGGTATAGCTGAGCAGCGCAGGGACGAGTTAAATGCTGTGTCAGTCCCAGTTTGCAGGTCAGTCAGTCTGGCCTGCTAGAACAGTGCTCAGAGGTCCTGGGCAGCACGGGGCAGATAATCATTGCCAACAGTCAGAGGCAATATGCTCAGGATTGGATTTTTAAAGCCTGTTAAAATATTACTGAGGTGATTAATATTGAAATATGCGCATGTCTTTCAGCTGTCTGTCTCCCTCTCTCCCTATTCTCTTCTTGATTTGTTCCCCTTAGTATTCACACTCCACCTAAAATTTCAACATTATGCATTGTGTTGATGAAATGTGTCCTTTTATTATCATTCGGCGCATTGCTTCGTCACATCACTTGCTCTGACTTCACTGTGACTCACACAGTCTCCACTGTCACCAAGAGAAGAAGGGCCATAGAAGAATCAGTACTGGGCTGTTTGAGTTATTAGTTTGTTTAATAATTGATTTCATATATTATGATACACCAAGAATAAATTTCTGTCTTTTCTGCACACGCCTGCATAATTCGAGCTCTAGATTTTCTCTCGTCTGTTCTGTGTAAACAAGTAAGAGAGGAGCAGGAACTTATTTATGGCTACATTACTCAAGTTATATTTCTCTTCTGCTATGGCTGGTTTGTCTGCATAGTTTGTTAAAGACATACTAATTCTTCAATTCAGCCATTCACAGCAACATTTAAACGGCTCTATACTTATTTATTTTTGCTTCATTAAATGCATAGCACAAACAAAACCCAATGTTTCTTACAAGCAGAGCAGTAATTGATGAAACAGTCTCAGTTATCGCTGTCACAAAAATACTGTGCACCAGACAGGAATATGTGACATATTGCGTTTTGTTTAGAGATAGTGGTATTGTCACAGAATCCACACCAGCGCAGGGAGTGTGACCAACACATACTGAGCATCAGCTCTAAAGGATGATGACATATCGTCCCCAAGAGGCACGTATAGCTGCCTGGAGGGCCGTCAATCCCCAGGGACCACTGCTTGTGTCTTCCACAGTTAACACTGACAAGAATTCAGCTATCAAGCTCCCATTCTTTACCATGTAGATTAGTCCTGCGTAAATCAATTTAGAGGTCGTTAGGGTTGTAAAAAGGGGATTTGGGAAAAGTCTAAAACCAGGGAATCAACAAGAACTATACAGCTGAGGAAAAAGATGCTGCAGAAAGACATACATTCATGTACTGTGCATGAAAAGTGACGTGGAAATGTAAATCACTGAAGCATGTGATGCTTGTGTTTGGTTTGACCCTTGAAAATAAGACTGCTGTGGGATACCTCATGGAGTAAAAGAAAAGAAATGGAGGTCTTGCATTGCAGAAAACATGTCACATTTTTGGCAAGATAATTCAAAGATGAATATGAAGTTTGTTTATTCAGGCTCACTAGTCTGTGCATCATATTATTCTTGCACTCTGACATGAATTGTATTATTTTCTCCCTGACTTACCTGAGCATGTGTGTTTACTGTACAGTGTAGATTTGTAAGCAGAGTGCGCGGGTGTGGATGTGTCTACATCCTGGTGCTGTGCTGTTTCATTAGGCTCTGATTATGGGGCCTGATGCAGAGTGACAGTGTGCAGATTGAGTTGCACAGCCAGTCTAATTCTCTCTATTAATAACAACCCTCCACACTCCTGTCCTGAACCACGTTTATTAATCACAATTTGTCATCTGTCCGATGCTCCACCCTCTCCTTCTCTCTTTCCCTCACCCTCCCTCTTTTTAGCTGTGTTCTCCACCTCCCTCCCTCCCAGCAGGGCCAGTTATCCTCTGCACCTCCCCGCCCCCACCTCTTCCCATCCCTCACCTCAGCTCCGTTCGCCTTCAGCTCAGAGACATGGTCCAGCATACAGAGGGATGTTCTCGCTCTCCTCCCTCCCTCTCTCTCACACACACACACACACACACACACACACACGCACGCAATCACACACACACACACACACACACACACACACACACACACACACACACTCCTGCTCGCTCACTTTAACTGCACTCTGGAAGGAGTCTGATTAATCAAAAGCTCTCCAGCTTTAATTGGGCAAATAACAGTTAACAACTTGGATTGTGTGGACTGTTTTGGTAACAATCCGCCAAAGTTTTATTATAATAAATTATAACGAAACAAACCTCGATTTGCAATTACAGAATAGTTATGCTCTAACACATATGAACATTGTACAGTGTAATGCATCATTATAGAGATGTTCAACAATTCATTGGGATAGTACGGAGTGGCCTTTTGGATCTCATTGATTCTTTTTTTTTTTTTTTTTTTTTGCATTAATCCAAGCTATCTGGAATTTCTATGTAGACAAAATGCTGTCATTTAATCAATATGTATGCTGGGATATGCACACTGTATTATTGCATTATCGGTGAGAAAATATTCCCATAACTAAAATCACATTTCTGCTCATGTCTCAGTTAAATGGCCCTTAACCCTACTCAGAAAGATGATTTATGAGTCAGCCAGTCCCCTAGGTCCTGCTCTGCCACTCCAATTTTCAAGCTGCGTTTATGCTTATTATATTGACACTTTTAGGATATTCATTTACCCTGAACTGCAATTTCACCTCACAGCAGAAGTTTTCTGATAGTTTGGATCTCCAGAAGTTACAAACATAAGTGTGTCTGATTGTTCATTGCTCAACAGCACATATAAAAACCAATGTTTTCTCTGCTACCAACCCCCCCACAACCCAGCGCTTCCCACCACAACCCACAGCCCCCATCACATAGAACTAGGGTCCCTCTGCTGTTTTCTCTGAGCAGAACGGGTGTTTGGGGAAAACAGAGGCGATTTTCATGTGCAAATGTCAGTCAGTCCGCTCCCAGCAATCACAGGCCCGTCTTCTCCAGAGATAGGGGCTTGAGACACAGCCTGAATAATTTAGCAGCTCTGTGCCACCGTGCTTTAGGGTCGCAACCTTCTAAAGTGATGACAGAAAGACGTTGGCTGACTTCCCCTCCCATTCACTCCCATTACCACTTATTTACCGTTCCTGATTCCAGGCAGACAAAGCAGAAGGCCACACTGGGGAAGAAAAATCATCACCGCTGTATAAGCTGTGTCATAAAGCAGAGCACAACCAAACAATGACATTTTCACAGCATCCCCAAGTCGGAGGCGATCCCCTCCTGTCCCACGCTGTGAAATAAACACACAGCACACACATGATCACCCAAGCCAGCAGTCACAGACAAAAGAGATGATGGACATGCACACGCAGAAGAAAGGTCGAGAAGTGACACACAGCAGGGACTGATGTCAGAGCGAAAACCCTACCGATGTATGAAAGGTGTTGATTAAGATTCAGATAGTGATGAGAAAACATCCAAATCT
This sequence comes from Protonibea diacanthus, assembly GCA_028641955.1. Lineage (NCBI taxonomy): Eukaryota > Metazoa > Chordata > Actinopteri > Sciaenidae > Protonibea > Protonibea diacanthus. Next base: position 13,585,392 of record CM053984.1, read on the forward strand.
TCTATTTGAGAGGAGAAGAGATTACTGTGATGTTCAAGGGATGACAAGGAAAAGCATAGAGACATAGAGGACAGAGTGAAAGAAATTGATCCGTCCTTGCGTACAGACACACTCTACATTTCTATCATTCAGTGGGAGACAGACAGCGCTTGGTCTGACAAGGGTGGTCATCACTCGTCTGCAGTGGGGCTTTGACAGCAACATGACGAGGATGAATGGACTGGCCAGCTATCCCAACTAAGACACATGCTGTTGGAGAAATGATACATTTATCTGACTCATAATTTCTTTCAGTCATGATCAACTCCCTCACTTCCTGTGGTCAATTATCCTCCACTTCTTTCAGACATGCACTTTTTTGTCAGACATCAAGCAATCAAGAATTTCTAATGTCAACCCTCGTTTTGTGGCATCTTTTTAATCCTAGCGACTTCGTATCTACAGTAGCTATTAATTCTGTGGTCTTTATTAAATCTTACAGGTGTAAATCCAAAACGCAGATATGAAACGGCATTGGCTGTCTCTGAGCATCTCCATAGTACATGAGGATATTATTGGAATGCAAGGAAACAGCAGTGAATTGTGTATTAGCGATTCAGTGGGACGTTCCCATGGAGATGTCAATTCTGATAGCCTATTAGTCCAGCCAGTGAGATGCGGGATCACTAAGAAACACTTGGAGGAATGAACGACACATCCTGCTTTTCTCTCAACCCTTCCCTCTAACCTCTTGTCATGCACGGCGGCAATACAGTCAGCTAAGTCAAACCTGATCTGGTCAAACTGCATTTATGAGGAGTGTCAGTGGGCTTGTGGTTTGACCTCGTGTCACAGGAATGCGTTACAAGGGCAGGCAGAGGGGAAGGGAGGACACAAGAGATCCCTCTGAATTATTGAGAGTGATTATTTGGTGACTTATGGTTGGTGGCTGTCAGGTACGGCATGATAAATTGTGCCAAGCAAGAATTACACTTTCTCATTTCTCTGCTGTCTATTTGTCTGCCTTTCTTCACCTGACCACCCCTTCTCCACGTACATGTATCCCTCTACCTTCTATGTCCTTGTAGTAGTAAGTTCTCAGACTAACTTTTGGGGCGGCATGTCCTCAAACGTCCTGTAATTAAGAAGCATGGGTGATAACTGTGGCGTTCACTTCAGGTTTTGTCATTTTGTCATGCTTTTTTAGCCATGCTAGAACCATGGCAAAGTTGATCTGATGGTTGGTGAGTTAGTTGGTCCAACACTTTGGGCCTGACTGAAATATCTCAACAACTTTTGGATGGGTTGCCAGGAAATTTAGTGCAAATCCATGGTCTCCATAGAAGAAATCCTAATGATTGTGGTGATCAGGCACCCCTGTTTTTGTTTTTAGTGAAATGTCTTGACAACAATGAAATGATTAGCATGGAATTTGGTATAAATTGTCAGGATACTCAAAATATTAATCACAATGACTTAATTAATCCTCTGACTTTTGTCCATTTATCCTCTGAAATAGCTCGACATCTACTTGGTGGATTGGCACAAAATGTCATGGTTTCCAGAGATGCATCCAATGGTGATCCTTTCACTTTTTCTCAACTACATCCATCAAATTGACAATTGTGATTTTGAGTGAAATGATCTAACAACTATTGAATGGATTGCCTTGAAATTTGGCTCAAAGTTTTATGTCCTCCTTGGGATGATTTGTCATAACTTTTGTCATGATTAATGATGACCCTCTAGCACCTTTGCATTGTTTTTTTGAGCATCTGCCACAATTCCATTAGCATTTAGCTCACAGCTTATTCCTTCACAGAGCCACAAGCATGGCTTTGGATTCTTAGTGTTCTTTTTAATTATGACTGAGGCATTTGGCCGACTCTCAGAAAATTCCCTTATCACTATCATTACAAGGAAAGCAAGAATCAGGACCAATGTACCCTGACGATCCTGTCTAACTTGAAGATGATACCATAGAAGATACACACAAGACACTGGTGAGAACTAATTCATGAGATAAGAGCATTTTTTTTTTTTTTGATAAATCAGAAGAAAAAAATGATTCAATAGAAATGAAGAGATGCTTGAAAACATGGGTTTTCAGTAAATGATAGATGACTGTGGGGGGGAGTGACTCTGCTTTTCAGACCAGGGAGGGAAGGTCATTCCACCTTCAGGGACCCAGCAGGAACAAGAGTGGTGACCATGTGGAAAGATGACCAGGGAAAGGAGCGCTAAATGGCTGGCAGTGACTGGTGTGTGTAGCCCTGGCCTTGAGGTAGGCTGGGAGCGTGGGCTCTCAGACCAGCACCAGGTTTTTAATTTAACTACAAACAGCCTGAGGCCGCCAGTGAGAGTGCTGCAAGAAGAAGTGGACAAGGGTAATTTGATGAGGATGAAAATAAGGCAGCAGCATCATTCTGGATGAGCAGCAGGGGCTGGAAGAAGTGTTTTGGAGGGAGTAGGAGGAGGGAGTTGCAAGGGAAATTATTAAAGTCCGAACATAGAGCTAAGTTGAGGCCTCAGTCTGATGCAGTGCACATTGTAGGTGGAGTTCACTTAGCAAATAGATAAACTGATGAATGATGAGTGGACACAGCGCGGGGACAGTCTTGGCTTTGGTTGAGCCCATTAAAGCTTAGAATTCCTCTCTCAATGAATAATAAACTCCCATGACCATGAAGTTTGCGGCTCTTCAAGACTTTTCATAGTGTGCGTTATCCTCTCGCTTCTCGTGTGTGGTTTTGTTTTCATTTTTCTCGTGCGCATATCAGGAGACCCCTTTCCCCATTTCTAATTGACATTCCCTGTTGCATAATGTTTCTAACTGACTGATCAGGTATCAGAGATGGAGTTCTTTGTGTAAATGCAGTCTGAATAATTCATACAGGGCTGTCAGAGAGAGAGAGAGAGAGAGAGAGAGAGAGAGAAGGGGTATTTTAGAAATCAGCTCGCTAGGCCCCTGACCATGAATAATTGATCTGAACTGATTAAAATTTGCCGTGATTACCCCTCACCTCCCCAACAGATAAGGCGCCACACCTGTGTTTGCTGTCTCTTTACTTATTCTCCCCTTTCTCTTCTTCCCTTCTTCATTCAAACATGTTTCAATTAACCACATGCTGTCACACAGTGTGTGGAGGAATGTAAGACACTTCAGCGTTGTTTCTGTTTCACTTTTGGATTTCTAGCAACAAAGTGGATTTACTCTCTTTCATGTGCATTTGTATTCAGAAAACACTATTGTGCTACTGTTTGTCATTTCCCTCATGAAAAACACTGTTAATTTATACTCTATCTGCTATTCCAAATATTAGACCTTGATTGGCTACAGTTGAAGTGCTGAAAACAACTTCTTCTTTTACCTCAGGCAGTGGATCCTCAAATAGCAATAGAGTCTGTCTCAGGCACAACTGTAATTGCAAACGGCATACTGTCTGATACGCTGTAATACTTAAAGATACTGTGCTCCCAGCAGAGCTACCTTGAGCAACTTGTCTTCACTCACTGCCCATTTGCACATCAGATAACATGCATGCACACGGACACATAGCGGGCTCATTCTTCATTGGGATCTCTTCTCACTTCTCTTAACCTTCAAAGTCCAACTAAGAATGGCACTTAGATCTGTGTTCCAGAGCCAAAGAAAGAAAAGTGTGACAGAGAGCGACTTGAAGGAAGAGAGAGGCAGGGAGCGGGTGGAAGTGTGGGAGAGTGACAGCTAATGACAGTAGCTACAAGCTGTGACCTTTAGAGTGATCACACAAGCATGACGAACCAGGCTCAAGGTGACAGAAAAGCGGGCTACTTTGGGAGAAGATGTTAAGGACAATAAAGCTTTGTGTGTCTGCGGTTTAGCAGTCATGGTGCAGCAGTGGTAATGGAGATTATAGGTACACAGGTGATCAATAACACTGTATTTTTGTCCGAGAACAACGGTGTGTAAATGCTGCCAAAGATAATATGCTCACTCAGAGAGGCTGAGGGTGTGGGATAGCATTAATATAATTTACCTTTATTTATCCAGATGCACACATGTTTTGCTATTCACACAAAATATTTCTGTTTGCCAGTGAGCTGCTTGGAAGGTGTGAGCCTTAGTCAAAGGTACACTGATAGTTGCAGAACGGGTTTGTCATTAATTTAGGTCATTTTCTTTTTTCAATAACGTCTGGGGATTCAAATCAGAAATATTGCAGAAATCTGAAAACATTTCTGAAACCCTGTACCAGCGGTGTTTGTCAAAACCTGACAATAGTTTACAATATTGCTGACCAGTTTCTAAAGATATTTTGAATTGATCTCCTACTTTTCAGGCAGCAATTGTTTTCTATAAATATCATTATTATGTACATGAAAATATCAGTGTGGCGAAGGTTGAGATTTACATGAGATAGGAAATCTATTACAGTGGACCATTTGTCACTTTTCTTTCTATCGGGGTTATTGTTGTGTAGAAATATATTTGCATGCAAGAAGTCTACAGCTATACTATCGGCTCTGTGACACTATGCTTTGAGACTAAACTGTGCTTTGAGCCAAATGCTAACTTCAGCATGCTAGCAGGCTCACAATGACAGTGCCATAATATCTATATCGAATGACTTGAGTTTATCAAGTTCCTCAGCTGAGTTTAGAGTGATGCTGTTTAGCACTAAACACAAAGTACAGTTGAAGCTGAGGGACATTTTGAAGGTAGCACCAACATCTGTTTGTTTTTCTAATGTAAGGTATGACATGACCATATTTACATTGTCCTTACTGTACTGAAATTAATGAAATCCAATGTTAATCTGTTAGGTAGGAAATCACTGTATGGTACACTTTAGAAAATGGTCTGCATTGACAAACATTGTACCACATGTCAATGCATTTTGTAGCTGATGGGCTGAAACGCATGCACATAGTGCATTCAGTCAGTTTGTGTCAGACTCATATCAGCAGGCCTAGGTCACATTTAGGTCAACACATGACTATTGAATATAAATACAAAGAATTAATGCTTCGGCACCATGAGGACGTCTTAATTGCACTGGTTGTTTCATGGCAGCGTCCTCAATGTTCATCAGTACTCTCGGGTCCAGTCTGAAAATAGGCGGTCCACACTGTAGAACCATTGATGTATTTAGGTTTTTTTTTTTTTTAAAGAGGGGGAGGGCAGAGGAAAAGGAGGTGTACTGGGAAGATGTGTCCAGTTCAGGTCCCTGGTGGAGATTTTCAAGTGGCTTGGCGCTCTGTCTGTCCTGTCAGCCCTGAGCAAACACCCCATCCTAAAAAGGAAGAAGGGAAAAAAAAACTCCCAGCTAGCATCACACACGGCTGGCCAGGGCCTCACTAGCAGTCCACTTGTCTGCTCTCCCCTCCGCAGAGCCTTCACAAGAGATGGGAGGAATACTAAGAGAGCAGGCATAGATTTTCTGCTGGGGGGGTGGAGGAAGAGAGGTAAGGCTGTTGGAGGGTGGTGGGGTTGACTGCCCACATCAAACTCCCCTCCTTTTCTCTCACCCCTCTCCCTTTCTCCTCCTCTCCTTCTCATCTGCCTGGCTCTGGAGGGACCCTCTGTTTGTCAGCCAGGCAGTGGAGCGTCTCCCTCTAACCCCACCTCCTCCTGGTTCTCTGTCTTTTTCCTTTTCTTTCTCGGTTTCTCTGTCTCCAAACCTCCACCTCTCTTTTGCTCTGCTTTCCCTGTCTTTTCACAATCTCTGTTTCCTGCTTTCCTCAGGTCTGTTAAACAGCCCCCTTTAAAGGAGAACCTATTGATGAAGTCACTCAAGTCCAGATACAGAGAGAGATATGATGCAGAGTGTTCAGTGGCAGGGAGGCTCTATCTAGATGCAAAGCAGTGAGAGACTGTGGAAATTAATTTGATTCTTAAAAAATCTTCTAATAATGTTGAGGAAAAAAATACACTGAAACACTGATTGGGTGTCGGTAAATGAGAGAAAGTGAGAGTGACTGGCCAATTAAAGTCTGCATTTCAAACATATCATTTTAAATAGACGAATATATTGCACTGTAATGCATCCCAGGTATGTCCCTGTGTAGCCTTGTAGTGAACAGGCTACATCTGAATTCACACTTAAAGGAGAACTCCATAGATTTTTCACATCAAAGTCTGTTTACATGTCTTGGGAAGTACTGCTACATGGTGTATAAAGCCTTTTGTGGCTCCAGAGGGAGCTGCATGAAATCTAATAGCTTCAAAAGGCGTCACTTAAGTCACCGTCGGTTGAGGCTAAAGACCTCTGTTGCCCGCTACGTCAGCTTTGCTTTAGACTGGCGACTTGAGTCTAGCTGCTACTAAGCATAACATGGCCAAACCGCCAACCAAACTATTGGTGGTAAAGTCATGTTGCATTGTGGGTAATGTAAGCACCAGATTTGGCATAAGTGAATTTTTTTTTTTTTTAAAAAGAGCACATCTCTAGTTCTGCTGTAACAATTTTGATTATTTTTAACTGTCCATCATGAATATAACATTATAAATCTGAGGTGTTCCTTGGTGGTATCTTGCCATTCAGATACTCTGGTTTCATATTTAATATGATTTTAAGATATCTGTCTTTAAGATTTTTGCTGCTACCCCAAGACAATGCAGGTGAGTGGAATGTTGTTTGTAGTGCTCTCAGCACTGAAAAATTATAGCAATATTTCTTGACCAAACACAGTGTGCATGTTACTCTGGATTAGCCACCTGACTGTCAACAGCTTTTAAAAATATTATTTCTTCAGTGCCAATTAATTTATTCCAAAGAAACTGTTTCTCCTAATCATGGGAACACTATTTTCGGAAAGACACATCACTGATGAGTTTTATTAATATAATTTTTCACTGCTGTAAGCACCAAAAACAACATGTATTTCACGTCCACTGCAGAAATCAGTAATATCAGGAATAGATATAAAATCCTCGACAAATGGAGGAAAGTGAGAAAATATTTTAACAGCCTGTTAACTTCAGCCCCTCGTTACCCAAGCTGAATTGATCAGCCCTCATTTTCTCCCAGACAGAGATTCTCTTCCTCCGTCCTCAGCTCTCTCCCTCTCTTTCTTCTCTGCCTGCCTCCTTTAACTCCTCTTTCTGCTTCCCTGCCCTAGTCAGTCCAAGCTCTCTCCACACGTGTGCCAAGATTAGAGGGAGAACGCGGGGCTCTATTGATTTCTATAGCTGTGAGATGACAAGTTTGGTCTCAGATCTCCCTGTTTACATCTGATTCACTGCAAGCTGCTCGTGGTCTCAGAGAAAGAGAGACAATAGGGAATAAGAGTGCTGGAAAAAAAAACACCAATATTCCCATGCTGCATGTACAGGCATTTCTGTTCTATATCATCGATGTCTACTATTGTTTAGGTTGTGTTTGTGAAAGTGCCCGAGGCTAGCCCATCGTGGCACACCACTGAGCTGCCAGGTCAGATTGTAGTAAATGCCGAAACAGAGGACAGTGAGCCACAGTGGCATTTGGAGGAGGAGGTCCCTGCAGACAAAATCCATCATGCCTGCAGATGTGGCCTGCAGCAGGTGCAGGTGGATCACAAACTGCCACAACAAGGGAATCGGTGGAGATGAGAGTAAGGGGGTGGCATTGACTGAGGCTCAACACCATCACCATTAAGAGAAAGCCCCTCGACCACATGAAGATCTCCATCCGCCACTATGGACGAGACAAACTGTGGCAGAGGTCCCTCTCAGAAGAATTAGACTTGACAATGTTTTCAGATCTGTCATCGTTTTCTCAGACAAATCCCGGACTCTGTGTGACCTTTGACCACTTTGCTTGTTTCCCCTTATTCTTTCAGGCAGCTGACACAGAAAGATACACGTCACATACATTATGACGTCTACATGGGTCCGTTTTGGTGCCTCGTTTTGCCCCCAGTTTTGATCAGCCAGGTGTGTAGCATATTTCTCGTTAAGGATTCTATGTGTCACTGGATGTATAAATCAGTCTTACAACGGGCGCCGGTGTCACTGAAATTTAGACATTAATGGCTGACAGTCTATTGACTGGCCTGCCAGTCTTTGTTAAACCCACTGGCAGCTTTTCCGAAACCAAAGCCTACATTGCATCCTTTTATACCGACAACAAACTTCCTGCCTCCCCTGCAGCTATTTATCTACCTTTCAATTCATGTCACCTTTCATTTCTCGCTATTGTTTTCAGCTGTCTTCTTGCCTGACCCCTGGTCTCTCTTGAAATAAGCATGTGGATTTCTGGCAGCTTGCTGCTTTTTTTTTTTTTCTTTTTTTTTTCTCTACCAACATGCCACAATTGTATGATTGGCCTATGAAGGTCTCTTTGAAGCCTCCCTGCATCCCTCTAAACATCTCGGGCAACATCAAAGATCACACATTACAGGGGGCCAGAGTTCAACTTGGAGCCACTGCAATCCAAGCATCATCCCTCCTTTTCCCTTTCTCCCTCTTCTTCGGGGCTCTTGTTTCTGCACAGCACCGCTGAAGGAGAAGGATAGCAAGCAGGGGGGAAGAGGGGGAAGAAGAGGAGGAGGAGGAGAAGGAGGAGGAGGCAGCTTCTCTTTCTGCGTTTGTGTCCATCATGTGTCATGGCCGCTCTTGGCTTTCATGTTCTGTCTGGCTGAGTCTCCTGCTCCAGCAGTCTCTGTTTCCTCGCTGAAAATCTGTGTCCCTCAGAGGCAGGAGACGCTCTCTCCTCTGCATCCATTTCAGCTCAGCTCAGCGTAGCTGGGCTCTGCTCTCACCTTGCTGACACCAGCTCCTCAGCAGACACCTCTTCCCTGCACGGGCTCAGCTGGCTGACAGGCAGCTGTCCGTATGGATAAAGCAGAGAGAGGGACACACACACTGTAGTAGGTAGTCACCATCACTGCCTCCTTTTATTACACCTTTGTTATTGCCACCTCTTTGATTTAGACACTTCTATCTGTACCTAAAGTGACATCAGGTTTGATGTTTGATATTGCTTCTTTGACAAGTTATACTTTTTATATATTTTGTTGTTTCATTTTTTCTTCTTCTTCTTCTTTTTTTTTTTTTTTTTTGCTTCAGCAGCTCATAATGTTCAAACTAAACACAAAATACCCTCTTCACCCTTTCATCTTGCTGCTTTTTGCTAACGTAGAATAATTATGTTCACTACATCTCAAGTGTGGCTAATTGTTGAGCCTAATATAGCGGACTTTGACTCAAACACTCGAGTCCACGTTTGATTACCACGGGAAGGAAAATTCAGTCGCAGGGGCCCAAAACAAGCCAGTGGCTGATGAAGACAAATGTGTAAACACATGTTGGCAGAATTGCTTTTTGGTTGAGCGTGATCGGCTACGCTCAGGAGGGCGGAACCCGGAGTTGTGATTTATAGTTTTGTGCTGTCCCTGGACCACCACTGTCTGCTGCCTCCCACTACTGTAATTACCACGTGTGTCTATTAGAATAGTCCTGCTGCCCACAATGCATCACCTCAGCCGAGAGGAGAGTTAACACTTTCCAGAGATGGTCTTGCTATTCAAACAGTGTTCTCTACAAAAGCATGATACACAAGCAGAGTGGAAAGCAAAAATACACTGCAGATGATGTGATAAAGGTCAAAAAGAACAATGCTGAAAGGTTGAGGTGTGTATTGAAAGTGGGAGAATAAGGACAGACACAGCTATCTTCTGTCAGGAGGACATGTATGGCTTCATTTGGATGCTATAAACCACATAAAATTTCAGATTTAGTTTATATGCACGATCATTCACACATTCAGTCTTTTTCTGTAATGCTACAGACCTGCCATGAATGTAATTTAGCAAATAACTAACAATAACATCAAGGTTGCTGTTCTGTGCTCTCTGTGTAGCTTCACCTGTGGATTTCACAACATATTCAATCTTGTTTAGCATTACATGTCCTCCTACATCTTTTCTGCATCCCTGCTGACCACTCAAAATTCTGCCCTGACTTAAATCTGCTGGTCCGGATTCACTTTGCTTTGCCTTGGGCCTTATAGCATCTCCTAGTGGGCAAACTGCCCGCTGTTTTCATTCCCATGAAAATTAATGCTTTGAATAATGTGATTCAGTCAATTCATCCAGGTACCTCGACAAATAGAGAATTTGACATCTTCTGAGCTTGTTTATAAGGTGGATTTCTCTGCAGTGTTTCCATTATGGATCATTTTCCTTTGCTGTTTTATAGTCAGAGTGTGTGCGCCGTCCACTTCCCACAGACTCTGTCAAAACATTTGTATCTGTCTGCATCAATTACAGTTTTGTTTAGAGCTAATAAACTATTTTACATAAGGTAACTCGATTTCTTTTCTTTCTCAAATGAATAATTTTTGTTACGTCTACCTGAAAAGGAATTGAATCACCTTTTTCTTCTTCATGAGAGCTCTGAACCGATAATGAGACCTGGCGCTGAGCTCTGGCTAGTGTCATTTATGCTGTAATTGGCCTAAGGGTGTAAAGGGCAGCCATGCATCAGAGAAGACAGAAAACTAAGTGGCTTACAATGACAGGAGTGAGAGGACGAAATACAAGTAGAGAGTATAAGTCACAAACTCGAGAGAGTTTATGATACAACATGCATTATGTCTGCGAGAATACATGATTATTACACAGATGAATAAATGCATGCATGATTGAATGAGTGTCATACCACCAAAGTTATATTCCAGAAGGAACACACTCACAGCCAAACATACTTTCAGCATTCAGCACTCACAATCAAAACACAGAAAAACTGACAGCATACAGCCTGACAACATAAAAAACAACCTATACAACAACATAACATATAACATATTATTCTTATCCCTATTTTTACTAAATAATCTGAATGCAAATTCATATTCTGAATCTACAAGCAATTAAATAATCACCATCTTTTTTTTCCTTAATCTTATGAAAACTTCTCAACAAGCAGCAGTTACATTTTACCCAAGGCTATACATTGTCTGAAGGTCTGTCAATTCAAAAATTATTTGTAAGAGTGCATACAAAAGAGAAAAGTAACTAATTGTAACTAAAAATGTAAATTTTCTTACTAGATTTGTGGCTTTTTAAAGTGTAGCGTAGGGATGTCAAGTCAACCCGTCGCTCTTTTCGTTAAATAGAAAAAGATAAATGAGTAAATTTAGAAGTATCTGTTTAACAAACAAAAAATCCCGCTAGCAGATAACCCTAGCTACAAAACAAATTCTGGTCACAGATATTTTATCAGTAAAAGAAAGGTTATTTAATCAATCAGTTAATCACAGGCAAAACAGATAAATCCCTTCAACAAATAAAGTTCAAGCAATAAATCAATGGATTTTAGCCAGCAATAGCAAATTAAATTGATGTATCAGACCCACATTTACTATTCCATACACCAACCAAAAAGAACAAAAATCGCATTCACCATAAAGAAAAAATCACAGGAGAACGGTTGGAGTTCACTTAATAAGTTCATGCAATTCAGTTGGTTATCCAAGGAGTGTGAGAGTGTGTGTACGTGCGTATGGGGAAGGGATTGAAGGGGGGAAGTCTGGAGAGAGACAGGCAGATACCACTTATCATGACTACTATTAAACACCTTGAAGAACAGTAAACATTTTATTTTGGGTGTGTCACTTATTTTCAGGCTTGTTTGTTTGTTTTAAACTACTACTACTACTTTCTCATTGTATAATAATAATAAAAAAAAAACCTGCATCTAATTTCCAGATGCACAGAGGTAACAGCAAAACATTTCGTGCGAACTTGGCGCAAACAGACTATTTTTCTTTTGCAGTAAGCAACTAAGAGACTAAATCTCTAATTATGCCAATATTGATTTTTTTCTTTCGAGATTCACACTGATTCAAAGCCTGTTTTCTGATATAAATTGTAGATATATTCTGCCCAAAGTCTCTTACTGTGTTTGTGTTTCACATGAGTAGCCTCCTATGTATTCTCCCATCATTCATACTCACTGCAAACAGCCCAGCAGTGTTTCACTTCCACCACAAACATCTTATAGACCTAAACTGAATCTCTTCACATCCTGTGTAGCCTTGAAACCCCCAAACCTCTGAATTATATATACAGTAAATAAGTTGTAGGCAGCATTGCGGATGTTTTAAATGTTTGAATCAAGGGTCATATAAATGATTGGGGTTACACAGAGGATGGGTTCTGTTGTTCACACTGATACCATAGCTCATTAGAGAAATAACCATGGTCTCAATTGATCTCTGTGACCACAGGCTCAAGTGGTTCCAGCCGAATTTGTGAACCATTGATTTCTATGGCTTATTAAAGATATGAGTATCTGACTATACAGAGAGATATGAAATCAGGATTACCAGGAAATAGGGGTATTGATTGGGTCAAGAAGCCCAAGCTTACATTGAAATTCCAGCAGGGAGACAGGATCTGACATAAGAACAGTGTTTTACTGAAAGATATGGGAAAATATTCTGATGAGTCACAAATTACGGGTGTTTAAAAAATACAGAATATTAATGTTATGTCATCATAAAGAACTATTGTATATAGTCTACTGTTAGAACCAGCAGCATAAAATAAAAATCAGGGCCTAGTACGTAGAGTGAGCTGCTTATTACATTTTCACGCATGCACAAAAAAACTAAAAAAACATGCATCTGTTAATCAGTAATGAAGCATTTGTAACCCATTTGAGAAAGTCTCCACCATCTGAAATCTCAGCATATTACAGCCCCCTCTTCTCTACATACTGTAATTAATGTGTATTTAACATTATCTCTGTCACCATTTTTTAGTTCTTCATTATACCCTGGGCATAAAATAAACAAGGAAAGCCATCTTATTTTGGCTTCTACACGTCACTTACACAGGATTACTGTAGCATTGCATTCTGTAATCAAAGTCAACAGACTTCGTTCGTGAAATCATGTTTTATTCACAGAATTAGGCAAATTAGTGTCCATCAAGAGAAGCCTGTGGCAGCATATAAAAATAGCATAATACGACTTTAGAAAAGAGTAGCCCCAGTATTAAAACTTAAAACACAGGATCAAACCTGTTACTGTATCATTCATAAGCTGACTGAGGGGGCTGAGTAATATGGAACAACATTTCTGTGAGATTATTTGCATTAATAATGTCTGTAACCACAATAGTAAATCTATGGGATACCAGGTATCTCACCTGGCAGAGTCAATCAGGGTCAAAGTCCTCACTGCACTGACCTAGGTTCGATTCCAGCCTGGGTTGTCATCCCATCACTGTCTATCTCTCCAGCTGTCACTATACAAGCATAAAAAGAATAGTAAACCTGATCGAGATACGTTGTAATATTGTTTGAAAATAAAATAAAAAATAGTCTGTCAGATTATTTACCTAACCCAACAGTAATGAACAAAGAACCTACAGTATGCTAGGACCCATGGCTACTTACTGCTTCCTTTACTACTGTGCTGCTGTATATAACGGTACATCATATTTTATTGTATGTTTTGCATGTAAAATATTAACTTGTAACCATAGCTGTGAAATGACTTGAATATTTAATGTAGTAGCATACATTTTAAGTCCTCGGGTAAAGTACCCGAGTTAATACGACTATAACCATATTTCTTATTTTTAATTGATCATTTCATTTTAATTTCTGGTCTTTATCTCCATATTTTTGTCCAGTAGGGAGCAGTGTCGCCACACGCTTCATCTGACCTCATGCGTGGCGTCAACCCGGAACCAGGAAGCAGACATTCACTGCTTTTTTCTAAACATAGCTCGCTGTTGTGAAGCTACATCCTGTATGCGGACCAACAACAAACACCTCACCTTCTACTACAAGGTGAGTTTAACACGCTGCTTGTTTTGTTTGTTTTATATGGTCGCTGTTTAGCTTTATTGTAGTCAAGTCTCGTGTTTCGCTGGTTTTCTCGCTCATTGGTGTCCCAAACTAAACTGCCTTGTTGTGTTTCGTCAGAGCTCCGCAGGTGAGTCTGCAGCCGTCGTGGAGATCGTCCTGCCTGCGGGAAAATGTCGTCTGTCAGGGGAGGATCCTGGACCTTTGCCGTAGCCGCAGTCGCAGTCGTGACCTTGTTCCTGCTGGATGTTGCTGGTTTTGCGCAGGCGAAGGTAAAACATGCTGACACATTCACGAAGTCTCTAAAGCTAACGTCACGGAGCTGAGCTCGATTTACTTGCGAAAGACACTAAAAAACTGATAACTGAATGTAAATATTGAACTCTCGTTATTGTGAACTTTTCAGTTGTTGTTCTGTTAATTAGGTGAAAATGAGAGCAATAATTCTTTGTACATTTTTGTAAAGTAATGTAACTTAAGGGTTTGTATAATCAGATCCTGTGAACAGTACAATGTGCATTGCTTTCTTTAGTTTCTGTAAATAATACCAGGATGGGTGTCAAAGGATATCTGTGTTAAAACAGTGTCAGTTGAGTATTTCTGCACATTTTATACTAGTATAACAAGAACACGGTGTACATGCTACAGTTTTTGTACAACAACAAAAAAGGCTAGTGCTGTGAGAAAAGTCTAACATTAAATCAGGAGTTGTTCCCACTTTGATGCAGTTTTCTTGCCCATTACAGAACTTTGAGGATGTTCGCTGCAAGTGCATCTGCCCGCCATACAGAAACATCACTGGCCACATATACAACCGAAATGTCTCCCAGAAGGATTGGTAAGAGAAGCCTTTATTTAGACTTTCAGTCTTGACACACTTGTCTTGTTTAATTAATAGTAATTGTCCATACATACAGCTATATTGTGTGTTCTTGAGGGTCATGGGGGGGACTGGACCCAAGAGACACACACAGACACACACAGACATGGTCACATTCGCACCTACAAGTAATCTAGTATCACCACTTAACCTAACCTGCACCTCTTCGAACTGTGAGAGGAAACCCACGCAGGCATACTTCACCCAGAAAGGCCACAGCTGGTTTGAATCCAGAACTTTCTTGATATGAGCCATGCCGCTCATCTGGGACTGTGTCGAAATAAAAACCTAAAAATGTCTAACGTGTGGACACTTTGATGTGTTTTTCCAGTAACTGCCTCCATGTAGTGGAGCCCATGCCAGTGCCCGGCCATGATGTGGAAGCTTACTGCCTGTTGTGTGAATGCAAGTACGAAGAACGAAGTAGCAACACTATCAAGGTACCACAGGCTTTCTTTGGGTTTTTGGGCAACATACCTCTTTAATTTTGAATCACGTTAACCAAGATTTAGGGTTGTATGTCTATATATGTATGTAGTTATGTATGTAGTTTTTTAGTTTTGTTTTTTAGTTTAATAGTTTTGTTCCTAAGACTCTTAGTATATCTAAATGTTTTCCTCCCTGTCTGTCCTAGGTAACTATCATCATTTACCTGTCTGTTGTTGGTGCACTGCTGCTCTACATGCTGTTCCTGCTACTGGTTGATCCTCTCATTCGTAAACATGACCCGTACACCCAGCCACTGCACAACGAGGAGGACTCTGAGGTGACTTTTGTATTTATTTCATTTCAACTGAATGCGAAGTCCTTGAATTTATTCATATTTTGTGTGTGTGTGTGTATTTTCAGGAGATGCGCCCGCAGGTGGACAACGCCCAGGCCAGAGGAAACACAGTCCTGGAGCGGGTCGAGGGAGCACAGCAGCGTTGGAAAAAGCAGGTCCAGGAACAGCGCAAGACTGTCTTTGACCGCCACAAGATGCTTAGTTAAACCCTACAGCTGACCTCATGCCAGGTTTTAGAGGAGGTTTCCTGGGATCAGCGCTATTACACTGTCACCAGCTGCACTATCGCTAACTTCTTCGTCGTTGCACCCTCAACCACCCACCCAAAGTATTTCCTCACTTAGAAGTGTTTAATCATCAAATAAGCAGATCATTTTATTTATTATATGTAAGGCTTTAGGCTAAGTTGCAGTTGTGAAAGAAACTGCATGTTTTCACACTCTTAACTGCTAGATATCGGTTCAGCAGTTTGCAATGCATCAAATTTTGACTGTCTTGATAAAGCAAGAACCCTGTTTTGTCTTTTTACTCAAGCTGTGAATAGTTTTAAGCTTCCTCGTGATCATTTTTGTTTTGTTAGCTACTTGCTAAATTTGTACATAATTTATGAAGTTACCTCAGAACAGGTAAACTCAATGTGTTTGAATGGTCTGTTTAGCTATTTGGTTAGAAATGGTACCTGTGCTATTGCCAAGCATTGCACATTCCCTAGTTTAGCACTACTAATTATTTATTTTCAGTAATTATTATATTATTATTATATATTACAATAATTATAATATTTATTTGTCCCCCCCATTGCTGTGAATAGTCACCTGGGCATATTTAGTATCATTTGCACTAATAGAGTAATTAAAGGATTGTAAATTTTGGGCTTTGTGATTTCAACGCTTTGATGTTTAAGCCCCAGTATGTGCCTTTTTCTGTTTCTCTCCTTGTGTGGGTGAATGCGTTACAGCAAACTCCAGAAGTTGTCTCTTAAATGTTGGCAAATCGCAACTTGTAAAACATAATCAATAGCTGCAATAAGGCCACCGAGTACTAGATAAATTATATAAATTAAAGTCTTTCATCTTGGATTTACCAGTGGGACCTGATTGGAAAATAGTTTGCTTAGTGAGGTAGGCACAAAGACGCATTTGTCTCCTTTATTTTGTAGTTTGATGAAACATACTTCCCCATGCAAGGAGAGAAATTAAGAATGGGGCATTTAACAGAGCTTTAAAGCCATCCTTAGCTGAATCAAATCTCTGCCGCTGGAGAATATCCTAAATTGGTAAAGCTGCTGATAATGTGATTAAGTGTGGCAGAATCAGGATGCCTCGTGGCTTTAAAGGGCCTCCATGTGCATCACTGTGTGTCAGTGGATTCCTGCTCACATCCGACTGCTGAAGTTTAATATGATGAAGAAAGGCACACTGACTCACATTACCTCATGCACATTGTGAACTGCTGATGTTCATTTGTCTTTTAAGTGTTTTTGAATGATTAATTATAATTTCATATCACTGGCATCAGTGTTTTGTATTTTATATTTACCTCCAGCCTAACTGGAGTATTGCACTGCTCATGTGTATACATTTGGCTTGTTGTGAAATAAAAGAAAAATACTGTTCACTGAATGTTTCAGGATATTATTTTGTTTGTCACTACAGCTGATTATTGGCACTAGGGGGTGACAGAGTACACAATATAAATGCTTTCAACATTTTTATGCACTGCATAGAAACACATATGTCAAATGACTCCTCACATTTGGTTTTGGTGTTAGCCTCTGGGAATAATTTCACCAGTTTCACCTCTGTTATATCAAAGATCATGCTTATTACACTTATTTGCAAAACCACATGTAGAATTATCCAGACTTATCTCTTTAGGGCTGGGCAGTATTTCAATAATATAATTTACATAATAGTATAACTTAGTATCAACTAAGTAACTTTCATTTGAATTGTGTTATGATGATCAGAACATTTTTCTGTTTCACATTCTTGTGATTTTAGGTCTGTGAGGGGTTTTTGTCTGCAGTAATGTGCAACTGTGCAACACAGTTCATTTTATTGAACAATCAGTTTGTTATTTTTGCTTGCATTTTCTATATTGATAACACAACACTTACTTTTAACGTTTTCTATTTAGCTTTTATAAGCACTACATAATCACAAATGGTTTATAACACACTATAATGTATTTCTTACTAGACCTTTGTACATATTTAAGTGTTTATTAATGTACAGTATGTCAGAAATCATGTTTTCTCCTATGAAGACATATAGCATTATTACAACAATGTTTTACTATATTGTGTGTTTATCTTTACATAAAAATACATAAATAAACACTTAGGTTTGCATACAACTACATTATAGTGTGTTATAGCCCGACCAAGGTGTTACTGAATTGCCCTGAATTGGCTCATCTATAGAGTTGTTGGTTTGATTCCTGATACTGAATGCTGTGTGTGAATGTGTGCATGAGCTCAGTAACACTGTGAGCTTTGTGTCGCTGTAAAGGAAGCATTGTATCACTTTATCGCTGCTGATGAGCAGAGGCTGGCAGCCTGTCATCAGTGTATAAATCTGTGTGTGAATGTGAGTGTTGTAAAAACACTTTGAGAAGAGCGCTCTATAAATACAAGTGATCTGCCATTTGTATTTAAATACTGTATGAACAAAGAAACACTTCCACCAGCACAATGTCACACATCTGTGTGTCTTTTCTGCTCTACACTAGTGTCTAGTAGCAGACCAGCTGAGTAGTTGAGTCTGGGGAAGGGAGGGCAGGTTCATGGGGCTGATGGTGCACCCCAAACTGCATCTCCCACCCTTCAATGTGCACTCGTCCCCCCCCCCCCTTCCCTTGATCCCATCTACTCCCATCTTCCACCTTCCACCCCCCTCGCCCCCTACCCTCTTAACCATCCCCAAGCATGGCCTGTCAGTGGTTCACAGTCTAAATTTAAACTACAGCACGGCCAACTGCTCCTCCAGCCTCTCTGGGATCCTGTTATTTTTCCCTGCCGTGGGGGCTTTTTCTGTCAGAGGCCCTCAGCCAGGAGGAGAGGCCTGTGGCTCTGTGTGAGAGGGGGGACTGAGTCAGAGGGAGAGGAGAAGAGGGGAGAGAGGGCGGCGGAGGAGTGCGCACAGGATCGGCAGGTCTGGAACCCAGAGGGGGGCCTTCACAACGGGGAACTATACAGTGCCTCAGTTTGGGATTATACAGTAAGAGGACACATTTCTAGAAGACTGGGAGCTTGTCTCAGGTGGAGGGGTCAAGATGGCAGCCAACGCAGAGGCGGCCAAACCGGTCATCATGAATGAAGAGGAGCTGAAGAGGAAGCAGAGGGAGAAGCTGAAGAAGCTACAGGCCACAGGGGGCAACCCTCGACCCGCGAGATCCCTCTTCCTTTTCACCCTCAAAAATCCCTTCCGCAAGGCCTGCATCAACATTGTGGAGTGGAAGTATCCTTTATATCTCACACACAAACAAACGCACACCTACCTATGTTATACACAACTCACAGCCTTTTGTGTTTGTACTTTTAAGTAGACATTGGCTAAAAAATGTGCCTTTTAACTAGCACTGTTTTTCTTGAATATCCAAAATCTAAGTTACTGAAGGTGTCATACAGTTATTAGGGCATGTAGGCCTCTGACTGAAGACCCTGACAGCTGCAGAAGTTAAGTGTCTGCAGGCCAGTGAATTATCGGCCATGTAGATCACCTGCGGTAAGCACAGCCAAGTCAAATCTCCATCAAATGTGTGATAAGGCGACCCCTGAAGTGTTAAGACCTTTGTTATGTATTTGGCAGCTCTGTGTCAAAGTCAGCTTTATAGCCTTTTGTATTTTCACCTGCGGAGCTTCTTATGTACATCTAGCAGACATAAATAATTAACGATGACGCCTCTTGGCGTCCTGATAAGTGACAGTCTGCTTTTAATGTGGAAATAGTCGGTCTGAAATGCTGCCACTCTGCGAGGCTTGAACATAAGGCCGGGTGCTGAGTGATGTTATGGTCCCTATAGGCGGTGTTCTGCTTTTAACCTGATGTCCATTGCTGGATAATACGTGTTTTACATCTGAAATAGAATCCACTAATCGTATCTATCCAAAGAAAACAGCTTTATCTTCACATTAAGACTTTTATAGAATGAATGTGAATTTTATTTTATTAGTATGTTGTAAATAGTTGTATTTTTTCACTGACCTTTGTGTCCATATGCTCAGCCAGGCCATGAGTTTGTTGTTTTTTTTACTGCAGCCATTTAATCACATTGGTATGTGATTCTGTAACACAGGGCATGGCTGCTGTATTTAGAGTGAAATTACAGAAATGGACCTTAAACCAATAAATTCTCATTGTAATTGTTTAAAAGCTCACATGTTTTAGAAAATTATTATAAAAATATCTCAAAGAATATCCAAACAGATTTTTTATTTTCTGATGAGTAGTCTGTGTTTAAAAGGTTTGGTCATATTCTTGGGCTGTGCAGCTGTCTCTCTGCATCACAGGGAGACATGATGCTGACCTGGCAGGGGAATTCTCTTGGAGAGCCCCCTATGGGCGAGAATGAAGCAGCACAGCAGACAAGATTACATTTAGTGGGACCGGTTTGCTTGCTACCCTATGGGCTGGAATAGGGATGATGTTTCAGACAGCATTTAGAGGCGCTGGCCAATGTTAGCATTGTGGAGCTGTTTAATTTATTTAATTTGTCACATTACATCACAAGAAAGACCCACAGTTTTCAGACTTAAGTGTTTCTTACCCTTCCATTGTTTCACATTTACTAGATTTATACATGATAAACAATTAAAAACAGGTAACCCCTTCTTAATGTTGATTTCGGGAATTGCACTTCCTCATGTGTTGTTGTTATGATCCTGAGTGAGCCCATCCAGAACCTTTGAGATCATCATCTTATTAACAATCTTTGCAAACTGTGTCGCTTTGGCTGTGTTCCTTCCCATGCCTGAAGAAGACAGTAATAACACCAACTCAAGCTTGGTGAGTATGAGTATAAACACAAACCATTTCACTGATGTATGACTCAGAATGTGGTATTAGCATTTCTTTGTCATCATTTGTTACACATGGGCAATCAATTCATGGACTTTTGTTTCACATATTTTACCATGACCTCATGTGTATACATGTGTATGTGTCCAACAAATGAATGTGTCTGACTGATTTGAGGCAGCAAAGCTAAACATTTTACAGCTAAGTGTTTCAGCGAGTCAGCTGGTCTGAGTGCCAAGCCCTATTTAAATGCTTCCAGACACAACTCAGTTCTTTATTTGGAGTCCCATCTGTGACTGGAGTAAAACATGCCATCAAACAACTGTGCTATTTTTTTTATCTTTCAGCTGTGGTTAGTTTTTTCTCGTACCACAAACTGGCTATTAAAGAAGACAAATATACAAGCATTTAAAGCTGATCAGTGTATTGTATAGCATTTTTTGCTACACAGACAGTAACAATACAGCAGGTGGTTCACAGTCTCTCTCATTTTAAAGGAGTGTAAACTAGTTGGCGGCAGGTGATTCAATCCTGGATGCTGCTGATGTGCTTCCAGGTGTCATTTCAACCTTATCTGTATGTGTGGGCAGTGTAGCTTACAGTATAGCTCAGGGACTGAGCGATATAACCCGGGGATGGTCAAAGTGTGTTTGTGTGGCGTAGTGAGCAATAGATATATGTTTATTCTTGCACAGTGTACACATCTTGCCTAGATATTTGAGGTCATATTGACACCGGTGTTATGATATTGAGGACGCTCGTTGTGCTGTGGATCATTATCTCTGAGAGGTCTACCAACAGCTCAAATGTCAATATAGTATAACAACCATTGCCTGCTCGCCACCAATCAGTCAATAAACTCCACACACCACTAGGTTAAAGCTATCAGTCTTGTTATTTACCCATCTGATTGATATACACCCCAGAGAATTTCCTCAAGTCATCAAATATCTGGACCTGAAACTGACCCCAATTCTTTAATATCTTTGCTTTGGCCCACTCAACAGCCTCTTCCAAAATCCTTCTTACTTCTTACTGTGCCATTCCTCAGAGGTGAGCAATGTAAGAAGAGCTGGTGAACTTAACCCCCATGTTGCTGTTAGAAGTGGGTCGACCCCCCACTGACGCAGGTGGACACAGGAGAGCTCA
This sequence comes from Protonibea diacanthus, assembly GCA_028641955.1. Classification (NCBI taxonomy): domain Eukaryota; kingdom Metazoa; phylum Chordata; class Actinopteri; family Sciaenidae; genus Protonibea; species Protonibea diacanthus. The sequence continues at coordinate 13,606,988 of CM053984.1, forward strand.
CAAATGTTGCCTCATGTAACCACATTCGTGTTCATATACTCATAAAATATGATGGTTTTGTAACACTGATACACTGCAACACAGAGATGTAGATCTACTTGTTGCCCCACTTCAGTTCATTGAAATAAATCCAACGTTGGCCTTGGAGGTTATAATTGATTAGGGACTTGGGGACTGCTGCTGGATGAGCCAGACATTATTGACGTGATTTCTTTAAAAGGATCAAAGGAAAATAAACTATCATTTATCATTTATAGTATACTATACCTCAAACAAACTGACACCTGAAATCGTGGCTGGATTCCCAGCACTCTCCTACTGCTCTCATATTACATTTTGCTGCCGTACACGTCATCAGTCTCCTGTTTATTGTCAGTGGTATTCACCACTGAGAAAACTGCAGATTTGCAAATAGATGATTTTATTCAACCATTCTGTTGACCACCTTTGAGCTATCTACATTTTCTGAGTATTAGAAAAGTTAATTTTCTTTAGTATCCTTCAAAGCTCTTACTTGTTAAATTGTGTCTGAACCTATTTCACATGCAACTCATGGGCCACCTTAAACTCTTGTTTAATCTACAAGAGGTTATAAAAGCTAATGAGTTCATCACCAGCAACATCTATTGCTTCCCCCTAACAGGTGCTTAAATGCCAAAGTTGTCATTTACTCCAGCCATTCCATATTTTACTACATAATCATACCTGAAGTTTGTGAGGTTTATAAAATGTCATTTACTGTTTTTACATTTGTCTTGCTGCAGGAAAGTTTGGAGTATATCTTCCTGATCATATTCACGTTAGAGTGCTTTCTGAAGATAGTCGCATATGGGCTCGTGTTCCATGAAGGCGCCTATTTACGGAACTGTTGGAACATATTGGACTTTGTCATCGTCTTCATGGGGTAAGATGAGCTCTGTGCTGCAGGTGGATATCTCTACCAGCAAAGGACACAGCTTTCCTTTTGACCACATCTGAGAAACTGCCGTTGACACTTCTATTTTAATAGCTGAAAATTTAATATCATATAGTCATATCAAAACTGAAATATTGTTCTGCAAAATGCCCACAAGGGTTTTGTTGGGGAGGCACTTATGTTTGTATAATATTTTCCTGCAGTCTCTTCACCTTTGCCTTGGATACCATTAATAAGATAGCAGGTGTGCCTATGGAGAAGGGTGGAGGGTTTGACATGAAGGCGCTGAGAGCCTTCAGAGTGTTGAGGCCCTTACGTCTCGTCTCCGGAGTCCCCAGTAAGAAAAACCCTGGATTAATTTGGAAATACCGTATATGTGAAGAAAGAATTCTGGAAACACTGCTGGGATTTTGTGCTGTTGTTGTAATGTTTTGGTTTCACTGTTCACATTCAGGTCTGCAGGTGGTGATGAACTCCATCCTCAAAGCCATGCTGCCTCTGCTGCACATCGCCCTGCTGGTGTTTTTGCTGGTCACCATCTATGCCATCATGGGGCTGGAGCTCTTCAAGTGCAAAATGCATAAGACTTGCTATTACACTGGCACAAGTATGTATAAAGGGCACAATAAAACACTGTGTCATTTATAGTCAAACCTATAAATTCCTGAAGTTACATTAAAAAATGATATTCATGCTTTTCTTTTTGGACCACAGATATCTACGCAACAGCAGAGCTTGAGCTGCCTGCACCCTGTGCTCAGGCTGGCAACGGACGTCGTTGCATGATCAACGGCTCTGAGTGTCAGCCAGGCTGGGAAGGTCCCAATAACGGCATCACCCACTTTGATAACATTGGCTTTGCCATGCTTACCGTCTTCCAGTGTATCACCATGGAGGGATGGACCAAAGTGCTCTACTGGGTCAGTGACTGATTGAACATTGCATTGTTTCTAAGTTTCAGTTTTGGTAATTTGTGCTTTTGCCTCTGAAACCTTTACATTTGTGCACATTTTAGGTATTTATTGTGTAAAGTACACAGTGTACCTTGCAGAATACATTGTTTGTGGCTGACCCAGAATTGTCTTTCAGGTTAATGATGCCATAGGAAATGAATGGCCCTGGCTCTATTTTGTTCCCCTCATTCTGCTGGGCTCCTTCTTTGTTCTCAATCTAGTTCTGGGCGTGCTCAGTGGGTAAGACATTTCATCTTATATCCTTTCTATTGTCTGTATCTTACCTTTTCAGAGGAACAAATTCAAATTCATTTTCAATTAAATGTGCTGATTTACCCCTTTCCAATCAGAGAGTTTACCAAAGAACGAGAGAAGGCCAGGTCACGTGGAGAGTTCCAGAAGTTGCGAGAGCGTCAGCAGCTGGATGAAGACTTGCACGGCTACATGGAGTGGATCACTCACGCTGAAGTCTTGGATGCTGACCGAGAGGGCAAAGGTCAGCACCGTTAACCACCTCAGCACCCATCCCATGTGGAGACACTGTTGAATCACAACTGTTATTCTCTTGTCAGGACTCCTGCCTTTGACCAGTGGAGATTCAGACACAGACAGCCTGTATGACCTGGAAGGCAAGAGTCGAATCGTCTATTACTAGTGAGTCTGTTGTAAATGTCAAATGTAATATTCTCTGCAGTTTGGCACAATAAGCCAGGGTTATTTTTGTGTTTAGCCGTCTGGCCCGCCGCTGGAATCGTTTCTTCAGGATGAAGTGTCTGGTGTATGTGAAAACAAAGGCCTTTTACTGGCTAGTGATGTTCCTCGTCTTCCTCAACACCCTGACCATAGCAACAGAGCACCACCACCAGTCTGCCACGCTCACTTCCCTACAAGGTTGGTCATTAATATATTATTGTAAACATTTTTTTTTTACACATTTTCTTTACACAAGTTGTATTGCTTTTCCAGCCTCATCCGTTCCTTTTTCTCCTCTCTTATCTCAACAGATGTGGCCAGTCGTGTACTGCTGGTGCTATTTGTCATAGAGATGTTTGTGAAGATGTATGCGCTGGGTCCCAGAGCATATTTCATGTCTCTGTTTAACCGCTTTGACTTCTTTGTGGTACTATGCGGTATCCTGGAGATGATCATGTTTTCTGCGGGAGCCGTGACTCCCCTGGGTTTCTCTGTACTCAGGTGTATCCGACTGCTAAGAATCCTAAAAGTAACAAAGTAAGTCACGTCCCTCTCAAAGGATCATGTTGTTAAATTAGTTGCAGTGTGACATAAAGTAATTTAACACTTCTCTTCTTCTAATTGTTTTGCAGGTACTGGACCTCTTTGAGTAATCTTGTGGCCTCTCTCCTCAACTCTGTACGCTCCATCGCCTCCCTGCTTCTTCTTCTCTTCCTCTTCATCGTCATTTTCTCACTCCTGGGCATGCAGGTGTTTGGGGGGAAGTTCAACTTTTCCGACCACAGACCCAGACGCAGTAACTTTGACAACTTCCCCCAGGCCCTCATCAGTGTTTTTCAGGTGAAGCTTGACAGAGATTCATAGCTGCCTAGGAAACTGCTTTTATTTTTTTTCAACCTTTCATGCCTGATTTTGATGATTCATGGTGTGAATGAAATGCACTTACAGTAATAGAATCTACCCTATCCTTTCATAGCTGACATTAATTGACTCTCTCTTAGATCCTAACAGGAGAGGACTGGACCACCATCATGTACAATGGTATTATGGCCTATGGAGGGCCTGTCATTCCTGGCATCCTGGTTGCCATCTACTTTGTCATCCTCTTTGTCTGTGGAAACTGTATCCTTCACATAAACTGACAATGCTATCTAGTATTTAACAAGACGAAGAGTCTACAGTCATGCCAGCAGCTCTGTGAAGCTGTGCTGATGGTGCTAGATAAAAGGCAGGGGATCACCAAATTACATCATCTGGGTCACATGAGTACAATATTTCATGACAATCCATTCAACAGGTGTTGTGACAATTTTTTTTGTTTTCCTGAGCTCAAACATCAGATATCCTCCTCAATGTCTTCTTGGCCATTGCCGTTGACAACCTGGCAGAGGCCGAGAGTCTGACTTCAGCTCAAAAAGAAAAGGCTGAGGAGAAGTTGAGGAGAAAGCTACTAAGGTAACTAAAAGAATTAAGTTTAAGTCAGATGATCTGCACCCTCTCCTCGTAGCTAAACTGTCCATTCTTCTCTTACCCTCCAGGTCCAAAATGCCTGACAAGACTGATGAGGAGAGAGAGAGGATAGCTAAGAAACTGGCAGAGCAGAGAGCCAAGACGGAGGGCATGCCCACTACAGCCAAGGTTAGCTTTGTTTCTGGTATCATATCACATATTATCTGTTGGCAATGATATATTAATACAATAATACATATATGTATTTTTTTCCAGCTCAAAATTGATGAGTTTGAGTCCAATGTCAATGAAGTGAAAGATCCATTCCCACCTGATGACTTCCCAGGTAACACAACAGATGTCTAAACCTCTAAATTTATTGTTCTAACTCTGAAACCCCAATACATTTCTCAGTGATGTAGTTGTAGCAGAAGGAGGTCACTGATTGCAGGAATTCATATTCATTACACTGGCTGTTTACCAGTGCTGATGTCTTGGCTATGTTACAGTATAAGTATAGTAACCCCTCATTATTATTAGACTCAGCCAATTGCCTGAGCCAAGTTTGTAGCAGAGTCTAAAGTTAGGCTGTTTTCACACTTTACTCTGATGACTACCATATAAAGTCTACATTCAGTCTAGAGAGATTTACTTTTTTCCATAAATATGACTTTTATTAATGGATGGATCTTTGCTTTGCTTTTCCTCTGTAGTGCTGTAAGTAAATCTGTTATTGCACTATGGATTTTTTTTTATATAAATATACAATACTATAAAATCTTCTCCCACATGGTAGGTGATGATGAGGAAGAGGAGCCTGAAATCCCCATCAGCCCCCGTCCCCGACCGATGGCCGACCTGCAGCTGAAGGAAGAAGCCGTTCCATTACCTGAAGCCAGCTCCTTTTTCATTTTTGGTCCTCAGAACAAGTAGGAACCAGACATAATCTGAGAATAACAGACCTCAGAGTGATTATAGTTCATGATGACACAACAATGACTTGACTAAACTCTCATTGGTATGGGTATCCAGGTTCCGTAAACTGTGCTACAAGATCATCAACGCCTCATCTTTCACCAACTTAATCCTTCTCTTCATCCTGCTCTCCTCCATCTCCCTGGCAGCTGAGGACCCCATCGATCCCAAGTCCTATAGAAACCAGGTGACAATCAGGTCTACCACTACATGTTGGACATTAACTCTTAAAGTAAAAGAAGTCCAAGTTTGATCAGAATTCTTTGTGCTTTTCTTTCAGATCTTGGCCTATGCCGACATTGTCTTCACAACTGTGTTCACCATTGAGATTGTATTAAAGGTAATGTGCAGGACATTTGATGTTCTGCCTTGTTTGGGTTTGACTATTGTTTTTTAAAGTCCAGATACCAGGTATTAATATTAAGCCAGAGTCAGTGGATTAAAACATTTTTGCTGAAAAAATTATTCTCCGTATCAACTAATTGATTAACTGACATCTATTCCTCTGTCTGCACATATGTTTGGTTTAGTATTCTTGGTATGATTCTGATGTATCTACTGACAGATGACAGTATATGGAGCATTTATGCATGAGGGCTCCTTCTGCCGTAACTCCTTCAACATCCTGGATCTGATTGTGGTCGGAGTCTCGCTGCTCTCTATGGGAATGGAGTGAGTAAACATTTTAAGATTGTCGTATTAGATATGGAACGTACCTTTTTCCCTGATGCACATATGAAGACTGCGTTTTGTTATTTGTCTATGTATTCAGATCCAGTGCTATCTCTGTGGTGAAGATTCTCAGGGTGTTGAGGGTACTGAGGCCTCTCAGGGCCATCAATAGAGCCAAGGGGTTAAAGGTAAAACACATGCATAAATACATGGCTGGAAGAAGTAATCAGACCCTTTACTAGTAAAACTATCTAAAATACTCCAATTACATTTAAAAGTTCTGCATTTACAATCATAATTTAAAGTATTACCAACAACATTACACAAAGTATCAAAAGTAAGTACTTCTGCAGAAAAATACTTCTGTGTCTCAGATACTCTATTTGCATATGACATTATTAGACACATTAATGTACAAGTAGCGTTTTATCGTTTCAGGTTGTCAAGGTGGAGGGAAGTTTACCTATTACTTTAGTCCATTAGATTCCCAATCCCTCCAAGTTGTCATAAAATAGATCTGAAGGGTTGTGAGATGATACATGGGAGAAGAACGAAGAACAAAAAACATACAAATTTGTATTGCTTGTTCAGACATTTGTATAATTCTTGCTTTATAGGTACATACAGTACATATATATCAATATGTAGTGTAGTGGAGTAGAAATATAAAGTAGCATAAAATAGAAATGCTCTAGTAAAGATGTACTTAAGCACAGTACTTCTGTTAACAATTGATCATTGTTTGTCTTTAATGACAGCATGTGGTCCAATGCGTGTTTGTCGCCATCAAAACCATCGGCAACATCGTCCTTGTCACCATGCTGCTAAATTTCATGTTTGCCTGCATAGGAGTGCAACTTTTCAAGGTGAGTTTTAAAAAGACGATGTTGACAGCACGAAGCATGATACTGTTCAGGTCACATTTCCAAATGAATCTGCTGTATATACAGGGCTTCTGATTTTGTATTAAATGTGTCACTAATCCTTCACTACCCTCCTATAGGGTAAATTCTACAGCTGTACTGACCAGTCCAAAATGACTGAGGAGGACTGCCAGTAAGCCAAACGTTATTCACACATCATAGACTTTCATCTATTAATGTGCTATTTTAGATTGACCGTGCTCTGTGTCTGCTCTCAGGGGATTCTTCTGGAAGCACATAGATAATTCCCTGCAGGACACCGTGCTTGCAAAGAGAGAGTGGCTCAACAGTGACTTCAACTTTGACAATGTGCTCTATGGCATGCTGGCTCTCTTCACAGTTTCCACATTTGAGGGCTGGCCGAAGTAAGCATCAATTTTCATTTGATAATTGCATTTTTTGATTCTATCTGTTTGATAGAGTGAGAAGACAGAACATCTTATTACGTGGATATTGAGTTGGAAAGTAATTTCATTACCTGGAGCCAGACATGATAATAGAGGCAATATATCCTATTTAAGCCGCTGAATTATACATTTCATCTCTAAAAATTAGCTGTGTTGTATCTCTGATCTTTGATCATTGTCCTGCCAATTTCCCCTCTTCTCTCAACATCAATCTGTCTGTTCCCAGGCTGTTATACAGAGCCATTGATTCAGATAAAGAAGACATGGGCCCTGTCTTCAATAACCGAGTGGATGTGTCCATCTTCTTCATCATCTACATTATCCTCATCGCCTTCTTCATGATGAACATCTTTGTGGGCTTCGTCATCGTCACCTTCCAGGAGCAGGGCGAGCAGGAGTATAAGGACTGTGAGCTGGACAAGAACCAGGTAGGCCGAGACCTTCAGAGATGAAGCTTAGCGCAGTGGGAGAATCTAAAACATTTTAATCAAATGTAGAACGACTCATTATTTTTCTTTTAACCCTACGTCTGTCTCCCCTTCAGCGTCAGTGTGTGCAGTACGCCCTGAAGGCTCGTCCGCTGAGGTGTTACATCCCCAAAAACCCGTACCAGTACCGAGTCTGGTACATTGTCACTTCCTGCTACTTTGAGTACCTCATGTTCTTCCTAATTATGCTGAACACCTTGTGTCTGGGCATGCAGGTATGCAAACAGTCATGTTGTAACCTAAAAACACTGAGATTGTATTGAGGCAGATAATATTCAGTGTCAATATTTCTTTAGAGAGAAGAGTTTGTCATAGCATTTAATCAAAGCTTAAATATGAAATATACTCAAATATGATGCATTACAACTTTCTGGCAAAATTCCAGACTAATTTTGGTGGGATTGGGAGTGCATTAATGTAGGGTGGTCTATATATTTATTTGGCAATTAATGTACAAAACCTTACTTTGCCTGTAATGGACAATACACTCAGTGGTAAGATCCATTATTTTTAATTTCACTAAGGCTCAAATTTATTTATTATTGAAGGCTAATCATTTTTTCAACTTGGATCTTGTGTTTGTGTCTTTTGCTCACTGTGTACTATAAAGGCTGGAGGTGATGCCAGATGAGCACACAATAAAAGCACCCATGGAGGATCTTTTTTAATAATGACAAGAACAATGCATTTCTTCAAACACCTTACTATGGCACTCACCAAGTTAACTGTGCCTTGCAAGTCTGATGATGACAACAGGAACTACCCTGAAAATGTATTTTCTCAATCAGGTTCTTACTATGACAGATGGGATCGTACATGAGCACACTATTTTGGCCCAAAGTTAAAACAGTTTTAGGTTTTTTTTTCTCATGTCTTTTTACTGGTTTGAAGCAACATTTGACTCACAATCTGATGACAGTTAGTGAGGTTTGTCCCTGTAAAATAATGAAGCACCCTTTGTGCTGGGTTTTGAGTGTTAAACTGTTAATAATTAACAGTTCACTCCGATATTGCTTTTTCTGTCATGATTATTTAAAGTTATACAGAAAAACTTAAACAGGTATATTTCTCTAAAAGCATTTCTTTCAAGTTATATGTAAACATCTTCACTAAAACCACATTTTACTACAACATGTTGAGATTAATATTTACTTCCCACTTTGTACAGCACTGCAACCAGTCAGACCATGTGACCAAGCTGTCAGACATGCTGAACTTGATCTTCACTGTGCTCTTCACTGTGGAGATGATTCTCAAGCTCATGGCCTTCAAAGCGCGGGTAAAGACTCTAATGTTTGTTGTTCGGACGGTTATCCACCTAATCTAGTGTCCTTCTGTCGCAGCAATGCTTTACCTCTCTGTGCAGGGCTACTTTGGAGACCCCTGGAACGTCTTTGACTTCATTATCGTCATCGGTAGCGTTGTTGATGTCATCCTGAGTGAAGTCGATGTGAGTACATACAATAAAACACATCTTTCTTTTTTATCAATCCTAATGAATTGCACAGATATCAGCTTATCATTGCAGGTGCTGTATAAAAGTCCCTGGTGTTGTCTTAATGAGACATTCCCAGTCAATAGTGTGATTTGAACTGAAGTGGCTGAATGTATTTGTTCAATGCTCTGACCCAGGAGCATATAACCGTGGCCCAACAGCTGATTGGTGCCAGCAGAGCTAGCTCACAGGACATGGTCAGTACTGTTGTTGGCCATTTCCACCCCAACTCTTCCGCTCCCTCCCTACTCAGCGCTTTGTGTATCTCAGAAGCATTTCCATTTCCATCACCAAACCATCAAAGTATCCATTATTGTTACAATTATCCATAACAATGTTTCAGTAATGTTATATTTTCTGTGTTTTTGAGTGCTTTAAGAAGAGAACAATATAAATTAAGGATTTTAGTGTTGTTTTATGTGGTAATGCTACACAAACGCAATGTTTTCTCTGTCCGGTCACTTTTTTCCTGCCATTGTTGCACTGCATTGTCCTCATCTTTTTCATCCACAAACACAAGCTTGTAGCAAATTCAATTTTCTCCACTCGAAGCCTTTCTCAACTCTTGTCTTCTTTTGCTTCCCTTTTTTTCTTCTTAATCCCTCTCCAATCCCTTTGTCCTCCATGCACCTCACCTCACCTCACTCATCTGTCTATCCTCCACAGACTGCCCTGGCCTCCAGTGGAGGACTGTACTGTCTCCATGGCTGCGCTGTAAATATCTGATCTTCACTGCATTGCACTGCTGCATGATCCTTGCTGTGTGACCACTTCACTTTATTCACCACTAAACCGTAGTACTGAACCGTGTGTGGCTCAAACTGCTGGAGAAACATCCGTGTTTCTACTGTCTTACAGAGCAAATGTAAGATAAGACGTCAAGGTTTTCGTGTTCCAGTATGCCTCAAATAGTTTATACACACAAGGCTACAATTCAACAATGAATATATCAGCATAGAAAATATTAATGGTGGCTGGATTGGCTGAAACTGTTAATATTTTGACAATAAAGTGTGTTTAGTTGGTATATTTCGCATGAGTTAAAAATTGTAGTTGTTCTTCTAGTTTCCAGCAACTAAGACCTGGAGGCTTTGTAACTCATCAAAGGTGGAAGACTGTCTCTAATATTAACCCTACTTTGTGACTGTAGATCATACCTTAATCATGTTTAACAGCTGATCAATGCTATGTCTGCTATGTTCCCCGCATTAATTATATAATAACGTCTATCAAATATAACTCATGTAACTACACTGTGTCATCTCTTCATCTACTTTGTGCAGGAGACAAATCCTATGCAAGCAATCGCGGTAAGCCGAAAAGTTCCTTTGTTGAATCCACCAATGTGTTTTTTTTTTTTTTTCTGTTTTTTCCTTTACTGAAAATCTCTGCTTCTTTCTGTCTGTAGGCGTCTGAAAATGCCTCAGTTTCCATCACGTTCTTCAGACTTTTCCGTGTCATGCGTCTGGTCAAGTTGCTGAACCGTTCAGAGGGAATCCGTAACCTGCTGTGGACCTTCATCAAGTCCTTCCAGGTTTGTCACACTGTGGTCGTCATCATTTATATGTTTTTAATCTCTGCTTCGTACAGATGTTTAATAAGTGGACTGTTTGTGTCTACAGGCTCTCCCTCATGTAGCTCTGCTTATCGTGATGCTCTTCTTTATCTACGCTGTCATCGGGATGCAGGTACACTCCTCAATATTTATTCTCGGGATAAAAATGTTGCTAAGCTCTGTAGATTGTGAATATATTTCTGAACATTTCTGTTTTTGGATTTTGACTGTGATTTTAACAACCCTTCAGATCTTTGGAAAGATAGCATTAGTGGATGGCACCCAAATCAACCGCAACAACAACTTCCAGACATTCCCTCAGGCTGTTCTGATGTTATTCCGGTGAGTCTCTGAGACAAAGTCATTGGTCAAAAGGTTATTTGCTGCAAAGACTGAGCCAAGATCTCACTTTACATATTCAGATGTGCTACCGGAGAGGCTTGGCAGGAGGTCATGATGGCCTCCATGTATGGGAAGAAGTGTGACCCCAAGTCTGACTTCCTGCCAGGAGAGGAATACACCTGCGGGTCCAACTTCGCTGTGTTCTACTTCCTCAGCTTCTACTGTCTCTGTGCCTTCCTGGTGAGCAGCAGAGAGTCAACATTTATCTTCTGGCTGCATAAGTATCTGATGATCATTATAGGATGGAAATATTTAAACTGTTTAAATAAGGATCTTTTTTTCCTTCCTACTTCAGATCCTCAACCTGTTTGTAGCTGTCATCATGGACAACTTTGACTATCTGACCCGTGATTGGTCTCTTCTTGGTCCACATCATCTTGATGAGTTTAAGAAGATCTGGGCTGAGTATGACCCTGAAGCCACGTAAGCCTGAACACCACTCACAACACTATTTATTTACGTTCAGAACACAAAGGAACATGGTCAGACTTAATTGGGTGCCTTTTAAAGTTAGTGTAACATGTTTCTCTAACCTAACAGAGGGAGGATTAAACATCTGGATGTGGTGACACTACTGCGGCGCATCCAGCCTCCATTGGGATTTGGCAAGTTCTGTCCTCACCGTGCTGCGTGCAAGGTACATAAACGGGGTCAATAGCCACGTGGTGGATGCATATATATAACTCATCAGACAGGGAGTGCCCCAATTGTTCACCTGGTGGAGCGTGGCTCATATATCAAGGTTGAGTCCTAACTGCAGAGGCCCTTTGCTGTATGTCATCCCCTCTTTATCTTGCTCTCTGCTCTGCCCTATTCCCATCTGAAAAAGCTGAAATGGCAAAAAAATTGTCAAAGATTTTTTTGGATTTGATGTATGTTGAATGATAACAATACAATAAAAACACACTGTAGATGGATATTGTACTAAAATAACACACAGTCACAATACACAAAATGAGACCATATTGAATATTCCAAAATAAAACTATTGTAAACGTGTAAAATTAGATTATATTTATGTCATTTACATTTGGTAAAAGGAAACGTGTAAAGTATTAATGATTGATTTGGGCAATAGATCATATAAAATATAAAAAGATGGAGTAGGTAGTATATTAGTAATTAAGAAAAGTGTTTCTTCCCACACTATCTTAATTGAAAATATCAATAAATACGATTATGCAAAGTTATATATATTATCTCCCACCCATCAGAGTCCTCCCATGTTATTTTTTTCTCCCTGTCAAGCCTCCCTTCTCCACTTATTTATAATTTTAATAAATACAGATACTGGCAATGATGATAATAATAATAACATGCCAAGAAAACTATATTTAAAAAATGATTTTTCTATTTTTTTCTTCCTGTCTGCAGCGCCTCGTTGGCATGAACATGCCTCTCAACAGTGATGGCACTGTCACCTTCAATGCCACCCTGTTTGCTCTGGTCAGGACTGCACTCAAGATCAAAACAGAAGGTACAGAGCATCAAAATGTGTGTAACACTGCTCTTATTCTGAGATCAGAGTTCATGTACAGTACATGTGTTTGCCTCAGCTTGATGTACATAATGAATTCAGTTAAAATTTCTATGGATTGTTCTGAACAGGTAACTTTGAGCAGGCCAATGAGGAGCTGAGAGCCATTATAAAGCAAATTTGGAAACGCACCAGTATGAAACTGTTGGACCAGGTCATCCCTCCTATAGGAGGTGAGTCTATCAACATAAATGGAAATAGTTCAGTTTAACCTTTTTACAATATAATCCAGTCTTTCTCACACTGATGGCACTGTGACTTGTCTGGTTACAGATGATGAGGTGACTGTGGGGAAATTCTACTCCACCTTCCTGCTCCAGGACCATTTCCGTAAGTTCTTGAAGCGTCAGGAGGAGTATTATGGCTACCGGCCCACGAAGAAGAGCGCCTCAGGCCCAGAGATCCAGGTGAGCATCATTATTTTATTGCTGCCAGACAGGAAATCACAGCATAGTAACTGGAAAGAGAGATGTCAAGCATTTTTCAGAACAGCGTGCTCTGCAAAAATATTCATATATTTTCTCTTAAGGCACTTATGACGTAAATAAATCTGTTTTGTATCAGCAAGTTTTTTTTTATGCACTACGCTGTTAAAAATGCACATAACTTACCTCTCTCTAACACCTCGTGCTTTTCTTACTTCAGTACTCATCTTAATCTTTTCTCTTCTTTCTCTCCTCGTGAATGTCCTGCAATGTGCTTTTCTCTTAATTTTTTCCGTATTTTCTGTGTTTTTCTAGGCGGGCCTGAGGAGTATAGATGAAGAGGCGGCTCCAGAGATGCACAGGACCATTTCAGGTGACCTGCAGAATGAGGAAGAGATGGACAGAGCTATGGAGGAGGCTGGAGAGGAAGGCATTTACCAGGTGAGAAACACTCTCTGCAACTTCAAACGAGATATACAGACAAAATACGGAGCATTGATGCATATATTCTGATTATCATTCATCAGTTTTGGTGAGATTTACTTTTGGATTGAATGATTTCAGAGTGTCTGGTGAGATTAACTGTGTACACTAATCCTGGATTCTGCCTGCATATGCGTGTCTCGCTCTGTATTTCTAGCGTACACATGGTCTGTTTGGTAACCGCGTGGAGTCATTCTCCAGCGAGCCCACCAACGCTCAGTCCCAACAGATGACCAACCAGCGGCCCCTCAAATTCTCGGAGACACAGCCTGAGTCTCCACTAAACTCCGCTGGCTTGGCGTCCACGACTGAATTTTTCCCCACAACCGCGCCAAAAAGCAACACTAACAACAACGCCTTCGCAGAGTGAGTACCAGACACAATCCTGTTTTAATTAAGGAGGCTAGATGATACATGGGCGTTGAAGATTTTTGTTGTCTTTCAGTTTTTCATTTGACAGAGAAGGCAGTCCTGAAGACTTTTATAATCCCAATGAGGATTTAGAGCCAGGTATGTGAATACATCATCAATCAATCTGCCTGTTATATTACATTTTTGTAGAAATATAGACTTCCAGATCCATAAATAATGTTTGAATAAAAGCTGGCAAATAAGTAATTATCATGCAGACTTCATAATCATTATGTTTTTCTTTATTCAACTTTGTTCAGACAACCTGCGCTCCTGGAACTTCGTTGTGAGAACGGATAAAACACAGGTAAAATTTTTTTTATCTCATTCGGCATAAATGATCATAAAGCTTATATAGACGATGTGTGGATGCATATCTTTTCTTTGCAGTTCCCTTATGACCCTGACTATGGTGAAGGTCAGAGTCTGAGCTCCCGTAGTGCAGCTGACCAGCTCGTCCATGAGGTAAGTGAGGAAGGATCTCTGACTGTTCTTTTATCACACACTAATTACCACCTCTGTCTGCAAAAGATATCCTGATCCGCTGTCGGATGTATCATAGATGGGTGATAATAAATAGGACTTCCTTTCCAGCTGCAGACTCATTTCCTGGACACAAATTAAGCGAGTCCTGGATTGAACCACATTTATTTCTCATTAAAAAGTAAACACAGTTAAGGTTTAGTTTGTTTGGGAACTCAGTTCACTAACTTCAAGAGCAACAATGTCACATAATTACCAGCTGTAAAAAAAAAACAGCAGATGGTCACACTAAACTGTGGATCGCTAGAGTTTTACTCTTTAGTTCTGCATAATTAAACTATAACTTAATACCTGTGGGTTTAAGGTTGATGGATTACCAGTAAAAAATGTTTGTACTGCATGTTGTTTTCTTTTCTAGGCTCTAGTACAGGGTGGTCTGGCCTCCATGGCCAAAGACCCCAACTTTGTCTCTGTGACTAAGAAGGAGATGGCTGATGCCATGCACACATCTGTAGACGATATGGAGAGCGTGGCTCAGGGCATCCTCAGCGAGCGCTCCAGCAGCGCCGCCTCTGGCAAAAAGAGACGTCCCATCCCTGTCCCTCCTCCTGCCCCCGCTGCGGCAGCACAGGAAACAGGCCAGCCAGATCCAGCTGTGAGAAGGAAGAGACGTCCAGTACCCATGATTCCCTCCGTACAGGAGCCGGATGAGGCCAACTCCAAAGTTTAGAGGTTGAGTTTACGCGGTTATCTTGTGACTCTTTACACTTGCAGATGGCTCCACCTCACCTCACTTTACCGAGCTTGTTGCCCCTCTTGACAATCTGTAGCAACTTGCCTGGCTCAAGGCCTAAAGGCAGCGTGGCTCAGGTTTAATAAATTGTCAAGTGTGGCTGAAACTTAACCAAGGAGAAATAATATATCTGATGATGAAACATCCTCTTAATCTTCAGATTTATTGAAACTAATAAAAACACGAACTTATCTCAGAGCGAACAGATTGACGCACTTCTTTCTTTGTAGCTTTTGTTGAAGTTATCCATTCCATATGACTTATGGGACAACCACGTGAGTGAGCTGAGTGTCTTACTGAAGCCTCACTGAGGGAGGTGGGATAGTGACTGAAATGACTCACTGAATACAGGGAGCAGGCAGCTGTCTTTATCATGCTGCAGTTCAGTGAGGGAGGTGGGAAAGGACTCCACTTTAGGGAGATGATGAATGAGTTTCTGTGCATCCAGGCCCAGAAAAGTTCAACTGAGTATTCAGTTCACGCTCTTAAAAGGGCTCTGGTGCTACAATAAGAATGTTTTTTCTTTATTGGTAAAGCAGCGTCCTCTGATCAGTTAGGACTTGGCTGCCTTTTTATTACTGAGGTTTCTCCTGCTCGCCGCTGTTCTTGTGTGCAGTTGGTATCAGCGGATTTTAAAGACACATCTTTTTTTTTGTAATTTTTGGACATTGAGGTACACTTAACCCATCAAATAATGATCCAAAGATTCATTGTATTAAAGTATTTGTTCAATTTAAAGCCATCGAGCAGTACATGTGATTTTCGTCAGTCACTTTAAGTCACTGCTGCAGGTTTTATGTGTTTTTCATGTCATATCATTAAGTTAGATTCGTTTGACCCATACAGTTTATGTATCTTCAGCATACCTGGAGTATGGTGGATTTAGTTTCATAGCTCACCTGGGTATTTAACAAATTTTATTCATAATTGCATGGGCATAATTATTGCACTTGTTTCATGTATTGTGCCTGAATACAAACCCTGACAGGCCTTACAGAGGACTTTTTTTTTATATTATCTTCTGATCAGCCTGTTTTGCTGTCATACAAAAATTATAAAATCATATGTATATATGTTTTGGAGATAGTTTGAGTGAACTTCATAGCTCAACCACTCACTTGGGAGTCTCCTTCACTTCTGGATCTGTGCCATTATGGTTGATGTTACATTGGTGTTTTCACCATGGCAAAAGAAATAAATCATCCAAACATTCATTTCTGTGTTAGTTTTCTTTATGCAGTGATTTGGAGAAGGAAAAAAACCCTACAGAACAGGTGAGTAAAGTAAATAACCAAAACTAAGGATAGAAATACCTTGAAATGAGGCAGTTAATGCAGACGGAGCCCTGATGAGGAGATGGGTGCATGCTTTGGATGCCCGTGAAAACTGAGAGCCTCTATAAATAGTCTTGCCTTTGAAAGCATGGACCCCCCTCTGCTTTACGGAATGGAAACTAATACAGCAACATGCGCGCTGAATTATAGGTTCAAGAAACAGAAAGAAAGTTCCTTAAAACTAAAGCAGATCTGTCAAATGAAGCGCCTGCAAAGCAATACAAATAAGCAAAATAAAGAGCTTAAATAATTCAAATTTTATTTATTGAAGCAAAGCAATCAATAAAACAGACTTGATAGAGTAGTCTTGTATTGAGTTTTCCCATTCTAAATCTGAGTATCACTCAGAGACTATAAAGAGACTTGTCGTTCGTACAGCCATACGACCTCAGATTATTCATTTTTGTGATGACAGTTTTAACCAAGCTCCATGATCTCATATCACCACCAGTTGCAGCTAACGAGGGGTTTCATTTAGCAATCACACGGGAATGTATCCGCCATATTGTAACAACAGTTTCTTGATTAACTTTTAAAAAAAAAAAATGTAGCACGTGAAAATGCAAATACATCTTTTAATACACACAACAGAGAACAGGCAAAGGCTTTAAAGCACACCATTGAAAAGAGGGCCATAAACAGTATAAAAGCAGGTAAATCGACACATGTGATACATGTGATACAAATTCTACAGTCTGTTAAAAAGATTTGAATCCCCCCCCTTATTTTTAATGTGGTTAGAATTATTTGTCATCGATTATTATAATCACTCTTGTATGGCCAAATTGAGAAAGGGCTGGCTCATATAAAATGTACATACATCCTGGTTGTCACTGTGTATAAAGAACAACCCCCCCCCATAACTAAAAAAAACTCACTAATTCACTACTCTAGCATATCCAAAAAAATACATAAACATAAAAAAAAACAATAGGGAATAACATGTGGGACCTAATGAATACATGATCTGTGACTACAGAATATGTTAGCAATCCGGAGAGAGTAGCAGATGAACAAAATGCCAGTGTTGGGAGTGCTTGGTCTATTCATTCGGATTTGGGTTGGCATCAGGATACTGAGAGAGGTCAAAAGTGAGCACTTTGCTGATGACACAATCTCCTTGCTGTAAGTGAAGAGAAGGAAAAACAATATTATATCATATGTACAGCAGATGTCTGAACTGCATTTTGCATAGACAATACTGACAATATTGAACACACCTCTGGATAAACGCCAATAAGTGAGTCTGCCTTGGTGTAAAATTCCTCCTTCAGAGAAATGACGATGGCCTGGAAGTTCTGCACCGACTGGTCTTTGATGTAATTGGCCACCTTCAGGGTGCAAAGGGAAATTATGAGCTGCAGCTTGTATTTAATGTGATGAGCAGCATTAATTTAAAATGTGTTTACATCACAAGCAGCACTGATGTAAAAGCTCAACACATGGAATCAGACATCATCTGTGAACAGACCTTGCCAATGTTAGTGTTGTCCAGAGCAGCGTCAATCTCATCCAGGACAAAGAAAGGGGCGGGTTTGTAGCTGAAGACAGGCAGGACACATGTTAATGATATTTAAACTGTCATAATATTTCAAGCAATGTGAATAAACACTTTAACGCTAAGAAATCAAACATGATTTGAGACTGTGCTCCTTTGTTTTTTCACCTGTGAATAGCAAAGAGTAGAGCCAAGGCAGCAACAGTCTTCTCCCCTCCAGACAAGTTGTCCATGGGTCTGAACCTCTTTCCTGGAGCCACACAGTTATAGTTGATGCCATCCAAATATGGCTCCTCAGGATTTTCTGGGCCCAGGAAAGCCTACAGAAGTGGAACACAGTCATTGTAAAGGGTTTTGCTTTTGATACACAACTTACAAAAGGTTAGTACTGTGGCAGTGAAAAAAAAAGGCATACCTGGGCACTGCTGTTGCGTGAGAGGGCCTTGTAGATTTCATCAATGTTGGTGGCCACAGACTCAAAGCAGTTATTGAAGCGATCAAACCTTTCCTTCTTGATCTGCTCAAAGGCCTGCTTGGCTTTTTTGGCTCTCTTACGAGCGGCCTCGAACTCTGAGGGGGACGACAGAAACAAACATTAAGATAACATCAAGAGCTCTGGAAAGGTTTGCATCGCTTCCTTTCTCTCCTTCATTTTATCCCAGCCTCTAATATCCTGCCGTCTCACCGTCACTGGTCTCTTGGAACTTGTCCCTGACACTCTCGAGCTTCTCCATGGCCTTCATGTTGGGTGCACTGATCCTCTGGAGGATACTTTGCTGCTCGTTCAGACGCTGCTGCAGTGTGTTTGTCTCCGCCTTGATCTCTTCCTCTGACAAGGCATCCTGCAGGAAGTCAGATATAAACATGTTTAGTTTAATTCATTCATGTAGCTTAAACTATAGATGTCATATCTTTGCTGCATGTGGCTCTTTTTCCTCATTTGTATATTGTTTGCAGAGAAAAGTGCTATATTATCATTATTACTGTCACCTTTAGGTCTTCAGACAGGTTGCTGTAGTCGATCTCTATAAGAGCCTCTTTAGCGAGAACACTGCTGGACGTCCTCTGGCTGCTGGACTCATCTGTTTGGGAGCTTCCCTGAAATAACAGACCGAAAACAGCATGTCATTTTCTACTTCAGTCCCACTGGTATAAAAAGTTTGAACCTGCCTGAGCGTGCTTCGCGTACCTCTCCCTGGCTGATATCATCCATTGTTCCAGAACGTAGAGGCAACCTGATGTCCTGCATTTTGCAGGCTTGCAGCAAGTTGTGACGGTCGCTGCGCTTCTGCTCCAGTTTCGTCTCAATAGCTGTCACCTCCTTCTGGAGCTGAGTTAATTCTCTGGAAGACACGGAAACATTTGTAGCACAAACCAACTCAAAAGGTAATGTTTACATTTGTTAAGACACAAGGAATATTCATGTTTATGTGTGTGTTATGTGTTTATTCGCAGCCACTGACTTGTTGGCGCCACCCAGTTTTTTGCGGATCTCCTCCATGTCGTGGTTCTTATCATTGACTTCAGATTTCTTGGTGAGGTGCTGGTTCTTCAGGTCCTGCAGTTGGGCCATTGTCTCATCAATGATCTTCATGTGCCTGTGCTCCTCCTACAGGAAGATCAGAAAGAAAACAAAAAGACACGTGAGAATTAATTTGATATCAAAACACAGAACGAAACAGATTAAGTGAAGTTTTCCTCCTTCACTTTTGTTTTACCTTCTTGAGTCGCTCTATTTCAGCCTCGTCCTTTTTGACGGTCTGCTCCCACATCATAACTTTCTCCTGGTCCTCCTTCAGCTGATTCTTCTCATAGTCAACCTGGATACCCAGGCGAGTCTTCTGGGTCTCAAACTCAAGACTGAAGCGAAACAACGCATGTCAGGTTAGACCACGCAGGAAACCTGCAACAGGTTAACTTACAACTTATGACTTATTACAAAACTCACCGCTTCTTTGCGATCTCATTCTGCCTCTTCACCTTCTCCTCCTCGAACTCTCGGATGTTCCTCACTCCAATCTCCTTACAGAACTCAACAAACACCTCATCCTCCACCTGAAAAATAAAAACATATTGATATTATTGCAATGCCACAGACTCACTCAGGCTTATAAATGGACCTTGCTTTGTGTCAGTCTCACCAGGTTCATGCGGTCTCGCAGGTCAGTGATCTCTCTCTCGCGGGACTGGATGATCCTCTTGATGTCGTTGATACGAGGGCCAAAGTTTGCCAACTCGCTCTCTAGCTTAGACTTCTCCTGCACCACACAAATGAAACAAGTTTTAATGCAACAGTCGCTAAAAGGCAAGAGGACTGAACCTGAGGTGTGACCGGGCTGTACCTGCATGTTGAGGGAGAGGTGGCGGGTTTTTGTCTGCTCCAGATCACTCTGGGAGTACTTGAGTCTCATCTGCAGACCGTGGGCCTGAGACTGCACCTGACGCAGCTCTGCCTCCTTCCTCTTGGCCTTCATTTGCTCCTACAAAGAAAAACATCAAGCAGAATTTGTTCTGAGTTTACTTCAAGCATAAAGGTGCAGTCAGAGACTAGAGATCAAAAACAATTCACATTTTGAGGTTATTCACAGGATTTCAGCTGCATTCTAAGGGAAAAACTTTGAGATACCCTGATAACTAACTAACTAAACTAAAACCTCCCTAATGGAGGTATTAATAATTTAAGTTACCTTGAGCTCTTCTGTGAGTTTTTCTTTCTTCTCTTTGAGCTTGTCCACTGCCTTTTCATCCCAGCGCCTGGCCTTTGCCTTCAAGTCGCTGGCTCCTCCAGAGATGACTCCAGACTTCTGGAACAGAGTACCGTCCAGGGCTACCGTCTGGATATAGGGAGAGAAGAGGTTAGGAGGAAAAACAGTCAAAATTTATTCTACCAAGTTTCCAAACCTTCCATCTTCACGACACAAGATATGAAAAAAAAACCTCAGTTAGTGTCCTAAAAGAAGTCAAGCACCTTGTGTCTGTACGGCCCTCCAAACGCGATCCTTCGTGCATCTTCTACGTTCTCACAGACCAGGGCGTTGCCACATGCATACTGGAGGGCTTTCTTGATGTGGGGAGGCTCGTAGCGAATCACATCGATCACCAGCTTGGCTCCTCGCAGTTCTCTCAGTTTCTCGTCTGTTGGTTTCACCTTTGATGAGATAAAAGCATAATGAATTTTTAAAAATAAAGCAATTTAAAGTTCCAGTTGCCATTTTCAGCAGGAGACCTGGTGCCTTATATTGAGCAAGAAATTAATTTCAGCGCTTGTAAACTATGCATGCAAATTAATGGCATTTCAATCAGTAGCTCTGAAATGATGTGGGTGTTCATTCGCAGTGTCACAGTGATAAAATATGCTTTAAGTCAATTTCAATCTTTTTTTTTTTTTTTTTTTTTTTTTGACAAGCGTAGTTTATTCAGTATAGTAATTCTACCCACTCCAAAGCTATTATCTGTGTTTTCTAGTATTCACCTCGAGATAGTCGAGAGGAAGGAAGGTCTCAGGCTCTCCTCTCTGCTCCTTGATGTATTGAATGCAATCTCTGCCAGTCTTCTCTGAGTCAACAATGATGGCATCCATGTTCTTGCCCAACACTTTGGTCACAGCAATCTGATACTTCTTTTGAGTGGGCTGGCACAGGTCGATTAGACGACCATACTGAAGAAAGAAAGACAGCAGCATAGTTTTCCTTTAATTTTATAATGATTTTTATTCACAGATTTGACTAAATATAGTAGAGAAGCAAAAAAAAAAATGCTATCTCTCAAGCAATATTTCACTCTATACTGTCAGGTTCCTTACCACAGAGCCGGGGTAAAGCCTTTTGATACTCTCCATGATCTCGGCCTTACGCTGCTGGCGACTGTTCTCCTGCCTGTCGATTCTGGCATCTCCCAGCTGCTCCATTACCTACAGCAAAATAACAATGATGGGATCTGTTATAGACTACTTCACAAACGACATTTACATTATCAAACACAAGTGTAACTATTCAATTCAATTTTATTTATACTGCGCCAAATCATAATAAAAATTATCTCATGACACTTTCCATATAGACCAGACTGTACTCTTTATGAAACTAATAACATTAACAATGGGAGTGCCTGTCAGGGCCCAGTATACATGCTGGCCTACTGGCATAGACTGTCTGCATTAAGAAACATCTATTGATTCATATGTACAAATTTTGTGTGTGTGTGTATGTATTGAGCACCTGGTTAAGCTCCATGTTGATCTCATCAATTCTCCTCTTGGCCATCTCCACCTCCTCAGTCAGCTCCTCCTCCATGCGCTTCTGCTCATCAAGTGACTGCCTGAAGAGTAACAGGACAAAAGAGTGTGAGCATGATGCAGAAACCTTTAAAATCAATAAGCTGAACGTAGCACTGTGCAAACAATGCAAAAATGAGAGCAGCCTACCTGCTGGTGGAGATGTAATCTTCTAATTTCTCAATACGTTTCTGGTTTTCCTCGATTTCACGGATCTTCTGTTTGATTTTGGCCTGGAGAGAAACAACACAGTGCATCGGTTTATGAATTCAAATCACCTGAAACCTCTTTAATCTGACACAGACAAACGTGTCATTATCTTATTTACCTCTGTCTCCACTTTCTTCCTCTCCTCCAAGTCAAGGCGGTCCTGGTCAGCCTTCTGGTCACGGTTGAACTTCTCAAGCTCCTGTGCCAGCGTGGCAGCACGTTTACTGGCCTCCTCCTTCAGCCGGTGGTACTGCTTGACCTGAGCAGAGAGAGCAACATTGCGTCATGTAAGGGCGTCTATATTTTAAGATTGCTCTGATGTGTCAGACATCCAATGACTAATGTGTACTATATTCTCACATCATACCTGGTTTTCTTCCAGTGTGAGATCCTGGCCCTGGCTCTGCGCCTCCTCCTCCATGCGCTCCTCAAACTCTTGCTTGGCCAACTCCACCGCCTTCATCTCTTTATCCAGCTCATCCATGTCTGCCTTGCGTTTCTTGTACATCTTCTGAGCGTTCTGCAGTGATTTACGTGCCGCCTCGAGCTTCTTGATCTTGTGGGAGGTGTTCTCTTTGGCCTTGATGTACTGCGGCCTCTTTTGGTTCAACTCAGAGTCTTTCTCTCTGTGGGCAGAGTGAAGTGATTAACAAAGCCCTTGCTTTTAAATGGCATTAGTTACACGAGAGGTAAGTGAGCGGTTACTTACTTGATTTCTTTCTCAATGGTCTGCTGCTCCCTCATCAGCCTGCCCAGCTCCTTCTTCTTGTCCTTCAGCTCCTCCTCCACATGGTCCATCTTTTTACGGTCCTTATCAATCTCCTTGTTCCGCTGACCAAGCTCTTTGTTCAGCTTCTCGATCTCAGTCTCGTTGTGGTACAGCTTGAAGAGCTGCAACTGAACACTAGCCCTGGCCACTTCGTCTTTGAGACGCTGGTAACGCTCAGCCTGGCAGAATGATAGGAGGAGAGAGACAGACCGTGACATGAATTATGTGAATTCTCTTTTTCAAGAGTGACAGGGCCAAAGTAGGCAGCAATAATAGTGGGTTACACGGGCATATACTGCATCTTGTTGTCTCAGTACTTGCACTCTGTGCAATGGCAATGAAGCATTGCGCTTCATTGCCATTGCACTAATAACATAACATAGGTAACCCAAAATATGCAGCAAATCAACATAATCAAATTACAAAACTAATTACAAGTATAGGGACAAAGGTTACATGAAAGCACTTCATGTCCAATCCAAGTAGGACACAAATACATAGGATATATACAGAATATATTTCCAGTGATACTGTATTTATTTACACTGAACACACACACAAAGTTCATACCTCCTCTTTCTCTTGCTTGGCTTCTTTGCGCTCAGCAGCAATATTTTTCTTACGATGGTAATTGAACTGTGTGTCCTCCTCTGCTTTCACCATCTCCTTCTTCCTACGATCGTACTCCTGGGCCAGCTCTCCAGAGCGTGAGATCTCCTCAAACAGAGCTGTACGCTCCTTCGGGTTCTTCATTGCAATGGACTCCACAGCTCCCTGCGGTGAGAATAAGCAGTTAATAAAAGAGGGATTAAGAATAGCAACTACAAACACAAAGTTACCAGATTTATCTCCTCTCATAATCAAAGCTATGGTACCCAGCTACATGAACCACCCCACAAAGACTAGTGTCATAAAAGCAAAAAATGCTAGCCTGCTCCCAGGGCTGTTTATCGCAAGAATAACTTTTAATAATGGATGATTTAGGTTTTTGATTAAGACTAAAACATTTATTACATTTGTAAAAAAGCAACTGCAAAAAAAAAAAAAGTCTCACCTGAAAGACCAAGAAGTTCCTAGCCTTGATCAGAATACCAAGTTTTTCGAGCTCTTCGCTGTATTCAGGCAAGCTCACCACCTTGTTGTTGATGCGGTATTCGGAGGAGGAACCTGAAACACGCACAGCATGCATGTTAAAACAAGATCAAACATCGGACACATTATCTTATGAAAAAGCACATAGAACTGTGTTGCGTGGGGTTTTACAGGTTTTATTGTAACTAGACAACAGGCTTGCACAATAAAAATTAAACTTATCAAAGGAAAGACAATTGTCTTACCATAAACCACTGTCTTACTAGCTTTGACAATGTAATGACATAACGTTTTCTCAACTGCATCATGGCTGTATTTTGCTGTGACAATGTCTCCGGCTGATGAAAAGTTTTCAAACCAAAGAGAACTGGCAGAATTGTAATAAAGTTTTTAAAAAATATGTAACTTTCATGGTTGCAAAGCCGTGCTTTGACATACATGGTCAAAGAAGCAGATGTAACATTATACCATTTTTTCTGCTGTGCATCAACTTCTAATTTAATTCTTTTAACAGCAGAAATTCAAATCTTCTAATTTTTGAAGCTATCAGACAAATATTATTTCCTTTCACACTGATACACATAGGTTACACAACTGAATCACACATTCAAACGTGAGCGTCAATGGCGGTTCATACCAATGATGACCCTCGTGAAGGATCGTTCCTCTCCATTATCCTCCTGGTACACCATACTGACAAAGGCTCTGTTGGCAGCTGGCTTCCCTACGGGTGCTCCGTGGATTAGATCCTTCAGGGTCTTCACACGCAGGTTACTTGTCTTCTCTGCCAGCACGAAGCTGATGGCATCCATAAGGTTGGACTTTCCTACAACAACAGCATTCAGGTTTTTAGTAACCAATAGAAATCTAAGATGCACAACAGACAAATAAGAGCTAACAGCTTATTAGGTACACGGTTGAACTTAGATTATTTTATCTTATGAGCTTTAAATTTGTAGTTTTCTGTAGAGGTATTGATTCAGAACAAGTTATTTTAAAAGCTTTAGTTAGTTATGACGTTATGTTGTTCAGCTCGTTGGACATAACCTTTTAGTTTTACTGGTATGAACTGCAAGAGAAAGTCTAAAACCATTAAACCTTTACAGACTAAACATAGTTTGATCATGTGCACACCAAATGAATTAATATGCACGCATTATGCACAAGTTGACAGTCACAAACACAAGCAACACATATGTAATACATCATTCGCACAACGGGTAGTTAAGCTGCTGTTCAGATGCAGCACATAAACTACAGGTTATGGTAACACAGCAGGAATGACTGTGTTTACCGTTAGCCAATGCTAGCGAGCAGCCTACATTTTGCATTAGCCGCGAGTTAACAGTTGCAATAACAACATACCTGATCCATTGGGTCCGATGATTGCAGTAAACTTATGAAAGGGTCCGATGATCTGCCTTCCTTTATACGACTTGAAGTTCTCGATCTCTATCAGTTTTAAATAACCCATCTTGGTTATATTTGTGCGGCTGTTCCGAGAAAAATCTGCACGGAATATGAGCTAGTAAAATGCTAGCGAGCTAATGCTAACAACCAGTGTTTACCGGACGAGCTGTTTCAAAGACGAAGCATGCGCGCGAATGAATGAGCCTCTCTGTTCCGTCTGTCGCCGGCCTGTGCACAAGTCACATTATGAGGTGCATATTTAGTTTAGTTATCTAAACAGCCTCATAATTTTAATCAGACAGACGCGATGCGGTTGTGACAACAATGCGCCATTTTACAATCCGACAGGAAGACCTTCGAGCGCGCGAGACACGAAACCTCGCGGTTTATCGCGAGATCACGTGATGTTCTGTTTATGACTTGAGGGCTGCCCCTTAATTCACCTGCTAACGTTAAAAATGTAAGTTACACAATAAGTTATGTTGATTCGAGTGAGTGTTAATGTTTTTCTACAAGTGTACCACTCAGTGTTGGGAGTTATGTCGATCACAGGACAGCGTGCAGCGGCAAAAATGAGATGTTACTATGGTTACCAAGGGCATCCAAACACAACAGAGAGGACCTGAACAGCCTCATTCACACAGAGAGGTGCCACTTGTGTCCCCAAATTAGGCCGCATCTATAAAGTCAGAGGTAAGTGCTTAGATCACTGTGCCTGCTCACTTCCTGTCTTTACAGAAAATGAGTTGAAGCCTCTACACGTTTTGGTGTGATGTTGGTGTGATGGTCATGATAGGATCAAATGATGGCACAGATGTGTGATAGTTAATTCAACAGAATCATTTACTTCCAGCAAAGATATCAGCCATAATATTCACTGTTGTAATGTTGTGTTTCTTCCCATCAGGCTAATTAGAAACTGAGAAAAATGTACAAAGTGGATTTGCCTGTAGATCAGTCCACAGAAAAGACTGTGGAGAGGCGAAGGTCTGCAGAGACAGCACGCAAGGCCCGGATCTTCAACACCAGGCTCCGTGTGATGGGCCTCGACCTTGATGCTCTCAACCAACAGGTCCTGGAGAAAAAACATCAGCAGAATATGGAGATGCAACGGGACAAAGCTTTTGGTAAATTATGAGAGCCAGGGAGGGGTCCGAATTAAACAGCTGAATCACAACCAATATTCACCCATAACTAGAAACACTGAGCCCTCTATGAGGATATTGTCTGTCTATATACGTCACCTTTTTTTATTTCATTACATTGCAGATAATCTGAGAAAGTACCACGATGACATGCTGCTGCTCCAAGACATGAATGAGAAGGAGAAACGAGCAGCTTTGCACACTGATTTGACCAAGTACTGGGCCACTTATCAGCGTGTAGAGGACTCTCGTGATGCTGATCTCAAGTGTGGCCTGAAGGGGGCATTCAGGATCACTGATCCAGAGAGTGAGATGGGGCCTGCCAGTATGCAAATTTTTGAGGTAGGCTCAGCATGACAGACGGGTGCTTGGTGTGCATCAAAGACCAGTGGATCAAAATCCAGTGAAATGTTAGATGGATATTCACATTACCCCCCTGAATGTTGTGTCCTTGTTTCACGTGCAGGGAGAGGATATAGGAGAGGAGCAAAAGAGGAAGGAACAAATGAAGGAGACAGAAAGAGATCTGCGCACACAGAAGGAAGAAAATGAGAGAAGGCTCATGAGAGACAAGCACAGAGGTGAAAAGAGACAAACGCAAGCACACACACACTGTAGTCACTGATGAACCAACATGCTGTATGCTATAGCCTCTGTAAATCACACGCATGCTTCATGCTTTCCTGCACAAACAATCACACACTCCCACGCACAGCCTTTACTGCCAGGTGGCATTGATGGATGCTCATCCCAGAGAGTTGTTATGCCTGTGAGTGTGTCATTGAAGAGCGTTGTACAATGGGTAATGGCTAATGCAGGTGTGAAATACACACAGGAGGTGATTTCTAACCCCTTATGTGTGTGTGTGTGTCGCAGAGATGCTCGTGAGCAAAGAGCTGGTGCGTCAGGACCTTATGGGGGTTCAGCTGCGCTCACTAGAGGAGGAGTGTAAGAAAGCTGAGCGCATCGCACTTGACAACTACAATCACGCTCTGGTACAGTACTTGAACATGCACACACAGATGGACACACAGATGCACACACACACACACACACACACACACACACACACACCACCTGCTGATGTGGGTGCTCAAAGCTAAACCCATGGGGTTTTGAGCGATCACATGTTGTTCTCAGGTGGGACTTTGAAATTAAAATTTGCTAATTGAAAATATTAAGTGATGCGTACACACACACACACGCTTGCTGCAGGTAGGCAGCCATCATATTAGTTGGTACCAAACAACATGGATGGTTAAACTGCTTTGATGTATGCGTGGGCCTTGTCTGTTTTCAAAAGCCCCCATTTAGCTCTCCCCTCATTTGCCTGAATGCACTCAGCTGAATCCTCCATTGGGAGGCATCATTATAAATCCTTCAGGTCCTGGTATTTTTCATGACAATTATGTGGTTTCTCTAATAACCACTCACATGCACGATGCGCATGAAAATCCAACTGAGTAGATCTCTCAGGAGGATGTTCACCATTTGGCTTTCCTCTATGCAAGACATAACCACATATTAGAGGATGGGTTCTGTAAAGCTTTTGCTATTTTAATCATCAAGGGGAGGATCAATCAACTGTCCATGGATCAGTGGTAAGGCCTTATCACGTCCTGTCCCTCCACAGGCTGCAGAGCGAGAAGAGAAACTGAAAGAGCAGCACAAGAGAGAGGAAAAGGGGAATCTTGCAGAGATGGTCCACACACTGACATCCGATATGATGATGGAGCGTGCAGAGGCAGCGGAGAGAGAGGCAGAAGGAGGGAGGCCGCCCCGGGTTCTCGTAGACAAGTGGAAAGGAATGAGCCCTGAGCAGCTGAGCGCCATCCACAGGGAGAGAGAAAAACAACGTCTTGAGAGACAGGTACCGGAGTCACTCTAAAGCACAATGCAAATCCAACGCACACACAGAGTGATTCATGTTCAAGTCACAAGCTTGTGACCCCTTAAAATTGAACCAAAGATGCGTGACAAATTAAAGGAAAAGATATAAAATGTCCCAGTAAGGGTTAACACCATTCTTCCAAAATATATATTCGGTGTTTAATATCCTTGTCTAAAATGCCCAAGAAATCAACAAGCCAGTCAGTGACCTTTTGTGCCCTTTATGGATCTGAATTCATTATGTTTATCCACTAATTTATTTAGGTTTTCCTTTCATTTGTCAAGCATGTCAATGTTCATTTGTAAACTCTGTTCAGAGGCTGCTTCTATCTAAAGGTTGCAGCCAAAGTGATATTTATTCTCAGATTGTATTAAAATGGAGATTTTAGTGCCTTTGTGTGTGTTAATAATATCCAATGCTTCAAAAAAGTCCAAAGAAAAAAGTCTATTTATATTTATTTATCTTACAACCTTTTGGTTGGGTCTTAACCCCTCAGGTACGGAGCCACTCCAAGCAGTTCTTAACCTGGTGTAGCAGTTCCGCTCAGGTTTAGCATTTAGATTTTTATTTCTTGCTATTTTTAGAAGCAGCATGATGCTGAGAAGGCTCAAGATGCAGCTTGGGAACTCCAACTCCTGAAGCTGTCAAGAGAAGCAGAGGAGGAGGAGAGGAGAGCAGCGGAGCTGAGGAGAGAGAAAAGGATTCAAACCGACCGCTACAACATGCAGCTGGCCAGAGAGCAGCAGGCAAAGTGAGCGCTTCACACACATACACACACCTCCTATTCAAGCCGTCGTCAGCAGATGTATTTTGGGTGTCGGTGATGAAGTACTCTAATGTAGAAAAGAGATTTAAATAAGCATTTTTTTTGGAAACAGTTACTCACCACGTGTTTATTTGTGTCTCTGTCTGCCTCAGTCAGGAGTACTTGAACAAGAAGCTGTACACCAACAAACCCACCAAGGAGTACTTTAATCAATTCAACACCAGCTCCCGCTGACCACCACACACCTGACACCGGCTTTGTCCTCCTGTGACTATGTGTTAATAAAGTCTATTGATTGTTATTCTCAAACACAATGTAAATTGAATCCTGAGTGATCAATACTTGCTGCCAAGTGACACAAATGCATCGATTTTATTGGCCGATGACAAAAAAGGGACCCTTTTTTTTATACAGATTGTTCCACGTACTTTATTTTTCAGTCATATATCCAGTTACAGTGGTAGATTCATAATGCAGTTACAGTTATATTGGCCCCATGTGTGGTACAAGTCCACCCAACTCCCCTCGTTCACCCATGATACATATAGATACCATCAGTCCCTTTGTGCTAACTGTGCACCCCACACACCACAAAGAGACACATCTACACTCCAGCAGTGACAAACACTCCCTTCTCCCTTTTCCTCCCCTCTTCCCTCCCTTATTTCCTCTCACCTCTCCCGTCGCACTCAGGCATTGTTGTTTAAAATCTGTTTACTTGTTCTGAGTTCTGAAGTAGCTTCTCTTTGTGAACCAATTCACTTTTTTTTATTAGGTTTTTATCTTTTAACTATAAAAAAATGGGGGAAAAAACAGCAGTGGAAAAGCAAAGGCCAGCGCCTTCAGCTTTCCCCTCGACACATGAAAAGCAAAGAGTGAGTGGCAGTCGAGTGAGTATCTGTGTGTGTACACTCATTCCTCATTCAAAAGCTAACATTTGCCCCGAACACTGACAAACACAGATGTTTAGCAGCAGATAGTCAAGTTAGAATATTGGCATATTTTGTCATTCACCGCTTGTGTATGAAAATAGATTTTTTTTAAAAGCTTTATTTGTCCTGAGTGTGTCTGAATAACCAACATCAGGGAGCTTATGCACACCTCCATCAGTGCCACTAGCTTTTTTAGACGTCCCATATACTTTACCTCAGGGACTGTCAGGTGATGTTTAGCCAGTGCCAAGCTTTTATTTGAATAGAGAGAACTGAGGCAGCAATGTTGCATATATGTCCTCCCTGTGGCATGCACAAACTGGCTCGCTGCATCTCCGCCTCTCATAACTGTATCAGACAAAAACTCCACAGATATTCACTGCGCTGCAATGCATTGCTGGATATGGTCATGGGCATGAACGCAACCTTAGCTTTCATTGTAATGTAACTACTACTATCACTAAATGACACTAATGAACAGTTTTTTGATTCTCAAATTTTGAAATGTTTGCAAACATCTACAGAACAATGTGGATTTTTTTTATTTCTTTTTTTTTTCCTTTTTTTTTCCTCAACTATGAACTATTTTTGCTAAAACAGCCAAATCTCACTGCAATCGTTAGTCAAAAATGGAAAGTTTGAATTCATAGCAATAGTACAAACAAGAAAAATGACAACTTGCAACATTTTTTTAAATTAAGTGGTTTCAAACCTGCACTTTTTTTTCACATTTTTATATCAAACATGTTTGGGTTCATCAAAACAATCTGTAAGGGTCGTATTTACATTCTGTGGGGAAAAAGCTGTCCTTCCAGGTCTTCTCATAACCACTTGTGTGTCTCCTGCACCTTGTAGCTCAGATTTATTTTATCAGTAGTATGTAAATACAATGTCTGCCCAGCTCTAAAAAGAATACATTCTCTGTGTTTGATGTAAATACCAACTGCTTGCCTTTATTATACATCAACTGGCAATCATTACGCCTGTCTGTAATTTCAACTTGCATTGATGATGGTCTGAAAATAAAACTCGAGTGTTTGCCCACAGGACTCCACTCTCTGATCTGTAAATATACATAAATACTGCTCCTCAAACAGCTTACGTAGTATGAGATGGACAGGTATGAAAAGATTGTTAATTAGAGACAACAATGTTTTTAATACAGTGTAGAAAGAGACAAAGACAGATACAGAAAGCTACACATAGGTCTCGACACAAAAAATTACAATATCATTACCAATAATGACATTACACTTCTGGTGGGAAGGCGAGAGAGTAATGACATCAATCTGGTGCTCTATGCAGACCCAGCAGGCACAGGAACTTATAAGGAGCATGTACATATCTATAATACTGTATTATGGCTAAATAGATAGATGTAGATGCAGCTATATACACCAGATGCTACTCAGCATTTTCACAGCAAGTTCCCCTTATGCATCCAATGTTATTTATAGTAAGAAACTTGGCTTCACTTAGTTTCAATTTAAACTTGATCTATGAAATATGTCAATAAAGAGAAGTCATGAGATTTTTTTTTTTTAACAAACAGTATAGAAAAGAATAAGAAAAAGGCGATGATATAAATAAAAAACTAACAAAAAGGATGTTTTGTGTTTAAACACATTCATAAAAAATAAAAAAAAATGTCACTGGTAAGTACAATCTGAGACATCAAATGGCGTTAGACGTACAAAATTATGTGCGAAATAATATAAGGCATGAGAAATATCTAAGATTCAAGACTTTTTACAGCAGCGTGTGCCACCTGTTTCCCCACACTAGGCGCTACCATCATCCTCCTCCTTCAATGCACTACTCTGCATATCTATAGGACCGTATCTACAATCCCTTTGATATTTCTACCTGTACAACAATCTGTCTTTATCTTTCTATAGAGCTGTCTGCAGAGAGAAACAAAAGAGAGGAAAGGGAGAGAAATGAATGTTAGTAATTTAGATATGTTGTAAACCACACAGATAAAGGAGGGTGAGGGGGGTCAAAGGACATCTTCTGGTCAGTCAGACTTGTATCACATTGTCCACTACTTTGGACACTCCTTTGGTCAAAATAGTCCAGTCAATCAGATGGCTGCCAGGTACATCTGAATAGTCAATATATTGATTGTGTATTAGTCGTTAAACTACAGATCAGCAAGTCAGTAGGGAACAGGAGCGTATGGGCACGTATGTGTTGACATGTTTTGGTCTGATGGTCCTCGGTGGACATGACGGGGTTAATCGAGGATGGTGACTGAGTTGGGCATGCCATTGGTGGCTGGAGAGACGGTGGTGGGGTTGAGCGGTGAGTTGTCTGGCAGGCCATGGATCACCTCTGGCCCCTCACTTGGCCGACTAAACTGGCTGACCAGAGACTCATCCATGTTGAGCTCTGTGGTTATGGCACTGCTGACGTTGAAGTCCAGGTTGTCCTCGCTGCACAGTTTGCTCTCCTCGCCCAGGGATGGCTGGCTGGCCGTGCGCTTCTCCTCTAGGTCACTACAGTATATGAGAGCACAGAAGGGGTCAAAAGCAAGAAATATGATATGATAAAGCATGTCAAAAATGAAATGCAATCTGACCACATGCCAGGATACCTGAACTGCAGTTATTTTTAATACACAGACTGCAACTTTTAAGGGAATTTCTAGGCAAAAATGTCAAAGATTTTATGGATTTAGGTTCTAAAATGTGAAAATGTGCTTCTTTTCCTGATCTCACATTGTAGTGGAGTATTATTGGGTTCGTCACTTCGGGCTAGGATATTGTGACAGACACTGTTTGCCTAATTTCTTATAGACCAAAATTATTAAAGACAATTATCAGCAGATTAAGGATAAGGAAAATAGTCATTAGTTGCAGCCCTGTATAATACATTACAACATGATTATATCAGATGTTACAAGGAAGTCAGTAGGTAGGTAAAGCATTGGCAGGGGGTAATAAATAAATTGGTTTGGGATGGCAAATCACATCACAGCATACCTTTCTAGAGATCTGCATAGCAGGGGCAGGCATTAGGGAGAAGAGGGACAATGAAAGGAACACAAAGGGTTAGGAAAGTCAAACAGTGCTGAGGGAGTCAGGGCTGTGTTAGGAGGAATTTAAATGATATATAGAAACATAATGTTAGCCAAGCAGTTACATAATGTTATGAGATGCATTCAGGTGACAAACCTGTACTCTCCAAAAGTCTCATCCTTCATGGGCCGTGCTTCTGAGTCCATTGGACCCTCTTCTTTATCTTTCACTGAGGAGGAGATTATTGGATTTTGTTATCAGGAAGATCTCAACTATGTTTCTCTCTAATCCACTGCCTCAGACATCGATAATGTCGAACAGCAAGATAACGCAGCGGAGAAACAAAAGTTTGTGTATGTAAAGCAGAAAGATTTGTAGTGATCTGTAGCTCTGTATGTGTTTTATACTTTGATGTTTGATGTCATTTCTCATCTGACTTTCAGCACGATAGTTGCTGACATGAATATTACTGTTAAAGTCCCATAAAACTAAATAATTAATAGTTCAGAATGGTCGTATTTATTATTAAGTTAGGCCTTGCTTTAAGCACAGACACGGACAATTAAGTGTACTTTAAAAAGAGCCAGCTACTTGTTTCTCCCTCAGAAAGGGAAAGGGATGTAAGGCTGGTGCTTTTCCCTGAACAGTGGCTTGCAGGCTGCAGTTTCTCTTGTGGTGTGTGATTATTATTTCACGGTCCTTTTCAGAGCGGAGCCTCTTCCTTACTATCACAGTAAGGAAGCGCAGGCTTAGAGGTATGTTTCACTAAGTGTTTGATGTGTAGGCCGCAAGGGACAAAGTGGGCCAAGTGAAAATCGGCCAATTATTGCTTGGAGTTGGAGCCATTATATGGATCACACAGCGAGCTGTTTTTTTTTTAAACATGGTGCAATCTTGTTTTACTTCTTTCCAGCAGAGTCATGTTGTTTACTGTGGTGCATTCCTGTAACTGCTTGGCTTCTTTTTCTGCTACAGTGTCATTATCAGACAGTCATATGGCTCCAGACTGTCCAGAGTTACCCACAAAGCTTGAGTGTGACTCAGCAGTTGTCAGACATTGCATTGTTCTTGGAGACAGGCGTAGAAGGACTATATGAGTATATAAAAATATAGCACAGTCTTTAAAAAAAAGCCATTTAACCATTTTAATTTCATCACCGCAACACTTCAACGTCTCTACTGTTAAGTGCCTAACACTCATCATGCTAGACTGTACTTGCCTGAATACTTCCCTCCTTTACTCCTCTTGATGAAGCAGAGGATAAGTAGTATCAGCAGCAGCAGCACAATGGCACTCACGACACCAATGAACCAGCCCTGTGTTGCAAAGCTTGGCTGTACCTCCGTCACTACTTCAGTGGGAAAAGAAGAGAGAGATGGAAAGGAGAGAGAGTACATTTTTTTTGTTATGGGAAAACAGGATGAAAATACAAGAGGAGTGGAAAGGATAAAAAAGGTAGGAGAAGCGAGATGAAAGCGGGGGAAGAATCTAGAGCAAAAGAGACACAGCATTATACATTCTGACAGGGTGGCATTTCGCTCGGGAACCAAAGAGTGCAGCACAATACGGCAAACAAACATGAGTAATGGATCATTTCATACGCCTCAGTCTTTGAAAGCACTCTCCACAGTGCAGAGAACTGCAAGACGCTCTCAGTAGGATCAGGCTTTATACTTAGATGTTGGAAGCTCAGAGGTGAAAGCAGAGAAGATTAAATGAACGACGTTGTATGAAGGCAGAGCGCACATAGTACCTGTTCCTTCTGTTTCAATATCAGTCTCCCAAAAGGTGGTGTTGCTGTAGATGAAGCGTAGACGATAATGAGAGCCTGGAGTCAGGCCCTGGAGCTGGTAGAAAGACTGAGAGGAGTTCACCTTCTCCGTCTTCTTCCATTTACTGCCATCTGCAGAGACATGACATGATTTTGTTTTCATTGTTTAGGATTGTGAAACTATTCCTGTGATGGACTAAAAGACTGAATGCAATTCGGTTTTCCTTATGCATACAATAGTGTAGATATCATACCATTTTTGTTGAGGTAATGGACCTGGAAGCTAACATTCCTGTGTCTCTTCTTGGCCACCCAGCTGAGGTTAACTGAGGTTTCCCCCACAGACAGGCTGATGTTGGCAGGAGGTGCTGTGAGACATTCAGACAGAAGAATCAGATTCTTGATCTAGTAGATCTAGTCCACTGTGTGGCACATCCGTGATGGTGAAAAAAAAAAGAAAATCATCTTTGTACCTCCATCCAGCGTAGTGGCACCCTCCCTCATGATGGGCTCTCCATCCCCAGCAGCAGTGCGTCCCCTCAGGTAGAAGCGGTAGTGGCTGTGGCGGTCCAGGCCCTTTAGGGTGAGGTGGGTGACCGTGGCGTCGTCTATTGTCTCTACCTGCATGGGGCTGTCATCACTCTCCACAACTGACCACAGCACAGCCAGAAAAACACTCAATCACCACTTGATCTTCAGCACATCGTTATGGGTGACATGTGACTGACTGATGAGCGTCATTAGGAGGCTTTGTCTTTGACATTTTCTAGTATTATTGATTTATTTATGAAATGTATCGTGTGGTGTCATTCGCACACAACTGATGTTTCAGTGCCTGAACGATGCTCACTCTGTTGGTACTGCAGCAGGTATCCAATGAGGACTCCATTGGGCTGGCCAGGAGGCGTCCAGTGGAGGGTCATTTCTGCCTCTGATGGGCTGTCCAGGATCAGGGACGTGGGAGGACCGGGAACTATCAGCAACACAAATAGGACTGATTAAAATGCACTCAGCTTAAAAGGTTTTATTATGCTATTTCGATCGACTGTAACCTATATCCCCCTAACACCTGCCTGCTCAATAATATCTATCCCTGCATCAATTTCACCCTCCTTCCCTTCACTGCCATCCACCAAGTCATTCTCTGGCTATCAGTGTCATTTCCTCCGCTGTAACCCACAATCCGTCCCTCCCTTCAACCCATCTTGCTCCATCTTCGTCTCTCCCTGTCTGTAATTAAATCTCTTCACGCACTTCATCCATCGGCTCCCCTATTTCAACCGTGTCGACCGTCCCTCTTCCACCCTCTTTCTCATTCTCACCTCCTTCTTGAGTATGGAAGGACAGCGTCTCAGAGGGGGGTCCCTCTCCCTTGCTGTTGAATACAGTGACGGACAGAGCATAATGGGAGTACGGCCTGAGATCACTGATCACTTTCTTCTCCTCGTTGGCCCCAGTCTCAAGCACAACAGTGGTCTCTGGCTCTCTGGACCTACGGCCTCGGTGGTGGCCCCTGGAGCCGATTCTGGTCAAGTAGATCTGGACCCCAAAAATCATTTGAAACATTTCATACATGTCTCATACTTTATTCATTCCATATCATGACTATGTTGATGTGATCACAGATGAAGAGAAATGTTATGGCGCCATTAAAATTGTGTTTTATAAAAGTAATTGGAAAATGATATTGTATTGTAAGTATGGCTTGAGTGTTGAATGGAATATGAATTAAAAAACCCAGCAAGACAAAGAGAAGCAGTGAGACTGGAGTGTGATATATTTTAAAGGTGACATCATCTAAAGCAAAAAATGCTCCATTCTTCACAACCTTGAAACTAAAGCGAATGATGAAGCCCTTGCCAAGATCTGGCTGCCTCCACTATAAACCCAATGTATGAATTATTCAAGAGGCCTGGAGCTGAATACGTTAGGCCAAACAACAGAGGAGATACAGGATCAGTACCTTGTATCCCAGCAGGTGTCCTCTGACTGTCTCTTTGTCTACTGCTGCCCAGGTCACTCTGATGGTAGTGCTGTTCATCAATACAACACCCACATCCATTGGAGCCTCCAGTGGAACTGAAAGACAAAGACAGACAGGGAGATGATGTTTGAGAAAGAGCACAAAGTAAAAATACTCCCGGTCAAAGAAAAAGCTGTATTGCTGAAAAACTTCTTATATTCTACCATCTTCTCCTGAGTAGCCAATGACAGGGTCTGGCTCAGGTGACTGTCCTATCTCGTTGACAGCGCGAACTTTGATCTCAAAAGCAGAAAAGTTGCCAATGTCATTGACGATGAATGGTGGTGCGGTAACATAGGTGGCGTTCCAGTTGGGCCCACTGCCCACCACTCGCCTCCACTGCACCAGGTACTTGAAGCCAGGTCCATTGAAGTTACGTTTGTCGATTTCCTGCAGTGACACAAACAATCAGCCAATGAGGCACAAACTCTTTTTAAAAAATGTGTTTGATGGTGCTACAGATAATTTTACATTCAGATAGGGGATGTACCTTCCAGGCAATGACCAGAGTGTCTGGATCCATGGACTCACTCCTTACATCTTCAGGGTTATTGTCTGGAGCTGTGATTGGAAACAAGCTCAGTGTCATGTTGTTCGTGTTGTTCAATTGAGAATGAAAACTCGTAGTTACAAAACACTTGCTCTAACCTTCAGCAGAAGTGTTGTGGATATCAGATGGCTTGCTGGGGTCGCTTTTGCCCACATCATTGATGGCAATGACCCGGAAACGGTAGGACATGTAGGGCCACAGGGGGAGGCTAGAGTGCGTCCTGTTACCCCCTACTCTCTTCAGCTCTTCCCAGCCCCTCTCCATAGAACCTTGGTCCTCAAACTCAACCACATACTCTGCAGAGTAAGAAAGAGTCAAGGAGAGGTGGAAAAAGACAGGAGGTAAACAATAAGGATGCAAAAGAAACATAAACAAACACTCAGTGACAGTTTAAGCTTTACAAAAGTCTGATGCAGCAGATCAAATAATAATCCTGTCCAAGTAATGAAAACAGAGCAGCCTTTCATTGTGCCAGAGGGAGATAAATGATGTGGTTTTTTTGCCCTGAGTGGTTGAGACAAGATGAAAAGTTTTATATATACACGTGTGTGTGTGCCTGCACATATCCTCACTCACTGGCACTAGTGACAGTCAGGATCATAGCAGGAGAATTCATACATAAATACTTAAAACCCAAATATCTATCGTTCCATGAAGAAGCAGTTTTAGCAGAACAGAGGAAAAGCAAGAAGATCGAGACCGGTGTGTGAAGATGTGTGTGTGTGTCTGTACTAAACCTAGCACGGGGCTGTTGTGATCATCTCCAGGAGTCCAGCTGAGGGTGACTGCACGATGCTTAGAATCAGTGATCTGGAGGAGGACAGGAGGGTCTGGACGATCTGAAGGGGACAACGATAATATCATTACACCCAGCATGTCTCCACACTGCAAGTTTAAACAATTTTAAAATCACATAATTCACAATTTTGCATATATTTTCTAGGCCCGTATACTCAGGCACTTTTTGGTTTTTGATCAGCGATCTTACCACATATAGTGAGGGTGTTGATGGCTTCAGTCGTGTCCAGGTTAGTGATGACCTGACAGGTATACACGCCTTCATCACCTGGTTGCACGTTAGCAATTATCATGTCTGGTCCTTCAAATGTGAATCTGAGGAAATACATGATCAATTAGAGTAAAACAAATGAAACAGAGAAGTCAGTAGACAGTCAGTAATTATCTTCATTAATGTAGAGAATTTAGTCTTACTTTTCATCGCTGTGGGACTCTGTGAGCTTCTGACCGTTCTTCCTCCACAGAATGGCTGCTTTGCCCACTTTGGGGTCAACAAGGAACTGACAAGTGAAGATTGCTGTGTTTCCAGGCTGCACCTTCAGAGCCTGCGGAGGTGTCAGGATCACTGTCCTGTCTGGAAGAGAGAGCAAGGAGACATGAGGCAATGCTGAGACAAGCTGCATGAAGTGAAAATAACATTAACTGCCGAGAGACACAGTGTTGTACTCACTGAGCACTTCCAAATCTGCAGTTATGGACAAGTTGCTGTTTTGTACGGAGCAGGTGTAAGTGCCCTGATCGGCATGTGTGACATTAAAGATCTCGAGCCCCCCGGTGGTGAGTGGATTAACTCTGGGATCTGCCAGAAGGGAGGAGGTGGTGTCGCTATCCCTGGAAAAGACGCGTACACACATGCATGCACACATTAGAAACTTGGCAAGCAAGGTTACAAAATAAACCTTTTCAGCTACTTCAGGTGCTGATGAATTCACCAGTTCACTTGTCACTTTGCCCGCTTCGTCAGAAAGAACAAAGCCTGGTATACCCACCACACTGACAACATTCACAGTCACAGCCCAGATGTAACAGCATTTGGCTGTTAATTTATGCACATGAAGAACTACCTACGCAAAAATATCACCTCCATGAAATTTGATAATATGAAAATCTGTTAGACATCACACTAGAATACACAATGTAATACAATACAATGCAACAGAACACACTGAGAGAGAATAGAGAAGAAGGTATTTATGTGCCTCACCACATGATTTTAGGTTTAGGAGAGCCAAAGGTCTCACACTCCAGTAAAGCCTTCATGCCCTCTGCAAATGTGTATACATTCCTATCGTCAGTAAGGATCTGTGGAGGCAAATCTGAAACAACACACACAAAGAGAAATTAGACACACACAGAGGTGCACACATAAAACTAATAAACATGTACAAAGCAAACATTTACCAATGACATAGACGTTGGTGTTGGTGAGGATGGTTCCATGTTTGTTGGAGGCCTGGCACTGATAGATGGCAGTGTCTATAAAGTTGACATCCCTTAGGATTAGAGATCCGCTTGCTGTCAGAGTACGTCTGGAGTCCTTGTCGGTGTCTGTTTAAAAAAAAAAAAAACACAGTCAACACACACTAAGTGTTTGAGGATGTGTGCTGAAGTTGCAGGTGGGTCCGTGAACCAACCTGAGAGGGGGACCCCGTTCATGGTCCAGCTGATGGTAGGAGAGGGGATGCCGTCTGCCTGGCAGTCTAGTTTGACAGTCTCACCCGGGGCATATATCTGACTGAGTGGCTGAATGGTCCAGTAGGGCGCCGCTACAAGGGACAGAATATATTAATTACATACATTGTTGAGTTACACAGTACCAAACCTTTACACAAGACAGTACTCAGTGAGACTGAGATGCACCCTACAAGTTGTCAAAGTCACAGCGAGTACTAGTACAAGTACCGACAATCAACACGCATGCTTTTTAAAGCTTTAAAGATGTGAACATTTACTCAGCAGGGATCTAACAAAAGATTCTGTCAAGTTGCATTATGGCAAGCACAGGTGTTCCCATACTCCAGGCTAAAAGGCGGATATCTCTGACATCCTTTCTAACTAATGTATTTTCATCTGACTCTTGCAAGTGTAAATTTATAAAAGTGTGATCCTAAACAACTGGAGTATGCTTTAAACCTTTGTCTAAGAACAAAGGTGACAGATTTTGTAGTTACCATTATACTGTAAAACCACAATACATGCCCAAATCATCCATATTTCACATGCAATATAGCATATACACAGTGTTTGTAGGAGTGTGTGTGACGCACCTTCCACAATCACAGTGTAAGTGTGCGTGATCTTCCCTTGTGAGTTGTTAGCTATACACTGGTACTCGCCACCGTCAGTCTCTGAGATGTTACTGATGCGCAAGCGGCGGTCGAACATATCTTTAGTGATCCGAGATTCAGACATCTCGCCGTCCTTCCTCAGCCACGACACACTTGGCGTTGGTCTGAAAAAGAGGAGGGGGAGTTTTAACGTATGACTGTTTCACTGTTACATATCACTCTCTACACACACAGACCGATATATTAATTTCACTTACATCATACTATGTTGTGCAATTATCTTTTTATTGTGTGAATGATATATGCTATGCTGTGTATTTATTTTCCATTTTACTTACTACACTGTGCAATTACTTTTATTTATCTATGCACACTGTGTAATTATCTCCTGCAAAGGGGCACCCCTTTATTAACTCACTCATCTTTTCGTGGCAATATTTCATTCTTATGTGTACATTTTAGTATAATGCTACACACCATGAGTGTATTTGATAACCTGTTTGTTCAATAACCTATTATTTCTGTGAAATCATCCATCATGCATATCCGTATACTTAAAATATGCAAATAGTATAGTATATAACTCTTATATACCTTGATTTTTCTATACTATACTTTTCTTATCCAGCTTATATACTGTGAACTGCTGTAACAAGTGAATTTCTCCGGTGTGGGATGAATAAAGTCTTATCTTAGGAATGGGAACGATGTGGATGAAGGGATGCAGGGAAGGAGCACGTTGCAAACAGAAAGGAATGGTGTTTGAATATGAGACATAAAATGAAGAACACGCACGGAAAGAGAGCAGAGAGAGAGATTGACATGCAGGCTAAAAAAAGAAGAAATGCATGAAAATGAGAAGACAGCGAGAAGCAGAGTCGGCAGGAGACAGCAGAAGATAGATAATGGAATAAAGAGAGTGTGGGGAGGAGGTAGGAGGAGGGGAGAGAGATGGATGGAGAGGCAGGTAAGATTGATTAAAAGGAGCGGCTCAAGTTTTTTGATTGATGGCAGCAGTAACACACACATATGCACACACAGACACTTACAGGCCTTGGACGATGCACTCAAGCTCGATGGTCTGGCCCCTTAGAGCATGGTAAGTGGTCTGGCCTCCGGTAGGTCTCATCATGTGGGGCCTCCTGTTCCGCAGTACAGAGTTGGCTGGAACAAGAGAAGTGGAAACACAAAGAAGGACAGAAAGATTCATACATATGTATGGGTAATTTTCAAATTGCCATGCTGCTGACACAGCAGCCACTTTGGAGACGCTGACACACACACACACACAAACACAAACAAATGCAGGGTGTGGAATTATGTGGAGAAGACTTCTTTCTAACAACGCATCATCATACAGATTTTCTAGGCATACACACATACAGAGAGGTCCCATGTTAACATGTGCTCATCTTTCTGACCTCTAGTTGGGCCACATATGCTGGCAGCCACATCTCAGTGTGAGCTGCATCTCATTACCGCTGGACTGAGAAAGTGATGGCCCCCCTGCCGTCTCTAGGATCATCTACTGGATATGGTAGTGCTTCGGTCAGCACAACATGCCACCTCATGGGGGTGAGTTGA
The DNA here is from genome assembly GCA_028641955.1 of Protonibea diacanthus. Classification (NCBI taxonomy): domain Eukaryota; kingdom Metazoa; phylum Chordata; class Actinopteri; family Sciaenidae; genus Protonibea; species Protonibea diacanthus. Next base: position 13,649,403 of record CM053984.1, read on the forward strand.
CTTTGGTTTAACTATGGGGCCCTCAGTGGTTCTCAACACATTGTCATGCTGACTATTTATCACAGTGTATCTGCCAATTTGATGTTCAGTCATTTACAATATTTTAATATAAAAGATTTATCTTACAAAAAGAAAACAAGTAGGACACTTTGGCTCAATTCTTGACTGAGAATTATTTTTTCAAAACAATAAGTTCAAATCTCTGGACAGTTTGTTGGTAACATATTTGAATTCATTCAAGCAAACTGGCACATTGTACAATTTGCACAATAACGACTTGCACATGGCTTTTTTTTAAATCAATGAAATTGTCATATCACTCTTTCATTGTTTGATCCATTGAATTTTGTGGCAAACTTTCTCTTCACTGTATGTGACTTCACATGAAAGATCAAAGTTGTTTTGTTATTATTGAATGTTATACTGTAGTAAGCAAAAGAAACATTTCCAAAAAGAACAGTTGTGACAATTGCTCTTACAGTTTAGAGAATATTAAGACTGTTTCAAAAAATTAGCCAAAGCGAATGAGTAAAATTTATATGCTTAACAAAACAAAATAGATGCATTGATGGTGTATACTTGATCAGTTCAGGCAAATCACAAATAACAAGTCATATTTTTAGCCAGGCTGGCTGCATGGTTCTAGAGATGGCAACGTCTGAACCAATCTTTGGTTCAGACTTTTGGATGGATTACCATGAAATCTGGTACAGGGATTAATGCTCCCTGCTTGCTTGCTTGCTCTGCTTGTCTAAATACCACCAGGGGTATAGTCGAGCAAATGTGTTCTTTGTAATTTAAGTGAATAAGCGTAGTGGGTGTATGAGTTACGTACAATGCAGTCTGCACCTCCTGTCGAATTTTAAGTTTGGAAAAGGTTTGGTCACCTGTATAGTTGTATAGTCTCTAAGCTCATCACATATTGCTTCAAAATCTGAATAAAAGCAGTTCAGATCAGTTTAGATTAGTTGAACCACAGCAAAACTCACAGGGGTTGACAGTAAGAGAGATGGGTTCCTTTGCCAGAATGGTGCGTGTTAGCAGGTACTGGACATTGCAGGTGTAGTCATCCCTGCTGTCTTCAGTTGTCAAATGGGCAAAGTATAGGTTGCCATCCTTTCCCACCACCACCCGGTCACTTAGCTGGATATGATGTAGACCTATAGAGGGAGAAAGAGAGAGAAAATCAGAGAGATCAAGAAGGAGATGATGACAGACAGAGGCAACGGAAAAATTTGAAAGGGGAGAGAGAAAGAGACAGCAGACATAAGACAGAGAGATGAAATATCAGAGGAAGCCATAGAGCTACAATAAGATGAAACAGAAAAACGATGACGAAGAGATGTCAGAGAGAATAGGTGTAAGAACAGACTCTGCTCAGTCCACAAAAGTTACTGAAGACAGTTTCAAAAACACATCCTTGAAAGGATAATCTGTACACTGAGAAAGAAAAAAAGATCATATCATATATCATATGATCATCATTCATCATGTCTTTAAGACAACATAAAAGTGGACAACAAAAGGATGCATATATCTCTTAATGTGTAAGTGGCAGATTTATTGAGGAGACAGAAAGGATGTAATGGAAGGAGCGATGGAAAGGTAATGCACTCACGCCAGTCCATCCAGTGAATAGCAGGCTTCATAGAGCTCTGCGGGGGGTTACACTTCAGAGTAAAACTGCTTCCCTCTTCAGCCTTCAGACTGACCTTTTTTTCTTTCTGCTGGCTTGGGAGAGCTAAAGGGAGAGACAAAAATACACACCTGTTAGTCTGCGTAGATACACACACGTGTATACAAACATGTACACAACCACCTGTGAGCGCATTCACTGTCAAGATTTCCTGAAAATGCAGTGAATAAGGAGTATTATTTATAAACCCTCGTCTGATGAACTTTAAGGATTTGATGTGAGGCTTGCTCAGAGAAGGCGGCAGGTTGTCTTTTGTCTTGCAGAAGTAGAATGACGTGATTTGTGAATCATATGTGTTTGCTCCCCACCACCACCACCACCACCTCCCTCCCCTCTGCTCATTGTTGATAACCCCACAGGAGCTACTGAAGAGTGCTTCACATGACATCAACTCAAGAGCGTTTCTGGGGAAACCGTTGTCAGGGAAACTGTGAAGGAAGGAGGTCGCCCAGGAGAGAGCCAGTCACACAGGTGGATGGATACACGGAGGTGCTCTTTACTTTTGCTCTGGGGCCTGTACGTGCGTGTGTGTGTGTGTGAGCAGCTATATGCTGATTATCATGTTATTGCATGTAATTATGTTCTGGGTGGCGGTACGGGGAGTTCTCAGCGTGAGCCTCCCTCTGCTAACATAACATATGAGCTCTCTATAAAACAGGGCAAGGAAAAGGTTTATATGCAGGCTCTGCTCACAGCTTTGTAAATCGCTCTGTTATTGCTGATAAAACCAACAACACAGCTCACTTAGTCTGGACCTTGAAGGCATTTACAGGATCACTAACGCTGGACTGACATCTATAAAATACATGTAGCTCCTATGACGTGATGCAGCTTGTTTGAAAACATATGAGAGGATGTTTGTTTACTTTGATACTATTTCAAGTCCTGTGATCTCCATCTCTCAACTGATTACAAATTAGCAAATACTCTCTGAGCAGGAGGGAGTTTGAATATTCAAATTATCAACCGACAAAATGTAAAGACTGGTCAGTGGTTTGCTTTAGGATTAATCACCCGTCAGCGTGCTCTTACCATCAGTTGTGAGTATGGCCTCGTTAGAGACGGCTGTCCCCAGCTCGTTGGATGCGTAGCAGACATATTTGCCTTGATACTCCTTCATGGTTTCCATAGTATTACTGAGTGTGTAGAATGCGGATGAGCCGGGGTACTCGGAAACCTTCAGCTCTGGGTCACTGGCTGGGTCAAACTCCTCTCCATCCTTTGTCCATCGGAAACTTGAGCAACGAAAAAAAGAAAAACCTCACTAACGCTGATGGCAGGATGTTCATTCAAAAACATAATCCCCACGCCTCTTTGAAAAAATGTTTTTTGAACACATACAAAATGTCCTTACATGTCAATGAATTTAAGGACAAATGGATTACTGCAAAAAAATGTACACTTGATGCCCCAATGGGACTCATAAGCTTGCGCTGTGTAATTGGGATATTCATCTTTTCCTTGGCAATTGGAGCAGTTTTCCACTTCAGAGCAGCTAAGACACTTTGAAAAGATTGCCCGCGGGCTTAATGACATTTATCCCTGTTTGAAATGAGAACTCTGACTGGTAGAATCTGTGCTCTCATGTAATACTAATATGTAGATGTCAGCTGAACAAGGAGAGGGAAGGTCACTGTACTCAGTTGTCTAAAAAGATAGCAAGTGGCTCGGCTCCTCCGTGACTCATATAACATCTACACGACGTGTTTGTGTGGACACAAGGATGTGTGTGTGTGTGTGTGTGTGTGTTTGCTGACTAACATGGGTGAAGGGTTTCCAGATGCTTCGCAGCTCATGACGAGGTCCTCAACGCTAAAGACGGTGACAGACTCTGGCTGTGTGGTGATCATTGGAGGCCTCTTCACTGCAAGCACCGGAAAAGGAGGAAAAACAGATTTACAACCGTCACCATAGCAGTCATAAGGCAGGTGTGCATGTGCTGATACACACCTATATGGTTTAAATAGATAACACAGAGACACATGCACACACTCGGAATAGTGCTGCAGTCTCCACATGACCTGCTTTCATTCTGCAGGCAGCTGTAATAACTCCAGCTACGACATGCACACATATATCATTGTCTACTGCCTTCATGGCTGTTGGTACTGGCTCGGCAAACAGCACAGAATAACCAGAGATACCACTCATTTTCATAGTTTAACAGCTGCCGATAAGTATATTCAGTCAATATGACTTAAAAAGACTCCCCAGAGAAAGAGATGAAATGTAGGCCGAGGGAAATAGTGAGAGTAAGAGAGCTGGCAGAGAAAATGGGTTGCGATGAGAGGAAATTGATATAGCATAATGTAAAAGAGACATACGGCACAGTGCTCCTGGTGAAAGTGAGAGACAGGGAGAGTGAGGGAACGAGTCTGTGGGGAAATGAAGCAAGGATTTCGAGGGGAAAAAAGTAATGACCGCCAGAAGAGGCTTCTCTTTCTCTGTCACTGCTGTCCATAACAGCCATAAAGCAAAGCCTCGATAACAGACTCATAAAAACCAACATGCTGCGATTTGGTGTGACTACTCTATTGAGCCAACATGTCTGATTCCTCTGCATGCTTTATGGCTCATGTCAGGCTTTTATAGTCTGCTTTTCAATGCTTATAGACAGAAATTTAAATTTCTTCTCCTCCACATGGCTTCTACACACACATTGGCTTTTGGCTGTGGAATAGAGGTCACAGCTTGATACTTGTTGGCGGAGTCTTTAATTTGACTTTAAGGGAAAGAGACGGAGCCGCGAGTCAACGGTGAATTGACATCCTGTAGGTAAATGGTTAAAGGAGGACACGGGACGGCGGGGGGGAGGGGGCTGCAGAAGATGCGGGCGATGGAGATGGACAGCTGAGAGGACAGAGGAGATGGATGGAAGTGCAAAGAAGAGAGAGCACATGCAGAGCGACAGAGAAAAACAGAGCAAAGGGAGACAGAGATGGAGGGAAAAAAAAACAAACGGGGTAGATTCACAAAGATTCAGAAAGAGACGGATCAGGAGAGTGCAGGAATTTAATGAAAGAATTCCCACTGATAGAGGAAATAGGACCATTTCCACAGCTGATCAAATTGCAGTTTGGGCTGCGGGCGCTACTCCATTATTGGCAAAGGAGGAGGAGGAGGAGAAGAGCCGGTGCTTAGTGCTTTAACTCCTCTTTATTTCCCCATGTCTTTGATCTGACAGCCCTGCTGCCTCCTTACAGACAGCAGCTCCTCACACTTCCTCCTCCCTGCTCCTACAGGGATTTCATCTACTGGGAGCCAATGAGGCTAAACATACACCCCCCATAGAAAAAAGCACATGTGTACAATACAACAGACACACAACCTCACACACAAACACACGTGCATGACAACAGATGCATAAGGACGGAAACAAACGTACGCATAATACTGCAAATGCACAGTGATGCCAGATACGTTAAAGTGCAGCACAGTGCAACAGGACTTTTACTGTTAACTTTTACCTCTCTGGCATAATGAAAGTGTTTACAATAAGCTTTGCCAGCACCTGCATTAAGACGGATAGATGTCAATAAAGTTAAAAGCACTTACGATCACTTATGTAGTCTGTTAGTCCACAGTGGGTGCCAGAGGGAAAAAAGATTATAGTTGAAGTAAACAAGATTTTAGTTAAATACATAGACATGCTGAAAGACTGAAAGACTGATAGATAGATAGATAGATAGATAGATAGATAGATAGATAGATAGATGTTTCATCAATAATTGAACAACAATTATGATACATGGATGATAAAGCAGTGTAATGCCTCCTGTAATGGGGCGTAGCTTTTAACCCTGGATTCCAACCCATCTCCTTTATTGATCCCGATCACTAGCTCAGTGACGCTCATTGACATGGCAAAGGCCCCCTAATTGAAAGGCAGGAGACACCTTGACCTTTTACATCTTTGACCTGCTCCTCCTTCCTCCTCCTCATCATCCTCCTCGGCCCTCTCACCTCTGTGTTACCTCGCCCCTTCTGGGATTAGTTTGGGAGATTTACTGCATCTCATCAGCACTTGCCCGTGCGATGGCTTGTTTGTACGCACACTTTTGAAAGCTGCGTGGGTGGTGAAGGACTGTGACTCACTGCCAGTAATCTTAGATAAGGAAGAGGCAGCGGTGGAAATAATATTCACTCCCCTCTCTCTCTCTATTTCTCTCTCTCTCTCCCTCCCATCATTGTTGCTCTGTGGGCAGGCCGGGAGCAGCACAGGAGATGATGATCAATTTCCCTGCAGGGCCACAAGCTCAGCTGTATTTCTAATGCCCACATATTGCATCGAGGAGGAGGAAGAAATGAGAGAGTGTGAGGAAAAACCTTGCTGGATTTTTGTTGTATAACTCAATTGTTGATTAAATTACTCCCCAATCAGATTCTGTTTTGCACCAAGAAAACCAGATCAATAGTGGGACTAATCAATGCAGCACAAGGGGATCAATTACAAAGTAATTAGACAGCCACAGATGGGTGTTAACCAAAGAAACCTCAGACAGTGTAGTATTTCAAGCATAATAGCGCAATCCAACCCTGAATATTGAGGTTACTGAAAGAGAAACACATGTTCACTCAACTCATTTGCACTAATTAATCATGATGAAAGATCTTTATTAGCGTGCTTTGATGAATCAACAATGTAATTAACACAACAAACAGATCTTTGAACCTCATGGAAGCATTCAGCTACCATTGTTATGAATGGTACGATACAAATCTGTACTCACAGTTGGAGGGTATGTGTATGGATGCATGGCTGGGCTGGGCAGCGATGAAGAGGAGGAGGAGACGGAGGAGGGGGAGGAGGCGCGAGGAGCACTGCCCCCTACTGCCAACCTGCTGTCGCTGCGTGTGAGGCATTGCTCACTGTCCCATCAAAGTCCCACCTGCTCACACAACATGCACAGTAAAACGCACACAGAGGGCAACCTCACTCACACACACACTTGTGCAGAGCAAGTGTGAGGCGACTTTTGCAGGAGGCCTCAGCTTCGCCTTGTATGTCTTTGGTCCTGCTTGTCTTTTCCCTTTTTTTTTCCCCCACTTTCTTCGTGAAGTCAGGTCCACGCCCTCCTGCTGGTCTCCTCTCTGAAAGATAAAAGAGAGGGGGAAGGTGAAGGGCAAGAGGAGAAGCAAGAGGGAGGGGCAGAGACAGGGGGCCATGTGTCAGAATGGGAGAAAAATTACCCTGTACCATGTGGTCAGACCTATAGACAGGCCGAGACGTGTGGTTAACACGCCAATCAAGATTCAACAATCCCACATCCCAACAAAAAACAGCAACAATGCATATCACTGAACCTGTTCCTGCAAAAGAAATCTCCATTTGGTTAATTACATGACCAGTGGCCCATATGGAAAGGCCAGTCACCAGGACAGATGGACAGACATACCACAACAAGAAGCTGAACACAGCCTCCCAGAACCCAGATGGGCTGTAGACGGACAAATGCAGATTGATGAAGTGTCAAATCAGATAAAACGCAAGACAGTTGAACAAATAGTTGATAATTAGGGTGACTGCTCAGGGCTTTCGTTGCACAAACTCAACAGTTCATATTGTACTTGGGTGAGAGTGCTGTGATAAGCGTGCGATAAAGATGCTATCAGTCATGGTGAGTGAGGCAAACCACCCCTGCTAGGAGTCTATCCGTTCTCCATCTGTACCCTTGGATCCGGTCCGCGCCACAACATGCAGGCTGTCCTCCCCCGCGGCACCACGTGGCGCAGCCCGCTGACTGTTTACACTACTCAGTATCACACACAAAGAACTGTTATAGCACACCATGATTACGACGTACATGCGAGACAATAGAAAATGGCGATAATAGAGAGAGGTTGCTTATTTGGCAGCTCTGCTCTAATGGCAGCCTGATTGAAAGAGGTCTTGGCTGGGCCTCCACGCAGCGCTGTTTGTTGGCAGTGTCACAACAGAGTGATGGGTGACCTTGGAGTGGTGGAAGGTCAGAGAGCAGAGGAGATGAAGATGATGGAGTAGAATAAAAGGTGAGAAAAGGATGGAGAGAGGTGATTATCATTCACTTTCTAGTAGGGAACAGCTAGACAGTTAATTACTATGGACATATCTTGCTAAATTAGATTGAATTAAAGACCAAACACGAGCTGAGCTCTTAATAAGGCAGTTTAAACTAACGGCATTAGGATTAAATGAGCCATTACACTAACTTGCTTGCCTTGTCAGAAGAATGGCACAACAAGCACACAGAGAGGGAGAGGCAGGAGGGGGTGAAGTGGGTGGAGGACTTTAGGGGTAGATAAAGAGGAAAAGTGGGTTTGAGGAGGAAAGTGGAGAGGCGGAGGTGAGGGAGGAGAGCGACACAGTGAAGGAGGGAGGGTGAGAGGTGAGGGGAGGAGTGGAGTGATGTGGAAGGAGATGAGGAGGAGGGATGACAAAGGGTGACAGCTGTGACGCTAATCCTACCCATCCACTTGCATACATACACACACACACACACACACACACACGTGCAAGCTCTTCCAATCAGTGTGCATCATTTGTTCACTTTCTTCTTCTTTGTCTTCTTTTCCTTTTCCTTCTATGAGCCACTTTAGTTGGTTGTTCTCTGGAGACAGGTGGCCAATTACAGTGATCTGGCCTTAAACCGGCCTCTCCAAAATGCCATTAGAGGCAGATGAATGAAGCGAGGCTAGTCAGGGTATTAGTACCAGTGTTAATGTGATCTAAGGTGGGAGCTTGCCTATCAGCTTGCCCTCTCCAACAGACAGAGACAGGGAGGGAGAGCCGAGTGGAGCAAAGCAGGACGCTGATTAACGATGTGGCGCGCCTTAGCTTGTCATGCCGCCAATCACAATTCACCAAGGGGAGTGCACCCGCACAAGCCGGCACACACACTCACACTCGGAGACACATTCATGGGGAGTTACAGACATACAAAGAAGCTTGTAATGCATGGATAGACTGACAGAAAGGAAGGCAGACAGACAGACACACACCTCGAGTGGTCTGACAGAAGAGATCAGACAAATCAAAGGGCATGGTCCAGTGGGCTCCAGGCAGGAGGCAGGCCTTGCCAAAGAATATTCCAGTCATGTTGAATAGGAGCAGTAAAGGGGAACACTATAATGGGTTGGGAGGGGTGGATAAAGGAGAGACTGAGAGCGAGAGAGAGAGAGGCTGAGACAGACAGAAAGAGAGAGGGAGAGACGAGACAAGCGGCATGGAGGGTTGCCATGTAATGAGGCTAACCCAGCCACCACAAACATGCTGATAGCACAGACTGATGTGACCTGACACACTAACTACACACACACGGACACACTGCCAAGCCGTGTGCACTGCAAGGAGCCTTGTGGCGCTCCATTATCACAGGGGTGAGAGGTACTGACATAGAAGCAGATGCCTGATTTCACTTCTTCAGGGTGTCCGCTGTGCAGCTGTCAAAGATCCAATCCCAGCCCCGTTACCTGCTTCATTGGACAGGGTCAAAGGTCACTCCTGGGATGGCTGCTTGCAGCTGGGCTGTGATGACCCGTCACCGTGTTTCTGAGTGCTTTTAAAAACTATTATCACCGCTGGGATGTCAACGGCGCTATCAGAAGTCGTTAAATCACGAGAAGATTGCAGAGTGAGCAGCGCTGTGTTGAGATTTGAGGGCGTGGTTGTTGTTCTTTTTTTTTTTTTTTCCACAAGAAAGCCTGACTGCAGAAAATTAGCCTCCAACAGGCCATGTATCAAACGAGCCAAATAGACCAAGTCAATTTTGCAACTCTTTCAATTATTCATGAATTCCTGCTTTGAGGCTTTTTGCTTACAAAAACACGAATAACCAAAACATTTTGTGTTATGCTTTTGGTGTTGCTATCATTAGCAGAATTTAATTGCTGCGCACCATTGTGATGTGTACCCCCCTTGTCACCCATTAGACTGAAAATTGCACCCTTCTGTGCTCTGCAAAGTGTTGTAATTAGGATTAAGTAGACATGTTGGGCGTTGCCAAGGACTTTCCAATGCTGAATAGGCTCTCTTATCTGTGGAGGAGGGGGGCCAATGCGCACAAGATCAAACCTCAGGAGTCAAATCATGTTCTGAGTTTCACGCATATTCTGATCCCCATCGTGCCAACCACCCACGTATACATGAGAGACTTTTACTGTTTGCTTCATATCCTCACGTATCCGTGTCTGGTGATGAATGTAGCCTGCTATGTTTTCCCTCAACACAAGTGAGTCGGGCAAATATCAATTCTGAAAGCTTCTCTGTACTTTGATCAGATGTGCTGCTCTGCCGAATGTGTGTGTGTGTGTGTGTGTGTGTGTGTGCATCTGTGCATGTTCAAACATGTGTGCAGGTCTTGTGTCCTGTCATGCCTTCCTTTTAAATATTAACTACCTCCAGCTGTGAAGATGTGTAGGGGGAGAGGATGCAGGGCGGAAGGAGGGGTGGGTAAGAAAAATAAATGAATACATGCCCCCCTTTACCCGCTACTCTTCCCCCGGGGTTCGTCTGTCTGGTGAAACATCAGGCTTGAAAAGAGACGGATGGAGGGACAGAGGGAAGATGGAGTCATTTAGACAGAAACAAAGACAGTACTCAGTAAGACAAATGGACTGATGGGCATTACAGTAAGGCGGTAAAAGATTATTAGGGTCAATGGATAGTAAAAGGGAGGAAGGGGGTCCATGAAACAAGGTGACGCTGGTGGGGGGTAGATGATCAGGCCCCCTACAGAGTGAATTATTCATAGAAATCTCCTTCCTGTCGGCACAATTTGCCCCAAATTCACCTAAATTCATAATTCATTTGCACCCTCGCCATACATTTGGCTCTGTTCCAGACTGATGCTGTCCATCTACTGTATACCTGCTGTCTTTGGTGTGGCCGTCTGATTCTCTCCTTCACTCCCTCCCCTCTTCCTCTCTCTGGCAGGGTCATACTTAATGCATGAGCCTGTTGCAGTGAGACAAGTCTCAGGCCCGCTTTGTCACTGTGGCAGAAAAATACCACAAATCATGTGAAATAATACTGGCTACCTGTTTCTACTCCACCCCACAATTCAGTTTGCAACGCAGATATGTCTCATCAGTCGGCACAGTGAAGATTGCATTCCTTACAACCTGTTCTCACGTTTTCTCAAAGTGTTTCTACTTAGGAGCCGAGCCGTATAATAGGAACTGTCCAAGAACGATGAGTGCCCATTTTCCTGTCACCTTTTTATCAGTCTTCTCCTTCTCCTCTCTCAGCCCCCCTGGTAGCTGACACTAAAAGCTTTCTTCAATTCCCCTCCGATCACTTTTCACAGTACATTTCCAGATCCCTCCTCCTCCTCTCCTCCTTTTCGTCTTCTTCTTCTTCTTCTTCTTCCTATATTCAACACCTTCACTCTCCATCAATTTAATAAACTGCTGCAGTAGCACTCTAGCTTAAAAAACAGGCAACGCGGCTGATTAATTCAATATTTGCAACTTTAATGGAAAAGGGGCTTTACAGCACAGTGGGAAACCAATATCTGCCTCATGCCTGTACTCTTTGTTTAAAAGGCCAAGTAACATGTGTTTCAAGACCAATGATCCATGGTCATCTCCAAATGGAAATCTACCAGCAGAAAAAAAAAAAAACTGCAGAGCTACAGCTTATCTGGAATCAGTGTACACAGACACCACATTTATCAATACCACTATTAGCATAAGCTTGGCCATTAGATATTTAACTACTCCCACCAGTGTCAAAAGTAGCGATAAGATGCACGCTATATTTTCCAAACGCCTGCACCTCTTTCAAAGACCCCCACCCTCTGTCAAGGGTTAAAGGTTAATATTGGAGTGACACAAAGCTGAAGAAAATAAAGGTTGTCAGAGGAGCCGTGAGGGCAACCGCCCACTCTCTCCATCCTAGTTGCCATGACAACAGGGTCTCCGCACAGCATCCCCCCTTGTACATACAAATTCAGTTATTCACACACATGGACACTAACGGGTTTGCGGTATCACTTACATATGCGCACCCACGTACACACACTCACTCATTTGCTGGCCTACACTCATATGCCGTCTGCCACACACACACACACACACACACACGTTCATGTTTAAGTATAAATACTAAATGTCTTCACATCTATACTATGTACACACGGTTAGACATGTGGACGTGAAAAACACACAGACTTGGATGAAAGTATTTAAGTTGTTAAATGATTCATAAGGTGAACTTACTCACAGACTTCTCCAACTGAAAGTTAAAATACAAGTACAAGCTTCCCAAAGTCCTCTACAAATCTCTAGTCTCTCCTTTGCACACCAATAAACACATACCGTCATCCCTCCTATTGCCAAGACTGCAAAAGCAGCTACCTCTGGCGTGATTTATTTATTGACGTTTTTCCCCTAAAGACACAATGGGAATGGTAGAATAAAAGAAGTGGTGAATAATTCAAGGAGATGGGAGTGGACTCATTAAGACATCGGTGAGGGCCGGATAAGGAGAGGAAGGGTGGAAGGATGGAAGGAAGGGTGGAAGGATGGAAGGATGGAAGGAGTGACGGAGGAAGGAAAGAAAAAGAAGGGCAACACCAGTGGGAGATCAAAGTGGGGGTTGACAACAAAGTCGGCAACAAAAAGTCTGAAAAATTTATAGAAAGTGAAAACAGAGAGAGTGGGGTCGAAAAACAGAGAAAAATTTGGGGTAAAAAGTGTAAATGACAGATGTGAAAAGAGACAGAGATCTGGTAATGGGATCACTGGCCAGTAAAAGCTCTCTAACGATCAAAATCAGGAGTGTTACCCTAATGTAATAGTGTATCAGATTCCCTATATGTGTGTGTGTTTGTGTGCAGGCAAGTCCATGTGTGTTGCTGTGTGTATCAGTAAAGATCAGCCTGTATGTCAGCAGGTCAGCTAATCTCTCTTGTCAGCTAATGGAGCCAGTCTTGCAGATGGAGTGCTGCCACAGGCTCTCTCTGCATCTTCTAGCATGTTAGCTGCCGCTCACTTAACTCCACAACTGATAGAGTAATTCGCTTATGGCTTGCCTGTCAGTCAGTTGGTCACATGAAATGGAGATGTATGTACGGTATCAATAAACAACAAGAAAACAGAATGGAGCTAAATGGTAGGTTTGTGTGTTTCGGAAAGATCAAATCGTGACTGTATGGGACAGTTAAATGGCTCCAACATCCTGCAAAACTGAATCTCTTTTTCCATTTTCTTTCAATCCACCTGTAATCTACAGGAAATAGATTTAAAAAAAAAACCAGACTGGTCTGTCTCTGTGTGGACAAGAAAGCAAATAAAATCATTTCTGTATACCAAATACGAAACATATGCTTCCTGTACAAACAGACACACATAAGCATAAACTCTCCTTGCACTGCTGCACTGTTGCCTGTGGGCGTCATTTGCTTCATTAGCAGCAGCATCAGTCAGCTTCTGTGCCTGCAGCAGAAAGCGCAGTAATTACGGACACACCCTTGGTGTCACGTAGAAGATATAAGATGCAGTGCATACAGGCGCCTCCGTGCGCCCCACACATCCTCACAGGCGCATTTTTATGCAGGAACATGCAATGATGAACATCCACAGCGTCATCATGATGATACTTTTTCGAGGCAGGATAGTTTAGTGTCTATACAGTACATGGTTAACGGCATTAGCTAGTAAATACGGGCCATCATGACATTATGAAATTACGTGGAAGAGCTATTAGGAGTGACCTTCGCTCTGTACCCTCCCTCTGCTTCCTTTTATGTCTCCTGCTCCATCCTACAGCTCCTGCTCTCTCTCTCTCTCTCTCTCTCTCTCTCTTTATCTCTCACAGTCAGCCTCTCCCCCTTTCTCCTCCTCTGGAGCTAACAGCATCGCTTGTGTTTTTTTCTTATTTAGATGTGCATTTCTGACCTTCACTGCCACTATACCTTTGTGATGATATTTGCCGCCTGTAGCAGTGAAGCTCAGCGGAGCTCCTACGGTAAACATGTTTGTATGCGGCCATTCATCCCTCTGAGAGACAAATTAGAGGGAGATCAGACGGGGTGAAAAGGAGATTTTATGTGTGCGCTAGGAAAGCCTTTGGGGATCAAACTGGAGCCAGACGGGCCAGTAAAAAAGAAGCTGACATCAGTATACAGTAGTATGTGTCAGTGTTAGCCCTGAAACCAGATGCAGCAGTATAACGCTGTTGGAGATTACAAACCAGCTATAACAACACAAACAATATGCAACAGCACCAGAGGGAAATCAACCTCTGAAGCAGATGCTTGAATAGCCACGTCATGGCATATATACTGTATAATAACACATAACATACGCATTTACATGACTTTATGGTTATTTTTTTATACAGGTCACATTGTTATTCAAGTCAGTCATGCATAAATACAGTACAAAGCAGGGAAATCTGTATGAGCCTCAATGTGAAGGCTATGTGCTGAGGTTATCTGATAAGCCTAGGTATGAATGGGAGCATATGTGTGCACTTGTGTGCGTCTGGGCTGCATCAAGTGAAGTGTGTGCAAGTGGGGGTAGGCTTGTGTCGGCTCCTCGGACATCACTACCCACTAGCGATGTCTGAGGAGGGGCTGTGCAGTCAGTCAATCAGCAGACAGAGACGATGAGGAGAAGGAGGGAGTGGTCCCTTGGGTCAGGTGATAAGTGGCCCATACAGCGATGAAGGACACAGCTGCCAGAGGCTTGTGTGACATGCAAGGACACGTGGCCGCCTCCGCAGGGAGAATCAGCACGCCACACCCTGAGCAGAGGGGCGGAGTGTGTGTATGTGACCTACGACCTCCATCACAACAGGTTACAGGACAACTTATGCATCCGAGAAAAAAGGCACCTTTGATATGGATAACAACAATATCAAATTTGTTTGGAATTGTGACATCTTTTTTGTTATTTTAGTATCTCAATTCTCATTTCAAAAAGGTGATTTTTTTTTGGCGCTAAGCTTCCCTGCAGATGGATTTAGACTTTGCCAGAAACATTTGACAAGGTCTCCTTAGGCTGGATGTAATCCTGCATTTTCCACCACAGGGAAATGAGCTACGGGAAGGGCAAGGTCACACATAGTGCTTTGTTAAGACATTTGCATGGACAGGCCTGAGTGGTTCAACGACTGTGGGAAAGTGGCTGGAGTTTTGTTTTCTTGTCTTCTCCTGATGCCGGGTTTGTGAAGATTGTGAAGGAGTCACGTGAAATTACAGCAAGCCTGTGCTGAAAACATGCATCAGACATGGTTGTACCCTTGCACAGGAGGTACAAATACACTTGAGTGAGTCATTAATCAAAGCAATGCAAAAGAGAGAAATATAAACAATTGCAAATTTTCTTACAAAAGCAAATCCAAACAGCTCAAGCATGACCAATCAGATGTCACAAGTTAACTGACTACAGTAGAGGTGGATGAGGTGCAGTATTAACAAAACATCTCAAAGGACCTGGTGATTCACATCTTCAAAATGATTAAGCAGGGCAGACAACTGCTTCTTGGCAATCCCATTAACTTTGTTTAAAGTTGCAAAAGCAGCACTTCCCCTTAAGTGCTCCTCATCTAATCAAATACAAGGTCTTCTGGGGAAGAGGAAGGAGATGTAACGCCCCCTAAACAGCTAGTAAATGCCTATCGAGTGGAAACGAAAGGAGATGATAGTGTGAGTGTGCATGAAAAGGAACGAGAAGAAAAGAAAATAACATATCATTGCTCTCTTCAAACAGTCTCGTCTTCCAAGTCCTGACTGAAAAAAAAAATATGACCACAGTCTCAAAAACTGTGGAACAATTTATCTAACTTAACTGCACGATCCAGCTCCCTGTCTTCTGCTAGTACGCGACTAAAAACCTCATCTCATTTAAGTGGTAACATTCTGACTGAGCAATTTTATCGATTGTTTTGTCCAATATGGAAATCTTTTTCTTTTCGTCTTCCTGCTGTGTCTGCACTTTGCTGTGTTTCTTCTATGCTTTTCACACTCTCTCACCACCCTGCAATGACAAGTCAATCTATCAGATTTATCCGAGTGAATTCGAGATATTTTCAGCCACACTTGCAGAACAGAACCCCTGACGTCAGTAAAGTTTGCAGGAGTCAAGTCCAGGTGAATTCATTTTAAAGCTAAAAGTCTTAATCTTTGCGGTAATGTAAAAAAGAGTATTTTTAGTTCATATTAACATCTGCTGTTCTAGACAAAAAGTTCTATATTTCTTTCAGCAGTAACTGCAGTGCAGGGATGTGCTTTTTTAGCAGTTTTATTCAATATTTAAGTTTGGTCCATAAAAAAATACAAATTATTATTATTATATAAGTCTGTGGCACAGAAAACCATGCCGCACCGGAGCTGCTGCTTGTCTCTACATCAGCTTGTTTCTGCCTCTCATCTCTCTGTGTCATCAACACACACAGGAAAACAGCAAAGCGCAGATATGGGAAGGCACGCACACACAAACATTGTGTGTGTGTGTGTGTGTGTGTGTGTGTGTATGTGTGTGTGTGTGCGTGTGTGTGCAAGCAGCATCAAACTGAGGGTTGGTTCAGGTAATTGCCTGGCAAGACAAGTCAGTTTAAGGGGATTTGCCTGCCATTCAAATAGGGGAGAGTGAGGATAAAGACATCAGTGGAAAGAAACGTAGCATCGTGACATGGCGTCTGAGCTTCATACATGATCTCAGATTATCTGTACGTGCCACCTGTGTGAGCGTTTGAGTGAAAAAATGTGAGTGTGTGTTGACTTAGGATGTGGCGGGTCAGTATTGTCATGCATGACTTGTTTTGTTTGATGTGCTACGTGACCGTGTGTGTGTGTGTGTGTGTGTGTCCATATGTGTGTGCAGTGTCTAGGGCTAGGTGTCAATACTCCTGCCTCCCTTTCTTTTTCTCACCCCCTTATCACCATGACAACCTCCTGACTCCAGCTCAGCTGCACGTAGCAAATATTTCTCTCCCCTCCCCCTCCTACATGTTCATCTTCCTCACCCCATCCCCCCATCCCTCTCTCTCTCTCTCTCTCCCTCTCTCATCTGTCTGTACTTTATACTCACTACCTTCATCTCCCGTCTCCAGTGTCTCCATCACATGCTCTTTCCCCAACTCTGGCTTTTTCCAGTTCCCCTGTTCTGTCTACATGCTATCCATACTTGAAAGAGTTCTTCCTTCCTGACTGTCATCTTTGCAGAAAGTCTCTTCTTTTATTTGCACTGCTCTATCTCTTCACTTCTGTACTCTGCTCCCTGCAGATTGCCTCTCACTCCCTACATCAGTATGGAACTTCCCTCTTTTTCTCTCCGTGAACTCCTTCGCCCCACCCCTCCCTCCCAGTCTTCTCCTTCCTTATAGAAAGAAGCTTATTGAACACTTCCTTCCATCTGTCCTGTACTGCATCTTCATTAGAAACCACCCAGCCAAGATCATACAAAATGCAATTACAGGTAGCGTTCTATCAACCTCTGCCATTAACTTTTATCAAGCCTGAGAGGGAGCATCCAGTCTAAGGGGAAATTTGCAGGCTGGCACAGCATCGATACAATCCCGCGACCCTAAGTGGCTGACTAACTCCCATCGCATCTGTTATCATTATCATCAGCAAACCATTTCTGCTCTGTAACTAAATCCAATCATGACCAATGGACTCCATGGCAGAGATCTATTTGAGGCGGGGTGGCTTGCACTCTCCAACAGAGGAGGGCCGGGCTCCATCAAAAGCTGCAGTGTTATCTGAGGCGAACAGCTCCGTCTCTGCTGCTGCAGACCCCCGTCTCCGCAAATCCCCCTCCCCACGTCTCTACGTGGCTCCAGTCGTTCCACGCGCCACTGTGCATTGGTGCAAAGAGATCAAGGACGTGACATTTTCCAGAACATGCAGCAATTTTCAGCAAGGCGCAAAATGAAAGCGAGTAAACAAACAACCTGTTCCGTCCTCTGTTTGCATCAGTCTGCGTGCGTGCGCGCGTGCGTGCGTGCGTCATCTCCCATCAAACAGTTAAAGGAAGTGACAGCTATATCTGGTGTTATATGATCTATTCCAAGAGGCAGACACAGTGAATAAGCAAAAAAGGAAAAGAAAAAAGTGGGATGCTGTTTCATCTCATCTCTATTTATATTGTTTTGCAGAGCTTCACTGCTCCTTCCTCACTCCCCTCCTTCCCTGCATAATTTTTTTCCTCTCTTCCTCCTGGGGTATTGCCCCATACACTGAAGCCCCAGCTGTGGCCACATCTCCAGCACACACTCACTCTCATCTCTCTTTCCCTCCCATTTTGCCTCAGTTATGAGAGATGACAGAAAAGGTTCGGCCCCAATTCCAGCAAGAGAGGCAGACGGAGAAAAAAAAAACAGATAGAAACCAAGAAAGAGAGGCCACGGGGATGGAGAGGAAACTGTGGTGACCTTTCCCTGCGGCTAAACAACCAGTTGATGAGCTTTTCATCGAGAGTTGGGCCAACAGGCTCTGACAATCCACGTCTATACTGCAGACACACACAAAACAAAGATGCTCCCGGCCAGCTGTTGATACTCTTGTGTATACTCCCACAGCTAAATATATAGCAACATGGCACACACGGTTACACTCCTTCTCAAGGAGAAAATAGACTAGTGGCTATATTCTAGCACACCAACTCCCTATAGTGGCAGATATCTAAATCATCTCCATCCCATGATAGCTTTGCTTAAAACTAGCTGATCGTGCAGGTTCCTATATAGGACACCCACACAGCACGTCAGCAACTCCTGCAAGCTTGCACCATCCAAACAAACACAGTTTGTGCATGACAACATTTCTCTGCCACCTCGGAGGCTTTTATTTAAACTGAGAGGAGAAACCAGCTTCTCTGACACTTGTGGAAGTGGAGGGCCGCCGCAGGCAGTCCGAGGGCCTAGCACACAGGGAACAGTGTGTACAACGACGGACGGCCAAGCGGATAGTAACAGCCCTGTCACTTACATTTACTGCCGGATTGTTCGCCCCCCCCTCTAAACCACAGGCTGGTCAAAATGGTGTTCACTACACAGTCATAAATAAGACACAGACTGCCTCAGCCACTGAACGGAGCAGAGACGGGAAGAGAAAGACAGAAGGGATGGGGGAAGGAAGATGAGAGTTATGAGGACATATAAAGTTGGATGATGTATGAGAACTGAGAATGAAGTCATCCCAGCTGATTTCATCCTTTAGTCTGTAGGCACTTGTATTATTTATGTTTGGGGTTGTGTTCCTTTTGTTTAATTAGTGTCAAAGAGTCACTCAGCACATAGCCTGAGAAGATGAGCTTCATGTGTGTGTGTGTTTGTGTGTGCGCGTTTGGCAGGTGTGCATCTGCCTCTGCACTCGCTGACATTTTAATCGCTACAGGATCTCTGTCCTTTCACCCTCCCATCCCTCTCTGCTCCCTGCGTCTCGTCTCTCTTTATCTTCCCACATTGTGCTCCCATCTTAACCTCCACACTCTCACACTTCCTGCTCGCCGCTCTAAGTAGGATCACACTTTAATGGCACAAATTAAAAGGTTACTTGATAATAAAAGTCTTTGCTTTCTCCATTCCACTTTCTCTCCTGCTTCCTGTTGCCCCACCCAAATGAGTAAGGCCTGGAGGATGAGGTCTTTGCTCATAATTACCTTGTTAAGCTCGTTAACAATGTCCGGGCCCTCTGTCTGGTCTCTCCGGTGTCTCTCTTTATCTCCATGTGGTTTGTTTTCTGCTCCTCGTCTTTTCTTTCTTCTCCCTCCTTCCCCCGATGTGACATCTGTACCCCTGCATAAATCTATTTTTCCTTCTTGTTGCGCCTGTGTTTCCTCACGGGGATTGGTGCCTTTTATCTTCCCCTCTTATTAACAAGCAGCCTCACCCCATGTCTCCTTATCACTTCCTGCTACATCGCTTAGCCCTCTCCTCAGCACAGATTTCAACAAATGATTTACAAAAATCGCTACAAGAAAAACTGTGCCCTGCAAGTTTTGGCCACAAAAACACAATTGCTCAATTCATCCTGCTGTGCAACAGAGCATGATGGCTGATGTAAACAGACAGTTTTATAGCTAAATATAGAGTCTCATTATTGCAGCTTGGGCACTGTGCAAAGCTCTCTGTAGCGCCATGCTCAATTACCCCTGATCAATTCAGGGAGCAGACTCCAACAACTCCAACACCAACCTGATTTAAAAACACATAGTCTGCATTTAGAAGAGGATAACAAGAACAAATTCACAGACATCCACCTTTTCAGGTAGAGAGAGTGTGTAAGCAGGCCAGCATGGCCTTGTTTATTCTGAGGGGGATGTAGGGCATAAATGTTAAAGAAAACAGCAGAATATGTTATATAAACCTGTATCCATGACATGCAAATTATATTTGCAACCAAATAAACATAACGAGACGAGGAGGAATCCCAAAATAAACTAGTCTGAAGACACAGAAAACTGGAATATGAAATATATTTGGGGCTTTTTCAGCCCAGTAATAATAATTAGCGTGATAGAGGACACGGGGTGTGACAAAACAGGTCAAGTAAAACACACAACATGCAACGGCGATAATTATGAGTATCACGCGGTTAGCTGGGCATTCCGGTGGCTCAGTGGTTAGGACACATATCGTACATAATCACAACATACACCTTCTCTATCCCCGTGTTTTTTTTCTCTACTGTCAATCTCAATACAGCCTAAAATGCCAGAAAAAAAACTTTGTAAACTAAATTTTTAGACATACGTTTCTGTTCTATAATAACTCACGAGATAAATGATAGAAATGTGTGACAAGGGAAGAGAAAGAAGCGCGCCAACCTTCCTGTAGTGACTCATGAAAACAAACTGCACCCCTCTCTAAATCTGTCTCCACTTTTGTCTCTGACATTTCTTTACTCCTTGACATTTTCGGTTTGTACTTGAATCTCTCTCTCCCGCTGCTTATAATCAATTTCCCGTCTCTGTACCTCTTTTCTTACAATCCGCCCTCTTTGTCTCCACGCCTCTTGTCTAACATTACCCTGTTTTAACCTTGCATGGCCCTCATCTGCTTTCCCCCAGCCATTCGCCTGCATGCATGTGGTGGGTGTAGTGTGTAATAGGATGGCACAGTAGGTGAGATTAAATTAGGCCAGTGTATGGGGATTACAACCCACTCAAAACCTGATCCCCTCCCACTCTCTGTAATCCAACCCTAATGAATATATCATGGCTGACACAGCAGATACAGCCTGCGAGATTCTACAGTCACAACATCACCGAAACATGCAGAGGAGACAAATACAGATAGCTTGTTTACTTACATCACCTGCAGTACTTGAAGGATGCTGTGTCTGTTCAAGTGTGTATGGATGCTCGTGTTTCATGCCCTATCGGTTATGTTTAATCCAAATGAAGTGTTGGTATAGAGTGGGGACGAGTCAAGTGAAACAAAATCAATACACTTCAATGTAAATACTCAAATAAAAAAGCCTTTAGATGGATGCAAAACACTATCGGACCACACTGTGTTTCACAAATGATGGTGTGTGCCACTCAGTCAATGTCAAGCAGTCACGTTTAACACAGCACACTTACTCTAATGCCTAAAAAAATACAGTTTGCTCTCCTGAATATGCATCTCTTGGCTGCATATATCATAATACCACCACCTCCCATCTTATCAGTGTAGTTTATCAACACAAACTTGATCCGTGATGCCTCAAATGACTGGATTTGCTCTGTCATAAGCCTCAATGTTGCAACCCAGTCCAGGCTTTCAGGGAACAAACAGATGTCAGTTACTCGACTGTGATAATGCATCAGCGCCAGAACACACATTTGTTTGTCAATATACTACCTTGTGGAACAGATGCTCCTCTGAGTATGAATGTTGGCTGAACTCAATCATAAACCGTTTTTCCTAAGCTGAAGTATTGGCAAAGAAGAAAAAAGTGGGATGAAAGTCATGCCAAGGACATTAAGAAGCACTGTCGTGAGGAAACTGATAAGAAAAACGGAGCGCAGGTGAAGAATAAATTACATCAGTGCTGAAAAGGCCTGTCAAAAACTGCAAAGCAACAGCGCGGAGACACGACATACTCCCAAGTTTCATTAAAAATGCAGCTGGCCTCTCAGCGGCAAATCAATAAATAAATAAAACAATGCTGTCGCATGCTCTTCATAAACAGCATTTGCAATGTAATCAAACCCAGAGTGGTACAATGACTGTGATTCCCTGAAGTATCACAATATGGTCACAGTTGTCTGACATATTAGCTTTAATAAATAAAGCTATCAGTTCATATAACAAATTAATGTATTAGTTTATTGCTATATTGGAATTTCCAAAAGCACCCAATCATGGCAGCCTGATGGAGGTTAGATAGCACTGCTAACTGGCTACATCTGTAGTCCTCCCGTCTGCAGTTTCATTTTCTCACAGCAAAAGATGTGACAAAACAAACTGAAGCTGCATATGACTCTGAACAATGTTTAGCTCCAATGACATACCAAACATGTTTATAAAACAACCCACAAAACACATTTTTGGTCAAAATGTATGCTAACTTTACGCTAACTAGCCAGCTAGCTCAGGCTAAGATTTCCTCACATAACGTTTACAGTTAGCATTATCAAACAGATAATCTTAGGTTCAGGTCAGGTTCACCAGTTTAAGTGGCAACTCATTTTACTTTTTAGTTTGTTTTTATGGTTAGATTAGTGTCTAATCTAGTTAGATTAGATCTTTATGGACTCATGGATAAAATGTAAATCACTACAAAGATTTTTGAAAAAGATTAGCAACTCAGACTCATTTGAGCATTATCTGGCATGCATAAAAGTATAACCTCTTTTTTTTTTTAAGCTATTTTTACCGACAACCCATTGCACTTACTTACTGATTTTCAGAAATGTGGCACTTGACATTATCTTGCACAAATGAAAGGCAATAACCCAACATTGGCAGTTGATGTACAATTAATTCATTCATGACGGCATTAAATAGTGACCACTGTTCAAGATAATTAATGAGCGCACACAAATGCACAGAGAAACATCTTAGACAATCAACAGAACACTTCATAGATGCAATTGGAAAACACACCGGACAGAGGGTCAATTTAGTCCAATTATAGTCCCTGATGTAGACAATGAAGCCTCTGTGATAGAGCTGACTGTGGTCCAGATGGAGTGACGCGAAGGGGAATTCTCTATTTCGCTGAGACAAAGACATAATTTTGTCAGAGACAGAAAAAAAAAAGATGAGGACAGCATCAAGGAGACACGGAGAAGGTCAGACAAGGAGGTTCAAATGTCCCCTAATTCGTATTCAACCGCGTGTGTAGCTTTATTGCTTTGCTGCTTTCCAGTCTGTTTTTTAATTTAAATGATGTGCACTGAAGAAATAGTTAGACATTTAGTTTGCAGCACAATAATAACATGAACTGATAAAGCATGTGTGTATGTTTTTTTTTAAATTCCCTCATTTTAAGATATTTTTCTACAATATCTGGCTCCTCCAATTTTTATTATTGGTTTGGCAGTAATTAATTAATCTCCTGGTTTGAAGTAATATCCACTATGAGGTTCCAGTTTTGTAATTTTAACTGCCAATATCATATTTACCACCCAGGGGAATTCTACAATTTCTCCTCTCTCATACCATCACTTCTGAAAGCTGTAATAAGGTAATTCACTCTGCCAAATTAAATTCATTTCCATACATGACGCCTCTATTTGTGCCCTCGTCTCCATCACAGGTTCAATTGTGTTTATAGGGTTGGATTTATGAGTCTTTGTCTGAGAGCCTCTTTCTGGGAAGACTAATAGGAGCCTCAGTCGTTATTTTGATTAAGACCCCTGACGTGGGCTTCTCTGTCCACCACTGTATGAATACTGATACAACAAGTGAAACCAAGTGGTGGGAAGAGTAGGGAGAAGAATGGAGATGCAGGCGCCGTAAAGGGAAATTGATTAGCGAGGTTGAAAGGTTTGCTCTAGCTGTCTTAAGAAGAGAGAACATGACTCTTAAGTGATGACTAGAACAAGGTGGTACCGAGAAATTGCCGTGACAATCCCCCACCACCTTGTCTCATCTTTCATAACAACCTTTATCTTTCCACCATCTCCGTACCTTCCTGCTGCCTTTTAAATCAATCCTTTACATCTTTAGGTTTTCCTCCCAGCCTGCCTCATTTCACCTCTACAAATTTCATTCTTCCCTTTTGCTGGCCTCCTTCCCCTCCTCCTCAGTTTTCTATAATCATTTACCCGTGGTCGGCCTGTCAATCCATCTGACCCCTTAGCTCCCTAAATCACCACAATGTATTCTACACCAAACCATGACAGCATGTCTACACGATCCCCCTCTTGACACCCAGTGGGCTGACTCCCATCTGCACAGTCTAAATCAAACAACCTCCAAAGCTGCAACCAGGGAGGGTGGGGACCGACTCTCCATCTTGACAGCATCCTGAAGGCAACTGTAGACACACACACACACACACACACACACACACACACACACACACTGGAAGATAACTCAGGGGAGTTCACTCACAAGCCTTTGAATCTGCGTTTGTGAGTTTGTAACTTTACAACTATTATTCTCAGAGGAGGATGAAAAGGAAACAAGAGATGAAACGGTTATTGTTGACACTTCCTTTTTAAGAGATAGTTCTTTCTCTTAACCCCTGTTGTACCTTGTCACCGATTTAATGGCTGAATTCCCAGAAAGCGGCGAGTGCGGTCTTTGATCAGTAGCAGACACTTAAGTAATCAGGCCGGGGAGTCAACATTATAGAATCATTAATTTGGCGCACTGCAACAGGATCTCTGCAGTGTGTATTTGCGACGTGTTTGCAGACGTGGTTACGCATGCTTGTGCTTTGGTATAGCTGTGTTTGGTGAGCAGGATGACTGGCAAAGGTGCCCTGAGGCTATAACAGGTTGCTGAAGAGCGAAGGGGCCAGTGCAGCACTGCTCTTCCCTGGAGTTGCTCCTAACTGGCAGATTGAGAGCAGATCACTCCTCTCCTCCTACACAACACCAGCTCTCCACTTCAGCTGCAGGACTAAAGGCATTTGGAAAAAGGCCAGTCTCTCACATTATCATCCCATGAAAATTACTACAGGAAAAGCATAAATATCAGGGCATGAGTTGCACAGCTAAATAAAAATTTTAGAAACGTTCCTTTTAATCTTACAGCCTTTCATTTCTTTGCTTCATTCTTCATCATTCCTTGTGACCTTGCCCTTTTCTATATCCTAGGTGATCCCTCCTTCTCTCTTTCTCTCTACGCTCTTCGATACCTATAGCATTGAACATGCATAAAGAATGCAAAGTGCTTTGCCTTTCAAGAGGAAGTCCACTTTCATCTTTTTTTATGTTGCTTACGCCATCCTCCCCTGCCTTTTCTCTCTCTTTTCATTGCAGACCACGCTCTCTCCGTCCCTCTGTCCTCACATAAATCCCCGTTTCCATTCATCTCTTTGATGGAACAGCTCAATTAACCAGCCCAGCGTCAGAGGGGAGATTACATTCTGCACCATACTGTAGCAAGGGTAATCATGCACTCCAAGTCTCGCCGGTTACTCCGACAACAACATCTATGCTACACTAGAAGCTCTGAACACTGTCTAGAGATCTGGCTGCCACTACCATACGAACCAAACTGCATTAAATAGTATGATAATGTGACCAGCAGTGAGTCTCTGGAGCATTGCTGCCACGGAGAGGATGCACACATACTCATTCACTCCAACACGCCCTCTTTCAGCAGCAGCTGTATCTTGATCTATTGTGTGAATGTGTGCAGTGCAGTATGTTTATGGATGTTGTACAGATGGTAACAAGTCATTGTCAGGCGCAGTGCCTACCCTCCCCTCCAGTCCCTTGACTGGGTTCATTTGGGACAAGCTGCAGGCTACTGAGGCATGGAGGGAGGGAGAGAACAGGTTAACTACACACATGCCCTCAAGTGATATGCACAAAGAAATGTACACATCCACAGATATAAACAAGCTAAAGACAAAGCAAGCTCACATCCGGCAGCTGCTTCATAGAAATACAGCTTTCTATATCATTAACACAGATGTGTAACCGCAGAGGGTGACAGCAGGCAGCTGTGTAGCATACAGCCAGGTGAGTGCCTCCTTTTCATAGGCACACCTCCATCCACAGTCTGCTGCGAGCGCTGCCCCACCCTTATTTGTGTTTCCCCTTACATCTCCGCCTGTATAAAGATTTCTCTCACGTGCTGGCTCCTGTTGATATCTGAATCGCTCTTTCTTTTTTTTTTTTTTTTCCACTTCCAGTTTTTTTTTAGACGTTTCCTCTGTTTCCCTCCAAGGTCTGTAGTTTCAGGTTACCCCCACCTCTGTCACTGCCCTTGCAAAACAGACCTACTGCAGCTGCAGGAGATAAGATTGGTAGACTAGAAAATTGTTGTAGTCTGCTCTGCTGTGCTGCTCACCATACAGCAACGGAGTTACATCCTCCACATGAATGGAAAATGGTAGCAGCACATAGCAATCATGGCCAGTACTTAACATTACGCTACTCAGCTATTAGTTGGGGGAGGGGAATGTGGAGAGAAAATGAATATTCATATTAAAGTAGAAAGGCAGAAGGAGACATTGCATTTGTTGGAGGAATTGGCCGCAGTTTGCAGAAAAAAAGCACAATGCAACATGAATTGTAAAGGAGCAGATTTACAGTTTATATTTTTCACACTGCTGGAATGCAACAGATTCAAAGTGCAGTCCAATGCACTTTGCGAAAACTAAACTAAAAATAATATCTATCTTCAGACCAGTAATCCAAATTGCATCAAGATTTCTAAAACAAATCCACAATTATACCAGATAATAAAACATTATAAAACGCATTTTAAATCTTTTAAGCTAACCAATAAAGTGAGGCGGTACAATGGCACACAGCACTGCTGTATATTCAATATTAATGTCAGAGGAGACCCTGTTGCATGTCATGCACTAAATGTTCGTTCAGCAAGATAAAACACATGAAAACCTAAGAAAAAACATTTTCTCTAAAGGTAATCTGCGCCAACAGGTCATCCACGACACCTGTCTTTAATACTCCAAATCTGAATACAGTTCAAAGTATTGCAGTGCTACCACTGTAGTGTGATTAATCACAACTGCTAAAATAAAGAAGCACTTTGACATTTGTTCAGTCATTTATTTTTTTTTTAAACTAAGCAGCTCAAAATAGCAGTCATTTTATAGTTTTCCTAAACATCAACATGCGTGATGGGAATGGGACAAATGTCCAAGGAGACTGTGAATTTAAACAAGCTGTTAAAGTGATTCACATGAACCAGACTGTCCTCTTTTACTGCCATTGGAAGATGAGGCAAAGGTGTGATTCCATAACAAGCCACCTCCACCTAACAACCTAATTAATCCACTCAGCAGCTCTCTGCCGCTCTCTTTCTGCTTAATGACAAACTGTCCGTCTCGTCACAAAAACATCCTCTTACCTTCACGGTGAGGCTTCTTTCCCTCCGGCGACTCTCTGCGTCTCCTTTTTCTCCCACTCTCTTCCTTATCTACTTGTGCCTTTTTTCTTCTTCCTCTTCTCTATGAAATTGATTGTGCCCCTCTCCTCTCTGCTGATGCTGCAGTGATAGAAAAACACACCCTCCTTTGGCCGCTTTCTCTCTCTCTCTCCCTCCCTGACTCTCATTGGCTGCTTGTACAGGGTGACATCACCCTTCTTCTCTGCCTGCCTTGCCTCCCTCCCTCCTCCTCTGTTCCCTCCCTCGCTCTCTCTTCACCTCACTCTCTCTGCATTCTGACCATTCCTTTATTCTACCTCTACCCTCCTCCTCCTCCTTCCTGTCCTCTATCCATTGCCCCTGTCCTCCTGTACACAGTCTGGTCTGGTAGCTGCTGTTATATTCAGCCATGAAGTAGCCAGGCACAATAATGCACATTATGGATTAGTGTATAGAAAACAGCATATGGCCCTTCAGCACCTCTTCTCCTTTCTCCTCCTGCACCAGTCCAGGAGTTAATGGACTACAGAGGTGAAATAATGGCCGTGTGAGGCTTTGTGTTAGTAATCTCTACGCTCCACCAGGCTCAACTTTCATAAGCTTGTTTAATTCATTCTGCCACTAAAGACATTGACTGGGCTTCGGTTCATTATAGTGTAATCAAAGGCATGGCTGGGATGAATGTTACGTAATGCTAGTGAATGAAAATGTGTCAGGAATTACTGCTGTCTCTTATCTGAGTCTGGGATGGGATGGGATGGGGTGTGTGTGTGTGTTGCAGAGATGCACTGATTTCAGGGTAATAAAGGGCTGACTAATTCAGGGGTTGTCTGTCTGTGTTTGCTGTTGTTATGACAAGATAAACGTCCTCTGATCCAGCACACATGATGATAGAGATCTACAAATGTTTTATTTGTCATGCTTTTATCTCTTTGCATCTTTATTACTGCGAATTTATGTGTCAGTCACTTGGCTTTATTTCAACAGCAGCTCAGCCAAAAAATCTGGCAGTAGAAAACTCAATCTCCCTTTATTTGCTTATAAAGCACTCGGTTTACATTTAAAATTTTCCACCTCCTAAACACCACAGATTCTCTAAGCAGTTACTTCCGTCTTTCATCATTTCGGTTAAAAACTGAAACTCACTGAGTTTTATAGTTTCCCCCTCTTTGTTAGGAGGACATTGGCATTTTCAGATGTTGTTCTATTAAATTTGTGAGGGAGCTTGTACAAAAACATTCCTATAATGTGCAGAAATTATATTATTTGTACTAAATTCAACCATTATGCACTCTCCATCAGCAGTCCCTGAGAAAGTAGAAACAAATGCTGCAAAATCTTATACAGTTATTGTGACTACATGATTACTTTTATTATGTCTTTCTGTTACTCATCCTCTTTTATATTTTTAAGAGCCACACAAGCGATGTAGCTCTGTGCCTGTTGGTCCTCCACTTTGGATTGCCATGAAATTTTGAACAGATTTTAATTTTCCTCTTCAGGATGGATTCACTTTGGTGTTAAATCCTGCTGATTTTTATTGCACCACCACCATGAGGGTCACATTTGTGAGTACTGAATGAAATTACTAAATAAACTATTGATTGGATTGCCATGAAATTAGGTACAGACAATATTTCATGATGTTCCATAAACAAATCTAATGCCAGGTCAAATGTGACTCATCCAAGTCATGTTAGCATGTTAACATTAGCATTTAGCTCACCACTGTGCTTAAGTACAGCCTTTAAGAGCTGTTGCCGTGGCTGTAGAGTTTCTTCCAGTGTGTGTTTCATAGATAAACCTGACTTGAGTTACTGAGGTACTCACTCTGTTGTCGACTGGGAGTTGGGTGGTGTTGACCTCCAAAAAAAATATGCAAACACTGATATACAAATGAATTTCTATCCATTCCTGAAATAAGAGAAGAGAAAGCAGGACAAAGGTTGGGGTGAGAACACGGACAGGAGGACTTACACATACACACACACACACACACACACACACACACACACACACACACACACACAGTCCTCACTTGTTCCTAAAAATAAAGTATTCAGAAAGATTCAGGTAATTGGGGCAGCACCGAGTCCAGTCAGAAAACCCCGTTCCCACTGAGCCACTGTAGTTTTTCTTTGTGCCTCTCCAACCTGAGGGTGCCAGCGTGCCCATCTGCCATTGGTGCCAGAGGATATGCCAGGCATGCAGACAAAAGCTGCTACAGGAGCAGACAGCATGGGAATAATGATTGATGAGGCCAGTTTAGATGGGCGAGAACCTCTGCCATTATCCTCAGGAGAGGTTGGACGGCTGAAGAAAAGCTGAGGGTCAAAGTTTTGGCTGGATGGATGCCAGGAGTGAATTCAAGAAGAATGTGACGAAGATAAATGTACCTGGAATCACATACATTTCTGGGTTTTTTTCTATTTAAGAAGCAATCAGTTCAATTTCTTGAACATTTGTGTAGAACCTCAAGACAAGAGAATGAAAGAAGAGAACGGTGGTGGTGGTTTTTTTATTTTCATTTAATTTCAGGATGACTGTGAAAATACATTTCAAGCAGATGAGCAAAAGTCAAAAACTGGCAGATTTACTGACCTTCCAGCAAAGAGTTATGTGACGTAGGTGAGATTAAAGATGAGTCCATTTCATTTAAACTGTTATACAATATGACGATCGAAAAATGTTCTTCATTTCTGGTGACTTCTTCTGGATGAATGATTATTATTTCTCTGGGGAAAGACTTCTTTGTCTTCTAAAAAGAAAAACCCCTGAGCACTGCATCAGTACTTTTTTTTTTTGGTGTCAATGCAGGCTGGGACTTTCTAAGCGCATGACACTGTAGGATATCCTATCCTCTTGGGAGGATAGTGTGGCTCTGCAGATTTCATGTCTTTTTAGGATTTTGGGTTTGTGAGATGACCGTTGGTCAACTCTTCCTTGGTAATGGAACAGAAGTGGTGAAGTGTATTAGGAAAGACAATGACAGATGTTCGTTCCTTAGAAGGACAGTTTTCAGAATGTTTATTCATGAATTTCTGTGGATATATGACCTAGCCCAGGAGAAGAGGGGAGAACAATTTGGCAGGGCAATTCGGCATGGAGATTCGGAAGGGATCCGATCAGGGGATGCATCCCAAACTCACTTGAAGTCCTAATTATTCAAGTCAAGACGAGTTGCGGCTCTTTTCTTTACAAGCATCCGCAGACCGACTTCGGCGGCCATGGAAAAATCACAATGACACAATAAATAACAATGAGGAAACTGGATTTTATTAACAGGGAGTTATACAGGTTTAACAGACTCTGCATCACTGACTGAGCCATTTCATCTCCACAGCCTCTGTGCACACCAAGCTATTAAACCGAAACCAACACTGTAATATTTAGAAGGCAGCTGCAAGTGGACATTAGAGGAAAATTAGCATCCAGCTTGTAGGAAGTCTCACTTAGACTGATCGATAAAGATAGTGTCTCCTCGGTCTGATTGTTTTGCCTCGTAGCCAGAAAGAGACCCAAGCTGGAGAGTAAATCCACCTCCCTGACCTCTGTAGTATAAACTAAATCTGTGAGGAGACATCAACCTCAGCTGTCACTCCTTCATACGGCATCCACAGGCCCGGCCCTTCACTCAAAACCATTCATCTGTGAGAGACTTCTCACTTGCCCTTGGAAAAGCTCCCTGCTTATTTTCCTCCTTCCTCCCGACTCGACTGTGAGTGAGTCAGCTGGCAGACTGGCGGGAGAGATGGAATGATATATGAGGAGGAAGACGGGAGCATGGAGAGAGCGAGAGAGGGAAGGCCGTGAATGAAAGAACTTAAAGTCTGCAGTTGGAGGGAAAACAGATGCAGTCAGCAAAATACAGAGAGAGAGAGAGACAGAGAGAGAGAGAGAGAGAGAGAGACGAGCCCATCAGCTTAAAAAGAAAGTGGACGCAGGCAATATAGTAAATGGATGCAGTATGGGTGTGGACGTTTAGAGAGAGGGGGAAAGAAGTACTGAGATGGAGAGCACATCAGACTAAAGCAGGAAGGTATAAGAGGACGCTGTCATAGAAGGAGGCGTGGTGCACACATAAATATATACAGACAGGTGTCAAAAAAATGTCCTCAGAGGCCCGTTGGATCTATACAAAGTAAGCTTCCAGTCCTGGAATATCCGGCAGCATGGACACAGGAGGATAAAGTTAAAAAGGTCAAAAGAGAAGACTGACAGCAGGCCAAGTCTTCAATGGACACTGATGCAACCGCTGCAGCAGAGGGGGAATAACAACTCTTAGAAAAGGATACACAGACAGCCAAAGGAGAAAGAGTTTATGATGAATCAGTAAACAGTGTTAAAGCACTGGCCAATAACAACATAAAAATATCAGGTCCAAGAACAGGACGTTGGCAATAAGTCAACGGTGCAACAGTCACACTTCCTGTCGCTTCACTTGTTTGTGTTAATCTGCAAAATGTCTCGCAGATAAAGAGACAGCTTCATCTGTCCGTTCTGCGTGCATGCGTGCACACTTGGACGTAATAAGTCAAACTCTTAGAAAAACCTGATGAAAAATGACACGGAGACAGCGCCTTGCGAATCCGAGCTCCTTTACTTCAAATCTTCACAGCTTTTTATAACCATTCGTATATCGATGTTACACAGTCAAATCGCCACATACGGAGCCAATCACCCTGAACTTTGTTATGATCACACAGTCAATGTTCTGAGTGTCATGTCAATTTCCCAGAAATGTATAGCAATGTGTGTTTATCAGGAACATTTAATAATGAGTTATCCCAGACCAGGATACTGTTGAGGCCAAGACCTCCTCAGAAGATCCCAGCTTAGACTTTTCCTGAACATATTCCCTCATCTGTGTGTTTGTGTCTATATGTGTGCTTCTATTACATTTAAAAGTATATATGTATCACTCAGAACATGACAATACTCAGATCAGATTTACTATTGACTCTTCTTCTTCTTCTTCTTCTTCTTCTTCTTCTTCTTCTTCATTTTCTCTTCTTAAGTTTTTTGACCATAAATCAAAAGAACATTTTGATAAGTGATTAATATTTTGTCATTTTTTTAAGAAAAAAAAAACACTTGCAGGTTCCTGTTTTTCAAATATGAGGATTTCCTGTTGCAATGGAAACTTGTAGTAGTGGCACTTTGCTTAGTGTTATCATAAAACTTATTTTTCTATGATCTGCACCACCATCAACCAGTTGCATGAAACCACCAAACCAGAATCCGTCCTGATCCGATCTTTCATCAGTTTTGTTTTCTATAAGTGACTTTTTTATCAAGCATCCTTTGACAGGTCTGTATATTTGCCATTTTTATTTGACAATTTACACCACATTTTCTCACCACAGTTTTAGAATATAGACATCAGACATAAACATATGGCGTAGATGTATATTAAGACATCTCTATAGGCCTTTTCCACAGAGGGCATTTTGACATTTCACAGAAGGAACATCTGTGCTTTTCCTACTATGATAAATCCTTTTTTTTCTTTTTTTTTGGTGAAAAGGGCCCATTGCCTCTGAGAAATCATGATCGTCACTAGTTTTCAATGACAGACAATTAAAATAATGAAACAAATGTGCTGCAACCCTCGTCTGGACTCCTCCACCTAACAGAGGGTTAAAATAAAGTCTAAAAAAAAAAAGGTGAGAATGTGTTGAGAGTGTTGAGGAGGTGATCGGAGCCACGCAGAGGAAAAAGATAAAAAGGTAACAGTGAGCCAACAGTATAGTGGAGGGGGAAAAGAACAAAAAGAGCATTGATGTGACTATTTTACAGAGAGAGAGAGAGAGAGAGAGAGAGAGAGAGAGAGAGAGGGGTGACAGGCAACAGAGCCAAAGATAGAAGAAGAGTGAGAAGAGAGCAACTTTCTGCTCCTGCGGGGTCCGCTGACTGCACCGCTCCTGGGCAGCTGATGTGGCTGCTGTTTGGAGATCTATTGATCCGGTCAAAGTCATTAGGTGGCCAGAAGGTCAGCCAGCCGTCTCTGACCTGGCGTTAATCACTCACTAATTGATGGGGAAATGACTCTGATTTAGTTTCCTGCCATGCTTAGAGTGGCCCGGCTGCCAGATATGACCAGCACTTCACTCACCAGAACACATCTCATTAAAGCTTGTTAACTGCATGTAAATAGCCCTGAGTCAGCCTCAGCCACAAAACGTACAGCCGCATGCCAAACATGTGGAGCGCCGTCACGGATAGGAATCAAAACGAGGTCAGTCAGTCAGAGGGGGAAATGATTTGCAGCTTATGTGTACTCAAATTTCCACCATTGATATTCAAACTGAGATTTTGCGTAGACTGTGCAAACAGTACGCCATAATGACGTCCGCTCAATGAGTTGCTGTCTTCACTTTCAAGGCTTTCCTCCTTCAAAAAACAGAAATGACCCTTCACTGTCCTTTATCTTGTGTTACAATGCATCATGGAGGAATTGCATCATCTCATGATTTGCATTTTTTTTAACGCAGTGTAACGAGGCAGCCATAAAAAAGATTAAGATTTTCTTTTGTGTGCCATGTGAACATTTCCATGCTATCTACAGATGAGGAAGCTGCTTATTTTAGATAATGCCATCAGATCCAGCTGTAGTTATCGCCTCCTGCTGTATTACGTCTCTCTCAGTGGCTCCGCAATATTACTTTCTCGAATGATAACCTTCAGCAGTTGACCACGTTGCATGATCAGTAATATGACAGCGCTGAATTTCATGCAGTGGCTTGTCTCCTGTAAAATGCCACAAGGTGCCCACTGCTGTGAGGCGAGGGAGACGCTTGAACAGGAGGGGGTTGCAGATGCAATGTGGTAAGCAGATAGCAACCACGGGTACTTGGAAGCTCAGAGGTAATAAAGACTGTGACCTTTACAGTAGACGGACTGTCACTCCTGGTTTGGCTCTGGACTCTGCGGTCTCTGTGCGTGCGTTTATGACCAAAGGCCAGCCTACGTGTGCCCACCTGAGCCCAACTTTTGCTTGCACAGCTGACTTCTCCCTAAAGGATAAAACGCACACAGACACACAAATATATCAGCACATTTTCTTGTGCAAAGACAACGTGAAGCCAATAGATTTGTCACTGCACGGGGATCAGCTCGTCTGTTGAGGATCAGCAGACACTTTGTTTCCGCTGCTCCTTCCTGGGCCTTCATCCTCACAGGCAGAGCAGAGATAGCAACCTAATCAGGAGGTGATGACAAACCCGACAGATTCACAACAGCACATAACACCCTCACTAACCCGTCAGACTGCTGTCAAAACTGGGGGCTGCTCCTGTCCACCTTGATCTGTCTAACTTCTCCTCACGTCTGAACATTTGGAGCAACAGAGTTCACGGCAACATTTGCTGGAAGTGAAAAGAAGGGGGGAGAAAAAAAAGCACAAAAAATTGTGCTAACAGTTTTGAGTCTGACTTGCAAGTTTCCACCGGGATGCTTTATATTTGGAACACCGCACTGAATTAATGGGGAGAAACAATCACGAGCTGACAGCGTTGTGCTCACACCCTGGAAATAGCAATGCCGCTAACTGCTCTCTGCTGCAAATGAAGACGGTGTCAAACAATTATGAATACTCATCAAGCCTCACCTTTATCCATCTGGAAGGATGTTGGACGCTGTCGCCTAGGAGGGGGATGACGAATCCTGCCAAGAAAGGGTTAAGCGTCACCCTCAATTTTATCCAGTATAAACATCTCTCTAGCTAATTAGAAACATTAAACCAATTACTCTAATGAACTGAGTTTGTCCCCTTGCCCGTTTGGGCTCTGTACAAAAGACGCCTTTCATCATTTTGCTTTGTGAGTGCCTGTACTATTTTGATTTATTCCATACAGACATTGAGGACAGTGGCAGTAAAATGTATTAGGCTGAGAGCTTTCTGGCTCATACACAAAGTAGTCATTATTAATGAACTCTACTGGCCTTCATTTCCTCCTCAGCATCCACTATCCCTGATGAGGAGGGCTCATTATTATCGATGCACTTGGTTTACTTTAAGTTTTTTTAATTCTATTGTATTTATCACACGCTCTAGTCGATTTCTGATGCCTTTTAAGCAATAAATGGTTTTCTCGTTGTACTATGAGAAAAAAGCTGAAGCAGCATGGTATGACAAATCCTGAATTTGTCACAGTGTTCCTCACATGCAGACTTAAGGCATCATTGGTTCAGAAATACACAAATCATTTCAAATGTTGCACAGCAAAATTGTTCCCGGGGCATGAAATGGAAAACATCACACAGTGACTTTGCAGGAAACCAGAAGGCATTGACACGAGGAGTGTGTGACAGGAAACATTACTCTGTGTAGTCTAATGACCCCCACCCAGTGGAGGGGCCAGCACAGTGCATTGCAACAGCTCATTTTGGCAGCAGCGCTGACATCTCCATCTTTCTCCCTCTTGACAGTTACAGAAAAGACATTCGGTCCAAGTTGTCACATAATTTCTATAACGGAAAATCTAAAATCCCCAGAGTAGCAGAAAAGTTAACCCGTTTGCAAGGAAATGTATTTTGTGAAATCTTAAGCAGCCAGATTCCCTTCATGAATTCATTAATTTTCTTCCTTAATTGCAAATCAAAGCCTCCAAACAGCAACAGATGCTTACGGAATATGTAAATCAAGCATGGCAAGCAGAAAATTGCATCTGTGCCTTATACACCAAGGGGGGCCAAAAACCTGGCTGGCCAATGTACTGTAAACCCAGGGCTTACTGTGTGGGGTCTAAAATCCCTGCATGACAGCGGTGTAATTTTATTTATCATGCCTCAGCACACACCAAATCAGACATGGATGCTCCCAATTCTGCAACCGGTGTGTAGGTTTTCAGTGGGGATGGGGGGAGGGTCAAAGAAGCAGCAAAGGAACGTGGCGATGGGGATTCGATTTCCACTGTTGTAGTGGGCCCTCGAGTGGAACAAATTCGGCACGCAAGAGCAGGTAAAAGAAGACGGTTACACAGGAGGGGGAAGAGGGAGAAAAAGAGGGAGTGACAGGCTCAAACTGCAGACACGCAAGGGCTTTAGTGGAGGAGCAAAGAGCCAAACGAGGACGGAAACCCAGAGGGCAGAACAACCAGAAGTATTCTTTAACCGGGTACGTGTGACTACACAGAGCACAAAAAGTAATTAGCTATAAATCCCTGTTGAGTTTCTTGAAGAAAACAAGACGTGTTTTCTGTTTAACTGGAGGTGTTCCCAGTAAACTTTGGATTCAAGTCTATTTCCAGGAAGAACATCAACATCCAATCATTGTTTTCAAGTGCTGGGTAATAAATACAGATATACACTGTATATACACACTGCCTATTGTTATACAATATGTTGGCATATTGCCCTTTCAACCACAGGCGGCGTTCTTCAGGAAGAAGACCATCTGGATATGTGTCTGTATGTGGTCAGTATGGGAGTATTTCTTAATCGTCTTTCCCAGAGATTCTAGTTGTCCTGGTCTACGTTAGGGACTGTATGGATATCTGGAGTTAGTTCTATTTAATACAAACATGACCCAATTGCACCAGCGCATCTTCAAACTTAGCATAGGTATGATGTGTTTATTATGCAAAGTGGAGATTCTTATGTAGAGATTAGTCGCTACCACCTAAATACTCACACCTACTGCCAGGTTGCACAACTGAACCAGTTGTCAAAGCTAATATTAGCTCGCTAACATGCCCCCTTCAGATTGCAGTAATAAATTAAAGTGGTCTATATATGTGACCTGACAAGTTCTGTTGAGTGATTTAAATTATTTCACAAAAATAACAATGCACCTCTAATTACAACACGTCGAAGTAAATGACTTGCGTTAGCTTAGTTAGCTAACTTATTTAGCATTAGTCAGGTTAGCATATTTAGATATTTCTCCTAAACTGCATGAATACTACAAAACATATTTATCAGTGCATGTATGTCAATAAAACATAAGTCATTCTTTCACTTACAAAGAAATATCATTTGGTGTAAATCAACTGGCTCCCTGAAACTCACTTTGGTACGCACAGTCGATTCTTTTTGGATATATTTCACATTTCAGACTTTTTTTCTAAAGTTTTGGTGCAACCTGATTAAATTTTGAAACTAGCTAGTGGTCAGTAAGCACCTAGGAAGGACTTCCATGTCAGACAAATAATTGCTGATGTATCCCAATCCAGGAGTCCTCGATCCTTTGACATCAAATCTGGAAACGGAGGGATAACTTCATTTTCAGTCTATCTGGTCAAAACCAGCAGAATTAATAGATTTTTTTCAGGGTTTTTTTTAAAGCACAGGTTGCTCATAATGGCTCAGTTGGCCAGTGCTGACATACACAATACCAGAGACCTGGAACTGGCTGTAGCTGTGAAGAAGAGATTTCCCTCCATGGTGACGTTGTTGCAGGAACTTGAGCAGACGACACCCTCAGTCATAATGCACTCTTTGTGGCCCTTACCATGATAAGGAATTCAAGTCTGTGCTCTCTTGGTTGTTTTCAGTCAGTATTGGAGAGGACACTGTGGGCTGTGACAATCAAGGGTACAGACACTCGTTTTAGACTGGAGGGCGCACTAGGCCAGCGGCCACGAGAAATGACAGCGCTGCTGCGAACGAGCTCCCGACTGATTGTTTTAAGCTAAAGGCTTTGAGCAGTTCATGAGAAATGTGCTCCAGGATGGTGTCAGTCATTACACGATGTTACTGTGCGTAAATGATTTTGTCACAAGGGACAGTTTGTCTGAATCATCCCTGAGATCAGTGTGAGTGTAAAGCGTTGGATTGATTTCACTAGTCACAGACTCACAGGGCACTGACGATCAGTATACAGCCAATAGAAACAATTTTCTCAAGAATTGTCCAATAATTGACTCATATTTTGGCGTTACATACAGGATTGACACACTGAATTTTGATGAGGTGAATTGAGTAATGGTTAAAACACTGTTAAAAGAGACAATGGACGCAATTTTATGCATTTATTCATGTAGTTATTCCACTCTGATTCAAAGGCTCAAGTCTGGGTCAGCGATTTAATAGCCAAAAATACTATTTATGGTTAATGTCTTTTTTCTTTTTTTTTTTTTATCTCCTTCAGGTTTTCTCTTCATTTTTGTACCATCCTTCCTTAAAAATGCCACGAAACCTTGAAAAGTGCATTTTTGTGAATATTTCCAAAACTTCTCAAGTTGTTCATATACCCCCGATAAAAATGTTCCCCATCGTCAAGGCTTGTGAGGTCACAAATTTGCGACAAGAAACCACCAATATTTTTTCCCCAAAGGTTTTATAACCATCCTGTTCAAACAACATTCTCTTTTTTCTTTTTACACAGCCAGAGAACAAAAAAGATTAAACATAATAAACTCCCAAACCTTTTGTACAGAGAAATCAAACTAAATGAAGAAAACATCTCTTATATTAGTCCATGTTTTATCCTCTGAATCCACTCTTGCATTTGCCATTAAATTGGGAAGGGAGACACAATCGTGTCAACATGAGGCTCTCTGTGTTGTACGCAATGTCAATCAGTCCGGTTCACTCGCTGGTTTTATACGGAATAGAAACCAGTAAGTCTAGGCCATTCAACAAATAATCCAGTAATGTCTATGATAGTGTGTGCGTGCGTTCAAAGGTTATCAGTGTGAATGTATCAGGAGTAGGCAAATCTAAATCAAGTGTTTGTATGCATGTCTGTGTGTGTGTGTCAAGAGTCTCATAGTTTTAAGCCAGTCCGAATCCCTCTGAGCATTCCTGAATGGCCAACAGCAGCATGTGTCTCAGCTTCTCGTAGCTCTCATAAGCTGGGAGGTCCAGCTGGTTAAAGCTGCGGGAGGAAACAGAGAAAGAAGTTGACGTTAGATCATCACAATTCTGTTCATTCTAGTATTATTATATATAATTAGTCATTAAAGTTGCTATGTCTTTACCAGGTATGAGCAGATGGCAGGCGGTCAGTGGAGCGATCATCGCGGTGGATCTGGAACTTCTGGATACCGTTCATGCCCTCCAGAGCAGCAAAACCCTGGAGGGGGACCTTGGATGTGCCGGTGACAAACTGTAGGAACTTTGCCCGGTCTGCCTGATCAAAGGACCGCAAGGCCCTCCAGAACCACTGGATCTAAAGTAAACAGCAGTAACACTTGAGTCGTATACGTGTTCCCATATAATTTTATCACTCTCATTATTGAAGAACTTAATACATCAGTTCTCTCACACATGTAGCAGTGGGTAGATGTTTAAATAATAATGTACATGTGTTTACCTGGATGGAGCTGGACTGGTATTTGTGGTATTCGGTGTTGGCCTTTAGATCATCGATGTCAATTGTGGGCAGGCCAGAGATGAGCAGTTCCAGCTCCTGCTCAGTGAAGATGGAGATCAGCCTCTTGGGGATGATCTCATAGAAACCTTCAAGGAAGGCTGCCAGCTGTTTGCGGATTGCGCCTGGAAAACAAGTGAAAGTATAAAACTCTGGGCTCATTCTGTAGCAATGATAATCTTTATTTGGCACGCAACCAACGTTATTCTATCAATTAAGTGTGTGGATATAATTCAGCTAAAAATTCAAAGCTTTACTGAATAATTTATTCGCACAGCAGCTGGACGGTACTGCTTATGATAAATCAGCCATCTTCCAGAGGGAAAAACCTTTAGCTCTCGGCTGCATATTGATCAGTTCAAAATTCAGGAGTGCTGCCACCTAGTGCATCACTGAGAATGAGATTTTTCACATGCTGAACATTTAAATTGGCATCTGTTGATTAAAAGATAGATTAACCCGTTTTCATTGACAGTGTCAGTAACACTGAATATTATTACAGCCCTGCTGCTCATTGGTGAAATAACCAGAATCTCACCTGTCATCTTCATCTGGCATACCAGGTGCACATACTCTTTTTTGTTTTCCTCGGTTACCAGGATGTTGGCGCCATTTGGCTTGAGGTCTCGCACTTCACACACACCAAACTCCTGGACCTACACGGACAGAGCACATGAAGGACTTTTCAGTGCCGCTCATCTCGCAGTGTTTCAACTTCGTATTTTACTCTGAGTCACAGATGGAAGCTATTAACAGTATTTTAAGGCCATCAAAATCCAAGTTACACTTCTGCAGCACTTATTTCATGATGACATAAACCATTTGAGATTCAAACCCTGAAGGCCCAATACCAATTGCAACAGTTAAAGAGAGGATACATCATGAGAATCAATTTCCCACTTAAAGCTAATTGAAACATTTGGAG
Source organism: Protonibea diacanthus (assembly GCA_028641955.1). NCBI lineage: Eukaryota > Metazoa > Chordata > Actinopteri > Sciaenidae > Protonibea > Protonibea diacanthus. Next base: position 13,689,781 of record CM053984.1, read on the forward strand.
AACAGACACAAACCTCTGTGCTGAATGTCAGCTCATAACCCAGCGTGGACACATCATTCTCCAACAAGTACACCAAGCCCTGGAAGAACGGGTAGTCCTCGCTCTCCATGTCTGTGTACCTAGTAACAGGACATAAATACATCCGTATTAGTCACAGTGAAGCAGTCAATAAGCCATGGTTTGTTGGGATAATTTGATTAGTTGGAACACAGTTAAAAAGGCACCTGGCTGTAACCGCCAGTAGTTCAAATACCTGACACTCTTGCCCAGGATGTGTTTGTAGAAGCTGCGGGTGAAGTAGCACTCCAATAACCGGTTATCATAGACTGCCTTGGCCACCACGCGACCCACAAATTTGAAGTAGCTGAGGTGGTTTGGGTTGCAGTGGGATGAGGGGTTGATGGTATATGTGACACGGTCACCTGGTGAAGTGCGAAACAGGGCATACATGGGGTTGAACATCTCCCGGGAGATGATCATGTACCATTCCCTCAGCAGGCCACCGGCATCCTGGCCCTCCTCCCCTTCAAACACAATGTACCTGTAATGGAAAAAGGGGGCAGAGTATGACTCGGGTTAAGTGGTTCTGAATTGAGAGGACACAGCTGGATGGAAAAGCAATGGAGCCTTACAGCCTATTCTTCATGTCCTCTGGGCTCTTGCGATGCAACTCCCTGTACGAGTCCTCAAACACGTGATCTCTCCTCACATGCACAGCCATGTCCTCCTTCCTCAGGCCTTCGTCCAGACGTTCTAACTCCTGGCGGAAGTACCTGTAGAGATGATCAGAAAGATCAGCATGTCAGTGATTTAAAAAAAGACTAACTGTGCAGGAAACAGCGTAAAGACAGAAGTCTAAGATAATCTCACTTACTTCCTCTTAACATCGAAGTCTAGGATGCGTATGTAGTCAACCAAAACTGCAAAAGGTCCATCAGCCAAGTGAGTAGTGGACTGCCGCAGGATCTGGTTTAGCACTGTGCGGTGCGTTTCTGAAAGGTAGAAGAAAGACTCCTGTTAGACACTGTACTGCACCATCATAAATCATGCATCATAAAAAAAGCTTATTCTCTTATCATTCTCTTAACTTAAATCTTTGAGGCTTACCAGCAAAGCGGAGGAACTTCTGGGTGTCTGGTGGCAGGTTTGAAGAGATGTGCATGGAGGATGGTTCCCTGGAAAAGAACGGGTCTAGGGATGAAGGTGTGGCAGGTGTAAGGGGTGCTGGTGACAGTGGTGGAGGTTCGTCTTTGATGTGAGACAGCTGGCTCTCCCGAGTGTCCCTCACGGGTGGTTTGCTCTCTCGTTCTGTAGCATGGACTAAGAAGAAGGCTTCCACGGCAGGCTGGAGAACTGAGGAAACAAAAAGGAAAAACATTAGAGGAACAAATCACTCAACCATGCATACAATATAAATCACACACAGCATAAATGACAAAAAAACAAAACCTTACCCAGTACGGCATGCTGGTCATGAGACTCCTCCAGCTCTTTCAGGCACTCCCCGAGCATGTCCCACAGTTCATCCAACAAAAGCTGCTCGCTGAGCAGTGGGAGGTCTGGAAGTCTTTCCTCACTCTCTGACTGGCTGTTTCCTTCTTCATCTAAAGAAGAAAAATTACATCAGTCATCAGCTAGGCTGCTGCTCACAGAATGGAACCATTTCTCTGGCTGTTACAAGAACTGCCCTAATCTATATTAAATTTTATTGCTCTAGTTCCCTTCCCCTAGTATTAGATGCAGTCTATCCTAATCACGACACACCTTATTAATCAGCGTGGTGTTTTTTGTTCAGATTGTTTGGCGAATAATAATTTGTTCTAACATAAAAAAGTACAATAAAACTAATGAACAAATAAATAACTGACCATTATAACAGAACAGTAACATCAAATCAGCAGGCTGTCATTAGTAGTTTGAAAGTGATTCATACCCAGAGGTGCAGGATCCTGCTCTAGAGGAGACGGCTGGTCCACATCCATTGGAGAGTCATCTCTCTGGGCCGCCTGAGCCTCTGACATTGACTGCACTTCAGACTACAGAAAACAAACCAGGAAAAACCAGAGAGGCAGAGAGAGAAGATGAAACACAGAAGAAAAAAAAAAAAAACATGGAAGAATTAATGATCAACTTTTTTTTTTTTTTTTTTTAACATCGTAATCTGAAATGAAGTTGCCATGCATAATAACATTCCCATGATTCACTGTGAGAGCAACTGGAACAGAGTAGGAGGAGGAGGGAGGGCCAAAAGCATGAAGCCATGTCAGCCAGCACACAGACAACATCAGAGGAACAGATCAAACAGTTTGGAGCAGGCAGCACACACTCATATTTCATCAGTAAAACATGTCAATGCAGAGACATTGATAGAGAATGCAGTGGATCACTGGCATATCTGTCTCTCTGTTGGGACTGTTGATGTTCATCATGGCAGCAGTAGTCACTAACCATGAACCACATGCAGTAGCAGGCTGTATGGTGACTGCATACTGTTGTTTACAGATACAATACATACATAAAAGTAACTATTGTTTATTTTTTCCAATTAAGACAGATATGCATTACAGGTAATTGGTTAGCTTATGATTTTCCAAAATGCACAAAGCCAGTACAGGCAAAGCCAAATTAGACATGAAGCATGTCGGTAGCTAAAGCCCATTTCATAGCATTCATCTTGATGACCACCACAGCACTTAGACACAGCTATACTGTGATTGTCAGTGTGTGGTCGATATGCCCTTCTCAGCTTTTAAATGGTCTCCTACTGTAAGTGTGTGCGGTGTGTGAGTAGAAGTATGCCTGCTGTCAGTGCAGCCCATGCTAACCGTGGCAGCAGCAGCCGTGCCAGCAGGGGGGGCAGCACCAGTGGGGGCATGGGGGGCAGCCACTGAGGATCCGGCGGCGATGGCAGCAGAGGCGGCGGTGGGCTGGGGAGCCTGTTGAAGCCGGCGTGCCCGCTGACCCTCTCTCACCATCTGGATGATGGCGTCAGCTTCGGCCTCTAGCTGACGCACCGCAGCCTGGATGCTACTGGCTGAGCCCAAACTGCTGGAGCCTAGCCGATGACAGCGGAAGGAGAGAAGTTTCATCACTTGATAAAACATTGGGATATTGTTCGCATACATTAATAATACTGTGTATATGCATCATCTTACCTAACCGCCCTGTCTGTTTGGCTTTCTTGTTTGCACGCCGTGTGTCCTCACGGAGTTGGATGATGACCTGCAGCACTCGCAAGAAAAACTTCTGCGTTGACGTCTTGGAGGTTAGTGAGCTCATACAGGGAAGCTGCAGTTCACGTCCGCCAAGTGTCCTCTTCTGTGCAGCCACAATAACGACACTCTCCGAGCCGTCAAACCTGTGCCCCAACCAACAAATGCAAACCAGGTAAAGGAAATTGTATTTGTAATACAATAACTGATGTAAAAACAGCTACCATCATCGCATGCTGGAATGTTACTCTGGCTAATTTAACTAGTTTAGAATCACTGTCTCTCTTGCATGTGCATTGACAACTCAATGTTTCCCAGAGTTATCACTAGCTAACCTGCTAGTCATCTTGCCCTTGAGTCGGCCCGAGATGGAGGAATCCTCAGGAGGGGCATCCGGGGAATGTGAATCAGCTTGCGCCCGTCTTTGCTGCTCCAAGTTGTATTCTCTCAGTTCGGCCAGTAACGTGCCTGAGAGAAAGACAAAAATGTTCAAAACAGAAAACTAAACTGTATTTGTATTTAATTAAAAAGGAGCATGAGAACAGCTTCTGTGCAGCTGCCCAGCACTGACCAATCTGTTTGCAAAGAGTGTATCCAAGGTGTCTGGCTCCACTGAGCAGCAGTCTGAGCACAGTGTCTCTGGTGGCACCGTCTCCTCTGGATAACTGCAGCAGAATGTTAGCTGCGTCCTCCAGACCCTCCTCTGAACATGAGTGAGATGTCAACACCTTGTGAGAAAGAGGAAGAGATGTTAGAAACAAAAAATCTTAGGGATTAATCAAATTGCAGAAAGGTGTAAGGAACACAGAAAAACAGATTTCTTCATGAATGCTCCTAAGGACACATTTCTATTTGTGTCCAACTATATCCAAGACACAGTTCTGGATGCTGCCATTATACTGTATGTTGGGTCACAAACTAGTAGTAATTCACACACTTAATGACGACAGCATGAATAACACTTTTCCCCTCCATACCTCCACAGAGAGTTGAAGCTGTTTCTCTGTCAGTCCAGTGGATGCCATCTTGTTGTCACTCTCTGTACTACTAGTAGTGCCCCTCTGTTTCCCTGTTTTGGCAAAGAATGTATATATATATCATTTGATTTCTACTAAAATTGCCATCACCATTATCAATTGCCAATTTTTGGGCTCAATTAACGCTACCTGTAGAAGTTGTTCCAGTGGACGTGGGTATAGAGATTGTTGTAGAGGACGTCTGGGAGGCTGCTAGACTTGTCCCTGAAGATGTACCCTGGGCTGCAGCTCCCATAGAGGCCCCTGGGACCGCTGCAGTGTGCTGGGTAGAGCCCGTTGACACAGCGCTCTGTGTTGCGAGTGGGGCTGTGGCTCCTGAGCTGGCTGCCACACTGGGGTTGGCAGCCTGTGGGGTGGGGTGTCCAGCAGGCACCTCGGTGGCCTTGTTGTCAGGCAGTGCGATGGATATGAGGGAGAGCAGGCGCAGCAGCTTCTCAGTGAGCAAGGAGCTCCGTCTGATAACTGGGTGGGACAGCATGTTCATCAGCTGGCCTAGAGGGGAGGTCTCTAGGCTGAACTGAGCCCCCTCGGCCTCTGCACTGCCCCCCAGAGGCACTGTCTTCATAGAGGCTTTGCCCTTGCGACTGACATTCATGTTGTCCAGCTTGACCAGCAGGTCCCAAAAGTCAGTGGAGATTCCCAGAGACTGGAGAGTAGCGGCAGCAGAGCCCAAGGAGTTCTGAGTGTTGGAGACATTGGAGCTGGAGTTGCTCTGAGACTGAGACCCTGACCTGGAACCAACACCCCCACCTCCTCCGCCAGAGGAGACTGAACAAAGACGAGAGTCCAGGTCAGAAGCTGATGCTGACAAATCCTTACAGCGCTGCTGGGTGAAGTGGCTGGGGAACACCTGCAGGGACAGACAAATAAAAACAATACAGACAATTATTGTAACAGTAAGAGTTCATACAATAATCGGCATAGCACACACAACAGATGATGCAATAGAAGTTGATAAAGATAGGGAGACTCTACCTTAGCTAGCTGGATGAGTGTGTCCAACACGTGTCGACAGACTACTGGAGCAGCTTGTGGGTGGATGTGGACAGTGGAACCTCCACCAGCGCATGTGACACCTGCAGCAGTGCCTGACACTCCCAGTGTTCCAGATCCTGTAGAACCCCCAGCTGAATGCCGGTCAGCATGTTTCCTACCTGATACTCGCTGAATCTGGAAAATGTTTGTCCGGCAACCTAAGGCTGCGTCCATAGAAACAGAGAGCCAGGAAAGCTGGCTTGAGCTGCGAGACTCCACCCTGTTCAGTAGCTCTAAGGAGGAAGATGAGGATGAAGAGGAGAGGGAGGAGGTAGCTGAGCCTTTTCCTCCACAGCCTCCCTGGATGCTCCTCTTGCCACGAGAGTCTTCTAGACGTGAGGTCTCCACACACACCTCACTCTCACTGCTGCGTTGGAGGATGGATAACAGGCTGCGAATGACCCACCCACGTGTTTGGGAGTGGTAGCAGAGGTTCCTGAGCACACGGTGCAGGCGGCTGGTGTTAAGCTTCGGCTCATCAACAAACAACAAAACCAGCAGGCAGGACAAGGCCTCGTGGTCCAACAGCAATCGACCACGCAGACGCAATAAGGAGTCCACACTGGAACTAGATGGCCTGAAGAAACAAAATAACGTTTTGTTTGTTGCCTGTCAGTAGTATGATTTGATAAAGACCGTCTAGGACATTTAAATATCATGCTAACTTTTGTCATTTAACAAAAATATTTTAAAAACTAATAAATGAGTCTGAAAACTGGCAAGTAGATCATTGTCGCTCCTCACCTGTGGTTTGTTCCTCCCATCTGAAATGTGCCTCCTCTCTGCACGGCCAGTCGAGTGTACTGAACGCCACGATTACTCCCTAACCGACTGGTGAAGGCTGGTGAGCGCAAGATGGCTGATAGAGCCGAAGATGAGCTATGGCCAAACAACCTCTCGTGCATAAGTTGCCTCTGGCGTGCCTCTTGCTCTCTTCGCAACGCAGCTGCTTCAGCAGCAATGTCTGGGGGCATGACAGCCAACACGCTGTCCTCCATGTCCTCCAGGACACTACGCCGGAGCTCTGAGGGCAGCGTCTGGATGAAGGTGACTGGATCCAGAGGCGTGTCTCCCTGTGGGGGCTGTTGGGCTAGCTCCCTGCGTTGCTGCTCTGCCCGTTGCTGGGCAAGAACCTATGACAATCAATAGCATACATAGTTAAAAGAGCTGATTATCTATGACACCTTTTCTGATAGGCTTGGAAATCATATTTGATCTTTTTTTAATCTTAGTTAACAGCTTTAAAAAGGTAAGCATTTTCTAATTTTTTAGAGTTTCAGTGAAGAGTCTCACCTCCTCCTGGATGGCAGGTGGCAAAGCTGCCAGGAACTCAGGGCTGACCTCTGTCACCCCTGGTCCTCCCAGTACAGGCGCGGTAGTGGAAGGCAGGCTGGTGGCAACAGGAGGACGAGAGGGTGGCCTGATGCCGAGCTGATTTTGCAGCACCTCTCGACGGATGTCTTCAGGAAGAGCTGCCAGGAACGATGGATCCACACCCTCTGGCAGACTGATGCCTGTCAAATCAAAAACATCACAAACATCATGAGGCAACATTGTTTGAAAAATCTTTAAATGATCAAAAAAATAATAAAATAGGGCAGCCATTTATTTTACCTGCAAGTGGGTCCTCCTCCTCATTGCTGGTGGATGGGAGGGGCTCTTCCTGGATGGCCTGAGACTGGCTGTCAGCACTGTCACTCCGAGGCATTGTTTCCCCAGGTGATGAGACAGAAGTGGAGCTGTATAACAGTTAAAAACATAGCTATTGTCAGTCAGCAGGAATACACAGTGTCAAAGTGACTGAAAGGGAAGTGTGTTTGGAAACTTAGGTGGGCATTTCACTGAACCATGAGATGGTTTTATTTTGGCAAACAGCTGGTAAGTAAGGCTAGAGATACCAACTCTTCTTAAAACTAGTCAAAGGGCAAAGAAAAAAACTGGGCTGAAAAATAAGTTACATGCACTGGCAATGAAAAGGAGGTAGACATATTACACTGCATGTAACTTTTTTTTAAATTTAAGGTCATCTTGCCAAGAGATACAGGGCGCATGGTTCTGCTTTTGAACGTTATTGGGTCAGTGATAAAACTTCAAGTTACTCACCCAGTCTCTGCATCTGTCTGCCTGTCAGTTAGCCCACTCTCCCCACTACCAGACAGCTCCTGAGACAGCTGGGCAGTTTGGGCAGGATTGGGGGCAGCTTCTTCCTGAGTGGCAGAGGCGGGGCTGCTGGTGTCCATGGGTGACCCCTCCAGTTGTGACACACCTACTACTGCAGGCTCTGAGGTCTCCACAATGTCTGGACTCAGGGAGGCTGAAGAAAAGAATGAAACAAATCAGGAAATAACAAGGTCAATTAATGCACAGTGGAAAAATTCCTTGGGTAACTGACTTGTATTTCGCAGTGCTGAGAAAATGTTTGACATCCTGGCTACAACAAAATAATTTACATTACAGAAGTGCGTCCTTACGGTTGGCAAGTCTGTATAAAAAGAGTTTTCAAAGTTAGTCTACCTTCCCTGCCTTCATCCAACGCTCCTCCTCCTCCACCACCTCCTCCGACTCTCTCACCAATAGTGGGTGCCGGGGACATTTCCATCTGAGATGCCTCCGCTTCGCTGTTTGGCCTGTCAGCTGCCGACAAAGGTGGAAGGCCTGCCCCTGCCAGAGCAGCCAGAGAGCTTGCATGCGACTCGGCCAGTAGCAGGTCAGCAATTGGCTGGTGGACCTGCTGACTGATCGCGGTCTCCAGGGAGACTAGAGCCTGTTCATGAGGAGCAGGTGTGGTGGGGGTGACCTCTCCAGATGGGGGAGCAGTGAGGAAGCCCTCTGAGACCCTGGGTGGGTCCAGACATGACACCGTACCACCCTGAGCCTGCTCACCTTCTGCAACATCCAGAAAGAAAACTTATGTGAGGACAGGGACAAAGTATTTATACATACACTGAAAATACATTACTCAACTGAACCAACAACTACAGGTGCATATTCATTAAAAAGTCTCTTTTTTTTAAAAAAAAAAGAATTATACATTTTCCTTGTACACAAGTAAAATCTGTTGAATTGTTTTCAAGCCCATTTAAGGTGTTAAAGATTAATGTTCAAAAGAAGAAGCGCTTAAAGCAAGCACACAAACCAAACTGAAACAGAAACATGGTGATTAGTTATTGATCATTTTCTACATAGATGGCATGGGCCTCTGCTGAGGAAGGCAGTAAGCTGTATAGTTATCTCCTGAACGGGGTGCACAATCCTGATCCCCAACAACAACACAACTTACTACCTCACCACAGCAAAGCCAGCTGCAGAAAAATGCAATGAATTCAAGATGCGTATAAAGCAACACTGTACTCAAAATACAATGTGGAATTAAGGGCTTCAGATTTAATGCATATCATATGTTTAGTCTTATAATAATGAGCTGATGAGCCATTTGCAAGTTAAGAGTTGATCTCCTTTCGCAGCAGATGAAGATGTTGAGCTGGTATAGCGTTGCCATAAGAAAGACAGTAGACTGTATAGTTATCTCCCAGATCTGGTGTGATCCTAAAACTATACAAACTACTACCTCATCCCACAGCACGCTCTGCTGGCTGCTTGATGCTGGGTGCCCATCACTGAGATGTGTCCATTCTTGACAGAAATCTTAACATTAATTACAAGAAAAAAAATCTATTCAAATGTCAGTACCTGCAGTGTTCTCCGCACCATTGATTGTTCCCAGTCCAGAACCCTGTGGACAAAAAAAACAAAACAGTTTAAATTAGCAAACCGTGAATAAAAATGCCACAACATGCACGCACATCTATGTTACAAGATTTCTTCTACACGGCCGGTGAACATGTATCATTTGCCCACCTGCAGGCTTTGTTCTCTGGCTTGTTCTGCTCCAGAAGCCCTCCTCTCGTTCTGCTTAGACTCCTCCTCCTCAGCCAGCTGCCTTCTTCTCTTCTCCCTTCGCTCTTCTAGCTCCTCATCTCGCAGACTCTCCAGATGCTGAAGGATAGGCACCTTCACCACTGAAAGCAGACACAGATGTCAGAATCCCTTCTTGGTTCTGGCTTTAACTAAATCTAAAGTGGCATTAAGTGATTTGACTGAACTGCTCAACTTTAATACACAAATTCATGTGGATTCAGACAGACAACAGACAAAACAGACAGGCGGGGATAAAAACCTACCTGCTACACAGTCGTGCATACTCTCAGCATCCAGCACCTTACACTCATCTGTCCATCTAGTTAAGGCAGTGGGAATGCTAGAAAGGGTGCCTAGAAAGAGAGAAAGAACAAACATGTAAGAAATTTAAACCAATATTAAACAAAAATACTGTTACATTTACAACAACCCATAGTGATTCTCACCTGCTTGTCCCCCTGTACTGCTCTGCTCATGGAAAAAGTCATCCAACAACTCGTCATCGGAACGAGCGATGATGTGCACATCCTCATTTCCGACCAAGAGGCGGGCACGGCCACGAGACTGAAGAGGCAGAGAGCTGGACAGCTGTAAAATGTCTGCTGCGGCGCTGGGTCCCAACAATCTAAAGAAAAAAAAAAAACAATTACAGGGGGAGAGACGTTGTAATTAGCATAATCACTCAACAACAAAGAATGGAGGTGTAACAGATGTTGCAAAACAAACGCAGCCACCAAACAATTCTTTTCACACTTTCACCTTTGCAAGATGAGCGGAGGGTTGGGCTGACGGTTGCCAGGGTAGTGGACATGGATGGTGTGTCCACTGTTGGCAGTGAGCTGGCGCAGTGTTCGCTGGCTGCGACCCATGCCCTGTGCCAGACGGCTGCTAGTGCCTGCCACACCTAGGGTGAGGGAACCGTGGTCAGCATGGCGCACCATCAGCGGGTGGGAGCTGGGGATGTTGCCTGGGGAAGGAGGGATGTCAACTAATGGAAAAAACAACAGAAAACAGTAGGCAGACATTAGGGGGACAGCTCTGGCACAACCCCAAGTAATATTTATTAAAAAATAAAGCTAAAGAAAATTCATTTTCTGCATCATCTACTTTTTGTATAGCTATTGTGGCTGGAACCAGTCTTTGGAAAATTGACTGAACGTGTGTTTCTGCAAGGATTTTTTTTTCTTAATTTTCTTACAGTAGGCTCGAGTATCAAAAGCAGAAAATTATCGGTAAACAAGGAGCTGAACTATATAAAACTGATCCCAAACCAAATTTTAATGCATTAAGATTGCGGGGAACAACCTACACATAATAAATATGACTTAAGTAAATGATCTTGCTTACCGTTGTTGGAGAACATGTTGTCAAACTCTATGATGAGGTCATCATCCCTGTCAAACCTTTCGAAGCGGATGTGTGGCGCGGCATTGATGTCAGGAAAGTCCTCATCCAACTCCATCTCTGAACCTTCATCATCATCATCCTCATCTCCTTCTTCATCATCCTAGAGGAAAAATAGCAGCAGTGATAAATGTCTTACAGAAAAACAACCAAGAATTGTTTTCTGAACCTTGCAGCATTAATCCATACCTGATCCTCCTCCTCCTCTTCTTCCTCCTCCTCCTCTTCATCCTGGCTGTCTTCATCATCATTGCTGCCACTAGAATCTTCCTCCTGTGTGTGCTCCTCATCCTCTGGCTCCAGGATGTTCATGGAGTCTGATGGAAGAGAAGAAACAGTCTGTTACAAGAAGATCTAAAAAAGTGAGAAGCTATCAGTAAGGTCACATTTAGACAGGATCCAGCGCTTCAAATGCTTGCTTTTTCATTCATTTGAGTAATTTGAGTGAGGGTAGTGTGTTTTGGCTGTGGTGGTCCAGGCTGAAGGGGCATCACCCGTTATTTACAACGATGAATACACAAAGTTTCGATGTATCTGAGTCTTACCTTCCCGGTTGGCCTGAAGAGTGGATGCCTGGCTAATATTGGAGGGAGCCTCATCCATCAACACATCCTCTTGCGATTCATCTTCACCACTGCGTCCGACTGAATGACAGAACAAAAAACAAACATCACATAACCTTTCCTTTTCTGTTTGCAATGCAAGTATAAATATGAGTTATCCACATTCTGGTTTTAAGTTTCATAAAATTACAGGGAACTGTGTTTCCAGTGTGCAGGTTAATCCTTCTGTTGCAATGTCATTGATTTTTCCTTTTGTATGTAGAGACTATCCCATTAGAGGTTTAGTGGTTGAACTACTCTAACCTTGCCAGTTTACCATCTCGCCTCACTGTCCCATTCTAAATAAATCCAGTGGCTTACCTATAATTGTACTGTTGACAGTCCCAGCATCTCTCTCCAGCAGCTCATCAATCAGATCCACCAACTCATTCTCCACCTTCAAAGGAAATGTAATACAAATGCTATGTGAGCCATAAAGTAGAGAAATAGGTGAAGTTATCTATCCCACTTTTATGCTGTGCCCATTCATTGCAAATGTTTCATAAGAGGTAATGTGGTGAGATATTTCAGTATTGTGCGTAATATCATTTCAATCACCTGCATAGCCTGTGTGCTGAGAACCTCTGGCTGACCGGCAATGACGACTGTGTCTCCCTCTGTCTCTCCATCCATCAGGTCGCTGTCTGTTCCCTGCACCCTGTGGTTGCCTTCCACTGGCTCTGCCTCTCCAGACTCTCCTTGAATAGATATCACACGTTAGCAACAGACAGATTTGGAATCACTGGATCTTGAGTGTTGAAGTGTCCGTCTGACTCATGCGGATACCTTGGTCCTGAGTGTTGCTGTTGCTGTCCCTTGCAGTGCCCACAGTGTCGTGTTCAGCCTTGTTCTTGCTGGAACCTCCTTTGCCACCAAACAGACTGCTTGGCTGGTTAACAATGCGGGAAAGAGTCTCCAGAGGCTTCAGGGCAGCATTCACAGTGTTTGCCATGTTCGGACTAAACCAAACGATGAAGAACATGGAGTCAGTTTACAAAGACTTCATACCCCATAAAAGATGATAAGCCAACATCATCCCTATTTATTGAGCCAGGTTCATGTTGCCACGTGTTTGGCAAGTACTGGTCTATTACTATCAAAATTGTATCAATATGGTGAATTCATATACCTGGACAAATCCAAGCTGTGAGGGACACGGGCCAAGTCGTTGACCAGTCCCTTCTTAAGGAAGAGCCTTATGATATTGTTCATGCCATTGTGTTGGGTCTTGGCTGCTGCCGTGCTGTAGAAACTGGACGTGGAGGGACATGATTCCATGATGGTACTGATGATGCACATCACTGCCTGAAGCCTGAGAGATAGATGAGTAGAAAGGGAATGAGAATGGGCGTTTGATTTTTACATATAAACCATTAATCAGTCAAGGGTTAGAGTATCATGTTAGGATGGTCTTTGATATTTATGTTGCTTACCTGGCATGTTTTTCAGCACCTTCTGCCATTGCTAATGCCCGACTAAGAGCAGCCTTCACCTCATTGACCAGGGCCACTTGGGCATCAGTGCCTGTGCCAGCAGCTGCCAGGCTGGCGAGGAACAGACGTGCCAGGGCTGGAGTGTCTTTGTCCTCTGAGTTCTGGGTGTGAGGCAGCAAGTGGTCGAGCACAAAGGCTAGGACACTGCAATCCTGTTAGAATACAAAGAGGTCAAAACAGGTTAAAAGAAATTAATTACAGTAAAGACATAACGATATAGAGGTGTGATAGGCTGACAAGATTTTGTTTAACTACCCACCTCCTTAATAAGCTCAGACTGCCCAGCGGTGTAGCAGTAGGAGGCGATCAGTGTGGCGATTCCCACGTAGGAGCGCACGAGTTCAGCCAGAAGTCTCAGGATGGTGGAGGTAGGCATGAGCGGCTTACTTGCCTTTACCTTAGCCGCTTTACCCTCCTCTGAGCTGGTACTCTTCTCACCTTCCTGTTCTTTCTTCTCCTCTCGCATCTCTTCTGGTGTGGAAGCTGAGGAAGATCGGATAACAAAATGATTGGACACGGTATACAGTATTCACACCAATATAAAATAGTGGAAAATAAAGAAACCTTAACATAGCAAATATCCCTGAGCAACCTAGAGAAAGGTACTTAAAGGATGCTTGGAAGTGGGTATTTTAATATAATCAATTAAACTGATAATTTAATTAGATTATTGGTGTATTAAAACAGTTGGATGAACATACACTTGGCACAGTGTTAGCATGCTATACAGTGCTTTGTCATAACAACAAGATGATTCAAGAGAGTATGTGATATGTGCAGTAACTTCACAGGTTTTAAAAAACATTTTAGTCTCACCTTCTCCTTGTGGTGTGCCAGACTGGGAAGACTCAGCCACACCTCCATCAGCAGCAAACACTTGAGTCTGAGAGGAAGAGACACAGCTCTATTACTAATTGAGCAGATGACGCATTTCATGCTTCAACAGAGGACAACTTGTCATTGAGACTCACATTAATATGGAATGCAGACTGAGAGTCAAAGTCGCTGCCCTGCCGGGTGAGTCTGTACTGCTGGTAAACGTCATCGCCAACATCCTGCAATATCTGGCACAGGTCTTGACCACCAGGCACCGCTGCTGCACGTTCCTCTGGGCGCTCAGCTGTGCCACGCAGACAAACACACACTTAGCTGAAATAACTATTACATATACACTCTTCAAATAGATAGTTGGCAGGATTTATTAACATGTCTTACGTTCTTCAGGAGCATGGTAGGCAGCCAAAGCATTGAGCATGTCGTAGATGACCTCCTTGATGGTGTCAGGGATAGAGGGTAAGGGGGACAGTTTCAGAGGAGTGGTCTTCACCAGCTGCACAGCGTTGGGCCCCTTGATTCGAAGGTTCTCAAACTCGTCATCAGAGGCTGTAGAAGCAGAGAGTAATGTATGAGCTCACTAGGGTTAAAAAATACAGACAGACTACATATCTGAATAAATCTGTCAAACTAATTTGCAGTACTTGTAAATTAAAATCTCATCAAAAGTTACACCTAAAAAATAGAAAATGTACACTCACCTGTGCCAGCTCCGCGTGGTGCAGGCAGAGCAATGCGGACACAGTTGCTGGCCGTTTCAGCGAAGCATTCAGGGTTACGGCAGGCGGCAGGGCCCAGGACGCGAAGGATATAATTGATTTCTCTGGAACCAAGGCTGCCTGACACAACTCCTGAGGTGGTACTACCTGCTCCGCTGGTCACTGCTGACCTCACCACCTATGACAACAGATTGTTGAAGAATCTTGTTTATGATATCAACAAAACTTAAGTGTTATTCAGAGAACTTCATATGTATCAAAATCAAAATAGCTGATGGCTAGCTTTATCCAGTACTACTAGTATGAAAATAGATTCTAACCTTCTCCATGGTGTGCCGCAGTGTGGCTGGATCTTCTATGATGTGTCTGAACAGCAGTGTAACGAGCGGGGTAAAGCCATTGAAGCCGGAGCTCTGCGTCAGCCCCAGAATCATCCTTGTGCTCTTCAGCTCAGCAAACATCATAGCATAGTGGTGATTGCGTGTGAGGCGCAAACAGAGACGCAATGTGGCGTGGAGGGTGTCTGGGTCCACGGGAACACTTATCATGCTGACACAGGCACGGATAAGAACAGTGGTCATGTCCTCAGTCAGGCCTTTCACAACAATATCAGCGCCCTGAGTGTAGTCAGACTCCAGGGAAGACGAGGGGCCAGATGTGGTTTCCTTCAGCTGGGAGGAATCATCCTTAGGAGCACTCATCTCCACTGCAGCACCAGAGTCCAGGTCAGTATGGGTTTCCTCCGCTTTGCTCCTGTCTCCCTCTTCTCTCTCGGAGTCAGTAATGCTACCAGTCTTGGCAGGCTTGGGTATTCGAGGCACTCTCTGGACAGTCAACATTACAGGCCTCCTGTTACCGGTCTCTTCATTTACCTGTAGGGAGAGTGGTAATAAATCAAACAAAGATCCCCACAAACTCTAGTACCACAAACAATCATAAAGTCAAATAGTGGATGGAGTGTAGCTTAAGTATTTTCTTCAAGTGGAGAAAGACGTTTAAGTGTTTGTGTATACCTGCACCATGGTGTTAAACTGCACAGTGTATCTCCGGCGTCCAGCTGTGAAGCGGACACTGCTCTCCCCAGCCCTCCACGCTGAGTCAATGGTACTGTTGTTTGATGCACTGTAACTGCACCAACGGCCTGAGCGGTCATCAAACCATCGCCAGTTATTGCCATTGGGCTGCAGATACTAAAGGCAGGCAGAGAGAGGTCTTATTACTTTCCAAAATGGGCGCACAAATAACACCAACACATTACCATGTATTGTATTTTTATTCAACAACTACCAACTTTGGATTACGCAATACCAAAAGTATATCTTTCTGTCTAGATACATCTCATTCTACACATGCAGCATGCAGACAAGCAGCCTATCCCAGGAGGAAGAATGTAGGTTTTTTTTAAATTAACCTCTTTGACACATAGTACATGGTTGTTTATACCTGTTCTTGTAACTTGGTATTTATATTCAAATACATAACTTTGCTATTGTGATCTGTATGTTAATTGTTAATGTTGAACTTTACCTTGTTCATTTGTTCTCTGCGCTTTGAAGAGACTGCCATCTTCTCATAGAAGTCAATGATCAACAGTACTGGTGTGATCCATCTGCAGAAAAAAACATAATAAATATAAATTCATACAAACACATGCATATTCATCATGACCAAGAGCTCACGTGACATTTGCAAGTGAGGACAAGTTTGTAGAGCTGTGCGAAACTCACTTCGGTGTCTGGATGTCTTTCTGTTCTTTAGCTGCCTGCAGACAGGGCTGCACAACCTCAAGCAGCTTAATCAGCAAATCAAGAATCCCACTGTTCTCCACCACTCTGGCACCCAACAGCTTGAGTTCCTGCAGAAATAAGAAAAAAAAAAAAAAAAGATTGGTATGTGCCGACGGACAATGAAACAATGATTTTATCCTCTAGTGAATTTTTTTTTAAAGGCGTGAACTTTGAATGGGTCTGTTTGTTACCTCAAAGAGCAATGTGAGCAGC
Organism: Protonibea diacanthus; assembly: GCA_028641955.1. Lineage (NCBI taxonomy): Eukaryota > Metazoa > Chordata > Actinopteri > Sciaenidae > Protonibea > Protonibea diacanthus. The sequence goes on from CM053984.1 coordinate 13,706,035, forward strand.
AGAATTCGTGTTGCCAGCTTGGAGGCCTGGGGCAGTGTGGCCATCTGTCTGGTCCACTCAGACACCGTCTTTGTGTCACTGGTAGTCAGAGGCTCAGCTGCCTTGATAAGCACATCTGCTGCTTCCCACACCTACACACAACATGCACACAATCAGGCTGAGACAAGAATGCTGTGCTTCTATTGTCAACACTTAGTAAACACTTATGTTTTAGTGATTTGCATTTAAGACGTATTTGGTACAACAACGGTTTACCAAAGCTGAAAGGCCAGCACCAACAGGAGTCACTTCAGAAGAGAGACTACCATCTAAAGATGCATTCATTCACTGACCTGGTGGACAACCTGTCCAAGGATGAGATCTCTGTACTCTGGGCCGCTCCTCTTAATGGCAGTCATCAGCAGGTCACACAGTCGGTAGACTGTGTCAGGCAGCTCATCTAGAAGATGGAAACAGCCAGGCAGCATGGAGTCAGTGAAGGAATGAAGCTCCTTGGGGTCCAGCGGCTCAGCCTCCATGAAGCGTTCCAAGCAGCGGGCCTCCTCTTCCTCTGCCCGCTCCCGGGCCCTCCGGTCCTCTTCCTCGCGCCGACGTGCTGCTTCCTGAAGCAGACATAATCACAACAGCTGCTTAGCTGAAGTTTTTCATTCATGGTTTCAATTTGCAACTGATAATTTAGAGTGAAACTCATGTTTCAAGTTTCACTTTTCAATGTAATTTGAGCTGTGAGGTTGACACACCTCAGGAGAGTCAGAGCGCTGCTCCATGCTGACCTCTTGCCCAAGTGACATGGCAATCGCTCTCATCATCTGGTCCTCTTCAGACATAGTCAAATCCTAGAGGGAACAAGGGCAACAATGTCAGCTGCCTGAATTTGACAAGGTTACAAATAACAGGAGTATGTTTCTGTTGCTTTGAAAACTTACTCTTACAGCTCCACTAAGAAGCGGTGGAGGGTGCGTAAGTAGGTATTCTGTGGCCTGCTCCATGGTACTGGTGTTCAGTAGGGCTTCCATGGCATGTTCTCTTGAGAAGCCCATATCCATCAGCTAAAACACCACACAAAAAGATTAAGTAATTTCATAAGCATAAACAGAGATGATGTCATAAAAACAAGGCAAAATGATAATGGGCTTAACACAGTTAAATAAATGAAAAATGTCAAATAGTGAGTGAAACCCAAAGATGCTTGTTCACTTACTCGTCTTCCCTTTTTTTTCTTTGAATGAGTGCACAGAACCTCTCATATCTAACTTAAGAGCCAATCAAACATTTTCCCTCAATAACCCTATCCTGATAATCTTCCTCAAGAAAAGGGATGAATTACAATGCTTTGATCTAAATTCCTCTTCCCCTTTTCTTGTTAAATCAGTCCTTGCTCTCTCCCTCTCCCTGATGACTCTTATACCTGCTGGATCTGCAGCTGGCGGACTTGTGCGCGCCTCTCTCTCCCTCTGCACCTTGCCTGTTATAAAACAAACGGTGGAAAGTTTGGCAAACACACCTCCCCTGTTTTATTTTTTCTTACTTAAATGGCCACCTGTGCTGTCAAAACCACCGGCAGTAGTGGCACAGCAAGCTGAAATTTCTTAATTTTAGAGTCTAGGTCACTTTTTCGAGGGCACAAAGAGTACATGGGAATCAAGGCCAGACTTCGTATAAATTTAAAAAAGAAAAACAGAGGTTTGATTTAGTTAACCATACAAATCAATTTCTAAAAACAGTGTAAATTTTTATTAAATGCTCAGCTTTAGTCTATCAATATTAACTATGTTCCTACACACTGTGCTGCATTGACTGTACCATCTCTCCTTCAACATTTGTTACATGTTCTGTCCACTAGAGGGCATTCCAACACTACCAATAGAGAATAGAGAACCAAACGTGTACTGCAATCTGGGTAGTCACCCTTTTGTTTTGTTTTTTAAAGGACAAACCTTTGTTTACATTCATAACTTGCAAACATGAGCACCCTCAGAGACAATAAACACAAAACAGAAAAAGAATAAAGTATATATATTTTTTAAAAGATTGCTACCATTGGCTTCTGCCCTGTAGAGCGCTATGTTTGTTTTGACAGCTGATAATTAATGTTACATGATAACTGCTGATGGCTGACAGATTATACTCCACTGCAACAGTTTTCCCAGCCCTTGCTGTACCCAACCGATAATAGTAACTTCAGGAACAGCATTATAAGATGATGCAAGAGGATGTATGGCTTCAAAAAGAGAAGCTCTTTCACCCCATTTATGTGTCATACCACAAGGCTACAGTGAAGAGGGTATTAAGGCCAGACAGACGGTGAAATTCCAGCCCTGTTTGTAAAAAGTGTGTACAAATAGTACAATATTCTACGCTGACTGATAGCTTTCTCATATACCTGTGTAAGCTGAGCCTGGTTAACCTGGGGCTCACGGCGGGGGGTTGAATTGGTTGAATCATCAGCTGATCCAGCTGCCGGCACTCCAGGTGCTGTTCCAGTTGGTGCTGGTGCCTCTCCACTTGTTGTAGATGCTCCAGGGGCAACGCTGGGACCCAAAGAACCAGTGGAAGCTGCTTCGTCATCCGGACGCACGGTCCCCTCTCTCTCTTTGGCCAGGCGCTCCTGGATAACCGGCTCCCCTCTCAGGATATGGCAGAGGATAGCCAGCATGGATTCAGCCATCCTGCCTCCATATACCTTCAGCGGCTTCCTGTTCCACAGACTGCGGATGCAGCTGAATGCAGCCTGGATGAAGAAGAGACTATGTTACAATAACAAAACACCAACATATACATGGAGTGTACTGTCCAAATCGCATCCTTAGGTAGGAAAATGCTTATAAACCTTAAGGCTTATACAAGATTACACAAGAGTCACAAGAAGTCCAAAATAATCAACTAGTGCTGTGTCATTTATATTCATAACCTGTGATATTTTGAGGTCATGGAAGTTTGCTGCAGTCTCTTCTTGTTCGCTGACATATTCAAATTTAGAAAAGTGACAACAATGAACCATTTTTAAAAACAGCAAGAAGGAAGGTCCATCATTTCTCATTTCCCTGTGAGTATGGGAACTGTGTTCTGTGTGTCTCATGGTTTAACCACTTGAATGCTACACAATGTATAAATGACTTTCCATGCTGAAAACAAACTCTTAAGTGTACCTGAAGGCAGCAGTAAGACTAATTCTACAGTTAATGTATACTGACCTTCTGTGTGACTATGAGGAACCGAAGGGCGCTAAACTGGGGCATGGTGGGGGTGACTCCAGGCATTTTAGCTGGAAGGGAGTGAGGTGAGTCCAACACAGTGCTTGGGTTCACCATCTTCTCCACCAGCATTAACCAGGCATCCAGGAACTCCCCTGTCCCATCTGGTAGATCAGTATGTTCCAGACCCTCAGAAACAGGCACCTTCCCACCCATTGACAGGGCCCAGTTAAATGTCCTGCAGAAAAGCAAAACACCAATATAACTCCTCTTAAGAACATTATAATATTATATCATTGTAAATATTAGCAAGCAAACTTTGAAGATAAAATACTATTTCAGGGTTTGGGCAGGAATCCTGAGGTTAAATTTAATACCATTTAATACCTTCTAAATATTTTTTAAAACCTCAATGTAACTTCCCTCTCATCATATAGCAAAAACAGGATCAATAAATGGGAGGGCTATTACTGTAGCCCTTAGTTATTTACATTTAGTCATTTAGCTGACACTTTTATCCAAAGCGACTTTCAGAGAAAATGCGATGGCTGCAGTGGAAGTTTGACTGGTGGTGGGACTCGGTTGGAGCAGTGTACTGGACATACTAGCAGCACAGAAAGTTGATATTAAAAAAGGTCCAATGTGCAGAATTGAGTTGCATCTAGTGAACTAATCGCTGCATTGCAATCTACCGTTTCACTGTCATTTTCAGTCTATGAAATCAAACTTTTTTGTGCAAAGCTTATTTCAAGTTTTACTCCAGCAACCAACCATGTACAGAACTTTTCAGTATTCAATTGTGTTGTACTGTCGTACTAACCACAAACCTCTTGAGAATCATTACAAAGTTCCAGGGCGTTCCCGTACCCATGGTAACTCACGGTGCTGGAGGCGAGGGTGCGACGCTGAATGCCGGTTTTACACAATAATATTTGGACAAAGTCCAGAGTAGAGTTGCTGTTTCTCACAACAACAGGAGACTGTCAGACGAGTTCTCACATGTTGACTAAACTTTACAAACCAAGTCTCAAAATGACATCACAGCTCTGTGACGAGTCCATGCTAGCGCATGGGGATGTGTATATCTATATATACACTGATCTCATAAATGGCCTCTGTGAGAGAAAAAAAACAAACAAACTTGCAATCGGGTATTTAATACCTTTTAAGGGCCTTAATTTTCACTAAGTTGATTTACTACCTTTTAATACTTTTTAATGCCCTGCAGACACCCTGTAATTGTGATATGTCACTGTGTTTGGTTGGGACATACTCAAATAAGGCATCATGCCCCCCAGAGCAGAAGAACTTCTGCAGCATCAGATGGTAGGGGTACTTCCTCTCATCGAACAGCATCGGAGATGTGAAGCCCACTGAGCAGATGAAAAAGGTCAGCCTGCCAGAGAAAAACAACAATTCTCAATATCACCTGGGTGTGCATATTTCTATTAACAAAAAGGTGGTGAGGGTAGTCTGCTCATACCTAAACCGGGGGGTGGGCGTGTATGGTGGAGGCTGCCAGCTCAGACCCTTGGTGAGGAGCTTCGTGAGGGCAGAGGCTGTGGCCCGGGCAGCAGGTGTGGGGGTAGTGCCTGTGCTTGTGGCATGGTGAGAGCGTCGTTGACGCACTGGGGAGCCCACACACAGCTTCACCAGCAGGCCAAAGAGCTCAGCCAGAGCCCTTCCAAGTCGAGATGAAGCTGGAAAGACACAAGTACATTAGGGAGAGACGATAAACTCATGCAGATTAACACAAACACATAAAACTTGATTGTGTGTCACAGAAATCATCTCACCAGAGAGTAGCGGTTTGATCTGTTTTATGCGGGTGGCCATAGCTGGGGTAAGTTTGGACTTGGCCTTGGGGTCAGTTGCAGTGGGTTCATCCGTCTCCATGGGAGCCAAGGTGTCCCCATCCAGACCCATGCCTTCCAACAGTCCACCAGCAGATGAATCCACAGACACTGCCTCAGACTCTGCTAGACAAATGAAAATAAAATTAGACTGTAGTTGTTGTTCTAGGGATAATGTTGGTTTTCAATTCAAATTAAATGGTTATATTACCAGTTCTCCTAGAGCCAGAGGCTGTGGTCGTTGCAGTGCTGCCAGATGGCTTCTCCTCTTTGGGCACCAGTTTCTGCATGTCGGCCTGGCCAAATTCACATCCTGGAGGCAGACTGTTGGCCACAGACAACAGGTGTTAGAGGGTTACAGCTGATCACACCGTTATAATAACAGGGGTAAAGGATAAGAGATTCACCTGTTAGGCGTGCAAAGGGACAGCAGCACGGTGCTCTCCCATACCAGGGAGCAGTAGAGCTGGCTGAGCTTGTTGAGAACACTCAGCCCAAGCTGAGAGCCCCACTGATTGACTGAGATGGCTCTGATCTCACTCTGTTAGGAAAGAGAACAGAAACATTCAGAGCTGCTGAACAACATAAAATTATAACACATTTTAAGAAGCCCTCCACAGCTTGAAAAACAATTATAATTCTTGATAATCATCTGCACTTTACTGGTTATCTAATTTGCAACCATTCCGTTTACAAAAGCGATACACAGTACTGTGACTGTAACTCCATCTTTCAGCAATTTTTTTACAAATTGACCTAAATTAAAAAGATGCCCTGTGAAGTTTTCTTCAAAACAAACACAAGTTCTGTTTCTGCATTACTACCACCTGTTCATCACTTTATTATAAAACCAGTGTCATAATTGTATAACAGCGTCCTTCTGTGTGCACAGGACAAGCAAAACAGGGATGCACACACAAAAGCGCCATAGTGCTACTAGAGGTCTAAAACCTCACAGGAAAACTTTACACAAAAACATATCATACCTAACAATTACCTTAACTACGACACCGAAGAAGCCAAGAGCACTAATTTCAGATTATTAAAATATAATGGTGGGGTGTGGAGGGTGTCAAGTCTGTGAAAAAATATATCCATATTTACCTGTCCTACTCTGCAAGTATGGACAAACATGAGGATGTAGGCATGTGCTGCAGTAAGAGCATGTAGCAGTGGTGTGGCACGGGCTGACAACGTGGCGTCTGTGACATGGCCCGCGTTAGCCAGTTCTCTGAGAAGCACAGACCCACCAGGCACCTCAATTGGTCGGTGAAGCGGCTCCAGAGATGTCAAGATACTGTCCAGTTGGCACAGGCCCTCCTGGAGTACCTTAGGCTCATGTGAGAGAGTCTAAGGAAGAAACAAAAAAAAAATACTTCAGTCTAAATTCAGCAATGTGATTTCTTTTTAATTCTTATCAAGTTACCTGGGAAATGCAGATTAAAATGAGTCTTTTGGCAAAAATTGTGTGCATAATAATAAAAAAGAGGGGGAAAAAAAACACAACAGTGATATTTTTTCTGTGCTCACCAGTATGGACTTGCACACACCAGCTACAGCTTGGCAGGCAGCAGACGTGGGGAAGTCAATGGGCAAGTTGGGCAGCCCAAGAATAGAAACCAAAGGTAGTAGCCCCTTCTGGTTCACAAACTCCTGACAGTGGTCGTCTGTCGTGTTGTTGCTTAGTATAGATTCCACAAACTTCATCTGGAAAACGTGCATTGCAAATCAATGAGTGATAAATCTCATAAATTAGGTGAATGCTGTATTACAACTTTTCTAGACTATTTCACAACATAAACAATCTGAAAACTCTCACCACGTTGAGGATGTAATCCATTAGAGGAATGGGTATCCGCTCCTCGGTGCCCACCACCCTGCAAGAAGCCAAACATCATCAAAATGACAACCAACTAAAACATTTGAAATTTGCTGATTGGCTTGAACACCAAAAAAAAATAAAGTCAGTAAAGAGTTGTTCTATTCTATTGTGATATGAACTCAGCGTCATACAGTTCAAGTGGCACTGACTGTCTGTTGCTCTCTGGTTCCCCCTGCTGCTGGCTGAATGTGTGGAGGGCCTCCTCTTCCTCCTCGTCCTCACTTGACGCTTCTTCAGCAGCATGGCTGGAGCGAGCTGGTGGCACTGCCACGGTGCCATCTGCTTTCTGGATAGATGGTTTCTGGCAGATGTACTCAGGGGCTCGACCTAAGTTGCAGATCTCCTCCAGTAGCTGTAACAAACAAAGAAGCTTTCATTTTCCTGCCAGATCATGCCGTGACACTCGAAAGAATGTGCCTGAAACAAGTTACGATACCTTTATAATGGCAGTAGTAGCATCAGTCTTCAGAGTGGGTTGGTGTCTCATGAGCTCATCCACAGCACTGCCCAAGTTGGATGCAGTGTCACCTGAAGTAAAACACACAATACGTCATCCACTCAAGCAGGTTCCACAGGAAAAGATCTGAATGTCACAGCACATACAGTCCAACTCACCTAATGGGTCTGAGCTGCGTCGCCGTCGCATGGCAGGCAGGTAGTCAGGGGACAAAAGCACTTTGAAGAGGCGCTCAAATGGCTGGCACTGAACAAACGAGTGCAGGCCTCTTGCATTCAGGCACAGGGCACTGAACACATTGGGGAGAGAACCCAACACCTCACGAGTAGCAGGAACCTGGAAAAGAGTAACAGCGAAGAACATGCAAAAAAAATGTAACTAAATTAATGAAAGGGGGCAAAAGTTTAAGATGAGCTATTAGCCTTTTCCGCATCAAAGACACATTGTAACCCTTTTAGACCAAACATATCAAGAAAAAAAAAAAGGAGACGAAACAACAAAAAATAAAAACAGCACACAAGGGCAGTGCTGGAAACTCACGTCTTTGATGAGAAGGGCATGCAGCATGACATCAGTGAGACCATTATCCTGCAGGGAGGAGAGCAAGGATGGCTCCTGGAACACAAACACCGTCACAACCTCCGTCGCTACAAAGAAGAGAGAGAGGGGGAAAAAAAGGAAATTATAATCAAAAACAATGATAACAAATTGAACATATACAATAAACAGTGAAATATCATTCCTCCTTTCTACAATTTAGTATGACATAGAAGCTCCGTCTCTGAAACCAAGTGAGAGCACTTGGCTAGGTCAGAAGAGCACTTGAAGGGCTTAATGAAGCACTACTGTGAACTCACCTAAGAGGAACAGTGAAGGGCCATAATATTCTGCATTACTGATGATGTGCTTGAGTGAGGTAGGCAAGGACCCATCCATTACTGGTGAGAAAAAACAGGTTGCACATTAAAAACGTTAACATCCAGTATTTGCATAATGAAACATATAGATGTTCAGGTAACAATTCATGAAGGTTAGAATAAAAACTCAGGAGTTAGAGGATGCTAATGACTCACCGTGGCGGATGCCATCAGAGAAGGCAGGGTCCTGGATGGCTTTCTTCAAGAAATTTAGCATCGACTTTAACAGAGCTGCTCTCTGGGGGATACACTGCATACCTAGAGAGACAGTGTGCCATATTGATGATGGAGTACAATAATGACAACGGTTTCTTTTTGTGTGTGTTTGCTGCACGTACCTGCACGAGGCGTGTTCGCAGTGCTGCTCTGTGCTCGGTGGTCTGCCTCCGGTCTGGAACCAGAGGATGTGGATGGCCCAGGGCTGCTTTCCATGGCAACTTCTGACACTGAAAATATAATGTTGACAATTCTTCATTATAATGCTGACGAATAACCTGGAACTGAAATTATAACCCTTTCACTTTTAGAGAATCATTTCTGATGACGAAGAAAACATTCCAGGAAGTCTTAGGAACAGTGACTTACTCTCCATGTCTGTATCCATGTCCTCAGACTCCACAGCTGCACTAGGCCTCTGGATCTTTGGCTTAATGACAAAAGGGCACTCTTTCCTTGACAAGTCCACTTCATGCTACAAAGTGATTGAGAAAAAAGGTTGAGTCCAAAAGGTTTTTGTAGAAGCTTCACAGACTCACAAACAGATGATGCCAAGTGCTTAACCAACCTCTAGCCTGCAGATGAAAATGGAAAGGCCGCTGTGGGACTGAAAGGCAGCCATGTCAAGGTTGGTGATGAGGTCCACAACTCGCACCGCTCGCGTCACAAAGGTAATCTGATCCTGCTCATCACCCAGGAACTTTATCACCTACAAAGTAAATGATAAACTTAAAACTGGGTCACATTTCTTGTGCATGTATACACCTTTTGTTTTTGAAAACAAAGCCATGAATGGCAATGACATATTGGCAGGGACAGGATATACAGTACCTTCAAGAGAGCTTCCATCATGCCACAGGAGACGAGGGCTTCCCCTCCAGCATCATAGCTAGCCAAGTGGTAGAGGAATGAGAAGAGTGCAGTGGCAAACTGGTGTGGGTAGGGTTCCATCAGAGGGTCTAAGAAAATAAATTTAAAAAGTTAAACAAGATTTCGTTTTAATTGTCTCATTTTCTTGCGCGTCACAATTCAATGTTACACAAAACGTTTTGCCACAATCTCACCAATCATTGCTTGTATACAGTTGCGCACCAACACAGGCAAGAAGCCATGGTAGGAGGCAGTGCCGGTGCAGTCGATGATGTTTGAAAGCTTGGGCGTCCTCTCCAGATGGACAATCGAAGTTAAAGTGCGCAAAGATGCTGCCTTGATATCCTGCATGACAAAATCAAAGGCAGGATTTCAGTGAACAGAAAATGAGAAGGGACGATGATATTTCTGCACTGACACTGGAGAAGGCAAACATTTGAAAATAATCTTGGTCTGACAAAGCAGTAAAAGCTATCTGATGTCATATTACAAATACAATGCTACTGCTAGTATGACAGCAGCATTTAACGCAATGACAGCGATTTAGCAGAAAAAACAAACTAGTTTCTCACCACAAGCTGTTTGTCTGTAATCTGTAGTACATCCACCAGCTCTTCTATCAAGCCATTATACAGAATACTGTTGGCGGACTCTTGGAGTGCATTTGAATACACTGCAAAGAAACAGAAAAGGTCAGCGGTTAAAATCTGGAGCAAAAGCCTTTGTCACGTCATCTTTGGGAGAAGGCCTCTACTCACCCAGAATAGAGATAGCATGCAGTCGGGCCTGCACGGCCTGCAACCTCTTCTTGTGATTTGAGAAACCATGGGCGAGTCGAATGTGTGTGAACAGCAGTGTCTGCTTGTCTTTAGGGATGTTGTACATTACTGTCAGCGACTCCATGATTTCAGATGGGCTCTCTGAAATCTGAAAGACAGCTATGTGTTAGCTGAAAAACTCGAGGTATTACTACTATTATTACTCCACTGTTAATGACAATTCTAATGTGACTGTACCTTGTCAAGCTGCTCGATGTGAATATAGTGTAGTGTGTTACTACTTGTCTGCAGGGAGAAGGAAGAAGTTGAGCCATCAACACAATGTTGCAAAATTATATTTTGTTTTTAATTGCATAATGATTCAAAAATGAATAATGTATGAATGAACATCTTGGCCTTTACCTTCCTCTCTACTTTGACCTCAGGGCCTGGTTCAGCATAAAACTCAAAGTGCAGCGTCGTGGCACTGGGAGGGTACTTCTGTACGAGCACCAACGGAGGGCAGCGCGGTAAGGAACAGCAGTTTATAAATAGCGGTTAATTAGTCTTATTTGACAGCCTTATTTTATAAACATAAAACTAATTGTCCCGTAGCTGTAGATAGTTGACACAGACGGCCACCGAACATCACTCTGTAAAATTCTTACCGTCATAGGCAGATCCCTGCAGCACTCAGCCAGACCAAAGCCATTCTCTTTTCCTCCCCAGCTCTACAGAAGAGAACAAAGAGACTAAACAATACAGCTCTTTCTCTTGAAGGACAGCTGGAATCATGAAACAGGAAAACAATGGCATTCACTAGACCTCAGCCAGGTGTTGCAGACGGGCCAGTAGAGGCGTCCTTTTGTCAGATCCCAGTCTTGTGATGTAGTTGGAGCGCTTGCTGAACACATAGAGCAGGTTCAGCACAGACAGGACCACCTGCATGTCACATGACGCTAACAAGGTGGTTAAGTGCTGCAAAGGGGGTGAAAGAGGGAGATAAAAGGGGTTAAAGTTAGTGATCTGATTTGTCATAGGTAGGTTCACAAAGGGTCAACAGTATAATGAAATGTGTTCAATAAGAAAAACAGGTCAGCTCAGCATTAAGAGCATTAAGAGTAACAAACTGTAACATAAACACAGTCCAGAAAAGCAGAGTATTGGTCAAGAGTGTATTGGGTTCAAGCGTACCTCTATGGAGCTGTAGAGATGCCTAGAGAAGCTATACTCAATGAGCAGGGCAGTGAAGTTGAGCACCGCCAAAAGCAGGGCTTTGAGCTGTCCATTGTCGGGACGGTCACACACCAGAAGCCACGACATATTCTCCACTGTCTGGCCTGCATCACAGAGAATGCCATCAAAGCGGTCCAGCAGATCCACCCAGTGGTACAACTCGCACTGTTGAAAACGGACAAGAAATATTTTCAGTATTTTACAAAAAAAAAAAAAAAAAAAAAATAGTACGTGTTTAAAAAATGAAAAGACCAGAGAGTTAATGCTATCTGAATATGAAAGAAACTGGGATGGATGTTCGAGCAAAGCATTAGTTAGTTAGTGAAATCTGTCAAATGGGCTACGTCTGTCCATTTCTCTACCAGATCCTGGCTACACTTGAAGACGAAGGAGATTTTTTTTCTATTGTTCAAGCGTTTCACAGTGAACAGAAGTCTCAACAAAAACAATCTGGAAATGTGAGTGTCAACACACGTCATCAAAGCAGCATATTGCAAATCAGACGGCTTAGTGTAGACACGGTGTGACCCGTGACCCACTTCCTGACAACTTCCTGGATACTCCTCTAACATCCATAATATTCCACACAATCTTTAACCAGCAGGAACCCTGTCATGACAGACACAGTGACATCAGTCTTTCCTTTAAGCCTTACCTTGCCAATATTCCAGGTCTTGATGTGCTGCAGTTCAACCAGGAGTTGCTCATCGCTGCATGCCTTGAGCTTCTCTATAAGTATCCTGCAGTCGGCAGGCTGTTGGTTCAGAAGGAGCGTGAAATGGTTAGTCAGAGCACACAGACCACCTGTGCCTCGTTTCTACTAACACAGTGTAATGTGTTTTAGTAATGCTGTGACATGCCGAGATGTCAAACCAAGACCATCTCCGCCCTAAACTGAGAAGAATCACTGCACTACAAGGATTGCTTCATCAGAGTCAACAATCCAACAAGCCTAGGGATGAAGAATGCTGGCAGCTTTATTTTAAATCAGCTCTCCTTTAACTTGCAGACTGCTGTGTTACTGCTATGCAGACCGAAGATGTGCAACTACTGCTAAAATGCTTACGACTGCTATGACTTGAGATAGTGCTATTTCAGTCAGCTGGTTGGATAAAGGAAGTGACAGTGACAGGTGTCTATTACCATTTATGCAAATCTCAGCACATCAAAGTATGCAACGCCTTTTTAGTAAGATCTCTTAATATATGAGAGCTGTGCCAAAATGATAGACTCCTCTCACATTTGGTCAAAGTAAACCTGGGTATCCCCACTGTATACTCACAGCTTCCGTAGGAGTCTTCTTTAACTTGCTTCTGTCGACCTTCATTGTCGATAATCTCTATTTGTTGCTCCTGTTGAGAAATGTCCGTGTCCATCAGAAAACAACACATGATGCTGACGTGTGATATGACACACGGACACTTAGATTTATAATTTGTAATATTACACTTTAAAACATCTAAATACTATAATAACTGGACTTGTTCAGAGCTTGAAAAGTTGAATGTACTTACAGAAAATAATTTGGCAATACCGACTTAACAGCATGTTCCAGTCACGTTACCTGCAAGATGGCAAAAAACAAAACAAAGCTAGTAACATAGTCCCACATGCCACAAGACAAACTGCATTTTAAGTTTACACATATATGGTGCATACATCTCAAGATGGGATGGTTTACTGACAGACTGTAGGTAATGCTGTAAATTAATTGAATAGCATTCAGTTCACAACAGTATGGAAATGCGTACATGATGTCCTGCAAGTAAAATAACAATACAGACAGTCATCAGTCTTGAAATTTGACAAAGCACTTAGCTAATAAGAAAGGGCGTTGAATATTGGGTGTTTTCCGTCTAGTGGCAAACAAATGATCACAGTCGCTGGTCGAAAGGCTAAAACGATACTTAATTTGTTTCGTTTATGTAGCGAGGTCTGATCACAAAGCAGACCGAGGCAGAGCATTAGCTAGTAGCTAGCTAGCAACATACGACACAAAGTTAATTAAATCTGCCTGGGCCTTATTTAATGGCCTGAAACGTCCATCTATCATTCCATATACTTGTGATTCGAGTGATATCTCAATAAAACAGATCGCTACCTCACTGCATGCTTCGCAATCACCAACTCCAGTGACTTGACGCTGACAGGTTAAAGTTGTAGCTAGCTACCTAGCTAGCAAGCTAACGTCACCGTTGCTAACAGCATATCGTTATTTACCTAACGTTAACAAGTCACAAGACACACGTTGAAAAACGGTTACTAGCCACGAATGAGAATGGTTTGCTTGGCGATTAGCAAGCAACACGTCTGACAAAACAAGACCCGCCATGAAGCCCAACGTATCAAATAAATCAACCGGTAACGTTTTGCTACGGAGTTGATGTTAGCTGACCAGCTAACAGTAAGCTACCGGTAACGTTAGCAAACGATCTTCTCTTGAAATACTTACAACCACTTGAATACAACTAGACCTTATAAAAGTCAGCCAAGTCAAAAATAAGCCATGCCTGTAACCAACAGCAAATGTCTCAAATGTAGCTAACCAGAAATCGAGCAGTTTTATCCATTTGTGGCACAGCTGTCAGTCCAGATTTCACAGATTCACCATGCTGTCCTGACCTGACTCTTCACTAATTCAGGTCGGGGCTGCGCAGGCCGCAAAAGAAGCCCGCACTCCCTACTCCAAGCACTACCTCCCTCTCAGTAAAACGAAACTGTAAACACCAGTCGGTAACCACCGTCAGTAAGATGGGTGTGTGTCAAATACCTCGGACCAGGTAGCGCTACTTTGCCGAGGCTCTTACCCCGGCTCCTCTGCTAAACAGCCGTAGCACGCGCTAGCTAGCGAGCAAGCAGGCTAGCTAGCTAGCTAGCTACCGTTAGTTGAGTAGCCAGCAGAAACGCATAATAACTCGCTGAATCATTGTCGGACGGCTCTAACGTGACACTGCGAGTTTTATTTTTAGTTTTCGTACGGGCAAATTCACTACTGGTTACCGGCTCGGTAAAGAACTGGGTTCATCCGTCCGTTTGTATTAATTTTTTTTCCCTCAGAGTATCCGCGCTTGTTTCCATAGCACATAGGCACTAGCTGTTGGCACAGTCATCATGACTCTGGGTAGTGTGCAAAAAGTGAATAACGTTACGGCAGGCAATGAGTAGCCACTGTTTATCGATGCAGTGCATGTTAATATGGGGCAATTGCCCATCTGTGGATCGCCATCACCTCAACTGACCACATACGAAGCACACTATTAAATGAACTAGAAAAATAATGAGTATGACTGCATTGTCTGTTCAGTGATTTTCATCTAAATCTGTCAACTGTCATGGGGGGGGGTTGGATGCATTTACATGTGCATCACAAGTAAAAAAAAAAACAAACAAACAAACATGCAACACAGCTGCAGTATTTGACACATGCATTTAAAAGAGAAGCCAAGATTTTTAGAGCATGTCTGGTCCCCGAGCTGATAATGAAGCAAAAACAGGCTTTCTGCATCCTAGTTTGTGTGCCAGCTGATCACTCACACCAATGTCAAAGCAATCAAGTACCATCACTGTCCCACAGCCACACATCTACTGATAAATCTACACAAAACACAAGCACAATACTGCACACGGTTGCTATTTATCAGGTGAGTTTTGTTTTGATGGACAAATGTCCTATAAAATTAAAATATAGGAAAAAAGACACAAACAAAGCTGTGTGTGCTTTTGGTATTTTAAGGACTAATGTTACATGATGATGACAGAAATAATAGTAACTATTTAGCATCAGTGTTACTGCTGTAAATTCCATCAGCAGTGCCCTGCAGTATAACATGTGTGATTGACTAAAGCCTCTGAATAATGAATGTAGTCACACTTCGCGGTTTTGAAAGTTCAGGAATGTCGAGCATGCTGCGATCTCAATTATAATTTCAAAAAGCTATATGGAAAACATGTCAAATGGTCCATCTCTGTCCCAGACGGATGCACCAATCAATGAAACTCAGTGCACAGTTTAAAAAAAAGTAATAATAAAAATCACTGAATTAACAGACGTAAACGTTTCATCTGTCACATATCGAATTTTCTTTTAGCAGCTTTTTTATTCAAATTATTTCCATTAATTTCATTCTCACGTTCACCTGCGTGCAAATCAAAGCATTCATTACGATGCGTGGAAACTCATGAAATGTAACTCGATAATCAAGGTATCAGTGACATTAATAATTGTGACGTTGTTAAGAGATCCTGCTGCAACATGAGCTGATCACAAATATTGACATTGTATTGTATATTTGCAGATGTGCAAATCTTAATCACAGCGCAGAAATTACTTACAGGCATTAGATGCATTTGGATATTTTTCTTATTTCAAAATAAAATATTTATTAGTTGATTTCCACTCAAGTTTATTTAACATATATCAATGTGCCATTTTTTTTTTTTTACTCTCAGATATGAAGTATAACTTTTCCAAAGTACTTTTGGTGCCACTGAGCTCCATTGTACTCAGATGAACTACAGCTAATAAATGCAAATTATAGTCAATCAAAGCAACGCCGTCTGGATGGAGAGATAAGACCAAAGAGATGAGGAACGCAAGTTTCCGGTGTTTCAGGTTTAAATGTCCACATATACAGTACAGTATACAATATCTCTCTTATTATTAATTAATGTTCATTTAATCAAGTTTTTGTTACTAAACAAAATAATTCAGATACAACTCATTTCACTGCCAAAAAGAGCTGACAATTTGTGTGTGAAAAAGGAAGAAAATTACTATTGTTATGTGTGGCTCGTGATATTAACTGTAAGTAATGATTAGTGGTATAGACTCTGAAGCATACTGGTGTATCCCTACCACACGTCTCTATCTCTAACATACATTCATGCATTTCACCACAGCTCTTTTAGTTTAGCATTTAATAAGTCAGCAGTACATACCAGAAACTGCTTTGGTTCATTAGCTCCACCACTCTCATCCTTGGCTTGCTTTGCAGTTTCTTTAAACTATCTGAAAACACGCAACAAACAATCAAATCAGATTTGACAGAGGAAGAAAATTCAAGCAGCCCGATCATCTGCAAAACACTTCAACTTACACGTTTAGAGAACAAACAAAGCCGGTGAAAAGGATGATAAATCCATGGCAACATTTAACTTATCTACAGAAATGGCGAGAGTCAGTTGGGCTTTCTCTTCCACTGACACATTCAAATCTCACTTCTGTCTTTCTAGCTTTGTGATATACATGGTTTCCTTTTATGTGAAAGACTACTGCTCTTTCACGCGTCTATAAAGTCACAAGCATTTCCTATAAAGTTTGTACAATCCTTTGATCAGCATGTGCTATTTTAAAATACTGTTCAAGAGTAAGAACGGTTTGACTTCTTTGATATCATTTGCATCTTTTTTTTATTTGGAACACAGACTAGAAACTCATCAACCCCAATTGAAAGGCTCTGGTAGGAAGTTCAGTTTTGTCTGCTGTGCAACCAGGTTGCTCAACTCAGACTTGCTTTCACTATGCCCCGTCTACAAGTCTCACGATGAATAAGTGTGAATGATAATTCTGAATTTTAGACCATCACTGTCACTAAATCATCAGGTGCTTTTTTATTATTAATTACTGTTATCATTTTTAATTGAGGCTCAGCCCTTGGTCCAGGGTTTGTTTCCGACCTGTGGCCCTTTGCTGCATGTTATCCCCTCTCTCTCCTCTCATTCTTCAGCTGTATCTATCAAATAAAGCTAAAAAATATATATATCTTTAACTGAGGTGCCTCAAATTTGTGGTAGACCCTCGTATTTTCAAACAAAACATTGTACAGGTCCGGCTGCCGTGCATCAGTCAGCTCTTGGCGTTTACTGCTGATGAACTTTTAGTGTGTGCCAGCTCAGGGCCGGCATGGATTAGTTGAATTTAACTATTGTTTTCGTAGCAGAATAAATGAACACAGTATGTGGCACTCTCTGCAACAAGTCCACTCCTCCTGTTGTCATGCCATCACTGTGGTCACTGACTGAGAGGACCAGGAGGGAAGCTGTCAGGCCTCACAAGTTTACACTGAAATGGTATAGTCTGTTCACTGAGAGGCACCACTAGTTACTATCAAAGACTTGTTAATGTGGTGTACTTCAAGCTCCCTTCATTAACGAATTCAACTTACAACACCTCCCTGGATAATTACATCCACAACCAGCAACGTAGCATTAACGCTAATATTATCTCCTGACGTTGCGAAGTGGATACCAGAAAACACAGTAACGGCCGTGGATGTTACCTTAGTTTTAGTAACATTACAACACACCCTAACTCGTGTATCACTCCTAAATTAGCCAGGTCCGCTCACATTATCTGGCAACATTAATGCGGTGGCTACCTAACGTCACGCAGTTAGGGGGTTAAGTCAACGGCGGCGCTAACGTTAGCGAACTTAGAAGCTAGTTATGAGACGTTAGCTCGGTTCACTAGCAGTTCGTGCTAACGTAGTTACTTTCAATTCAGCTTTGATGGCTAACGTTAGCAGACAAGTCAAACCTGCAACCTGACACTCAACTCTCACCGGTTATTTGTATCATCATTCCCCAAAGTAGTGAGTCGCCACTGAAGCAGGACACTGCTTTGACTTGTAGCTAGAGGCGCACATACCCACACACCGTGAACATGAGTGAGTGTGTGTGTGTGTGTGTGTGTGTAACGTTTATGTGTGTGCCGTTTATGTTTGTGGCTTTCGCGCGAGCTGGCTAGCTAGTTAGCCTAGCTAGCAGTGGGAGCTCCGCACAATGCTCTATCAGTGGGATCATGGCTAAATTAAAAATGGCGGTTTACACAGTATATGATCCGTACTTTACCCTTAAAAAGACACTAGTTTTGTGATCTCGGATGCCAGTGTTGGGCGCGAATCATCGACGGTAGTGTTAAGAAAGAGAAGTATGTGCCAGCAGTTAGCTAAAAGCCATGTCAACGCTGTGGAATAAGTCTTTCTGCTTACCTCGAATGCGCGTTACATTTGCTTCTCCATCTTGCACTGGCGAGTGGTAGAGCAGTTTGAGATCTCGCGAGAATACCTGCTGCTGCTGCTGCTGCGTTTACCCAGGGCACTCCCTTGTAATTGTTGTAGAGAAAACGACGCTAGTGCGAGTGCGTTTTCCGTCTGGAAGAGGGCACACACTGCCCATTAGCTGGCATTTCCAGCCTCCGACCTTGTGATTAGATGTGCACACGAAAGCACACAGCAGAATCCTCCAGAGTTTTATGAAAAAATATATTTTAATTCAGTTTTAATATGAAAGTGTATTCCAAATTCACTGACAATTTAAATAAAGACTGGACAATTTTCTTTTAATAACAAATTCATGTAACCCCAAGTTTGGACGGGGAGTTGTATATTCAGAGTTGAGCAATAGAAATAATGTTTAATTATGAAAATAAAAGTACAACAAAATAAAACCCTGAGGAAAACCACTAATCATTCAAATATTATGTCTAAAGTGGCTTAATAACATTAAATTGTACTTTCATTATAATGCAAAAAAAAAAAAAAAGTGTTTAATACAACATGTTACTTGTTGTATGTTAATATCTTTCCAATACAGAACAAAAACACCTAAATGAGCTCTCTACATTGAAACACAGCAAACAGAAAACCATTGATTCTCACATTTGGTGATCTAAAATAAATTCAATGAAAAAAGAAATTTTGCCCAAGGTATATTTTATCTGTTCCACGTCGTATTTAAACACATCATGTTTAAAACACACAGTACACACCAACACAAGAGTGAATAGCAACAATAATTAATATAAAACTAAATGGATGAAATAAACAAGGGCATATTTTTTTCCCCAGAACATTTCTACTATTACACTGACAAGACAACATGACAAACTAAGCATGACAATTACTGCGTACAAATATAAAAAATGAACTATTTCAGATATTTTCCAAATACAGCAATGTATCATGTACAAGTTATGTTAAGAAAGATTTCAAAGTTGTTGTTTTTTTTTAACTATAAAAGAACTTAAATTACAACATATATTTACATATGAATTCATATCCTGCACCACCATTACAATGGTTTCACACAGTTAAATCTAAATTTCTTCCATTTTACTCACTAGTACATTCTGTGGAGAGAAAGCACATCTCTAGATCTGGCCTATGCTGCCAACACAATTGTGGCAACTCGCAGGAAACTAGTCACTTAGGAACCCTTCTCATAATAATTTTCTGCTCTTCCAATGTAGCTATATAAATTACAAATATTACAAATATTTACAATGTCAACTTTAACTGTAAAAAAATCTGACAAAGCAATGGATACATTTATTGTACAGGTATTAAGTGGTTGAAAATAATTAAAATAGGGACCAAGAAGATGAAGTGGTAAAAACATTGTTAGGACAAGCTATGAGATGGCAGATGCTGGTAAATAAATATGATCAGAATAAATAGAATTGTATGATGTTACTCTTGGCATCAGTTAAGCACTTTATTTGATGTGTATAGCTACAGTATATGAAAGAAAATTAGTTGAACAGCGACAAATTCCTCGAAAAGAATTAATACATGTGGCATACTGGGAGCTGACAATGTGCATACATGGGATTTTTGCAAAACTGTTTGTTGTGTGTAAAGATTTGTATGCTGTTATCATCATAACACACAAGAATGTGTTTTATGAGGTAAAAATGAGGTAAAAAGACAACCAAATACAACACTTTTCAACAGTGTGTTTTTGAGATTGTGTGAGGGCTATACAGACATTTTACCTGACTACCTGATGTGTTGCCTTTCTTTCCCTTTTAAAAATGTATGATGGACAGTAGGATGTCTTTGCATAAATAGAGCCACTGAACAAAAAAGAAACCACCAGGTTTAGTCAATTTAGTCTATCTAGTTAAATCACCACCTGTCATATTCAATTATGTGTTACACAATGTCCCTTTGCCAATGTCAAATGATATGTGATCATTAAAGAGTTCTTTACCACATTAAGTGTGCATCTAGTGCACATTCCAGTGATTTGTTCAAAATCAGATGCACCTCTGAAAATAACTTTATGCAGATATGGATAAGTGGAGTGCCAAAACAGGCTCCTAATTAGATGGGCAGAGTAAATGGACAAGCTATAGTGAGGTTCAATAACAGGTGAAAACAGTAAACAAATTTATCTAGAGTACAAAATATAGATCACTATCTCTATTTCCTTCAGACCTACTTTCACAAAAGCCATTTTCTTCATTCCCACCTAAAAGTCTTCAGCCACATGTTCAACTTCTCTCACAAGAGAAGTTTGCCGTTGCGGTGAATTTTCAGAATTTTTCCTAGTCTCTGTTTTGCAGTTGCAAGTCCTTTCTTTGGACGTTTCCCTAAATGAAAGCAAAAGAAGGAAATACATAAGAAAACATGCTGTTGCAGAGATGTGATTTTATGCTGCCAGTACTTCAGGTTAATGCTTACCTTGACCAACTCCAGTTGTGCCTTGGCTGGCTAAACCCGCAGGGGATGTACCAGAGTGAGAGCTGCTGTTCTGCGGAGACAGTGAAGGTCGGCGTGAAGTGAGGAATACACCAGGGGCCATGGCTCCGCTGCCTCTCGGGCCTCCAGGGCCAAAAGGTCCCGGTCCTGCTGTGTATTCATGGTCTAACAGACTAGCAGAATAGTAATCCATCCTCCTGTCTGGGCTGAAGTCTGGTGCAGATTCTGGAGCAGGTGGTGGTGAGGGTGGAGCTGGCTCAGCTTGAACAGGGGGAGGAGTGACCACAGGAGCGGGAGGACGTTGCTTTTTGGTGTACTTCCTTTTAGCAGGCTTTTGCTGCTCCTGAGTCATAACAAAGAGAGAATTATCCTTTATGCAATGATTCTTCTACTTCACATTATTCGTCAGACACATACTTCAATGACCAATCCCTTTCCCCCCTCAACTCACTTGTTGTGCCAGCTTGGCAGCAGCTGCTGCAAGACCTGTTTCAACAGATGCGACTCTAGCCCCTTCCCTGGCTGGCCGTTCCTGTTTGGGAAGGGTGGGCATCACCCTGGCTATAAATAAATAACAAATAAATAACAAATAACCATCAGAAAGCTAAAAAGAAATTGTGATCCATTTTGCTGCTATATTTAATTCAGGTACCTTTTGGGCTCCAAGGTGTGTCGTCCCAGTTTTTCTTCCGCTTCATCTTAGCTTTGTTAGCATGGTCCTCCTCGTCAGACTCCAAGGACGGGTAAACTTAAACAAAAATTTGATTACCATGATTAAACATTCAAAACAGCTTTGATTTGTACATCAACATGTTTAAGTCACTGAGTATATTGCTCACCATAGTCTGAATCTTTAAAACAGGTTCCCAGAGTCTCTTGCTCATCTGGACTCTCCTCATCACTCAGGTGACGGGCTGGCCGTTTAATTGGCCGTTTTCCAGGCCGCTGGATGATAGGTTTCTTCTCAGGACTCGATGTCTTTTTGACCCCTCCAGTCACCCATACAGCTCTGCCACCTTTTTCTTTGACCTTTCCTAATCCCTCTGTCAGGCCCCCAGATATAGATAAGGGAGATGAAGAGGAAGAAGATGAAGACGACGAAGGGGGGTTGGCCATGGACAACATACCCTGAATGGCGTCCCGGGTACTGGGAGAGGCTGGGGCTTCCTCACTGAGAGAAGGACAGAGTTGAGCAATCACTCACCATCTCAAAAATAACCTCCTAAACATAGTGTAGTGTCAGAGCCATTGCAAATATGTTAACTATGCATTTCAAAAGGTTTTTAGATTCTTACAACAGCACAGTGATCTGCCCTTTCACTGGTATCCAAAGATCAGGAGGTGTGTTTCAAATCATCAACTCTAAACATCATGAAACTTCATAACAGACCTTAGTTTGAGTTTAATAAATAAATTACTGCTGATCAAGGAGATCTAACCTGAGTGTTGCAGAGTCCAAGCCTGCCACTTGCTTGCTGGCCTTCAATAAGTCCAGGATGCCCCCTGCGCCGCCCTTCACTCCGTGGGCAGCTAGCGCCTCCTCATCTGTGGTGTAATCCTCCTGAAACCACAAGCACAAACATGCGATTATTACATCTGAACCAGTGCTGTAATGATAAATCCTTTCCTATCTATCTATCTATCTATCTATCTATCTATCTATCTATCTATCTATCTATCTATCTATCTATCTATGAATGATTTGTTAATTAGACAGACTCTGTCCACTGGAATAAACTGCTTGTGATTTGCAATCAGAAGGCAGAGTGTATGGTATTGTATCTGTTTCAATGAGTAAGCAGTTATCACAACATAACAAACTACTGTTAAACTTGCTGTGTTTAGGTGTTCAGATTGTGCAACAGTATTTATCTCTGTGGGGAAATGATCTTGACAAAGAAGATAATTTCATGTGATTCAGCGAGGGGAAAAGAAACAGAGATGCACTGATTGATCAGTTTTCAGCTTGTTCAGCCATGACTGCTGAGGGTCCAATCAGTCTCATATCTGATTTGTTGCCAGTCAAATTTACACACATGCTGTGCTGGACAAATGGTTCATAACAATAACTGACTATTGTCACAGTGCGCACGTGCTAAAACAACAACCCTCTTCCACACATGGCTCGCCTGCTGTTGTCAAAACAGAATTGGGGAGTTAAAATTCCAATACGCGAGTTGTGTTTTTTGTGTGACTTTTTGAAAACACTGTTTTGGAAAGTCAACACATCAGACACAGGGAGAAAGCAGCGAGTTGGCTGAGAAAGAAAGCAAATTGTAATCAGCAGATCAGACGTTTAAAAAAAAATGTAATGAGCTGAAAAAATTGCAATCAGTGCATCTATAGAACCACAACATAACAACAACTGTGACCAGCTCAAAGCAAATACTGGAAGTACCCATGTAACCATTACAAAGATAGACTCAAAGCCACAATGTAGTCTTGTAGACTGTAATATTCTGTATCATTCAATAGCATATGTGAATTAAGTTATCACAGGGACTGACTTATACTAGCTACTAGAGCTTCAAGACAGTATTCAGTATTGACTCCAGAAAAACTGACTGATGCATCTATAATAATCTCACCTCAATGTCAAAGTCTACTTCTCCTGGCTCCCTGATGCGATTAGGATCAGAGCAGGGTTTCGCTCTGGGCAACTTCCTGGGAAGACCTGATGGCACATTTTAACACAGTCGGGTTACAGCAAAAATATTAAAATTATATTGCTAAACTATATTATTAGGTACTAACACTCCATGCATTCAAACAGCTATGCTGATGTCTCATAGACCTCACTGGCAGAGCTTAACATTCATAATAATCTGGTTTAAAGTCAAATTCTCACCACTTAGTTTCTTTTTCTTGCTTGGTCCTGCAGGCTTACGTCGTGGAGGAGGGGTCTCGTCAATCTGCAGCTCATCCTCAGACTCCAAGTCAGACAGACTGGATCCCTCCATGGCTAGATGTTTGTAGTTCCCCGCACTTCCTGCACCATTATTGCTGCCGTTCTTCTTACTAAAACCAGATGCTCAGCAGTTAAAGCTTTTGATAGGATCATACAATAACAAAAAGTAATAGCAAGACACCAAATAGTTGCAAAGCTTACCCTTGGATTTTCCCATTGGTCAGCACAAGCTTCAGTTTGCTTTTATTCAACTTCCCCTCAAACTCCTCTAAAGGCAACTCCAACTGAAAAGACAAGCAAATGTGAGAAGAGACTCACAAAATGCTAAATAAGCATTCATCATTATCACAAATGTCTACAAACTTCATAACTTCATACCTTGTTCTTGTTTTTGGCCTTGCCAGGTTGAAATTTCTTGAGTGTATGTTTGGTGTGAATCTCAATGAGGTCAAGTTCTCCTGCTTCTGCCTTTACTAGCCCCTTCTGACCCTTCTTCTTGGTTGCTGGGGGCCCTAGACCCCCTATCACCTCCTTGGGCTTGGGTGCTTTCTTTTTTCCAGGGGGGCGTCCTGAATTCTGAGAGGTGGTCAGGGGAGCTTTAGAGAGTGGCGAACCAGGAAACTGAGCTCCAGAGCGGCCAATGTTTTGCTGGAAGATGTCCTGTCAAAGAAGAAGAGTACCGTCTCATCAGTAAAACCGAAAAAGTTATATTTGTATATACAAATTCATTTATAAAAAGAAAAGGAAAAAAAAAAACTTTCAGTGATTCTATTTACCTCAACCAGACGAATCTCCTTGGCCAGGTCCTTCACTAGTGTCTGTGTATTGATGGTTTCTGGAATTTCTACTTCATGTTCTGCTAAAGCCTGTGTGAAGGGTGACAACTAAAGTCAATCTCACACAACACTTTGTTACACCTAAAATAAGGTGTTCATATTATATTTCAACTTTAAAAAGGAATAATTTAACATCTGGCAAATATACTTTCTGAGGGACAATATGATGAGAAGACAACACCACTCTCATATCCATCAGCTGAAGCTACAGCCAAGAGCCGTTTATCTTAGCTCAGCACAAACTCTGGAAGTTGGGAAACAGGCTAGCTCAGCTCTGTGAAATGGTAACAAAACGTCCCGTATCAGCACCTCTAAAACTCACTAATCAAGCTATAGCTTCAATTATTTAAATCAGTACAACTAGAGTGTGAAGTGACAATCCAGTGCTTTACTGGGAGTATACGTCAGACTATTTCTTGGCTGCAGTCAGTAACATCCTGGAGTCTCGTGTGGTTGCATGGCCATTGCTGACCAAAGAAATAGTCTGACACAGAACCGTCTGTAAAACCACATAAAATGTGTAAAAATGTCTTGTTTTTAATGGTGATTAAAGATACAAACAAATGAGTGAGTTAAGCGAGCTGGTAGACAGTTAGCAAACCTGAGTGCTGTATCTTCAAATTTGAGGGACAGATATGAGAGTATGCAATAATAAAAATAATATATGATTTTAAATAATAATAATAATATAAAAATAAATAAATAAATTTTTTTTTCTGTTGAACCTCTGTTCCATGTGTTGGAGTTTGCATGCTGTCTGGTATTTACCATTGTTACAACTGGTTATGGAGGGAAATAAACCCAGAAGGATGATACATAAAAAATGTGCCTACCTCTTTACGGGTCCAGCCTCGGAAAGCATTATTCAGTGCCTTCGCTCCGTGAACTAGGTAAGTGGCAGGGTGTCTGCGGTTTTCTCTCAAACCTGTGAAACAGAATAGCTCAACTTTAATAATATCCCAATGCATATAGAATAACAACAGCAACAATAATAAAATTACAATGACATCACAAAAACACAGGTCACTCTAGTGGTTCACATAAAGACATAACATAAATATTATGACAGTCATTGAACTCGCTTACCTCTGAAAGTGTCGAGAAGGTGCTTTCCAACATACCAGCACACAGTCTCAAAGTTGGGAAATCTGAACAGGTCTGCTGTGCTTAATCTCTTCTCGATTTCATATGCCCTATTGATGACAGTACAGCACAAGCAAAGTACCCTACCTTAGATTATCTCTAAAGAGATGTGAACAAAAACTAAAAGTAATATCTGTTAAAAGCTGATAAAACCAGAGAGGCAACTGTCTGTCTCCAAAGAAACATTTTCCTTGTTAATTTTCTGCCTGATGTATGTAAACACATTGAGACTATTAGTGATTAAAGTCTAGTTTTAATTTCATCCCCAATGAATGGAAAAGGTCCTGAGGAAACTAACCGCAGCTGCATGTCAATGTTGAGGCTATGTAAGAAGTTTCCTCCAAAGGCCAGACAGTCCACTGGAGTGAGCACAGCATGAATCCACCCTGGAAGACAAACAAATGACAAAAGTTTAATTATAAGACTCAGCCTTGTTTGACTATGATGAACATGTTCTCATATAACTAACAAAACAGACAAACATTACAGCTCACCTGTTGGTATGAACAAGGTGTTTCCTTGTTTGACAGAACACTTGTAACACATATCGACCTGGTCTCCAAAGAACATCTCATTCTGGTTCGACGAGGAACTCCACCGTTCAAAAAGTGCCAAGTTGGCTGGCGTTGGGGAAATTAGGTAGAAGATTTTCTCACCCTGAATAGACACAGAGAGACAAACTCTTAAAACATGTTCTTCAGTCAGTGTAACTGAAACTTCCCAAACATGACGTGAAATTAAATTAAACTGTTTTTCTCTCACCCTTAGGACATGGTACCATACGGAGGTGCCTCCAAAGTCGATGTGGAAGTCTGTGTAGCTATCTTTCACTCCCATTAGGCAGTATTTCTGCACGTTGGGGCGCTCAAACACAGACTCTTCAGGCCAAAGGTTTTCCACCCATGACAGTTTCCTCACAATCTTTGGAGTCTCCACCAAGTTTGACAGCCTGAAACAAGTGCATCACTTTATCTTTAGTCTTCAAAATATTACATCCATAACAACACAACCTCATTTCTCAGCCAGTTGAATATGCTTGTGTACCTTGTCTCAGAGAACTCCAGGCTGATGACATTGAGCACTTTGTCTCTGTTTGGGCTGTTATAGTATTCAGCAAAGTCTCCCAACCGCATCTTCAGGTCACATTGACGAGACACATCAATAACATCAATCTCTTTGTCTGCGCCTGCAAATACAACATAATGAACAAGTTTAAGAAAAAAAAATGTAGACGACTCAATTATGACGTCCAACAAAAACAACTGAACACACAACTGAATTCACATGAGCCTATATATCTAAAGAAGTATTCAAATTTAGTACTAAATGTGTCGTATGTGTACCGATGTAGTGCTCCACATCACTGACGCCAAATGATGATGGAGGAAGGGTCATTCCAAGACCATCCCGCCTCAGCACCATGACAGGAACACTGAATGAATGTTCTTCCAGAAACTCGACTGTCAGCTGAGCCCCAGACGGCTTTAGCAAGACTTCATCCGCGCTGTCATAGAAACACAGACACATGCACAAGTTTTGCTTATGTTCACAGAGAAAAAAAAATATTCAAAACGGAGTGTTTTACAATTAAAGTAAGACATAAGAACAGAAAAACACGAGTTAAGCACAGTAACTTCTCTAAGTTGTAATAATGGAATAAATAAATTCTAAATGAATAAAGTACATCATGTTCACACGTCACTTTTACTTGTTGAAACAATGTGTGATGAGCACTAATATCAGTGCGTCACTTAGTGCTAATCATAGTTTTACCAGTGAACTTTAGGGTTAGACTTACTTTGGGAAGGTGCGGCTCCGTAACTCTCTAACAAACTGTGGGCTGCCGGTCTTAACAGGCCGACTTGGATCTCTTGTTCCAGCAGTACTATCTGTCTGCTTATGTCCTCCACGGCGTTTGCGCACTGAGAAAAAAAATAGAGACACAGGTTAAGATTAACAGTATTATGTAAATGTAAACCAATAAGATCATGACATATAAAGAAAGGTATACTTAAGCAATGGTAACTTACTGACAGATGGCCCATGAGTGACCTGACAGTTGGGGCAGTGATACAGGTCAATCTCTGCTGCTTTGTCCTCCTCCACTCCAACACAGCTACACAGAAAACATACTTTATATTAGACCGAGAACGTGCAGAACACATAGCTGAACTATCATGGGTCAAAAACAGAGTATACCCACAGCAGTCATGCAACCAACAAGGTAACCACATCATAAATCACACAACATAATATTTGAATCTCACTGCATACAAACAACACTATGCTGACCACAATGATAAATATAAAAATGACCAACCTTCCATGAAACCAGTCTTGACAAATGTCACATTCGATCATGAAGCGTGTCACATCGTATGGCAGGCGACACAGGCAGTACACTGGCACAGATGCCATAGTTTATATGTGTGCTAGCTGGTCAACACTAATTTTGGATATGTCAAAGCCTAATTTAGTTGGATATAACTATTTAACAAACTAAAGGCTGTGTTAACTATGTAGTAGGGGTAATGCTGCTCTTGAAGGGAGTTGTACGTCTGTCACTTCACTTGCAGAGTCTTGTTACTGATTCACATGTCCACTTTGGAAGCCTGTTGAAATATGGGAGAAAGAAATGACTCGTTAAAGGCTCGTCATAAAAGCTCATTAACAAAGCGCATAATATGAGTACTAAGAAACGCTTCACACAGTAAACGACCAACATTAAAACCTGCTGCTGTCATAAAATACAATGGCTTATCCTGCAACCTGGCATGAGCTAAGTCAAACAGCTAGGTAACGAAACTAGTCGTTTCGGTAGCATAATATCAACCTTAAAAGTATTAAACTAGTTCGTGATCGTAAATACACAATTAAAGATGCAACAGTTATCTGCCAGATTTTAAAATCTAAAATTTTAAAAACATTTTGCTACTGCTAACTAGTTGGTAACAGTAGCTAAGTGGCAGGTTGTAGTGTTAGCTCGCTGTTTGTAAACACGCTATTGCAGTCAATGTAGTAAAGCTATCAAAACACTAACGTGTTTAGCGCGCAAGCTAACGTTAGCCACCGATGAAGCTAACATAAGCATTTGAGAAGATGTTAACTTTAACTTGCCAAAGAAACCAGTTAGTGCAATTAATTTAGGGTCTAAACTCAAAAGAAACGCTACGTGCACAAGATACAGCTGGTAAATTTCAGCCAAACAAAGGTGCGTAGTTTGCAAGCTAAACTGACGCTAGCAACTTACCGACATGTAGCTGCGGCAGGCCACACATTCAAAAGCCGTTGTAATCCCTACGCAAGCTCGGAGGCAGCTGCGGCCTTATTATGCAACGTAAATTATTAGCAGTTTACTTTACCACATTTTTGTTTATCAACTCCGTATTGCCCAAATAAAAAAGGCCAGACGCGGAAATTCACTGAAACAGAAAACTAAAACCTGAAGCGACCCAAACGAGCATAATAACTACAAATAACGGCGTATTGAACTACATCAACGCCATTTCAAAGGCAGTAGCGTCAGACCGTTGTTCGTCGCTATCTGCTGTTGAAGAACAATAAAGTTGCGACAGTCAAATGTTGAGTTGCATTCAGGAAAAACGTTTTGCGGCAACAAAGTTGCAGAAGCAATAGGCTCCATAGTTGCAATACAGTAGCGTGCAACTTAACTATTATTTTCATCCTAGTTTATTATTATTATTTCACAGTATATAAACTTTGAATATATCGATCAACACTATGAACTGTCCTCTAGTTATAATTTATAGGAAGGCCTGATACAACAAATCCAAACTTTGTTAATGTTAATGTTAATGTTTAATTATTTGAAGAAAGATTACATTTGAAGTATATATAAACATAATAAAATAAAACAAAAAATTATGAGGAGTCATTTAATTTCATTATTCGTGTATATTATTATATTAAATATATATTTTTAAAATTATTTATTTATTTTATTTATTTATTACTCATTTCTGTCAATCAGGGTTGCTCTTCCTGTTTTTATTTTGTT
Organism: Protonibea diacanthus; assembly: GCA_028641955.1. NCBI lineage: Eukaryota > Metazoa > Chordata > Actinopteri > Sciaenidae > Protonibea > Protonibea diacanthus. The sequence continues at coordinate 13,735,805 of CM053984.1, forward strand.
TATTTTGTTTTGTTTTGTTTTTTGTACATGCAATTTTACCATGAAGCACATTTGCTTTAAAAACATATCATAGTTTTTAAAATAATCTATTTATATATGATGATCAGGTTGGAGCTTATTTGATATTTGTAATGGTTCAAGTTGAAAATGGCATTAACTTATTTGAATAATTATATTATCATTTCATAGGCTCCAGCCCCACCGTGACCCTGATGAGGATAAGCGGGTACAGATAATGGATGGATGGATGGATTTCATACTATTATGTGCACTTTTCAGTCAGTTTTATAGTTATTTTATGTTTCTTAGGTTGCTCAGCAATAATGACAATAATATAATATAATATATAAATAATTATAACAAGAGCAAACGCTTACTTATGTTCACTGTGATGGATCCCTATCTCAAGGTTCAAATGTCTACAAATTTCACTCTAATACAGAAAGAAGGCATTTCCTAGAGGGGAAAGTATACTTGATTTATACTACATATACTGTAAAACAAATGGCTCCGCAGGCCGTCACACTGGTCTTGTGATGAAGTCTGATGTGCCACCTCAATCCTCTATATCCAGTCATTGTGGTTTGTAGGAGTGCCGAGTTTGCCCAACTAAAATATGGCAGGTATAAAAAAAAAAACCCCACAAAGTCATAATTTGATGTTTAACATCATTTATTTTGATTAGTTACAAAACATAAATAAAATCAACAGTTGAATTAGTTACAATTTACAGAGGCTAAATCACCAGCAACATACTTTATTTTCTCGAGGTTTCTCTGCCCAAATGTCCTTTTGCCATTGGTTCTCATTAATGCCATTTTGGGACTCCCCACATTTTTGTTGCATTAATTTCAAAGTTAATTAAATCTGATGTGCAACCCGGCAGGAGGGCTTACATCATTCTGTTATGTTTTCCAGGTTGTCACGGACATAAGATGACCAAAGAAAATCAGTGAATATAATATTAAATGACCCCGGCCTGTCAGGACACAGAGCTATATGAAGGCAGGGGAGTCTCATGTAAACAGGGATGAAAACCAGTGTTTTCTAGTTTCAAATAACCTCTGATTTATAATGATGAGAACACAATTTTACAATTTGTACAACCCCATTTCAAAATACAAAAATAATCTTTATCTTTTAGATAACATTTTGGTAACACTTCAAGGACAAAGCCAGCTCCATATCATGAATGATGATCTTCAAGCTGTAGCTTGCAGTCAACATGTTAGTATCAGACATGACAGCACAGTATCCCACCTTCACTAATAATGAACTACATCTCTGTGACAATGTGGGTTGTCTTGAAAAGCAACAAATACAGAAAGTCGTTGTTATATTCTAGATTATGCAGTTGCTGTTTCTGAACAACCATACACGGTGATGTCTTTGACTCGCGTTTAGCAGTTTTTAACGACTGGTACAATCTCCTGTTTTCAGTGGCACACAGCTCTCTATCATTAATGAAACAGAAATTCTGTATTGACTACAGGCTACTTATTTTGCCATAAGGTGTATCATTGCCTGACCATCGATGGTCAAATGCATGTATGGCTAAGTGCACTGTTAACCCAATAAAATGTGTAGTAATATATCTGCTGCTGATATATTACTCAGAGTATCTCTGCATCTACAAATTAATTAAGTTTAGAAATAGAGGAATGGAACGTTTCTGACTAGAGTAAACCTTCTGCAGTGTGCATTAAGCACAATTATGACCCAGCTTCTGACAGATGCTTTCATGCTGACAGCCTACGGTCAAAGACTAAATAGTTCACAAATGAAATAAGTCTGTTTGTCTAATGCTTAACAAAGTTGACACATAGGCAAGTGAGGATCTCACAAAGGTGTTGGACATCAAACTTACAACCGGTATATGGTCTAACCTCTCACTTGTTTTGTTTATTAAGGAAACCAAAACTTAGGCAGAGTAAACATTTTCAGTTGGGTACAGTGACATTTGAGAGGCCGCTCTGAATGAAAGAAACAGGGATGCAATTCATGATGCAATATACCATGGGACTATCACAAAGCTTTTGTCACACAGAAAAACACTCACACACCCACAAAAATGCAGTAATTTTAAAAGGCAATATAGGAATAACCCACGTGGTCTCCCCTGTCTATAATAACCTGGCAGTTTTTTTCTTTTTCATAATCCTCCTCAGCATGACACCGTGATATTCTTTGATATGCGGAGAGCTCAAACTGAAAGCAAAAATGTCAAATGTGAAAGCATATCATACCGAAAACAAATTTACTCATGACTGATGATGAATTATCTCAGTAGGCTGCAAATAGTAAATGTGGGATTCATGAATATACAGCAAGTGCAAGCAGTTTGCACTCAGGCAAGTCAAGTTAGTCATAAGGTCATGCAGTCTTGGGCTGAGTGTAACCCAGGTATCCACTGAACATAGATGGCATATTTCAATTTACCATCGTACTCTGAATTCATCTGAATTTATATCACATCACTCATGGTAATTCAGACTGTTTCTATGTTACAACTGCTAAACATAAAATAATACAAAATGAAGCACATGCTGTACCGGTGCACAACACTGCAACAGAGTGTTTGGTTGCATTGGGGTAATGATGGTAGCCAGATAAGTTTGCCGTGCTCTATTGTGTAACATGCTGTTATTATTATTTTTTTGTTTTGTTTTCAAACTTCCCATTAAAACGCCTTGTGCTGTAGGCATAAACTTTTAAAAGATCATGTAACGATCATGAAAAGATTCTCTCGTCTCGTCTGGTTTTCATCAGTGTGCTTCTACAAAAATATTTTATGCCTTACAGACAAATCCATACAATACATGCTGATCAATTTAGATGACCATTACTAATTGCACTTTTAAAATTGATAGTCCTTTCATTGTAAGCATTGACAAATTAAACAAAAGATGTCAACACACTGTCAAATATTTTGTCCTTCTTGTCTCTGCTTAGGGAGAGTTCAGGTCCAACTGAGTTGGTTTCAAAACAAAAACATGAATGTTAATTTGTGTAAAAGGACATGAGGGATATGTACTCGGATAAACCATAAACACTCACCCACACTCATAAACGCACACATTCATACATTAAAGAATTTATACAGAGCTGCTGTTTTCCATATTCCCCTCTTTCTATACATACAAGAACCAATCGTCTCTCACATTCGCTCCTCCATCTCATTCAGAAGTACACTGGAATCCACGTGTTCATTACTGTCACAACTCTCTCATGCTTACACGGAACAAACACTCCGCTTAGTATTTCCATCTCTTGCACCTTTCATATTGACCTCACGCTTCATCTTGGTTTCATTTCTGTCCCAGAGGAAGAGTCGAGGTGGGGGGTGTTGGGTGAATTTTGGCACTGGAAGGTAGAGCAGCAGTAGAGCAAGAAGAGGAAGAGGTGGAAGAGGATGAGGAACAGGGGCAAAATGTCCCCCCAGTAGCAGCAGTGCTATCTGTGGGTACAGCGGTGCCACCGCCAGGCAACAGGGGCGTGGCTGTGGACACTGGAGATGTGGGCAATTGGGAAGGCAGCAGCGGTTGGCTTTGAGGTGGTGAGTGGGGCAGCTGTGTGATGGGTTGTGTCTGTGGTAGCGACTGAGACTGTATGGGAGTTTGCATCCGGGGCTGTGGTATTTGCTGGCGGAGTGGGGACTGCTGATAGGTCATCTGCTGGAGGGGGAGAGACTGATGGAGGTGTAAACTTTGCTGCATCTGTGGCACTTGAGCCATGTGTGTTTGTGGTGGTTTTCCTGGAGAGTGCAAGGCAGACAGGCTCCCTCCACCTGTGTAATGGGAAGGGGCTGCCACAGGCAAGCTGGCGGGGGTCGGGGGTGCCTGGGTGTTCAGTGGTGCCACTGGAAACCAACCTGGTGGAGTCACCTGCATGGAATATCGTAATGAGCAATCAGGGAATATATTAGCGCAAGGGTAAGGCTTTGGTTGGCTCTTGAAACAAAAGTAAGTTATCAAAAATATCCAGAATATTTCTCTCTCTTTTAACCATCTTTCACCTATGTAAGACCTTTATGATATAACATCAACAATCCATATACTGTATTAAAGGTTATTTTTGTATGGTATTAAAATGGATGTGTAGACCTACCTCAGTCTGCTGACTCCAGCCCCCCAACTCCTGCACCTGCTGAATCTGTTTGATTTGATTCAGTGAAGGTTTGGGCGGCAAGGGGCCCACTGTCTCCTTCGTCCAATTATCAACAAGTTTGTGCAGCTCATCTGTGAATGTGCTTTTTCGTAGAGGGCTGTGATCTGTGGAAAAACGAGGTGCTACGTCATACCACTGATCACTGAATGATGTGTTATCTTGACAGATGAAGGAGAAAGCATACCTCTTTTAGCAGGCAGTGAAGTGTGGTGCTCTGGGTTGCAGTATAGGGGCAGTCTACTCTGTTCACCACCTGAGAAACTACTTGACTGTTGAATCCCTAGAAGATGCAGGAAACAGTTACCCAGAGAGCAAGCAACAGAAAAAAAGAGAGAGAGTGAGAGAGAGAGAGAGAATTGATAAAAAGCCTTACCAGAGTGAGTGACTCCGTTGTTATCCATGTGAGAGTGAGGCCGAGGCCGGAGCTTGATTTTGGCTGGCCTGGGCCTACGAGGAGAGAGGACTGGAGGCGCCGTGGGAAGAGGAGGGGTTCGGGACAGGGAGGTAGGCAGACTTTGCCTTTGGTCTTTGAGGGAACGGAGCTGTCTGTACAGCTCCTGCAGCTCTCTGTTCTGCTGGGCTTGAAGGGATACCACCTCTTTGATGTGCCTATAGAGCAAGAGACAGAAAGCAGAGAGAAAGTGTGGAGAAACAACTGAGGCTTAGTGGAATCATGAACGTAGATGAAAATTAAAAAACAAAAATATTATTATAGAGGCAGGAAATACAATCAATGGAAACACAAAATAAAAAATATGATAAATCCAGTGACCAACATTTTGTAAACTTTAAAATAATGAATAAATAATCTCTGACGTACTTCTCTCTAAGCTTGTGCAGTTCTTTTCTCAGATCTTCATCCTCCAGCTCACTCTCATCATCATCATCGCTACTGCCCAGGGGTGAGTGGCTGTGTCCGTGACCTCGAGGCAGGTGAGCCATTGCTGGGGTCCTCTTACTTTCCTCCTTCTCCCCATCTTTTGCCCGAGATCTCCTCCTCTCCCTCTCCAAATCAGGAGACACCGGGGAGCTGTCAGTCTGCCTGTCCTCTTTCTTAGTCTCAGTCTGGGTTACAGAGAAACGCCCCACTTTCCTGTGAGTGTTACTGTGACCTGATGGCGCCTCTTTTGGGGGAGAGGACTGGGGCACTGGAGTCACCTGATGGCAGAGGACGTGGGAGACATTAGCTACTTGTCCATACTGTAATGAAGGACTAATAAATGGCAAAGATAAAATTAGAAGCATTACTCCCACCTGAAATCGTCCTTTGCGTGACTGAGGTGGATTTAGGGGTGGCGCCTCCTTCTCCTCTTTAAGTGCCTGACTGCTGGAACGTCCGTCTGATAAAAAGAGAGGGATGAAAAACAAAAAGGGCAGACAAGGACCCAGAGACAGGAACACAGAGACATGGGTATAAAGAGCACATAAATGATGAAGTACACACACACAAAAGCAACAGACACAGAAAAATATACACGACAGAGAGACATATAGATGCACACAGATAGACATGGGGCACGAACACAAAGGCACAGTGTTAGAAATCACCCACCAATGTCACATATCATCAACTTTGTGACTTACATGGCTTGCATGCAGGTCTATGAAATGTGTAAACATATGTTGACTTCTATGGCAGTCATTTTTTTTTTTATAAATTATGAACAATAAACTGAAAAAAAAGTGTATTGTGGATATAAAACCACATGCTTAAGAGAAATATGTAATGGGTGTGTGGGAAGGGGTGGTAAATGTTTGTATCATTAAAAACACAATTATAGTCATTAAATTAAAAAAAAAAAAACATACTGTGAAATGGCAGTTCAATGTTAACAACAGTGTACCCCCACCCACCCACACATCCACACTCTCATTCTCACTGACTTATCATATTCCCACTCATATACCAGACAACAAAGCCCAATATCACATTTGTGATCTGGGCTCAGATCCACAGCGATATTGTTCAGTGTGTTTGATATTTGGGATTACTACATTAGCAGCATGTGTTCATGGATAACCACTACATAATTAAGACCAACATTTACATATGCAGCCTGACATAGGGGTTACTTACAGATAATGATCCGTTATTAGTCACTTGTGTGGAACATAACATGCATGCTCATGCATGTGCACTTGTGGCAAAAAACGCTGAGCTACTGTTACACATGTTACACATACAAACACAAACACATGCAAGATGGTTGGAATACAGTAATGAAGAAGCTTTGCTGTATGAAAAGCCTACCCATGTACAGCAGAACCTGACAGTAGCTTGTAAGCCCTGGGTAATGTGCATAATATATACTAGAAATTATGAAATGAAAATCTTCACAGTAACTACAACTACAGCATACAGTAAAGTCTCATGGAGCAATGCTATACTGCATGAGCAGACACAGAAAGCATACACATAATCTGAACGGCAACTGATTGCATAATTAGCAGCTTAGCATCTATCTTATCTGTGTTATGACGTGAGTTGCATGGTCCTGTCTACACTGAGCCAGCAGGTGGGGGTGAGGAGGTGAGATGTTTGCTGCTGGCAGCGCTTGCAGACTTGGGGCAAGAAAGGGGGGGGGGATGAAAGAATATGTCCTGGGCAAAGGCGCAGCAGGGCTTTAATCCAGAGCTCATCTGCACTGGGATGGGCATCAGATTTCTGATGTCAACCTCTTCCTACACTGTGCCAATCTTCCACTACTTTCCACTCTTCTCGCCCCTGGGTGAGTAACCCATGCAAAAAGAAAGATTGCCAAGAAAATTAAATTAAGCAAAAATAAACAAAACGAAAAACAATAATGTATGTAGTGATGTCAACACTGACATTACATGGAGACTATTGTCACAATATACAAAAACAGGATTTATTAGCTGTAAACATTAACATTATTTAACATTAACAGTTATTCATTCCTGATGGTTAAGAAAGTTATTTCACTATGTTAAGACTAGTAGTAGATATTAGATTTTGGTCCATGCCCCAACATCCCATTCTCTCTCTCTCTCTCGCTCTCTCTCTCGCGCTCCCTAAGAGGACGCTACCTTGCTGGACTCTGGGCTTCTTGAACAAGCTGGCGGAGTGGCGCAGTTTGCACGCCCAGTTTTTGAATTTGCGAGTCCAGGATTTCTTGCTAACAGGATTTCTGATACTAGGACATGTCAGGTTTAGGCCAAAATATCCACCTCCTGCATTGTGCTTCTGCTGTCCATGCCGGAGGGGGATCGGGTGCTGATTGGGGGGCCACGATGCGTCTCCAGTGGTACTGGTATCAGAGTGTGAGGGTACAGCCTAGAACAGTTAAGACAATTAAGAGTGGCTGCATGGAGACATTCAAAACGGAGAGACACTCAAACATTTAAACGTAATAAATATCACAGACAGCTGAAAAAGAACTCAGTGGAATAACACTCACACAGCTATACACTGAACTATAATCAGTAAAATAATTAAGTACAGTGAAAGACTTATAGAGAATCTACTCAAAATCTAGTCTGTGGTATTCACTCACAAGAATGGTTGGTTCTCCTGGTACAGGTGGGCGCTGAGGCCCAGCAGCGTCATCCTGATTGGGAGGCAGCAGAGAGGTAGGCGGGGTGGATGAGGCAGAGGTGGAGGGGAGTGATGGTCCAGGTTGTTGCTCCACTGGGCCCAGCTCTGCAGAGTTGGGCACTTCTGAGGAGACATCTTCTCCTACCCCATCCCTCTCTGGGTCAGGGGAAGTGGACGAGGAACGGGAGGGGGTGGGGGAGGTAGTGGAGGATGAGGAGTGCGGCGATGTATCTGAGGAAGAGGAGGCAGGTGGAGGGAAAGACAAGTGTTGGGTTGACTGTGGCTCAGATGACTCGTCTCCTCCTGCTGATGTGGAGGCAGCTGATGTAGGGCCAGAGGCAGCTCCCCCGGCCAGCGCTGCCCCACTGCTGTACTCCTGATACAACAAGTTTCTCAGCTTTTCATCTAGAGTCTTTATGCGGTTGTCTACAAATTCAATTTTGGGAGGGCCCTCACTATCTGACTCAGCCACAGAGGAGGGCTGAGCAGGTGATGGCGTCATTGTGAGGGAAAGGGCAGGTAAGGGGGTGTCAGTGGTGCCCAGATGGAGGGGCGTCAGAGAAGAGTCAGAGGTAGGTTGAAAAGGGGCAGAGTAGCTGCATGTGTCCTCTGTTACACTTGTCTCTCCTGTGGACACTTCTGACTCTGACATCTGTAAAGAGGACTGCTTCTGCAGTGGAAAATTCTGCTGTTTCTGGGGTGTCTCCATGGTTTTAATCACCTCTTGTTGCTGCTCAGTGTGCTGCAGCTGTATCTGTGACTGTATATGTTGTTGTGCCAGCTCAGCAGGGATTTGGGCTTTTTGTGGAATCTGCTGTTGCGGTACAGAGCTAACATTTAGCTGTGGCTGTTGTGGAAGAAACTGTTGACTAATAGGCAGGGGCAGCATTTGGCTTTGATCTGGTTTTAAAGCCACAGCACCCATAAACAGCTGATGCTGCTGCTGCTGTAGCTGCTGTTGCACCATTTGCTGTTGCTGTAAGTGTATCGTCTGTTGTAGGTTTAACTGTTGCTGCTGCTGGTGATCAATGTGGGCCTGCTGTTGGGGCACTACAGCAGCTTGGGGTGTCATAACCTGCTGTGGTAACTGTTGTACCTGTGGCTGTTGCAGCAACTGTGGGGCATACTGTTGTGTCTGCTGTTGAGGAAGGGGTTGTTGGGTCTGCTGTAGGGGCATCGGGGGCAGAAACTGCTGCAGAGGCACAGACTGTTGTAACAGCTCTGTATGACCTGGCCGAGGCAGCACCTGCACCTCAGTCAGTTGTTGCTGTAACTGCTGGAGAGACTGTTGCAGTGCTCGTTCCTGCTGCAGGTGAATTTGTTCCTGGTACGCTTGATGTTGTGTTTGCAGTTGTTGCTGTGGTGTTGCTGGCTGTATCTGTTGTTCAAGCTGCATTGCCTGCAGTTGCTGTTGAACTGCAGGCAGTTGCTGTTGAACTGCAGGTACCTGCTGCTGTAGTGCAGGCTGTGGCTGTGGTTGTTGTGGTGGTTGTGGGGCTGACTTAGCCACCTGAGTGAATGTCTGCTGCTGCTCCATGGCAAGTTGACTTACAGCAGAAGAGATCGTTGCAGCAGGAGGAGGGGGCGAATGAAAAGAGGTTGAAGACTGATCCACTGCAGGTACACATGACCTTGGAGCAGTTATGACTGTGTCCCCTATACTTTGACCTACAATGGAGCAACCACTGGTTCCAGGAGAAGAGAGTATATCTGGGGCAATGGTGGTGGGTGTGGGAGACACAACAGCAGAAGCAGTGGACAAGGTGGGGAGGTTAGCAGCAGCAGGTATTGCTAAGGATGAGGGAGCATTGGGAATTTGGTCAATAGATGTTGAGGTGAGGAGTCCTGGACCACCCGAAGCAGTGACAGGAACAGAGGCTTCAAGAGCGGAGGCTGGTGCAAAGACGCTCTCAGAGGCAGAGGTGTTAGGAGCTGGGGCAGCAGTGACTGACGGGCCCACAGAGGCAGGGGCTGTCACAGTGGAGACTGGGGGGGAGGTGGCAGCAAGGGTGGGACAGAGGGGAGAGGCCACTGAAGCCAAGGACTCCACACTTTGGGATCCTTCACTTTCTACAGCTACAGAGAGGAACACATGGTTAGTTTCTGTTACGCTGGCGAATCAGTTATGTTAATATGCCACAGCATTAAAACTGACCTGGGTAGAGCTCACCTCTCTCTGTTTTAGGAGACCCAGGGATCCTTGTCTCTGAAGTGGGTGGTGGTGTGCCTGCTCCCTGGCTGGATAGGGAGTCTCTGTGACGGATGGTCTGGTTGATAAAGAAGCGCCAGCGTCCCACTGGGGACGAGTGGGGCACTGAATCCACTGAAAAACAAAAGTTATAGAACATTATCTCATTTTGTAGTACCACTTTTTGTAAATAAGAAACAATGTGTTCATAACTTACCTGAAGAACTAGTGGGAGTGCTCACATGCAGCTGGTCAGTTGATCCAGTCTAATAAAGATAGAAATAAGGATTCAAATTCATCATTATCAATTAAAAACAGCAGAGGCTATAATACAGAATACAGAAATGAACATACCAGTGAATGTGTTTGAAGAATTTCGTGAGCTTTCTTAACTATGGCTCTAAGCTCCTCGACAAACTTCTCTTTCTCTACATCAAGGACAAAATCCTCCTCCACCTACAAACAACAACCAGACAGCCATTATTAAAACACTGAATGATGACTTTATAACAATCAGTGCAGACTACTGTAAACCATGAGCCGTCTACCATGTAATCTGCTATGTCCTCAGGTGCGTCCCCTTCAATGTCAAATTTAAATGTCACCATCTTGTTGCTATGGGTCTCCAATTGGCATTCCACCATATTATCTCCACTGCCAGACACCTAGGGAGGACAACAGATCAATAGTATACACATTTCCCTTTTCAAAATTTACCTCTAGTTTACAATAATTTAACAATACAGGTGATTATTTAGGTGGCTTCCATTTTTTCACCTGGAGCATGCTCAGTTGAAACTGATGTGAAACTTTCTCAGGCCTCTGACCGGAAGCTCTTCTTTGAGTCTTTAATTTCTCTAGCTTCCCATTGGCCAAGAGCTGAAGAGTTTCTTCTCCGTTAGCTGGAACAGACCTATGGGTGGTAAGTTAGAAGGGTTGTTACACATCGTCCTGAAAATTATGATGCAAGGCACTGACCACATTCTGTCAATACAGTTCTGTCAATACTGTATTCATGTCAATACAGAATAAAAATCATGAGTGGTTTTCATTTATATAGCACCAAATCATAAGACAAGTTATTTCAAGACTCCTGTACTATAACCGCATTGTCTACGAATCACTGAAAATAAACACATGAGTTTGTTGTGCTATATTTTATACTAAGTGCATTATAAAGGTACACTGGAAGGGATTGTTACTACCACTTATAGCACAAGACATACAGACAAACAATGGGCTTGATGCAAGAACCGCTCATACAAACAGATTTGTTCTGGCACACACAAGTGATTTAAGAGAATTTGTAACATTCAACAATTTTCTTTTACTTTTGTCTTGAATAAAAATCATGAGTGGTCCAGTTTTCTAAGAGTTGTTAGATTATATCATTTTTATTAGTCTGTTTCAGAACTATTACATTACATTACAGTAGTTACTGGGAAAATTCTCTCTGCCTCAGGGTCTTAATGCAGACCATCATCATATCCAGTATCTCTGACTGTCACATGTCCGGCTCTCATATTAGACTCAGACCGCTTTTTAGAAAGTCGTTTTTAGCATCTAACTTCCTGTTACTGCGGTGGCCTCGTGTCCTGCTGGTTACATCATTTTCTCTTTATTTTTGTCACAGTCCAGCACTGCTCTGGTAACATGTAACTGAGAGGTGTACTATCAATTGAATTTTACAATTCAATACAATTAATCCAACATTTGGAACAATGTTTGAGTAAGACTGCACTTAACATCCACATCCATACACTACACTCTCCTAGTATCACTAATCATATATCTTTGGTCTGGACCAATGGACATACTCCATGCACAGACTATTTAGGGTTAAACAGAGCTAACATCAGGCAGTAATGAGATCAGACATACCCTGACGAAGAATGACGTTCTGTACTTGACAGGTATGAACCATCCTGTAGAGCAGCATGAACACAGACATAAAGGAGTATGCAGGTACACAGAAAAACACATACAAACTATTTGCAACATCAAATGCATACTCTAATGTAATAAAGAATAATATTACAGTTAATAACACACTCACTGTTTTATGAATATACTCTTTAAGAATTATAACTTGTTAGTATAAAATAAATAATTAGAATAACAAATAATAAGATAGCAGTATTATCAATCATTCTGCCAGTTTGTCAGCAATGTAAAAATTATTTCTTAATTAATACAGCAAACTTTCATTCTTCCTGTACCTGAGCAATGCCCAGCAGGGAAAGGTCACAGTCTTGCAGCGAGGCTTGGGGCAGTTTGGGGGCATTAGAATCAAGCGGTTGTAGAGTAGTGACAGGTGGAGGGGAGGTGGGTATAAAGTCGGCCTGCCCTGGTAAGGTTACCTGAGCCGCTGGTGGAGATGTAGGCAGCTCTGGCACAGGGGCAGCAGCAGGATGGTAGGATGGCAGGGATGCAAGAGATGGTAGTGATGTTGGAGGGCATGAGGTATGAGAGGGGCTGAGGGGCATTTGTTGTGCAGGAAAGACAGCATGGGGCAGGACAGGCTGTTCAGCAGTAGGTGTCTCAGTGTGTGTCTGAGTGTGAGAATGTGCCTGTGTCTGTACTTGTGTCTGTGTTTGGGAGTGCATTTGGGCCTGAATGCTGGTTTGTGTGTGTGTGTGAGCAGGCAGCATCTGCTTGGCTTGGTGCTGTGGAGAAGGTGGGGCGCCTGCCACTAGATGACTATAGAGGGACTGGGTCCCTGCCACATTACTGGGGACTATATGTGCAGTAGGATGGGTCACCAGATGTGAAGTAGGTGGGGCTGACAACTGACTCTCCTCAAAGGGTATCAATGGCTGCTTTGGAGGAAGTGGTTGCTGGATGGGAGTAGGGATGGGCTGTGCCAGTAATTGGGGCTGTGGAGGAGCTGGAGCTAGAGGTTGCTGTGTTTGAGAAAGCTTCTGTAGCTGTTGCTGGTATTGCCCAGTAGACTGAGGCATAGTAGGCTGGGAGATGGGCTGAATGACTGAAGGGTCAGCATTGCTTCCTTGGGGCTGCTGCTGGGTCTGAACAGCTGGATGTTGTGTTGTTTGGCCTGGAACATATGCTTGTCCAGCCTGCTGCACAGGATGAGGGGTGGCCACAAAGTTTGTAGGTTCAACTGCAGAACTGAGACTATCTGTTGTAGTTCCAACACTTCCAGCTGAGCCAGGAGACAGAATCATCTGCTGATACTGCAGTAATGACTCCTGTTGCTGCTGCTGTTGTTTAATATGAGTTATATCCTGTTGTAAAGACGGCATGGCTTGGTGGGTAGGCTGAGGGACATATTGAGGGGTCAAAAGGCCAGCAGCAGCCTGTGCATGCACCTGGATAGGTGTCTGGCCTTGTGTTTGTTGCTGCAGCTGGGCCTGCATGAGCCCTGGCATTTGAACATTTTGCTGAACAAGAGTCTCATGTTGGATCTGATTGGCGATTGAAGTGATTGCAGCTGGAGGCTGGACGACAGCTTGACTTTGTTGGCCCATCATCTGAGCGTCCACAGTTGCCGCCTGGACATGTGGTGGCTGGGACTGACTCATTGTCAGGTGCTGAGGCTGAGTCTGGATTATTGGCTGAGCAGTTACCTGGCTCTGTGTGGGAGCGGCAGGTCCTGGATAACTAGTTTGTAAGGGAATTTGCTGGGTCTGGATGATGTGGGTCTGTCCCTGGATCGCTGCCACTGGAGGTGTTACTTGGGCCTCAATCACAGCCTGAGCTGCTTGGACTGTGGACTGAGCTATGAATTGGACGGGGACCTGGCCCTGGTTCTGCGGATGAGGCTCACTTTGTCCTTGCTGGGTAAGGACCTGAGCTGGGACAACAGGCGTCTGGACAGGTATCTGCATAGTCTGAATGGCCATGGGGACCTGAGCCTGTGAGACAATTTGAGTTTGGTGCTGAATCATCTCAGTGCTGGCTGGAGCTCCAACTGGGATATGAGGTTCCATTACAGAGGTGTGATGCTGAGGCTGGGAAACAAATGCTTGCTGCTGGATCAACGCTGCGTGCTGTTGCTGCTCAATCACCTGCTGCTGTGTGAGAGTGGCATGAGGTGGGAACTGAGTGGTGTTAAGTTGTGGGACGCTGCTCGGCTGCTGCTGAATTTGGTGCTCACTGTTACTTGCCACTTGTGGAATGGGGACAGCCTCTTGTTTCTCAGTCTGCTGAAGTTGAATGATGGCTGCTTGTTGCTCTTGAATCTGTTGCTGTAACAAAGCCTGTTGCTGCAATCTCTCTGCTTGCTGTTGTTGCAACAGGGCTTGTTGCTGACGCTGCTGTTCCAGCTGTTGCTGCAAAAGAGCTTGCTGCTGCTGCTCGATCTGCTGCTTGAGTTGCACTTGTTGCTGCTCTTGTTGCTGTTGCTGTAGCTGAGCTTTCTGTTGCAGCTGATGCTGTTGTAAAATAGCCTGTTGTTGCAAATGCTGTTGTATCAGTGCTTGCTGCTGCTGTTGTTCTATTTGTCGGAGTAAAGCTTGTTGCTGCAATTGTTGTTCCTTTTGCTGTTGTGCCTGCTGAGGTTGCTGCTGCAATACTATTTGCTGCTGCTGTTGCTTCTCCGGTTCTTTTTGTATCCCAGCTTGGTGTTGTCCAATTTGTTGATACAACTGGCTCTGCGGCTGTTGCTGTAATGGAGGCTGTTGTTGTTGCAGCTCTAATTGATGTTGTAAAATCACTTGTTGTGTTTGCTGTTGTTGCAAAAGACCTTGTTGTTGTTGCTCTTGCTGTTGCTGAATCAGAGTTTGTTGCTGTTGTTGATCCAACAATTGCTTGTGTATAAGCGCTTGCTGCTGCTCCAGTTGATGCTGTTTTAATTGAGCCTGTTGTTGCTGCTGCTGTTGAAGCAACGCTTTTTGTTGTTGCTGATCAAGCTGTTGCTGGACATACGTCTGATGCTGCTCGAGCAGCAAAGCTTGTTGTTGCTGCTGTTGTAACAGAGTCTGCTGTTGCTGTAGCTGTTGTTGCAGTTGTTGCGGTTGTATCATGGTCTGCTCACGAGGATCGCCCGTTGGTTGAGGTTTATAAGTCTGAGGTTGCTCCCCTGGCTGTGGTAATGACATAGCTCGCTGCTCCATACCTGTCTGTGTAGGTAACACCTGCTGCTGAGGAGCTGTGTGGACAGCAGGAACAGGCTGCTGTACATAGATCTGCTGCTGAGGCTCATGTTGATGTGTCTGGACAGCTGTAGCTGAAACACTCTGTGGATGCTGCTCCGTCGGTGGCTGAGTGGTACTAACTTGTTGTTGTTGTTGTTGTTCGAGCAGAGTGGCCTGGGCCTCCATTTGCTGTTGTGGCTGCTGCTGAAGGGTGGAGGTCTGGGGATCCATCCCTATCTGTTGTTGTTGAACAATAGTCTGCTGAGGGATCATGACAGGCTGTGTTTGCTGGGGTGCTGCCTGGGGAATTATGTCAGTGAGCTGCATGGGAGTGGCAGTGGGTTGGGTCTGCTGAGTGAGGGGCACAATGGTCCCCGCTAGTCCAGCAGGATCACTGACTGTCATGGATGTAGTGAGAACATTAATGGGTGCTTGTGGGGAAACAGGGGGTATGTATGACTGTGAGGGGGCCATTGACCCATGGGGAGTGGCAGTTTGAAATGCTTCTGATGGGAATGTTTGTGACTACTCAGTGATAATGACAGAATGATGGTTGATGTTGGAAGAAGAGGGAAAAGAAAGTAGTAGAAAAATTAGGTAAGAATAAGCTTTGGCAAGGCGCATCAATTACACACATTTAATTTTATACAACAGGGTTTCCCACAGTGTTTTATAGCGGAGGGGGGGCTGCCTCATCTGATATACAGACTGTACAACTAAAATTAGAAAACGTGAATCCACTTTAATGAAGTAAAACATTAACCCTCAGGTAAAAAAAGCAGAGCTATGCTGCACAGTTTATTCAGTGAGAATCTATCAGACCATTACATCTTACCACTTCCGCTAACTAATTTCCTGGGGGAAATCCTGTACAGCACACAGTCAGATGATCTCAGAGGATTATGAAGATGATTTGTGTTTGGGTAAATTGTTATTCAAAGAAAAAAGACCCAACATGTGAGTACTGGGACTACAGCGTTAGTTCAATTTACAATAATGTTAAATGCTGTAGCCCCAGTGTAAATATTTAATTTAAAAACAAATTAGTATCATCGCCCTTTTCACCTGAAAATATTGTTGAGGGACACTTGGTGATACCTGTGGAACCATGGTACTGGGCTGGAGAAATGTCTGGCCAACAGGTCCTCCTCCACTTTGGCCTATGGACATGTTGGACATACTCTGACCAACAGGCACATTTGGAACACTTCCACTCTCACCAATGGGAACCATTTGAGGATGAGTCAATGCACCAGTGCTCTGTAATGCCAGAAAATATAAGACAGATCATGATTTATCAATACAATGATTTCAAACGGATTCATTAATCATTTTGATGTATTTTACAAAGAAAGTGAAACAAATTCAGAGACATACAGCTGCTGTAGGAAGGAGAGTAGTCTGGGAGTGGCTGTATGATTCCCCCTGCTGAGAGTACGCCTGGCTCTGTCCACTTGCATAAGATTCACAGCTGGCAGACCCAATGCTCTCACCTTCTGAGAGAAAAAAACAGATTAAAAAAATGTAATGTAAAAATGTAAACTACTTATCCAAGTTTTTGTATTCACTGATTTACTTTTGTTCATTATAACTTCCACCATATCAACTGAGGCAGTGATGTCCTTTTAAATACATCATGACAGTGCATACTCTACCCGGCAAACTAAGGGTTGTCCCACTGAAAATATGTTGCTGCCTGACATGTTGGTCCACTTCAGGCAGCTCCTCAGACTCCTGCCCTGCTCCTCCTCCCCCTCCTCCTCCTCCTCCTCCTGTCTGTCCAGCTGCCCCTGGCCCCAGTGAGGATGGACAGGATGGATGAGAAAAGGTGTGGGAGGTGAGAGTGGGATCTTTTCTTTCTTCAAAGCCCTGCTGTTGCTGGAGTAGCTGCTGCTGCCGACGCTCTCGTGACTTTTTGATTAGATTTACACGGTCCCGGATGGATTTTCCTACCACTTTGGCATCACTCTCATGGAAAAATCCTGACTTCACCTGAGAGGAAGTGAGAGCAAGAGAAAAAAAACAGAGTTATTAATGGCTAGAGGTGGCTGAGGGAATCTAGGTCAGAAGGAGGTACCTTGAAATAACTGATAAATGAGCTAAAGGATTTCCCTTAGCTGACCTTTATTCAATCTTTGAACCATCAAAGCCTTTTCCCAGTCTAACCTATTCCACAATGAACACTCTGAACCCTGTCTGCTTGTCAGAATTGTCCCTCACCATCTCTAGAGCCACTTCTTCTGCACTATCATTCTCCAGGTCGTAGCTGAACTCAATGGCCTCGTTGTCTTTGTGCTTTCCTTTTAGCTTTTTGGGCTCTTCGACCCAAATTCGGAGCGCTAGACAATCCTGGGTGCCTGTGTCCTCCTCTGCCAGCTCCACCCGGACTCCCGTGTCCTCTCCGAAGAATGCGTGGTTTAGGAGGTCTCGGATGGACAGTCTTCCCAGGAAGCAACAACAAAAGGAGCAGAGATTGTGAAACAGGCACCAATATTACAGTGCAGCGTGTCATGTTATAAAAGAAAAAACCTGCTCACCTCTGGCTCTTGTTCTGACGAATGCAGCCTTCGATGATCTCTTTGATCTCTGGGTCATTCACTTTATCGAAGCTGGCTGGCTTTATACCCTGCAGACAAAAAGAAATAGGAAATGAACTGTATTAACTGGAAATTATGGAAATAAGTTTTAGGAACATTAAGTGCTTAACCGCTTAGACATAAGCAGGGACTGGAGCTGATTCCAGCTGGCATTGGGCGAGCAGTACACCATGGACAAGTCGTCAGTTCATCACAGGGCTGATACATGGAGACAAACAACCACTTATGCGTTCATTCACATTAACACTTATGGGCAATTTAGAGGCACCAATTAACCTATAAACCTTTGAACTGTGGAAGGAAGCTGGAGCATCCAGAGAGAACCTACACAAAGACGGGAGAACTCCACACAGACACCTTCTCACTGTGAGGCGACTGAGCTAACAACTGCACCGCTGTGAGATTTTGGATTTTTGTAGATACAGTAGTCATATATTAGAGCCAATAGTTGGTATTGCATTTAAATAAACTACTAAGAAATGGGTGTACGCATGTCATTAGCACATAACGAGTTATGGAGTAAAAGAAACTCACGCTTGTGACTTTGCGATAGATCTGAGCAGCATTTTGGCACTCAGAGTACGGGTATTCTGAAGTGGCCATCTCCAGCATGCACATCCCAAAGGCGTAGACGTCCACAGACTCATCATAGTGCTCCTCATACATCTCTGGAGCCATGAACTCCGGGGTTCCTGTTAAGACCAGATGGTGGTTCAGAACAGCTAAAATACCATTTCGTCACTATCAATGTTTACAATCTGTCACATAACACTGTCCAAAGAACACGAATTCCCCAAAGTCAGTGGAAGAATTCAATTCAGTTGAAACTCTGATAACAATCTTCCTGGTGATTGCTCTTACTTCCTGAGTTAAACTTTATTGAGTTAATGGTACTCACAGTGCATTGATTAAGTCGACTTGCAGGGCCAACATCTAATCAGTGGTCTCTGTTTACATTAAGTGCTGCCCACGTGGATTTTAAAGCAGTTCTGTCAATAATAATGTATACCTCTGGGCAGCTGAGGCCCTCTAAAAACAGTGCTGAATGCAATGGAAAATACATCTATGGGCCCTGACTCAGTTTGTTGATGCAGCTACTAAGTATCTGGCATTGTTCTCAGAAGTAATTGGTGTGTAGCCTACCTATTACACTCTTGGCAAAGGAAGTCCGCATAAGAGTAGCCAGTCCCAGGTCACCTATCTTGACTGAGCCTGTGGGGCCTGTTATGAAGATATTGTCACACTTGAGGTCACGGTGGACTATTGGAGGAGTCCTGGTGTGAAGGAAGTGGAGGCCTTTCAAGATCTGCCTACACCAGCTCCTCAGGACTTTGGGTTTCATCACCTTGAAGCGCTTCAAGTAACTGTGCAGAGAGAGGAAAAAGAGTCAGACCCCCAAAATACTGTAATCAACCACTGATGGACAGAGGTGATCTCCATAAGGGACAAAACAATATTATAAAAACCTTTGAATTTCATTGCATCATGATACAATCTGAATGAAAAACTGAATATTTAGAGTTACATAATGATTTTAGATTGATTAGGTTCATTTTAAAAGATTAAGTGAAAACAATCTTTTGCTGTAGTCATCATCTCTATTAATCCAAGTATGTACAGTATAACATACTAAAATGAAAAGAAACTCTCCCATCAGTCCTCCCTGCAGAAGCTTTGAGCCACGATGTTATTCTCTTGGGATTTTCTTGGGAGAAGCTTGAGCTGCACTGCCAAATATTTACTGAACAAAGAAGCCATGTGTTGATATTTGCTAGCTTTGAAGGCAGGGGTACAGCTATTGCTTTGCACTGTAGCTAAAATGAACACTGCTACAGACGACATCAGTCAGAGAAACTATATTCATAACTATATAACTATTTGCAGTATAGAGCTGCTGTCTGGGGGGACGTTTACTCTGCCAGGACAGGCCAAGAAATACAGAAAGACAGAAAGGTTTTGATTTTACATCAGTCAGAGATAACAGCTGCTTTTTAATACAAAACTAACTGACATAATAATCGTGACCTCTTATTGAGAGAAGAAGAGAAGATATGAGAAGATTGCGCTAACGTTTTGAGTGTTCCTGAAGTCATGAGTTCAGTGACCAGTACGATGCACTTCTTGCCGCGGAGCACAGACTCCCAGGAATCATAGAAGCGGACGATGTTGGGGTGCTGAAGCCCCTTCAGCATCTCGGCCTCCTCCTTAAAACGTTGCTGCTCCGCCTTGGTCAGCTTGCGGTCCTGAGGTGAGAGGTACACATCACGTTATATGACATGAGTGTAAATATTTACTTCCCTAGGGCTTAAGAGATTTACTACGTAGCAGAAGGCAATTACAAAATGGCAAATACTGCTTCATTTATTTACATAAGTCATAAAAACACCATGAGGCTACCTGACACTACACACCCATGACGGTGCACTAACATCTACGGCCACTAGATGGTACTAGCAGGACAGAGTTGCAGCAGTGCTGAGACAACACCCAAGCTGTAGCTTTATAAAACACATTTGTACTGCATCTGCCACACATTCCCAGTATGGCGGACAGAATGGACACAGCAGAAATCTAATTCACTGACACTGGCAGCATCCCACAGGAACTGAGACCGACATTCACTAATCCCCCTGTTAAACACTGGAGCATAGGTTATTTATAAAACCTAAGACTCATACATGTTGTGCAGTGAAGGTTTTTTTTTTTTATTCTGCAGCAAATAAATAAATAAAAAATGCTGTATTATCTCTTGTATTACATGTGAATGCTTATGAATTTTTCTGTTTCTTCGGTTTTCTTAAACACGCTGTGCTCTCACCAATGAGATCTGCTCCACTGAGATGAAACAAAACATATATCTTTTAAAATCCATGAATATCAAGTCAATAGAAAAGAGTGTGCATGCAGAGATGCAATGGTGATATAATATTGAAGAATCAAACGCAATGCTCGCAATCAAAGCATTTTAAAGTGGAGAAAATCCTGAGTGCCCCACTAAGTCTGTGTGTATTTTTAGCCTTGTCACAAGCAACTGTTGTTGTTATTTCCATGTGTACAACTAACAAAGCATTTCAGATCTGTGCTCTTTTGACATCTTGTGATCTGCTGTTCATGGGCAGCATTCGATGGTTTGGATAGAATGTTTTAATAGAAAACACATTTAAAGAGTTTACTGCTGTGTCTTTGTATTTGTAACAACAGGAAACCTTAAACCATTTGTGTAAACGCAGAATATAAATAAAGACATAAAATGAAAACAACACAGTGTCCGAATTAATATCTGCGGGGGAGTCTGATGGCAGCCACTGTCCTGTCACAGACAGACCTCACTAAAAATAGAAGTCATCATAACACTGGCTTTCCACTGATCGATTCCAATGGTGTTTTTGCTTTTCAGAGTTCCCTGAATAGAGGCAGTGAACTGCAGATGTTTGGATGCAAATAAACAGATTTTCATGTCAGGCAGTTTCTCTGTCCTACTTCTATCTTTATATCATTGTGTGCCTCTGCTTCTCTTCCTCCCTGTGTCTGTGTTTCATCTATTCATATATATTTTGCTCTCTTTGTCTATACTGGTTCAGTGTCCTTTTCTGGAAGTACTGGTGGAGGCAATCCCTCCACCCCTCCCCACTCAACAGGGAAGTAGCATCAACAAAAAGGACAGCTCCTCGTTGCACTATTATGGCCAAGAATAAGTTACACAGCCTAGGTTACAGTTGTTGCTCTCGTTCCTTTAACAACCTCACGTTGCTATGTTCATGCATGCTTGTGCAATTGTGTATGTGTACCTGACCGTGAGCAGGTGTGTCTGTCAGTGCTGCATATCTCTACCCGTATCTACACGATTCTTCTTTCTGATGTGCTTTATTTTGTCAGGGAGTACTGCTGTTGTTTGGGTGCCTCTGTCTCACTCGTCAGTCAGAGCATCACTCTGCCTCACTGTCTGGCACAGTGTGAGACAGAGTGCTTGCCTGTGTGTCCCTGTCTGCTGCCTCCACAGCATTTATTGTGTCTCCCTCTGAGTGTCGCATCAGACAGCCTTAGGGTCGGCAAAGGTCAAAAAGAGTTCAGTTCAGACTGTCTAGACAGACTCGACAAAAATCTACTTTACATCGACATACCCACTAACACACACACACACACACAAATTCACACAGCAGAAGCACAACAACAAATACTGTGGGAAGACAATACCTGCTCTTCAAGTGTGTCATTAATAAGTCACAGTCCTCTTTCCACTGCCAAGTTCACACCCAAATACAATTACTTTAAGTAAGTAAGAAAGTGTTAAATGTAAACGAATACTCCTCGACAAACTCTGGCAATCATCTGGAATTATATGCTGCAGTGAGTTTGTCCAGCAGCAACTTATAAAAACTGATCTGACAAACAAAGTGTCACACCACAGAAGAAAAATGGACAGGACAGTCTCTTAACCATCAGATGGGAATGTGGAAGCACCAAAGAGACAGAAAGTAAAGGAGACAACGTGACACAACTCTATGGTGACTGGTCGGGTCTTCCTCTAAATCAGCCTGATTGTTCTCTATTTCTCTACCTTTTATAAATGCATGTTTATGTCTGTGTAAATGCCAAAAAGCTGTTAATGAGTGCTGCTTGGACTTCAGCAGATATCCTGATAAATAGCTTTGACTATAAATGAGGCAGGTAATAAAAAATATCTATAAATATATAACACAATCCAAGATTACAATGGTCCATTTTTGTTGAGATTGTGTCAGATATATGTTGATTTAGCTCTCTTCGGGCCTGTTTTTACTGTGTTCTTTCTATGTGCAGTCTTGTGACTGTTTTCGATCTTATTTTATCCACAGATGAACAAACTACTGGGATCACCTTACAAAATCAGGAAGCTCTTACAATACAGGAACCCCCCTTTGTTCCTCAGTCTCAATAAATATTGAACATTATAAGTTTCACAGTTCAATAATACTTTGAGTGTTGCTGTAATCTTGTCCACATCCACAGAGCCAGTGTGGTCATTCTGTCACATGGTGCCTCAGTGACAGGAGCCTAAGACTACAACTCGGTAAACAGAGTATGATCTGGTTGTGCACCATGAGATTTTTTTTGGACCAGACACCTGGTAGAGCAGAAGGTCAAGCTGCAGGTTATGTAGCCACATAAAACAGGAAATGGACAGGATATGCCTTACAAGGCACATTTGGTAGATGATAGGTGGACAGGGTCATGAATGTCAAAGCACGTGGACCCTAAAACATCTATTTTGGCAAACACTGCACGAGTGTCAGATATCATACAGACTACATGTTGAACTGGCTTGCCTGGTTACACTGAGCTCAGCTACAGTGGAATAAATAGGGTTGGTTTAGGGTAATAGGGGAGCATTAATCTTGCTGTAGGTGGATATTTGTACAGTTATAAGGCCGTATGTAGTGTGTGTTGCCCTGCAGCGTGGGAATAAGCATGTCAGAGTTTCAAAATCCAAGGTGGCGGGTGGCTAGGATTAGATTACTGTAAGCTAAAACAGCTCAGACTAACAAGATAGACTGCTGGAAAAGGAATGGCCCTCACGCCGGATTAGAACCCCATAGGCCAAGTTCACAAACCTCAATGGATGCTTTTAGCCATTAAGAACTGCACGTGCCATGATCACTTGTTAGCAGAAGGTCTTCATATCTCTCTATTTTGTGCAGTTGCAGAGGCGACTACAGTGCAGTAACGTCTAGCTGGCCAGCTGACATCAAAGAGACACAACATCTCACTTATGGTGGATCCAAGAAACCACACGTCAATAAAGATTTTGTACTTTATCTCATGTTATGTCTATAAACAGTCCTGCGTCTCATATACAAAGGTGTGCAAACGTTTATTAATGGACATCATTGCTACCTTACAGATGAATCTTTATCTCTGTCTGACTCAGAGGGCTTCCCCTGTGAGTCAGACAGACCTGCGGCGTTCCCTTCTTTGTAATATGCTTTAGACAATGATCACATGTCATCATCATCATTACTGACCATAAGTGCTTCAGATTTATTGAATTCTGATTAGGCTATACAGTTAGTACCAGTGTCATGTCTCAAACATTCAATCACACATTCACCAGCAACAGAGATTCAATAGTGATTGAATCTCTGCTGCTGGTTAGGTAATGTGGTTACAGGCTGAGGGACATGGGCCAACTGTCTGTGCCCTAGTTGAGCGTGTGTCAGGTCACTTTGGTTGGATCGATTCCATTCCAGTCTAGTCAGTTCAGCTGCAGCCCGTTTGATTTTGCCCCTCCTAATTTTAGTCACACATCAATAGCTTGTCTTTGCTTTACGTGGCCTAACCAAACTGTTTTTTTCACAATCGGAAACAAGATCATCTCTAACTCTTCCTGTTTGCTGTTGTTGTTGTTTTTGTTGCACTAAGCCAAAGAATTATGGCCATAAAAACAAACAATTATTAGTTTTGCACATATTTTTCTTGAGAATACGTTTATCAGAGCCAGCAATGTTCTTATCAGAGAATGAGAAAAAAACTATTTTTTTTTTTAATATGAGGCAGGCAGCCGGCAACAACTGGAGATGATCTCTCAATCTTGTGAACAGCTCAATTATCAGGATGTCAACTGCTGAACTGGGTGTCTTGACTGTAGGAATGAGGGGTCTAGACTCTGTTTCACATGGCTGCACACTGAAGTATGATGTTGATGTTACTTTTAAGTATGTCAAAGTCCTAGTTCTCTAATGGCCTTAATAAGGATGAGCCTTTTTTCTAAGAATCACGGCATGGTGTTTGTAGCAGGCAGCCTCCTAAGCTGGCATTTATCTGCAGGCATAAATCCAGAAGGCTCTGCTCTCTAATAACATGTTGATTCAAATGTATTTATAAATGTAAAGTGGCATTGCAACTATCAGTACTGCGAACCTGAATGCTGCTCTAGTGTTTGAGTGTAGCTTGGCTGTGCTGAGCTGATTTGAGCTGGACCAGACTGGGATGACTGGGTTGAACCAGTCTGGTTTCTGCTGCGCGAGTTATGCTGTCTGTGCAGGGTTTTTGTTCCAGCCAGTACAGGCACCCACTGTAATTAACTCCCCTGGATCACTCTGCATGCTCACTTACACAGACAAAAAGTGATGGAGAGAGAGAGAGAGAGAGAGATGGAGGGTAAGGGAGGGAGGGAGGGAGACAGTCAGGCACATACAGTGGCATATGTTGACACAGACAAACAGAGAGCAACAGCTTGAACACGGAAACGTAATACATGCAGAAGACATACGCGTCCATGTAAAGTTACGGATGCTACAACTGAAATTGTAGCGAGGGAGATATATAGAGCTGCCCTTTTAGGTGTGGAATACTCAGAAAGGCAGACGAAAGAAGAGAGACGGTGCCCGCACTGTGAACTTTAATTACACACTCTTTCAGGCTGCATTTGGACAGCTAATCCCCTGGCTTCCCTCTCTTTGTGGACACGGGAGGAGAGGAGCTAGGTACTCCCCGTGCTCCATCTCACAGGACAGTGGAGATGGCATCATATGATGCATTTGCTAGTCATGTACAGACCGTTTAATGCTCCTGTCCCATTCAGCGCCTTCAGATTGGGAGCGTCGTGAGACGACACATGGACAAAATGCCTCTGTGGCTCTTGTTTTAATAGAATTTAAATGATGTGTGAAGAACTGAGTCAACTTAATAAATCTAATTTATATATCGAGAATATTTGCTTCCAACTCCAGCAGCACACATTAATCCTTGCACCAAGTCTATCATTACAGTAAGCCGATCGTAACTAATCATTATTATTCTAATCACTACAATCCATTCTAATGCCACTTTACACTGAAACTGTGTATAAGCTTTGGTCAGGTGCAGTAAACAAGACCAAACACGTGACCTAAATGTCTAGAATGTTGCAATGAATGCGGCACTGGATCCATCTATAGGCGTGTGACCAGGCCACTGTGTACTGTGTCTGTGTGTATATGCTTGTGTGTGTGTGTCTCCCTGTATGTGGTAGCCTAAGTTAGCATTAGCTACATGACTGCTCTTTGGGAGGGATGCCATGGTAGTCCTCTGTTTGGCTCCCCGGCTCCCCCTCTGTCTCTCTCTCAGACTCGCCATCATGTCCTGTGTCTCTCTCTTCTTTCTCACACTCAGCCTTTTCTCCTTCTCCCCGCTGTTGCTCTGTGAGTCACAATCTCAGCCTGCTCTTTCTCTAAAAGGCTCTCTTCCTATCTGTTTATGTATGAAATCCAATTAGGCTGTAAAATATGCATAGAGTCGTTCTAATTGTCTCAGTAATTTCTAACTAATGTGGCTGGTAACGTCCTTATGTTTCTAAACAAATAAACAGCAAAAACTAGTTTTTCTCCCTGAGATTTACTTTGACCCAGTGCGTTTGTGAACGCCAAATTGGATATCACAGATTCAATATGTGTGCGCAAATCAGCTTAAGCCTACTGTCTTTTCATTTAGAAAAAAATGCTTTACCAGCTCGGATTTGCTCGCACTCCTGAGCCAAGGCAAAATACAGCACCGGGCCTTTGCTGGTGTCATGAAAGAATGCTGTTTGCTGGCAAAATATATGAATGATAAAGAGGTGAAAGAGGGTACCCTGGCAAGGAGAACATACCTCTTAAAAAAAGGACCACATTATGTATTTCAGTAAGCTTGAACAGGAGCTGTGGCAGTATGATTTACCAAGCAGCAGAGCCCACATACTGAAGATGATTCACTTAGTGTAAGAATAAAAAAGGTGATGGGAGTATGCCTGCTGCTTGTTAGTCCATCAGACAGGGCCTGATCTCAAGGATTACTCAAGGCTCTTGTTTTGGAATTAGCTCCAAACCAAACACATGACTGACTTTTCTCACACAAAGCCAGCAGTCAAATCAGATGGCTTACCATAACACTGCTCTCTATTGTGGGGCCAAGAATCAGAGGGATGCATTTCTTCTCTCCTCCACAAGTCTGTCTCCCACAACATGGTCAATGCACACTATCTAACAATGTTTCCCATTACTACTCAGCATGATGAATCCGGTTGTCTACTGTACGTAAAGACTTTGTCAATGGTCTTAGGCATTTATCACATATAATTATTTTCCTCCCACTGCCGTGTCAACGCATGACAAAGAGTGCCTTACAGTAATGTTTGCTGTTGTTACATCTACATTTGCTACAGTGTTCCTATTTGCTCTGCGCTCACAAAATGCATCCCATTCAGACATTCAGAGCTCCCCCTTTCACGTGACTATTTCCATTTCATACCTCATTACATTACACAATAGACAAGAGTAGGCTGTGACATGTACTGTAGCCTCGGCTCCACCCGGGTGCATGTTGAAATAAGCCTAATTAGCATTAACAATATGATTAATAATAATTCTCATTTTAAAACTTGTGATGCACGTTGACTGCTTTATTCGTGAAGTAATAAGCAATTTACATAATGTAACAAGGCAGAATGAACATAAACCTTCTAGACGTTACAAGACGTTCGTTTTTAAGAGCTGTGAAGGGTCTCTTGTCTGATTTAAAACACTACCTCTCGTTAATGCAGTCCCTAAAATTGAGTGTCATTTATATTATTTGGGCTGAATGAAAATCCTGTTTCTGATATAATACTCCATCACAACAGGAAGAAACGCAGATAGCCCATGATTCTATTATTCATAACAGTCCTAGAAAAAGCAAAGCCTCCACTCTCACTTTGTGCTGTCATTCATCTACACACGATGCTCCTCCTTTTCACCCCAGTCTCCACTCAACTGCAGCCTCACAGTATGAATAGCAAACAAGACAACGTGCTGAGATTACCAGATTTCAGGAAGAAGAGCTCCTGGGACACATCTAATACAATTCACTTCAAAAGAATAACACTGCTGCAAAAAGCTCTCCAAAGCACACTAATTGGAAATATCATTTATTGATATGAAGCAGCTCCATTTCCCTCATGTGTACGCATTCTGGATTTTGCAATGGCATTGTAGATTGTTGATCTATTTTATCTTCCACCTAACTGTACCAGCGAAGGCAGAATTTATAATTATGGTTGAATATTTGGTGTGAAAATGAAAATGAACAGGTCGTCTTACCTGAAGTTCACACCAAGCCACCTCCACCCACGTCTCTGTGTCCAGGCCTTTATACACAGTCTTGAAGGCTCCTCTGCCCAGTTCAATGTCAAACTTGAGGAACCTGCCCCCAGGAGAGGTGGCCACAGCCTTCATCTCTGCCTCCTCCTCTTGCTCGCGGTCCCTCTCCTTCCCTCTCTGGGTGGCTGTGGAGGAAGGTGCATCCTTGCCAGGCTCCTGGCTGGAGCTGGGGCAGGATGGATCATGGCCCAAGGCAGCACAAGATGAAGCAACCCCTTGCTGCTGGGCACTGCTGGTGAAGACTGAGTCCGAGGAGCGCAGCTCCAGGTGGGGGGCACTGTGGGGCGCCTCTGGCGGCACATCCACGTCATCGTCCTCCTCACAAATCTCCACGCTCTTCCTGAAGAAGCGCTTCTCCCTCCTGAGTCGTTTCTGGCCAGTGTCGACTGGTAAGGAGGGCGTGGAGAATGAAATCGGTCTGCCTAGGTTGTCCTCACCCGCCTGGCTAGTTTCCCCTCCTCCTCCCCCCCGGATTCCTCCATCCTCTCCTCCTGTTGCTTTTCTCTCCTGAGTCTGGGAGGAGGGGAAGTCCGAGGGGGTGCTGTGTGTCCTCTCCCTCTGTGGGTCAGCCCTGCCCTCCTGCTCCGTGTCCTCCTCCCTCTGTCCATCAGGTTTTTCCGAGGAGTCCTCGGTGCCAGTTGGCTCTCCTGGATCAGTAGCCATGGGGAATGGCCTTTCCCACTCCTCCTAGACCTCCTCCTCCTCCGCCTCCTCCTCCAAACCTTTGCTCCTCTGTCAGTCCCCGTCTCTCACTCTTTCTGTGGTCACCCACTCGCCTCTTCTAGTCTATCAGGCTGTTTGTCCAGTGCAGCAGGTGACTGAAGGCTGTCCTCGATCAAACCCTCTCTCACTTTTCTTCTGCTCTCTCCTCGTCTCCTTTTATTAGATGTTTTACAGTAGCACAGGTGGGTGAGACCACAGCAGGTATTAATATTTCCTGTCCTCACACTTCTCTACATTTTCTTTAGAGCCCACTGGGTGCAGTCCTAATCAAAGTAAAGCACACGTCTCCAAGCTCTTGCAAGCACACACTACACCAGGAGTTTTTTTTTAAAAGTCTGTTGGGAAAGCTGCAGTGTTTTTCTTTCAAACTGTTGCGAGAATATCTTCAAGTAAACCCTGCAAGAGAAAAACAAAATATTGCATTAATATTTAGACAGTCAAGAGAGAAAATTATTATTATATTACACATTTAACTCTTAAGAAGAATGTAACCACAAAATGGAACAAGTAATCTTGGAGAAAGTCCTCACAGTAAGTAAGGAAATGGACTGTCAGAGTATCCCGACAAGTTTGTATGTTTTAGGATTGGATAAGGAGAGTTGTAACTAATTCAACAGCTCTTTCTTGTAAGCCCGGTCACTACTTGTTCTTCTCCGTCTCCTTCATTGAGCGACATGTGGGCACCATTTTTAAAATTACCATAAATGGTTCCTCGCTTGATAAAAGGTTAAAGGAATCCTAATGTGGAAGATCTCCATAATTGTTGTGAATGTTTTCAGAAATCAGATAAAGGACAGAAAAAGCTGGTAAATGGTCTTTTTCCTCAGCCGAATGTAGGCTAATTAATTGGACAGCGTTACTTCAAACTCAGTAGTGAACTCTGGCCCATATGTATGGTTAGACCATCCTTAACTCCATAAAGGAATTGAGTGGCCACTTAATCTACCAAAGAATTAAGTGGCCACTCCACTCCAGTGGCCCACTGTCATGGGCTCAAACCTCTAAGCCCTCAAAGAATATCAAGCTAGCCTGGTCAAGAATCACACACATCTTCATCAATCATCAAATGCATCTTTATCAGCGTCTAGTGACTTAAATGTGTGTTCAAAGGCTCCATTAGTCAACAGAAAACTGCAGCCAGGAGTATATGATCCCAACCATTAAATATAGATGATGAACTATGGGCCGGTTGAGTGTAAATAATTCATACGCAGAGAGATTGCCGAACTATGCAAGAGTGAGTACAACACATATGCAACAAAGGGCTCATGAATACACAACTATGATTATGATTATCATCAGCTGACAGTATTATTCAGTGCACAGCCAGTCAACCATTCAGGCAGGGTGATAATACACAGTTTTAAATTGGCCCTTAGTATTATCCTCTGCCAGCAGAAGGTGAAACTGAACACAGCAGGTTTCCTCTGACGTGTCAATATCCCTGCAACGGTGTAACTCATTCATGGTTTGGGTTCCTCTGTGGACACTGGTGGGCCTTTTACTCATGACATATATCTTCACTTCTTCTCATTCACTCTCCATCTGTCCCTGGGTATTATATCTCCTCTGCCTTCTGACAGCCAACAGGACCAGAGCTGTTTCATTAAAACACCAGCCAGCCTGAAGTCAATCTGGAGCCAGGGCTGGGCTACCAATTACGGATGTAATAAACGCCAAAGTCACCGTTTATGCTTCGGCATCTAAACTTACAGGAAGAGAGCATGCTAATGCATACCTACAACAAAAGCTGCACTGAAGGAATGTGGCTGTCCGGGGAGTGAATGGTGCAGTAAATGAAAGTTAAAAGTGCAGCCCGGGTCAGGGTATTAACTCACTTTGCATATTAGTTTACAACTCAACACATATTACTTTACAACTGAACACGTGGGCCACTGTACGCACCCCTGTCTAGGGTTACAGCACTTTTAGGTATGAAGCTATCCACAAGGACCACACATGTTGGACAGAGTCTATGTCCCCCCACCCCCCGCTCTGTCAGACAGGCTCAGTCAAAGTCATAGCAGCAAGTCTACATGTTTTCTTCAGTTTTAATGAGCAGATTTCGCCGTGACTACTGAGGGGCTCGTTGGGTGCGTCACAGCAGCCATTATCTCTTTTATAACGTGGTCGTTAACACTCACATCAAGCCTGTTGTCTCTGGTCTCAAAGCAGACGGACAATGCTAGTAGCTGTCAGTAAAATTAAGAACACAATAGGCTGATATGTTAGACCAACTGCTTAAAGGATCCTGGAGATCAAGGAGGAGTTCCAGTTCAGCAACATTCCCGAGACACAGACACAAGGTAACTGTAATTAGCCCTTAGCCTCCCAAAACCACAACGCAATCATACTTATTGTTATTACTGGCACACATTAGTCTGTATGTGATTTTGAAATTAGCCCTGATCCGATACCCGGATACTGACATTTTTTTGTTGATCAATTAGCAACCAATTATAAATATCTTAATTTCCTATTAACTACTCATCGCAGCACTTCAATGAACCAAAGTAAGAGAGAACAAATGACTTATATGAGACTTCATGCACTGTGACATAACTTGCGAAAAATGACCAAATTTATACTATACTGTATTACATACTGTAGTGTACAACGAAACTAAAAAAGGTAAAGGCTAACCGGATGGGGGGGAAAACCAACAGGCGATAAAGAGAGGGAAGTTGCCCTTTAAACAGGAGCTTATTCGCCTATGTCCCCAGGGCAAGGAGTTCCCATGAAAGCCACATACCGGACAGAGTTATCACAGTACATCAAACACGTTCAACCCCATCACTGTCTCTCACACCCGCCCAGTCTCCTCTTCCAAACACACACACACACACACACACACACACACATATACACAGATACAGATATATGACACACACCAGCAAGCTAGAACAAACTTTGTGTTTAACTCTTTCTTTTACTCTCTGTCACACTCTTTCTATCTTTTATACACAGACAAACACAAACATCAAAAACAAACCCTCTCTCGCACCCAAACTGCATGTACCACATGCACCCTTTCAATGAAAGAATGCTGAGAGGAATTTCCTGACACCAGCCAAATTACCAAGCAACTGCCCATGTGGGCAAAAGTGGTAAACCAAAAGTTGAAGATAACAAAATCAAAGTTGCAGCTGGAGCGGTGACAACTCTCTGCAGCGTCAGAACGACTACAGCAGAGCAGCGTGCATCAAGTTCACATGTCAGGATCATTGTCTGTTAATTTTTCTGAGTACATGAGAACCGAACATCTGACGCGCTGCGCCTGCCCTCCAGGCTTCTGTGAGGCTCCTGCATGGGTGGAACACCTGCAGCTGCCTAATCATTTCTGAAAAGTGCAGTGAAAATCAACGTGACACCTTCGCTTCATGACTGCCGAAGATATGATTTCTGTTCTGTTCGTTTTGTTGTTGCTACGACTTTTTATCTGGGCTCAAAGTTTTGCGCTTCTCTCTTTGCACAAAGTCGAACAAAAGTCTCATATCTCCCACACAAACTATAACTTTAAACCCAGCATACATACACTGCAGTCCTCTCTGCCCCCTGCACCTTTTCATCCCTTACTTCATGGGGATGCACACATTAATCCCCTGGAACCAAACTGCCGCTGAAAAATTAGGCAGGCAGACAAAGGAAGGGCCAGAGGACTCTGTGTATGTGTGTGCGCACAGACATTGAGATTGAGGGGGACGTGTAGATGAAAAGAGTGAATAAAAAGTGGCGAGGGGGACAGGAAGGGATTGTAGTTGGTGGGAGCAGGCGGACAGCAGAGTTTCAAACAGCGAGCGAGGGAAGGAGAGATGAAGCGAGGGGGGCCGGCTAGTAGAAGGGGTGGGAAAAATGTGTGTGTGAAAGAGAACAAGAGAGAGATAAAGAGGAGGGGGGGTGGCACAGACAAAAAAGGGGGCTGGGGGGGATTTTGCCTGATAAAATATGTGCCAATGTTTGTGTGAATGAAAGCAGTGACTATAGCTAAATTTTTGCCCAAACAAAAGGAGCATAGAGGAGAGGAGAGCAGAGGAGAGGAGAGCAGAGCAGAGGAGAGGAGAGGAGAGGAGAAGAAGAGGAGGAATGCTTTTAGTGGTTGGAAAAAAGGTTGAAAACATGAGGTGATTACATTAGCATAGGAATAGTTTCCGTTGGTATGTCCAGTGTCACAGCGCGACTGGCTGCAGAGGGCCGAGGGAGCACAGGGTGCAGGACTGCTTTGCTGTAAACCTGTCAGTCTGCTTTTGCTGCGCTCTCGGTTAGTTTACTGTAATGTGATAGTCAAATGCATATGTTTTGGTTTTGGACCATTGGTTGGACAAAAAATAAAGCAACATGAAGGTGTTCCCCTGGGCTTTGTAATTGTGACGGACATTTCCATTATTATCTCTGCTAGGTGGGAGCCTGAAAGGGATCGTGTGTTCAGCTAATCAGCTAATCTCTACTCTGCTATTGACCCCTTCAGTCTGATATTTTTGTGCACATTTATGACTGTATGCACAAGGACCTCTCGTGGTTGAGCTTTGTTTTATAACATCATCGACTGGTGACCAGTAGGGGCCTCATGTGATGAACAACCACTACAAAATCCTACTCAAACCTTTATATGAAACTTGACTAGCTTCCAACTGGTTGATGGTTGTGCCTACGATAACCTTCATCAGACACCTTAATAATGAACCTGCATACAAGCTGGACATACAGCCTGCCCTGTTCCCCACCGCCTGCCCCCGAGTGATGCTCGGATCACAGTTGTACACACTGGCATGGGGCAGGCAGGATCATAAAAATTAACATTATGAATAATAGCAGATGGAGAGAGGATAATTGATTGTTCGTTTTCTTTGGCAACCCCAACGCGCCTCTAGTTGATGATCTGGAAATTAATGCACACGGCACAGCAGTGTTACTTGATTATTCAAATCTCCCGACACGCCATCATGCTGCAGGGTCAGTCGAGAATTAACGTTAATTAATGTTCTTTACACATCCAAAAGGTCATATACACAGTCCAGGTTCATACAGTGAAATTGCTCGGAGTAAAGCAGCCATCCTTCTGATAAATCCCGAGCCCCGAGTTAGAGCTCTCTAAAAATGTATTTCAGGTGCTAAAGGTTTAATTCTGTTTCCTTTTGTTCTGGAAGGTTTATAACTACAATTTTTTAGTTTTACTGTTTGTATGTCTCATGATATTTGCTGCAGTGACATTAAAAGAATGTTTAAAAATAAAGTATTCAGCCTCATACATCAGTACAACACACAGCAAGAAAATATTGTTTTGGAAACCTTGCGCTGCTTGACGTAATTTAAAAGACAATACAGCCTAAAGGGACCTGTAGAGGTGGAGTGAAATGCCCAAGCGGGTCTCTTAATCAGAGAAAATAATTTGTTCAGGCAGATGGTGGATTGATATAAGCACATTTGGATGATGTCAGAACCGATCTGCACAGACACACCTGGTGGAGATCTGCATCTACTGACTGCTTCTTCTAGTTTTCTACACTCAGACCATTTTCAGACCAAGTCCAGTTTTTTATAGTTTTTTTATCTTCATTTTGAACTAATGAGTATATAACATATCTTCACAGGTATGATTCAGGTATGATGTTATCAGAGTACAAGTGTACTATCAGCAAGTATGCATGTGCTGCAATCTTTCAACAATGTCCTTTCATCATCTGCCAGCTACAACAGTTTGCATATTATCCCTCTGTGGATTATTAGACTGGGTGAGCTTTGTTATACCAGGCAGGGAGTCAGGAATGAGTGGAAAGGTTCAGCAGATACACTTTGCTAGAAATTGGGAACTGAGATAAACTTGATCAAAAACAAAATAGTGTTGAACTGAGTTGATTAAGTAATGAAATGCCTCTCTGTCCAGTGCATCAAATCCAAATCAAATTCAACCCAATACCTGCCTGTAATAACAACTTTTTCATGCATGATTAAGCAACACTTAAATCGAATCTGTCTTTTCCCAATTTCCACTGAGATTTAAGGAGGAGATGGAGGCTGAGACAGAGCTGTTGGCCACAATTCAAATGGGCTCCGTGTCAAGCAGCAACTATTCTCAGGATCGCAGGTCTACATCTGAACTCGGCAGCTGAGCTGTTGACCACAATGGCAGGTAAAAACCAAAGAGACTATGTTTGTTCAGCGAGGCAGAGGAACAGGCAAGACTGCCTGTCATAAAGTCAAACCAGGGTACATCCCTGTAAGTGGCAGGTGTAAACCTTCAAAGAGCTGACTTTATCGCTCAGGAGGCGAGAAGGCTTAACCTGTGATCGTGTGGAACAATTAAGATTAATTACAATGTTCAAGATGAGCCCCGTGCAATATAAACAGCAACACTGTTCATTAAACTCACAACATGGTGGTTTAATAATCAAAGCCTGAAAAACAACATTCATTTAAAAGCAGCAAGATAATGTCATTAAAACCACTCTGACTACTTCTGCTCAATAACTGGACGAGCTGGTTCCGCACATGTTGCTTCCATGTGTATCTTCCGTTTAGGTGTTTTTCGGATATCTGATAAAAAATTAAAAAAAAAAAAAAAATCAAATGCTGGCCACTCGAATCAAACACAATGATTGTTCTCTTCCCATTAGGGGGAACTCAAGGCTGAAAACACAACAAGGACTTTTGTCCAATCCAGGTCAAGCATGGGAGAGCGGAGTGTAGGTAGCACACACACAGTACTGTTCGCTGAGACACAGACAGAGAGAATATGTGTTATCTAACCCCCTTTTTTGTTCTCTTTCATTGCCCTCAGCAAGCAGACCCATCCCATACCAAAGGATTGCTCTAATCCAGGTGAGAGAAAAGACTCCTTAATCAGCCAATCATGAATCAGGACTACACGTTACTGAGGTAGCTTACTACTCCTGGAGCTCGTATCAACAACTGCAAATGGTGTCTGAACTTCTATGGATGATGGAGTACTCGGAGATCAGCAAAGTGTTGATTTCAGTAGTTTAGCAGCTGTCAGCCGTTTTTAGGAGAGGAAGCATCCTCCCTAATGTTTCCAGTACACCACTATCGCTCCCAGTGGGACTATCAGGTGCAATGTTTTGATATTTACCCATAAAATGTCAATACAGGAGTTGAGAAGGGAATGCTTTGATGTTATACATAATTCATGGATAAAATATAAATGGGTGTATAGCTGACACTTTGATTGTTTTTTTAAGGGTGATTTTAACTTAGTTATTGTGAAAATTGCTCGGAGCAAATAACCCATGATGCGACCTGTCGTGCAACAGCCACAGGCTGTGAAGCAAAACGCAGTTTAATGTATGTTATTTATAGGCTACAGCATAGAGACGATGCCTGGATGTGCAAGCAGCATGAAGTGCAGCTATTGGCTAGCCGGTAGCTCAGCTGACTTTAGAAACGCCATGCAAACGGCGAAAGACACTAACACAGGAGCAAGAGCATATAGTGACTGAGAAGACTGACACCACCACAAATCAACAGCAACAACAAAAACAAGCACCAGCCTTTAATGGCTCCGGCATAGGCAAATCATTCAAATCATGGGCCAAACAGTTGGTGTGTGAGGGCCTGTCAGCTAGTCTGCACTTGACTTAAGTGTATTTGCACAGCATATTTTATTTCAGCATAATGAGCAGCAAGAGGAGCGGATAAATACACGATAGGCGTTATAGGAGTGTTTAAACAGACTGAATAAAAAAATGTGTCACTGAGGAGCACAGTGTTGTAAATTACTATCTGCATCGTAATTGAAAATAACAACAAACATCACTCACCCAAACGCAGCATCGTAGCTCGTCGGTCCAGCGATATTTCTTTCTTTCTTTTTTTTTAAACGAGCTGTTTAGCGCAGATAGCTAACTGTTTTTTTTTTATTTTTATTATTATATTATTATTCCTTTATATATATATATATAAACAGGAGATTTACATTGCTGCTTACAAAATTATTTTACACCCACTGAAAAAACACATTTACAAAAAATAAAATAAAAAATAAAAATAAAAAATAAAATCGCCCTTCTTCTCCTTTCTGTATATTTTTATACGCTTTGCGGTCGCGGTGTTGTCGGCTTGAAAATCCCCACCGGAGTCGTCGAGCTTCGGTCTCTGTGCGTGTGTGTGTGTGTGAGAGAGAGAGAGAGAAAGAGATAGAGACGGGCAGAAAAAAGCACTTGGTGTACGTGTTCCAATTCAGACGATGTTTGTCGGTTTACAGATTTTCCCACTCGCTCCTCGGTTTCCTCGCTCCAAGTTGTACGGCTGACCATTCATGTGAACCCGAATAATAATAATATCAGGAACTTATGTACATAATTTACAACGCACGACTCCGACGGCCTTCAGCAGGTTCTCGTGTGTGCTGTGCGCGCGTCTGCCTGCCTGCCTGCCCGTTCTCACTGGCCACGGGGCTCATCATCATCCTAAAGGACGAACGAGAGCCGACGGTGAGCAGACTCCCGCCACAAGAGGGCAGCGCAGATACACGTTTATACTTATGGGACCGTGGTGCTGCCTTCAAGTGCTCCTCGCAAGGTTCAGTTGCAGCCGGTGAAACCAACCGTTTTGTTGTTGTTTTTTTCTAACTTTGACATTAACGAGCCTGTAAAAGGATGTTGTGACACTTTTTATGGCTACTGCTGTTGTCTCACCTCCCAAAATGAACTGTCAAAAACACAAGCACATATTTCATCTTCACCCTCTACACACTATTCACATTT
This sequence comes from Protonibea diacanthus, assembly GCA_028641955.1. Taxonomy (NCBI): domain Eukaryota; kingdom Metazoa; phylum Chordata; class Actinopteri; family Sciaenidae; genus Protonibea; species Protonibea diacanthus. Next base: position 13,772,979 of record CM053984.1, read on the forward strand.
TTCCCCCTATCCTCTTATTACGCAAGCATTCAGGTAAGTAATATTCTAATGTAATGATAAAATAAGAATCAGCTGTAACACATATATGAAGCAAAATACTTAAATTGGACGCAATTAGTGTAGTAATACCACACTATGAAAATGCACACAAATGAACGTACTGTATTTCATTTAATAAATATATCTTTGTTCATATAAAGAAAATCTTGTTTATGTTACTTCTTTTCCCCCTTGAGAGCAGGGTCGTAACAGTCCTGAATTCAATATCTAACTCAAATAAAAATGGAAAAGTATCAGCATCAAAGTTACTCATTATGCTACTTATACTCCATTAAGTGGTACACATGTATACTGCCGAGTAGTTTAATTCATAAGAATGCATCATATTGTTTATAATGTGTTTTACATGTAAATGACTAGTGCTGTTAGAAAACAGTGTATTTCTTACTGAAACAGAAGATTAAAGTAGAAAAGCATGGAAATATTGTACTTATTTGCAGTACTTGAGCAAATGTACACCACTGTTATGGTGTGATAGATAATACCTGGCTAAATACTAATGCAGTGTTGTACGATTGTATATCATATTATATTACTCTTACTGATGCATTAATGTGTTAGTAGCGTTTTGTAGTCAAGCTAGAGCTCATTTTAACCCTTTTGTATACTGCAGTTTATCCTGCACCATTTAGCATCATAACACTGCATTAGATTGTTTAAAGTAGTCATATTTTTATGCACAATCTTAGTCAAAAAGTAACTAGCAACCACAGCTGGTAAATAAAATGAAAAACTATGCTTATCTCTGAAATGTAGAGCAGTAGAAGTGTAAACTAGCATAAAATGGAAGCAATGAAGGGCAGGTACCTCAAAATCTTACTGATGAACAGCAGTTCAGTAACTGTACTCAGTTAATTTCCATCACCGGTGAGCATGTGTGGGGATGAGACCATCTGTCTAATTAGAGCTTCCATTTGTATTCAGTGCTCATAAAGTTTCCAGACTGGAATAAATAATGTGCATCTTATTACAACAACTCTAACAGTGACATAAATACTGCTAAAAAAAAAAAAAGTAAATATAAAAATAGGCCCTCATAATAGCACTAATTATGACAATGACATCCAGTTACAAGTCTGAGCAATAAACTACATCATAATTCTACCTCAATAATTGACTAGCTGCTCATTATTTCTACCTCTCCCTTTCAACACCACATAACCTCCAGGTCTTACTAAACACATTTAAAAACAGATAACTGGAACTCACGATTTTTTCTAACAACACGTGAAGGCCTCATAACACATGTCAATGGAACAATGAAATTGGTCGCGTTTGTCATTATAACGTTACTGACTGCTGATCCAACGAGCAATATGACTCCGACCTGTAGCTGAATTCGCCGTCAGACCTGAAATCTCCCTTCAGTCAGCAGAGTTTATCTCCACCATGACATATGCTTAAGGAGGCAAATGCCTTGAGCGCAATGAACTGAGTAACCTCAGTAAGACTTTGACAGTTGTCGCCCTCTGGTGAATTTCTTTAAGTAGGTCAGTTGACTCCACTCAGGCTCAGGACCAAGAAAAAAAAATGAAAACAACAAAACAAAACATCAAAACACAAGACATATTTGGACATTTTTATTCATTAGAACCATTGTCACAATATAAAGACAGAGTGTGATGCTTTGTAGAAAAATCTTTACATTTAGATTTCAAACAAAGCAGCTAAATTGAATTCTAACCATACATAGAAAATAATATATTTTTTATTTCTATAATTTTCCTACATGTCAGGCTTGCAGGAAGCCCGGTGGATACACTCAACAACAACATACACAACCACACATTTATGCTGAATCTTAAATAAAGCACTCAGTGGAAAGTTGTCTTCAGGCCTGAGAAAACATTAAAACCATGGATAGTGTTATGATTAATCCACACTATGAATCGGTTGTGTTTTCTAATAGAGTATTAAAAATAAATAGTTTTATCAAAGGAAAATGATCAAGGCTAAAATCTGACATGTAAACGTGTGGCAAGCAAAAACTGCAGTGCATCAAGTTCTAAGGAAACAACTGCAGCTAACACGAGGCATAACAATATCACAGGATGAAAATATATTAACGGATTTAAATAGAAAATTTGTCCACAGATCTAGGGCTTAGGACATTTGAACTACCTCACATGTTTTTCCTATGCTCACATGGAAATGGTTTACCATTGTCTTAGTTAAAAACCAGTTAAAAACCAGTATGGTGTGTCTTTTTCCTGTTGAACATCAAATGATGCTGGAGTGCTTCAAATTCCGTTCGAGATTACTGACACCCCACAGGCAGGGCTGCAGTTTGGAAATATATTTATTATCCTACAATGTCCTTGGAAGACCTACTTCAGCTACGTTCATTCACTTGTCGCTCTTACACTTTGGTCATCAGACATTTGGCCTGTCGAGTTACCCTTAACCCAACATAAACATTTTTTTCTTCCTTCTAAAAACATTCCCCTCAAAAAAAGTGGCTCACAATGCACAAATCCGAACAGTCCTGTAACAGGTTCCAGCAATTTTAAACATATCAAGTCCCGAGACAATCTTTGCAGTCAAGTCATATCTGCCACGGCAGAGAAAGTTAAATGTTTTGTGGCCCAGATCTTGGATGGTCTGGCAGTTTCTTGGCTTTTTAACAGTCATCTGGATCGACTGCTGCCGCTCCGGGTGTTCATGTAGTGCGGATGAGACAGTGTCGGGCGTATTATCCTTCCAGGGGTGCGCGCAGAGGAATACAGCCATCCATCTCCAGAGACTCTGGCCAACCTTCATACTTGTTGCTGCTCTTACTGTTCTTCATTCGCTAATGGGAACAACCACAAAAAGACAGAACTCATGTCAACATAACAGGCTCAGTAGCCGCAACATAATGAATGCTGTGCCGAACAGAAATTGAACGCAATTTAGAAATTCAATACAGCAGTGACGTTTTATTGGTTAGGTTACAAGACTCAAATTCTGGCTTTTTTATTCTCTTTTCAAAGCTCTATCTTGGAAATTGAGTTTGAGTTATTAACTGCGTTACCACGCAAGTTAATGCAACTTTGACTAATTTAAAAATTATTTTAAAAGTTCAGAAGGTAATAAATCTCAAAGGGTATTTTGTGAAGCTTATTTTCTCATGTATTTGTGTGAAAGTGATTAAATGGGGCCAACAGGTTTTGAATTTGGTCCAGTACTTGCAGACTGCAGCCACGAAAATGGGTACAGCATAATCTTTCCCCGTCCATTAAAGTGTTTGTTTTAGCCACTGACTGGCTCAAACTGTCATTTTACATATCTGACAACATTGTGAAAAGGATCCCACAGACTCTCTCTCTCTCCTTGGCTCTTCACTTTATATCCGTTTACCCTGGCTCAAATAAATACATTCAAAGTTCTTATCCACGTTGCTGAAATAATAAATAATTAGCCCTGACAGTGAAACTCTTTTACAGACTGCTGTACACTAAGCTACACTAAGCTACACCCACATTTTTATTGTTGACTTCCTGAAGGAACTTAACCTCTCCAGAGATGAAACGAAAGAAACAGAAAACATGTGATTGCTTTATAGGGTCGTGTGGTCAGACACGTGTAACAACGATCTGAGCTGGTCAGTGGCAAAAACAAGCAGTTTTAGTGGACACGTTTTGATGGTGTGCAATTGCCTATAATGATTACATTGTAGCCCAGTTTATGGCTGCAGGCTGCAGTGCTCTCACTCCACAGTGGTGGACCGAATTCAACACTTCACGTCTCCATTAGTTACAAAAACATGGGAAAGGAAGTCCAGGTAAAAAAAAAAATAATAAAAAAATACTGAATTTACCCTTTAACGATGCTGACTTTTAAAGACAGTGAGGCTTTTTGTGCGGCAGACTTGTAAAACTGTACAGGTTAAGCCAACTACACGTGTCATCTGGTAGGCATCACTACTCTCTCCACAGGATAACATCGTCTCAGCTGGCAAACAGAAGCCTCACCATTCATCATGTGCAGTCAAATTTACAGGGTCGATTTTAAATATTCAACATGGACATGGACTGCCATATTGAGTCTTAGGCTATTAATTATCTACACTACACTAGCACAAAGGTGTTTCCATTCGTACAAATTGTACTTGTATCCTCTCCTTATTCTATTCCACGCCTCTAAATCACCTGCATCATAATACGATTGTAGCACATCTTGATAACATTATCATCTGGTGAATCATTTTGTAATTTTACTGTATACGATGACACAAGGAGGATATATTGTTTTACTGCTTCTGTGAGCAGGTAATTGTATCTCAGTTAATTAATTGTAATGGTAACACACCTCCTCAAAGGGACTCTTATTCTCGATGCCCTTGGCTCCAACAAACACCCAGCTGTCTCTAAAGGCCAGCTCCTTCACTGCCGTGCTCCCAAGCTCCTCAAACAGTCGCCGGGACTCGTCGTTCATCCTGGATAGAGAAGGAGGTCAATATTTATTAACTGGGCTGCATGTTCTTTTGTGCAAGAGGGCTGAGGATTAATATAAGTGCTTAAGCTTAACTTCATTGAAATTAAATGCAGGCAGTTAATATTTCTGAGTACACTCCTCGTGGGCTTTAACAACATCTCAACAACACTTTCCGCTTTCTGAGGTTTACTGCCCTGTTATGTTTGAAGCCATGAGGTCTTTGAGGGTGACAGAAAGGGATTTATGAACATGTCGTTAGACCAATAACCAAAAGTATTCAAATGAACCAGCCACCCGATTTAACTTAAATTCAGTGTAATTGTCCAGAAGGGCAATTTGTTTTCAAGTTATCAGTCTTGACTCACTTTCTTCAGTGACAATTGGAGCTTTTGCTCTTTTACAGTGTTGAACTTCAAAGACATCTCTCCAAAATGCACATTCATTTTTGTATTTTTTTTATTTTGCAGAACTTGTGTTAAGCAGTGACTCATCATTTTATTAACTCTATCAACACTGGCTGGTAGACATGCTCTAAGTTGTGGCTAATTGTTTTCTGTTCTTTAATGCCATTTTTCTTTATTATGCATCAAATTTTCAAACAATGTTTGAATAAATTGATTTAGTCTTTGATTCTTATAATCGTGACATGTGACTAATAAGCATGGGTCGTTGTTGTTATAAAACCTGGTTGGTCCTTGATGTTTACTTATCAAAAACACTATTCTTTTTAGCAGTGCCATGTGCCATTCATTTTATTCTACGAAACATTTATAAGGTGAAATATCCTTGACCTTTAGCTGAAAAATCACCTGTGAAAATTGCTTTAATGTGTCTAAGGGGGAAAAGAGAAGGGCGTTGGACTGGAACTGATAAAACAATATGTGCTCTTACTTTGTAGCTGCATCATCAAAGGAAGCCACGAACACGAGTGTTCCCTCATGGAGCGGCCGGAGAAACTTCAACAGGTCAGAAACATCTGGGGATGAACATCAGATGAGCTATGAACTGTGGTTTATAGCTTGTTATAGCCAAGCCATATGTACCAGATGTGAATATATACTATACAGTAGTGTCTGTTTTTTATTACCTCCTGCCCACATATCAAAGGTTTTCGTGGCCAAGAGCTCTCCTGTCACCCCTGGGTCAAGGAAACATCAGTCAGACATTAAACTAAGACAATTATCAGGAGCTTGAAATATTAATGCAACACAGGCAGGTCAAAAGATGGAGGATGACCTTCTTACCATTGACCAAAGCTATGTTTAGTCCTCGGCCAACGTTGTTCTTCACACTGCTCACTAACCTGTGAGAAAGAAATATTATGTGTTGAAGCACTAACTGCCACAAATTTGGACATCACTTCCTTCCACATTAACATGAGTCTACACACTTAAACACGCTGCCTGGCACTTGAGAAACAACAAAAAGAATATAAAAAGGACCAAGACTACAGGCAAAACTAAAGAAGGTGGAGGACAGACAGACAGACTGAAAACATACTTGCATTCAGCTCACCACACAGACTCAGAGGTCTGGTTATGATAGCAATGAGGGGAAAAAAGAACAGTGTGAAACCAAACCAAAAAAAAAAAAAAAACAGACAGCAAGCAGGGGAGACAAAGACATAGAGGAAAAGAGCTGGTATGCAATAAATCTCACATCTTGTCCTCCAGGCAGATTTTGGGCCCGATGACGTTGGCAGCACCAGACACCAGGCGGAAAGCCAAATGTTTTGGAGGACACGGAGCTGAAAGTCCACATTTATACCTTCGAGGGCGGGGTTCTGCTCAAAAATATACAAATGCAACATTGTTATGATGATACTTGACAGGATGAGTAGTCATAAAAATCAATTAATCAACTTTATCGACTTACCAGGTGTCGGTTCCTCGCTTGCACCTGAAAAAAAATACACAATTTCAACACTCAAATGAAGAAACCTTGTCAGAATTTGCCTTTATTCATTTGGCTGTGTCTAGTCTCTAAAAGGTGATGGTTATGCCCTCTAATTGCTTCAGTACAAAACCCCAAAATATTCAATACATTTATATAAAATCTACCAAAATCCTCACATTTTAGCAGCTAGAACCAGTAAATGTCAGATTAATTGCTCTGTCAATCAGTTAATGTATCATTGTAGAACTACTTTTCTTACCACTGAAGAAATGCCGTACAGATGAACCACTCTCCCCACCAAATAAAGTGTTTGCCAACAGCCAGGTGAGCCCCACCAACAGCAGCACAGCCACAGCTCTCAGGGGGCCTTGTCAAGTCAAACAGGAAATGTCAATTATGCAGAAAAAAAAAAACACTTGGGTTTGCTACCAGTCCAACAAGTTCCCCCAGAAGGTGAAAAAAATAACACTGTTTCAACAAACCTGTTAATCTCATGATTCACCGTTTCATAGACCTGGGTAGAGACAGTAAAAAAAAAAAGTAGCTCCATTAGGATGCCTTAAAATTCATTGTCAAGTTTGAAAAACTTGGTTAAAAAATAATATAATATATAAAATATATACATATAAATTATAAATCAGAAAAACAAGTACAGACAAGTACATAATAAACAAGAAAAATAACAAATACCATAAAATAATGGCGATTAAATGATACTTAACTGTCAAAAAAGAAAAATATAACATTTAAATGTGAATAACTTTAAAAAGAAAGAAAGAAGTTTAGCAGACATGTAAACTCTTGAAGAAATTGAAATCGCATTAATAATTCATTCGGGGTTGGGGTTTCGTATGCCATCTTTAACCAAAAGCTTTCAATGTATTTCAGTGCTCATGTAAGATGGCTCTGCAGACATGACGTTTGAAGGGATGTCATGAAGCAAAACCATCGCAAAAACCAAGAAACAAACCATAAATCCTTTGGCAACACACTTAATCACTTATATGGACTTTGATCCATCCAGATCTTACCTCCTGTGCCCACGCTTCAGGCGAGTATCGCCTTTACTTGCCACCTTCGCTCAGTGGAAAATTTAAAAAAAAGAGCTGTTGCTCTTGGCGCCCGGGGGGACTTTTGACTATTTCTTGCGCTGTTTCCTCATGGAGGATCTCCTGGTATAAAGTAGCTTTCAACGAGAAAATATGCTGAAGCAAATGTGCTCAGTCGACCATTTACACGCGTCTTAATTCGCCGCTTTTAACAGACACAATTTCTGTTTGGTTTATCCCATCTGTCTTCCGGATGTGTTACCAACCCCTCAGCCGCCCCTACTGAGTCTGCGCAGGGAGGATCACGTGACCAAAATTTTATTTTAATATTTAAAAAATGGATACATTTTTAAAAATATATATATATATATAAATAAATCACGAATTTCACTCATTAAATTTTCAATAAATATACACCCCATAAATGAAAAAAATAAATATTTGCCAAATAAAAATAATTGTAAAAATATCGCGCGAGCACGAGACCCACTCCTCGCGCACGCTGCTACTCCCTTCAAAATCAAGATGGCTGCCCACAGTGCTGTATTCTCGATGTCCAAATTGATAAATCCTTTCTGGGGCGGACGCCTCGGAAATACGGTTAAAGTAAGACAACATAGTCTGGTGTGCTCACGTCGGTTGTGGTCGTTGATGCGTGGCTCCGTGTTGAAGTCTGTCATTTTATCTGAACACAAGGTCATATGGTTAATGTAGTACAGCTGGACTGGCAGGCTAGCAGGCTTTCCCTGCTCGTTTTCAGCAGTACCAACATAAATTTGGTTGCATTCAAGTTTAGCTAAACAACTTTGACCCTCCGATAATTCAATCCGTTCACAAACCTCATCTGAACCATCTGTCTTTATTTTTTTGTGTTTCAGGTGTTTGGAACAACTCTGACAAGTCACAGAAATAAGACCACGCTTACTGTGAGTGAATCAGATTATCTCCGTGGGTTTAAATCTTGTTAAAATCAGCAGATGCGGTTTTGTAAATTTGTTGATGTAACAATGTATAAGGCTGTAACAGTACTGGTAATGCTATAAAAATCACGGCTACTCAGCAAAATGTTTATTTCCAGGCTGTGGGTTCATCTTTGGAAGTGGCTGGGTATTTTATGTATCTGTTTTATTACAACCTGGGAGTGCTAAACGTCTTTATTTCTACCCTCTTGGGGGAGGAGAGGTTATTATGCCTCTGTGTTTCCTACTACCTGTGCATCTGTCAAACTGACTCTTGTCCTTCTTCCCTTGCTGTCTGTCTTCAACAACAGGGAGAAAACATCGTAAGTAGCTCACTCTAATATGGTTTATTAGATCACCGTGCATTATTTCACATACAGGAAACAACATTACCTCTTCCATGGTAGGGCTGGGTGATGTAAAAAAAGAAATTTCTAATACCTAGAAGACCTGATGTCAACATTAGTATACATCGCAGTACCTACAAGGTCATGGGATGTCACATGTCAAACATAATGGATGTTTCTGGCCTGATAATGCCATTGTGATTTTAGTTTAATAACATAATTATTCTTGATTTATGACATAAAATTAAAAACTCTACCTAAAGTATGATGATATTCACATGATTAACGGTAGCGATATATTGCCCAGCCCTAAATAACACTATCAACTTTTACTGTGTAACTTTACCTTCACACACTTACTTCCTTTTTCCTCTTTGAAGCACTGTACTTGTGATTTTGCATTTTCTATCAAATTATTGATTATTCGTGTTGTCAGCAAATACCAAATGATTTCAAATGTTTTTTGCGATGGTTTCCTACCTTCCAGGCTTCCAGCATTTTTTTTATTATTTCATCAAGGTATAAAAAATAGCTTTCACATACCTGAAAAGACCGGTTAAGCAGAGTAAACGTTCTGACGTCCAAATTATTTTTGTTCAATTGCAGTGTTATTGCGTTGCTAACAGAGGCCATTTTGAAATCTATTTCACGTCAGTCTAAACTACCAAATTCACAATACCTTTTCAGGAAATCCATTTTTGTCCATCTTCTGGGTTTAGATTTTGAGATTGTGAACACATTTGGCAGCACAGTCAAAATAGCAAATCAATTAATCCGTTAACTTAAAGGTAGGTTGAAAATCAATCTAAAAACATATGGTATCGCATGACAACATATCAGTAACCATGTTTATATAGATAGGTGACTTGTAGGTTAAAACTTGCAAAACCACCATTGTTTTCCTTTAAAGTGCTGTATGTATGCCAATGTTACAGCCCCCTCCTGCAAAGTACGGAGGCAGACACACTGTGACTCTCATACCTGGTGATGGAATCGGTCCCGAGCTGCTTAATCATGTCAGAGAGGTTTTCAGGTTGGTTATACCTAGAACTTATTCCAAAGTGTTGACTACAGACTGGTTAGGATCACCTCAACATGTGGTTTTTATTCATGCTGTAGGTTTAGCTGTGTTCCAGTGGACTTTGAGGTGGTGCATGTCAACTCTGCTTTGGAGACTGAGGATGATATCAATAATGCCATCACTGCCATTCGCCGCAATGGAGTTGCCCTCAAGGGTAAGCAAGCCTGTTTTTTGTTTTTTTTTCTTTGGCAGAAGCAGCATGTCATAATATAAAAAGCAGAGCTCAGCTGTGAGGAGCATGTAGTTAATAATAAGACCATGACACCAAAGTATAATTGTGACATTACTTTACTCTCCTGATAGGTAACATAGAAACCAAACATACCATGGCGCCATCTGTCAAATCCAGAAATAATCTCCTTCGGTAAGAGTTTTAATGAAACATTTTGTTCCCTTGATAAAGGCTCTCTTTTGTCAGCTGGATTACATTTCTTCTTTAATTTGATCCTTTGTGTCTGGTGATGATAGATAATGAGTATTTTTTTTTCTGACCTTTCTCTTCTCTCTTGTTCCGTGTGTGTGTGTGTGTGTGTGTGTGTGTGTGCGTGTGTATATCAAAAGCACAAGCTTAGACCTCTATGCCAATGTGATGCACTGCCAGTCCCTCCCCGGAGTCCAGACTCGCCACAAGAACATTGACATCATGATCATCAGGGAGAACACAGAGGGCGAGTACAGCAGTCTGGAGCACGAGGTTGGTCACACAGAACAGAGACACAGTCAATACTATTGTTTGCTGGAGCACGCTTATACTCCCTCCTTTCTTTCTTTGTCTTCACAACTTGTTCTCTTTTGAAATGGGACTGAGGTGCTGTGCCTATTATAAGCACAGCATATATTTACTAAAACAGAGATCTGATAGTAGATCAGCGTTGATATTGACCTGACAAAACAGATTTCTTTGCTGACAGCTTTATGAAATTATAACTACATTTTATAAACTTATAGAACTGTATAAAAGTTGGACACCTCTACTCACAGTTCTACTTAGTTTCTTACTTTTACTCTAATAAACTCATTTTTTTAAAGCCAATAAAAAGTTAAATAGTTGGCAGACGATAGTCAATACGTTACGAGATTGCATTTTGGCCAAAGCGCTCTGCCTCTTTTGTCCTCCACAGCTACTCAGGCTATAAACGGAAACCATGCTTATGATACCAAAATCTTGTCCCTTGCCAAAAGATCGTCTATTCATATGTAGATATCTGTTTATAGTGGTTACTATTTTTCTGAACATAAATTACTTGAACTTTATTTATCCTCCATTTGTCATTGACCTCTCTGTCTTGCTTTAGAGTGTATCAGGGGTCGTGGAGAGTCTCAAGATCATCACCAGGAACAATTCACTCAGGATCGCTGACTACGCCTTCCGACTGGCCAGGGAGAAAGGCCGTCGTAGGGTCACTGCCGTACACAAGGCCAACATCATGTGAGTTGCTCTGACGCAAACTTAACATTTTTTTTTTTCTATTTATGCAAGCCCGGTCTCTTGAGCCTTATGTAATAATGTGTGTTTATAAGTGCTGGAAATGTTTAGTGTGACCTTTCTGTTATAACAGGAAGCTCGGTGATGGCTTGTTCCTGCAGTGTTGCAGAGAAGTTGCCTCTGGTTACCCAGACATCACGTTTGACAGCATGATTGTGGACAACACCACCATGCAGGTGATAGAAGATTAAATTACGTACGTACGTTTGGAAACATTTGACACATGATTCACCTGCCAACTTGTTTGTTTGTGTTTTTAGCTGGTGTCCAAGCCCCAGCAGTTCGACGTGATGGTGATGCCCAATCTGTATGGAAACGTGGTGAGCAACGTGTGTGCAGGCCTGGTGGGAGGGCCTGGCCTTGTCCCTGGGGCTAATTATGGCCATGCCTACGCTGTCTTTGAAACGGTCAGTGTCCCCTCTGTTTTTGGAAGAATGAAAAATACGTGACTCATGTCTGTCAACAACTTGCTGACTCAGAGTTTTGTCTCTTTCTTGTTGATTTTTCTACATCGCTCAGGCCACAAGGAACACAGGGAAGAGTATTGCGGACAGGAACATTGCCAATCCCACTGCCATGCTGCTAGCCAGCTGCATGATGCTGGATCACCTTAAGTAAGCTTTTTCATATTAAAAAAACGTCACATGGTTCCATCTGTGATGTAATGCTGTGACTGCAGTTATCCCAGTAATGTAAAATAATTATTTCTCCTGTGTCTCCAGGCTTTATGACCACGCAAGTTCAATCCGAAATGCAGTACTCACCACCATGAATGAAACCAGGGTAAGTCTTCCTTCACTGATAGGCCTCTCTTCTCACCTATCTTGGGCCATTGTTGTGAGGCAGGTGCTTAGAGGCCTTGTTGGCAGGTCTGGCATGTATCCTAGTGGGCATCACAATACATCTACACAAAGCAGCATTGTGTCCTTTCAGCATCACAAAGCTCTTATGAAGTGCTACACTATAATGTTATCTAACTTTACATTGTGTGGTTTTGGCATTAATTACGGTCCTTGAGCGCATTTAAAAACCTGATCTGCCTGTCGCCTCAAGGCAACGGACTGGAAATACATTAAGGCTAATTTCACAGTTTTAAATGCTCGTTTCATTTCGTGCTTTTTAACTTCATTGAATTCATTTTTAATGTTTGAGGTTGTGAGTATCCTTTTCTTTTTCGTCTTGCAGTTGCACACAGCTGATATTGGAGGTCAGGGCACCACATCAGAGGTGGTCCAGTCCATCATGAGGATCATCCAGAGTAAAGGGCAGCTCATAACTGAGTTATAAACGCACATGTTCGTTAGAGGTGTGAGTTTGAAGAGGTGTCTTTATCTGTGACAGGTGTACAGTGTGAGAGAGCATGTCCATGCATGTCTGTTTCCATAGCGTCGGGTCTTATCACTGACATCAGAGTGGTTCCTTTTTCTTTTTTGTTTGGCTTACTGACCAATTCACTCTGTACAAATGTTCTTTTATCCACACCTGTGCATTTCACATATAATAATGACCTCTCCAAGACAGATTTTAAAAATGGTTTACCTTTGTTAAAATTCCATTATCGCCCTTATTCGATGATAAATCATGCCAGATTTATTAAGTTGAAAGTCTGCGTTCTTGTGTCAGTCACCAAATACACGTTGGGGGTGATAAACATCTGAAATATCCCATTATGGACGTGCATTGTCCACGCTGCATTCTTCAATGTGGATCATTTATTTATTTTTCCAAATGTTACAGCCATGTCAATCAACCAAGATGTGCAATGTTCATTTAATGCCTTGACTGTTTTTGTTTTTTTTTGTCATACTGCAACTTTAATATTAAGTTGCCTGTTTTATAATGTACTATGCTGTGTGCTCACATCAGATCAACTGTACGATGTAAAAATGATTTAGCTATTTCACATGAAGTGAATTATCAGAGGAGGTGTACATCATGTAACTGCTGTCAAAGCCGAACTGTTCTGTTATGCCGGTGCCATAATAATCTTTTCGCCAAGTTTAGATCATGTCACACATGTACTGTTGTCTTAAAGCCTAACCATGTAAGAGCGCTTAATTCCTGACATGAAAGAAAGTTCTTCTATCTGTGGAAAGGTAAATATACTGTATAACCAATATTATCAATAAAGAAATAATACCTTGAAGTGATCTTTTTGGACTCAGATTTGTATATGAAACATCTCTCAAATGAATTTAAATAGATTTTCAAACACTATACGCTCAAATGAGTTTGTTTTTTAGTGTAGATAGTGTATTTAGAGTGTATTCAGCCTTTATAAAAGTGGATGTTTTCATTGCTAAGATCACTTTAGATTTATCTGGATTCTCCTGGGGATAAAGATCATTGCTCCAAATGAGAAAAAGCACACTGATCCCTCTGTTTGTTTTACAATTTCACGCTTCATCAACATCTTGTTTACAGATTTTGACGACAGGTTGCTGTTTGACTTTTCGTCACTAGGTGGCAACAGCACTTTCAAGACTTGCCACTGAACTGTAACCTGGAGCAAATGGTGCACATGTGTCCTCTGTTACATACACCTCTTCTGACAAGAATAAAATGCACAATACATGACGTAATCGTTGGATCGCAATATGTGCGTTTTATCCCTGCACTGACTGTGGTGTAACTGCACAAGACAAATAGGATGCAAGAATCTCTGACAGGCAGATTGTTTCTAACAGTTGGGAACATTTAAAATATTTCTAGGAATTGTGATTTCAAAGAATCGGTCTCTTGGCTTCGGTCGATGTGTTTCTAAGACTAATGCGAAGGATTTGAGCTTCTGGCTCTCTCATTTAACACAAAACCAGACCATCTATTATAGTTTCACCTGATAAAACCAAACCATCTATTGCCGTTTCATCCAGATTTTCCGCTACTCTGACCACACAGTCATACTAAGAAAAAGTGACCGCTGCGAGCCAGCAGCGCAAGGAGGAGGAGCAAATCGACATTATAGTGGTACATCATTCAGCAGTGACCTTCTGCTCTCAGTACAAATAATCCCAGTCCGCCTCTCTTTCTCCAGTAAGGCCTGCGGTCACAGGGCCACATCCCATTGTTATGGCACAGGCCAATTTTGCATGTGTCTAATTCTGTGGGAAAGTTACAATCTGTTCCCTCCGGTTGAATATTTGCATATTGAGTGAAGAACTCTTTTCTAATGAGACTCCTTCTTTTTTTAGATGTAGCTGTCTTCTGGAATCAAGAATCATTCAGTGTGCAGTGTGTGAAATGTGCAAGAAATTACTAGGTGTGTATTTTGGCTGTCTCTAACTGTTTTTCTCCCTCTTCATTCATGTCAGTTATTCACTCTGCACAGACAGCGAGTTGGCTCTTAAATGTCATTGCTTTTCATTAGGAATCAATCTTTTTGTGTGTGTGTGTGTGTGTGTGTGTGTGTGTGTGTGTGTGTTTTGTAAGAGGTTCCCCCCTACTCTGAGCCAGCTTTTTCTCATCATCTTGTTCCACTCAGGCTATTTACCTCACCGTACCTCACATTACTCCTCATCACTGTACAAAGAGCTACAAGCTTTCTCCCTTGTCACCCCTCACCTTTCGCTCCTCCCCTGTTCCCTCTCGAGCTACTCTGGTCCCCCCCTGTGAGCCTCTGCTGGAGCTGGGCCACGAGGCAGATGGTTGGAGAGGGAGATGTTGCAACAAACCGCTGACCACTTGACCTTTATCGGCCACCATTCAGTCCTCCTATAAACCTGTGAAGGGGCCCAACCTTTCACTGCAAGAATTGCCTTTTAATGGGTTGGTTCACCCAAATTGCAAATAAAGATCTAACCCCTAATGTGATCTACCCTGACAAATAGTTTTGGTATTATGTAGCCAATTTTTTTTAGATATCTATCTCTGATATTTGCACTACCATTCCAATACAAATGAGGTTTATGAGATTAATGTCTAGTGCTCGCAGCTTTTGACAAATCACCCTGATATTCTGAGAGCTCAAAATAGTCCCTATGTACACATCTTGTTGTGATTATCTGCGGTAGGGGTACTATCTCTGTAAAGATGTTTCTATTGAAATAAATATTTTATTCCTCTCTATGGCAGTAGGAGAGAGGCTGACACAGAGAAATATGTGAAAACTTGTGAAACAGTTTTATGTTCCACATACGCTCTTTCTGTCTTTATTGTCTGGTCTAAGCCAACCGGCAATTTCTGTGACATTGCTTTATGTAAATCCAAAAAGCCGATATTTTTATATTTCATATATATTCACACAGGTGTGTTTCAGCTTTCTAGCACTCACTAAACTTTCAGCTGAAGGCTTGTTAACCAGCTTATGGTATCTTTATGGCTGCTCTGCTCCTTTACCAGCATCTCCTCCCTGCTTCTCCTTTGCTCCTCTCCTTCATGTCATTTTGAAACCCCGTGTTTAGTATTTTTCTTCCATTTTAAGTGCTAATCTGAAGGGTCAAGCCACAAGATATTAAAACATGTGGTTCTGTTATTGTTATTCCATTATTCTTCTCTGGCTTGCTCCTGATCATATCCGGAGTCCTCCCTTGCTCATTCTTTCTCTCTCTGTCACTCTTTCTCTGTCTCACACACACACACACACACACACACACACATACTATTAAATCATTGCAATCTTAGATCCACTACGTAATTTCCACTTCATATGAACATGCCCCCTCTTATGTTGTTGATCAGGCTGACTTTGCTATGCAGTGCATTTCAGGTGATTGTAATCAATCAACGTTCCTCTGATCAGGCCTTGCCGAGCACAGCTGCATCCAGTCAGCCAGCTCTGCTCTCTGTTAATGGGGCTTTCTTTCCACCCACAGCTATGGCTTAGCTACATTAAGCTACGTCAGCGGTCAGCTATTCCCCACTATTTGGGCCTGGCTGTGTGTGTTTTGGGCTTTCTGTGCGTCCGCTTGGCTTTCTTTTCACGAGGACGCCCAGTGTCTTCCTCATCAGACAAGCCTAATCAGAGAGAAATATGTAGGAGTGCTTGAGAGAAATTAGCGGTGATGTTTGCTTGGCAGAAATGGATGCAAATAGAAAGTCAAGGAGGATGGCATGCAGAGGAATGAAGGGAAGAGAGTGTGGACACGGCCGGATTGACGGCTTATGCAAGGCAGGGTGGACGGTGAGGTTCTGGTTGGGTCTGGGAGGAAAATCAGCATGATGTATAACTGTTATTGCTTGATAAACAGGGAGTTCACTGGGCAGTAAGCTGTTCAAATAATTCATCGTCACCTTATCTTTCAAACTGAAAGGAGCCAATAAAGCATTTGACTCCTGTCTGCCTCTTTATCAGGGGCTGCACCCTGTTATTTTTTTTACAGGGCTGGTTTTAACACAATAATTCTACCACCTAGAGAGATCATAAGACGCTTATCATCACAGTTCTGCTCAAAGTGAAACATTATTATTATTTTTCCTTTTCTGTTTTGGCTGCTTGACTATTCCTATTTGAGGACTGATTACCAGTCCGCCTGCAGAGCATGCATCTCTTCAACGGCTGGTGTTGCACTACCTTGCATAAGGACACTCCTATGAGTATGTGCAGGCCAACGTGGTGCTTGAACTTGGGTCACGCAGTTAAGACTAGCTTGGTCACCCTGGTATCACTCTAAGCCCCCCCACATAGTTACAGGGGGCTCCCCACTCTGAGCTCATAGTCAAAACATAGTTTTTTTGTTTGAAAAGAAACACACATGTTTGCTTTATGTGACTCCTGCACTTATCATGCCTTGTAAAAGAAATTTGTAACTCCACAGTGCTCTCTGTTGTATCCCCAGGGGAGGAAATCCAAGGCAGGAGACATAGCTGTGTGTTTGTGTATGTGCATTCTTGTGTATATAAGCCCACAAATGTCTCATATATGTCTGCACATCTGCATATGCTTTTACTGGAGCCATGTTCTTAGCTCCAGGCAGAGAAACTGATCCTACCTGTGCTACATGAGCAAGCCCTTTACATGGCCCTGCCCTGGTCTTCTGCCCTGTCAGTGGTCCAGTGCGGTTAAATGTTGCAGAAAGGGAGGGCAGCATGCGTGTGGGGTGCTTTATTGCATTGTGTCTAAATAGGAACCTGTCTGTCTTGCTCACTTTTCCTTAACCACCTCACACAATTTTTTCCCCTCTCCCCAGCACTGAAAGCCTCTTGGCAAAGTGAGACCAAGAGCCTGTGAGCTATTTCTGTTTGGTTTTATGTTTATGATAAATTAGGGCTTGTGTTTCTGGCTGGCTCATCTGAGAACGTTGATATGTCGTCTCTCATCAGAGAGAAACCGTTACCCCACCATTACACTTTGGCTAAATGTATGGAAAAGAAGGGAGGGAGGGAGAAGAGGCAAAAGCAGTGATTGATTTGTTATTTATGGGCTACTTGGTCCATCTAAAACCTGCTTTGCCAATATTTCTTATGCCCTCTCTCTCTCTTTCGATCTCCCTATCTCCAATGCTTTTAAATGTTTTACCGTCTGTGCCGTTGCTGTGAGTTCAGGTGGCACCGCCAGAGTTACATTACATCAAGGCAAGCATGCTGCACTCATGACAACCTGCATTACACCGCCCTGATGTCATTACAACTCTGCTCCCCTGAAATTGGAGCTTCTTGGCACTTTGACAACTCAGCAACCCCCCACTTTCCAACCCTGTGTCCGCCAGTTCAAAAACAGTGTGTTCTCTCGGTTGCCAAAACAAAGTATATTTCCTAGTGACATTCGTGAAGTAAATCTTAAATCTTTTGAGCACCTTCCACGTCCAGTGACTCAGCCCCGTGCTCGCACTGAGTGATCGCTCAGCTCCCACCTGTTTCCAGACACATGCTATTAAGAGAGTAAATATGTCATAATATGAGACATGTGCACTCCCTCTAAAACCCCCCAAAATGAAAAATGTAAATTTAAATTTTATCCAAATCCTGTCTACTGTTATCCATATCTTATACTCAGCAGTAGCTGTTAAATAAATTCAAGAGCCATTTATATTTCTCTATTTTTTCCCTGTCTCACATAATCTGTCAATCTTTCCTTCCTGGATCCTTTTTTATGTTTGTAACCTCCCTTGTGTTGAATTTCTGCAGTACTCTCCCCTCTGAAGTTTTGATGAAAACAGACTTCTGCAAATCCACCAGAAAACACAGCTTTGATTATATATATCTCCATTCACTGTGACAGCCTGGTCTGGCAGGATTCTTGTCTGTTGCTCTTCATAAACGCCGTCTGGTTCCTGAATGAAATTTGAAGTCTCTAGGGGGGGAGGAGGGGTAAGAAATGCCATTGTTCTAACAAACTGTGAAGAGGAACTGTGGCAGACTGTGCTCGTGTTACTGTTAACACAGAGTTGAATTGAATATGTGCTAATGAAAAAAAAAGTGAGCATGCTGACTGGGCACTGTCAGAAAAAAGTATCTGGTGACTGCTGGAGTGAATTTATAGCATGTTCAATACTGGTGAGTCAACTGGGAGGTTGCAGACAGGAAGCACAGTGTGCTTTTAACTGGCAGCAGGAACATGCCTGACCTCAGGGCAGGCTAATCGGTGACATACCTGTTGCGACCCGACGCAAAGCCACCTAAGACAAAGAAGATATGAAAACACGGTGAAGCGATGACCTGCCTCCTGTCTCCTCTTTTATCTCGCCATCTTTGTTCAGTCAACTCAATCTCTGGGTAAATCCAGATGGAATGAAGCGGTAAGCATCTTCTATCTCTGACTTAACCGTTCTCAACTGATGTACTGCCATTAAGTTTTATCACTTAGGATATGTTTCTTAGTCGAAAATTCATTTTCAACCTTTATCCTGCTTTTGATGGTATCTTGTGGACCAGGTTGAAGAATCATGAAGGAATAAAGATGGAATAATGGATTCAGTCTGGTTGGATGGCATGAAGTCTGTCGGCGCTGTATGCCTTGGATCAACCGATAAACAGACTCGCTTTTAAATTATATGATTTTCAACACGTATCCTCAAGAAAAACACTGCTGTTATTGGCTCCCAGGGTAAAGGTTTGGCACTTTTTCACATTCTTTCACTGCCGCTGACCTGATATTTCTTTCAGCAGCCCCTCAAACGCACATACCTGCCTGGCCCCTTCCCTTTACTCACTTCAAAGGTCCTTCACCATCCTTATCCATGGCTTCCTATCATCCTATTGCCTAATCTTAGAAAAACAATGCACAGAGCCAGGTTGAAGATAAACTGTGTGTTCAACATATGCCTTCATTTTTCATATTTTGCCATGACCTCATGCTGTAATTTTCCAAGCAATTACTGAAAGCGCTAGTGTTAACAGTTTATTCCCTACACAGGGTAAGCACTATCTATTTTTACAGAACTCCTGCACTAACTTTAGGTGTGCACACTATATCTGCATGCTACTTACTGTGTGGTGTTCAGGCTCATTTCAGCTAACTACAAGGCAACAAACATTCTCCTCTACACTCCTACTAAGATATGGGTCATTAAATGATTGCACCTAATCATGGAAAGAATCCTCAGAGAAGCTATTTGTTTATTTGTTTCCACCAACGGCGTTATTAAGATTTTGATTTAGGAGTGACAGTACACGGGGGGAAAAAACAGGATGGAGTCCTTTCAGCAGGTAGGTGGAATTAAAGCTGCTGGAGAGAAACCAAGCACGGGGTGACACTTAATGGCAGGGAGTCAGGACAATCATGAAGCCCAAGCTCTGGCGTCTTTTGTTCCCTGTCAACTCCCTACATCACCAGCTCATTTTCCATGGAAATATAATACATAACTCAGCTCTAATCCCTGCTCCGTTCCACTAAACAACTCAAAGACGCACAAAGACTGCATACTAAATATAGCCCTGTCTTTCTTTTCTTGTCACACTTGTTCACACCCATTCAATGCTATACGCTCTCATAAAAAGTTAATCAAGACCTTTGCTTTTATTTTGACATCGCGGTCCCCCGCGGGATGCCTTTAATCTTGAGAAAATGTCTCAACTTCAACAGCAAATGACATTGTTTATATTTATAACTATGGAATTACTCAGGCTAATTGCCCACATGATGGCTAACATATGACCCCATGAGAGGGGCTGAATTGTTTATGCTACTCTATATATGAACCCTATTGTACTCAGGACATCCGCTGAAGAGCTAGGAAGGACAGGGGCCACCCAGAGAGGGATTACTTTGTTGTGAGAGCCTAACATCACTCACTAATACAGTAATCTATATGTCTATCAAATCTATACACTTTAATATACCGCTTGTCACTTGTAAAAGACGTAATGAGGCGTGCATGGAAGAGATCATATTCAATGCTTCAGAAGGCTCTCTGGTTTTGACAGAGAGAAGGAAGTGGGAAAGAGAACAGCTAATCCACTGTCAGTCACTGAAACTTGTCATCCATCCCATTTGGCCAGTCGATGCAGTGACATTACTGCCCTGTCACAGCCTTGTCATACAAACACAGGACGAGGCCAGACTGAGCAGTAGCAGATGGAGAAAGAAACGGAGCTCACGCTGCCATGTTGGGTTGCCAGTACACTCGTCTTATGAAAGGTCTGTTATGCCACTTGTCAGGATACGAAACAGTTTGTTCTAATATCCAAAACTCTTAAGTAGTAGTGACGCCTCTGCCCTAAGAGAGGAACCAAAATTTGGTACACTAAGATATTTTAATGACTTAAATGGCCAAACTGTTGCTGGGTTTCCACAAGCCTGTTCAGTCTCCTCTGCTTGGGAACTCTGGGGTCACGCACCCCAGAAATGATGGGAACGCTGCCATAAACACGATCGCACCACAGCGCATACTTCACACTGGCACCATCAGCTTTGTTTGATGTGAACCGTATCTGCTGAAAGTTGATCATGATGTGTTGCACAAACAAAATTAAGCATCTGTGTGTTAGTCTAACGAAGTTACTCGATCAGATTAGCACCCTTGGTCAGGCTGACACCCCGAGCCTGATCAGGTGTTAAGACTCATTTTACACATGAGGGGGCTTCATTAAACAAACAGAAATACATAACACACACACACACACACACACACACACACACACACACACACAGACACACACACATGCTGAAACACCCCCAAGACTGAGGAGAGGCTCTCTCCGCAAAGAGCACTAACCTGATACTTCACAAACACACTCTGGTGACTGACACACTTAATGTTTCATTGACTGTAATAGGAGATGAAGACCGTCTTCTTAAACACCCTGTTTTATGAATGCAGGTTTGTTTCTTTGTCGGTGTGTTTCTGCATTCATCCTTTTTAAAAAAAACCCTCATCACTTTTTCGTGGTCGGAGTTTTTCCACAACATGACCAAACCATTTCCTCCTTTAGGCGGAAAAACAAAGCAACAAAAACGCTCCTATTCTATTTACTGTCCTGTGATCTCTGTATTCTCTTTGGCTCTTTCCATCCTTCTTCAGTCATTCAAACCTCAAGAGCCTCTTCTCACCCAACCCTCCCCTCCTCTCTGCTTATGGAATAATGACAACCAGCCTGATTTAACCAGCTCCTTAGTGGCTATAAACTCAGGAAACCCTCAGATCAGTGCTCAGGACTTACAGCAATCGTTCCCACATTATTCTGAACCGTGCTTCAAAGCAAAGCGGTGAGTATCTGCTGGTAATGAGTTGTTTCCTGATAACACCCTGGTATCAACACAGTATGTCTAATTAAGTAGATTGATTACAGTGAATGACTGCATTGCAGTGCAGCTGAGGAAAACATATATTATTCGAACAAACAGACCTTTTGTTAATCTTGGCTATAAATACAGTTGAGTAATTTCAAAGTTATTACTTGTGGTTACCTCTAATTTCCATTAAGCACATCAGATTTGGTTCATACTCCTATTAAATATACCTCCACTCGTGTCTCTCTGTCCAAAGCAGCATCTAGCCAAGCTGGGATTTACGCCGCCTGCCACATGGAGCTGGTTTGTAGGTTCACGCTATGATAAATCACAATAGTGGAATAACCAGAAGCAAACTTTTTAATATACTCCCACTCTTAGCATAGGCCAGACATTACTTGCAGTGTCCAAAGAGTTATTACATGAAATTACATGCAGCAACATATCATTGCATGACACTTAGTACATAATAGACATAATGGGTCCACTTAAGTTATAGCATAAGGGAAAAGGCTAGTATTTCAATATATAAACCCATTCGTTGACACAGGCACACACACACACACACACACACACAAGCGCGAACACACAAACACACAGATACGATCAATCAGACGAGGAACTACATTGACATGTAAACATACCACAAGAGGCTCTCTCTTTTCTCTCGCTCTCCACACAGAGAACTATTCACCCCTCTTCCCCGCTCTCCATCTTCCTCGCTCCCTCTCTCTTCCTGGCTCCTTCTCGGCTCTCTGCAGCCCCTGACACTGAACTCATTCAACCTCTGTCTACCTTTTTTCCACCTTGACAGATAAATAAACAGCATGATCATAATCATCATTAACACTGTGACGTCAGCACTCTCATGCACGCAGACCTGCGCATGATAAGTAGGCATGTGGAAACGTGTGTGATTGAGAGTGCGCGTGTCGCCACATACATACATACATGGAAACAAACACATGCGCCGTGTA
This sequence comes from Protonibea diacanthus, assembly GCA_028641955.1. NCBI lineage: Eukaryota > Metazoa > Chordata > Actinopteri > Sciaenidae > Protonibea > Protonibea diacanthus. Next base: position 13,795,856 of record CM053984.1, read on the forward strand.
CACCTTGGATTTGAACAGTTCCTATTCGACTGGGCTGTACTTGTTTCTGGCTCATTTTGATAGAAAGCACAACACCTTTGAGGAGGCATGAGTGTGTGTTTTCGTGTGTCCACATTTGGGCCATAATCCATTTTCACTTTTAGTCCTCCTTATAGGTAAATCATCTAGAAATGACTTCCAACTTAGATTTACTTTGCTTGGTACTGTTTATGTTTCATTCACTAAAACACTTCAAGTTCAAGTTTCCTCTTTGTCTGACTTCTTGTATTTCTAAAGTACCTCTACTGTCAGTGTTTTGAGTTTGTTTCCAGCCGCAACTCTTCATCCGTCTCTTCCAGTTTGTGTAACATTGTCTAACTCGGCCCATCTTTTGGGGGTTTACAGAAGGAGGTTCCAGGATTCAGGGGAAATCTGTCCAAACAAATAGCTGCAGCTCATATGGTGGTTATCTTTACTCCACTGCTGCTCTTCTCCTTACACACTAGAATTCCCGATTGTTCGAAATCTGTACTGCATCAAGACAAACAGGTACACATGGCTAGTGTAACCTGCTATAGGTGGCCTCACAGCAAGGCTGAGCTAATGACCCCCTATATTCCCTCCCTTTCACCTCCAAGTATCAATCAAGTACAGAGTACACAGCTGACTACACATGGCAGCTTGATTATATTTTTGCCTAGAGCACCAGAAACCAACAATTACTCCATTGCTGGAACACCGTCTGACCCCAGGTTTGCTGTGTGGTACTGAGATCAAAGAGTAACTTTTTTTTTTTTTTTTTTGCAACATGGAAGCACAATGGCAACGTCAAGGTCTTAAATCACGATGCACAATAACACGAAATAATAATAAAAATGCAGTGAAAGAGGTTCTTTTGGAGCCCAGGAACTGTGCACATTTGTCATTTAGATACAGACAAACAGATCCACCGTGACTCATAGATATACACACGCTGTATGTGTATACGGTTGCGATGGTTACTGGATACTTCATGTATTGAGGATGTGGTCATGGACACGGCATCACCAGTTGCACATTCACAGACACACACACTGCAGGTTGTGAGTCCAGATTCAGTAGGGGGTGTTGGCTGACATTGAGAAAGTGGAAGAAATTTGGACAAAAAAACATATTGACCCTGCCAGTTTATCCCAGAGACCCCCGAAGCGCACAGAGTGCTATTCACCACATCTGCATCTCCATCTGCATACTCACTTCTCACACTCACGCAATTCTAAACAAACTTCCATCTGTATGGAAACATGCGCCACGCTGTGCTGCTCGCTCATGTAAATGCTCTGTGTACACACACACACACCACGCACACACGCACAGGACCACACTGCTTCCCACAGCCATCACACTCCACAATCACACAAGATTCCTCGGGCACTATACCCTTGAACCGTGCACTTTATTCCACTGTGACGTCACTGGTTTTCCCGTTTCTTGCTTTCTCTTCACCAAACACTGGCAGATAGTTCCCCACCCTCTCCTAATTTACGCTCTCTTCCTTTCCGCTCGATCCCTCTAATTCTTTCTCCTCATGGTGTCTGTTTTTCTTTCTCCAGGATGCAGATATCTCTTATGCTTGAATTACAACCTATCCCGTTTTCCTGTTCCCAATCACTTCTTCAGAGGGGTTGCAGGATTAGGATGCACAGATGGGTAGGCCGATAGTGTGTGCAGAAAGGAGCAAGGGAAACACTGGTGGGGGAGAAAGCTTTCAAAGTTTGTTTTTGTTGCAGTCTCCTGTGATTGATAGTTCAAATGGCACATCCTTAAACACAGCTCTCATTAGTGGATCCAAAAAAAAGAAAAAACATTTCAAAAGCATCGTCATGCTGAGTTAAAACCATGAACGTATTGTTCTATTCACTGTTTAACCAGCTCACCCCCACCTTCATCTCTTTTGTGCATCTTTTCTACCTGCTTCTTTCTGTCTTTCTGTCAATATATTTGCTTTGTTGTTTATCTTTCCCTTATCTGAGCCTTTTGTATGTTTGCCGTGCACACAGAAAATCCATCATTGCCATCTAGCAGTAAAGGGGCTCTGACAGATTGAGCAGAAAAAGCAGAGCAATAAACCAAGTGAGGGGCCACAAAGAGAAGAAACAGACGAGAGAGATGATAAAAAAACATGTAGGTTTGAATTCTTGACAGTTAGAATGACCATGCAGAAAATACACATGTACTCCAGACCCTTCTGCAGAGGAGGCCAGTTCTCAGGACCCCTGAGTGCATCAATTTTTTCTAAACCCGAATGCCAGTTTTCAGTCTGATGGGACATTTAGCTCCAAAGTGTATACCGCTTCTTGCACTTCATCTTTGAGCTGCTGATTGGCTCGGTAATAAGGAAATATATGGCCTGCGTCAAAGTTATTCTTTGTTGGTTTCCTATATTATTATGTGTTGTGATATTTTAGAATATATCTGTGGTGAGTGGGTTGCCTGTGAGGAATTCCTGTGGGTGGAAAGTTTTCAGCAGAATTGTGAAAGCCTCTCTGCAGAAATTTAAGATATTAAAGCAGAAGAGGCATATTCCACATCTAACATATTTGTTGAGTAGAGGCAAAAAATGTGCTCACAATGCTCTGCGTTTCAGAAACAGTTTGGGTTTTTCAGAAGGAGAGAAACTTTGACAGCTGGCATGTCTGGACCAAATAAACAAAGGATCAGAAATAGGCTGGGTTTATAAAACCAATATTCATTAATCCATTTAAAATAAATGCCTGAATCGGGGGGGATTGTGATCTTCTTGATTGGCTCAGAAGTTAACAGGAAATGAACACGTGTAGACTACTTATTTTTATTTCTATTCTATTTTCCATCATACATGGGCACACAAAATATGCAACTTACTGTAGTCAGCCAAAGATCATATTCACAAAGCACTGCTTGATATAACTTCTTTTATACTTTCTATTTGACATCCCTCTGTGATCTATCTGTATCTGTGAGGACTGGTGGATCAAATCAGTCTTCAAAAGCCTCCATTAACATCCAACTTGGCATTGAGAATCACAGGTCTGCCGTTCACCTTATTCATCTCTGTCTTCTACAGCTATTAGGATGACAAAGCGCACAGAGATAATAGCTGTATTCCTCTATGAAAAGTGGTTATGACTTTCAGCCTGTGACCATATGCAGAGCTTGCCGTGATATGATGAATTAACTCAACACTCCACGCTTAATGCTTTGAAATTTCATAAACAGATTATGTCACAGACAATCTATCTTTGAAGTGAACATAAAGTAAACAAGACGCATATTCATAATGTCTGCATTTTATAGCAGCAGGATGTGCGTTTACACAGCACTTGTAGCTCAAAGACGCGCAAACTTGATCCCAACAACAATAACGTGTCCTGCCAAAGTGCCTCATTAATAAGTGTCTACGCTTGCCGGCACTGAACTCACAGCTGTGGTTACTTCATAAATGGGAATTTTCAAAATATTTGATTAGTTCATAAAAAAAAATAATGCATTAATCCAGTGCATGATTACTTTAAAAGGAATTTGTGCACAAATGTGAAAAGACAGTGTTTAAATTAACAGATGGATCAAGTTTGTTCAACAGAGACAGTAAAAATTCAGAGGCAAGTCAAATGTAAAAACAGAAATGAAATCATAAAAAAACAAAACACAAACTAATACTTTTTTACAGCTTCTTTTTTTTTTCTTTCTTTTTTTTTTTTCTTTTTTTCATCTGCAGCACATACTTCATGGATCTCGTTATTTATTTAGCCATGCAAATAGTTTTTATTTGTCAGGGGTCTGAGATATTGGAGATTTCTGCTAATAATTTTAAGTACAGCAATATGTCACAAATGCTTTTTGGTGGCACTTTCTGCCAGTGAAATAGTCCCCTTTTTTTTACAGCAGCTCTACGGATTGGCCAGTGTAAGAGAACAGAAAAGCTGTTTCTGGAAAAAGATGTTCCCACTAACTTTAATTTTTTTTATTTTTTGCAATGCTGTGAACAGAACAATAAAAATTCCTTTCACTTTTATTGCACAAGGCTGGAGGCAGAGAAGAATGATAGGAAGATATGATGATAGTTAAAAACCTGGTTAAACAAAGAAAAAACTGGATTTAGGTGAAGCCGCAATGACAAAAAAAATTTAAATACTGTTATTTTGTGCATAGATACAGTGACTTAAATAAAATATTTCACCTCTGTGGCGATGTATAAGAGCTATAACGTCATCATCAAGGGAAAGTGGAATGTGTTTTTTTTTTTTTTTTTAACAGTCAGCGACCAGTTTGCAGAAGTGATTCATGCTTGTAGCATCTTATGGAAAAGAGCTCTGAGAATAATAACAGTAATAGGACCTTTGATAGAAATAAAACTTCCCTTTATTGGCAAAGTAATCTCCCACAGTATCTTTTCCTGGTTATTATGGATTCACAGAAGATGAATCCTAAATTCTTCGTCTCTCTTTGTTATTCAAAGCCAACAGTTAATGATTCCCTCAGATGTTCCTTAACCTTCCAGTGCCAGCATTATCAGACCAGGTGTTGTTCTGAGCTCCGTACTTCTAAACCTATGAGGCATGGCCAAATTGAGGCTTTCCTTTAAGACAAATGGATCTGTTGGACTTATTGTCCCTCTGAGTGAATGTTTAGTTAAGCCTCATTTCTTTATCATGAGGTTCATGGTAGCTATGTTTGTGGTCTCTGACAGAGTCCAGAGATGAAGCCAAACACTTTGGACCGAAAAGTGAACTTGATTGAATGACTGTTTTTAGATTCAGTTCAGTGAGTTCCAGGACTGCCTCCGTCTTTCTCTTCACCAGGCAGGAGGGGGGCCCTGACTGACCTGACATGGCTGATTCATAAGCTCAGTGCAAGATGTTTTAGGATTGTCAACACCTATGTTCAAATAAAGAGGTCCCTGAGAAGAGTCACCGAAAGGTCTCTGCATTAGAGACTCCCTCTCAGAGGAGAACAGCTGTCATTTTTATTTCTGGCATGATACTAGGAGCTGAAATAAGCCCTAACATGTGGGAGAAAGTACAGCTAGAAATCCCAGAGGAAAAGGTTGTCATACATTGAGATATTTAAAGGTCCCAACATTCCTTTAAACTTTAGCGCAGGTCTTCAACTGTGCATGATGTGCAAGAGATGTTCCACCTGATGACAGTTGATGGTAATATAACGTGGGCTGATGTGCTCCCAAATAAAATATTTCATTCAGGGAGTCTTTTGCTACAAGGGAGTATTTTCATAACCTTGAAACTCAAACTAAATCTGACCAAACCATCTCTTTGTCTGTGGTTTTATTGTCCCAGCCAATGCCTTTTCTCTTTCTCACCGCTCCTTAGCCTCCTCTCTTGCTCTTCAGTTGTCATGTGTAGCTGTTAAACGACCAAAGTGGATTGTGGATTAATTTTGCTGCCTTACTGCTTTGTGACAAAACGTCCTGTAAGACCAGAGGAGCCAGGATAATCATATTAGTGCGATTCTCAGGGAGCTTACAGCCCCCACCTCCTCAGCGGCAGGACAGAATGGTTTTGACTGAAGGAGACATCTGATGTGAACCTGGCGGCACCAGTGGAGGAAAATGGCCAGGTTTTCTGACATCATGGGGCATTTCAGTCTCTGCTGGCCAGGGATCAATGGCTTTGAGCTAGACAGACAGTGCCCGAGGGTAAAGCCGGTGTCTGCATGTGTCTGTGCTACTGGGGGCAAATGAATTGGAATTATATAATTTGTGTTAAATGCCAATGAACTGCAGTTTCCTTGTTATTTGCAGCTTTAGGGGAAAATTAAGAGGAAACAGCAATTTTCTTGTCAAAATAAATGTGGGTACATCGCCACCATTTGCCTGCTGGGTTGGATTTCTGTCTGTGCATCTGTTCAAAGTGTGTGCACAAGAGTGTGCGTGTGTGTGTGCATGGATTTATGAATTCACTCATTATGAACACCTGTGAGTGTTTGCGTGTGTCTCAGCTGCATTTCCATACCATCACGTGTGTGCATGTGTGTGTGTGTGTGAGGGATGGCCTTGACATTAAAATTGAAAGACAGCAATTTTTTTTCTTTGCACTAACCTTCACTGGTCTGTGTGTACACCAAGGGTGTGACCTACTGTTGGCCCGGCTGACTCAGCCAAACGGCATTCCTGGATGGGTGGAAGTTCACCGGCCCTTGTCCACCAGCAACAAGGCCAGAGATCACAAGACATCGGAGAGAGAGCTCTGTATAAAAACACAAGCGGCGTGTATCAATGACTTACACAAGGCATGAATCATTACAATGAGGGGAAGTGCTTTTGTTGTCTTTCCCTTGCTCTCTCACACTCACACACACACACACCACATGCGCATGCAAATAAACCCTGCACTCGGTACACCTTCTTCTCTCTCTCTCTCTCTTTCTCTCATATACTTCATAGGTATGTATAACACCCTCCCTCCACTCCTGGCTGCACGCTCCACCCTCAGTCCTAGAGGACAGGCTGGTTGACCCAGGAGGAGGGGATAGTGGGGGAGGGAGGGGAAGGTAGAAGCAGACGGAGCTCAGATTCATTTCTGCTGGTGCTGCTGGAGGCACGGCACATTGCAAGAGCATAACGTGACGCACAAGGAGCCGGGACACACATGGCTATCAAATGGATTACTCTGACATATACTTGTGAACTCCAGCAACACAAGGACAATACAATCAGCAGACACACAAAGGACTTCCACAGACCCTGCAGAACTCTGTTTCCACACTCAGAGAATTAAAGGAAAAACTAAGTGAGATTATTTTTTTTTTTGTGTGTGTCCACCCTAATTCATTCAGGAGCCAGCTGATATTACGCTGATCGGAGAGACTTGGATTGACAACACTGAACATGTCAATGTTTTGTGTAAAATTGTGAGCGCGTCTTGTCACCGTTGAAGTGGAATATAAGTAAGTGCATTTTATTTACTCTGTGGTGGATCTTTAATTTGGTTACTAATACTGATTATTATACTGATTAGATTAGTATAAATATTTCTAATTATAATGCTCCAAAAATGTCTTTCTTCACTGAAAACATTTTATAGCCCAGTGGTCTGTAGGAACTCAAACTTGTTCATGTTGTGAGTCAATGTAAATGTTTACTAAGCAATCTGGGTCATCTCCTGTGCATTAACGGTATGTATTGTCCGCCCAGACACACAGACGTGACTCACGTACGTAGTATTTTACAATTTATATTGACTCTTATTTTTCTTATTAATGTTTTCATTTTTACAGTTTTTCTTAGACAGAGTAATTTTTTTATCCTTGGTATCATTAATCCTAATTTTCTGATTAGTATACGACTTATTCTGTTAAAACAGTAGCAGGTCTGGAAACACTTTATTTGGACAATCCGCCTAAACGTAGTGAGAATGAGAGTATTTGTAACATTTGAACAGTTGATCAGCTGAGATTTAGAAAAAAAAAAAAAACATTTTCTCATATTGCACCACTGTGTTGAAGATTGGATCAGGTTTAGGAACAAAAAACATCTTGGTTCGGGTATGCTCAGAAATAGTCACATATACGTTTTAGAAAACCTGTTAAACATCTACAGACGAAAGGAAACCGGTGAAAAGTTACAAATACTGTTTAATCTGTGGGCGGGCTATCCAAATAAAGTGTCGCTTTAGTTTTTGTTTTTCCTGAAAGAAAATCTCAAAAAAGAAAGAAAATCTGTGTCCTTTGATGAGAAAGAGGAAAACATTTAGAAACACTACTATAACAATACACCTGTCTCAGAAAAAGCACCTATGACTGAAGTGAATAAATGAATGTACCGATTATACACTGAAAATGTGTGTCTTATATAACATATAAACTGATGTGTGATTTTTACATACAAATCAAAAAATAATAATTTGAATGTTGTCATCTGTTTATTTTAAATGATTAAATATCACATTAAGTGGATTTGACAAGTAGATAGACACGTTATACGTTATGCTTTTGATGAAGTCATGATACTTACAATATGTATTTACCATGCCTGTCAGTCCCGATTTCAACACACATGTAATGTATGTTAATATATACAGTATGCCCAGGGCTTGATTGGAAATATTTTATGGCCGAGCCTAACTGAAAATGCATGTCTTCCTCTGAGTTTTTTTCCGTGGATTAACAAAAGCTGGAGGAAACTGTCAAGTTGTTAATTTGATCTGCTCCAGGATGGACTGTAATGGTGACGGCTCTTAATGCTTTGTCCCCCGTAGTCACCAAGACGAGAGCAAAACACACCAAGAGAAAAGGACACGCGTGAGAAAGCTTACAATGCGCTGACAACAAGGTGAGACACGACAAAAGGCATACATACTCACCTTGGGGTACTCTTCTTTTGTGTGCATGTGTGTGTGTCCTTTTCTTTGTGTGTATGTGTGTGTGTGTGTGTGTGTGTGTGTGTGTGTGTGTGTGTGTGTGTGTGTGTGTGTCCTGCCCGTATTTTAAAACACAAAGAGGTCTTTAGATGATAAAAAGGAAATTTGTCGTCCCAGACTGGTTTTGTGTTTATGGTACACACACAAGTCCAGGTCTTCAAAGATGATTGATTTATTTCCTGACTTTTAAAATATTTGTACTTAATATATAAATGGGAGTTAGAAGTTCTTCTTCACAGTGAAGCAGTGATCTCTATCAACAGAGCAGTTTGTCTTTGTCTTTGTTTCCACCAGTATAATCGAAGCTGGATCGACTGATAGAAATATTTTTTGAGACTGAGAGCAGGAAGCTGTTTGTATTATCCAAAGTGCTTTAAAAAACGTTTTTTTCCATTAATCATACACTTTTCTTATTTTTTTGTGTTTGGCTAAATCCATAATTTGCACAAAATGACTTTCTTGATTGTAGCTCCCATCAGGAAAAATCATCATCATCATCATTACTGTTATTTTCATGGTCAATTTAATCTGGTCTCTAACAGGGAATCTTTTCATCGTGTACATTTCATCACGTGGCACGGATCTGACCATATCAACTACAAACCTCCAGGCTTGTTTTAGTTCATGTGGTTACGCAGCAGCCCAGTTTCCATTCTTCTGGGGAATTGCTCAGTTGTGTGACACAGAGAAGAGCTTGTTTTGTTTAGGGGACATGCTCGTTGGTAGTATGCTGGTTAATGATACATAACGGTCAAAAAACAGTCAGTGGTCTTATGAACAGGCATTATCAGTGCTGATAAGGGGACTTGGACCTTCTTCAACACCAACACACCAAACCCAGTGAGTTCTGTCCACTGGCTGCTGTGTTGTGGAAATAAACTCATAGCAATGTTCTCTCAAGGAGCACTGTAGGACACACACAAAAGAAATATGGGCTGGTAATGAGTGTATTTGTGTGTGCAATGAGGTGTAGTCCCACATGATTAACATTTAATGGGTTATTTTGGCAAGAAAATAAAAGAATAAAGTGTTTACTTTTGTTGCGCACGCAGGCTGCCGTCTACAGCGGTGACCAGAATGACACCCGTAATGAAAAAGAGGAATACATCACAGATACAGAGCTGTGAATCAGATTTTTAATGAGTACTGCAGGTGCCTCCGCAAATTGAAATATGAATGTATGCAGAGTACCCACCTGTCACTGTACCAACTTATTCAGATGGGGAATTCATGCTGCACATGAGAGTGTCAATGGGGATCTAATTTGAAGTGAGTCTCTGCTGCGTGTGAGAGTACCAGAGAGGATCTAATTTACTGATATATGTGGTTTCTAAAAAAGAGAGCGTGGTCATATTTGCTTTATTATGTAGATTATATTCTGCACAGCCCAGAGTGTGGCACCACATGACTCATCCAGACTTTCATTGTGTAAGAATCTATTGATCAGTATGTAAATAAAGTCTTTTGCCACGCAGAAAAAGGCAGCACAGAATACCAAAGCTTAAGTATATCACATGGTGTGATCTAATTTTCGATGCATATGTTTGTTTCCAGCTGGCTTCAGTGCAGATTGGACCATTTTAATCCTGCTTCCTCCTGCCAAAGTCTATTACTGAGGATGATAATTCATATCAATGAGAATAATAATAACCATATCAGAATTTGTTTCCTCTGCAGTTTTCATCCTTAATGACAGGAGATGGGGTTGGTTAGGACAGAAGAGAAGAAAGACACAGAGTGGGTGGATGAATGTGAAAAAAAAACAGAGAAAATAACAAGTGAGCAGGAAAAATATTAAGGAGGAAGAAGAGCAAATTAGACCGGGAGGTTGGCAACAGGTTGTTTGAGTGTACATCGGGCTGCTAATGAGGACAGAGAGGTCCTCATTAATCAGATTGGGTCAAAATTGGTCAAAGGGAACTAATCAAGGGACTAACATGCACACACAAGACAGGTGGGGAAGTGATGGATCTTTCATTATGTCTGGATTATTGCACACAGTGCCTAAGCACCTGTTTGCCTGCCACCACCATTTCATGTTAGTCACTGATTAGCTTTAAATCTGCCAACCAGGCTCATCCACACTGTCAGTGTCTTTAAATGCAATATGGCGCTCTGTGCATGAAAGAGTGAATGTTTCTCTGCCACGCAAGATGTGGTAAGACAGAAGAAGAGACAGGCAATATTTTGACATCAAAACACAGTCGACAGGCAGGAGGCTCATTGGCCACCTCATCTTTTCCAAATTTTAATTTCTTGGTAAAAGTCATTTCTTATTTGACTACAATTAAAACTTAAACTTAAAGGACCATAGCAGCAGATTTACATGTTGCAAGACATCCATTGTATTATGCACAAAACACAATATAAATGTCTGTAGGCGAGCTTGAGTTATGTAAACCTTCACAGTCAAGATCGAGTTTGCATTGATTTTTGTTGCATTATTTAAGTCATCATTAAGTAACATTATAGTAAGGTGCAGACTTCAGATCAATCTGTGCTCAAACTGCATTACCACGCAGCAATAATGCACACAATGACGAACGTGATACAGACTTGGCTTGATCACTGTGGCAGCTTATGTGATACAAATTTCATGTCTTAATTTTCCTATAATACAGCCCTGTGATGAGCTGGTGACTTGTCCAGGGTGCACCCGGCCTCTCGCCCTAAGTCAGCTGAGATAGGCTCCAGCCATACTGTGACTGATGAGGACAGAAAATAATGAAAACAATGGTAGTTTGGGACTGTACAAATAACGGCATAAACTATAATGGTATAGCCTGAATTGGCAGCTATAGAAAATGAATATAAGCCACAATCCTTCCAGTTGATGAGCAAGTCTTTGAGTCTAATTCGAGGGAATCCAGATTTATTTAAGTATCCTCTGGCCTTCTGATTATTTTGAATATTTGTTAAATTGACAAAATGGCCAAATACTTACATTGCTTGTGTAATTATTATCTCATTCCAAAATGTGTCTCGAGGACATTTTGTACTTTAGGATGATTTAAGAGGTCTTAAACACAAACAGAAAGCTTTTGAATCTCCGCATAGCTGGAACATGACGACATAATTTGTTAAAGGGAATGACCCAGACATGTGTGAGCAGCTATAAAAGGGTTATATGTTGAGAGATGTGAATGGTTGGTAGATATAATGGTTTTTGGTGTGTTTTAACTACCTGTTCCTGTGCTCCCTGAGGCACTGTTGACCTGTGTACATAGGATGGGGAGGACACGAAAATGGATGGTTGCACACGGATTTGCATCTGGAGAGAAAAGCAAGAGAGGAATCGACACCACCATTAATCATAGTGATAGCTTTAAAGTAATGGGTGGAAGCAACATACTCTACTAACTACTAAAAGCAGTGTCTACAGTCCATCCAGCACGGCGAGAGGAATAATTTGTGTTCAACATTAAGTCAATCAGACAGATGGGAATGCCGTGCAGTGCTTGTGTTATTAAAGAGAGAGCAAAGCAGAATACATTTTCGGAGACAGGGGATGTAAAGGAATACGTTAAACAGCATTCAGCGCTGCTCTGCAGACAATATTTACCTTCTATACATACCCTCACTTTAAGGAATTTCCTCTGAGGACAGGAAAAATCGGCGCCAGAAGTTTTGAGCTATGCGTGGGTCTACTGCATTCGAGGCATTGAGCAATTTTTTAAGGCAATCCGTCTTGATTTCTTGGATGCACAAGTCATGCAAACGAGGCATGTGCATATTTGGAAAAAATGTTTTGTGTCCTTTAGGAGTTCACAGAAACAGGGGCAAACTCTGAATATATCAAAACAAGACTGAGAAATGAAGCAATCCTTTGTGAAGGAAGAAATGTCTGCATATGATTTACACATAAGTCTCGACACCACAACAGAAGATTCTTCCTACTTGTTTTTAAAAATAATACAATTTTACTCTATTGAATACAATTTGGGGACATTTGTCTGGCATTTCTGTAATACTGCAGATTTATGTCTTAGGACACACTGGTATTATAGTACCGCCCCATGTCATTACACTTTATCTTCACGTAGGCATGCTTGAAAAAAGGAATTTCACATCCAAATTTAGTCACATGAGCAAATATACATAATGAGATTATATGAGGGTATGAAGGACCGCTGTGGCACAAAGAATCCTCTCATGAATTATGCTGTAATTACAGAGAGGGGCACAAGGATCCTCGGATCCTGACAAAGAGAGGCCAGGAGATTCCTTGATGAAAAAAGGCCTTGTTGTCTAAACCACCGCTTAAAAAAAAAAAAAACTTGAAAGAGAAAAATGAGAACAAGATAATAAGAATGATCTTTGCAGAGTTGATCTTGGTTTAGACATTTATGGCAGAGTTACGGTCGCCTGGTGTGGCAGCACGGTTTCACTCACACCAAAACGTTGCTGTCTGACTTAAGAGGAATGGTCACGCTCAGATCCTCTTCCTGTCACCCACGACTCTACCTTCATGCTGACTGGCTAGCCAGCTGGCCTGGCTTGTCATGCATTCATCTGAATACATTCCTTTGGCAAAGCCAGCATGTAACACTCGATAATATGTTCAGCTGTGTTATCTCATGCACCCAGCAGTGAGTACGCTATTACTAGCAAATTGGCCATTAGGTCTCAGTAGAGTAGTGAGAACAACCTTGTAATATCTTGTTAGTCACACTCAATTGCACAATACCACACTGTAGTTTCCCTCGTATTTTTAGAAGTGGAAAATGTCCATGCACCTATTCAGTGCGTTTGTATACCTAACCACTCCTTGTACATTCGTCAAAAAGATATATCAATGTGGTGTCAATCAGCACACGCTGTGATAAGGAAGGCAGCGTAGCCCTCTTTAGAGTTTGGCCACCAGCTCTTTCCTCATCACCCCCTTTCCACAACTCTTTTCGTTTACCTTTCCTGGGACGTTTTTTCAATTTCCTTCATCACCCTTCTTTCATCTTCCTTAATTTTTCCTCTCCCAGACTTTCTTCTACACGCAGTTTATTTGACCAAGGATGCCCCGAGCGTCCCACGACTCTGTTTTTGAAATTGTCATCTGATTCCTATCAACCTTCTGTTCTTATGAGCCATTTATTTATAAGCATAAGAAAAATAAATGTAAAATTCATTGACATCAAGAGAGAGTGTGACCAGGGGAAGAGAAAAGAATGCACGAGTGTATGAGAGAACGTTAGCGAGGGGAGGGAATGAAAACAGGAGAAAACAGGAATGTATGGGGGTAAGCATGGGATGAGAGCGATTATGAGAGCGGAGGTGAAGGAATAAGAGTGGTGGGATAGAGGGGAAAGCTGTCAAATCAACCTTGAGAAAATATGAAAAGGAAAATAAACCAAGTTGGACTTGCGTCAAACAGAACTTGAGGCTTTGAGAGATGGCTAAACACAAACACTGAAGACTTATTAAAAAATTGGAGACAGCACCAAAAACATAAAAATAGTCACAAGGCAGCATAATCTGTACAGTCTCTGGCTTTCATTACTTTCAGTCACATCTCATAAAATTGTTGAGAAGAAGTTATTTAAAGTGTATGATGTGAAAAATGTAACAGATGCACCAGAAAGAGCCCCTGCGAATAATTTCTACATCTCTACATGCATTTTATGCATCAAGGATTCTTGGTGGTAAGATATGGAAAAGTACAGGAAAAATTTCTCAGCTGACTAATTTAAGAAATTTAGGATCAGAGTTCAGACAAGATACAGATATTGTGATAATACAGAACAAGTAAATTGTTTGTTGTTAAAATCTGCCGATGGTAAAATCTGAACTTAAACTTAGTCTTGTGACTAAGTCTTGTGACTAAGTCTTGTGACTTGTAGCATAATTAAAAAAACAACAAAAACAACGTTTCCCACATTAACGCATTGTTTGTCTTTCAGGAATGGAAAGCATCACTTTGAAAACGGACTGGGATGGGTTAGCCCTCTCCTCTCTGGTCACCACAGGAAGAAATAATTTCTCTTCGTCGTCATCTTTGTTTGTCTCTGAACTGACCTCCCTCAATAGTTCTCACAGTGGGGGATCCTTCTTCGGGATCTTCCCTGAGAATGCTTCCACCACCACGCCTCACACCCTGCCCCAGCCCAGGACGAGGGACCTGGGCCTGGCTCGGGCAGAGATCGCAGTGCTCGGGTTGGTGCTGGCTCTTACCACCCTGGGGAATAGCTTTGTGCTGTGGGTGCTGCTGAGGAGGAGGAAGCACAATGCACCCATGCACGTGTTCATGGTCAACTTGTGTGTGGCTGACCTCGTGGTGGCCCTCTTTCAGGTCAGTTCACGAGCTGCTTCAGGGCGTTACAGGAACATGAACATGTTTGTTGAAGCAGACTGGTGCTTTCGAAAATGTCTGTTTAAGATGGCACAGGCTGCAGATTGCAAATAGTAAACTTTAACTGTGGTTTAAGGTGGTATAGTACCTGAATTGCTTCGCCACACTAAAGTTGTGGGCACAAAATTCTCATTTTAACAGGGTAAAAATGGTATTAAATTCAGTGTTACTGCACTGGACTGTAAGGTGTTCCAGCTATTCACACCTGCATGTGACAGGTCTTGTCCATAGCAAAAGTATATGACCTTTTCTATATTTTTCTTTCTGTCAACAAATCCAATGAAAAGACCAAAACCAAACATGTGTTAGCCCATCTGTCAGTACTTTGGCTTTCCTACCCTGTCTGTGGCTTTTAAACATCCCACAAATATGTAGTTTAATTATTTTTAAAAGGCTCTGTCATTTCTTAAAATAGCTGGGCAGTGTATGTCTCCAGCAAACTGGAGTAAAAGGCGGACTTGTTGGGGACTACTGTCAAGCTGTGGATTAACACACATTTGGCAGCAGCAGTAGCAGACCAGAGTCAAAATAAAATTACAGTGCTAATGTTCACGGCAATTAAGGAACGTGTCACCCAGTGCAACACTGTAGACGACAATGGAGGTCTATGACAGAGAAACATAAGGTGTCAGGACTTGCTTGTTAGCCAGACCAATTTGTTTTTGTAGGATTTGTTGATCAAAAGAAAAATATAAAATAACCCTAGACGTACCCTTTAGCAAATAAATAATTCTTTTTTTAATCTGTCCAGGTTCTTCCTCAGTTAATATGGGACATCACAGAGAGGTTTCAAGGGCCTGACTTGCTCTGCCGGTCCATCAAGTATTTGCAGATTGTGGGCATGTTTGCTTCCTCATACATGATAGTTGCCATGACAGTAGACCGACACCATGCCATCTGCTGCCCATTGCAAGCTTACCGTGGGGGAGCAATGTCCCGGTGGAACACCCCCGTCATGGTGGCCTGGGGTTTGGCGCTAGTCCTCAGTATACCGCAGGTAGGGAGGAGTGAACACACATACAAACAATACCTCCCTAGCACTTACACACACAAAAGCACATAGTGAAATAGGAAATGAGAGCTCAGCAGGCATTTACACCCTGATTTCTCCGGTCAAACTCAAGATGTTGTCCTATTTTTAGCTGCATGAGGTCATTGCAGTTCAGTCAATGAAATGGAAACTGACAGTCACGTCTGTGGGTGTGCTGACCACCTCCTTTTGTTCGCTCCGCCAGGTGTTCATCTTCTCTCGCTCAGAAGTGGCTCCTGGGGAGTACGAGTGCTGGGGTCACTTTGCTGAGCCATGGGGGCTGAAGGCCTACGTCACCTGGATGACTGTGGCAGTCTTCCTCCTGCCTGCCCTCATCATTACCATCTGTCAGGTAATGCTGGTTGTGCTGGCGGGTTGGACTGTCACTAATTGCACTCTCCACAAAGAGCCATTGACTAGGATTACACGCTGTAGGCAACATTATCCAATAATGAAGCGTGTGGCATGAATGAAATTCTGTTTTGTTTTCATTGAGGGCACATTTGGCAGACATTGTTTGATAACTTGTGGGGGGCTGTGGTTGGTATTATGTAGCATCCCATGGTGGATAGGCATTCTGGATTGCCTCCCATCAGCCCTGTTGCTCTATTTAGGGAAAGATATTTCCAGGGTCCAGCTATTTCCCCTAATTAACACAGCACTTGGAAGACCACTGCTGAGACGGCTGCTCAGAAAATCTGCCCACTCTGAGAACCTCCTGCCAGGAAGTGGAATGTACCAGATCTCAGCCAAACATAGAATCCTTGACCTTTTTTCATTATCGTATTTCAGATTGCGAGGCCTCATCAGACTCTTTTTTTTTCAGGCGTACAATGTAGTTTCTGCAGAAGGAAGTAATTCTGAAAGTTTGCAAATGACTCATTAAGCACATGTAGTTTAGCAGTGCGCAGTGTATTACGTGGATTGGAGTGCAGCATCTATACCTCGTGAAGCTATTTTAAGTTATACATGGAAGAGGAGAAATGGTTGGCAGTGACAAAATTTAAAATCATTATCTATGATTACTTGATTCCAGGTCTTGTTTTAGTTTCTCAGGAGAGCGTGAAGGATCATCTTCTTGCAATAAAATTTTATGGCAGCAGAGTGGAAGGAATACCCATATTGCATAAAAATGTCTGACCCTGGTTTATGACAGATGGTGAAGGCCAACACACACACTCTCTCTCTCCCTCTCTCTCTCTCTGTTTCCTTTCCAATTCCCTGTCACTGTAGAAGCAGAAATGTAAACAAGATTGTGTGGAGAGAGCAAGATAAGCATCTGAATCTGGCTCGTGCCACTCATAAAACTTAATCCCCAGGCCCTGAGGTCTATAAATGTCTTAATTTAATGTCTTGTCATGTTAATCTGTGCTAATTCTTGAAATATATTCCTACTTTTCAGATACGAATCTTCCGAGAGATTCACAACAACATCTACCTGAAGTCAGAGAGGATGGTGATGGCCGAGCTGAAGAAGAATGAAATCCTTTTCCACTTCCACAGCTTTAAGAAGGAGGACGAGCGGGCCAGAGAAAGGGGGAGACCGGCGTCAGGAGGAGGGGGCAGGGACGGGAGAGGAGGACAGTTCCTAAAGGGTGTGAATAACAACCCTCACAGTAACAGCCATAACAGCCAAGTGGGCGAGTGTTATGACTATGTACCATCCACTGCTATTCAGTACAACAGTTGCCGTAGTGACCATGTGACAACAACAACGTCACCTACACAGCAGCAAACACTGAGCAGCTCAGATCGCCACGAGTCCTACACATCTTTTGAGCTGCCCTCAGGCTCGCCCCGTTGCTCCCTGGACTATGCCCCCCCCCACCCTCCAGCCACTCCACCTCCCAGCATCACTAAAGCCATGTCCAAGACGGTGAAGATGACCCTAGTCATCGTCTTGGTCTATACTGTCTGCTGGTCGCCTTTCTTCATCGTCCAGCTCTGGGCAGCCTGGGACCCCAATCCTCCAGACCAAGGTCAGCCACATACTTGCTTTACGAGTACTGCTTATTCATGATGCCAGCCTGACTGCGGCATTCACCTATGTTTGTAATTAACCCTAAAAAAAAAAAAAAAAATGTCTGCAACAAAAGCAGACATCTGGTTATAACTATTGCCAGCGAATTACTTAAGTTGTTTTCTTCAGATGGTTTGATCCTTCTTAGCCCAGTTTAGCCATTTAATTAGCCTAAATGTGCAAAACCTGTTGTGCACTATAAGCGGCCAAAAACAAAAGCAAAACAACCAGGTCTGCTTCATAACATCAACACCTTGATCAATGTTGTTGTCCATCTTAGTGAGTCTAAACACCTTGTTCAGGCTCAGATGTGGTACAGTGAGTGAAATACAACGTCAAAAATAATGTTTATTTTTAACCACAACCAGAAATCCCTGGATGACATATCTGGCCTCTGTACATTTTGGCACACAAACAGCATCTGTTGATGTCTTTACTGGCAGCCAGTGATGGAGTAAGCAAGACTAGCGTAGCCTTAACTTGTGGCTGGTGGCATGGGCCGAGTGGGTGTCCTCTTAAGCTAAAGACAAACATCAGAAGCCAATAAATGAACTGTTTATATCCCCTACTGATTTTGCAACACTGCCAGATGTTGACATTTCATCAACAATGATCCGTGCCAGCAACTCGTGCACGTAGTCGCATAGATACACAGAGCAAATCATGTAAGTTTGCACGCACGCATGTGAGCACACGCGCACATGCAAAGCGCACTCACATGCAGATACAAGTATGCATACACATGGCCGAGCACTTCCTGGCAGGCAGCTCCTGTTCCCGCCGTGCACAAACACACGGAGCTGATTATCATCAGCTTTGTGTTCTAAAATCAGTTTGTTCTTATCTGTTGTCCTCAATCGGCCGTGGTGATATCAGCATGTTTTGGTTATTACATAAAGAGCTATTATTAGAATTTAAAAAAAAGCTGAGAAAGGACATATGCAGTTGCTATTTCTAGAGGAAATAAAATTAAAAACAAACACAATAAAAACAAACAATAAATGGTTTATTTTCACGTTGAATAGTTGTTGTACATATTTATATTTGTTTCGTAAGAGAGAACAATGTCATGTTCGCTGTGACTTCCAGTTGGAAGAATGCTCTAGCCGACAAACTGAACATTCACATTTTCATGTGGGTGCGTACTCGCCCCTGAATCTGCATGTGTTTATGCACTATGTCTTATAGCGTTTGTGTATGTGTGCAGGAGTGGCCTTCACTATCCTGATGCTGCTAGCCAGCCTGAACTCATGCACCAACCCGTGGATCTACACAGCCTTCTCCAGCAGCGTGTCCAGAGAGCTGCAGCACCTGCTGCAATGTCGGTCGAGACCTGGCCGCCGAGGTTCCCTGCCAGATGACTCCACCACCACGCACACTTCCACCACCAAGGACAGTCTGTACTGACTGAGAACGATGAGACAGGAACAGACACACAGAGACATGTTAGAAAAGACGTGCATGAGTGCACATGCTCCGTGTTGCAAGGACGTGTTGTTGCGCACAGCTCAGCACCACCACAACCACCTCCAGCATCACAGCCCGAGAACAGAGAGCACTGACCCCTACCAGATGTTTCCAACGACAAAGGACAGCTGTACTGTCAACAGGCTCTCTATCTGTAATCACCTGTCTTCTCAACCCCAGCAGTGAGGAAGGGTGTCATTGAAGATGTCAACACCATTTTATGAGGACACTGTAGAAAATACTATGCGGTGACCGCCAGTGACAGCATCTGCAATGCAAAATGACCTTGAAAATAAGCAGTTTGAGTAGGACCCTGTGCCTTGATTCATATGTGAAATACTCTGAGACAGAGCAGAATCACAGGAATGCAAGGGGTGGATCACTGCATTAATGGCCTTGTGGCACGCCTAATGTACAAAGCAGCAGACAAAGCCACGGGTGTAGAGAAAACAAAGCAACAGGCCGAGGGAGAGAAACATACAGACAGTAAGAGAGAGCGAGACAGCTGCTGCACTGAGAACAGACAGGGGATGACATGGATGTTACAGCTACAGGAGTAGTCCTGCCGTCGAAATCTAATAATGCAAACAAACTTTGTTAAATCAAAGAAAATGGATTATAGACGGATGCTCGAGGCTGAATTCATATTCACTCAAATGGAATCCGGTTCCAAAGAACAATAGCGATTTAAGAGCAAGACATACAGAAAGTTACTCATGAGGATGCCGCAGTAGAGATGAGACACTGCCCTATGAGGAATAACGTGGGTTAACCCGGACAGGAGGTGGGGTAGGCCTAGGAGAAGACAAATGAACAATCCAGGTTTGCTCAACCAACCGGGACACAATCATGTGACTTTATTTTGTACTAAGGCAACATATGAGGTACACGTTCATACAAGTATGAAACATGAACATGAATGTTAAGCAGGAAGGAAACGTTCACCAGCATTCCATGTACAGTGATGAACAATGTAAAGTGTATTTATTGAAAATGTAAGGCACATTAAAACATTTTGTGTAAGATAAATGTTGAATGTAAAACATGCGTTTGTAATGGTCCGACATGTGTGTGTAGTAGATAACAAGCAGATGCCAAACCAAAGACTTTTTAAAGCTCAGCTGTAGCATTAATTCAGGTCTTAACATATTTACAAAGCTTCGATGTATTACATGAAAATACTCCCAGTCAAGCCAAGTGCCTGTACTAGACAGTTGAGGGGCCTCCCTAACTGGATTCATCTTTGAATGATGTCAGCCATGTTATACCGCCAGAGCAGGAATCATTGGATATGTAATATCACACCATGAGCCATTTGTTCTTTTATCTTTTTATTTATTGTTGTATAAATGAAAATATACATCTAGATATATCTATCTATATATATAGATGTATATATATATTTCAGTTCCTGTTACTGCCGTATGATCATGTACAGTTTTATATCACATTTTATCCTGCCTCAAGTGTAATGTATTATGCCCTGCAACTGCATGACAGACTTAAAATAGTAATGTTATGACTTTTTTATATATATATGTATATATATAAAAGTACGATTATATAAGCAACTCTACATGCAGTAGATGTGATAACTTTCTGTGTGTATAAAATAAGATTACTGAGGAGGAGGAGGAGGTTAAACTTTTTTTTCTGGACTAGACGTTGGTGAAAATAATGGTGACTCATTTTGGAAAAACGAGTAAGTCAGTTCAGCACATCCTTTTTTTCATGTGAGAGCAGTGTTATGTGAGTCTGCAGGACAATACGGGGATGCTTGCAAGGTGTCTCTGGAGTGATTGTCTGTGCAGAAGGAGAAGCCTCACCTTTTCCTCTGTGCGGTCAGGGTGTTTGGGCTTTCAGCACGCCACTGTGAATTTGTTCCTGAGACACAAGCCTCCACTTTGATTCTCTGCCAAATTAAATGGTTACAGCAACAACGTCCTGTGTCTCACTTTGTTATATCAGGAAATAAATGAACGTCTCCCAAACCCTCGGGGTGTTCATGTATTTTCCTCATCCTGTCAGGAAGTTGAGAGGCCAGAGGATGATTCTTCTCAGCTGAAAGGGTCAGACTTCAGATCCATCCAGACTTTCAGATTGACAGGAGAGGCCAAACACATTTAGTTTTCCATCATGCTGTCTGTACAGCTCTTAGTGAGCATTACAACGGCTAAATAATAAATGTTTTCCAAGAAATTGAGAACTTGCCACCACAAACACCCACTAGAATTAGGCCCATGATTATAGAGAATTTCAATGTGACTCTGTGTTGTTTCCTGAGGATAGAAGAACTGACAGCAACTATTATCGCCCCAACGACCATCATCCCCCCCTTGTCAGAGCACATGATAGATGGTCTGCAGGGTAGGTTACTGCTTTTTTGTAATCCTGTAGTCTGTCAGAGTGGGTGTGTTTATGCTGAACATCCTGATGCTTATGGTTTCCAAGCTGAAGTGAGGTTGATGTCTAAACTCAAGGTCACTTCTTCATTACGTGGGGCAGAGCTTCCTGCTAGGCCTGTGACTGCAATGGCGTGTAAGGGAAATAAATGAGCCCTCTGTGTGGCTGTCGCAAGGGCAGGAAAAAAGGTGAACTTCCCCCTTCAAATCAATTTAGGGTCAGCCAAGGAGTGCATCCAGTGGCTCTGAAGAATGACGGAGCCCCCCAGCCTTGACCAAAGTCAGCATAAATCAGACCTGGAGCCAGGAGCTTTTACTACGCTGAGCAATGTGTCTGCATTGCTTAACTCAAGACCCTTCCACAGACCTGATGACTGTCGATGCAGCTACTAAAGCTCATTCCAAGACACTGGGAGGCATATCTGACCCCAACAAATCACACAACCCACTCCAGTGTCTTTGTTAGCGGAGAGCACTGGAGCATTTTACTTTATAAACAGAGGGAGAAAAAGAAAAAAAAAAGAAGCCAGACAATCAATCATGCCTTTTCCAAACACCACTTATTTTCTTTGTTTCACTTGTCTGTCTGTCAAAGCAGCTGGAGGTTATTTTGAGAAAGAGATTTTCCTCACATAAAAGCATCTGCACGCACTGCCTTTGTTTACAACAACACTTTGATCGCAACTGTTTTTAAGGTGATTCTTGCCGAATATAGCCACACTTTTAATTTTATTGGCAGCCATTATGATCCCGTAAAAACCCTTGCCTCGTGAGAGGCAAGAGTTTGAGAGCCAGGGGGAATCAAGGTTAGTTTTTTATCACTCTCGCCCACCTTGTTTTCATTACTTAAAGCGTGGTTGCGTTCACACCTCAACAAGGCCCAGTAATTTTTTTCTTCATTGTAAACACAGGCATGTGGACAGCGTCTGATAAAATCCTTTTTATGGGAGCTCATTCAACAGGCTCTCACAGGATTTATGTGCAAAGAAATGGTTTGTTGTCTCTGCTCCTGTTTAATCTATAGTATTTCATGGCTCCCGGCCAGCTATGAGCAGTGCACGTAAATGAGATTATTACTGTGGTTGACCTTTTAGTGTGAAATGCGAAGGGGATGTCTATGATGATGTAGAAAAAGACGTACACAAAAAAAAGAGAGAGAAAGAGAGAGAGAGCAAGAGAGAAGGGCATTTCCCCATATATGGTTGGTTTTTGACTGGCAGCTGCATAGACAGTCAAAACGGATTAGAGGATGCCCAAACAGGAGAGGAAGAGGGAGATAACACAGAAGAAAGCACAAAAGCTTGGAACTGCCAGTGAGTTTATTCACTCCAAACACAGCCTTGTTGTGGTTGAAGCAGCTACACACATAAAACATACCTCACTGTACATACAATTCCATGAAATGGCTGGAACAATAACTGTTATTGTAGTGCAAAGACGGGGAAGCCAGCGTGAAAAGGATACAGTCTGTTTTCTGAGTGAGTTACCCCGCTGTTTGTTGACCTTGTTCTGCTTCGCAAAAAGTGTGAAGAACGAGCAGGATAAACAA
Source organism: Protonibea diacanthus (assembly GCA_028641955.1). Classification (NCBI taxonomy): domain Eukaryota; kingdom Metazoa; phylum Chordata; class Actinopteri; family Sciaenidae; genus Protonibea; species Protonibea diacanthus. Next base: position 13,819,042 of record CM053984.1, read on the forward strand.
TTCGCATGGCAGAGACAGTAAGTGTGACTTCATGTGAGAATAGTTTGTGCGACGCCAGTTTCCACATTGCTGCATCTCACTAAGCCCATCGGTGTCTGCCCCCGGCGTTAGTGTTTTACACACCTCTGTCAGAGTGGCTTTTCTCTGCCTCACAGCACACACGCACACACACACACACACACACTCCTCTACAGTGACTTGAAATTCTCGAAAAACATTTTGTCTCATGTGATAAACTGATGATGATAAACTTACAATAATAGGCACATATATATAGCTCTAAAAACAAAGTGGGCATGTTTGGTTACTCTCAGAGACCAGCAGCAAAGGACAACAAGATTTGAAAAAAAAAAAAAAACTGATAATAAATATGAGGAGGTAAAATAGTTGGCATGAGGCAGTGTAGAGATTGCACAATAATGAAATGAAAAAGACATGTGAGCATATATTGAGTGGATTATTTATATAGATATTATACTTATACTATATTATTAATGTATCGTATGTAATAAAATGTTGGAGTCGTGTGTTGGAATAGAAGGTGCTTTGCTTTGTTCAATCAAAATTTAAAAAAACATTAGTCATTATATAAAATAAATGTGATCATATATATTTGTTTGTATGTCCTTTTAAATTAGAGTTTCAAACAGAAAACTACAAACAGTGTAGCACTGAAAGAATAAAATGTGACTTCCCGGGAGTGCATGCGCTCTGAAACAACAACAATCTCAAAATGTTTCACTCTACATCCGCCCTGATGTGTGGGCTGGAGTCAAGCACTTTCAACTCCATCACACAACAAAGAGGAGGACGAGTCTTGTGTCAGCATCCACTCAGTGGCCCTCTTTGACTGTTTGTTTGTTCGTTCCATTTATATCCCTCCATCCAGCCGTCCCCTGACCCCCTCACTTCCCGAAACCTAATAGGTGACTCCATGAGGGAGTGTCTGGATTCACTCCAGTTCATGTCCTCTCTGAATTACCAACATTGTCAAGTCCCTATTGTCTAAATGCCAAGGTGACAAAAGCTTAGATATGCTTAAACCATGAGGATACGTGTGTGTGTGTGTGTGTGTGTGTGTGTGTTTCTGCTGACAAAGCTGCAGAAAAGCAGACATAAACGTCTTGCACTCTGTACATCATGCAGTGTTTATGCGTGTGGCTCAAGTTTCTTATATACAAAGTTTACATTAGTCTCATGGGAGTCAGTGAGAAGTTGCACTTATGCTTCACTCTACGTGCTAGACAGTGTGTGCAAACAGTGATTCAGGCCAGATACAGAAATAGACATGCTAAGTTTAAATCTCTCTCTTACAAACTAGATCACAGAAGCATAAGATTGCTCTGAGTACATCCAAATGTGACAAACCAGAGTGGAGTAGATGCAAAAGGACAGGGGCTCAAAGTGTATTATGCAATGTGTTGCATTACTTTAGCAACAGCTGATACTGAACCACTAAAAAACACATGTAATCTGTTCATGAGGTAATAGCTGGCCTCACTCGCAGTCCAACAGAGGCTTTACAAAGCAGCTCAGAGCTGCCACAGTGTGTTCAACAGACGACACTGCACCACGGCCAGTCAGCCAGGTAACACCAGGAGCTCCAGTGCCTGTTTACTGATTTCAGTGTACATTAAGACAGAAAACAAGACAGAACATCAGCTGCTGCTGTGCTGCTTCAGACACCTCTCCTTGACTATCTAGGAATGCCAGAGGGACAGCTATGCCTCTCTGCGGACAAAAATAGCCCTAATTTCCACTGAGAGTTTGGCCACAACCTTCAAGCTGAGTAAGTTTACTGCAACAACAGGGTTAGTTTTCATGGTTTTGTCAACTGCTATAATACTTTTGCATTAGTATTTTTAAACGTGAACAAAAAGTAGTTCACGTCATTTTCCAGCAGTGCAGTATAAATCTTTTGTGGGAAAACAAATCATACATCAAGTTGACAATTGAGTGAAGCCTTTCAAAATATCTGCATAAACATCCTTCATCACTCCAAAAAAAAAAAAAAAAAAAAAAGCTATCAACCAAATAAAAATCCAAAACAAAACTTCATAGTTTGACATATGTTGCTATGGAACAGGAAACCTTCCAGTCTATCTTGGGGAAAAAGGAATTTATAGAAGAGGCTGTCTGCTGCAGGACTGTGAACCAACACATCACACAGGAAGAAAAACAAGCCATTTATTCATTTTACTGGAAGAGACAAATACACTTAGCTTGTTCAGGCCTGTTCAGCCAGTGCAGTCATGTTATTGACATCACATATGCACGGAGGTCTTAGCCTCTCTCTGTTGGTGTTCAGCACATGTGTTCGTATGTCTGTATGTCATACGAACACATGTGACTCTAGTCTACATGATCTTTATTTGTTTGTTTATTAATGTGGTCCATGTTTATTGTTTGGTTTTATCAAAAAAATTACAAAATTCCATCCATATTGACCAGACAAACTCACAATGAAATCCATCTGTAAATTGATAAGACTGATGGCATACAGACACAGTCTGAATAAAATAAAAAAAAAAAATACAAAGACTGCTACTCTTGCTCCTTGTCCCAAAGCAGAACATGTGGCAAAAATCCATTTCAGGCTTGCCACCACACTGGATGATGGATCGTTGGTCGAGCGCCACCAGAATTCAGTCTTTAACAATCCAGTGGTTAAATAGTGATTGTGAATCTGTTTATGCTTGGATGGTGCTCTTAGCACTGAAGGCCATGTAGTAGACCAGGATGCCAATGAGAGCAGCCACCACCTCAGTAGACACCCATGGGCCATTCCATGCACCCTGTAGAAAGATGAAAAATGAATAAATTAAAGAAAGCTCATCAACAAATAATGACCAACTACAGAGTTTAATTTTAGGTACACTCTAAGGTTACTGCTCAGATTGGACCTCATGTCACTTCACAAGTACACAATGACCAGTCAGTCATTTTTTAAACTATGATTTTGTATAAAAATAAAATACAATACAAAGGGGATACATTTGAAAGACGAAAAGGATACATTTCTAAATGAGCAATCACAAAATATTCCAAAATGTCATACAGTCCAATAAAAAAAACCTGTTGTACGGAGGAGAGGAATGCTGCAGAAACCATTTGTTTAATATTGAAACATTAATCGGTGTAAAATCCTTATTTTAAACTGGATTGTGTCAAATATAATTATATTTTTAATCTGTTACGTGATTAATGTTTTCTTTAGACTGTTCCTTCAGGAATAATACATTAACCTGAAAGCCTGTGATCACCAAGTCTCTTCGGGGCGGCGGAAAAAGCTCTGAATACAACAATGATGCATTATCACCTTTCAAACTGATATGCCTGATGTGTTAGCAAACAGTCGGCTGTTTGAACATTCAGCAGATACAGAGCAACATTAGCATTCATTACTTGTCATCTTTCTGGCTGCCTAGTGAACACAAGTGCAATACTCACTCTCTTTTAGTTCTGCTTTCAGTCTCTGCTACGTGAAGCAAATCTGCTAAATGCACCACTTCATCAGCTAGTCACTAATTTTGTCTGTTTGCCTGTTTGGTGCTGGGCAGCCAGTGTACAGTTGAGCTTCGAGAGCCGAATAAACCAACAATTAACATTGTGGGCTGTGACACTATTACTATAAAGCTCTGTTAAGCTGAGGGCACCTGCAGAGTGGTGATAATTCTCTGTGGGTTTATCACGTCAAGCTAAATCTTTCACACATAAGTAGTGATGTAGTTCAATATTAATATAAAAACACTAATTATAGCTGCTTTAATTTGAGAGACTTTACTCATTTTCACGTGCCGAACGGCACCGCGATTGTGACTGTTGTTCAATCTGAGTGTCTCTAGGAGACTCACCCGGTGGTCAATGTTGACAGAGAAGAGAGGCTCAATGGCATTAACATCTTCATTGTTTCTCTGGGCCTGGAACAAATGAGATTCACACATATAATTTAAATTAAAACAGATTTTCCTTAACAGGACAGCACATTGCAAAACAAGCTATGATCCACTGACCTTACGCAGGGCACTGTAGGACTCCTCGTCGAAGAATTTGACCTGATATGTTCCAGAGCTGGCCTGTTTGTGAGGAAGGCTCCAGGACACCTGAGATAAGAAGTCACATGTTGACAAATTGTACTTTTTTCTCTCCAGGAGTGTCTAAATAAAAACTCCTCTCTGACAGGCAGTGCAGTTTGTTTATTGGCTGATGAGGAATGGGTTAAAACTGGGATATGCTAAAAATTAAGTGTGTATGAAGTGTCAGGACCAAAAGTGTTCATAGCTGTTGCAAAACCTGCTGCAAGACAGTGGTGATGAATCGTTCAAATCGTTCAAACAAACGTGTGAATAATAGAAAAGACAGCTGCCTTCTGTCAAAAGGTTTGTCAGGTTACAGTTACATGAATGTATTGTGGAGCTTTCTAAATGCTGTTTAACAATCAGAGAATTTAAAAAGTCACAAACATTTTGTTCTTTAAACGGGCTCTAGATTTTAAGAGATTCATCTGTGGAGGGGCACTGACATTCGACAGTAACCAACTAGTTAAAACTATCCTATGTCTAAGCGTCCAACTAGGAAACGTTTGATTCAGGTTGGTCCAACTAGAGGTTGGACCAACTTGATCTAGCCATAAAACACCACAAAGGTACATATGAACCTATGGTCAATATCATACCTGGTACTTGCCAACATCCTGGCCTCTGGTCACAGGGAACTGTCTTCCATTGACATCAGCATACAGAGTCACACTCTGGAGAGGACACACATGATCACATGAGTGAATAAACGATCAGATCAATACATAATCGGACTGTCAGTGTGTGTTGGAGGTGTTGGACTGTTACCTGTGCTCCGTTGGCACAGGCCAGGCTGAGTTCAACGATGAAGACAGACTCAGAGGAGATTACGGCGTCCGAGGTGGTATAGGCCGACGGAGTGATGGCCGGGTCTGTGCAGCTCTCTCCTGTCACCACACAGAGCAGAGCTGAGGTTAGCAATCTCGGACATCAACGCATCATCTGGACAGTATCGACAATTTATACACAAGATTTATAGCCCACCTAAGATGAGGACAAATGGGAGTGATCTGATTTACTAGCTACTAGCTAATTCTGGTTAGCATTACGGGCTAATTAATCTCTCTCCCACCGGTTCCTCATTGACTTACCGGAGCAGGCGACCACCAGCAGAGCGAGGAAGGCGGCTATCCGAATCATCGTGCTGTCTGAGATGTTTTCTGGGAGGTTTTGTGTTGTTCCTGAGGTCCAGCTGCTGAACTGCACTGCTGCTTTCACACTGACACAAGGAGAGAAGTCCACCTCAGCTCACCGCCGCTACACCACTGCGCCTGCGCTGGAATGACGTGGACTGTTGCGCCGCAAAGCTTTCTGGGAAGTTTCGCTGTCGACACGTCATCTGAATCATAGACATAAATACATATATTATTACGTATAATAGTACATAAGTATTACGTATATTATGTCCATGATCTGAATGAAAATGATTTTAAACATTGATATAAACTTTATTTAAACTTTATAACTCTTCATACTGTCATTGATTAAACTTTACTTAAACGTTATAACTCTTCATACTGTCATTGATTAAACTTTATTTAAACTTTATAACTCTTTATACTGTCATTGATTAAACTTTATTTAAACTATAACTCTTCATACTGTCATTGATTAAACTTTATTTAAACTTTATAACTCTTCATACTGTCATTGATATAAACTTTATTTAAACTTTATAACTCTTTATACTGTCATTGATATAAGCTTTATTTAAACTGGTCTTGATCTAATATCTTTATCCATTTATGAGACATATCCCAGAAGTAGGCTACATAAGATAAGTAAAATGATCTCACCACCTTAATTTTTGGCATTTTTCTGATAATACTAAAGCATTTATACTGTATTTGAAAAGAATTTAATGGAAGACCTCTACTTGTGATGGAGTAAATTACCTGAATACGTCACCACTGAATTCATTTCTTATGGTTTAAAGACTTCTCTATCTTCATGTTCAATGTACACATCCTGCATTTTCCGGTCCTCATATTTAAAACATTAAAGAAAAAAGCAGTGAGAAAAGACAAAATATTTATTTGGCAGGTAGCCGATATATACAGACAAATCATAAAGTGTGACCCAAGTTACAAATAATTAATATATACAAAGTCCATACAGCTACAGGTTTCACAGTTTTCTTAACTATCTGACTCCATCTCAGTTTGGTAAACATATGTATGTGCGCATGTATGTTTATGTGTGTACTGACTAAAAATCATTGGGAAAGTTTGTCTTAATCTGAAAACAGTTTGATATCAAAAGCCTACACAGATGCATGTAGTTGTACAACCACATTCAGCTGGACACACACATCTGTGCATTTTAATCCACATTGTACTGCAGGTCTGCAGTCACAGCAGGGTTCTGCTGTACAAAACATAAATGAAAGAGCTTCTGAGTAGGGAGCCACCCTGTGGGAATAAGTTCAAATCAACAGGGACAGCAGAGAAGTGACTATGGGTCAGTGATCCCAGTCTTCTAGAAATAGATGTGCTGAAAGCTACTGTCAGAGCACATCACCTTACACCTCAGTTTTCATTTGTATCATCGCTTCCTCTTTCCGTGTCATCCTGCTGAGGCCAGTCCTCTCAGTCCAACAGATCTCCTTTGAAAAGCCCTGCACCTTTCCCCTTGCGTCCATCCCGCTTCCCTTTCTTTTGGGGAGCTTGGGCAGGGCTTTTAAGCTTGGGAGAGCAGGGTTCCTGCGTCACTTGCCGCAAGAGAAGCTCCTTGAAGACTGAGTCCATTTGGCGACAGACCTCCTGTGAGATGAAATTGTGGAGAGAGGGGAAAAAGACAAAAGTATTGGTGCTGTACACTGCCTTCTTATTATGTTTGTCAGGATAGCCATAATGTACTATTGTCATAAAATCATTAGTAATTTGTGCTGCTTTCTAGGACACTTTAATCACTTTCTGAACACATTTACCAATGCTCTACAGAAAAGAAACTAATGTCTTGTCACATAGTGCAAGAAATAAAACAGACCTTGTCTACTTGAACAGGAATATCCTCAGCAGAGGAGTGTTGCTGAAATCTGGATGCAAAAAGAGAGATCAGAAAACGCTTATCATTTCTGCACACAAACAAGTCATCTTTAATGCTGCAACATTCAGTGGTACTCACTCTTTGCGCACATTGCCAGGAGAATGGAACCGCTTTGGCTTGCACTGTGGCCCAACAGGAATCTGAAGCATTAACTTCCCACCTGAAGTGACCCCGCCACCTGCTGGTCCACCTGTGAACTTATTTTGGTCGATGGCGCCGCTGCTGTTGGCTCTAGGACGCTCTGTTTTTTTCTGTGTTGGTGCTGCAAATGAACTGGTGCTGTTGTTAGCTTCCACCTCTGTAAGCACATCACACTGTGAGGCATTTTTTAAAGTTCTATTCAGAGACATCACCACAGCCTAGAGACATCATGAGGCACATGGACTTACCATCTTTGCTATGGTTGTCCTCTGCTTCTACATCTCCTTCTTCAATGATGGGCTCACTATAAAAAAAACAAAACAAAACAAAAACAGGAATGCCCTCAGAAGACTCAACCATACATTGTATCCATGTTGTGTGTATGAACATTTTCTCTCTTACCAGTCATCCTCTTCCAGTGTCATGCATTTCTCATACACCGGCCCTTGTAATTCACTCTGGCTGGGGAAGATACTTTCATGTTGGAGGATGATGTTCTTCACCAGGGCGTTTATCTGAGGTTGCATGGCGACAACATCATCATCAGCACCCCCTCTTACCAGGCTGGGGCCAAAACACACGGCCAGGTTATAGGGCTGCATCATGTTCTCGTCACTGTACTGAGACACACTGGAGGCAGAGAAGCACAGTATTATACAATGGCCCTCTTACATTTATCCAATACACAAGTTTAGAAAAATAATACCACTTTACCTAAACCTGTCTATTACACAAATAATTTCCCTGGGAATGTCCTGGTACTACTACATTATGTCAAAATATATAAACATTATTGTGTGCAAACCATTTGCCCTTTCTTATTTTGTGTTTTATGTCCATCTGTCTCTTTTATCTGTCAAGATACTTTTTAAAATCGGTCATCTCGCTGTCTTTATTTTGTGAACAAACAAACCTATACTAGATTTAAAAAAAAAAGTCACCAATCCAGTAGTTTTGTGTAGAAATGTCAAATCAAGTCGCCATACTGTGTCTGTCTTGAAGGCAATATTAGATGTTCCCACGAAAAATGAGTTGGTTGTGCACATTTGGCTCTGACACAACATGAAACCGGTAAAAAAAAAAAAAAAAAAAAAAAAAAAGACAAAATATTTGTTCCTTCCTCTTTCCAGAATGAAACATTTTGGTTTCCGTTTCATGATTCTGTTTGTAGATACACATCCTGAATGCTGACGGCTATGTTGAAATACTCACTGATGAAGGAATGCAAAGAGATATCTCATGACAATGATGACAGGCTCGGGGTAAGAAGAGATGACCATTTTGAGCTGAGCTGCTCTCTCTGCCTCGTTCTTTATTTCTGAAGAAAGGTGATGATAGAAAGATTAGCTTCTGCTGTATGCTCATTTAACATGTCATCTCACACACGCATTTTCACACCCACTTACGGGCATGCTCCAGGAGTTGGCTGGTGCTATCAATGGGGAAGAGGGGATTCTCCAGATCTCTGAAGTAGAGCTTCAGCACTCCAGCGACAGAGTCCAGGTCATAGCCACGCTCGGCCAGGGGGTCCTCTCCTGCAGGGGAAGCCCACAGCACACTGCCACACGTTATTAATGCTCCACGGAGAGGGGGAGCTACTGTATGGATCCACGCGGATCATGCAAACACACACACACACGAAAACATACAGGCCTACCTCGCTCAAATGCATCCCTCAGATTGTTGACCTCCATCTTAGGCCCCGACACTCTAAAAATCCCTTCATGGTGGAGACCTGATAGACAGATTATTATAATTCCTCAGTACTCTAAACTAGCTGTGCATTTTAGACACATGATTGTGTATAACCATTAAAACAACTTTAAAAATTCATAGAACTTTATAGACAGTATTTGTGTAATGACTCTCACTGCCAGAAGGGGGTAGACAACGGTCATGCACTGCAGGTTTAAATGTTACAAGACTTCTTCTATCATCTTGTGCATTTGGGCTAGAAATGTGCATCTGCACTTCTCATGTTTAGTCTCAGATACTCACCATTGAGATTGATGAAGCAAATGCAGCTTTGCACGACAACTGGAATCTGTTGACCTGATGCCTGAAGTGCAACAAAGGTAGTGGAGAATTTAAAAAACAGCAAGTCTAACACGGCAAACTGAACAAAAGAAAAGTGAACTGAATATACTGTGAGAGAGAAATGCTAAAAAGAGGAAATGGTGAAATTAAGTAATAATGGTGGTAGCTAGTTACCTTTATGAAGGACAGCATGTCTCCACTGAACAGTTTGTGGTTGTGCATCAAATTAGCACTCGAATGATTCTTCCTGATACGCATGGACTTTCCACTGTACCTGCAGAGCCAGATACACAGCAGTGTTCACAATTAAACCAAGGACACAATGACTCAATAAGAGCCCTTAAAAAAGTAATTATATTCATACCTAGGCTGATGTCCATTTGATGCTTCAGCTAAGAGGAACCAAAGCACAAAAAGAAAAAGAACCAGCTTAAATTAACTATGCAAAAAATGAGAAATATATTCAAATAAATTAAGATTGACAACTTTGGTTGGAGGTAAAAAAAAAAAAAAAAAAAAAGGAAGAACAATTTAGTAGAGAAGCATAACCCTACAATAGAACAACGGACACTTCAGCAGTTTGCCTTTTTTATTGTTCTGTATGAAATGCAGAAGTGGTACCTTTTTCCACAGCCACTTTCAGCTGATCATGTTTGGCTTGCAGTTTAGATATCAGGGAGCCACCTACAAGATACTCTTTTATTTTCTGTAAAACAAATCAGATGCATTTTAAAATCATAATCATGCTGTCACCAACAGTCACAGTAATTCTTCAACCAAAACCCAATAATCAGACCACATCTGCATATTCACCAACTCTAAACTAGTTTACAAGTGTTCTGATACTAAAGATTGGTCCTGAGAACTCCCTGCTTCAAATGCAACCAATAACTTGACCAATTTCTGTTTCGAAGTGCTTGTAACTATTAACAATTGTCACCTCTCCAAGAAAGAAGAAGAAACACTGGCTGTTTGTTAATCTAATGTAATAAAATAACCACAAAGAGTTTCTGAAAAAAAGGCAAGGCAAAAGATGCAATAGATGTCTGAAACCACAAAAAAAAAAAAAAAAAAAAAAAAAGTCTGATTTGTCTGTCTGATTTTGGTCTTGATCTAGTTTCAACCCCTCAAAGTCTCGGTCTCAGCACTCTGATCTTGGATTATGACTTGGTTTCATTTTAGGTGGTCTTGACTACAACATTGCAATTTATTACTCTGGTTCATTACTTCACAAAAACAGACTCACAGTGGTGTAAAGGTTTTCTATTTCCTGAAGGTTGGCCCTGCGTCGGGCCACACTGGGCTTAACCGTCAGGTTCTCAGTGCTGCCCTCCTGGGCCGCGCTGATGCCGAGCTCAAGATCATCTTCACTAATACTCTCCAGCAGGGAAGCTTGGGCTGCCAATGTGCTCTTTTTAGCCTGTGGCAGAGATAACAACTCTATATTATGCTTTGGAATGACTATAATTAAATGCAAAATAGAAATTATGGTAACTAAATATGAGAGTCTGAGATTAACTGACAATGTTACTGCAATTATGTTGCATTCAAAAGTCTGTTTAAAAGGCCGTTACAATTACAATTTGAGCACATAGGAATAATAAAAACAAGTGAGGCATCAGGGTTTTAGTGATTCAGGCTGGAAATGTGGTCAGAAGCTTCTTTAATGGGACACAATCCTGACATTTACTGACCTAGACAGAAATGCAAGTCTATATGGGCTGCAGCAACGCTCACACTATAGCAAAGATTGTGAAAATAAAATAAATTTCAGTCATGGTGTGCTGAGGCTCATTGTGGCTTATAATGTTGCAATGAGGTTGCTGCTTCAGGTTCCTATATAGCATAGTGTCAGTTAATTGTTGACATATCAGGCGTGATGTGCAGTTTTATGTGTTGCTTGGTTGAGTCAGAAAGGCAACAAAGAGGTTTTAACCAGGAAGAGCTACTCTCTGTACACAGGCTCAGAAAACACAGGCGATATAGCCTACAAAGAGTTTTTTGTGGTTTTATCTTGAATGTCTTGGGCACTTTGGTTTTTCCCCCTCGTGTTTATTTGAGCTTAGGACATATGCATCAATAAAACATGGTTAAGAAAGCCTGGGTTATAATGAGGTGTTGCGTTGTGTACTCCACCTCCTCTGTATCCTGCGTAACTGCCTCCAGTCTGGTTTGTATCTGTTTGAATCTGGTCTCCAGCTCACATCTCATCTCACACTCTGCACTGACCTCGGACACCTGCCAGAAACAACAGCAGAGAGCTGAGGCAAAACAGCTGAATAATCCACTGAACACATACACACACACACACACACACACACACAGAATACAGACCTGGTCTCCATCATGAGGCTGATAGAGGAAGCGAAGGGGCATACAGAAGGTGTTATGGTGGTCCTGCAGGAGGCTGTCTCTGTCATGAATCTGGTCCAGTTCGGTTACAGTGACTTGGAGCTGTTGCAGCCCTGTACCCATGTTCTCCTGCGTCCGCCGCCGACTGGACAGGTAGGCATTCATTACCCGACTCAAAGAGACGTGGTACCCTACATCTGCACACTGAGGGAGGCAATAAAAATTCAGACAGTAATCACATATATAATTAGGGTGCTGTCAGATGATATTTTAAGTGATGTCTCTAAAACACTGTGTGATATTACACCCAGTGTCAAAGGTTTGTTGATTGGGGCCTGATAGTAAAAGGCCAAAAACTGTCAACTGCTGCTGCATATCATCGCTGATGTGTCGTGAATGTTCCCAGTGGTGTGAATAAAACGTTGAGTAATACATAGCGTTTCTGTTTAGAAGAAGAAGAAGGAAAAAAAAGCAGCAGATACAACCACACGTGTGAAGTGATGCACTCACATCTATAAGAGCAGAGATGTCTTGAAGGTAGTATTTATTCATGGAGGCGTTGGCTGCAGCCAAGTTCAGAAGGTAATCATTTCGAGCCTTGCTGCACTTCAGGTAGATGTCTTGGACCTTACCTTGTCTCTATGGCACATAAACAATTATCAATAAGTGATTAAACAGACATATACGTGCATATGCACATAATACTACATAAAAAAAAAAAGGTATTTATTTACTTTCTCTATCAACCTCTCCAGTTTCTTGGTGGCACTCTGCTTCTGCTTTTCTTCTTGTTTCTCTGCCTCCTTCAGTTTCCCCTCTGCACACACAAAGTCTGAGTGGTACTGGTAGTATGTCCGCCATGCCTGCATGCAGATACAAACAGTCACACTTTCCTTGGTTTGTTATGTAGAGGAAAATGTTTGGGGTGGTTGCTTTCACACTTACAGTCTGCAGCTCTGTGGTAACCTTGAGTAGCCCATCTTGCAGCTGAATACAGATGTCTTTACTCTGAAGACAAAACACCACAAAGTGAAATGGCATAATTTGAGAAGAACACAGTGAACCAAAAAGTATTTATTTTAGAGTCAGTTTAAAATAAAACACAAGAGTGAGTCAGAAAGTGAAAGTGGTGGCATGGCTACAGTCAGTTGCACAGGTACAAACTTGTCTCATATGCTTGTGTTTGATGGGTGCCAGTTTGCATATCTTCACATTGTACCTTCTTGGCAAGGCGTTGCGTGTAATCCAGGCAGTGTGTGAGGGGTTGGATGAGGAAATTGTTGCAGCTCTCACTCAGTCCATTGTGGTCCTTACTTTCTTGGCGAGTTTGGGACAGCAGAGCCAGCCAGACCTGGGCCACTGAGTGACTACTGGGCTCCTTCCTGAGCATATGCAAAGGATGAAAGGAATACAGGCACAAATATATAAAGATACAACCAGAAATGCTTCACAACTGCATCCTAAAATGAAGCGCAAGTTATTTCGAGTTCGTTGTGTGCACTGTCAAATTGCTAGTACCTCTTGATTCTGGAGGTGAAACGTTCTGCAAGTTTTTCGAGGGAGCGGGCATACTCGCTTTCAATCTCGCCCCGTCGTCGCAGGTAGTCTGTCAGGTCTTGCAGCTGCTGGCTCTTCTGCTCTAGTTGCAAGTCCAACACCTTCAGCTGGTCTATAAGCTGGCAACGTACCTCTGAAAGATAAGAAAGACGGGGCGAGAAAGACACACACCCACACCCACACACAAGAATGACTCATTCTGAGATTTTTACTGTAGATGACAGATTTTGGAAGTTTACCACTGACAATTACACCATAGGGGTGACGAACAGGGAGGTGTTTGTTGAATAGTGCCACTAAATCACATTTTACCTTTGATTTGCGTGTCATAGTCCACCAAACCAACCCTCTCCTTCCGAAGTTTCACATGTGAAGCCATTGTTGTTCCAACTGGGTGGAATTCTGGATAAAGGAAGAGATTATATGTAGTATTAAATATCAGCTGCTAAGTTCTTTTTGCCACCTTTCTAGGCTCGCACTCTTATATGCTCTCATACTCACACTTTATCTGCATGCACTCTATTCTGATCTTTGCTGGGCAAAGTCTGGTAAACAATCAAAGTCTATCTACCACTGCACCCATGCCTGCCTCTCTACAAACTTTCACACTCTTGGTGTTGACACACTGTGCTCTACGCTCTGTATGCTAACTTCCTCCTGCCACAGAAAGAGCAAAAAGAGTTTGTTTGTCTTACTGTAACACATATCTTCAAACTGGTCACTCTCTGCTGAACGGCAGACAACTAGAAAACCAGTTGGCATGTGCCGTCTGCTGCACCAGTCACACTAGAGAATTGCGTGGGGTGCAAAAATAGCTCTAGCAACATCTCAGTTGCCCTAAAAATAGGATGAACCACAAGTCTTACAACTCTGTGGGGATGTTTGTTCTGAAGAATACAGGTGGTTTTTACCAAAGATACTAAAATGAGTTTCCTGATGCACTCATAATACATTCTCTGTTTTTAAGAATAAAAACAGCAGATCCAGGAGCTTTTGCTACGTATTTTTAGATGTCCTACTCACTGGATGAATGCGAGATTAATGATGAATCTTTATATAAAGTATATTCCAGTTTAGGCTTGAGTTTATCTGACTCAGACTAGGCTTGAGACAGCATAAATATCAAATTACTCACAGGAAAACATTGCTCTTGAGAAATGTTGGTTTCATGCCATTTTAAAATCACCCCTGTATAATATATTGCCCTCTTCCCGGCAGAACACAGATGCACTGGGGCACAAGAGAGCAAGACTGGAGTATCCCAATGAATGACATGTCACTTTAACACATGATCATCTGAGGAGGACATTTAGTGCACACCAAAAAGGGGAAGAGTACAGTGTTTCTTGCTGGATTGTAACCCTTTGTACACAATCATCACACATTCTCTTTCCCCTTCGCGACTTCCCCTTTCTTCAAAAGTATCAGTCATCAGCATTCTCTTCAGCTGAGACATTTACCAACCGACCTGCTGAAAATGAGTCCGCTGTATTACAGCAAACCCAGAAATCCCTGTAAAAAGGAGACTGTCTCATTTTTCCAGCCTATGTCACCCTTTTCCATTAGCCCTTTCATTCTTTCTCTGTGTGATCAGCAATGAATCACTACCTCCTGTCGTCACAATATGCTGCAATATTTTATTAAAGCTAGCCTTAACCTTACTGCCACTGGGTTTTTCAGTTAATGTTACGGATATTCTGGATGTTTCACTCTGGGTTTTCACAAGCACAAACAAGTACAAGCTGCCTGAGCTAGAAATATGAATGACCTGAAGGCTGTGTCTGTAGCCAACAATAATATAACTGAGATAATCAAGCAGAACAGTCCTTCATGACACAACAATCCTTCGGTACTTAGCAGTACAAAAACATATTTATTAGACCTAAACTGTCCTGTTTTAGTCAAGACAAATCAGAGAATGAAATCTTTTAAAAGTTTAATGATTCAAAAAAGTCCTACCTGATGGGGGGAGCAGTCCTGTCTAGTGTCTTCTCCAGACTGAGGCAACAAAATAATGTCAGTTAATAGCACAGTAAGCTCTCAACTGTTTCACCTCCCCCTCATATACGGCTGTGGGTGGAGTGGAACTCATCTCTCTCTCTCGCTCGCTGCTCTACCGCTCTCTCTTTCTCACCCGTCATCTCACTCACACATTCAGTTTGAGCCATCAGCGTGCAATTGTGCCTGTGAAAACCTGAGTGGCTCTTCCACGCTCCCTCTCTGACACCACAAAAGGTTTTCAGTCCAATTAAAGGCCAGCTGTTTTCACTGATTAGTCCCTCTGCACTGGTTATTCACAGGCTACTAAGTGAAATCAGCTGTCATGAATGGAGTTCAGGGGGACACCCTGAATACTCTGGGGTATTCCTGGCACAACATGAGGACCTCTATAATCCACAGTTAGCTTATGACCTCAGTTTATAATGAGTAATGTATGGCTAGTAACCTTGGAAACGCCTCACCTCAGCTTCAACAGTTTCAAAACAAAATCTAAAAGGGAATTTCTGAGAAAGTCCCCTATGTTTCCTCACATGTACACTGGTGGCTCTTCACAACAAATAATCTCACTTAAAACTCATTTATCTTTACATTATTAAACTCATTTATCTGAACCCTATCACTGTGAAGATTTGTTTTGAGCAGCAGCAGCGTTGTCTTCTCTCACCTCTAGCTGAAGAGTGTTAAAAGGCACGGAGGTGTCAAACGGTTATTTCCAATTCGAAACAAACAAGCAAACTTTCTGAAAGGGCATTTGTATAACTCCGTTATGTGTCAATATATGGCACTAGTATGACAAAAGACCCTGTCAACTGAAGGAAGTCACTACTGAGTCATAATGTGTATTATTTGAAAGAGTGTGAATGTTAAAGACTTTCCACGGAAGCTTTTAGCTCAGCTGTAAAAAGAAAGAAGAAATACAAAAGGGGAGACACACAGTTGTTGTAGAAAGCTTGTCTGGACTTTTTGTTGAGTATCAGGCTTTGCATTCATCTTAAATCCCCTATATGTTGCATCACCATTAGGATAAACTTTGTGTATGTAAAAGAACAAGATAAAACGGGAGAAAACAGGCACCGCTCCCACCTTATTCATCAGCATCCATTGGATCAGACTTGTTGTGTCTCAGAGTGTGCAATGCTGCCTGGCAGTGTCATATTTATGCTGCCACTAGGGGTCAACAAAGTCAGAAACAGTCATTTCCTTAACACACGGGACTTTTTCCACTATCCATGGAAACCTCTATTATAGATCTGGTGTACCTCATGATCGTGTACAACAGAAGTAATATTTGTGACTGTTCAGTTCAACAGTAACCACTTCAACGGCTCTGTAAAGAGCACAAAGGTTTGATGATGAATTTACAAAAGTGAAATATAGACATTTTATTGACCTAAGCCGCCAAGGTCAACTCATTTTCCCACTATAATTTACTGTTATCATAACGTAATGTTCTACACTCTGTAAAGTAAAACAACCAGGCTGATTTTGTGACCACTTACTGAAATAAGTGCAATAGCAAAAGTATTATTTGAAAGATTTATTTGCAGTAACTCTGTTAAATAATGAAGAGACCAACCAGGTTGAAACAACTTGTTTTGGATTCTGTAAATCTCACAGAACTTTAGGCCACTTTTGATAATGACAACGGCAATCCAATAAAAACAATGAGACCAGTTTTTCATGTTACTTTCATTTGGATACCATCCCGATTCATGTCATCATCCAAGATGTTTTGTTCATCACTGCAGCGAAAAACAAGACTTAACAAAAACAGCGGTGGAAATGTGGTGTTTGATGCACAGGTAGTCGCAGTCTGTAAAGTGGGAGATGTTGTCAAAGAGAGATAAAAAGTGGAGAAGTCAGGGATGAATTTAAAAATGTCTACGACTGCAGCGTCATTGAGAATCAGAAGAGGAATCTTTAACGTCTGTGCTTTCTGTCGCCTCGCTGACTTCGCTCAGCTCTTTGCTCTCTCCTCCGCTGTCTCTCTCGCTCTCTCTCTCCTGGTCACCAGACCCTGACGGGCTCTGGCCAGACGGCGCCTCCTGACCTGACACACGCACCCCAGGCTTTCTCAGCTGTGGGGCGTACAGATAAAAGAAAAAAAAAAAAAAGACACATTCACAATCAGAATTTGCTCATCTGAGTTTGCTCATCTAGAAAAAGCATGTCAATGCAGTGTCACCACAGTGGATAAATGTAGAGAATTAAGTCACCTCGTCAGCCATGTGGGCCAGGTCTCTCTTCATGGCGTAGGCATCCTCTCCATCTGCATAGTATTTAGGCTCTACCTCACTAATCCTGTGGAACAAAAACAACAACAGGGCTGTAGCTACCATTGAGGATGCTTAGATTTTTGCATCTGTATCTTTATAATGAGAATTCTGGAGTTTTATCAACCTAGAAGGAGTTCACACTTCACATGGACTATATTCAGATTTTACTAATCTTATAAATGAATTCAGGATTGAACTTTTCCCACCAGTTAATTTCCAAAACATTGTAAAGACTTTGTTTACCAAAACTGAATTTTCGAAAACAATAATGACTTGCACACAGTGTGTACTGCAGAGATGGGTGTGTTCACAGCTGAACAATGGAACATGCTGTCCGAATAAAGTACACATTGAATGCTTTTAGAATAAAGTATACACTGAACACTGCTTTTAACAGTAATAATAAAAGATTCTTGATTATGTTTTCATAGACCGAGGGTGCACTCACTACCACAAATTGTTTGTTCTGACTTCAGAAGATATCTTTGGCACCTGTTCTTGTTACTTATTGGTTGACAAATATCAAATTTACGCCAGTACCAATGTAATCATTGGTTGATCTATCAGCCCAGCTAATTTAATGATCTAGGATTGATGACCTCAGTATTCTGAAAATATGGCCACACTGACTGTAACAGTACCCCAGGAGTGTATGCTTTACAGAATAATAATAATAGCACAATATAGACTTACTGGAACTTGAGTGTGTTTGAGTACAGATGCAGGGCTGCTCGGTTGCTGTAGTGGGGAGAAAAGGCTGGTAAGGACTAACACACACAGTCAGAGTCTGAACACATTTTGTTAACAGGGAGCCCATACATTACTTTACAATAAAACCAAACCTTTTGCGAACATGAAGTGAGACATATTTAGCATTGAAGTTTTCTATCATGGCCCGGCTGGCCTGGTCCATCAGTTTCTGAGCCAGACCGAGACGTCTGTGGGAGCGCTTCACTGCCTGGAAGACACAGATATTGGTTTGTTTTTGCCCCAGAAATATTCAAACTAATGTATTACATCACAAGATTTTCCTTCAGGCTCACCAGGGATGTGATGTGTCCATGTGGTACATCATCTGGATCCTCCTCCCTAATGAGAGGTCACAATATTTAGAGAACAGACTACACATCTCCTCTGATCAAGTGAGGCCGGGGGGGGGGGGGGGGAAATCTGTGTCACAGATACTCACATCTTCGCCAGCACGTATCCCACAATTTTGCCATTTTCGTCCTCTGCAATGTATGAGAGCTGAAACGATGAAAGCGGACAATAAGTGTCAAACAAACAAACAAACAGGTGCGGTGGTTTTAACGCTGGGAGCAGCGGTGTTAGCAGAAACAGGGGAGACAGTTAAAGCTGCACTGTGAGTCACCTGAGGCCAGGACAGCCCGTGGTAGAAATAGTATTTCATTTGGTAATTTTCTGGAAGACACAGCAGGTTGCAGTGCTGCATGTTCATCAGGTCCTCCGGCTGCAAGAAAGAAACTGGACGTCAGGAAGGTGCATGACACGATGCTGACCGCTTAATCGGCGATATTTGCTCCGCTAACGAGTAGCTTAGCTTCAAGTTAGTAGAAACAGCGTGGCTGTCGAGAGGTTTTCAGCACACTTACCCTCGCGTTTCGTATGTTCATTTTGTTAGTTTGTTGTTTATCCGGGCTGTGTAAACAGAAATCAAATATACTACGTTGCACCGATCAATCAAATCATAATAATCACACTAAGAGATTTAAAGAGCTTCTCTCGCTAGCTGGCTAGGTCGATATGCTAGCAAGGAAGGGAGGAGAGGAAGGAGCGTGCCACAATAACTGCAAGCATTTCCGGTCACGGTGTGCGCTGGAACTTCATAATAAAAGTCGCAACCCTTGCTCCAGCCACCGAAAACATGCCGTATATTACTTTTATTTTGAAGGACGCCTTAAGAAGTCGGATGTTGTATTGTGGACTGTTGTCCACAGGAAGCTTCAGACAGGCTGCACAGCAAAGCTTATCACCCGGACGGAGCTGGAGCCTGCTGGGGGGGACCTGAAAGTTCAATATCAACTTTATTTGACACTATCACGTCTTATTATCTCATCGTGTGCCCTGATATTTAAATCTAGTTATAAGTTCTTAAATAATTGTTTTGGTTTATTACTAATGTAATTCAGTAATTTCACACGTGCACTGTTTTCAGGACATTTTGCACCGCAAGTCATGATTCAGTTTGCACTACCTCTGCACAGACAGTGCTGTGACTTTCATTCATTTTCTACATTACTTTTTTTTTCTACAGATATAACTTTATATAGTTTTTATCTCTATTTCTAGTTCGATCTGTATATCTAGTTTATGCCCATAATCCTATACTGTATATAGTTGTATCTAAATATCACATTGTCCATATGAGCACTGGTCTCTGGGCAAAATGAAGTTATGCATAGAAACAATCTTTATGATAGCTCAAGTATAGTATAGTATATATATATATAAACAATTTGACACACACAGCACAAATCCCGTGTAGTACAACTGCAAAATGCAATGTGTGAATGAATACTTACCACACACACACACACACACACACACACACACACACACACACACACACAATAAGTATTCATTTTCAATTTGTAGCTTAGCTATTTAGTCATATTTAGTCACACCGAGCATTGTAATTGTCCAACTCAGATAAACTACGGGCAACCAATCAGCATTGCAGCATGCAAATGTAGCAGGTGTCACCGGGGAGGGCTGGGGAGGAAACAGATATTTTTAGAATAACACCCTGTGTGCCGGGCGGCGTCTTCCACATTTCACAGGAACAATGACACAAATGTGTCTTTAAAAAAAGATCTTCAGGTGCATCCAGAGCAAGATGAAACCTGTCAGATAAGTTCTCTCGGTTGTTGAATGATGGCGAGATCAGCTGTCCAACCTGCTGCTGCTTCTCACAGATGTTATAGTTATGGCTGTCAGATGTGATCATATAAGTTTTTTGAGAAACGGGAAAGAGCGACGCTGCGGCTGAAGCGCCTTTTCCAGATGGAACCAGAGCTGAGGTTGGAGTCAAGTTTGTGGGTCGGGAATAAAAGATACCGGGCGGTGCTGACTGGCTGGCATTTCAACTGGACCGAGGTAGATAAGAAGAATCGTGAGAAGAAAACAAGTAGGTGGTTCCTAACTGTTCAAAACACCTGCCGATCTGTAATATCGATATGCTTTCTCAGCCATGCTGCTGTTAACCTTATCTAAAGCCAAAACATGTTTCCTGTCTGTACAGAACTCACATTGATATGACTTATGATATTCCTTAGATGGATCATCACAAATAAAACAACGTTTAGAACACCTTACATGTAATTTACAGGGAGGGAGCGCTTTAATTATTCCCATAGCTGCTTGAAGAAAAACGTGAAGAACAAGTTAAACAGCACCAACATGAAACTCAGCCTACTAAAGTAGTTGACTGAAAACACAGGCTACAAAGAACTCAAGCACCCCCTGGCACAATATTATAATATAGGGCCTTAAACTAGGAAAATAAACGTTGTTTTTCTGATGAGGAAGGGAAAAAATGCAAAGTGTGTATTTGTTGTCACGTGGTGACAACAAATACAGAGATGACATGCATTTTTTTTTTTTTTTTAAACAAACCATGATACTTTTTAAAAACATCTGTCAAGTCAATTAAATTTTATCTATTTGGTCCAATATCACTCATCATAAAACTGTACAGCATACAACACCCTCTATTCTTAGATCTTTGATTTGGAGAAGGAAAAACTTTGCCAAAGAAAACTTTTAACAAACCCTCAGGAAGAGTAACATGTAGTAAAAGTTGTGTGTACAGAACAAACCAACACACTAAAATTACTGAGTGTGTTGTCTTAGATAGCCTATGTGTTGAAACAAAAGAATATTGACCCAAGGGAGATTTGCCTACACTGTATTATCCAAATCTCTCTTACACAGTCAGTAACCGTAAAACCTAGCATGCAAATTATAAATAACAAACCACTCTTAAAGCAGACATTTTGACTTGATTAACAGGTGTACCCAATAATCTGGGTGATATTTATGCTCTTTTTAGGTGTGCCAGTGAGCCAGTTTGTTCAATAGATACAGTCATTCATCAACAATCCAGTCATCCTTCAATCCATTTCCTCTAAATTATCCTTATCAGGGTCGGGAAGGCTGGTGCCTATCCCAGCTAGCTTTGGGCGAGTGGTGGGGTACACCCTGGACAAGTCACCAGTTCATCACAGGGCTGACACAAAGAGACAAACTCACATTCACACCTACGAGTAATTTCGCGTTACCAAATAACCATTTAAGTGCATGTCTTTGGACTGTGGGAGGAAACCGGAGGACTCAGAGAGAACAGACAGACATGGGGAGAACATACAAACTCCACACAGATAGGGCCACGCACCTTCCACCGTCTGACAGTGCTAACCACTGCACCACCGTGCTGCCCAGGAATTAATTCATCATTAATTATTAGTAACACCTGAGTTTTTCCTACTATGACATGCCTGTGAGAGAGCTCTGGTGTTGGCACAGCTAAATGGGATGCAGTTAGCATTCAGTTCTTTAATGGCGATGATAAGTATAGATATTTGCATAAGGATAGTGACAGGAATATCTATTCATCATGTGCAAAGAGCAATTTTCACTGAAGTTTATGCAGTGTGCCTTTGTCTGTGTGATTAAAGTTTCAGTACCTGTGGCAGAGGTGGTTGGAGTAGAGGAAGGACGCGTGGACGTGCTGCCACGGAAGTCAGTTGAGGACACGGACAAAGACTTCACAGGTGGGTTCAGATGAGAGACTCTCAGTTATGACAAAACTCAAGGCCACAGTCATTACTGTTTAGTCAAGACGTGCCTGTAAACTTCCACTCTGCAACGGTTGATATTGTGGTTTTACAGTATGGTTTTGTCTATCATCTATCTCCAGTTTTCTACGTGAAACGCTGCAGCAGTGGCAGCTCTTATGGGTTACTATGGAGACTGGGACGGACCCAGTTCAGCTGCCCCAGTCGGGTTCTCAGGGACCAGTGGACAAAACACCTAAGGACTGCTCTTAAAACCCACAGTACGGATGGCTCATGAGAGAAAACTGATATTATGACTCCTCCTATGTATTCGAAAAGTTTTCTGGCTCTCCACAACCTGTTATATTCCAAATATATCTTCCAGGTCCGTTACGCCCGCACAGACTGTTGGTGTTTATCAACCCATTTGGAGGGAAAAAGAAAGGAAGACAGATCTACCACTCTCTGGTTGCCCCTCTGTTTGAGCTGGCTGGTATCAGCTCTCATGTAATAGGTAATGCTGCCTTTATCTGTTTGGAGATGAGTTGAATTTGTTTGGAATAATTCATGAAAATGATTTGCAGTCTGGGTGTAATCCTAACATTTACTGTTTAGTGACTGAGAGAGCAAACCAGGCCAGAGACCACCTCCTAAAGAAAGACCTGACAGGCTTTGACGGGTAAGAGCTGTCAGCACCGCACCGCAGTGCAAACACTGTGGTATGAGCGCATTATAACAGCTAAGCTCACTGGGAGGTGCTTTTCTAACAGAAACTCTTGTGTTTGTTTATAACAGTGTGGTGTGTGTGGGTGGGGATGGCATGTTCAGCGAAATACTTCATGGTTTGATTGGGCGGACACAACAAGAGGCAGGCCTTTGTGAGAATGATCCCGCTGTCACTTTACAGCCTTGTCCGCTTCACATTGGCATCATCCCTGCAGGTAACGACTATTACCCAGCATTAAGGAAGTGATGAAGTTAGATTTAGAGCAATGACAGCACATGGTGTGTTGTGTCCGTTCTAGGCTCTACAGACTGTGTGTGTTATGCCACAGTGGGAGTGATCGACCCTGTAACTTCAGCTTTGCACATTATCATTGGTGAGGAAAGACTTTCACTTTTTTAATCACTGTTTTATCCTAAAATACCTCAACAGTTTTGTCAACTGAGCTCCATAGTTTAGCATGTATGGCCCTTATTATCACCCACAATGCCTTGCAGGAGACTCTCAGCCTTTGGATGTGGGTTCAGTCCATCAAGCCTCTGCTCTGGTACACTACTCGGTGTCTCTGTTGGGCTACGGCTTCTATGGGGATGTACTGGCTGAGAGCGAAAAACACCGGTGGATGGGACCTTTACGATATGACTATTCAGGTACACATGAGTCATTCAGAGAACAGCTATGACTGCATACTGAATTACATTACAGTTTTCGTGGTTTTCTGTATTTATTTTTTATCTTGAAGTTAAATTCGTCACTGTGACCAAGATGAAAGGACTTTTCATGTGTTGGCGCTCATCTCATGAAACAAAACCACATTAACTTCCTTCTCTGTTTGTTCATCTAGTGTTGTAACAATTTTAGGTTACATAATTGTTCTGCTTTGTTTAGGCACAAAGGTGTACCTGAGCAACAGGAGCTATGCAGGCATAGTTCAGTATCTACCAGCAGACCCGGTGCTCTCCAGCCCAAGAGATAGAACACGCTGCCTCTCAGGGTAAAACAAGATATGACATAATGAATGGTGTATACACAAAGCAACGAATGATAAACACAAAACAGACTTTCAAAAAAACAAAAAGAGAAGAAGGCACCAGATTACGGTCCCATAAAAATGTTTTTAAAAAAACATGTTAAACCTTTAAACCACTTCTCTATTCTATTAATGTTATTAATGTCATTACCTTCTATTTATTGCTGCCATGTGATTATTTTCTGTACTTCTCTGTAATTAGATTCTGGTTTTATGCGACTGTGACACAGATATGCTAAATGAAACAACTTTTACATAAACAACACCACCACAATGGCCAATGTTGCTCTTAAGGAGAAGTAAATGGGTACAAGATGAAGCTCATAGTAACATATGAACTTCTAGAAATGAAAAATGCCTTTTACATTCTTTGGTTTATGGCTTTCTAATCCTCTCTGTGAGTCTTCATACTTATCAAGGCTATCTAAGAATGATGGTAATTTTAACCTTCCCTTATAACTGGAAAAAAGAGAAAGTGTCCCTGGGTGCAGCATCATTATTATTCAAGCACAATTGAAATGGTTCAAATTCACTGTTTGAGACACCGTAGCTGTTGCCACCTGCAGCAGGGACTCAGGTGTTGGGTGAACCTTAAGGAGGGTAGCAACCATGGCAAGAGGAACTTGATCTAGATGAAAGGTGAGCCTTGGCTCCCCGTTAGAGTGTACAATACCTCGGTTTTTGTCTGAGAGAGCTGCTCCTGGCTGTCAGTGAAGGGTTTATGAAGCTCTTGTGAATAGGTGTCAAGGTCAAGGAGTTTGTTACTTCATAGACTTTGTGTTGCATTTGTGTTTAGGTGCAGCGTGTGCTCCCGAAGCACAGAAAGACTTTTCCACCACTCTTCAGATTCAGCATCCTTGCACAGCTCCCATTACAGCCAGTTCAGCAGTGACTCAGAAGGTAATAACACAATATGTTTAATAACGAAATATTCAATGTATGTATTTTAGCACAAATCATGTATACTTTAAAGGTTATGCTACTAGATGTTACACTTGAGCACCAGCCTCTCAGACCAAAATAAATGGGAGGTATGGCCCACCAGATTCCAGTTACAAAACTAGTCATTTTACCTTGCAGATTATCGTAGAATGCATTTCAAATTAGACAGCAACAAAATAAAACTTACCAAAACCTTTAAGATCTTTATTAGTTTTTTTTTTAATTAAAATGTTATGATTTTTTAAATGTAGCATCACATTTCTCTCTCTCTCCAGGTGAGTGGGTGACTGTGGAGGGCAGGTTCAAGTGTGTGTCTCTCACTTGTATGTCCAGCTCATGTCCCAAGAGTCCTCTGGGCCTCTCTCCCTCTGCTCACCTGGCGGATGGTACAGGCGACCTCATCCTGGTATGGGACACTCACCCACTGGGATTCCTCAAATTCCTCTACAGACATACAAGCACACAGGACCAGGTATGGGCACCTCCACGCTGAAACACATCTGGACTAGCATGTTCAAGCACTGCTTGGCTCAATCTCTCTCTGTCGTTCTTCTTCCTTAGTTTGACCTGCCGTTTGTGGAGGTCCACCGCGTAAAGGCAGTCCGTTTTTCCCTCCCCTCTGGCAAAGAAAAGGAAGCATATGAAGATATTGGAGCCCTGAGTGGCGGGATAGATGAAGAGAGAGTCTACGTTGAGACTGTAAGCAGGAATGGATCTCAGCAGCAGCTGGCAGAGAGAGGCACAGGAGGAGAAGTGACAAATGACCAGAAGACAGCAGATCTCTTCCTGTGTGGACTGTGCTGCAGCAAAGCTCCAGCTGTGTCAGTGTGGAACTGTGACGGAGAGATCCTGCCTTTCACTGAGATCCTCTGCAGGTAAGAGAGTACATATTGTGCTTTGGGTACTCTCATGTGATACTGTATTAACCTCAGGCTGTTATCGTATGTCAGTGTCAAATTTAATTGTCACTGAAATAGTGCACAGTATTTTTTTTAGCAGTTTTTAACTGTGTCCACTTCTTCTCTTAGGATTCATGGCCAGCTGGTTCGTCTGTATGCCAGGGGCATCGAGGACGGAGCAGCCGTGCACAGCTGTAGTGAGGAAAATGAGTTAAATGTTTGAAAGGACATCCTACACGACAAGTCTCACCTAAATGTTGGAGGGAAAAGTGACAGTAGGAATGTTTGTAAGGCATTTTGAGACAATAGCCAAACTTGCAGTCTGTTATGGCCAAAGAGTTCCTAATATTTCAGGTACTTTTACATTGCAATAATTATAAAATAACTATTTATTCTTAAATGAGTGTTTGTTGAATACTGCTCCTTAAAACACTATCAAAAACTTGATACATCTGTAGTGCAGGTTTGTTTTTATATGCAGTTCTGCACATTGTATGTATTTTCACTTGAGCTTCCAGAGAATGAAATCATGGGGAATGACAACAGAAGTTTCAAGAGAAAAAAACGTGCAATAAAAGACTGTTCTGACTCCTTTTATGATTTATTGTCAACATCGGCAACAGTGTTCTTCTTGTTGTACATATATAATCTTTCAATAGTGCTAAATTGGTTTATAAGATTATACATTTAAAAATATCTTCATTATATTTAGTGTCAACATACAGTAACTTGCCATACTAACAGACCATGATATTATTTTTATATCAAACAATGTTAAACAAATGATTTAAATAACACATGAAAGAGCTTATACAATAGGAGGATACGTTTTCTTTTAAACACATGTTCATCTTTGCTGCACTTCCCATGGTCCCCCGAGTACTGGCAGGATCACCTGATCTGTTATCAGTTAGAGTGTGTATGTATTTGTGTGTACATGTTTGTAGATGGGAGGCCCTCAGCTAGACCATGCACCTGGTAGAGACAGACACAGGTGATAAGAGACAACATCAGTCTTCTGCAGGCAGCTGAAAAAAATCTAACAAATTTATCATTGGAATGATGATAAATTGTAAAAAAGTGAATTGATTTTATAGTGTTAAAACAAAACATACATTCATGCTCATTCAACCTGTTCCAGATGTTTGTTTGTTTGTTTGTTTTACATTTATTTGAAGTTAGCTTAAAACACCTAACTGGAAGTCATTCTTACCTGAAACAGGATATGCATATTTGTCTCCTTTGTCATTTAGAGAATCAACTGCTGTTACAAACCAGACCAACAAGCCCTCCTAGTCAGGGAACACACAGGCCTGCTGACAGCAGAGAGCATGCTTCTGTTTTTAACATTCAAACAGTTATGTAGAGATTTTCTTGCTCCACAAGTCTCATGTCTTACAGGCAAAGTGTTAGGTGTGGCCAAGGCTGCTAAAATAAAAAGGGCAAGTGGAAGAGTGAACAATGATTTATTTAGAAATTTACAGGTGAACACTTAAATCACATTCTTACAGTTATTTTTTTTATTTTTATATTGCATTCATTCTGGTATGATTCGGGATAAAAAGTAGAGGTAGTTATTTTTCATGCAGACAAAATCAGACAACAGTACAGCCGTGAAAGATTGCAGTAAACTTTATTGCTTGTAAACTTTGCTACAATGGTGTGTGTATGTGTGTGTACATGTAACATGGAACGTATAGCAAAAGGCATCATGTTGTGCGGGGCTGCACCCACTTGTATGTTCCTTCATAGCGGAATCCCACCCTCTTCACAAGATCATCAGCCTCGCTTGGACCACGACTATGGATGCAACAAAGAAGAGACGTGAGGAAGAGAAATTAAAAGGGAAAACATGCATCACGTTTTCAGTTCTGTCTCATTAAACAGCTAAATTTACCTTCCATATGTGTAAGGGATGGGCTGTGTTTTCTCTGCCTCTATTTGGTGTAGGAGGGGGGTGAAGATTCTCCAGGCCTCGCGTAACTCATCACTGGGACAGAAAGAGGAAGAGTTCAGGTCATAAAATACCACATTGTAACAAAATACCTCGACACTGTTCTATGGAAGTAAATATTACAACTGACCTGCGGACAAAATGCATCTGATTTCCACAGAAGACATCCAGAATGAGCCTCTCATAAGCATCCGGGAGCTTCACATTCTGGAAAAAGAAAAAGAAAAACTGTAATATAACTGTAACATATTTTAGGTTGAGTGATCTTGATTAATGTTAAATGGACGGTCTTTGTTTGAGATTAGAATATGATGGACAGGATATTATATTCTGGTATACAATATTAGACAATGGTATTAATAGTAATAGGTTGCATTACATTACATTATTATTACAGCCTCTATGTTATTTTTAGTTTCTAACAACATAATCAATCACGTTGTGAGACACTGCATACTGTATCAAATGTCACCTCAAAATCAATAGACTTTAAGTAACATGATATATTATAGTATTCTGAAAATCAACATTTGACTATTCAACTGAAGTGTGAACGTATTGACACAAATAAAAAGATTTATTTGCATTGATTTAAGAAAACTGAAGAAACAAGTTAACTAAACACACAAGCTGGATGTGAGTAATGGACCACAGTGGATACTCAGTGAAGCTGCAGCACCTTGTATCTGCTCTTGTAGGTCAGGTCCAGCTCTGTCTCCTCTGGGCTGAAGTAAACCCCAGGCCTCTTGGTCATCATCTTCAGGTAAATGGCCTCATCCGGCTGCACCCGTACCACCAGCTCGTTCCTCTGACAGCGTTCGGCAAAGATGTCTCCTGGCACGTCAGTGAACTGCAGACGCACTTCTGCCTTCCGCTCATTCAGGGCTTTACCACAGCGGAGAATGAAAGGAACTCCTAGTGGACATGAAGGGAGAAAATCAGAGGGGATGTTGTAAAACGTGGGCTAAGACATGGGAGGAAAAAAAAAAGAGAAAAAGTTTTTTCTCACCATCCCATCTTTCATTCTGGACGTAGAGCACGGCTGTGGCAAAGGTTGGTGTGCAGGAGCCTTCTGGTACAGTGGGGTCATCAAGGTAACCCAGTTTGGACTGGCCCTCCCCCTCAGGGTCCCCCACATATTGGCCGAGCACCACATCTGACACAGCAACAGGGGCTATACACTTCAATACCTTCACCTACAGCACAATGTCAATGAGATAACAGGGTTGCAGTGACATAGACAGAAAATATGCATAAATGTCCAACTATCTCCAACCATCTAATCAGTGATATTACCTTCTCATCCCTCACGTCATCTGGGCTGGTGGAAGCAGGTTTCTCCATGGCGACCAAACAGAGCATCTGGAGGAGATGATTCTGCATGACATCTCTATATCAAGAAACAAGAAACGGAATCAGACCAAGTAGGGGCTCTAGTGTAAGAATAAACATGTAAACAGTGTTTTCACTTTTATCAGAATTTTCTGTATCTCACCGAATGATACCAAAGTCATCAAAGTATCCTCCACGGCCCTGAGTGCCAAAAGGCTCCTTGAAGGTGAGGACCACACAGGCTACGCTGTTCCTGTTCCATATGGGTCCAAAGATGCGATTTCCAAACCTGGAGGTGAGAAAATAAAACACTGTTAAAATAGAAGACTCAATGCCAGCAACACAAGACGGGAAAGATAAAGGACAGTAAGTACTTGTGAATTCCAGAAACCTCATCTATGATCTTTGGGTTTATACCAATGGTAACGTGCTTGAAAATGTGTGTATGGTGCTTGTTACCTGAGTACCATGAGGTTCTGGACCATCTCTTTGCCTAGGTAGTGGTCTATGCGGTAGATCTGATCCTCTGTGAACAGGGAGGACAGGTGGGCTGACAGCTCCTGTGAGCTCTGGAGGTCACGGCCAAAGGGCTTCTCAACAATCACCCTGTTCCAGCCTCTGTTTTACAAACAGATGCACACAGTTGATTAGAATAAAGTAATCAAATAGTAAGTGAATCATTGTTTTTGTAAAGTTAAACAGACGCTGACTTGGAGCTCATGCAGTGGTTTCTGATGTTTGCGCTGACATGGTGGTAGATGGTGGGTGGTAGAGCCAGGTAAAAGAGTCTGTTGGCGTCAGCTCCCCCAGGTAGAGACAACAGATGAGCGTTGAGTTGAGAGAAAGAGCTGTCGTCATCATACCTGCCTCTAAGGTAGGAATTCCTACTGAAGAAGGCTGAGACACTCTCACTCTCTTCATCAGTGACCTGAGTGAAATGTTTAACAATGAGTCCTGAAAACAGAACCCAGG
Source organism: Protonibea diacanthus (assembly GCA_028641955.1). Taxonomy (NCBI): domain Eukaryota; kingdom Metazoa; phylum Chordata; class Actinopteri; family Sciaenidae; genus Protonibea; species Protonibea diacanthus. Next base: position 13,849,179 of record CM053984.1, read on the forward strand.
CAATCTGGTCTCAGATAGCCAACAATGAGCTTCAGTTAAAATACCTTCATATGAGGTAGACATGCTGCCTTGATGTTCTCGATCGTCAGGTTAGACCTGGCAAACCCCACAAAGTAGGTGTCATTTGGGAGGAGGCCATCCCTGAATAACCACCTAAAGGTGGGGCAAAAGCAGCGAGGCAAAACGTTAGCCAAGGGTCAAACTCCTCATACTACTAAGTGAGCAAACAAGTCTTAAAGCAACTCTGCCTGTCTTTGGTGTTTGAGCGGCAACTCACCATAAAGTTGGATAGATCTTCTTTTTAGCGAGATCCCCCTGTGCAAATAATACAAATAAAAAAAAAAGAGAGATCTGATCATGAACTTCTACTGATAATCACTGTTAAAAAAAAAAAAATCAATCAAGAGTCCAAAGAGCAGATCAGCATTAAAAATAAACGTCCACAGTTATATGGAGTGAGTGGATCTGTTGAGTAATGTGAGAACTTTGAACACTCCCTCTTTACTGGACTCTGACACATCATGGAAAATATAAAGAGATTACTAAAAAAAAATGAATAAACATAAACAGGGACAACAGATATAACAACTAGATTTTGAAACTTGTGTTGGGCTCAAGGCCAAGGACAGAACAAAATGCTCTTTCAACGCTTGCATGTCAACATGTGCTCATTCCTCTGCTTTCATATACGGATTACTACACTGCAATATTCCCCAGTGAATTGTTCTCCTCTGAGGCATTGTGTCAACTCTGCTGGCCTCCTGTCACTATTTTAAAAATGCCCTTTTGACCAATTGTAGTTTAATACAGATAGAAATATAGAAGGATGAGCTGATATCAGCAAACGAGACAGTTTACAGACTTTCTACAAGGCACTGAAACAAACGGATCATTTCAGTGTTAAGTTCTGATAAAAGGAAATTGCAAATATATCAGTATATACATTTAGAATAGAGGAAACAGTGGTCCTTCATGTTGTAAGAAGTTCAGAGATTGTACTCACAGAGGCTCCAAGGATTATGAATATGTGTGTGTTGGAGTGAGTGGACTCCTCTCCGTAGAGCTCCCTCCTGAGCTGTCCAAACACTTCAGAGCGAGTCAGCGGCTCAGAGCTCATCTTCTGACCCATCTGGTCTCACTCTGTCCCTACTGTGGCTACTCTTACCTCCCTACGGTTACATGACACACACACACTATGGTGAAATTTCAATAGTCATCCTTGCCTTGCAGAAAACACTCAGCAGGTTAATGCTGCCACCTATTGTTGCCAAGAAATAATGCCCGATTCAAAACCTATGCCCTCCAGCTCCTTAAGTCTGGAATGGTAAAGTCTAAGTTATGTCAGGCAACCAGGAAAAAAAAAAACAACAAAAACCTGCCCATTCACTTTAACTCACATTTCAGGTCTGCTCAGGCAAAGCTGACAATTGGAAGGAATGTGTCTTTCTCCTAAACCACTCCCTGGACAAATGTTACGCAAACCTGAACTGCCTCTGACTGAGAAAGGCTTTACACACAGTGGTGTTACCAGTATCAAATGATTTAATACGTTACATTAGTAACGTATTTAAAAGGGTCTAAGTTAATGATTGTTTCAGGACATTGTACACTCATAAATCAAAACCATAATTCAGCTAAAACAAAGGAAATTCTACTTCTAACATAAGACTCCTACTGTATACATAAACTAATATAATTTATCAGGACAGATCAAAGCTGTTGGCCACAACTCAAATATATATATCACTGTTTAACACTGTAAAAATACAAACGCAATACAAATAACCATTGATCTGATCCAACAAATCAGAATTTTTATTTAAAAAAAAAAAAGACACCTCTTACTCTTTGGTAAAACAAATTTTAACATTCATTGTCAGACAAAAAAAAAGTCACTAAATAGTGATTTTCCAAGCTGGAGTGTAAATTCACTGAATTAAGATTATTGCAGTTGACAGTCATCGCCCCACATTTAAGGTGCAACTCCTGGCGTCCACTCTCCGTTTGATTGTCCCCAACCACCTTCAAATGTTTTTCTGGAGTTTCCATCATAAATATTTTTCTTAAACCATTAAGGCCAACCCGAGGCTCTTCAACAGATGTGACTGTCTTTACTTAGTCCTCCACCTTGATTTGTCAACTCAGTATGGGCAAATGCCTCTAGCTCCACAGCATGAAGCCCTTCTGGATCAATGTTGAGTTCGCTACTTGGAACAGAGTCTGAGGAAGGGGTCACAAGGTGCCAGAGGTCACCTGATGGGCAGACTGGGAGGTCAGCTGAAAGTCCACTGCTGATAGACATCAGAAGCATTACAGTCGCTCATCTGAATCTGGCCTCCTTTCAGATGTAAACATTTCCCGCTACTTGGATTCTTCAGAAGCTTTTCCTAGAGAGTAGCATTAGAGAAAAGATTAATCAATACAGAAGCCAAATAAATATTAACATCTACATAAAACACATCATCTACTGCATTCACTCCTGTATAAATGATATCTTGGGGTATACACTTATTTGCTTTCTAGAGTTAGATAAGAATATTATTAGGACTTTCACCTGCCAAGGGTCCTGTAAATATAAGGCTACAGCCAGCATGCTGGTTAGCTTGACTTAGCATAAAAGCTGGAAGCAGGCAGTGGATCATACGTGGTACAGTGATGGTAATCACGATTACAATGCATTCATTTATTTCACATTACAATACAAACACTGTGGATGTATAAAAACCACCAGAATGTCTTGTTTGTTTGTTTTGTAGTTTTTGTAAAAATGAAAGAAGCAAACTAAAAAACATCTCTTATGTATCTTATGCTATACCCTCGGGGGGACTGCATGCCATCTGGGCGAGCGTTATAAAAATAGACGGAGTAATGCTCCTTTTCCTGCTTTGTTGGCATTTGTTTATGTCTCACCGAAAGCCCCGCTCTTAACTCGCTGCTACTTGGTTGAAGTGACAGAAACACTTAGCTGAGCCTTTACAGTTAATCACCGCATCTTTACTCTAAAGCTCACTTATCAACATGTTATATCTCATTGTTTCATCTGTAAAAAAAACATAGCGTAAAAAATATATTTGTAGCTTTACTAGGGGTGACATAATATTTGACTGGGGGTAGTGACTCATGGTGACAACTTGTGTCAGGAAGTTCTAGGTTTTTTTTTTTAGTTATTTATGCTAAGCTAAGCTAACCAGCAGCCTCTGGTGATCCTCACCTCTATAAAGACCCACTCCTGTTGTGGCGACAAATTGGTTCCCTTCCCCTTCAGCTGGCATAGCTCAATCTTCACTGGTTCAGGCTGGGGTGTGGCATGAAGACACAGCTGCTTTCCAGTGTTATGACGCAGCTCCTTATGAGACGTGTATTCAAAGTACTGGAAGAGACCAGTTAGTCAGTTAGAGACCTAATTGTTCCAACCAGCCCAATTATGTTGAATTCTTATTATTTCATAAGTGTCAGTCAGAGTCATTATACCTGGTTGCCTCCCATGTTGTGACATTGGTACATTATCACTGCTTTACCTCCCTGGTTGTTCTCTCCAACATCCAGACAGGTATTAGATCCCGAGTTTCTAATCTAGTGCAAACACAGATACGAAATAACAGTAAGACACGGTGCAGTTACGCAACATGCATTGTGTGCTATATCATTGATATCCATATATGAACAAGGGAAATGTGACTCACTGCTCCAAACTTTAGTGGCGTTAAGTCTGGAATGAAGGCCTCTGGGTATACAGTGTTTAAGTACCAACTGAAGTTCTTGCAGTGAAGCCTCTCTCTCAGATTCAGACGTTCAGAGATGTCCCCATAATTGTGCTACAACAGTGAAACAATCACTTACAATTACATTCATATGACCTTGTTCCAGTGTGGTATATAAAGAAGTGTATTTGCACAGTGTTGCTCCAATGAGTAGGTCATACTGACCTCACGGGCCATACTTGCAGCACTGCTGCTGCGGCGATAGTAGATGTTCTTGTAGTCATCCATCCAGACCTCAGCCAGGCGCACTTGGTTGCGAGTGATGACCTCTGTGCCCTTGGGGAAGGTGTGAGGGCTCTTGTTGCGGAAGACATGGCCCACCACAGAACAAGGGATGATCTCTAGCTGACCCCCACACTGCCACACCTGTGATTTACATATGATGCAGGTTGACATTCAGACTCCAACTTGACAATGACATGCAGTCGGACTGAGTAATATATGAAATTGTGGGAGTAACAATGAAGAGACTAACCCTGAAAGACATCTCTATATTTTCACCGCCCCAGATCTCCATCTTGTCATCGTATGTTCCAATGTGTTCAAAGTACTTCTGGGAGATTGAGAAGAGACCTCCGGCAAAAGTAGGCGTTCTGAAATTTTCATGGGCAGATACGAAAGCTTTAGACACTTAAATGATTCAGGATACTCAAAGTGAAACCAACATGATCCTTCTTACTTTACAGGGTAGGTTTCATCCTTGCGCAGCTTCTTTGCATCCTCTGGAATTGGTTCCCAGCCAAAAGTCAGACTCCAGTCAAAGTTACCACGGTTGTAAGCGCGGTTTGTGGCCACAGGTTTGTTGAACTGAAAAGTGTTGAGGTCAATGGTGGTGATCTCTGGGCTAACCACAGCAGTGGGCTCTTCAACAATGCGGGCCAACAGGGGCTCTAGCCACCCGTGGAAACACTCACCTAGACGAGAGGAAGGACACTTTAAATCATGTTATTTATATATATATATATACACACACACTTCTTAAATTGTGCCACCAGTCAGTTTCAGGCGTAGAGAGTCAAAGCATGACTTCACTTTGGGTATGCCTCATATCAGGAACTCTAATCTTTTATATGTCTACTTAAAGTTTTACCTGGAAGTTTATTAAACACTATGTGAAGTTTTGAATTGTCCCAAAACATTGTACGTACATTTTTAGTAAAGATGGAAAACAGAACATGAACCCCCTCACCCTCACCCTGGCAGTGCTATTGCCCCAATGAGCTACACAGAGCTGCTTAAACTGACCACTGTTCCTTGTGGTAAGGTTGTAGTGTTGGGTGTGTGTGTGCATTTCCTCACAGTGTGCATCGAGAAAGGTTAGCACTTCGCCTTGAGCGATGCTGGCACCCAGCAGCCTGGCAGTGATGAGGCCTTTCCTCTCCTTCTGCCTCACTACACGGACAATCTTCAGCTGGCTCACATAATCCTCCAATTGGGTCTTCAGGTGATCTGAAAGAATAAAAAAAAAAGACAACAACATTATTGTGTCCGTCTCATCTTAATTAGTGGGAATGCTTCAGTATGAATTGCACGATTTCCGCAGAATGTTGGAGAGCACTTTAAGGACTTTTATTGAACTTTTTTCTACCTTCTATTTTACTTTTTTTTTTTATTTTACTTTTACAGTATTAAGCTTTTTTCAACAACTGTTTACACTGTAATTAAATGTGTACTACTACTACTACTACTACTTTGACATAGACATGCAGGGCTTAGACATGTTAAAAAGTTCCACATATTTTATAAATTATAACTCTTGTGCCCACAACACTCGCGGCACCATTGTGTTCAGGATACGGTGCATTTTTGAAGAGAACTGCAGGGTCAGCGGGACAACTCCTGACTGTTCTGCAGCGTGAAGCATTTGTGCTTTGAGAATTTTCAGTTGATTCATTTCTGCAATTCTGGCAATTCACACGGCATTTTCTCCAGGAAATACATTCATCTAGTTTTAAGATTTAAGAGGGTCTATTAGCAAAGTATGGCAGAAATGGAATATGATATTAAAAATGATGATCTTTGATGTATAACCTAAAAATGAGAATTGTTTCTGTCACTTTAAAATTAGTTCTCTATAAGGAGCTGGTGCTCTACCACTGAATCAGCCATGTTGCCACCATGTTTCTACTGTAACCCAGAGTGGACAAACCAAACACTGGCTTCACATAAGGGCCTTGTTGTGTTTCACTGTAAGTTCTACTACACACTTAGAAGAGGAAGTGCCTTCAAACTGAACCTTTAAATGAGCAGCAGTGGTTAAAGTCATTTACCTTGCTGTACTTATATCAGACTTTCATAGAGTATTCAGTGTGGTTACAGATGCAGCAGAGAATATTTTGAACCACACAGGCTTCAAACGCAAAAACAGAAATGATAAGTGACAATTGTTTGGTTTGACCACGCAGCCTCAGAGATTATTATCAAGCAATGATCATATTCACATTGAGAACAGAAGTCGTACCAACAAAGTGGAAGTACTGGTAAAACTTGGTCACACTTCCCTTCTAAGAGTAATTATGACCACGCTGCACACCCGCATTTGTCATTATTTGTCATAAAATCCACCAACCAAACGTTTTGTAACAGAGCAAAAAGGGAAGTTTAAGTACACTAACTGCCCATACAGCTGAGGCTAACGGCTGAGATGACTAACGGATAAATGAAAATATTTCAAGCTCAATCAAAATGTCATTAAACATAATATTACATGTATAATTATCCAACAGTACATGTAGCAGTGTGCCTGACTTCACTCTCACTAGTTCACAAGTTCTTTTTTATAACTGCTACCTTTATTAGTTTCTCTACAGGTCTGGTCAGAGTAGTGTCAACTGTTATAGAGTGTGTATTTAAGACAGCTAAACAGAGTGTGTGAACTGCAGCATGTCAATACGTGCCAGGACACAAGATAAACTTTACACAGAACAAACAAACTAATGGTGTAGGGACAGGTACTTACAGCTATATAAGGGTTGAAAAGAATGCTTCTTTTACCCATCTACAAGTCGTGATTATCATTTACACTGTATTATGATAAACATGTAGAGACGGTAAGACAAAGCACTTGTTCAAAGTTAAGAGCAAACGTGTTACAAAGCTGTAGGAGGCGTCTTTCATCATAACTGTCATGTCACTTTTGTCAACTCTCATGAAAGGCGCTATTGTAAACCGTGTTTCACTGGAGGCCCGCCTTAAGGACACAATAAAACACGATGGGTAATTAGAATTAATACCACTGACGATACGGTTACTTTTGTCCCACTCTCTATGTACATTTACACAGTTCAAACCCCACCTATGTGTTACTATACTGTGTTGTCTTATCTAAGATCACACCGTAGTGACTGGAATGCTGCCCCAAAAACCTGAAGGTCAATCTAAATAACAGTTAACTTGACAACTATCACTGTCTCTCTTGTTTCCCTGCCTGTACCTTATTTAATATATAATCCACCAGAGCTACACATGGTGATTTTCTTTGTTGTTTAAATTTGTCTCTTCACTGTCAAAACTTTGTGAAACGTACCGAGTTTACTCTCAGACAAGGTCTTTTATATTCTTCTTTCAGTGAGTCTTCAAGTATGTCTTTTTATCGTGTGTGTATGTTTAGATTTTTCATACCTGCAACACTAGCGTCATCTACCAAGATAATCTCTTTGAGCAGGATAGCAGGGGATGTGTGCAGGACGCTGTAGACTGTCCTCAGGAGGGTGGACCATGCCTCATTGTGGAAGACAATGATAACACTGGTGGTAGGCAGGGGAGGACAGCGACGAAACTTCCTCTCCACACACCTGAGCAGGGAGAGCCATGTCGAAACACAAAGAGAGACAAAGAAGAGTGAGAAAGAATTCAAAAGTGGGTTGCATATCTGATGAAATGTACGTCAGAGACTCTTCTCGCTGTGCCGTGTATAACACAAGCTTGTTTGCAGATATTAAAGGCCTGCTGAGTCACAGATCAATTAACCCAATCTGACAAGAGCCAAAAGCAGTTAGTAAATTTTTTAAAAATGTGTCAAAATCCTGCAAAACAAACAGCTCAAGGCCTATAAAACCTGTGACATGTTCAGATGCTAAGTTGGAGAAAAACTTACAATGGGAGGAAGTATTTACAAGAACACAGATAATGTCTCTGTGACGACAACCCCTGGAGCAATATGAAAATAAATGTAAATAATTAACAGCTGAGCATGACCCCAGTCTAAACTATTATCTGGCCTGCTGTGTACATGTCAGCACACTTCTCGGTAAAACAGTGATTAGTCCAAACTTTCTAGTTTATTTTGAGAACATGTTCTTACTCTGGAGGCCTCGTGTCATCCCCAAGACTACGGCTAAGTGAGATGCGGTCGCTGGCAAACTGGTTGAAACAGTGCCGTGTCATACCCTCCTCCTTCTCCTTCTCCTCCTCTGGGGACATGTTGTCTTTCTGAAAAGCTTTTCCATCAGCCCCGGGGCTTCTGGGGTCCTGAGGCAGTCTCTCAAGGTGGGGTTTAAGCTCAGCTTGAGTATAGAATCCAGCAGGGCATTTGATATCCTCTGTGGGCTGCACATGTGCCGATGGTGGCTGTGGTGCTCCTATCTGGAAGCCAATGTTGTTGACAGCATCTCGGACCAATATCATCACCTTGTCCCTCTTGTCCACCAGTTCTCGAAACCAGGGGTCATCAACAGATGAAGAGCCAACATCCCTCTGGAGAACCACTAGGGTCACCATGAAGATAATCCCCCCAAGGATCACCAGTTTCAGGGGGGACATGCGCCGGCGTGGGAACAAACGCATGTTTTAGAGTGTCCTTGAGGCTGTTGAAAACAGAAAAAAAAAAAAAAAAAAACGTATTCTTTTGAAGCCAGTTGCAAAATGTCAAGTGAGAGTCTCAGCTCAGCTCTGAACCCTCACATGCCTCTCCTCGCCAGTTATTCGATGCGCTAGCATAAAGAAAGAAGACGACAATCAATAGGAAAATCTCTTAAACCGGTTTGTGCGTCTGTTCAAGTGCTATAGCAGCAGGTAATGTAGCCAGCCTTGCTCCTCCCTCCCTATCTCTTCATGAAACAGTCCCACTGGGGCTGGAGGAGAGAGCAGGGACGAGGAGGGTGTGAACAAACACACCACACCTCACAGTGAACACCTGAATTCACCTGCTCTGGCCACAGTCCTCCAGGACCCACGTGGGCCCTGACACTGCTCCCACACCAGTTAATAAATGACACACTATGCCTCTCTTGCTTTAGACACCTCCTCCAAAGACACCTCACCACTAATGAAGATCATTCATCTGCTACAGGAAGCACAGTTTGCTACGTGGAGCATAACCCGACCATAATATTACAGAGCCTTGACACAATAAAGCGCTGTTTCCTGCCATGTGAAACAGGATATCTTTACAATGTAGGACATCTGCGTGGTCTTTAGGTGATCACTGTTCAGTTCATTTAGATACTCACTCTTACTTGGTCATAATTAATTTACTCTATTCTCAAGCCAGCCTGCTTTATAAATAATTCAAGAGGACACTCTTTTGGTGTCCTAGAAATGGGGAAACAACCACAGTGTACTTTGCATTTGTCGGGTGGGCAACCTGTTTGACCAGTTTGTAGACACAACAGTCATGACAAAGGACGAAGAAAAAAAAAAATTTAAATAACCATAAACAGTAAGGTATGTGGGCTTGTGAATGTGGATTTACTGACAGGATACATTATGTTCCATCGCGCCACAGACAAGCGTGGACGTCAGACAGATCATTTTACATCTTAAACAAATGTTCCCACTTCTCTACATCTTAAGTTAAGAAGCACAAGCAAGACAGACTGCGGTCGATAAAACATGCTGAGTACTGAAGTCCTTCAGCTAAGCGATGCACTGAAGCAAAATGAAAGAGGAAGAGTTGACTGAACTATTGCTGCCTTTCTCTTTCATTAAGCATATTGAAAGCTCTCCGCATCATGTTCAATCTCTGTTTTAGTGGCCCTAAAAAATCAAATATTTGACAGCTGAAGCGGAAACACGCATGACACCGAGACACGCCACCCAAAAGCTGTATTTTTAACTGTCAACTTCTCCAAAAAAAAAATAAATAAATAAATAAAAAATGCTGCCACTTACCCAAGCCTGTAACGAGGCAGTTGTCGCGTACACCTGTTCCGGGTGCTCTGATTCTTCACCTGCAGGTTGCGGTCTTTCCAGTTTGTTGTGAAACTGAAGTTATGAACGAACCAGGATACAGCAGTGTTACAGCCTCCCGGCTTTTTCCTTCAAACCTAACAGGTGCCATTTGTTGAAATGATTAGCAGCAGTGAGTCCCCTGCTGGCCGCATGCGTACCTCAGCGGAGGTATTTCCGTGAAGCACGAGCGCCTTTACTGTAAATATACAAATGCAGAAAAAAAAAAAAAACTACAAAATTAAAAAAAATAAAAAAATAAGTAAGAGATAAGTAAGATAATATAAATAAATAAATACACGCATTAAAAAAAATACACACACAAAAAAAATCAATTTTTAATATTTTTCAAAGATTGCGCAGCTGTCGTGCGGCTACTGGAAATATTGAAATATGAGACAATAATCAGTACATAGCAAACAGTAAAAGCTAAACAAACAAAATAAACCGGCATGTATTACAGACACGTTACACAAGTCGCCGTATCAGCAGCCCATTATCCTAACATTGGTGCTTTTTCATCGGGGATTAGGAGGAATTTATGTCGCTTAATTAATGTTCAGCATAGAGTGCTGTAAGTGAACATTGCCATTACCTCAACAGAAATTCATTATTCATATGCAAGCAATTAAATACTCTCTCCTGTATCACCCTCTTGAAACTGTAGACTGATTTATTCAGAAAAGGAGAAGGAGGCGTCTCTCAGGTTACTGTCAGAGGGCGAAATCTTGATTGTAGGCTGTTGATTGACATGAGAGCTAAACAAATAGAGCAAAATAAATAGAGCAGCACTTGGTGTGTGTGGTAGCTGTGTGGTGAAATTAACTTTCTATGTCGAAAGAAAGAATCAATTCTCTTGATTCTTAGTGCATTGTTGAGAATTAAGTGTTGTGATGTCTCTAATAGGCTTCTTTTTTTAATGTATTCCTCTCTATACAGCTTAATAAAAACAAACAAAAGGTAGCCAGTGGTCTGGTTCTTGTTTGTAAAATTCATTTTACTGTCATATCTGTAGAGATCTAATTGCATCAACAAAAACAATAAACCAAATAAACACAATCAATGCAAAAACAGCCATTTATTATTAATTTCTTATCCAAGTGGGAAACAAATCAGTCAATCATTGCACTATTTCTTAACCTCTGCCATTGTTTTTTTAAAGAAAAATGCAACAAGTTGACCTTAAATTTTAAGGACAGAGAGGGATAAGAGATCTTCTTTGTCGCCTATAAGGCAGCATTTTTAGGCTCAGACAGAAAAGTGAGCATATCAACACCAGGTGTAAAGCTCATCTGAATATAAAATACACCTTCACTTCTCAGCAAACAGGAAGTCTAATCAATTTTGACTCTATTACAATGATTAAGCTCCTTCCTCAGTACCAAAGGCAATGTAAAGAGTGGGTTTTCTTCAGTAGTAGTGTCATTGTGGACAAAAATCTTAATGATTACATACATTCATCTCATTATTGTTTCAAACAATTAATTTTTTGGAGGGGAGTGGGGGTGCATTCAAGCCTCCATGTGCCAAATACAACCAGCTAGGGTCAAATACTGTTGTGTAAAGTTGTGAATATTGGTCCAATAAGTATGCGGACCTTGGACCTGCATAATCTCAAGGCAATATTTGTGAGCATACAGTTAATCCTGAAGCTGTCAGGAAAACATCTTGTGTTCATAGGTTGTAACACAATCCAAAATACACGTTTTTGTAGGCTTTTGCTTATTCAGGTTGGAATGAAATCAGTCAAAATCACAGTCCGGTAAAAGGCGCCGTAGACGTAATTGTCTTCAAAGGATCATTTTTGACACAAGAAATCAGGAATGGGCACACAACTCTGAAGAGTAATATAAAACATGCCTCGCAGCAACCAATTTGGCAAGAAAGCATTGTCATACAGTATCATAAAAACCTCACAGTGAAAAGTTACAGTATGCCCCTTTATAGATAAAGATCAGCATTCAGCTACGTGTGCTCACACCCATTCACACACACCCAAACACCCATACATACGGTACTCGCACACACACACACACACTATAAAATGTTTCATAACAGTTGAACAATCTCTCTTCAGTACCGTGAAACTAATACAACTTCCTTCTTCATTTCGCACTTGTTGTTTTTGGCTTGAACCAAAAAGACATTGCAGGAAGAGAGAGGAACCGATCGTACATTTCAGTGAACCACAGACAGCCTTGTGTCCAGACTGTGGCTAATCACAGGCTGGATGAAACAAAGAAGGCCCTGATAAGAAACACAGCGAGTCCGAGCCAAGGTTATTATGAGCGTTTTCTATCTGTGTGTGTGTGTGTCTGTGTGTGCGTGCGTGTTCTCCTTCATGAAGTCCACAACAACAACAAAAAAAAAAGTGTTCGTCATTATCAACGACAGTGACGTTACCGTGGCCTTTGCTGTCAAAAGATGAATAAATTACTTAAGGTTACTGTACTTTTGAACAGAATCATTAGTGTGTGTTTCATATCAAACATTTGTTCTTTGGTCATTTTCATCCTTCATGTTGCCCTTGCATATTTTCTTTTAAGTAACATAGTTTTGCTTTTTTTGTATATATATATTTATATATATATAATTTCTTTTTTGTACAAGGTCATCACAAAAATCCATCCGCACGAAAAATAAATAACGACTCCAGATGAAATACTTGTACTATTGCTCATAAACACAAGCATAGTCACTTCCGTTCTAAGGCAACTGGGCTTCGTGATCTCTCGAGCAGCTTGGGAAAAAGCCTTCAAACATGGACAACGTCCTATATGTGTGCATCTGAGTACATGACAACATACAGACAGGCCGAGCTTGTCTCTGTTGGCTGTCTCCCGTCCCCAGTGTGTTCGCACTGCGCCTCGGTGCTCATCGCCGAACTGAGTCCACTCAGTCTCTCTGCAGTCTCTGTCTTGTCAGTGCAGTGGGAGTCACGCTGCGGTCGTCCTTCTTGTTGTTAACTGCCTGGAGGGCCGCTGGTGAGGAAGTAAGTGGTCATCTCCCCCTTCCCCTTCACCTTGACAACACCTCGACAGTCCAGCTGGTATCCGTTGTTGACCAGCACGTGGTATAAGTCTGTGGTCACCTAAGAGAGGACACAGATATTTGACACCCAGGATGTGAGACACTCAACCCTTCCCAAAAGAAACACTGGCAGTCCCAGTTTCACAGTGAATAAGCTTTCTATAGTGACATTAACAATGGAAATGATAGCGCATTTCATAGAAAATCTAGAGCAAATGTTTACTCTCAAATAAAAAACTGATAAAAAAATAAATGGTCCAAAGACAAACAATTCATGCACAACAATTTTAACAATCAAGTTATTTTAAGTCGTTCATCAAACACTTAAATAAATGCTAAACATTTACTAGTTTCAGCTTTTCAAAGGCAGCCATTTTCTGCTTTTCTGTATTCTAAGAATTGTAAATTAAATATTATTTTGACCTTCTAGCATCTCAGATGTGAAGATTTGCTGCTGTGGATATATTTTGTTTTTGGAAACTTGGACAAATAAACCATCTGATCTGTCACACATTTCGTAGACTAAACAATGACTCAATCAATAAAAAAATAATCAACATCGTTAGTTGCGGCCCTGCTGTACTGTGCATGTACTGTGTATCACAGAGGGCATTTTGATTTGCAGTGACTCGCACTGTACAACAGATGGCAGCATTGCTCTGACTACAATCTTTCCAGCAGCCAATTTATGGATTTGATTTAATGTTGGCTAGGCTGCTGTTCCTGACACATTTCAAAATGAGAGTTATCATCAACTATACATCTGTGAACGAGATGATGAATGAGACTGTGGGATTCTTAGCTAACCCTACTGCTTCTCCGAGGAACACACCACATCTATTCCCTGTGGTTAAGATTTCCCTCTTGAAGATGAAAATAATGCAGGGAATTCATATTAAGCTTTCTGCCCTCCTCCAGAGGAACACTAAAGCACCATCTCTGCTAGAGAACAGTATGTCCTGTGCTGACAGGGACTTTTGCTCAAGGGCACTTGTTTGAACCTCAGTCCTGAAGCTGAATGACTGTGCACTGATTGTATCTGTACAAGTGATAGCTGTATTCTATACAGAGCATAAACAGATGACTTTGTCTTTTTCAAATACCACAAACCATGACTTGGAGTGAAAAACACATCTCAGTTTGACTCAAGACAAATGTGGTGTTGTGTTTCGGTGATAAAAAGGCAGAACTAATACACACTTTTATGTTAGAATGACTACAGGCAGTGTAACTAGACCGTGTAACTGTTTTTCTGCATTGGCTAAAACTGCAAAATGCTTCTTGTGAACATAAAGCTACAAACTGTTACTGAGAAGCGTTTGTGTTCAGTACCTGGATGTAATCTGGTACTCCTGTGCTGTCCATCCGACTGGCCACATTGACTGTGTTCCCCCAGATATCATACTGGGGTTTCCTGGCTCCAATCACCCCTGCTACCACCGGCCCCATGTTCAACCCTGAGAGCAAATCACTTGGCTGTATTACATCATATTAACTCAATTAGAATGCTGTTTCTGAGGAAGTAGATCACTACAGTTTTCCTTTGAACGGGAAAAGGACTTTTTAAACAAACGCCAAATCAAATAAGATTTATCTGATATTACTTCAAGACCAACTTCCACTACGTTCCAGGCTTACCTATTTTCATCTGGAAGTTGTTAAAGGAGTGCTCATTGATGTATTTCATCTGCTCCCTGAGCCTCATGGCGTAGTCGGCCAGAGCCAGGATGTGCGAGCGGCCCTCTCTGTCGTACGTGGAGTCGTTGAGGCCAGAGGCTGCCATGTAGGTGGAGCCAATGGTCTTGATTTTCTCCAGCTGACGGAACCTCTCCTCACTGATGATCTATAGACAAGCAATCAAGGGTGTATAAGAAGGGGAAATGAGACAAACAAAAGCAGCACTTCAGCTATTGGTCGACAGCTTTGCAGACAACCAGCATCTTAAAACAAACATCTAATGACCCCGTCTTACAGGCATTTTCCGATACATGTTTGCTATGCTAATTTAATTTGCATTCATTCTCTTCTCACCTCGTCAAAATCAGCGATGATCTCGTTGAGTAGCCGGAGGCACTCCACTCCCTCGTTGTTGGCTTCCAGCTCCACGTAAAACTCAGAGAAGTTGCTGATGGAGGCAAACATGACCGCGACGCACTCACATGACTGGTAGTACAACTCATCATTCCGACGCTCACGTGCAAGAAAGTGGGCGGCTACGTCCTTGGGTAGGATGTTGTGCAGCAGGCGGCGATTGTATGCCTGCAGCTCCTCCATCTCCTCCTTCTCCTCTGTGGCCTGAGGGGCAATGGGGGGGGGGGGGGGGGGATGTGGTTACTTAGTCTCCTTGTCATATGACTGGATTCCTGAAGTGTTGCTAAAGGCATTTTTCATGGAAGACATTTTGACATGTCACAGTAGGAAAAGAGTAAACAACAAAATTAACGACGGCTGAATTCCATTTCAGCTGCCTCAGTTTCAGGGTCCTGGTGTTGTGCATGCTGACTCACTGTCACACTGTCATGACTTACTGACAAACTGTCTGCTGTGAAAAGGGCTTTTGGGTTAGCTTCAGTTTTGTTTCTGTTTAATACAACTATTTCATTTACCTGCAGCTTCCAGAGGAAGTCAAGGCGTGCGGTGGACTCCACCTGCTGGCCATGCAAGTAGAGAGCTAGAACAAACACCGTCAGGATTACAGGGGTCATGACCTTTAGGGATACCTTGCCCATGGTCTCCTGGCTGAGGAGGTAAAGAGGAGTAGACTAGAGTTGTGAAAGAGTGTTTCGCATGGGAGTAAAATATATACAACCTGATAGATACTTCTAAATTTCTTACCACTGTTCCGCAGTTTCATTGAGACCAGGCCTGGAAAAGAGACAAGAGAAATTCATGTCTACAAACCACAGCTGATCATCGAGTGACATCGAGTACATAATAAAATAACCCAACTTACTGTTGCAAGGAATCATTAACAGGTGATAATTGCCTGAGGACAAAAATGAGAACACATTAAAAAAAAATAGTTGAGCGTTGAGCCCAACTGGTACATGAGAAAGTAGGTCTTTTATAATCTAAACCTTTTCATAAAAAAGTAGGCCATGTCCAACCTAAACCGCAGTATTGTGACACAGGAACTGAACTATTCAGGTTGAAAATTGAGAAAGAGTGAATGTATGTGTTTGTATGCATGTGAGTGTTCCTGGCAGGGCACTCACAGTCTGACCAGCAGGTCTGCATTGTCAAACAGGGCCACCTGAGGCCACTCCACGAGCAGGAGGAAAGTGAGCTGGATGAGCAGCATCAGAGCCAGCTTCCCTATGCTGCTGATGTGGAGGAACACGGAGCAGGCCAGCAGGGTCAGCAGTACGCTGTAGCTGAAATACTGCAGCAGAGAGGAGACAGCAAGGGAGGAGGAGGAGGAGGAGGAGGAGGAGTAAGGTTAGGTGAATATTCAAGCATACTTTTCATGCACACAGAAAAACACATCTGTACACAAGCACATAGGCTTCCATCTGTGCATTTGTATGAACACACAGACAATATACATTATATATATATATATATATATATATATATATATATATGTAAAATGTTATGGGACTGACCTCTGGGAAATGGCAGGGCATAGCCTGGCTGGAACACAAAGTCAGACCGTCCTCTGCTGTCTTGGTCAGGTTGTGCAGCAGGCAGAAACTCACTGACGACATGTTCCGCTCGTCGGCCACACAGTCCCACAGGTTCTCTCTGCTGCAGGTAAACTGACAGGAAAGGAGACAATCTTTGATTTAATCGTCAGCCAATAAAGGTGAACTAGCAAGAGACACACAAATGAAATGCAAACAACTAAAAGCCATAATTGTAAAACATGCAAATACGTTATTTTGACACCATTGATTGACAGTAAAGCCCATCTGATATTGGGTTTATATGGCAATATCCATGCTTAAGAGTATGTATATTTGCGCATAACACAAACATTTTGATCAAGACCAGTTGGTTATTAATTAAAAGATATGTACAGAACAGGATATTTTATATCTATATATTTGTTATCAGTGCCATCTGGTAAACAAACTATGTAAATAATGGCATTAAAAGTAAGTTTTTCCGAAAGGACCTTGCCAGTATTCACCATTGCATCATGCCATTGTTTTGTTTTGGCATTTTTCACAGAAAATTTTGAACGCCTTCAGTCATGTTACTCGAAAATAATATCATTTTACAAATTTAGAATGTCTTAAAATACAATAACAATCCAACAAGTAGTGACAAATGAGCAGACTGATGCTCTACAGTGCAGAAATAGAGAAAGTAGCTGCGGAAATGAGCAAGCATGCTACTGAATAAGTCCTTATGAAACCTAAATTGGCTTAGCTTGATGTTGGAGTGTAACAATGAGCAACCAATTGCAGTCTGAAACAACCTGCAGGCAGCCAATCATACAAGTAGAACGGCTACAGAGCACCAACAAACAGAGCGACAAACAAGGTGACATCTGTCCTGTGCTGTCCACCATCTGTTTTTGTTGTTGTTTTTATGTGTATGTCTTTGGATGCAAAACAAATGTATATAAACAAGTGCATATTATGCATATTATATTCCATTTCTATTATATTCTGTAAATACAGTTGCCTAAATCTTACACACTGGACCTTAACCACTCAGTGCATACTGAATGTTCCACACAGGAACACTGAGGCCTACTTAGAAACCAAACTCTGATTTAACGTTTTGACAAACTGAAGAACTGAGGAGTTTTGCGGTCTGTTCAGTCGAGCCTGTGGGCCTAAATCCTCTGTTTGATGGCAAAAGCTCACGTCCTTCAACTAAAATATGAGTGGGGTCAGATGTAATATTACCTACCAGAGACAAAATTCTTTTAGTATATGAAAACTTGACTCCAGGATTTGACCCACAATCTTTGAGCAGATACTGTACAGTCTAACCAGCCAAGCTTTAAAGGTCCGGTAAGACAAAAGGGGCTCTATTTACCAAATATTGCAGAAATTGAATATAACATGCATAACTATGCTTTTATTAGTGTATAATCACCTAAAATAAGACTTGTTATGTTTGTTATATTTGTTTAGAATGAGCCTTGTATGTCTTTTGGGGGATATGTGGCCTGCACACTCCTGTCCTCATCCATGGAGTCATGTCATGTTGACAGTAACCCAGTAAACACTCAGTAAAAGTAAAAGGTAAAAGTTTTTCACGTTTTGCAGCCACTGTAGTTTTTCCTTCACGCTACCAAAGCAGAGGTGTTTGGAATCAGCAACACAGTCTGCATTGCTAGATGCCACTAAATCCTGCACACTGATCCTTTAAGCTGAACAGAGAGACAACTGTACCATGCAGTGATTCCATAATCCATACTGCATAACACTCAAATTAGTATAGATTGCAAAAACAATTACAGGATCTGTTCGTTTGCTCCAAATGCTGTGAAGATAGATAGACAGATATAACTTATGTGTGCACTCCAGGATAAAGCAGCAGCTTTAAAGTTTGAATCCACACTTGTGTATGCGTGGATGCAATGCTGAATATGTCTGCATAATACTGGTAAACATGACAGTGATGGTTAAAAATAGACATGATTTCTACAACCCCATCTGTCACAGTGACAGATTATGATGAATTACCCCTAATTACAGTAACCCCTCGGGCAGTTGCTCTCATTTTAAAAATGCCAGGATGAAGCAGAATTTCTTCAAATCTCTTGAAAATCTGTTAAGTAACATCTGAGAGAAGGAGTGCGTGATTGATTCATGGAAGGACAAACAAATGGTACTGAGGCTGACACATCACCCCTTCTCTGATGTCACTGTGGGGGACAACTTGAAACATCATGATGCAAGATACAAAAATGACAAAACGAAAAGCTGTAGACCCTACCATGTTAGCAAAGGAGGAAATGAAGAGGAGGAGGATGGTGAAGACGCCGACCAGTGTGCTGTTCGCACGAGACTGGACTATTTTCTTGGTTACAGTCTGCAAGGCAGCTGGGAAGAGCTTGAATACACACACACACACACACACACAGACAAGGAGAAGATCAGATAAGAGAGAGTTAATACCATTAGTGATTATGGCTGAAGACATATGATAATGACTCTTATCTGAAGATATCTGCAAGAGAAATCATATGAGTGGTGAAGGCCTTTGTTTCTCACTTTGATGCAGGAGTAGATGGCACAGATGAAGAGGATGATGGCGAGGATGATGAAGATGCTGATGTAAAGACCGAGCATAAGTGTGGTTCTGCGGAAGAGAAGAAAACAGGCTCATTAGGATGTATAACTCTCATTAACTCCTCATAAACTAATCAGGAGCACATTTCCTGTCCACATTTCAGTATAAGTGGGAAACTGGGAAAGGCAACTTGTCGGAGAGAGCTACTTACTTTGGGAAAATAATAATCTGGATGAAACAGATGAAACAGAAAACAAGGAGTGTGCAGGCCACATATCCCCCAAAACGATCATCAACCTTTTTGGAGTACTGAAAACAGAAAATCAATGAGAATGTGAGTTTCCTTGTAGCTCAATTAAAAAAAGGAAAAAAAATCAATTCAGTTTATTTGACATGGAATTATAGTGAATTTCAAAGCATCTCCAGTCAAATACCGACCTTTTTCTCGAGCTCGGTGGTCTGAAAGGTGAGTAGGAACTTCTTGACGTGGTCCTTCCTTAGCTGGTCGATGCTGCGCGCATCGATGGCCCGTCCAAGAAACTCATCCACCTCATCCTCAGGATTCAGGGCCTCCTGAGCGCAGCGGCTATGAGATAGATGGAGCAATAAGTCATTGTGTATTTAGGTTTGTGTCTGTGTGAGTGTGTATGCCGTAACAGGCAGAATGACTCAGAGCTAATGTGGTATTAGTGTTGGGTTAGATCCGACTGTATAAAACCAACAATGGGCTCTAAAGTTGGCTGCAGTGACAGTTTGCCAGTCAAGCACTGATAACAGAAAGCAAATAACAGAAACTGAAAGCAAAACACTCACTTGTCTTTGCTAGATGCTTCATCGATGCCCTGAGGGAAAAAAAAAGGCAAGTGAAATTAAAATTAAAATGCAGAGACTGTGCAGGAAAGAGAGAAAGATTATTGTGTAGCCACAGTACAACTGCAAAAGAGACAGAGACATCTGCACAGCTAATCCCTGAGAGCCAGACTGATGTTTTAATTAATGCTGGGAGGCTTCAAATTACACCCTCTTTGCCCCTAGGGCTCAAACCCTCTGAGATAGAGAGGACAAAAGGAGGAGGAGAGGGGAAGAATGTAGGAAAGACAAGGAAATGAGACTTGTATCATTAAGAGAGGGAGGATGTGAGAAAGAGAGTGAGAAAGAGAAATATCTGTAGCTGCAGCCTCATCAGATTAGTTGCAGTTGTAAATGATGCAGTGGGAATCCCTGGGAGCCTTGCTGTAACTCCCATTTGTTTGACAGGGTCAGATCAATACTCCTTCTCACATTCCCATTGTCTCCTTTAAGCTTTAGCATATATACAGTTCTGTACATATTTGTCACCATCAGGCACTCAAATTTATATTTAGAGTGCATTCATAGTTAAGAAATTGAAAGCACAAAAGAGTTTTTAGTTAGAAAATGTCCTGACACGTCGTACAGTTAACAGAAAAGCTGAGGAACACTGTTATTATGTGCAAGGAATACTGCAAAATAGTTTGGGGTTAAAAGTAAACACAAAGTGCTGCTGCGGCTGATGGGAATGTCATTAGTGTTGCAGATATTTAGTCATAAATCCAAGTACAGACAAACTGAAATTCTGACCTGGTGATGACACTAGAGGAAACGTTACAGGATCACCAAAGTTATTAAAATCCATCCTAAGGGGAACATGAATGTCTGCGCTAAATCTCATGGCATCTAAGAAGTAGCTATTAGGATATTTCAGGATCAACATAAAGCTGTTTAAAGCATGATTTAAAAAAAAATGGATTTTGGAGATCCTATGAGAAGAATGGAAGTTAGTATAAAGTATGTTGACAAGACATTGGCAAGAAGTCTGCCCTAATCGGCCTCTGACCCCTGAATGACCATACAAGATAAATATCTAATATTAGCAGCTACTTCACATAATCAGAAAAGTCTTTGACTCCTGAGGAAGGTGAGAATGACACAGGAAATTGGATATAGACACAAAGAGCAGGTGCCATGTGCTCAGCTAAAAGCTCCCTGCATGTATCTCACCATCTGCCTGAAGACTTTGGACTCCTTGGTTCTGGAGAAGGATCTGTCAGGCACCCAGCGTGGCATCAGCCCTTCGGCAGAATTTGCACGTGCTCGCTGCATCTTGGCCATCATGGCTTTCTCCTCTTTCTGGAAGTGAAGAAAATCCCGCCGTCAGGGTTAAACGCTGTGACAAACAAGGTCTTCTACGCCAGGTGGCAAGCCATTATATTGTCTGTGTTAAATATGGCACTAGCGTGAAGTTCTGAAGAGGTCAAGTAGGTAATCAAGGATGTACGCCTGTGTGTGTGTGTGTCTGTGTGTGTGAGACCGTTTGCTCACCCTCTTCTGGCTACAGCCGAGCACCAAAAAGGTTTCGATGTTGTGCTCCTTCAGGTAAGCATTCCTCTCTCCTCCAAATCCCGGCTCCACCTCGTAGTCCCCATTCAGATACTGTAGGGTGGCTTTGGTGATGTGGATACGCCTACACACACACACACACACACACACCAACCACACAATCATGTAATGTGTTAGAAATTAAATAGGCTATGGGAGCCTATGTCAGCAGTAGCAGGTGGAGGAGGAGGGACTTACCCAGCCTTCCCCCCGGCCTCCATTTGGTTGGCGAGTGTCACGTCGTTGGACCAGACGTCAAACTGCCACTTGCGCAGGCCCAGCACCCCACAGTGAACGCGCCCACTGTGGATGCCCACCCGCATGTTCACATTAACGCCCGTCACCTCTCTCACCAGCCTGCAGTTGCACACACACACAGACATGCACACGCTATTAAGTGTCACCTTCAGCTTCGCAGCGTCTCTTCTACATCCCGTGCAGCAAACAACAAAGCAAGAAACCTTAACTTAACCTTCACTGGAGCAATACGTATGACTGTAAGGGTGTGTGTGTGTGTGTGTGTGAGTTGTTGTGTTTCAGTGCATTAGTGTGTGTCTGACTCACGAGATGGCCTCAATCATGTCTACTCCCATCTCCACACAGCAGTGGGCGTGGTCAGCCCGGGGCTCGGGCAGCCCTGACACACAGTAGTAACAGTCTCCTAGGATTTTAATACGCAGGCAGTGGTTCTCCTGTATAGCACACACACACGCACACACACACACACACACACAGATGAGGCCTTTAATTACAGGTAACACACAGCATGCTCATGTCAAATATACAGCTTTTTATGCATAATTTAGATGACTCATCAGTCTAACTGATGTCTTACACAATGCTTAAGTAACACCCCCCCCCCACCACCACCACCACCACCAACAAGTACATCACGTTGGCTTTGTCATTCAAACAGCGGAGCGGAGGCTACAGACTGTATGGTTACATAAGCATCGGCGGTTTGAAGTTGTGCTGTGAAAATGGCGGTGGCAGGGTGTCGGCACTCACCGAGGCCAGCTTGTCAAAGCGAGCAAACAGCTCGTTCAGCGTCATGACCAGCTCCTGGGCCGTGCACTGAGACGCCAGGCTGGTGAAGCCCTCGATGTCTGCAAACAGTATGCTGCGGGAGAGGTGATGGTGGAGGTGGGAAACCAAAACAGACAAAGAGGGAAAGAAAGACAAAGGAGACAGGGAATTAGATCAATCAACAAAGTATAGAGTTAGTTAGCATGGTCTAGCGCCTCCATCCCTCCCTACTGTCCAGCTGCCATGTGAGCAAGGGAGGGAGAGAGGCAGACATTTGTTCAGCTCTGGCTCTCATCATCTAGGCCAATGTAGGTCACCTCCCCCTGTCTGCATGCCTTTCATTGCTAACTTTTGATAGTAATGAAAGGCTAGGATAAACAACACCACAGACATTATGAGTTTCAGGTGGAGGCAACAGATGGCGCTGTTGGTCCCATGAGGTCATCCACTTGGGGAGAAGTGGCCCTTAATTACAACAGTTCAGAGCCTGTCTGTATCTCCCATCCTGAGAAAAGGCTGTGAGCCATGATGCAATAGCTTATCTGTAAAGGGTCAGTTCAAACATAACAAACAACATTTCCCTGAAGGCATTTAGGCATTTTTTAAAAATTATGTAGTTATTAGTTATTTCTGGACAAAGATCTTTCTGTGAAATTCTAAAATTTTTAAATTACGTAAGCACCACAAACAAAACTAACGATTTGTCTCAATTGTGCTGAGCAAAAAGCCAAAAGAGACTTAATTTGGACAAACTTCTGGTGTGGGCCAAATATTACTCAGATCAGGTGAGAAAAAGCACTCGTATGTAATTTGTATCACTGGACAGATCACTAATTTGACTATGCAAATTACAGGCAAAAGCACACTCCTAATAAATTATCTGACTCGATAAGGACTGAGCATAATTCCAAGTATAGCTCTGTTTTGCAAGCATTACTGAACAACAGGAAACATTAACATCTTAGATGTAGCTGTTGTTTGATGTTAAGCGCTTTCACAAAATGTCCTGTGCATCAATTTGGGACAAAGACAGTCGCTTTGAATCTTGCGTTACATTCGGATAATGGATTGTTTCTGTAAGTGTACACCTTGGTAGAGCAATGGCGTTGCAACCACTAAGTGCATCACCTGCGCCTATTTGGGTCACCTCTGACAGGAGATCTCTGCTGCAACCTCGTTTCATTGTCCGCTACCTCCATCGCCACCGCAACCTGAACAGCACCGGCTGGGCTCAACGGTAGGCTAATGGATGTGGAGTTTCAATCACCTGTTAGTACTGATTTATTCGTACTCGGGAGGTGGAATCCAGTGGTGAAGGCTGAGACAGGGGGCCGGCAAACTTGTGGTCTGCCTCCTATCATTTGCTACAGAAAGCACAGCAGTGTGCCTAAGTCAATATCGTTACTGCAGCCTGTGCTGTCAGTGTCAATAAACAACAACATGCATAATACATGCTGTCAGGGAAATAGCTGTTGGAGTGACTCTGTAACTGACACATCAGTCAGCAGAGTGAGGTCAAAGCCACTGGTGTTAGCCGTGATAGCAGAGTAGACACGTTTTCTGACATCCTTCCTGTTAGTGCGGTTGTGCAGTTTGTGTGTGGAAGCGTGCATGTGTAAATTATCCGTACTTACCTCACGTTGTCGTGTTTTTGGATGTAGATCTTGTGGAACATCATATCTTCCTTCTTGGCATTGATATCAGCCTTCATCTCCATGGCAACGTGCCTTGGCAGCACTGACAGCAGTAGGCGCTCCTGAGAGGGAGAGACAGAGAGAGAGAGAGAGAGAGAGAGAGAGAGACAGAGAGAAATTAAAGAAAGCAAGACACAGAGAGAGAGAGAGAGAGAGAGAGAGAGAGAGAGAGCCCATTCATTTTCATCAGTTTCTACTGTTAAGAATACTCAATGAGTCACTCTGCCTCATTGGCATCTGCGTGGGAACGTGTTAGTCAAATACAGAGGAGTGAAGATATGTGTTATACTTCAGAACATATTGTTGACCTCACAAACTGAGACAAAAAAAAAAAAAAGACGAGAAAATGGAGACACCCATTTGTTGCTCTTTTGCATTTGTGTATGTGTTTAGTTTTCCTACAGGGTGCGGGCTGGGCTGCCTTCCTCACTTATTTGCGTGGAAGCATGCCTGTGTCTGAGTGTGTGTGTGTGTGTGTGTGTGTGTGTGTGTGTGTGTGTGTGTGTGCGTGCATATATGTACCTGCTGCTGGTTTTCCCTCTGCAGGTGCAGTCTGGCCTGGATATATCCTCTCGTCTCCTGGAAGGCTTGTCTCTGGGAGACCTCAGCAGGGTAGTGGGTACAGATCCCGATCATGTTAGTGCACAGGAAGATCAACACGTTGGCGATGATCTGAAAACACGCACAAAGTTACAAACATGACAGAGAGGAAACGGGAGAGTAAAAAAAAACAAACAAACACGTGTCACATCACAAGAATACAGTGGACTCTGCCTGACCTGGGAGGGGTCAATAAATGAAATTGATAACACTCTCTCATAGGATTTATTGCAAGGAGAAAAAAAAAAATTCCTCAAACGTCTGAGGGCCCATTAGATGTGATCTGGTTAGAGATGATGAGCGTGGCCTCGTGGTTGCTCTGCAAGAGGACATTCTCCTCACGTCCCGCTTTGAACAGCAGATAGGAAGCCCAGGGGCTTCAATGTGATGCATGACTGCGGACATGTGAAGACTGTGACACTCCTGTTTTGTGCTACTTGGACTGAAAGTTTATATTATCTACAGTGGGAGGAGAATCTATTTAAAACATGAAAAAAGACAGATCACCCAGCATGTAAAAATCTCAGAGCCAAAAACCGATGATGTGAGCCTGCAAAACAGACTTCCAGCAATGTGCAACTTGTCAAACAAATGGTGGCGTATTTGAATGCACACCTTTACACAGTTTGAAGCAGAAATGTAACTTTCTCATGTGTATCCAGTGACGTGAGGTATGTTGGGCTGAACAATGAGCCTCGAAGAATGCAGACGCGCAAACTGTAAAACAGCATTATCTGCGGCTTAAGTAAATGAAGCTTAGATATAGCGCACGGTTAGCTTTGCGGGGTCGTCGACCTAAAAAGCATTCCTCCGCGCCGCTCCAGTCGCATTCTGTGTGCTTTTGGATGCGTGCGGTAAGCCAGTGTGTAAGTCTGTTAGTGATTTCTCTTCTCACTCGTCCACAGCCAGACCGAAACATCAGAAATGGAGCCTTGAGCTCTGGACTTCCCCCTCCTCTCAGAAACACACGGACATGCACACACACACACACACACACACACACACACACACACACACACACACATCCTCTACATGCTCAGAAACACACTCCAGCCTGGGAAAGTCACTTGACCCATGACCAGAGCACAGAGTGTTTCCTCCGAAGATGATATCATCAATAATGAGAAAAAGACATGCAGCCACGGTACAAACATAAAGGCTGAATTTCAATCAGTCTTAATAACAACATCATGACTAAACTGCAGGACATGAAAAGTCTCATCGCCAGCACCAGTATTTCTGAGCCACGGCTGGTATGTTGCCAAACCAGTGTGTCTTTTTGTGTGTGTTTGCTATTTGTGTTTATGAGAACAGAGATGGAGAACAGGAGATTGGATGATTATCTCCATACTTGCATGCGCTGCATATTTTCATGGACGTGTTTGAGAATGAAATTTAAAAAAAGGAACATGAAACTAGCAACCTAGTTTCCACGCATTGATCAAAACTACACAAAGACAGTGGACTAAAACACAGCCGCAGACGTGCGGAGCGCCGGCAGGCCTCTCTAGCACGATCCTGAGACCGGGTTTACACTGTACACACAAGAACTCGCCCCTATGTTGTCACAACAAGACGGAGACAATCTAACGACCTGCGCATGAAACAGAACACCATTACCACAGGACGGTGGCAGGCAAATTCCACTGTTTATTCAAAGAGAAAGCTGGAGGTAGCTTCCTATTCCACCTGAAAACAAATGGCCGGACTAGATTCGAAGCACAGCAGTAAGCAAAAATAAACACACTGATGGTTCGCAGGTGCAGAAGCAAACATGCTTTTGATGTATTGGGTAAATACCAATCCCTGATGTAGCTGATGCAGGCAGAGAGCAACAACATTATTCAAGAACTAACAACAGAGCATCTAAAATGCATCCTCATTTTTTATTTCTGAGGGGTATAGATATGCGCTAAGGTTCCCTCAGACGGGATTTCGGGGAAGAAAAAGTTTTCTTTTGACTCCTTGATGCAGGATGATAGAGAATGGTTGATGCCACCCGTCAGTCAACTTTCAGATTCAGATCAAAGCTGTCAAGAGCACACCTCATCCTCAGGCGACTGAAGATCAGGGGTGAAGACCTAGAGAGAAAGCGCACTCTCGTTCTTTATATGACTGGCTGAGCAATTGTTCTCTAAGTGCAACATTGAATTTGTGCCGCACCGTCGCTCAATTAGTGATGTGCCTATTGTGTTCATAAATCATTGACAGGCCAGGGCTTCCCGATAAGCCCTGCATCGTAACGTTATAGACCACCGATGGAGACTTGACACCCCGGTCTTGGAGGACTCAGATATAACCTGATCGCATTAATCCCAAACAGATGGCTCCGAACAGAGTGAGCCAGATAACTTAGTTAAGTGGCCTGTCTGAGATACAGGGCCACCTGCAGTTCCCAGGACCACACTTCTCAGCAATGCACTCAATTTACATTTGGCCAATTCAGCTTCCCATGCGAGGACGCTCAGATTTTGTTCCCGAGTAAAGACATTCCTATCAAATTGATTTTGATAGTTTGGCAACAAACGTAGAGCGTGCTTGAACAGCAGATTAGGAGGTCCCACATTCAGGATTTTGTGTATTTTCAGGAAACAGGAAATTACACGATAGTGCAGCAGAAGCACATTTGCAAATGCAATCCAAATCGAAAGGCACGCACCCACTGAAAACTTACAAAAGGCACCAAATATCAGCAGGTGCATTTGCTGCAAACTGACTGATTACATCTTGAATCTTGAAGGCTCAATATAACATCCTGACAGTTCTGAGTCAGTGAGACTAAAGTGCGGGGGAACGTGATGAACAAAGCTCACATTAATGCCAAGTTATGCTTAGTCACCACACAGTCTGGAGATTAGAGGCAGCAGCATTCACAGAGGCCTTTGAATAAATCCTGTGGTTGAGGTACGCATATGAGTGTGAAGCCTGTGTCTGTTGCTGCACTTACATCACCCAGATATGCAAATCCTCCTTCTCCAAACAGCGATGTGGTGTGAAGAGAGCGGCAGACGCTTCTCTTCATTAGCACAGTGCCACTCTCTTTTTATAGCCACTAAACTGAACATGGAGTATCTTCCACCGATGCCTCCTGACCTGACCATTCTTCCTGCAGACTTTTGGCTCTTAAAGAAGAGCCTCCTCGCTCGACATTTACTTAAGCAGGAACCTCTTGGCGGCAGAGTTAAAAGGAGTCCAAACATTGGCTTATAAGGTGCGGCTCCCGGCAAGGTGCTTTATAAAGTAATGCAGATGGATAACATGTTAAGGAATGAATGAAGGAAGGGGATGGAAAAGATTTTGGTTTGGCAAACACACAGCAAACTTATTCTGTCTTTAATAATATCCCACTGGACAATTTCCTCACGTACAAGCACGCTGGAATGTACATGAACATGGATCAGGTTTTCATAGCGAGGTCATTATCCATTCATTCAGGAACAAAATGTGTGCCACAGCTGATTTATTGATCAACAAGGGATGTTTCCATGACATTTAGGCCTGCTGCACTGTCACGACTGTACAAGTGTTTCTTTTATTCATAAGTAGGTTCAGTGAAGGCTGAACTGTAGAGGCCTTGTCTGCGAGCAGAGCTGAGCGGGTCACATGTGAATGAATTTATAACTAATATTAACTCCTATGACAATAGAACGAGAGGAGGTAAACTAAGAACTGATACCCACAGATATGACACTCTGTCACCTGCTGAATTAAGGCATTGTCCAAGTAATCAATGTTTGGATTTATCCAGGAGTATCTGAGAAGGCCTGCAGTAAAAGATAAAGCTCAGATATCCCACCAACCCTGAGCTTCACCAAAGCCAAAGATTAAACTTTAAAAGGGCAGAGTGCTATATCCCGTAAGTCAACACACGGGCTCTGGGGACCCTGAATGCTGTTGACATGGGGGCTACTCTCCAGCGCATGACCTTTGATAGGCATCTGGAGCTTTTAAAATGTCTTACAGAGATGGACGTCAAGTCCAGTCGCACACTGCAGACCATAGCCCGAAAAGATAACAACTGAGTGGTAAAAATA
This sequence comes from Protonibea diacanthus, assembly GCA_028641955.1. Taxonomy (NCBI): domain Eukaryota; kingdom Metazoa; phylum Chordata; class Actinopteri; family Sciaenidae; genus Protonibea; species Protonibea diacanthus. The sequence continues at coordinate 13,878,084 of CM053984.1, forward strand.
GACAATACTATGAGACTTGCTCTAGTCTGAATCCAATCGGGGTTACTATAATGTGTAATTACTGACACAAGAAAGAAGCCATTCCTTATAAAGATAAATGTTGCAGAGGGGTGGGTGTGCCTGTCTTTGCCATCTTGGGTCCCTGCCATCTGGAATCAGAGCTCTGTTTTCGTCATGGCCTGGGCCAAACCAAAATTGGTCTCAGGCGACCAGTAAGGCCACGAAGTAATCTTTGTGAAGCACTGAAGCAAATTCCATGAAGCTAACTAGAAGCTGGACGCAGGCCGCACATCTGTCAGAAAATCACATCCTGCATTAATACTTCCACATAAAACGTCTAAACATGAGGAAAAATCTCCCAGCAATCCTAGAATTACTGTCCAAAACAAACTGCAACCACTGGCTAAAACTACATACTTCATTCTTCTAATTTGACCGACAAATCTTTCCTCAAATCAAAAGATTGTGATGCTTATTTATCTTTCTACTTCAATAGCTCGACCTTCAATTTAGTCTTGACTGGCTTTAGTTCAACAGTTCCAATAAGGACAGTAAGCATGTTGATGTTTTTTTGCCTCTGACATTATATCTGTATGTACCTGTACAGCCTGGGGACAGAAAACAGACTTTGTGGCCTCAGAGAAAAATAATGACAGTGAATAAAGGGGAACAACTTTCGGTAAAACAGTACACAGATAAAAGAGATTCTTGGTTGTTGTCATCTGAGAGCCTTGAACAAGGCCACTCCCTAAAACAAAGCAGGAGGGTAACATGAGCCCCACATTTTAGCTGACTTTCTTGTGGCTAACTCCGTTCAGCTGAATTATACCACGCAGCATCCTGGCTTTGGGTCTGCTTTAAGACTTTTATCACCGTCCCTCTTCCTTCTAATTCCCCACATTTCCTGTCTTTGTGAGAGACAGACTCAAAACTAATCTGACATTTACGTGATTGTACAACTTCAAGTTTTTTTAAGGCTCGTGTGCACTTTGCTTGACCTAATGCTGCTGCTTCAACCAACGTCCACGTCCATTCAGTTTTTGCTTATGAGCTACAAAGAACAAGTCACAAGGGAAGTCTTTAAATAGCTTGTTGTTTTTTCCAACCAGCACATCAATTTACTATCATTCAGTTAGACACAGAGAAGTGACAAATTCAGAAATCCAGCAGAAAATATTAAAATGTTTGCCAGAAAAAAATGTAATTGATTTTAAGAATAATTGCAGATTAATTACAAATCAAGTGACTACTACTGACTACTAATTAATTGATTGTTTCAACTCTATTCTGCTTCTCTTATTTGTTTTATATTTATGTTAAGTTTTTGGAACTGGTTCCTGTATCCTTGTTGTTATTACTATTATCAGTTTTAATTATTAATGATATTAGCTGAATAACATTGTCAGTGATCCAGCAAAAGCACACTTTTGGTTTTTATTTTATTTATGTATTTTAAAGATTTTTTTGGCCTTTTTGAGCTTTATTTGACAGAGACAGCTGAAGAGTGACAGGAAATGTGGGGAGAGAGAGAGAGATGGGGAATGACACGTGGGGAAGAGCCACAGGTCAGATTCAAACTCCTGGGCCGGGGCGGCAAGGACTGAGCCTTTTTACATGGGGCGGATGCTCTACCGACTGAGCTGAACGACACCCCCACTTTTTTAACAGAATGAACAGGTGTTGCATGTTTGTCACTGTCCTCCTATTTCCTCATCTGAATTATGTTTCAACAGGTTAAATGTCATAATTAAATGCACCACTGTATTAAACTGGCATTGATACAAAGCCTCGATGCTGAGTACACCATTGTCTGTTTGTCTGTAGTCTTGGCTGCTCAGTGGTCCGGGGTCAGTATTTGGCTGAACAGACAGAGGGGAAAGAGGGAGGGTTGGGGGAGGAGTGGGCAGGGCTGGACACAACACTCTCCTCCCAGCTGTGTCCTCACTAACCCTTCACTTCCTGCCCACTCACACCCTCACAGGCACAGCTGCAATTACAGAACGGCGGCTGCAAGAACACAAGATTTGGTTAATTAGCTTAACAAACCAACCGGGTGGCCATCCAGGCCCATTTACTCCTCTACTGGCTTCTCTCACTGATTTGAACCGTGTGAAGGAGTCCAGACCTTGAACTGTGTGACTGTGAGCTAAACATCCAGGAATTCCCATTTCAATGGCTATTGCCTCCATCTCCTTTTAAGCACAATGTACAACACGAACCCAAGACCACGATTAGAAAGAGACGACATAACACGAATATTAAAAAATTATCTTTAGCATTAAATTACATTAGCTATAAAATTACATTAGCTATAATAAAAACAAGAGTTTTCAAGAGTTTAGTTTCACTGTCCTGTTATATAAGCATCTGCTAACATTGACTACACAGTTTTAACCATTGTCCTTCCCTGTCCTGACTCTTCAACCATACACAATATTGACTTTTACTACAAAGCATACAGATCAATACCAGTACAGGAACAACAGGTTATAGTTTAAACAACAGAAACTCAAGAGGAATTTTGGCTCTGTCTTCCATGAGTTGCTTTGTGGAGGATCGGCTGAATTTGAATTCATGCTTGAAACAAATTCGCCTGCCGGCCCGACTTCAGGAGAAAATCACATGTTACACGTATGTGAAGCCTGATACGTCAGCAGAGTTTCACGGGAATAAAAGCACGGGGGTTGAGTTTCAGCACATGGTTTGAAAACTACAAGTCGAACTGCTACTGTATCTGTGTCGTATTGTACTGACCTTTTATTTACGATGTCATGATCATCTCTTCTCAGAACATAAAGGCTTTATATACATATATGAAAACAAAGGCTCTTGGAAATGTGATTCAGGCATATTGAATGTTAAAGAAGATGCAGAGTGTAGCAGCTACGGCTCTTCTTTAGAGCATGAAGGCACTCATGACACACAACTCTTTGAAACCATAAAAGGAAAAAATTAAAAATTTTTATGTGTGAGGAAGGAGAGTAATAAATTATGACAGGAAACACTGCGCTTTTTGAGCTTTGTGTCACAGGATTGGCCCTTTTGGATCCTGTGAAGGCATAAGACAGACTGTAGCTTCCTTTGGATTAACCCTGAGTGTGTGAAATTACATCATGGGACGAGGGTCTTGTTATTGTATCTGACATCATTCACTGAAAATGTGAAAAAAGACACCAAGGCTCAGTGCTTTAAACTTAACAGCTAGGAGGAAAAAACTGTCTACACTGACTGGACAAAATCTTTAGGATGATCTGCTCTTTCCTTTTAATAAGCTGGTCTTTGACAGTAAAGACATTTCAACAGCAGGAAGTTGTTTGAACACATGTTTCCTTTCTTTCTTTTTTTTAAGATTGGCTTTTTCAAGCTTTATTTTGATAGACAGCTGAAGAATGACATGCAGCAAAGGGCCACAGGTCGGATTCGCTGCGACAAGGTTCGTACATGGGGCGGATGCTCTACCGACTGAGCTAACCAACACCCCCGTACACACATTTCTTAATTATAGCTTCACTCCAGAAACACTTTCTCACGCCACCCGACATATGTTGGCACTTTTAACAATGTCATTGTAACTGGGATAGTAGGATAACAAGACAGTTGGCTCGTGTGACTGTGATCTTTGACAGAGAGCCATTTACCTTTCTGTCACCAGCGCTAGGATAGGATGCGCTACCGTCAATGGGATTCACAGGAAAACTGCCCGTAAAAGCCTTGGGGTTTGCATGCCATACAGATCAACATTTAACACTGCTAATGGATTCCTAATATATATCTCTTGGCTGTCCGCCATGGAAGTTCAGCCTTAAATCCCTGTATTTACTTTTGCAGAGAGCCAAGTTGTTAGTAAACCATGAGCTGTTATTAGAAGCCTGCACTTCCTCATCCTCGACTCACACAGCTATTATTAGCCCGGCTATTATTTGCCTTATCACTAGCTGTATTTTAAGAGCAATATTTTGCTTATCGTTAATCCTAATTGCTCCCACCCATGGCAGTGGAAGTTATCCGGGTTTGTATCATTGCCTCTGGTCGTAATACAATAAGTGGATGAGTCACAAGCTCTCTCCCTCTCTGAGAAGTGGGGTGGAGCTGAGAGTAAAGGGGGATCTATTATTTGATCCAGTGTATTGTTTGGCACCCACAGTACCTGATGATGGTTCTCACCATTTCATAGCAGCCAAGTGAGCTTCTCTGATCCGTGCAGCTCACGCAGGCCAACACCGATCATGAACTCCACCTCTCTGTGTGTCTGTGTGGCCTGTGTGTGCATGTCAGTGTACGTGACGTGTGCGCACTGGACACCAGATTCACTCAATATAAGTAGGGCTGGGTATCAAACTTCAACACTTATTGAGTGCTGACCAAAATATGTCCGTAGACTCAAGTATCAAAGAGGGTCAAGTTTTAAATGTTGGCATCCAGTGCCAGACTTGTTTACTTTTCTTTTTTATCACAAATGTCTCGATCTAAATCAGGCGATATGAAAACATTGTTTTAATCTTATTTAATCGAATAAACCTAATTTTAGGCCGTATTTTATTTGCACATTGCAAAAAAAAAATGTTTTTCTCAGTAGTCTCCCCAGCCATAAAAATAAGCCACTGTGAATTCTGTGATACAGTTAACAAAATATAAAATCTCTCTAACTTCTAGAGCGATAATACTTAAAAAACACTTTTAGTTTCAATATCACTCAGAGCGCATGAGGGCATTAGCCTACATGTAAGTATCAGATACAGTTGTTGTGATACTTTTTCAGCAAGTCATAAATAATAACATAAAGGTTGAAGTAACCTGTGTGGTTGCTTTTGGGTTTTTCTTGCATAACACCAATGTTCTGGCCTAAATGCATTATGCACGCCCCAGTCATGCCTGTGACATTTCATTGATTGGTATCTTTTTCACTAAGCAGAGGGATCAGTATGTTTCCACTAGTCCTACATTCGTTGACCCCATAACAATCTGCCGAAGGAACAGGTTTTTCCTCTCAGCACACAATAACAAAAGAGACTAGACTGGATGTACCCTCGTGACTTCACTCGCTTCTTGACCTGCTTGTCAATATCTCGTCTTCAAACGACTCCATATGGGATTTGGTTATCCAAATATATCCTGCTGTACGCAAAAGAACAACTTCTGTTTAGTTCCTTGTTAATCCGTGTATGACATCTTGCACGCCAGCTGGTTATAAACTCTAAACTAAACAATAGCACGGTAAGTCACATAATCCCCCTTGGGGCATATAGGCGTATGGATGCACAGCTGTTCATATTTAAGTTACGGAAATACGTATATCAAAGAGAACCAGTATGGCGCCGGATGCCAATCATATCAAACTTAGTTGTTGTCTCATCCTATCTACAAGAGAGAGTGACATAACAAAAACACGAGGGACAGGTGGTCTCTCACAGGGAAACACTCTGAGGGCCAAATGAATTTGTTCTGGACCATGTGATGAGTGTTTATGTGAGCATCCTTCTGTGTGTGTGTGTGTGTTTGTTGTCTGTGTATGCCTGAACTGCCTCTGACTTCCAGCCACGAGGTGAAATTATAGCTCAGGTGACTGGACAAAAGACCAAAAATAAGGTGGCATTTTCTACTGATGTCTAAAATGACACCTGACTGTGTGTTCCACTTCCCTGTGGGTGATGAAACGTCAGATACTGATAATCTGAGGATCTCTCATTAGAATTATTGTGTGCTTACACTAAAGGCTACAAAAATCTCATGATTCTACTGGAACGTGATCTCTAGTGCCACCGGCTATATGTGGTGCATTCATGTGCTGCAGTGAAAATTTGACTTTAGGACGTTTAGAAATGTCAAAAAAAAACCAAAACAAGCACAACGTCAAACATTGGCATCATCGACAGAACAATAAATAAAATAATTTGGTAGTTTCTTCCAATCATAAGGTTGCTGGTAATCAGAAACTATGAAAACTAGGATGTAAAAAAGCTTTTACAACGTCAGCTGTCAGAACAGCCTGCAGCAGACTTTTTAAAGAGATGAAGCGTGCAAAATCCCAGTAAACAGAAGTGAAGTGAAGACAAGGAAATAATGAATTGACCGTTCTGTGGCCAAGCTGCAGCAGCAGAGGGACGACCCAGCACAATACCCGTACAGAGTTTCCAACAACTTGACTCACACAGTCAGGATGTGTCATTTACAGTAATCCAATGAAAAAAAGTTATTATGAGCATTGAAAGTGAGCACAGGTAAAGCTGCTTGTACAGATTATATAACCTGTTGCTCTAAACTAGGTCAATAGAATCCTCCATTGCAATTGGAGGATGTTTCAAGATGTTTCATGGGGTAAGAGCAATAGTTAAAAAGTGTACACTTCAGTCGCACTAATATTGATTTCATTGAGGAACCAATTTCCATGACTTCTGTTTCTTCTTCTTCTTCTAGGGTTGTGGTCAAGACCAAATATGTCAAGTCCGAAACAGGTCTGAGCAGCAAACACAACATTAAGCGAAACATTAGAGTGATCTTTCTACTAGCGATTATTCAGGGTGGTAGCTACCACTGAGGACATGAAGGTCAGGACTCAGATACAGCCTTAGAAACTCCAGTGTGAGTCAAAATCTTTCATTCGAACGAGACGCCATCTATGACAATGAACAAGGTCCCTGTTCCTGTAGGATAGTGGAAGCACTTCAAATGAACAGCAGCTGTGTCACTTGCTTCTTCCTGAGAGCAGTTATACCTTCATCTGTCTGTAGTTGTCTGAGGAGACCCTTCAGAGCAGAGCGGTGAAACACGGAGATCTATGGAAACAATCCCCATGAGTAGCATGAGCTCAATCTGAGCCTGTTGTGAAATAAAAGGCCACTCCATCTGAGGGGGGATTTTGTGAGAATGGAATTATGACTCAGAGAAAAAGAGGGAGAAAAGTGGAGGAGAAAAAAAAAGAGAGAAGAGACTGGCAGCTCTTTTACAGCTGGGTGCGTCAGCCCGGCATTATTTCACACTCTCCATCCGTGGCTGTCCCCTTGTCACCACTGTAACCCCACCACCACCACTGTGGAGGTCCCTCACAAAGACCCCTTTTGTCCTCGCCATCATCGGTCTCACATCTTCTCAGCTCTGATCCTGCATGAACGTCTCCACAGGGAAAATACAAATAAGGGAAAAACAAGGCTGAGACATAGAGAGGGTCGGAGGATGATGAGGTCCCAGAAGAAGAAACCAGCTTTCCCAGACCAGGGAATCTGGCCATGTGACGTCAGGAGCCATAGAGTTTGTGTGTGAGCTTGCACGTGTGATACAGCGAGTGTGACAGACTGAATAGAGTCCTTCTGTATTCACACAGCTTCAAGCCAGATTGAGAGATACCTGATGACACCGAGAGCTGACTGAATGACACACTGTGCTGTGCTCAATGGTGAAAACAAAGAAATCACCCCGAAATTTTAAAAAGATTTATGTGACTATAATATAGTTGATGACAGCATTAACCAACCCCAAGCGTGATGTCCTTTCCTCCATCTCTGTTAAAAGCATATGAGTCCAGAAGAGAAAGGTAGACAGTAACCCTCTAGTCAAACAGTGCTGGGCCAATGTCCCATCAATAATTGCTCAGAGAAGTGGAATGTACTGTGTTGGGGGTCCAAGCAGGGCAGCAGTCCATCATCAGAGCACCAATGCAACCAACCAGGGCTGGAGTACATAGAGGCAACAGACCAATGTGCCTGTATTTACCCTGTCTAGTCTGGAGCATGGGCACTTAACACACAAGCTCACTAGACCAGTCGAGTTATGTCAATATTGCCTTATTCAGAGTGGCTCCACATTCATCTGGTTGCTTAATACCGATAGTTGGCAGGAATAACCAATACAATATCGCTACAGAGTTCAAGCAATATGTGTTATTTTGTGTCAGGATTCAGTCTTCAAACATGACCACTTCATGCAGGAATAATGTCATGGATTCAACCTTTACGTCAGGACGTGATTCTTGTAAGGGTGAACTGTCCTCTGAAACAACATGTTGGCAATCCTGAGACACTGAAATCCCTTACTGAACTCTGTACACATGAAAGCCTTATACTACACTGCACAGCTCTTTATAAGGTGGCAGGTTGACCTATGACACCAATAAAATGGAAATTGTGGGATAGACACATACAATAAAATCAATAGGGTGAACGTGCAAATAACGCTTATCATACCTTTATCGTAAAGGTTGTATATAACCAAAAACATTAACAACGACACCGTTCTATTTAGGTGTCCCAATAAACCATCATGATAGTGTGACAGTGAGCCTGCATGATAGCAGGGACCTGAAACTAAAGCAGATAAATGAAAATCAGAAGGTGAAGTTGCGTGTCAGGGGAAAAAAAGGTTTAAAAAAGGTTTAAACATGTCAGGGTTTGTGCCTTTTTTTGTTTTATATCATTAATTTAATGGTTTAAGGTTTCCTACTGTTGGTGGGACAAAAAAACAACTTAATATTTTCTGACATATTATGAAAAAATCTGTTCATAAAAATAATGGTTAGATCTACAAAAGCCCAATTATTACTTCCATTTTTGGGGACTGGTAAATAGATTTTGAATCCCTTAGTACCATTCATAGTACAAACTTACATCTTATTAACACACAATAAACATTATAAGAAAATCAAAGGGGATGTAAGAGCACATGCAAAAAAATTAACAGACATAACAAGAAAATATTTCCAATGTGTTGGGAGCTGAAGACATAAAAGTCTAATTCTCCTCCAATACGGAGAAGTAATCATCCTGTTTTCCATCAAATTCATTGCACAATCTGTGTATCCCACCCCACCCTGTTTCATTTTACTACAATAGGCTCCTTGTTTTAGGGAATTGCGGCCTGAATGGCACCATGCTACATTATCATGATATTCATCCACAATGCAGCTAAACGGGCTCATTCAACCCAGATGACCTTCCACAAACCCCAACAGAGCTGCCAATAGCTGCCCTACAGCACAAAACATAGGCTCATTAAAAATCTCATTTGAAACGCTGCTGAGATCTACAGCACCATCTACTTTTAGTACAGCACCTTTGACATGGAAAAGTGGTTGAGGAGTCTGTACAATGTTTGTCCTATATTGATGGGAAGAGAAAGTAGGGCGTTTCCACTTGTGAATACAGTAACAACATTGTGCTCAATTGAATGGTGATAATAGTGGGCCCTGACTAGCACGAGTCTGAGAAATGCGTCTTGTTTTTTCATGAAAATAAATGTTCACTTTCATTTGCAGAAATGGTTGTACATTTAGCAAGTAGGATTCAAAAAGACATGAATACATGTCGTGAAGAATTACGTCTTACAAAAAGAGAACTTTTGATGATATGGGTCAGCTTCAGGGTGGGAATGTAATAAGTACCACTCCAATTTTTAAAGGATAGATTCACATTTTTGCTCATGTATAAAACAATACTCACATACCCCAAATGTACAATAAAAGAGTTTTTGGCTGCCGTAGTTGTTCCTCCTATTCATACTAGCCATGATAAGCTCTGATGGGAATTTTGCACTAAAAAGACCCTAACTTTGGAAGATTCCCACTTTATATGTCTAATTCAGATTGCTGAAGCCCCTTATTAACTTTGGCTGAACTCCGAAATATATTTTTGCACAAAACAAACACTGCAGACTTTGGCTCCCACCACTTAGATAAAAATTGCTTTAAGATGTGACCAGTATGGACGGGAGGAACAAATACAGATAATTTTTCTATACACATGCGCATGTGAGTATTTCAAATGAAAAAGTCTGGACTTATCCTTTAAAAACACGTTAAAAAGATTACTTAAAGGTGCATTTGGCTTCATTATTTGTCTTTTTTTTTAGATTTTACCAAATCTTATACATCAATATAACCATTTTTTTTTATATCTTTGTCTTTCGTTGCTTTACAGCAATGTAAGATTTTACCTACTTTGATTTGTACTTGTTTAATATACATCATCATGTATTATGTTATCTGTAAACTCAACTTATGAACTGAATTTCTATAGAATATACAATATCACTATTGGGGCGGCAACTCCAATTGGGGCGGCAATTTTCATCATCAGTAAATGTGGTGGGTTTATTCTTAGTTAATAGATTTTATCTGTAAAATGTCAGAAATTTGACCGTCATTGTTTTCTCCAAAGTACACGAAACAGAAAAAAGTAAAAGAAAAGTCACATTTAAACTCATATACCTGCAAAGGTTTGCTTTAAAAGTGACTCAGACAATAAACCGATGACCAAAATAGTAATTTTCTATCAATCGCTCAGTTAATCATGTCAGTGTTGATAGGTGTTGGTATCATAATATAAGTAACCTAACACGGACTAACACTCATACCTGGTTTCTTGTTCTGTATTATTCCTTGTATCACTTACCTGTTTAAAAATGAACTTGTACTCTTGGTTGTGATGCCAGGCGGTCACTACGTGTATGGTGGACAGCACAGCTCCACTCACCACTGCAGCTCTCATTCTGACCGGCAGCAGCGTATAGATAATGTAGATGAAGAAGACAGTCCACCAGATTCCCTCTGAGGCACTGGGGGGGTACACCATCATGACACCAAAAACCTGCACTACAATCAGTACCCCGATTACCAGGTAGCTCACAATCCACATGTAGTCCTGGTGGAAGCCGTTGCGGTTGCACACCACCATCATGGCCAGAAAGAGAGCCATGGCCACAGAGAGTACTGAGACGTAGGCCACGTCAGGGTTTGTGTAAATGCAGTGGAAGGCCAGCATGACCCCACACACCAGCACCAGCACCCCCATCAGCATTGTTAGAGAGCTCTGGTTGAGCCTGAAGAAGTAGCGCTGGTACAGACGCTCCAGTTTGGCGGACTGAAATTTCTTGGATTGGAAAACCCACACAACCCGCATCCAGCAGTCTGCTATAGTCATCGTCCTGCAGCTGCCCTCTGCTAATTCATCCTCTTTCCTGCCCTTCAGCTCACCATCTTCAAAGCCCAAGTCCACAGCCTTTAGACCCAGATCCCCACCGCCGCCCATCCTTTTCCCATAGTGGTCCTCCTGCCAGCCACAGCGCAAGCCAAAGTTGCCCCCACTGGTGCCTGCTCCATGGTAATGCTGGGGGGCTGCATTAGGGAGCTCCAAGTCCTCAGGGTCCCTCAGGCAGCTCATGTAGTGTGGGTTGCACAGTGACGAGCTGTCCTTTCTCTTTTTGCCATTGCGCTCTCCCCATGCAGTCTTTCGTTCATCCACTCTGCCTACGAAGAAGCCTCTGGCCCACGACATCCTAAACAAAACCGATGGAAACAAATTCACATAAAACAATGTAGACGTTAGAGCATTCGATTGCGCTAGCGAAATGTTAGTAAGGATATAAAGAAGGGTAGATCCTCTCACCTGTGTGGGCTTTATTGTGTGTAGCAACACTGCGCTCTTTGGCCAGGCCACTAGTTTATCCCAGCAAGCACACACCATGAGCTCAGACTGGCCAGAGGCATCAGAGGTGTGTCTTTGTTTGAGCCGTCCTTCTTTGTAAAAACAGTCAGTGCAACAGCCCTATACACCACCTAGTGCCTCTATAGACCACCTGTTTTCCTGTGAAAACACACAAACACACATGATGTTGTTGAGTTAACATTGCCTGAGGAAATATCACCTGAAGATCAAGATCGTTAAAGACGCGCACATCAAGAAAACAATGTCAAAGAACACAAACATTTTTCACAATGCATCCGGTGTGTACGGAGTTGCTGTGTATTTGTGTATGATACTCTGGAAGAAAGTTTGACAATCAATAGCGGAGGCAGGAAATGACATCTGGTGAACGGCTTGTACATTCCTCCCAGTCTCTCTCATCACCTTCCTCTACCAGCCCGGGATAGCATTTCCATAGAAATGAGTTGCCGCTTTGTTTGCAAAACACTGGATTGTGACATCAAATTCTCCTCAAATGATTGCCTCATGCGGCAGGTTCCACTGGTCGATTGTGTCATCAAACCGTAAAGGTACACACAGTCCCATTTCCTTTCATTTCTGATTGCTGGAATTTTGAACATTTACCATTAAAGGAGACTAACAACTGTTGTCGGTGGATAGCACTTTGCTACGCTCTATCACTGCAATCTGCCCCTAACATCTTGAGTGGGCAAGGATGGGTGTGCTCTATTTGACAACAAAGGCCTACTGAGTGGGCACCATCAGAGATCAAGAGCTCTCCAGTCCAGATTAAATTGTCCATGCTTCCCCCATTAGCTTTGATGACTCACTATAGCTGGCTTCTGGCAGCACATGTCAAGGACACTGCTAACCTCTAAACTTAATAAGCAAATCTCTGCCAGGCTGACCGAGCTGAGACAAACAGTGGGAAGAGCGTACATGAAGTGCACACATGGCCATGTTTACAATCAACAGCAGTTTGTAGCCTGAGTTGCTCAACTACCACCACACACACACACACACACACACACACACACACTAAAATCTAATTGAAAGAGCGGTTTCAGATACGCATTGTGCTTTATGGGTCTAACATTTTTAAATTAAATTCAACACCCTTGGAAAAATGTTCCTGCTTGGAGAGACATTCTCCTCCATAGCTCTAATTTATTCTCTCTTTCATAATACCCCATTAATAACTAAGTTATTACAAACTACCACAGCAAACAGCATGACATTTCATAATGAGAGCAACAACTTAGCATATGACCCAGTGTGGGATAATGCAAAAGGGTGAACAACCTTCCGCAGCAGAGTTTACAGGCTTCCTGCAGTAATAACCTTTTAGTCCTCGGTTCACCTTTGATACACTTACCACAGGTCAGGCAGCAGCATGCGGATCTTATGTAATACAGTCTGTAGGCTACATGCATCTGCCACAGAATAAATCTAAATATAATTTGTGCCACATATGGGCCGACTTCATACAAATGAAGGAGATGGTGATGCTTTTACATTTCGGTAAAGACTAATGACATCTTGCTTCTCCCTCCACATGATACTGATCAGCAGACCTCCTGCCGTCATTGCTAACACAGGCCTGATGTTAAAAAATAAAATAAAAACATGTTTCACAATTACACGTGTAGGCCCAGGCTGGCTGTTTGTCTGCTTGGCTGTTTGGATGCGGGCAGTCGGCCGAAGCGCATTACATAACAGGACGCTCCAAGTAGCCTACAGGCGAAGTCGGCGGCTCTCTGTGTTCAAATGAAGCCTCTCCAAAGCACACTACACATGGAGACACTGCACGACTGGATAGCTTGAAGTCAGCCTGGAGTCTGTAGGCTGCAGGGGGGAGAAGAGTGCAGCTCGACACACACATCATCGTCGCCTTCGCCAACTTATCAGGAGTAAAACATTCCGTCGGGCAACTTCAGCCTTGGCACTGGATCTCCTGATAGGGATGTGCGGTCCACCTTGCAGGGACAAAATGCACAGTGATAACGTGGGGTCTATCTAGGCTACACACTGGGCCTGTCTCCCTCAATATAAACGTGTACGTCATTATGTTTAGACACCAAACAGGTCACCGGACGAGGGGGAATTGGTGGAAACGCCGTGCGCCAAAACGCAAACTGTAAAAACAGTTGATTTGGCCTCTCAATCGTGGGAAAATGATAATAAAAAAAAAAAGTGCAAATGAATTGCCTGTGTCTGCACAGTGCTTAGTGTGTACAGTCCTGCATAACTGTTCGGGCTCTTCAACGCCGCCGCAATCATCACAGCAAAACACTGGAGTACAAGTCAGCTGTTGGCATTTTTTTTCCGACTGCTGTATCCTCTTACTGCATTTCAGCTTAGTCGGCCTGCAACAAATTAACATTGTGCAAAACAGTTGCCCAACACAGCCACGGGAACGCTTAATAAGAGGCAGTGTACTCACCATTTGTACATCCTCGTTACATGAGTAACTGTAACACTGCAGTGGAGCTCCAGTTTAGCTCCGTGTTCGGGCTTCACGCAGCCGCCGTCACACGCGTCCAGACGCGGGTCTCGTCCGTCTGGAAGGCGGGGGTGGTGGTGCTGGTGTTGGTGTTGGGGTTGGTTCAGCAGAGGGAAGCGAGGAAAAAAAACTGCGAAATTGGCTGGACAACCTTCGCTCTTCCCAGTCGGAGCTACAGTACATTCCCACCGCCTCGACCTCCCCGGCTCTCTCTCTTTCTCTCACTCTCTCACTCACTCACACACACACAACACACACAACACACACAGCAAACACACGCACACACACACACACACACACACAAGCTGCATTCGTGAACACATGAGTCCCCCTAGAGGTGACACGAGTGTTTTTCCTATATCCTATCCTGCGTGTGTGTGTGTGTGTGTGTGTGTGTGTGTGTGTGTGTGTGTGTGTGTGTGTGTGTGTGTGTGTTTGTTTGTTCCACACCTTTGCTGCAGTGTTTTCCATTTGTTCTTTGACTTTTTTGTGCCACTTCCACATCAGCCCACAGTCTCCTGCCCAAATGATAACTCAACACACACATTAGAAACACTGGCTTTCCTTGGAAGTGGCAGACGACGCTATGAAACATCACATTCAGACAGCATTACATCACCACCCAGTGGAGAACAAGTATAATCACCGCAAAGGTCATTTTTTTCAAACTACTCCACACTGTTTTTAAGTGTTTTTCAGAGCGTTTTAACAGTGAGGTTTACTGGCTATACATCCAGCTAGTAAAAAGGCCACCATATCATTAAGTTTAATCCATAAACCAGTAAGGCAACACTGGTGTTGACACAGAAGAACTGTTTACTTTACACCCTTTAAAACAATTACACACCCTAGGAGATCCAGCCGGGAACATTAAACATTAGACTGCAGTGAGATGTTAAGTTTACTATCCTATAGTAGTTATAACAGACTACTACACTGTGTACTACTATTACAATCCAGGACAGTACTGCTACTACGATAACCTAATTCTACTAATAGTATCCCCATAGTGGGAGCATTAAAAACTAACGTAACAGGTATTACATGCTATGTACACCAACATAAACAGTAACTTTAGAGTTTACTGAGGCAAAAAATAGTTACAAGTAAAGCAAATATGCACTTAAGAGAAGGAAGTGTGTGTGCAAAGCTGGCAGCTTATACAATCCGCACTGTATTTTACACAGCAGTGAGTTATGTACGTTAATTCATAACACTAATATTAAAGTGTCCGTATAGTTGTGGCGATTGTTATAAAAACAGCTTCCTTTCACATAGATTTGTCTAAATAAATGTATATACATATGCACACAGTATACGAATGTGTTGCCATTGTCGTCAGTTTGCTCAGCAGTCAGTGACGTTGTTCACGAGTCATCTTGTGCATCTCAACTCTGCATCGACATGGAAAGTAGGTCTGCTGAGGGGGCTTCAGCACCCCTTAAATTCATACATAATAAACCCCATCAGCTGTGCACTTTGCTAGAGGTTTGGCAGTTTTATTGTATATCAACAATACTAAAACAACCTTATTTCCATCCCTGATTAACACATCACACATGAGACACTGAGGTGTTTTAGGGAGTTCCCACTGAATACCACTGAGCTGCAGCAGGGATTTCAGCTGCAGCTAGAGTACATAGGTACATATACACATATAGGTTATTAGTTCAACAGGATGTGTGATTTGGTTATAGAGCTAAGGAAAGAAATATCTGGTAACTAGAGCTCGCTCTTTTTTTTTTTTTTTTAGGTTTTGCGGTGCTGTACTTTCCCAGCCTTGATTCTCGATTTACCGCTGAAACTGTAACAGCAGACAGGTGTCTCATATGAACGGGTACATCGCTGATTAAATGAGCTTTGGTAGATTTTTTTAGTTCTTTAATGCATTAGTTCAGTGGTCGATATGGTTGCTTTGCTATACAGTATGTTGTTGTTCATGTTTGCTGTCTGCTTGTGAAATACTGATATGTAACGTTATCCATGAAGTTGGAATAATTCTGTCTTCAGGCACATTCCTCTTTTTATTCCTATTTATACACATCAGGTTAAAAGAGGTTTAATTTACACTATCATTGATCAATAACTGTTATATCATCATAATCATATGATGAGAAGAGGTATATTTAATTCCAACTTTATGGGCACAGTGTAGATAGCCGCACAACAATTTGTTTGACATCATTAAATAGACTAGAAGTTTCTCTCAGCACCCCCAACTCTGACTGGCTTCCCTACTGTATGTTGGAAGTCACTGTCTCCAGCAAAATGAAAAGATTTGGGGAAAGAACAGGAGACAAGATACAGAAATAATCTGCATGCATGGGTGTATGTTTGTTACTGAATGTCAAAGTTGTATAGCCAAGAGCTTATTCACAAGGCCCTCACCACTCTCTCACCGTGTATCTTTTTTGAATGAATCATCCACAACCTATGTGCTGATTTGCAACACTGAAATAAGTTTTTTCTTCCTTAAATATATGTCCTGATGTCTCAACAAAAAATTAAAATAAAGTCCCATATTCAGCAGTTTAATTCTGTTTAAGTTTTGCTCAGTGTCTGAGCTTCACTGCTCAGTTTGACACTGTAAAGATATTTTCACGTTCATCTGCTGAAGGGAGGGTTTGTGTGTGTGTGTGTGTGTGTGTGTGTGTGTGTGTGTGTGTGTGTGTGTGTGTGTGTGGTGTGTGTGTGTTGTGTGTGCATGTGTGTGTGTGTTTAACATCACAACCAGCCTGGAGCCAATCATGGTCCAATATGTACACTTACACAAGTGTCATGTGGAAACTTGAAGCCTCCAGTGCACACACACAGAGAAAGGAGTGAGACATCTTGTGTCCAGATAGTTGTCATTCATTTATTCTGTTTTTTGCAGAGAAAGATTTTAAGATTTTTGACTCTATAACTGATTTTTGTGAGGTAAAGGATATGAAACACAAATTAAAGATCTAATTCCGAGTGTTTAAAACATAATCATTGGGTTTTACTTGCACTTGCACTTTGTATGACCTAGTTTTATTTCTAATTGTCCCAGATTGTCAGCAACACCAACAAGCTGCTTCAAACTGCTCTGAAATCAAGCACAGTAGTGTGAAATAACACTACAAAAGGTCCTTTTTATTGGCGCCTCTGTGGCTCTGTGTGTGTGGGTCTGTCTTTCTTTTGTCTTTTTGACATTGGCAGTATACCTGACTGGAGCGGTCGATTGGCCCTGTGTAAATGGAAGGCGTTTACAGGATGAGAGGGGGGCCAAAGTGCTGGATCAGTGAAAACTGAGAAGACGCATCCCATCCCTGCCTGCCTGCCTGCCTGCCTGGACATCTCCAGCCAGAGAACACAAGATGCCTCCTCCCGTTGAAAACAGCATCCAACAAACCTCTAGACATTTCATAAGTGCAGCAAAGGGAGATGTTGGAACCTCTCTGATAATTACATAACATATTTAATAATTCTTCTCCACGTGTAATGAAATTTCAGCAGGAGATAGAGAATAATGGCTCATCCCCTTTCAAGTAATAAATCCTGCTGCACACTGAGGTGGAAAATGTGTGCAAAGCAAATGTTCAGTCTAATTCTGCAGATACGCGCAGTAAAATTCTAATAAAAATAGATGTTAGTGAATGAGTTTGAGCACAAATTCAAATGGGGGCTGATGCCAAACTCACAGATGATCATCATGTATTTAAATAAAAAAAATAGAAATCCGACAAAAAAAAAAAAAAAAAAGCTGCAGAAATTGTCGGGGACTCGGGGCAGTGAGGAAAAGTGCAAGTCTTGCATAATTTATTTAGAAAGCTGTAATCTATCCATCCGTGTGTCTGTGCGTATGGCTTTGTGTACAGTCATTGATCATGCCGTGAAACCACAAACTAGAGATTTTACAGCGCAGATGCCGCCGGAGCTTCACGTCCAAATGAAGCGTTGAGTAGCAGCCGAGCCGTTTTCATCTTGTGTTGTGAAAATGTTTGGACGAGGCGTGGTGCTCTGCCTTTAGTTGATGCATTTACTTAAAAAAAAACAAAAAAAAACCCAACAACAACAAAACAACCAAACAACTGTGGCTTTTTTTTTTTCACCCAAGTTGGGCTAAGGTGTCCGAGATCCCCGTCAACTGCGGATGTCCCTGACCAATTCAAGCGTCTTTCTGCTCAACGAGGTGGGTTACTTACTCTCAGTTTTCTCTTCTTTTGCATCTCTGAGGGCGATTGAACGAGATTTTGACTGTTCTTGTGTAAAGCTGCATGCGTCGTGTAGCCTTTTATTAAGACATAAACAGGCAGCAAAGGTGAAAGCAGGTCCTCGTTGGGATACCGATAATTAAATTAGACAGGCTGACCTCACTGGGAATCTTTCACTTTGGAGTATAGGAGTCTCGGCATGCATCGGCGCTGTCAGTCTGCCAGCAGGAATTAGACACAGATGAGCGGGGCTGCAGGGGGATTTGAAATGTTCATGATAAACATTTGGACCAAAATAAAATAATTGGTCAGCTGGAGCAACAGATGAAAACAATCATCCAACACCGTGGGGTCTGTTCATGCTGCCATCTGATTGTTTATTAGGTCATGAGAAAAATAATTACATTTTACTCCAGGATGAGATCCAGTAATTGCATCTAGGCTGTAATAATCATTTTTTTGTCACATGTTTTTGTCACACATGCAGTCAGTGAGTGTCAACAACTCATGTCTGCACATGTGAGGCTGACTTGTACTCAGGAGATTCATGATCTGACAATTATGTGGCTTTTTACTGTAGCTTATATTCTCTGTAAACTTGGCAGCAGAATGACATTAGGAAAACAAAATGTTTCAAATGAAAGAAATGCACTGTTGGGGTGACAACCTAAAGAAAGACTTTAATGGCTATGAGCTCAGCAGACTGAGAGTTGTAATCCCAATATGTTTACAAATGTAATAATTGTCTGTATGTTATGTAATCGACTATTACCTGAGAACTGTGTTATTATTAAGAAATTGTGTTTTTATTAAGAACGCAACACAATAATTCAGCAAAAAACCTTCCAGCATTCTTTTTTCCTTTTTTTTTTTTTTTTTCCATTTTTTGTGTTTGCTATTTTTCTAAATGAATCGTTGTTAGATTTGTAGCTGAGTTTAGATTTATAGAAGATAGCGAGATCAATACTGTATTTTCCAGAATGAATACACATTTCTGTATCCCACCGGTGAGATAATCCATGATCCAGGACACCTTTGGGGCGTCCATCTGCATCTCTATGAGCTTGTTTCCCCACCCAGAGTGTCTGGACTGTGTTAAAAGTGCTTGAAAAGTCAAACCACATGATTTTGACCGTGCTGCCAGCTGGGAAAAAGGTCCTCTAGAGAAAGCTAGATGATTGCATCATTTGCTTCAGTGTGTGTCTGGTAGGCAAACTACAGGGGGTCGAGTCAGTCTCTCAGCACTAGATTCATCCTGCATGTTGGAGTGCTAAAATCCTCTCCAGCATCTTGTTTAAACAGGTTCTGCACTTTAAATTAAACATCTCCTCATGAAAAATCAGCTGGAAATCACATTTGTGCCTTTATATTTGGAATATATAGCATTTAGTGTAGCATGAGACACGTTTTTCTTCTTTTTATTTGTTTTTACTCGTCTTCTACCTGATAAAAGAGTCGAGCGAAAGAACAGAGTTCTTTGTAAAGTTACCAATCTTGTCTGATAGTTGATTTAATTAAATTTTTAGCTAAAGACAATACCCTTGTGCATATAATACATGTTCAGTTCTTTCTATTGCAATAGTTTTGATTATTTATTATGGATAACTTGCACTTTCACATTTCACACTAATGTATCTTTATGGAACTTTATTACTGGTCATATTTACACTGGCAGCTTGAAAAATCTTTCTGTGTAGTGCTTAAATAAACTGTTCAGTGATCTAAGTACCGACGTCAGCAGACGTTATGTAATGTACTGTATGTATGTGTGCATAAAGTACACTGTCTGTGTGAAGAGCTGCTTGGTGACACCCTCACTCATTTCACTGGC
The DNA here is from genome assembly GCA_028641955.1 of Protonibea diacanthus. Classification (NCBI taxonomy): domain Eukaryota; kingdom Metazoa; phylum Chordata; class Actinopteri; family Sciaenidae; genus Protonibea; species Protonibea diacanthus. Next base: position 13,898,007 of record CM053984.1, read on the forward strand.
ATCCCACCACTGTTTACCTCCTCCCTCCTCTTGGCGTGCACACTTCAAACAGAGATCAGGTCGGTGTTGGAACACAAGCCGTACCTGCATGTCTGAACCCATCAAGTAGCGTACAAACCTCATGAAAGGATTTGGCAGTAGCCAGGTGTCATCTCCCTCCACTCAAAAATCAAAACGCAGCATCTCCAGTGCCTTAAAATAGCCCCTCATCCATAATGCACCAGCAGCAGCTCTGCCCACAGAGGCGCTTCATATGGGACAGACTAACAGACATCTGCACTCAATGCTTCGATGCAGCTCCTAAAGCTGCTCTCTCTCCCTTCTCTGCCTGTCCCCCGCTCAGTGCACAGCACCGTGGAGTTTAACTTTCAAACCTTCATTCATTCATGTTTTATTCACATCGGCTGCTCATGCAGAATTGGAATGGATGCCTCCTCCGTCTCCCCCTCTCTCTCTTTCCCTCTTTTTTTTTTTCCTCCCCCGCCTCACTGTTTCCTGCAACCTATCCTATGAATTATGAATCTAAACTTTGCTGGAGATTTTCACATCACCCATAGTCATGGTTTTATGTCTTTAGACTGGTCTGTCTTAAGGTGCATGTTGTTGATCTCACGCACTATTTTCAAAAGGCATTCTGTGCACAAATGAAAGAAGATGCATGTTTCTTCTTTTAAGACGTTTGGTTGATTTTAAAACAACAACCTCCACATCTGCACATATCCATAATACACCCAGCAGCTGAGCAGGTGTCAGCCAGTACAGCCAGCCGTGACATCTGAAGAACACACTGAGTGAACAGAGGGCGACGCTGGGGACGCCTCCACACGTCGAACAGAGGAAACTTACATGGCTCCCGTACCCCCTCACCACCACAGGACTTTCTCCTGTCTCTTAACTTTTGGATTTTGACATGTTGAAATCCACAGTGACTGAAATAACAATGTGATGGGACTGTAGATTTCGCCTTTGTAAATGTGAGTTACATAACATGGTTGTGGACACCCCTGTTTACTTGCTGTGGCCATTTTCCATCATCTAGGCACGATATGTCCCAATAAAGGGAAATCTTAATGCTGCAACATACAATTATTTTGTAGACTATAGAGTGCTTCAGACTTTGTGGCAACAGTTTCAGCATGACACTGACCTAATGCACAAAGCAGTATAGAAAAAGAAATAGACTCCTGACTTTGGTGCGCAATAATCTGACTGGCTTGCTCAGAGACCTGACCTCAACACCATCAAACACTTTAGGGATGGACTGGAAGGCCAGTAGAGAGCTAGACCATCATCATCATCATCATCAGTGCATGACCTCACTAATGTTCATGTGGTTGAATGGGAGCAAATCCCTTCAGCCAGGGTCCAAAATCTTGTGTTAAATTCTCCCAGAAGAGTGGAGGCAGCATGTAAATACCTGTGATTGAATAATTAGATGTTCAGCAATCACGCATGTGTGTAATATCCAGGCACACATGTATTTTTGTCCATTTATTGCATGCGAGAATCCCAATAAGTCTCTAAAATGATGTTTCTGGAGTGCAGACTGATTACACATTGCGACAGCAGAAGAGATTTTATGAGCCTGATTGTTGCTGTAAGATAAAACCCATCCGACATAACAACTCATGGCGATCTTGTTCTCCACCACAGTGATGTTCTGTTGAGATAGAGTCCTGAATGAACTATATATGCGGCTGCGATACAGATTCCCATTGGACAGGGCGAGGTAAAGATGAAGGGAGGAGAGGAGAGCAGGAGAGAGAGTGGGGAAGGATGATATGCTGAGCAGAGAGAGCCTCACTGACGTAGCAAAGGGGTTGTGTACAGAGAGTGGTGGAGAATAAGACAGGAGAGGGTGGGGGGGGTGTAGAGAAAGAGAGAGGGATAGTCTGCTTACAAGCACGCTACAGTACACTTCAGTGTTACCCAAGAGAGAGAGCACAACATGACTGACTAGCAGAGAGAGCGAGCAAGAGAGACGGGGAGTGTGCTCTCCTACCTCCAACTGAGTAAGTACGCTGCTATCTCTTCCGCATCTAATCTCTGCTGCAAATTGCACTGATAGCCACTATAAACCTAACAATAGATGTGTACATGCTTGTCAAATGACACCTGATTATACTGTAACAAAAGATGCAGGTTTACTTGACTCGAAGCAGGAAAAGCTTTCAACTCTGCACCTGGAATTTTGAATGAAAGTTTGAGAGATGGAGTTGATGTATGCGGCAGTCAAAGTGGGGCATGGTTTTTTTTTTTCACAGCGTTTTGAACAGATTTGATGTATGTCCAAACTCCTCACCCTCAGCGCTGACATTTCTGTGGAAAGTCTAAGTTGCACTAAAGCAGAAAATGGCATTTAGTGCAGTTGTGTGACAGAGGAGCAGTGGTGGGAAGCTGTGGGCATACTTGCAGGCATTCATGCTTTTCTCTGTTAGTGGGGGGAAGGAGTGCATTTGGGACCGCTAGGCTTCCTGTGTGGGGTCAATTAAATACTGCATGAGACAGAGCACTAAAAGCCTGTCCCGTGAGGAGCGAAGTGCTTTGTGTATTTGTGTGTATGTGCATGCATGCATATGTGTGTGTGTTGGCGCATCAGTGTGCAATGCCTTGATTAAATTTGATGAACCAGCAATGTTGAGAGGGCCAAAGATTCCAGTTTAGCTTCTGTTTGAGTTCCTGTTTGGAAACGCTGCTTTTAAATTATTTTTAACTTATTAGAGACAAGAACAAAGTCATAACATAAGGAAGTATGCTCTCTTGTTTTCATATCTAGGACATCACCTCTATTCTACTGTTTTATACCTCTCCGTCTGATTCATCTGGCTTTTTTGGCTGTAACGTCAGCAATCTGTACGCTCGCATTACTTTTATTTTGATAAGCCAACACTACGGGGTCACTAAAAAGACTCAAGCACACTGTTTTTAGATGTAAAGCTGCTATGCACGAATATGTAGGGCGCCATTACATATTGATAAGTCTGACATTCCCTCAGTAAGCTCAGCCCACTTGTCAAGACGCACCAATTGGGCCTAACTCAAACCTAGAGCCTAAATCAGGTCAGCTTCTAACAAACGCATGTGGTTTAATGAAGGATGCAGCAGCACTGTGCCATTCTGTGCTGCACTGTAGGTACACAGCTTTATGTGGGTTAGCTCCAGCCTCTCTGCACTTTGAAGCAGTTTGGTGAAGTCAGGTTGAGGGATCCCCTGGGGGATGAAAACCTAAGTATGCACAGCGTAGCCAGCAAGGCCAAGTCGACAGCATGGATAAAAGACAGAGATTCCTGGTCGAGCTCCCTGTGGGTTCTGCTACTCTTTCTCAACTGTATGTCAGCTTCACTGCCAGCCCGTTGATGATCATTGTCCTCTGTAGCGTTTTGCAGTCAACTCATACAAGCTGCTCTTAGTTTTTAAACCTCCGTGCAGATTGCTGTTACTGTAAGGACTTTGTGTCTTTGGTGAGAAAGCTGAAATTACTTGGAAATGCTTATTTATAGGCTGCCAAGGGCTCAATACAGGCAGGAAGAAAGTATCCTGAGGTAACATTAGAGCAGGAGGAGGGTGGAGCAGCTTGGGACAGGATGGAGTATCAATCTGGGTAGCTCTCCTATTGATCCACTCTGCCCTACTCTGGTTGCACTGTCAAGAGACCTTCTCTCTGGCTCTGGATGATCCACCTCTGGCTGTAATGCTGCCTCAGCTCCCTCTGCACACAGTTTGTAAGATTGTAAGGTGCCTCTTTACAAGTCAAAAGGTCAGAGACGTGGGTAGGTGACTGTAAAGCTAAAAGTCTTTTGTTTGGGAAATCTGCAAGGCTGCTTTCTCTTTAGTGCCCTACTGGAAGTTGGTGCAGAGCTTCTCAGTTGCTTACAGTACAGAAGTGTGGTTGTAAAGGGCTCAATATCAAACCTTAATGCTTTTTTAGTACTAATTTAAATGGGTGTGCGGCAGCACCAGCAAGTATTAGCATTAGCACTAGACTGGCAGGTGTTTTTGTTTAAAAAGATATTGTTTGTTATCAGTACTCAGGTATTGTGTCTGCACGAGTTTGAACAAGTAAGGAGAATAAGTGTGTGTCACAGATCCAACCGTGGTTTAAATAGTTTATCCAGTCTTCCTATTGTCCACGTCAAATCATCGGATCCGTGTATTTGTGAAACCATGCAGCTCTTCTTGCCTCGCTTGTGACGGCCCGTGTGAAGAAAAGTGCTTAAAGAGAAACATTATGGAGTACATCTGCATCACAATATAGGTGTAATATTATCCTGCTGGAAAGAAGAAGAAATTGCTGCAGAGGCTGAATATATGCTGTCGACTGAACAGGAACAAGCCTTGGTGTCTGTCTGTTCTTAATGTCTCTAAAGGCACTTAGTTCACATTCAGATGGGCTATCTGGCATCAGTGCGTATAGCTGAGCCAGTCTCAGATCTGTTTTCTTGAGTGAATTCATCAAACCTCAGTGAACTTTGACAATCCTCCACTATCCTCTCCAGATTGCCAACGCCAGTCTGTGATGGGAGGAGTGGAGGGAGAGGAGAGGAGAGCTATTTTTAGATCGACTCAAAAGCAGAAAAATAACAACAAAAAAAAAAAGATAAAAGATTCTGCTGTTAATCTCTTCTCATATTGTTTTAATGCGCTGACTCTTCCTCCCTCCTCTGTTTGCTTCACACTCGTCCACCTTTTCCCCTTGTCTTTATCATTCTGTCCGCCCTCTTCAATTCAGTTTAAAGAGCGTCAAAAGTGACACAGTAAACATTTATATCTCTTCAATCAGGAACTCTCTCTTGCTCCGTGAATATAATTTGCAATTCAGGTATGACTTCCTCTTTGCTGCCCTCTTACTGTTTTTAGCTCTCTTTTTATTCCTTCTGTTTTGTTGTTGTTGTTGTTGTAGTTGCACCCTCTCCATCCTTGCCTTCCTCACCCACTGTTTGAAAGGCTGTTACTCAATGGCTTGCAAATGCTTCATGCACAGCACTAATGATGAAAATAGTCACCCTATCTTCTCTCTGTGTCTCTCCGAGGGAGCTAGCTGTTCTAACTACAATAATATGTGCGTGCATGTGTGTGTGTATTTGAAAGCTTGAATTCTGGAAAGCCACACAGAAATATAGCCCCGAGACATTTTTTGCTAAAAGCCCTGGTGGAGTGCATCTTCTTCTTCTTCTTCTTCTTCTTCTTAAGCAGCCAAAGTTGAATGAGGGTGAGAGAGCGTATGCTGCCAGCATAATGGTTGCAAAGTAGGGTCTTCAGTGCCCGGGGCGACCTGGAGAGCAGGCATGCAGCCCTGCTTTGGCAGGAACAACAAGGCAACAAATGAGGCTGTCTCCTACAATAGAGACCTCTGTGCTGGCTTATTAAGACATCTGATGGACTCTAGATGGCCGCTTGCTGACTCACCGCTGCATTTCTGTTCTGTAGGCTCATGCATCACCTTCCTGTCAGGAGGATGGTGCAGGGCAGACAGGCAGGCAGGCAGGCACAGCCCTGCCCTCCTCTATTCCTCTCATCTCCCTCTTTCTTCATTCACGTCCTCCTCACCTCTCTCGCCATGTCGTCCGCTGACTTTACACCATCTGTGTTGGTTTTTTGCCATTATTGCTGTTGAGGAAGTCACCTGTTAAGCAAAGAGAGCCACTAATTGGCAGAGGGATGACAATCACAGACTATTATCAATTAGCATGGCTTACATAACTGTTCAGTCTTATTTAAGTTCTCTCTGTACCCAGTAAAAAATTATCAATCATTCTCTGCAGTGTGAGAGTTAACACCGGACCAACCTAGTTGATTTTATGTTGCTTTCTCAGGATTTATTAAAGCAGAGATAGGAAGGGAAAAAAACTTCACAAGGGAGGAGAGAGAGGGAGATTTGTGGCATGATGAGGAGAGGAGAGGAGAGGAGAGGAGAGGAGAGGAGAGACGGCGCATGAAACCAGAGGGAAGCTCCTTCTCTCACATGAGGGCTGGCTCAAAGCTGAAGAGACCCACTGTACCAGTATTCGGGCGTGTACACACCAGTGCTGCAGTCAGGGCATCAATTTTGTATAGGAAATGGCTGTTGAGGCAGCGCAGCAACGTCAGCTGTGAAGCACTTAAGCTGAGCGCGCCACCCTCTCTCTCCCCCCTGTAACCACGGGCTGAGGGGAGGAGGGTTCTGCCTTTTTTTCTGTGCAATGGGGGAGAAGAGAGCGCTGGCAGCACAGTCATGTCTGCCTCCGACTCGAGTGCTACAGGACTCATCTGTAACAAGGTATGCTGTTGATGCTCCCCGTTTTGTTTAATCACTCTGCATGCAAAACTCAGTCTCTTTGTCCACAAGTCCCCCTGTCTGTCTGTTCGGAGACATCTTCTTCTTCTTTCTGTTTTTCTCTTCTCCCCTCCCCTCTCACTCTTGTCTCAGCAGAAGTCTATTCTGGATCACTCACTTTGTCAGCATCTCCCCACTTCTCCTCTCTTCCCTCCCTCCTTCTCCTCATCTTCTTTGGACATACTGTACCGTGCACACGCAGTTTGTCTATCTCTGTCAACTCTGAACTTGCATTGAACTCTCTCTGCATTGAACTTGTAGGCCCATCTGTTGAATATCATGGATTTCGGAGCTGTTATTTTGTCTTATTTGTACCTTTAAATATTGTAGCTGAGCTCATACTTTGCTTAGTCAGTTTCGTGGTGTTACTTTGGGTGTGCAACAGCCACTTAGGACAATTTCAAAAATGAAAGAGATATTTTATGAAAGGATTAAAGAGAAGTTGGGCACCACATCCACACTCAAAGTGGGAATATTTCGATGTTACAGTTTCTTTAGTATGAGACTCCCTCACACAAACAGGACATTCGCAATAAACTGACTGGAGCGTACCTACTTAAATAATAATATTCTAATTAAATCAGACTACCGAAGCTCTATATTAATTTAAGATAAATGTTTTCAGTATATTTATGAAGACGGAGGAGGATCTTTTAACAGTTAACAGTTAATAACAGTTTCATATTAAAATATTCTGGCAAATTGGATGTCCATAGTATTTTTGATGTTGCGGATAAGTGGGATCTGTTTTCCACATTCGGTAGCTGCACTGTTTTCTTGTCAGCTGACAAGGATTTTAAAATCTTCCAGGTTCCTTTGTTGGTTTCTTCAAAAAACACCAAGGTAAATTTATACATTTGGCTCCTTCATTCATGCACATGGAGAGGAATACAAAACAGACAAGAGTCTGACGTCTCTCTGACTGGGAATAGCTTTGAACAGCACAGCACAGAAGGACGTGTCGGAGTTACCAATGGGTTACGTTTGTCAAAACTTCACAGTGATTGGCTGTAATACGCGAATGTCCGTATCACTTATCACAGTTTACAGTTTATTTAAAACATCCCACACTATTGAAATAAATCTTTAAACTACACAACTACTTGTCATTAAACCATTGCTGTCTGAAAGAGGATCTTGTGATCATGTAAACTGGCTTCCTAGAACACAGCACAGTATTTATCTGTCAGTGTTTACGCTGTTGTCGGCGGTGGAGGCTACTTTGAGGATATTATGGTTCATAAATATTGCACACTATCCTTATTACTATCTGATTCTGAACAGAGAAGAACATCTGAATATTTTGGATCATTGACGCTCATTTGGAATCCATGAGGAATTAAGCAAAGCTGTGTGATGCTTAATCAAAGACAGAAAGAAAGAGAAAGAGACTGGCAGTCTTCAATTCATATTTCTCCAGTTTTCTTTTATATGTCATTTTTTATCTGCATGGGAATTTGTGCTATAGCCCTTCATTAAATCAAGACAATATAAAACTGCGACAGAATAAAATTGCAATCAGTATCAGTGAAGACAATGTATAGGTACTGTGAGCCAAAGAGGCTCTGCACTTCAGAATATCCCCATCCATCCGCACAGCTATGTGCTTTAATTAGGTTTTGTTTCTTCTGTTGGTAGACTCCTCAGGCTTTGATATTCAAATGATATCCACAAACTCTGTGCTGGATTCGGCTTAAGCATTTTTTATTTTTTTTTGGAGGGGGACAGGGGACGGAGGGAAGAAAAGAGGGAGGAGAACAGGTGGGGAAAAATGACAAAAGAAGGATGACGTTGTTATTGAGCTAAATTTGGCTGTGTTATGTGGGTGCTCCTGTCTGGTATGTGAGGAGTCTTCCAGCCCTGCAGCCAGCTGGGACTGCAGTCACTGGGGGAACAGCAGGATGCTGATGGAGTGAAATGCAGGATCTGGTGAAGAGAGGCTGGGTTTTATCAGACTGCAAGTTGTGTATGAAATGTAAAGAGGGTGGCAGGCTCTGTATCTGTCTGTACTGTATGTGTGAAGTAGGTTTGATGTTCTTGTAGAACATTCGTGTAAGAGTTGTGAATAAACTTGATTTGTTTGTGCTACTGTATGTTATGGTTTGTATCTTTATTGTAGAAAATTCCGTTTGTGTGTTTGTTCGTGCAAAATATCAATGATATATATATATCATATGTCCACTGAGTGAAAGAATACCAATATTCAATACCAATATTGAATATTGGTATTGAATATACATACAAATTTTGTTTTCATTGTCACAATTATCAAATCTAAGCCAATCAGGCATGAACAAATCTAAAATCCAGTTCTTCCTTTCTTTCACATCTGGAGTCAGATGACAAAGAATAAATTGTATGGAATACGTTAAATGTGCATGAAGTTGATACAAATCTGAACCTCATGTTCATTCTAAACGTGACTTATTATGAGTAATGCAAAGTCTGTTAACATTTAAGTTTAAAACATATCACTCTTGCTCTTCTCTTTAACAAAATCATTCAGAAAGTAATATTTTGTGTCTCATCTAAAGATATATAACACCAGCAGTTATGTCCTTAGATGTTCAAATGCTGTGTTATGTCAACCAAAAAAGCCAAATCTTCCAGCCATACAGTATCTGACAATCCGAGCAGGCCTTAAATAATATATTATAAAAATGAAGCTTCGGGCTGCATGAAACCTGACCACAGGCCATGATTGGCCCCTGGGCCATACTTTGGACATTCCTGGATTAGATCATACCCTCTGGCACTAAACTTTCTACTAACAAAACTTGAAAATGTGTTTATTGGATTTTAAAGTGTGTTATTGCTTATTTATCTACTTATTAATTATTACTTTTCATTCTGATATAAATTAAAGCATTTTGATTCACTGACACACAAATAAATTCAGAGCACAAACTTCAAACATTGTAATTACAATTGATTTGTCTAGTGACACTCCACCACATCCTTTGTTGATACAGTCCAATCTGGAGTCTAGAAAATGGATTGAAAAATGGATTTTGTAGCATCATCCTGTATTATCAGTACCCTGTCAGAGTTGTGTCTTAGTGTTTTTTTTTTTTTTTCCTGGTTGAAGTCTCTGGGCTTTTGCCAACATCTAGTATGCCTGGCTGAGTGGATAAGTAGACAACAAGTACTGTGCTGATACTTGGTGTTGTTGCAATACTCACGCACATGTTCCCTTGAGATAGCTGCTTTGGAAAGCTGCAGGAACTTACTGGTCCTTGCAGGCTGGGTCACATGGTTTCAGGAAAGGACCAGCAGGTTCAGAAACAGGATGAACAAGGAGAAAGACATGGGAGACACGGAAGGAGATGTAGGTTATCTGTTTGCAGCAGCATCCGAGCTATTTTCTAGGAGTCAGCAGTTACTATAGCATGAGTAAGCTACAAGGTGCTACAGTGTTTGTTGCAGTAGCTGTAACAGTTATTTCTCCCCTGTCCTTCTTGTCTTACAGGGTTCAGCCGATTCCTACACTAGTCGACCCTCTGATTCCGACCTGTCCCTGGAGGAGGACCAGGAGGCGTCTCGGCGTGAAGCCGAGCGCCAGGCTCAGCTGCAGCTAGAGAGAGCCAAGGTGAGAGGTCAAAGGTCAATGCTTGTCTTTAAATTCACCTTGAGTTCCTGGGGAGCTGCATGTAAACAGCTCTATCATAATACTCAGAGGTTGCCTTTCAATAGACCAATTTATATTTGTTGTAGATTCAATTAATCTTAAAAGGCAATGATACTGTGTGTTGCAATATATCTTATTTATATTCTTTGCTTTCTTTCAACAGTCTAAACCAGTAGCATTTGCAGTGAAAACCAATGTGAGTTACTGCGGGGCTCTTGATGAAGATTGTCCAGTCCAAGGTGCCGCTATTAACTTTGAAACCAAAGACTTCCTGCACATAAAAGAGGTGAGAGGGCTTCAGCATCGATTATTATCACATTTCTTGAAGCTTAAAACTTGATCCCTGTCAAAATATTTTGCAGCTACGGAGTCATAAAATATGTGTCTCTGTCATCCAGAAATACAACAATGATTGGTGGATTGGTCGGCTGGTGAAGGAAGGGGCAGACATTACTTTCATCCCAAGCCCAGTCAAACTGGAAGCGATGAGGATAAAACAAGAGCAGAAAGCAGCAGCAAGGTCAGAGATCACACAGCTCTCAGAGATCTCCATGTCTCTGTTACCACTCCTCTACTTGTCTCTGTCTTTCTGTCTCTCTCTGATGCCCTAATTCCACCAGCTTCTTGTCTACTTTGAAAACTTTTTGTCTTAGAACTAGTCCTTCTCACATGTTGCTCGGTTTCGGAAGTCCTTCTTTCTAAATTGCCTCCTGAGGGGATTCACGCATAACAAAGTATTGCATTATGTTGCTCCACAGGAAAGGAGGGAACGCATCATCACGAGGCTGGAGTTCCACCCCGCCATCTGCAGGTAGGTGGGACTGCAGGAGTCTGCAAATGAGTCTGTCTGTCTAGTGTTGACTGCATACTGTCTCAGGGTCAGATTTGCTTAAAGGGCTATTCCTGTCTAAAGTGTTTGCCTTTTACATACATCAAACTAAGCTCAGAGATTATGTGAGATGCCAAATGAATGGCCACAATGTAAATATGCTTTTCCTTGGTATGCATGTTTTCTTTCTTTACACTCTCTTATGGAGCATTAAAACTCATTAAACATTAAACATTCACTACTGAAGCAATGAGTTATTGTAAGAGCCTTCTTGTTAGCTTCTATACTTCTTACTTAATGTTCATTGTGTTTATTCTGAAAGCTAAACAGAAGCAGAAACAGGTATGTTTGCCATTGTGCTCACATCTTTACAATTTCTTAAGAACATCCTCAATAATTCTGCTACACTCAAGCGAATATTTCTCATTCTGTTGAGTGTGCTAGCTAAATGCATGCATCATTTGAGTAAATTCACCTCAACATGTTGTATATTTTCCACCTCCAAACACTGTCTGTGCTTGTGGCATGTGCCTGTGCAGACAGAACATGTTCCTCCATATGATGTGGTCCCTTCTATGCGGCCAGTGGTGCTGGTGGGCCCTTCACTGAAAGGCTATGAGGTAAGACAACAATGCTGCTTTTCAGTAATCTAGTTTGGTTCTGCCACTTCTAGTCTTACCTGGATGTGGTCAGACACGGATTATGTGCTGAAATTTAACTGATAAATTAATTAGTTTGTCGAAAAACAAACCTAATTATCAAACGTTAGCATGAAAACCTGCTACATTAAAATGGTGAACATGGTATTTTTATAGGCCACTCCCACGCCTCCTTTTTGCCAGTTGAACAGTTGATCAAAACAGTCTTGTACAAAAATCTTGTGCAAGTCTGTGAATCCATTTGTAAACTTTGGCCCGTTTTTCAATAGGCCACTTACATTGCCACACCCTTTTAGTCATTATACACTTCACACACACACACTGCCAAATTTCAGCCTCCTAGGGGAAATCTTTGGCTGCCAAAGTTGGCGAAAATTTTGTTGACTGATCGACCAACCAACAGAGCGAGTTATAGAGCTGCTGGTCGCAGCTAAAAAACGTACAATATCACTGAATATTGGTGCTGAAGCAAATATACCAAACATCAAGTTCTTATAGCTTCTGAGATGTGAATATTTTCTGACTAAAGGCTCTAGCTATGGAAGTGCCGGTTTCTCAACATCTAATGTACATGAAAGATTGGCATATACTTTGTATATACACATATTTCATACAGATATGTCCTCACTTTTGCAATGCTTAAACATTATCAAATATATGTATTGTACAGCAGGTTAGTATTGTCATAATGAGCATGTTAGCATGCTGACATTAGTGTTTAGTGCAAAGCACCGCTGTGCCCAAGCTGCTCATATGTAGTGTTATTTTATTGTTAGTAAGTATAATAGTTTATACAATTATTTAAATCATCAAAAATGCACTAAGTAAATGAATCAGTTCTAAAAATGTCTGTTCATATACCAAATATATAACAAATGCAACATTTCTGAGTGTTTGAGCTCAGTCTCGTTTCTTCTCTGGACTGTCATTGTTTGTTCCAGTTTAATCTGGACTGCATGTTCTAGTCCAGTATGCGCTTGCCTAGTTTGATCTAAAGGGAATAACTCTTTCCTCCATTATCCCATTAACACTGATACTAAACACCACAGTCACATCCTGATGAAATTATAGCACGCACAACAGGAATCTTAGATCCATTTTGAGTCATACAGAACTGCTCAAATGCCCTTCTGTATTAGCTGCTGTGTGCAATATTCTGCTATGCTAAACTCTCTGTTACACATACGGGATGAAATGCAGGAAAACGTACCGCACTTAAACTCAATTAATTGCAGAATATGTCAATTTCGAATGAATCTGCGGATGAACATGCTGAAATGTGAGGCGTGTAATTGAACAGAATGTCTCGGTGCTTCAATATTTTCTCTCTGCCTCGCTCTCTCTTCTGTGACTGCGCAGGCTGTGTGCCAAGCCGTTTGTTTTGTGTGTGTGAAATATTTATGCATCTCTCTGGTGATGTGCTTTGGGGATGCTCCAGTGGTGAACACCAGCCTGCCTTCCTTCTCTCTGCGACTCTCGTTCTTTTTCTCTCTGCTCTGTCTCTCTTCGACATATTATATTCGGTTGCTCGCCGTTGTCCTGTGATGGTGCCTCCCTCTTTCCTGCTCGCTGTCTCCCCATCTCTCTGTTACACCGTGGAAGAGCAACACCACTGTGCACTTCATCCCCCATTCAAAAGGCCATCCATTTTTCAGGACTGTTTGAAAATAGGCTGCTTTACTTCACCCTCACAGTGCAAATGCAAACACACACCATCTACAGTATGTCCATGTATGTAATCCCCTCCACACATAAACTCTGTTTATAGTGATAAATGATGTTATGGTTGCTCTACCAAACAGTTCAATTACGTGATTAGTATTTTGTAAAATTACCTTTACACCTTCTCCTTCTCCATACTATGTGAAATATGTAAATATTGTTCATTTCAAATATTAAACTGGACATAAAAGGTTTCAGGTTTCCACATCACACTTATTTAAGTTAACATACTCGACCGTGACCGGCTCCAAACCAGTTGCGATGTCTTAAAACCTGCCGGATAACTCAGATTTAACTTCCCAGAAGATAAATGTGGGGACTTTATGGGTGATCATTTCTGTCTGACTGTGCTGATTGTCTTTTCTGGCGATATCTTCCCTCATGATGGATGTGACTGTTAGGTGAAAAAGTGAAAATATGTTGCCGTTTTAAAGGTCTTTTTGGTTCTGTTCTGTTCTGTATGAATGTGAATTTTTGCATCTGTTCTCGTGTGACTGCGTTCTTATAAAAGAGATAATATAAAATCAAACAAGTAAGGCAATATTTTACTTGAAGTCCTTCTGTTCAGCAATTGTACTCAGCTAAACATTTAATAAATAGACTATAACACACCATAACATACTTACAAGCAGATATAAGTGATTATTACGGTATTTATCAAACACTATAACTCCCGTGGCTACCCATAAGTTGAGGCTGATAATCATTGACAATATAGTAAAACACAGATGTAATAATATAAACTATGTCTTCATAAGAGAAGATATAATTGTTGACAAATGCTGTGCATTGATAAATACATAAAGGTCCATTGTGTAAGATTTTGGGGGAGCTGTTTACCAAATATGAGAATGACCTGAGAATGATGCTACATTAGAATGAACCTACAGACTCTGCTGGTCCTCTTCCATGGAGTCCGCCATGTTGATTTGTGCATTTCTTATGTTTCTATATAGTGCTTATAAATGCTAAATAGGTGCTTAAATTAAAAAAATATATTAGTTAAATATATAAGTAATAATGTAGAGCTAATGTGTGTGCATAAGTGTACAGTATATCTCATAATACTAGTCCTTCCTAACTTCTGTCCACTCTTCCTTCCTCCTATCTGTCGTCTAGGTAACAGACATGATGCAGAAAGCCTTGTTTGACTTCCTAAAGCACAGGTTTGACGGCAGGTGGGTACGGCTGTCTGCGTCGCTCTTTACAGCTGCAGCTCAGTGTACAGTAACGCTGTGACCAAGCTCCAGAGCTCTTGGTGGGATTTTGCCTATCACGTTTCATGGTCGATAGGACACATGATGATGATGATTTATTTTTAGCTGCAAGAGAGTACAAGTTCATCTCATCCATTGAAATGGAACAGTTGTGGATGTGATGTGATAAGACGCTTCTTCCGTAGGATCTCTATTACACGGGTGACTGCTGATCTGTCACTGGCGAAGCGCTCGGTGCTGAACAAGAAGGCCATAATGGAGAGATCCAACACACGCTCCAGTCTGGGTGAGTGACAAGAAAGTTGTCTATGATCTTTTATTTAGCTAAATAAAGACTAATCCCTGCTAAGAATAAATTCCTCTTTTTTTCTTTTGATGTAATGTCAGGTCTTTGCTAAACTTAAAGTCAGTGATGTTGTCGTGTTTAATGTGCAAAGTCCCTGTCTTTCTTCCGTTTGTTGACAGCTGAGGTTCAGAGTGAGATAGAGAGGATCTTTGAGCTGGCCAAGTCTCTTCAGCTGGTCGTCCTGGATGCAGACACCATTAACCACCCAGCGCAGCTCCTCAAAACCTCTCTGGCTCCCATCATCGTCTACGTCAAAGTCTCCTCGCCTAAAGTAGAGCACAACACACATAAACCTCACAGACAAACTCATTCAACACTTATGTTTTTGCCTACGTAGTCGCTGCATATTATTACAATTAGAGATGAAACAGTGGATCAGTGATCAGTTATTTATTTTATTTTCTGTCAACTGATGCATCATTCTGGTTGTTGATTCAAGCAAAAAAAAGGTCAAACATTTGCTGGTTCCACCTTCTCCATTGTGAGAATTTGGATACTTGGTCAGACAACACGAGATATTTGAAGATATCACATTGGACGTCACTGGATTTAATAATTGGATATAAGGAATAAGGAAAATATTGTGTTTAATTATGATTCACAGAACAGATTTCTTGTATGATGATGTAGGCTAAAATGAGTATTACTTGGCTTACCTTTTAACTGTTTGACTCTATGTGTCCCTGGTTCATCTCACAGGTTCTGCAGAGGCTGATCAAATCTCGAGGGAAGTCACAAAGCAAACACCTCAACGTCCAGATGATGGCAGGGGACAAGCTAGCTCAGTGTCCGCCTGTATGTCACTCTGCACAGCACTAATCATAATCCTCAGAAACATCTTTTCATCTAAGCAAACTTTCCTCATCACTCGTGTTCCTATCTTTAACTCATTAGGAGATGTTTGATGTCATCCTGGATGAGAATCAGCTGGAAGACGCATGTGAACACCTCGCAGAGTACCTGGAAATCTACTGGCGCGCTACACATCTCCCCTGTTCTGCCCCCGTTAACCCCTTACTGGACCAAAGTGTGATCACCCCACCCTCAGCTAACTCCAGCCAACAGGTAAGATAAACACTCAGCTAATGCATAATTCATTAACATCTTTGGCTGCATTATTAATTGCAACTTTTCTGCCTCCTGTGTCTATTCACTAGTTTTCTGAGACTCAAGAGTTGATAGAATGATTACTACCCACAGACATAGGTGAGACATTTGTTCCTGTCTCTCGCTTACCTGCTTCTTTTATTACTAATCCTGCTCCTTGTAGTGTTTTCTCTCTTCAAACGTGCTCCCTGTTTCCCTGCAGGAGTAGCCTGTGCTGTCAGCTGGGGTCAGACTAGGAGGTCATAGAGCACAGGGACCAGGGCACCACCAGGGGGCAGCAGCAGCCCTCATCTCTCCAAAGCCAGCCACCACCTTCTCTGGCCACACCTGGGGCGAAGAAGAGAACAAGAGTAGAGTCCCCCTAGAGAGAAAGAGCAGGAGGCTGGTGAGCTGGAGGAAGAGGAGACACAAAACGAGGGAGAGGAGCAGGAGGAGGAGGAAGATTTGACCAGAGGAACCTCCGCCTCACTGCTGCCCCCTCGGCAAGAGCTCTCTGCTCCCACCGCCACGCGACAACTCAGGGCCGCTTTCTACAGCTGCATGCCTACTGGTAACAAAAACCGGTACAGCAGGGCAGACGCTGCACGCCACCCACCTTCCCTCACCTTCCCTCCTTCCCTGACCTTGTTCCCAACTCCCTGCTTTCACACTGGAGGTCACCTGACACAGCTGAGCCAGCCTATGTGTGATCAGACACCCAGACGCAGATAGGCTAATTCAGCTCTAATTGTAGACAAACGACACACCTGTGAAGTCAGGGTATGTTAGCATAAAGTACTATAGCATAGCAAATCTATCAGTACAACACAGAATACAAACATGAATAGCTTCCCGTCGTAGGGTTCCCAGGATTTCCTCTCTGATAAACCTGGCTTCCCCCTCTGGCCAAAAAGTGCAGAGAGTGACAGAAAACCAGTTCTGTATGTCTTCCATCTCTACAGCTCTCTGCCAGCTGTCATTCCAGTTTAACCAAATGTTCCCTTAAAGGCACAATTGTTCCTTTATCACTTGCTTCCTCTTCTTGTTTATCCAGTAGCCTTTTTTTTTTTTAAATTATCCATTTATTTTTTTTTTTACACTATACACAACTATATGCTATAAGTTATATCTTGGCCCTCAGTATAGCTGATCACAACATATGCAACCGTGATGCGAAACCCACACAAGCACAGACGTATACATCTATATGCATCTCTCGTCATAGTTGTGAATGTATAAATGCTGGTCTGTTGGCTTAGGAATGATTTTTTTTTTTAAATGGTTGATGGCAAATCCCATGACCTAACCAGTGTTAATCAAAAACTCACTTACAGTTCCCTGAGACAAGAAAGCAGTCCCAACAAATAAGGTCCAAAAACAAAATGAATCACCAACTCTCGTGTGGCTGTAATCATTTCCATTAATCATACTGTACGTCAGTTGCTGCACAATAATATGCATTTTTTTAGCCCAAAGAAATAAAAATTCCTCTTTCCGACGCAATTTGATCCATGCAGAGATATGATATTTAACATATTCAGATATCAGGAGATTCGCCGATATTAACGTGTGTAGGTTACCCCAAAAAAGGACAGGTCCAGTCTCAGGCTTTCAGCTATTTAATAGCTGTTGTTTCCCGACACCAAACGGCTCCTGATGATGGTTTGAAAGCAAAACTGAAAGCTTGTTTTTTTGTTTTTTTTGGGGGATTTTGTTGCATTTCTTTTCAACAAAATGATACATCTGTGAGAGATTTAACAAGCACAATGTAACTTCAACTTTCCGAATGAACTGGAAAACTTAAGAAAACCCTTTTTTTGAGTAGATTTACTGTATGATTTCCAAAGACGTATAGATTAATAACACATTTACATGTTAAACGTGCGCTGAATATAATTCTTGATGACATTAGCACTAAACTAAAACAAACACATCACCACAAACTGCACACAGAGGAACATATCTGCATTTAAGTTTTACTATACGATTTAAATTTCGCACTTCACTTGGAGAGTCTGCCCAGTAAATAAGAAGCGTACACTTGCTTGTGTACACTTACATCCAGCCACCACTGTGCTACAACAATTAGAAGACTTGATCACCCCTTAGCACATCGACAGACTACGATGGGTAACTTCCTAATGAGCCCACTATATAATTTCATCATCTTTTTTGCATAAACAGCTAAAAATCAGCATGTGCAGTGCAGGCTTATAAGTATATGGAGGGAGACCTCTGGTGGCATATTTATGTCATTCTCATATCCACCACTGCTTATTTCTCTGCCCATGGCAAACAAGCTGCAAGACATACATAAAATGAACATATATAGAAGAACATATACATTCAGAATACCAATTAAATGTCTTTGCTGCAGATACCAAAAGCTTCATCCAAACTGTGCATTGCCACCAATAGTCTGTCTGTTTGGGTTGATTTAATACCATTTCATGTCAAAGTAACAAAAATGAATGCATCTCAATAAGCACCGAAATTCTCACATTAATGGGTTTGCTTTCATCATATAAAACTATAGACTTCAGCTAACATATCACATATGTAAATACTCTAATGTATGTGCATGACATATTGTATTCCTGTTTCATCGGAAGGGCTTTTTGGGATCATCCTCACATGAGCCATTCAGAGTTCAGAGTAAATCAACATAACCCGTCACGTGTATACATTATCAAAGCTTCATTGTACATACTGTATATTCAATATGCAGATATTATTATTATTATTATTATCATTATTATTATTATTATTATTACCAAAGGCACAAAAACAAACATGCTGACAGAAAGTAGAAGGGTTTTAGTGACAGTACACAATTATATATTATTAAACGCCTCAGAAAGCATGTGTTTATATGTATTTTCCTCTCTTTTTAGAATGATGCATTGCAGTTATTTAGGACCATCACAAAGTTTGCTTCCACTGACACCCACATTAATTTCTGAAGGACCAGGATTGAGATACATAACTTCTACTTGATGAAACACAGAGAGCACAGTACCTTCTTTCAGTAATAAAAAATGATATAAATATATATCTATATAGAGATATAGATATCTGCTCCTTTTATTTGCTTAATTTTTATTGCAGGAAATTTCTACAAAAAGTGAATTATTCTTTGGACGTCCAAAGCACAATTTTTTACAATTATTATTTCCTATTGCGTTTCACTTGCCTAAATTCTGTATGCAATACAAAGTCTAGCATTGACGAGACACTAGCTGAGACTATCAAGATATCTCCTCAGTTATGATGGGGTATAATTGCACTACTATCATTTATATGTCTGCTTTACAATGCAATAAATGCACTAAATGTTATACTGTACCCACCTCCAATACTGAACAAACGGTCTAATGATGATGTCAACATTTCACGTGGTTTCTGACAAGTCGATAAGATGAAAAATAAAATGGGTATTCAGCAGTGTCTGATGATGATGTGTACAGGGTGCATCTTTTGTCAATAGCACATTTGAGAGAGGGGGTGAATAAAACACAACAACAACATTTAAGTAACATTACAGTGTGGTGTTTTTATTTCTCCTCAGTGATTCATAAAACCACCAGCAGAGGGCAGAAGTGGCATGTCTTTACTTTCAGGTTGTAGACGCTGTGGAATAATCAGTGCAATGTAAACCAGATACATCATATAGTGATGAATGTAGTCTCTCTTTAAAACAGCTATTTAAAGGGTCAGTTCGCCCTAATTACAAAAGAAAAAGAAAGAAAACATATTTCTGAACTTACATTTAGTTTTAGTTTGATCTGGCTAGATTTTCTCATATTTCTGCTGCTGCAGACTTCACTGTGGACACTTTTCATTTGAATTGCTTACTTTAAAACAGTCTTTCTAAAACCTGCACAACGATTATGTGGATGAACAGGGACACCATTTTAATCTACTTTGGCTGCCATTAATACAGTTAGTTGCAAAAATTGTACACATATTTCAAAACCTAGACAAATGATTGGAAAGATACCACTATATGTGTTTTTATTGTTGTTGTTTGTTTTTCTAATTTGGATGAACTGACCCTTTAAGTGTATCCTGCTTTTATACACCGTCTGACCAAAGGTGTGCACTTGTAATCTAGTGCAGTTTGGTTTAGTTTAGACAATAGTGTGTTTCCATCTTTTTGGCTCATGTGTGCAAAGCCATGTTCATAAAAAGAAGTTTGATATGGAAGAATTTTACAGTGCCCTGACCTCAACACCATCACCTCCATTCAGCTCTTGTGCAAATCCTGAATCCAGAATCAAAAATCTTGTGGAGATTAAAGGCCGCATATTAATGATCATGGCATGGAATGAGATATTAAACAGTAACATGAGTATACTGGTTGGAGTGTCTACATACTTATGGTCACTTTTGGAGAAAGTTCTTCTGTCTGTGTATGTTTTTTGTTGGGTTTTTTTATAAGCTGCATCAATCTGTTCAAATCATTCATAACTACACCCATATGCCAGTCATTGAGATTCAGCTTGTGCTCTATTTCCTACAGCGTGCCATATTATTACCACTTCTATCTGGGCATGATCATCATTTACCATCTGTCCTGTGCTTGTAATGCCACATTTCATCTGTTGGTAGCCTAAAATCACTTCCCTCTGTGCTTTATCTAACAGTCTTCACAGACACACTCATGGAAAAAAAAAAAAAAGTGTGAATTGCTGCTTCATGTGTAGAATATCACGTGTGAAAGTCATGCTAGAAATCCTGGGTTACAACACCATCTGCTGATGGTTTGTGGCAGAAAAATAAGAAAGAGTCCCAGTTCATGTTTCTAACCGTCTGAGAATCTTGTGAGATAGATAGTGACTCAGCTTTTGTCTGTTTTCCTGAGACCGTCTGTAGACTCTCTGCCACTCTCTCATTGTGTTGATGATAATTACCAACACTGTCACCAAATATATTGAGGTGTGATGGCTTAGGCCTTAAGGTGTCAATGCTTCATCCTGCCAGTAGTCAGCTCTTCCTCCCCCAGCCTCGTCCTTCTCATCCTCTTGTATCAGCCATATTGGAAGGTGTCACTTTATGCCTGATGATTATTCAGAGCCACCTGTCCCATCAGTGGAGCTCTGTGGTGGTTTACACAGGCATTCATATATGCATAGCAGTTCATTTCAAAGGGTAGAAAGAGTTCATAGTCTGTTACTTTTCTTTGTTTAGTCTTCTCATATGCACCACTTTATTTAAGTTTTATTCACTACCATCAGTGGTGTGGCTCAAAGATGTCGGTACAAATGAAGAGACTCCTGCTTTAAAACATCTAATGTTGTGCCAACAAGAAAGTGTTTATAATGCATTAATGCGTTAAGAAAGTCTGCACAGCACATCTTTTCTCCATGTACTGAAGCTTTCACGGTGAGGTTTTAGAAAAATGTAGGGCATTATTTCTGTCACAGTATTTATAACACTCTGAGAATATAATAAAAGTGGAAAGCCATCAAACTCTGTCACCTACACTGAGAAAGGATTAATGCATTACTATACTATAAGAGACAACCAAATACGTCTTTACTGTTTCCAGCAAGTGCTCGACCCAGTTTGTTGCAACATAGGAGTAAGTGGCATATTAGAACATTAGAAACTTAACAATACAATAGAATATACATTTTAAAAATATACAAGTTGTCCATGGTGTACCCTGCCTGTTGTCCAAAGTCAGCTGGGATAGGCTTCAGCCCCACCGTGAACCTGATAAGGATAAGTGGTTACAGATAATGGATGGACAAAAGGGTTCTGTAATTTAAGGTAATGCTGCTTCATTTGCTATGCTAACTATTATAATATTAATTAGCTAACCATGTTACATAGTAATATTTACCATTTTGAGAAATGAATAAGCAAATAGTGCTCATTCAACAATCCACAAACTATTTTTGTCCGTCCTACTGCAGAATAAATATTCTGAATAACCTGAATAAAATTTAGCCAAACATAAAATTGTATTGCAATAAAAAATCCTCTTCTTTTCATTGTTGATTATTAACAATATTATTTTACAACATTCACTTAAAAGTGAAATTCACAAGAAATACCATGGACAAAGAGAGAAAGTGCATTGCTGTTGTTGTTGTTGTTGTTGTTGTTGATGATGATGATGTAAATAAAAAGCTTACAGCAATACAAAACATTTCTCTCTTTGCATGCAGACGCCACCCTCACAATCAGAGCTGTGTATGATGACAACAAGACATATTGAGCTGTGAAACACAGACAGATCCCAGCATGATGCAGGCTGTTTGTGAACAAAGGCAAATTGCTTTGACCCACTGGGGGGAAAAAAAATGCAAGGCCTCTGATTGGCAACAGTAAGTAAATTAGCCAGTGCACTGCCAGACACAGGGGGAAGGTGGCTAATTGACTTTTATCTCTTAATTCCCTTTTTTCTTCACAATGTGATGCTGCCTCCATACAGTAATAACGTTCAGGGTGTGAAAGTCAGTGTCTGCGTATCTCCAGGGGTTTGACCACCACAAGTATGAGGAAAGACCTCTGACTTGACCCTGTGGACAGCCGATAGCTGGTCACCTATCAGGGGGGCCTCACACCATCCCATCCCATGGTATTATACTGAGCAACAACCACGCTGACACAGGTCAGACTGTCTTTTGATCAGCAAATATTCACAAAAATGTCTTATGTGTGTATTTTAGAAGGCTTGACGCTGAAAGAAATGCTGGATTTTAGATGAAAACCACCACCTAGGGTTGTTGTTAAATACATAATCACAGAAAAAGGAGGTTCAGTGACTAATTTGCCTAATTAGAGCCGACGATATTTACCTTCCACCTAATACCACACTGCTAAATGTGAGTCTTGTGCAAAACGGACAATAATGATCAAAAACAAGATGTTGATTTGTTTAGATAAAATTGACTTGGCTGTCTAGGTGCATATGAAATGAAACTAATTGGTCCACTGTGGATTGATCTATCAGTCCTTTGTCCCAACTCAATGGTATGCTATTGATCCGGCCAGTCATGTCAATCTAATCAATCAATTTGCAACAGAACCCACAGGTGACAAAACAGACGTCTGCAGTGACTGTCTGCTCTATTTCACGAGCCCTGAAACGTCATGTTAAAACAGTTTGACATTAAATCAGAAGGACGACTTGTACAAAATGATGGATTTGTTTAATTTAAGAAAAAATAAATGAGTGTGTAACTGTGAAACTCCTCTCGCAACGAAATCTTGTACTGTATTCGGAAGAAAATCTCCAAAGAAATCCCTGCTTATAACGCAGCTGTTCTATCCTTGACAAAATAACTTGTTTTTTGCTCTCTGGGAACATCTCTGAGTGCAGTGAGGGGATGTTAGAAAGCCTGTGGAATGGTGAGCTCCTATTGGCTGCTGCTCCCCTCTATAAAAAGCCGCAGTGGCAAATTCAATCAGATCAGAGCTGCGAGCATCCTCCGAGAAGCAGACACCGGGACTCTCGATCAGACTGGGACGATTTCTGGGGCTGTTCTGTTGCTTGCTTCTTCTTCTTCTTCTTCTTTTTTTTACGTTTTCTGCAAAAACAAACAAAAGAAAAAAAAATATTGGACCATCATTTAACATCATGAAGGAAAGAAGAAATACACAGCCGCTGGTGGTGAGATGTAAACTGGTTCTTGTGGGAGACGTTCAATGCGGAAAAACGGCGATGTTGCAAGTCCTGGCGAAGGACTGTTATCCAGAGGTATGCAGCCAATGTTTGTGAAAAATGAACCACACATGTATGCTCATGAAGATGTCCTGTTGGTTCGCTGATCCTCAGAGTGTTTAGTTTTCTTTAAATATTCATAAATGTGGCTGGGGAAAAAAAAATCGGTGCGTCTGTTGCAGTCAGTTTTCATGCGCATTTTCATACATTTTGGTCCTCTTGGTGCGCACTCACCATTACACTTTTAAATGCATTAGCTTTTTATAGCATTATCAATTGAGGTGTGGGCTGTTACCTACAGATTTATGACTGCTTCGTGTTTTATTGGCCTGTGCAGAATATTCCCTGCAGCTGCAGTGATACATGTGATTAATTGATCCGAAATTCCCTCCAATTGAGGAACATTTTTTTATTATTATTATTATTTGGCACATTATTCGATTGACTGCTTGTTTTCGTGTTGCACTAATTAGCTGGATAAATCCCATTACCTGTAGCTGACTGACTGACACCTCCCCACTAATGGCACCATGTTGCTAATTGCTCCCCAGACCTACGTGCCCACGGTATTTGAAAACTACACAGCCTGTCTGGAGCTGGAGGAGCAGCGAGTGGAGCTCAGTCTGTGGGACACTTCAGGTAACTGATCACCTTTTCTCTGTCTGTCTGGCCTCTCGTGGCCTGCCTTTCTGCCTGCCTGCAGCACTGATGGAGAATGGGATATTAGGCAATGCGCTGTGAATGTAATGAGTGTCTGTCTCAGCTGAAAGGAGAGCTGCACCTTTGATTTTCCTCATAGATATTCCTCTTTTGGGGGAATTGTCGTCACTCTGTGTGTCTTGGAATAACAGAGAAAACATGTAAGTGTTTAAATACTCAAAGGTTCAGGGGCAGGGTATACTTTGTTTTGTTGACACGAAATGTGCACTTGTTGAACTGCAGCCATCGTTCAAATGTTTAAGTTGCTCACATTTTTGCATGTGGCAGGATAAAGGATTGACAGATCTACAAGTAGGTCTCTGTCTAATATGTTTCTCTGGAAACTATGCAGAAAGAGAGGGATTATTCTGCTTCGCTTGTTTTTACTGCTGACTTTGTGTATCATATGTTCATTTACACTAAGCGTGAAAAACAGGGTCAATGTGTCAGTGTGGTTCTCCCCAGGGACCTGCTGTTTAGAGAGTGCTGACCTGGATACTGCGAACATGGGTTTGCAGCACCTGTTTGATTCCCCTCATGCTCACTACGCAATGGTTCCCCTCCGCAGCCCACATCCCTCTCCATCCATACTCGTGCTGGATGTATCTGCACCCTCACTAGGTCACCATGGCCGAGCAAGTTGGCTCGTTTGTCGCATGTCTTTGTGCACAGGCGTGTCTGTGTACAACAAATCCTTTATGTAACAGGCCCACTTGTATGAGATGATGCAGTATTTACTGTGTTTTAGCATCCCTCCACCCCCTCCATGATCCAGCAACCGAAACAGGAAAAAAGTGAGTGTAATTCCCTCCCCAGACCAAATCCTGGTTTTTAATCCCAGACTGTGGACCTTTGGTCTGGCCAGCAGGAGTGGGCCTGGTGCCGGAGGATGACGGGCACACACAGAGACATCCTGTTGAGCAGGAAGGTTTTCTGGAGCAGACAGACAGGAGGCAGCTCAGAAACTCTGGTGACCTGCATTCGCCTCCATATGCTGCTCCGGGTCACCCACACGAACAGCATGATGCAGGGGATTAAGACTCTGAATAGGACCACAGGGCCATCCCTTCTGACTGACCCCGAGTGTGAGATGCTTTCTTTCTTTCTTTCTTTCTTTCTTTCTTTCTTTCTTTCTTTCTTTCTTTCTTTCTTTCTTTCTTTCTTTCTTTCTTTCTTTCTTTCTGTAGTTCTTCTTCCTCATTACCCATACATAATCCAAAATTGCACAATTACACATGCCTTTGAAAATTAACAGATTAAATTGTGAATATTTCTATTAGCTTCAGCTTCAATTTAAAGACTTCAATGAATGTTCCCCTCTCTTGATCTTGATCTGAGAGGAGGGCTTTCATCACTCCCTCCTCCCCGTTATTTGTTAAGGATGACCCTCATGTATCCTGTGTCAAACTCCTGGTTGATGGACGACAGGCACATGGGCTATTTGCTGGTCACACCGTGCAGTTTCTTCTTCTTACTGTAATTTGCTCTAATTGCGTGGAGTTGTGCTGCTGCGGCCTCACCACACTAAGAGGGTCTCCTCATTATCCCGACTCCTCTTCATTGATTCGACTGACCTCATCACCGGCTCCACATGGCAGGCAGCTTCTTCTCCCAGCCCGCCATAGATTTACAGACCAAAATCAATCCACCGATTTTAATCAGCCTGGTCCGATCGGACATGTGGGGGGACACCGTCCAGTGGTTGTAACTCATGTATAGTGAATAATGAATCTCGTTATGGTGTTAGTGAGTAATTTATTTCAGGTTGAATGGTCTTGCTGATAAAGCCTTTGAGTTTTAGAGGATACTGTATATATCATCATTTCTTATATGATTAATGAATTGCATTGATTTGTAATGAACCCAATATCCATTTAAGCTGATGAAACAATCTGTATAATTGTAAAAGAGAGGCATCGTTAATAGACAATAATCATTTTAATAGCTACGTATCAGTCACTTCTAATGATCACTCAGCTTGTAGTCATTTCTAGGGTTCAGTCTGTTTTAAGGCTGCATCTAATGATTATTTTACTTTTAAATTCATCAGTCGATCCATTTTTGATTGCTCACTTAATTACTTGATGTCCACGAATAGGGAAAAGTTGATGCAATTTAACTGATTTGCTCGACCAAAAGTCTACAATTCAGTGCCACGTGTTCAATTTGCAATGATAATAAACTGAGAAAAGCAGGACGTCCTCACATTTTTGAATGACTTAACCAATCAATCAGAGGGTTCTCAATTAATAAATCATTTAAGCACTAGCGTAGTTTTGAATTAGATTAAAGAATAAGGCATTAAAGTGGATTCTTTTCTAATTAACTAACTAATTCAGTGTTATCATTAACCTTTTAACTGTTCTGACTGCAGATTTTTTGCCTCTGAGACTCTGACGATCACTTTGTGAAAGATTAGTAGCAGCCATACCTTTATTTCAATGCATATCAGTGCTTTGGTTTGATTTTTTTTAAGTCTGTTGTTTGCTGACTCAACTTCAAAACACAGGTTGTGATCAGCTTTGACAGGTTCACGTTTCACAAAGTAAAGCTTGTTAACAGCTCAGACGCAGTGATGCTCAGGAACAAAGAATCGTCCTTTCTTCCCCTGCAGGGGGCTTCAGCTGTGATTCTGACCGGCTCTGGCGTGTGAAACCAGGGAACAACTGTCTGACGCAATGTAGTGTGTTTTTTGGCCTTGCTGTGAAGTCCATAGTTATCAGCTGCAGCAGCAGCAGCAGCAGCAGTACAGATCCCAGCTGGCTGAATGTGGGTGGAGGGGCAGGGCTACTCTCATCCCCAAATCTGTGAGTCATCCCATCACCGGATCATTAATCTGTCTGACCCCTGCATTCTCACTGTAGGAAAGAGTGTGCTAATGATGAAGACGGATTCTGACACTTGATTTAGCACACACACAAAAAAAAGCAGACCCTCCCCTCCCCCACCTGTGCGCTCTAACACAAGGCCCGTCGTCTCGGCCTGCGAAGCCTACTTCTGCTCTGGCCCAATTTCCACCTCGACACTTAGCTCTGGGCACCACACCATCAAGACGGATGGAGTAAAGCTCAGCCACAGGAATTTGGTTATGCTCTTTTCTTTTCCTTCCATTCCCCAGTTAGTCAGCCTCGCTCTCCATGTTTCATGCCTCAGAAACTCTCCATCTGTTGTAGAGGCATGCTCTTGAGAGAAAGGAAGAAAGGGAACATTTGGAGCATGCTTAGGCTCTGCGTGTGTATTGATATGTCCATCCAAGCCATTCTTTGGGCTGTTGCAACGTAGAGAAGGAGGGAAGAGAGAGAAAGAGTCAGAGACTGGTACTCTGTGATATCAGACTGCAGGGGGTGAAGGATTAATGGCATAGGAGGGCTCTTTGTGATCTGCCTCAGTGGGCGACACTCCTGCTTTCCCTCCTCTCTTCCTCCTGGCTTTTTCTTGCCACAATAGAAACAGCTATTTCTTCCAGGATTAGAAACTGGGTCCTGGAGTGTCAGGAGAGTGCTGCCAAGGCTGCTCCTGTACCCAAACAGCACGCTGTGGAGCTTCAAATACTAATATTTACACATTCATATAATTTTTTTTTATATATTCCCTTTGAAAATAGCACAAATACGCCTTGTGCATTGTTTGTCCAAAATAAAGGATAAATCGATTGAGGAAAAAAAAAACCTGAGATGTCCCCTCCATCTCCCTTCCCCCTTGGCAGGGTAACTAATTTGTCAGCTTTAATTGCAAAGGCTCTTGGACCCCCCTGTGCAGCTTTCCATTGATTGCTGCATTTAGATCAGGGGCCATTTAATGCAGAATCACACCCAGTTTCCCGGGTGTGTGATAACCCCTTGTGGGAGATTTAGAAGATTTATAGAGCGCCCAACCTCTGACTCTCCTATGAGATACCTCAGAGTTGGCTTAAATACAAACACACACACACACACACACACACACTCATCACCTTAGTGGTGCTAATTGTTCTGATCATAATGCGTGTCAGTTTTCACAGTCAGCAAACGCAGAGTTGTCTCACAAATGAGCGTGGCTTTTCTACACCAGCCCTAGGTGTGAATGGTCTTAGGGTAATAATGTAATTTACATTTTTAAGGTGGCGAAGGCTGTCCTCTTTGTAAAAGAAAAAAAAAAAAACATTTACTTTAATCAGAATGTTTCAGTTCATTGAAAAATTAGAACAAAGTATCCAAAGGCATTGAAACAGAGTTATTATACAACAAGCATGTCCCTTTGTTCCTTTGCAGAAATGTTTACTTTCTTCAGGACATTGAGCCCTGAGGAATTTCATCGCAGCTTGTCATTATTCCACTCACAGCGCCCGGCAGCTGGCAAATTCAGTTTTACCCTTTGATAATGTGGAAAATCATTAAGTATTCATGAAACTGATCTATATGCACACACCCATGTTGTGTATGCTTTTTCATATGTTTCCTTCCCGTGCATTGTTTTCAACGCCTTAAATCAATTAGGCTGGTTGTGTAATATCTAAATGAGTGATTACACAGACAGCTTTTGTTATCTGTAGCTATAAGAGGAACACAGAATCCCTTTTGGGATTCACGCAGAGCCTAAAGTAAACACGGTAATCCCATTGAGCTGCTCCTCTTCTGTTTCATCTGATACACAGATTGGGTTCGCCCCTGGCTGCTGCCAAATTTAAATAGTGAGTCTGTGTGCCATTAGGTGTGGTGTGGTATGAATGTGTGTGTGTGTGTGATACGGATGTATTTCTGTGGTTCCCAATTCTGTTGAGGAATGTCCCCAACAGTAGGTGGGTGGGCAGTTTGCAGTGTAAAATGATTGATTGGCAGTTAAGGCGAGCCTTTATGGAGAGGTGGGAGGAATGCCTGATGTAGATGGTGGATTCCAAGGCTGTTGCTGTGGTAACAGAGGGACTGGAGGTATTGCGCGCCGAGCAGAGGATTTTTTTGGGGGGGGGGGGGGGGTGGTTTACTTAAGGATTCTGAGCATGAGTGGGAGCGTCTGCCTGCCCCGAGCCCCACCGTTCCACTTGCGTAATCTACTGCAAGAGAAGATCAATGAGGATTTAGTGCTCGATTGTCATCTTCTCTCCTCTGAAATGGCAGCAGAGGATATAGAAGCAGGGAAAAGAGCAGTTTCAGGGACAGCAAAGTGAAGCTCAGCAGGAGAAGTGATGCCGACTGCACGTAATCCTCACAGCTGTATTCTCTCACTCTGCTTCTGCCACTCTGCCACTCGATCACCCTTTTTTTGCTCCGACCACCTGCCTGTTATCACAGCAATCGATTCCTGAAACAGTCTCCACTTAAAATAAATGAAAGATTAACTCAAATCGTGAAGTCTGAAACATTTTACAATGCAAATATAGCATAAACCCCTCGTATGTATGTATAAGTATGTTCAGTCCCCTGCAGTTTTGACCTCAGAGTTTGAAAAATACCAAAAGTCCCTTATCCATCAAACACCCAGGAACAAAAAAAAATCACAGAGTAACTTTGAGAACTACAAAGTATTGCAAGTAGTAGCATGTGTGTTACCATTTCATTATAAAGATGTGGAAAACATTGAGGACCTTTGCCAGTATTTCAAAATGGTGGTTTCTGTAAGATTCCTCTGAAACCTTTCTCGAACAAATCAGCAATATTCAGCACTGCAGTCATTCTGTTTTGAGTTCCTGTGGTCAGAAGGGGCTGCACTGAAGTCACTGATGGTACATGGAACCACTTGAAATCTGAGATGTGTTTTCAAAGTTTGTCTTTCATCCACATTAATAAGTCTCTCTTTTCTGCCCTCCAAGGTTCTCCTTACTACGATAATGTGAGGCCTCTGTGCTATAGTGACTCAGATGCAGTTTTGCTGTGTTTTGACATCAGCCGCCCGGATACTGTGGACAGCAGTCTGAAGAAGGTAATGACATTTCAATTTACAGTCGTAAATCTCTTTTATCCCACATTGTTACATACTTCAAATAGAGCTTGTTTTCTTCATAGTCTGGGCTACTGTAGTTATTATTTATTGTACTGATTGTCCTTTTGTGTCCACAGTGGAAGACTGAGATCCTGGACTTCTGTCCGAGTACGCGTATCCTGCTCATTGGTTGCAAGACCGACCTGCGCACAGATGTCTGCACGCTCATGGAGCTGTCCAATCAGAAACAGACCCCCATTGCCTATGAGCAGGTGAGACCAAAGAAAGGGACACACACAGTTCGTCAGGAATATAGTTAATGTGAATTCAAAACATAAACTTTACTTGCTGTTACGGCTCAACGGTATGAAATAAGCAGACCTTCTTTTGATTATTTCATAATATCTGTTTAGGCTTTGGACCTTACACCTTGCATGTCAGTACACTTCTACTGGAGCTGTTATTTTCAGTATTTCAGAAATCATTTTGGGAATTTGGCTCATTAATTGGTTGAGAAACTTGTTGATAATGAAGTTGCATTATGATGACAAGGGGCGGAGAATATAATGAGTCTTCTATTGCCACCTAGAAGAGACAATGATGCCATGCTAGCACATTTTTAATTTCACAGCCATTTTATGAGCTTGCAGGGAGCCTCTCTTCATGAACTTCACACTACATGGTGACCCTGGTGCAAATAGAAAACAATAAAAATTTATTAAAGGATGTTATGAACAGCACCCTTCATCACTCCGTTTATTGCAGGGTTCTGCTATGGCTAAGCAGCTGGGTGCAGAGGCTTACCTGGAGTGCTCAGCGTTCACCTCGGAGAAAAGCATCCACAGCGTGTTCCGCACAGCAGCGATGGCCTGCATTAACAAGCTGCAGCCTCTCCCAAAGACCAGCCCCACCCGCCGCCTCTCCAAAAGACTTCTCCACCTGCCCAGCAAGTCAGATTTGCTCTCCTCCACCTTCAAGAAGGAGAAGGCCAAGAGCTGCTCGGTCATGTGAGTGGAGACCTCTTGGGTTACAGTCATCACATGCAACCCCCAAGCCCCTGCCTCTTTGGTCTCGGGGAAGGGGGGGTGGGCACGATGGTTTTATCAGGGCTCCCTGCTGAATCCTTCCCTCACCCCCCCAGAAACCAAACACCCCTCAGAAGAGGTGGACACCTCGCTGTCCACTTGCTCCTGAACCTTTTAGCGCACATCCATCTTTTTCCACAACTGTTTTATCTTGCTTTCGAGGAAACAATATCAGTCAAGGTTTGTTCATCGAGCTATCATTTTTCCACCTGTAAACAGTATGCAACTACAATGGTGTTAACATCTGTCTGATTTTACTATCTCTAGGCACATGTTGATTTTGTCCAAATTGGAAATGTACAACGTGTGACGTTTAATCTTGTGATGTAAATGGCTCTCAGACACATTCAATGGATATTTTTCTAAGTACAAAAATATATCTAGCATGAAACTGTCAGGAATTAGCAAAATCCTGTACATCCCTCTTAGTAAGGTGTGTGAGGTGTGAAATAGCTTGTCACTGGTGTCCCCATTTAGGCCTGTTAAAGCACAGAGAAGTCGAGGGAAGGAGTAGTGGGACAAACCACAGTGATAGCTATTACAAAGAGAGCTGCTCTCATTGTCTCAGCGGTGATGAGAGCAGGGACAAGAGCTGTGAGCGCAGGCTGCTGTGCAGACAGCAGTCTAGACTATTTCAACCTTCACGGGTTGTTGATGCATGGTTGTGTACAGCGCGCTGCTCCACAAGCTTTCAGTGGGCTAAGTGGAGGAGGCTGAAGAGGCTCTGTGTGTACAAAACGAAATGAGGACACACAAAAAAATAAATAAATAAAGGGAAGTGTAGCTGGGCTTCAGGTGTCTGTGCTGTCACAGCTGGAGTCTGTTTTAAAATACTATTTTGGTGATGGGACAGACACATTTTAATAGAAGAGCAAAGATACTTTTGTTGTAACCAGGAGCATAAACACAAACAGTTCTATGCCGAGCTGTCAAGCGTTATTTATGAAGCTGTGGCTGGTTATTAATGCCAGTCAAGGTGTCGTGAGGCATATTTAAAAAGCATAGGATAACGCCTACCTAAGTCAGGCTGACTGCTGTTGGGGAAATCTGGTTTGTATTTTCAAATATTCTTCAGAAAAGATTTGTAGCATTGTATTGTTGAGAGTTTTTCAGCAATTCTCAAATGGTATGCAGTTTTGAAAAATGCCTTTCATATCATATTCCCAGAAGTCATTGAGAGTTTTTGACTACTGTAATATGCCTATGGATTTTTTCTCATTTGTAACAATCCAATGTAGCACTCCCAACCTGACTCTACTCTTCCAAGATGACTCAAGTCTTTGTGTTGTACACTCTTGTTAATCTGTTGACATCCAATAAGCAGCACTTAACTGTAGGTTACAATGACTACGGAGCAAAAATTGGACCCTTTTCTCAGCTTAAATCTTTGGCTTCATGGTTATGTGTGTGTGCAGCATTGATCTCTGTGCTTCTAACCATAAAGCAATAATGATTTAAGTGCTTGTGATACAAGGTAACCTGTGTGGCAATAAAGATGCAGCTTTGTGATAACTGTCATGCTATAGCGCTCCATGGGCATCCATGTTATAGACTGAAACCATCTCTGCTGTACAAAGAGGCTGCTGATCTGTGTTTGCCCCTCCTCCGTGTAAGTAGCCACTGGTATATAAAATAAGCGATGGCCATGGTGTCGTGCTATGAAATAGATCAGAGTATGCGACTAAGAGGGAACAACGCTCTTTGAGTTGGAGATGCTAGACTTTGCTGTCAATTTTATGAAATCAAAAATCAAAAAGTAGTGAAGCAGTAGGATCTAAATCAGCTGCTTGGGTGAGCTGGCAGTGCGTCGTGTACTTGTGAAATTGGAAATCTACTCGGAAACCTTCAAAAGTCTAACAATCATCTTGTAAAAAGGGCTAGTGTGTGGATAAAAGATAATAATGTGGGACAAAGGAGAACAAGTAATCAAAATGCACAGGCTGGCCCTGTCCAAAGAAAGCTATTTTTCCATTATTTGTTTTTATGGTTAATGTGTATTTTGCTTTTTGTTTGTTTTTTTTTTGTTTGTTTTTTTTTGGGTATTTAAAAGCATGATGTGAGTCTCGGTGTTGTTTGAAAAAATCTCTCTGAGATGGTTGTAGCGTTTTAAAGGAGCTGTGGACTGTCCCTTGTAGTCAGAGGAACTTAAAGTGGTGATTTGCACAAAGGCTTTCAGTTCATGGTCACACACCAAATTCCTCAGCATTGCCTAGCAACAATTCAGCGTAGGAAACAGAGACTGGCTCTTGGGTTGGTTGTGTGGACAGAGAGGGTTGGCTCACGAGTAGACATCCCCACATCCATTATTACAGCGTCAGTTATGCATTTATTGCCAGGCTTGTTCAGAAAAACATTTCTTGATATTTTCCTTTGAGTTAGGGAGCTGATGCCAGGCCTTCTGAAGATTGGATAGACAGGCGGCTCGCGAACCATGTCAGTTAATATGCAGCCTTTGTGTTGTAGTCAGTGTGTGGTACAATGGTGCAGTCAAACTCCTAAGCATGTCCTATTGAAGTTGTATGATTGTACATACAGTCTCTTGTTTTATAATCATTGTAAGACATCTTAAAGGATGTCACATAAAAATATTGTTGTTGATGTGAATATTTATTTGGTAGCTATTTTTGTCTCCTTTTTTTTTCTTCTTCTTTTTTTTTGATTGACTTGTACATTTGTTTAAAATCTATTTTGGAAATTGAACTTTATTTCTTTTTTCCTTTTTTTGTTTTTCTTTGTTTTTTGTTTATTTTGCTGTCTTAAATAAAGCTTGCCCTGTCTGGCATCCTTAAATTGTTGTCTTTTGTTATTTAAAACTTATATATATATATATACACTCTCATAGTACATAGTACTGTCATAAAATACAGTACTCCCAATAAAACAGCTGGTGGTGAGATAAATGTACATCTTAAACATAAAATATACATATCACTTATTTTATACATTTTTTAAGTACACCTACATAAATTCAGAGACATTTAGCATTTAGCCACTGAGATGCCTTTTGATCCATAGTACTGACAAATAATTTCTCTTTTTACATATTACAATATACTGATTTTGATTTATACTTTAATCAGACAGTCACGTGGGCTTGATCAAAAAGATCTGCCCCTAAAATGTGAAAATGATGCCAATCTAGTTTAAACCTTCCTATCATATTTTCTGATAACACACTTCTGAAAGGGTTATCATTAAAGTGAACAGATGTCTCCAGTAGTGTATCACTTCAATCATCTCTGTAGGAAGTGAGTTGTTTATCTTTTCCACTCTATCAGTGCTAATAATTCCTTTAGCAGGGCTCTGTGTCACTGCATGCATGCAGAGCATGTCTCATTAAGGATAGAGCAAATTTAAATCGCGATGGATGGGGGATTACTGTCATTTTCTATTACTTCAACCCTGAACTGAGATCATAGACACTGATGATCAGGGAGTTATTATCACAGGCTGAGAAAAGAAAAATGTTTCAGTCAGATGTGTAATTTGCAAATGATTAACAGCATGTTGAGCATAATAAGGATGATAGACATGAAAGTTCTGATATCCACCACAAAGTAAATAACCCGCTCCGCTTAATATGACAATAAAACTAATTATGTGTTAATTATGTATCATGAAGGTAATGAAAAGCACATTTAAGTAATTTCCCAAGATAGATAGATAGATAGATAGATAGATAGATAGATAGATAGATAGATAGATAGATAGATAGATAGATATTCTTCACACCTTCCCTGTCTCCTCTGAAGATGCACCAGGCTGCTGTTCTCATCTGTCTTCAAACACGCCACATCTGGTTGCCGCCAGCTGCAGAGGTGTCTAAAACTGGCTTGATGCCACAGAGGTGTCAACAGGCCAACCAGCCCATGTGCCCTCACATTGCCTCTTCTTCCAATGCTACAGACACTAAGTAGTGCTAATAAGCTCTAGTGAGCACTGAGTAATGTCTGCAAGGTAGAGTCGGTTGAATAATATTGAGCTGCATCATAATGAAGCATCGAGGAACCAGTGAAGTCTCACTGGCCTTTTTAAAGTGAACAGGTTGCAACTGCAATTGCCGCTGTTTGTTGTGCACTGTGAAAGTGAACATGTTGGCACATATAGGGGACATTTTAATATATTTTATTCCATCCTAAGGGAATATTAAAAAAAAAAAAAGTGTAATCATATTACATTGTCAACAAACAGTTGCTTATTTACACATCCAGCAAATATTGAGTAACATTAGATTTACCGGTAATTATGTGGTTATCTTTGTATCTACCCGATGAATTTAAGTTCAATATTCACTCTCCTTTTGGCTTTAGTTTGTTCTCCACCAACTCCTGGGTGAAATATCAGGCTCTTTAAATGCTAAACGCTCCACTTTGTTCACCAAGCTGAGCAGGTAATGCACAGTTTTGTTTTGTTTTTTAATGCAGGCTATAAAAACAAAGTAATGATGACTTCTCGTTAGATATATTCTGGGAGATGTTGTGCATTGACATGACGCCACTCTGACATGAATGTTTTGCTCAGGATATAAGGCAAAGAAAATAAAAAAAGATTTCAAGTTTTCTGCAAAATGCACAGAAACACTAAGAAACTGGTGTGAGGAAGTTGAATGTGTAACATCAAAACACTTGCTGCTTTTTGCTTAAAAAAAACAAAACACTGTTGCTAAAAACAAAATGATTCATGGGATGTCAGTGGGGTGGATGCTGGAGCACCTGAGGTAGAGTCTGACATTGTACACATGCAGGCACACACACACCGGGTGTGAGGACATGTAAATGGGCCACATACGCTGCTAGTCGTATTAAATTAGGCCAACATCTGGACAGGCACAGAGAGTTCAATTGCCCACTCAGCTGTGGCTTGTACCTTGAGGGCTCGGTTAAGGAGAAGTGGCATCGTGGCACAGTCCAGTGAGCTTTCAGGACTGACCCTGCCTTTTTGTTAAGACTTTACCACATACAGCCACCTTAGAAAAGTTCTTTGTCTCCGACATAAACAGTTGGTCACTTTGACTAAAGATTAGTGTGTTGCTGTGGACAAAAGCTGGAGAGGAGCCATTTTACCCACACAAAGCCAAATTAACTGGCCGTAAAACACAGTGGATTAATTTTGATTCACAAACATGTTAAACTAATCAGAACATCGGTCCACATTACAAAATTAAATTCATAAGAGTGCTAACATCATTATCGCCCCGGTTGACATTTAAATCAATTAATTAAAAATCTAGATTGATGATGGAAGATGCTCCAACGGGCTTTCTTTTCAATGTAGTTACAGAGATTATATTCTAGTTCAAAGGTATGTGCAGCCAAGAAGTACAATTTTAAAAAAAACTGCACTGAAAGCTGACAGCTCAGGACAATGAGTCAGTCTTCGGGCTGGACCAGACTGTTTTTTTGGACGTTGGTGCACAAAGGGTGATGTGAGGGTAGTTACGCAGCACTGAGTGGACAGCCCTCAGTGCTGTTGTGTAATATTAACATCATGTTCTGGGTCCTCAGATAACTCTCCGCAAGGACACAACAACACAGCAGCACAGAAGAAACCTGTCACTTTATGTTTCCTGTGTGTGTGCAGGCAGATTCAGATCTGCCGTATTGTCATCTCGAGAAAAACAAAACAAAATGTGCCCGTGAACGCTACAGCGAAAATTGTGTGTATCCGTCTACGTGCATCTGTGCAGATATGTGCTAATCTTTGATTACTGATGAGGTGTGATGATGTGTCGAGTCCTGCAGTGTGTGCTCTCTCTCTCTCTCTCTCTCTCTCTCTCTCTCCCTTTCTGTCTCTCTCACACGCAGACACCAGATTCTCTGCCTCTGCCGCAGTGCAGGGCAGGGCCAGAATATCCAAACCCATCAATTCCCAATTCAGCCAGTTTTGTTCTCAAAAAGTGGGGGTAGCATAACAGGATTAAACAGGACATGATCACAACATAGCTGTTATTCCTTTTATCCTCACAATCTCTATGCAAGCTCCTGCAAGGGCTGGCAGTAAAATCTTTAAATGATGTTCTTTTTAGATGCACAGTATGAGATTTTAGGAACAAGTGTTTATGGTAGGCTATATGATTATTTTACCTGTATGTGACTTTAATAAAATCCTCACCCTACAAATACATCCTTTGTTTCGTCATTTTACTCACACAGCAGTAGCAGCTGTCCACCTGATTAGATCTACCCCCTGTATCTTCAGTCTCAGCGGGGACTAAACACTATGCTGCAGCTCCTCCACCACCCCCACCTTGGTGTGTGACCCCTGACCCCAAACTCCCGCCTGTGGCTAAACCTACGGCTCCCCTAGAGATCCCTCTTGACCTTGTGTTTCCCTGGCTGCACCACCAATGAGCTCAGTCAAATGTGAGCAATTGTTTAATGTTCCCCGTGGCCACAGTGGA
Organism: Protonibea diacanthus; assembly: GCA_028641955.1. NCBI lineage: Eukaryota > Metazoa > Chordata > Actinopteri > Sciaenidae > Protonibea > Protonibea diacanthus. The sequence continues at coordinate 13,935,561 of CM053984.1, forward strand.
AAAGCACAAGTTGTTCCCTTGAAATTCACTGTTGTTGTTGTTTGTTTTTTTTAAAGGAATCATGAACTCTCTGTGTTGTTTTTAGGACACATCTTTATGCATTAACCAGGATTGGCCAGAAATGTGTCTGTGGCACAAGTCATGCAAATTGAGCATGTGCGAACTGGATGAGTAATCATTGGTTTATTCTAATCCTTCGGCGCTATTTGTGTGTGAAAGCATTCCCTCTGGTTTACTTTTTGCCAGAAAAGCAAATTTCTTCAATCTTGTTCACATGAAATGGCAGGTATTTGTTGAAAATTAAAAAAAATATGCTATTTTTAGTCTTGTTCATATCATACAATGGATGTTATGTTTGTGTTAACCTAAAAGACTGCAGATGAAAAGTCTGGTGCAGCACACCAAATGGCAATGTTTGTGTTGAGGATGTTCCTTACAGTGAGAGCACCAATCCAAACTTTACATTCAAAACATAAACACGGTAGACAAACACACACACACACACACACACACACACACACACACACACACACAATATGCACATGCTCTGTACCCTTCTTTGTAATCACTGGGCAACCACACACAAAGGCCGAGGCATGCTCTGCTTTTCACAATGTGACAGTGTCTGAGCACAAAGCCGTACCCTTAAAACACACAAACACACAGAGAAACACACAGAGAGACACACAGAGCGGATTTGGCTATGGGCCACATCCTGCGTGTGTCTGCACGAGCCAAAATAACATGGAGACATCCAGTGCAGTGCCCATAAGCGCCTCAGCTGCACCAGTGGAGAAATAAGCATGCTTTGTCCTTCACACTGATTAAAATGTTAGATTAGGTCAGCTGCAGCAGACTGAGTGCACAGCGGTGATAATTACTCTATAATTACACTTAAACACACATTGTGTCTCTGCTGTGTTTCACCCCCATCATTTTACTTTTTACTCAGTCGTCATGTGTGAAAAGCACCGTTTTAATTGCACACATCAGTGGGCTGAATCCAGATCTGGCCACCTAGCTTGGTGGATGAACCTGCTCTCAGAGGAGGAAACATCAGCAACCATTAAAAGGACCAGTGCATTCCTCCGAACAGAGCACATCTCCATCAGTGATCAGCATGCGCGCATGTGTGCAACTATTATCCCTAAGGTCCCTGCAGCTACGAGAGAAGTATTAGCAGTGGGGGGAAGGATGGGAGACAGACAAAAGGGAGGCTGAGGCTACTGCAGACAGCACTCTGCTCCTTTTTTCTTCTCTGCCACTCCTCTTTAGGGAACCATGGCTACAGGCAGGAGCATGTGCTTTTAGTGGTTCAAGGGAGTGTGAGGTGTGCGTTCGCCTTAGTCCGGGATGCACGTGGGGCTGGAGGGCCCTCCCACTGAGTAATAACTCTCCTGCTCTTGCCTGGGGGAGGGTTGGGTGTAAAGAAATAAGGAGATGGAAAGTGAGTGGTGCAGAGATGGGAGGATATCTTCAATAACTCAGCGTCTTTAAGTCTAAACCTCATCTTTACTTTGAAATGAAGTGAAAAGAGAAATGCTTTACGTCTGCCCTGCTGCAACAGATACAGACACTAGAGTGTTAAAGGAGGGTGGATCTAAGTGAAACACTGAGCCGAGCAATGACATTGATCCCTAGTGACAAGAGAGCTGTAAAAGCACTGAGAATATACACACTAGAGGGATGTTCTTGCATGTACATACTCAAAGGGGGAACTGAAGCATAGAGCCAATGCAGATTACATAAGCACTGCATTGGGAAGAGGTCTTTGCTGGCAGGCAGCATCCACAGAAACGAGCCAAGTTGCAGCGAAGATGTGCAGATCAAACAGACACCCTATAAGGAAGCACACTTTGGCTTATACTGTATGGTCACTCTACCTTTCTTTCAGTCTAATTATTTAAACTAACATTTGGTGTGCTGATCTACAACAATTTCATTGCAGGGATATGTTGTCATGACAACAACAGGTAGCACATTGGTGATAAAAGCATGTTTCCTGACTTTGAATTGATTTTGAAGGAGACAGTAGATGCCTTTTCATAGAAAATGTATCATTCCTGTTTGACCATCTAACTGCAGTGTGCATCTTCTTGTCGTATACAGTATAAGAGAGGTGTCAACAGCCTGAAGTAGATTTACAGTATGCGCCTCAACCACTGACTCACAGCAGCTTTTTCAGCAGCACATGGAGTACAGATACTGAAGCAACACTATGATACATGTGAAACAGCCGAGGAGCTCAGTAAACATGAGTCCTCCAAAGTCTGGGTGGATTTGGCTATAAGCCCATTTCCAACCTGATCATACATGCAGCCTCTTCCTATTCCGTCTTTTTTTGTAACTATCTTTGGATCTGTCACACGTATCCATTTTGGCTCTCAGTTATTTGTCCTAAAGTTATGCAAATGTTGAATTCAATAATGTTTTAAACAACAATAAAAGTTTGCCACAGGTCAGAGTTCACATTTGTCTGAGTACTAGACTGCAAAGTGCGGTTCAGCCATTGAAAGTATAAAGAATTGCAGCGTATCCGTGATGTCACCCGTAGGTTTCTGAAAAACTATTTTCTAACAATCGGCAAAGAGGTGGATCATCAGTGGACCTGAGTCGGGCCGAATGAAACCTGGTTGCTCGAACAAACTGCTTGAAATGGTTCCCGCCTGTCAATTAAATTGGCTACACTGTTAATTATGAATAACTTTAAGCCTAATTTAAATGGCCTAATTTAAATGGGTATAATCTGACTTAGTACATTTGTCATGAATGGAGAAATTAGCTATAGAGTCCAGGCTGTAAACATGTTTATTTCTGCTGTAAAGTTGGACATTTTAATATACAATGGATAATGGAGATTGACTCTGTCTGCAGCCATCCTCAAGTGGCCGTTTGGGGAACTGCAGTTTTTGGCACTTCGTATTGGCTTCACTTAACAGCCTGCTTGCTGTTTGGGTTCAGCACAGCTGTGATACATTTTATATTTTAAATCCCAAATCAAATGTTTTTGTCTAGATTTAACTCATGGTTTACCTGCCATCACATGTCAGCTCGTTACCACAAATAAACAGTCTGATATAAAATCCTGTCTAGGATAAAGTGAGATTCAGATTTCTCCAGTACATCTCTAGCAAACTTTCTTTCAAACCTTTCCTTTCTGCATTACACAATTATACAAACCTGACAGGCTTCTCATAAAAAGGCAGGCCCTCTTAACACACTTAAAAGGGTGGAGAAAAAAGTACTTTAAGATAAAGACTTTTTTAATCAATGCATGGGTTAGATACTGGAATGCATAGTCTGTTACTATGCAACACATCAGCTCCAAAGATATTCCCATGGAGGATTTTCATCCGCCTTCTGTCTGTGTCCTCCCTCCCAAAGCTGTTTCTTCTTTTTCCACTGTTTCTTCTTCCTCCTCACATATTTCTTGGTTTTTGATTCACAGCTGCTTGGGGGGGGGGGGGCGTCTTTGATAAGTAAATATGCATTTTTTTCCCAGCTGCTATCCTTCTTTCCTTGATATGACTGTAGAAGACTTCGAGACACCTTTGTGACAGGAATCAGCACGCCAGACTGGTAATATTTAAACGCACACTCCTCTCCATCTCTATCTCCCTAATTACTGAGATGGTTTTTGATGTTCAAAAGAGCTCTTGTACAAAATATTCATAGATTAACACTGTGTTAAACTAGTGTGTTACATCATATTACTGTATATCATACTCTCATTTCATTTGTTTTGTGATATTTGGTTTAAAAACAATATTTTCAGTAATTAAATTAAGAAGGCAGTCTTACAGTTTAATTCTATTTGCTGTTGATTTATACATGTACAGTATGTATACCAGGAAATTTGAATATGAATATTGTTTTTACAAGCGTCTACAAGATTTCTTTAATCTTCAGGGTTTGTGAGAAGTATGCCATATTTGCTGCTAATGCTACTTTCTAATTTTTCCTACTTTAGGTTATTAGCGTAAACTTTATTATAACACCACTTTGGCCATGAATAAATAAATATATCTTATGAGTCACACTGATTTATGTATCATGCAAGGACATAGTGTGGCAGGAATGGTTACTCACACAACATCCTCAACTCCTGCTATAATTATCTGACATGATTAAGCTTTCTGTTTACTCTTATGATTTAACGTCTAAACTGCTGAGTGAGCTGTTTGTTGCAGCTGTTTCATTTGCTAATTGTAAGATTTCCTGCTTATCCCTCTGGAAGCATGATGGCACAACATACAACAAACCACAGGTGAAGCACTTCATAACCGTAAAGATTTTCTGTTGATTTTCTGTTATGGTAACTTTGAGGCATTTTAAAAAATTACATTAAACATTACTTGTCTGACAGTTCTGCAGGTTTAGCCTGGATCTGTATCAGGTCTCTGCATGGATGGATTATAATATAAGAAATAGTTACATCACATATGGGTAAATAAAATTCTTGTGTGGCCCACAATATCTGTCAGCAGGTGCACTCGGCTGCAGCAGAGAAAGCTTCACAGCCTACACTTTGGCACAGCAATATGAAATCTACAATTGTGCAAGAGTGTGATTTTTTTTCATGAGCTGGTCCATATTTATATTTACACTGTAAATCCAATGTGAAGCCTTAAAAGCTTGTGCACAGGATCACGCATAAGCCCAATTGTTTATATAACAATGATGCTTTCTCTCTGACATTTGCAATTAGGCAATTCTTTGCAAAACAATCGGATAATGCTAATTACATTAGTCCTTCCTCTGTAGTCTGTAAGTGTAAATAAATGGGGATGAAACTGGAGCACAGTACATCCCTCAGATGTTTTTGTGTAATTTTGATTCTTAATTTTAAATGTTCATAGCAAACCGTACTTTCCATTCACTTGAACCTGTTTTACATCTGTGTATATAAGATCTACTTCATATGAATGAAGAGACAAAATGGCTCAGTGCTACTCAAGCACTATAATAAATGGTGCTCTCGGAGACTCAGTGTGGCTCACATACAGTAGTGCTGCCAACTGGAAACAACCTTCCTGGGCTGCATTAAAACTCAATGAAATCCACAATATCATTTAACAGATTATTTCAATGCCAGTGGAGACATTGCGTGCCCAGTGTGACGCCAGCCTCAGTCGGATTTTGGAATAAAAATAAGCAGTTATTTAAGCCGCAGACAGCTGTTGCAGTTGTTCGGAAGAAAGACAGACCTTGGTTGAGATTCTTGTTTATAAAATGACAGAAAGGTCATACTAGTTGCCATGACAGCTACAGCTAATTGCTCTTACATGAGGCAGTCTGAGAGTGGATGGCCAAGGCTGAGGATGCAGACAGAAAGGACAACAAAGGAGTTTGACATTCCTCAATATACTATATAAAACATTTACTAGACTGTGTTTGCAGGAGTCTTTACTCGGCCTCTGTTGAATATTTTGAATATTGTGAATGATATGAGCAAAAACACTTTTTGCAATGATAAATTTAAATTTTGAGAGGTAATTACTGGACGTAGTTTTAATCTTCTCTCACAGAGGACAGATGATGGAGTTGCTATTCTCATATCGAGGAGAAGCTCGGCTGTCGCTAATGAAGAACAGCTTGAGCAGAGCCTTCAATCTGTGATGCTGACAACCAAGCCAAAGACCCCAATAGTTGCCAGCTCTGCTGTTGTGTCCTGTCGGCGAAGTAAGTCAGTAAATCTGTCAGCATTACTAAGAAAAGCAGAGGGTCTATTCTGCTAAATCAGGCAGACAAAAAGCCATGTAGCCCCGGCTATGAATCAGAGAACAGAATGTGAGAAACCGCCTCAACAAACACATGCATGCTCAAGTATTCACTAGTGCATATTCTTACATACTGTATGCACAAATGCAGTCAAGGGCACACAGACAAAAGCCAGAGAAGCACAAGCACCCACACACCCACCTTCACTTTACTGTTCTTAAGCAAACAGCCTTAGGCACAGTGAATGAGCATGTCAGCGGTGTGGGCTGACATTCTGTCACACAAAGAGTGTGTATGGAGACAGATGCCTCCTCAGCCCCCTCCTGTCCATTTACCTAACATACAAACACAGCCTGAAATATCCTTGTTTGTCCTTTATGAGTTGGATTTAGAGATTTTTAATTCAGGGAAGTCAGAGAATCTTTTTTCTCTTTCAACATTGGCGTTAGAAGACGAAACTGGGTGAACAAAAAAAAAAAAAAAAAACATACCTTCAAAGGTATGGAAAAGTAGGCTACGTCTGGTGGAGTTCATCCTCATTATAGTGAAGGGAAAAGAAAAGTAGCGTGCCCTGCCCCCAGATAGACAGGTATGTCTGTGAATGGGTGGCTTTAGCACCAGAGGATGAGAGGATGAGGAGGCAGGCAGGCAGGCAGGCAGGCAGGCAGGCAGGCAGGCAGGCTATGTGCCAGGGTTCTCCCCACAGCCAGAGACACTCTAATTAAGGAGCACAGTGGGGAGAGGGGGCGAGAACAACAGCTCTGCATTGTCACATAATGATTTTCTTATCATCTCTAGTACAGGAAACACTGCACATCTCTCATCTGATGGGTATGTACGTCTGTGTGTTTCTTGGGAGCCCCCCCACCCCCACCCCCCACCCCCTCCCGAGCAGCCGTCTAGTCACACCCAGAAAGTCTTGGTGCTATTTTCAGTGTCTGTTGGGAGAAAATTCAAGGCATCCTGCCACAGGAGTGTAGAGCGACACTTGATGGAAATTAATGAAAGCAGCTATGGATGTATCAGTCTTAATCCATACACTGAGGGCTTATTTTCACCCTGTCATCAGTTATAGCGGAGGCTTGTCACTGGTCATTTATACTGATGCATGTTTAATCCACCCACAATATTGCTCTGCATAATCACTGATACATATTTATATCCTGGGTTATATTTCTGTAATTTTTTGCCCTTATTCACAGATGTCCAGATGGACAATGACAGGGAAGAGAAATACCCACAGGGAGAGGCAAAGAGTCATCTTTGTCTCTTTTTTTTTTTTTTCAACTTTGATATAAATTCTGGACCAAAGGTCCTACTTTATAAGTGAGAGTACAAAGAAGATACTGAGAGTACATGCCATTTTATTTCAGATTAATCAAGAATATAATCCATCCATTCATCCATTTTCCTCCACTTATTCAGGGTCAAGTCGTTGTGGCAGTAGGTCAACAGAACCACATCTTCTGCAAAAAGCAGAGAGAAGCTGAGAATACAAGGAACAGATGGCTTGTAGCAACAACCCTGGTACCCCATACTCCACATCCCAATCCACAAAGCACATGTAGACTGGATGGTCAAATGTGTGCAAGTGTGAAAAGCTGGTCTGTTGTTCCACAGCCAGGATGGACTCATTGCTGCATTGCTCCTCCTGAATCTGGGAGTCAACAATCGGTCGGAGTCTCCTTTCCAGTTTCCAGCACCATACAATAAACTTTCCCGGGGAGGCTGAGCAGTGTGATGCTATCAGGATCACCAAGATAAACAAACCCCACCCCAACATTATGGCAGCAATTCTTTTGGGGGGGGGGGGGTCAAGAATATCATTTGCATGTAAGTAATGATACCTGAAGACATACAGTCAGATGGGTGGATGTCTACTTACAGTATGGAAACTCTCCAGCCTTCACATAGAATATTTCACATTCAAATGTAGGTTATATTCACTGAACTGAAAGTGAATTTTGAAGAACTGGACATGTTTGTTGTATTTCTCTCCATATGTTAGGTATGTTCAGTGCTTCATTTTTCTTTCTTTTTTTTACAATCTGCTCCTCAACTTAAAAAGACAATTTTCCAGTCTGTCGCTTTAAGTCCATTTCTGACATCTGAAACAGAAATAAATCACAACAAAATATTCAGCAGGTAATGAAATCTTCATAAAGTTGTGTCAGGTCATCCTCTGTGCTATCAATTTACACAATACAGCAGAAAGTAAAATAACTGTCAGAGAAAAGGCTATAAAGAACAGACAGTTAATAGAAAACGGTTAAAGGGACAAGAGAGGAAAAGGGATGATGATGATGAGATATGGATGGACTGGACTGATGAATTATGGGAGAAAATGGAGTACGGGGAGGTGGAGGGGTGGGTGATACATTTGACCAGATGGGTCCTGCCTGGTCTGCTTTATGAGAGCAGCAGATGCCCTGAGATCCTAGGCCACAGAAATGCCTGCAGTGGCTAAACACTGGAGCACTAAAGAGGCTGAGCACAGTAACTCCGTCTGACCACATGTGCACTCTTTCTGATATGGAAATATAGGTTAAAGGCATTTCATCTCATCCCACAGAAGATCAACTGTATATTATTCATATTCAGTTGTAACTTTGCATTAGCGGGCTGGTCGGAGCCCAGTGAAAAGCAGAAAACATAGCTTATGTCTCCTGCTTTGCTGCATGAAAAGAGATCTGAGACAATACAATGCTTCAACGTTTGCGACATTTTCAGATTTATTTGTGCTAGTGACACCTAGGACACTTGTTACACATTTGACATTCGGCATCCCTGGAGAGGGATTGCTCCTATGTGACTCTTCCTGAGGTTTCTTTCATGTCTTCCCTGTTAAAAGAATTTTTCTTTACCTATTGAGGGTCTGAGGAAAGAGGGTGTTGCATGCTGTTCATATTGTAAAGCCCCGTGAGGCAAACTGTGATTTTAGGCTATATAAAACAGATGAATCCTGAATTAATTTGTATTTATCAACATTTAAATTGAACCTGCATCTGTTTGAGCATTGACACAACTCACATTTAATAGTACTACCATAAGAAACCGTGTGGTCAAACACAAGGTGATAACTGTTCCCTCCGCTGTACATACAGTGTGAGCTGCTGCTGTTGCTAAAACTGCCCCGAGCACCATAGAAACACATGACTCATCATCTATAACAGATGCTCTGCTCCTCTCACTGACTTTAGGCAATGAGATTTTGGGAGGTGCTGTGGGACTGTGGGTTTGTGGTGATGATACAGCTGCATACTAAAGGGACGCCATCTTTTTCTTTAAAGGGGGGCATCACCCTCTAGTGGACCAGGTGGGTAAAAGACAGGATTGAATTTTTTTTAACTTACAGGGAGCTACACTCCCTCTGTAGCCAAAGCTTACATAAGGTAAGCTTTGGCTACACAGGGATAACCTAACCTAACCTATGATAATACCACATAAATTATCATCTCTCATATCCCCAAGAAACTTTACTTTCACAGATGATAAGTTAACCACATTATCATATGTGTGCAGAGGTTTCCTACATGGAACTCTCTGGTTGAATATGTAGACAGAACCTCAATTTATTATACTGAACAACGGGCAGTCGTCCAACATCAGCTATTGTAAAGCAGAGATGTTGCATAACAGTTTGAACTTGAAATATACACCAGTGATGATAGGTTGATGGACCCATTCCAGTTACATTAAGAAATGTGCTACAGCCAAAGTTAATGTTTCATCAAATGCAGAGTTGTGGACAGTTGTGGCCACATTATTGTCAGGATATATCATCACTATCTATAGTATACGTCTATATAGCAGCTAATATTTGCTCTTTGTTAGGTAGTTTTACTTTCAGCCTTGCAACCATTACTCCTTTTACCTGTTCTGTTTACAGCTTTTAGGCACCAAATCATCAATGATCCCATGTTACAAAATTTGAGACATTTACCTTGTTGAAAGTGGATGATCTGTAGTATAATCCCTTTTACTAAGCACACCTTGGATTACATACTGCACAGATTAAAAGTTTAAAATAATGTCTTTGCATAGTCAGTTGGAAATCTTTGGGAAAAGCCACTAACCTTCATGCAAAGCTATAAAATATAACAAACAAAAGTGTCGGTGATGAAGATCACTGAAAAAGTGCAGAGCTTTGAACCAATACACAGTATTAAGTCTATCTGAAGGACGTCTTCTGATTGTCTTCATCCATCAGTGATCCTCTGTCACCCCTTTAAGGCGAAGCTCCTCTTGAACTCTAAACAAATAATCTGGATCTGGATATCCAAAACTGCAGACAAACATGCAAGAAAGTGCAATAAGTACATCTCTAGAACAAGAAAAAAAAAAATCTTCCAGTAGGTGAACCTGTATTTTCAATTAATCCAATAAACTTCTGAAAAGCCTTTGTAACCCCAAAGTTTATAGGTTAAACGTTATAGTTTCCTCATCCCACAAAGAAATACCAAATGTAAAAATTGAAAATGAAAAATTGCGACTTAAAAATGTTTTTGCCCGACAAGGACAATATTCTATTGATACAGCCAAACAAGCCAAAATCCATATTTGTCATTCTGCCACTTTGGTCCAAACTCAAATATCTCACCAACTATCTGATGCCATGAAATGTTGTAGAAACATTCACGGTCTCCAGAGGATGGCTTCTGTTGGGATGTATTAATCTTAAGATGTATGTGACAAAAGTTTTATGACCTGTGTAAAAGTATGTTTGTATTCATTTATCAGTTTAACTTTTGCACATCTGGTAGAAGTTTTGGCAGAGGCCCAAGACAGATTCAACAGATACATTGGTGTTCTTCCTAAAAGCCTTAGGGTGAGTAACAGAGCAGGTTCAGAGGGGGACCCTAAATGCTGATAGCAGATAAAATGGAGGAATCCAAGACAAATCTAAAGCGAAATGTTTGTGAAACATATATTAAGGCTTTCTATGTTGTATGAGATTGTCTGTGGTCTCCCCTGTGCTGATAATAATGATAACCAACAACTGAAGATCAACTTGCTGTCTGTTGTGTGTATTCAATTCTCATGTCTCATGGTCCAGAAGATCCTTCCTGTCAATTTCTAATGACTTTTCATTTGTCAGGATGAAAGTTCTGAATCTTCCAATACAGACAGCAAGATGAATATTCAAATGCAATAATGTGCATACCTCTGTGGACCACCTTCTATGTTGGTCTTGTGGTGAATGTCGTTCCAGGTGATGACGTTGTTGAGACCTGTGGTAACAGATCGTCCGACTGTGAAGATGAGTCTCCTCTCGAAGGCTTTCTTTAGCAGTTTCAGGACTTTCTGACCCTCCTTGCAGTCTGGCAGATAGGCTACGCGAGAGGTGCCGCTGTACCTCACCCCAGGGTTTGGGTGCTCAGGCTGTAACATGGTAAACAACAGCATACATGTATCAAACACAGTGATCAACAATTGTGGCCCATTTGTGACAAGATAGAAATCTTCCCTTTAGGAATGGTGAGAATGCAGGATTTCATATCCAACACACTGATGCATTTTGTAATATATCTGTATTATAGATTGCACTGGGAAGCAGTCCTTGACATTGGAGCTAAATTGATATTGGAGCTATATCTGAAATACTCAAAACTAAAACCCAGAAAGCATTCAAGCATTCCTTTGTACAACAGATTCTTCAGAAACTTTAAGATGCCTTCGGTGTAGCACAAAATCCAAAAATATAACCCCTCTCTCTCACTCTCCCACACACATCTCTTCTGTTTTTATCCTGACCTATACATTTTTTAAACCTGGGTTGTTGCTGTGTTTTTCTTGTTGTTGTTGTTGTTGTTGTTTTTGTGGATCCAAGATGAAAATCAATTCTTATATGATTAATGAACTATTCTGATAGTCAATCATTTCAGTAATGTTTCATTCGAAAACACAAAACTTTGTGAGCTTCAAGCTTAATGTGAAGATGAGTTGCTTCTCGGACAAAACAAGACAATGATGTCACCTTGGGCTCAGGGGAAACTGTGATGGATATCACAATTTCTTGGCATTTCATTTATCAATTAATCAAAGATATAATCGGCAGATTAACTGATCATGAAACGAGTCATTAGTTGCAACCCAGTTGAGAGTTATCAGACTTTTCTCTTCAACAATTCTCTTTGGCCTTGGGTTATCTTAAACATTACGTTTGAGGAAAGTGTTTCATCTCCATTTGTCAGCATAATTAAAACCAGATAACACTGCTGTCACTCAGAATGGGATGTACGTCTCTATAAAACAAGGTGAGCAGTGAGGAAAAAAGCATGAAATCGAGCACATCTTGTCCTCCAGCATCCCTACACTGTTTCTATGGTAACAGAAGAATGCGCCTAGGAGATCACTTCCTCGGGATTCTCCACCTGCCTCCACAAACTTAAATATTTTACAGTGGATGTTGCTTTGAAACAGCGGACTGGACCTAAGAAATAAGATGTACAACAGTTGGCTGCCATTTTATCATACCTAATCCAGATGCTTTAAATCCATGTGATACAAACACAAAGAGCGCCATCTGGTGGACAAATCTGATACTAAAAGCATCTTAAACGTGAAGTCAGAGAAGAAGCCCTGTTGATGAGGAGCTTACTCATGTGGCCTTTAGCTTCTGTTTAAATCTGTCAGCCTCACCCCTTGTATCCCTGATGGAAAACTGTACTGTATCACTATACATCCGCAGTGCTCGAAGCCGGGGAGGTTCAGCCAGCTGTGCGTCACGGTCATCGTGCCCTCCGGCTGGGTCCCCGTGTACTCTCCGTGGTAGGTGTTGCATATCGGACAGGCAGGCTTAAACTTGAAAACCGAGTCGATACACTCAGAGCAGAAAGAGTGGAGGCACTTCAGCGTTTTCTTCCCCTGAATTTTGTCCAAACAGATGGCGCAGTCTTCCGCGCTTTTATGGACTACACCAGTGTGGTCATTTGGTCTGCTTTCCATTGTTTTTCCGGTATGTGACGACAAGTATGTTGCTTTTCCGTGTATGGATGCGGACGGGCTGGTATATGTCCGGAGTTATGTGACGTCAAAACATGGAAAGTGTCAGTTCATTTCCACTGGGTGATGCACCACCATGTGCAAGGAAGTGGTGCAAACACTGACTTCTGATTGGTCTGCATTTGTTATAGGCGGGCCTGACGAGAAAATGTAGATTTGATTAGTAGTCTACTATTAGATTAGCAGATCTGTACAGTGTGAAACATTATACTATGTACGCCACTACTTGTCAGAGTTACTAATTACTTTACAATAGTTTTAAAAAACTATTAACTGGATATAGAACAGGTAGAATTAGCTCCACCACAGTCATATACAAGTAATAATTACTTTTACATGAGCTACATAGAATTCTGAATGAAATACTTTAACTTTTTACATTATAGAGTTGCTACTTTTACTTAATTAGAAGCCCAGAATACTTCTTCCAACAATCTAAACATGAGATGTGAAATCTTTAAAACACTCGACATATTAACCTAATATCTGCCAGGTTTTGTGTACATCAATAAGTATTATGGAGTAACCATGTCTATATATATGATCAGATGAAAAACACACAAAGTACACGTTTAAACACATAACTCATACTGATTATAAATGAATGTGTTAATCTGAATGCACAGATTAGCGATGAGATTAGTTGTGTGCAAGAGAACAACGAATCAGGAGTTTTCTGTGTGCAGGCTTTGCAAAATTACCAAAGTACTGAAGTGGGTTTTGAAGACAATGGTTACTTAGATGCAAAGTCATAGTGTCTGAGAGCTTGTCCTAAACAATAACAGTGCTCTACTTGCGGACATCTTTTCCTTATATGAAAGATTTCCTGGTGAAGCAAATAGTTCAAAGCAAACTAAAAATGAGCATGCTACTGAGTCTCGACTTTGAATGTATATTTCTTGATAAAGCTGACATGCATTGTTACCAGTGGTGATTTATTCTGTGTCAGTTGTGTAATTTATTCATTCAGCTTTTAGAAGTTGTTTATATTGTCCTTTTTCTTCATGTTTAATATGACATACCCCCAAACTGAGCCTTATTTCTAGCAATATAGGATACCTAACAATTCATTTTACTTTAACTGGGCATTTTTGCCTTAAGTTGACAGCATATGTAGTTTAGGGGGCAGACAGGAAATGTGAGGAGTGTGAGAGGAAGATAACATGATAGCAAAGGTCCCCAGCTGGATTCAAACCAGGGCGTTGTTGTTTTCTTGATACACATCTTTGCCAGACACACCTCATACACTGGAACGTTGGCCCTTTAATATTCATGATTATACTTAAAAGCCTAATCAAATATAGCCCATGTCTTTACCCATTTGTATGGGTAGTTACTGTACAAAATTAGGTAAAATTAAGTACAGTGTGTACAGTATAGTACAGCATATTCCAGCTTTGTTCACTCTACAATAATGATGTTGTCCACTAGATGGCACAAAGTGTATTAACAAAGTATCAGTATCTCAGCGTTGTAAGAATCTTTGATACTACGGAGCAACAGTTCAGGTCAAATATTGATTATAGGCAACTTATTCCAAATGGACACTTTCCAAATGGACACAGGTTCGTTATTCAGTTGTTTATGACGCACCTGGTTTATTTCGAGCCTACTTTAATTACACAACACAAACCCAAACATAACTTTTTATTCAAGTATTAAAATGTAAAGCACATTATTCTCAACAAAGTACGAATCAACACAATTAGAAAAGCAAAACTCCAACTTTTCCTTAACAATCAATTTGTAATATGTGTAATCCCACCACCTATCCATTCTCCTGGCTCCTCCTCAGTCATGTAATGCATAGAAATGTTTGCACAGTAGCTTTAGTAAACTACAATCCTGTGTCCCAAAAATTCTTCAGTTGGTCCCATAACTAAAATAAAAAGGGGATGGAAACATAATAAAAGGGTATTTGATGTATGGATCTGACTAATCAAATTTAATGAAAGATTTATCACTAGCCAAGCAGGTTACTGCACTCAGCAAAGCACTTTCACGCATACAGCTTTATCAATTCTGAGGGGTTTTTCAGCTTTTGGACTACCAGAGTGTTTATGAAGTAGAAGCTAATTTAATATACAGTAGTATACATATTTTGATGAATGTGTAGTATTTGAACTTAAAGCCAGATAGTAGAGCTACAAACATAATGCTGTTTATCTATCAAATAACACTGAAATACGCCCAAACTGCTCATTCATTTGTAACATCATGCTTGATTTTTTTTTAATTTTTTTTATCAAAAGTGAATATAAGAAAGGCACAACAAAACCAACAAAATGAGATCAATACCCCACCCTAAATCAAATCAATTTTTTTTTCCACTGTGTTATCGTTGATTATCTATTTAGATAAACAAATTTACAACAGTTCCCTCATTTTAAATGAGACCATTAGCAGGCAAATCTCCCAGTCTGACAGGGACAGTGGCATAGATATTTAAAGAGCTTTTGTGCCTTTCATTTGGTTTAAGTGGTCTATATGCCCTTTTATTTGACATCGTCATAAATCTGGTAATTAGATGAGCACATTACTAACAACTGAGGTAATGGGCTCAACGCCTGGGAGACATCTTGAAATAACATGAGTGACCGATGGCAAAAAAAAAAAAACCCAGGGGAAGTCCTAATGCGTGTACTAAAAGGTGCTGCAAGGACACACTGTTTAACATTCTTCCTCTTTCAGAACAAATGGGTGGGGAAAAAAAATAACGATCACACGCAAACGAAGAGTTTCAAGCAATTGACATCAACTTGTAGCCACCAAGCTTATAGCTGATGATGGCTGCACGAAACTGTTTGCCCCGAGCACTCTTCCACACAGGAAGCAATAACCACGATGGCGACTTCACTGAAAAACAAACTCCCTTTTCAAAGTGCCTATGAGTGCTTTAGATTGCAGTAACTTCAGGAAATGAATTCGTTCTATTGAAGCAGTGCTATTCTGCCATATGATCCAAGTACTATCCTTATAACAGGTAATTAGTAACAATCAAATTAGAGACTTACTCAACAAACATTTCTGGGGAGATAAAACAAAGAATGTGTGCTTGTAAAAAAAAAAGAAATAAACCCCAGAGTAGAAATAAACATTAATATAACATAAACTGTCTTCATAACATTAAACTTAGATTTCCTAAATAATATATAAGTACCGTGAATTCCAACACGCCATGATGCTCTTAAATAAGTGCATCAAATATCGGTCCTGTTGCCGACAGTGACAGGTAGAGGACTGTGTAATACAAGAATGCACTGCACTCAAAGTATTTTCTTCCATATGGAGCACTGGATTAAGATGAACTCTGGAGGTACAAATGAACAAACAGAGGAACAACTAGTGGAGTGATGTGGGCTCTGCTGCAGCATTAGACATCTGTCTGCTGAGGGCCTTGTCTTCGGCCGTCCTATAAGGGACGGACAGTCTCAGAGCACAACCTGGAGCTGAGTCACGTCGACCGCAAGGACATTCGGAAAAATCCTACAAAGTCTTGGAAGAGTCTGTCATTTTCATGCTGTCAGTCCGCCGTGATGCCTTTCTCTCTGAGCTCCTCTGTCACTCGCACCAGGTAAGTGGGGTCTGGGTAGCCAAAACTGTCAGGAGAAATAAAAAAAGCCATCACTGCATTTGTATGAGTTCAGGCAGCAATAGTTCCATCTAGCCAAGGTCATCAACTGAAAGCATTTCCTTGTCAGGAACTTAAATTACATCTGTCACTCTTTACTGGGCCTTTTTCTGAGCTACCACACCTCTTAAGGAAGTTGTTGAGGCTATTACCAAATCAAACCTCAAAGGCAATTCGCTTCTAGCTAAAAGGCCATACATACCAGCGGGGCCCGCCCCATATTGAGGTCTTGTGGTGTATGTCATTCCAGGTGATGACGTTTTGCATGCCCGTAGTCATGGAGGTACCAATGGTGAAGATAAGGCGCTGCTCGAAGGCCCGGCGCAGCAGGCCCAGCACACGGTTCCCCTCTGGGCTGTCAGGGAGGTAGGCCACACGGTCTGTTCCTGGGTACCGGACACCTGGGTTGGGATGTTCTGGCTGTTGGTAACAAGAGAGTAAAAACATTAATGGCTTTAAAACAATTGCGTCCATTTGTTGGGATATGGGACTCTGTTGCAACAGTGATTGTGTTACCACAGTCATGTCTTGTGTATTTTTAACTGCATTTGCTACATGTTTCTGTGAGTAGTGTGTTTGCAACAGTTTCTTCAATCCAAAGCAGTTTTCTCCTCCCAGAGATAATAAAGGCAGCCCTGAATTTTGAACCTTGAGATAAAGAACAGATATCAACTACTTCTGACCTCTGCAAGCTATCCATTTCCGTTGAAGCGGAAATTCCACTGATTTTTACACATAAGGTCAGATTACAGTACATGCCAGGGGGAAGTGCTAAAGCTTGTGGAAACAGTTTTGTAATATCTAACGGGGAGGAGCTTTATAGAACCTGAGAAAAAATGCAGATGTCCTTAGGGACAATCTCAGCCTGGACTATGTGTTTATAACAGAAAGCCTGCGTTACAAACTGAGAACATGGAGTTTGAAAGACATTATACTTTATATATACAGAAACTGTGCGCAGCAATTCACCAACAGAGGTAGGGAAGAAGAAGTCTGCAAGCTAGTAAACATAAATAACTAACATAACAGGGTTTAAAATGCTTTTTCTTTTTTAAATGTGGCCTTGAAAATGTTTTATTAGGATGGAAATGCACACCCTTGTTAGACCACAGGGATACACACAATGTACATTTTTTTGTTTGTTTATAAGAAATAAAAGTCAGTTAATTAAAAAGTGACACCTAGTTCAGATCCTGTGTTTTAAGTTTGGCGGTGCAATTACACTAAACTTGTGTTCATAACTACATCCAAGATTAATTGGACACATTTCCTTCTGAAACTGGATATTAGGCGTTGGATGTAACATGGGAGTGGATAAATATTAAAGTGTAAACCAAATAGACAAGATTTGCACAATCAATCAGTTAGATTTATGCCAAATTAAGACCATATTATCCAAAACAACTGAGTTTCATTGCATCCACAGTTGATGATCACAGTCATTCCAGTTACATGAACAGACTACATGTGCACATGCTCTTGGTCTACTCACCGCCTGTAGGCCAGGAGGGAAGCTGTAGATGATGCAGACACACCCATAGCCTTCATGGCCAGGAAGCTCCAGGTCAGGATCTCGCTCTACGATCATTGAACCATTGGCAGGCTGGTTTCCAATCAACTGGCCGTAAACCAGCCGACACACAGGACACGCTTTCTTCACTTTAAAGGCTTGATCCAGACAAGAGCGACAGAACGAATGGCCACATCTCTCCAAGGTAGTCTTCTCCACTATGTCTCCCATGCAGATTGAACAAGTTTTGTTGTCCTCTGCCTCACTATGGGAAGCCAAGCTAGAGTCCATGTCCTTCCTCTGGGCTGCCTCATGGAGCATGGCGCAGGCTTCCTCATCAGCAGGCTTCCTGAACCTCTGTTGCTGTCTCTGGGAGCGCCGAGGCTGGGGAGGTGGAGGCTGAAGCAGGCTCCCCTCTCCATTGGGCTCCAGGACTCCCACACAGGGCAGCAGAGTCCTCTTCCTCTTGGGTCCCCCCTCCTGTTTGCTCATTTCTTTGCGGGCACAGCGGCATAAGTCAATGAAGGCTTTTCGTGTCTCGCTGGAGATGGGTCCATCCATCACACCAGCTCCCGAGCTCCTGGAGCCTTCCACCGGCTGCAGCCTCACGGCGCAGCAGCCCCCCCTTTCTCCTCGCCTAATGATACCAGCACTCATCCCCTGCTTGTGCTGGAAGTCAATGAGCCAGGGCCGCCCAGCTGCAGCCAGGTAATCCCACACCGCCTGTGAAACCAGTACCTCATCACTGCCCTGGCCAGCACGCACACTCATCTCATCAGAAGAAACTGCACAGAGAGGCACAAAAAAAAAGTCATCAGAACATTAGTGTACGAGCAAAGATACTCAAACACACGTGTATGAAGGTAAATCCTGTTGTAGAAGTTGCACCTGGCTATGCACTAACCCATTTTTTCAAATGCATTGTGGGGAATGATCGTATCTGCTGGCTGTGATGGCTTTACTTTCGTTTTCTACGTGGCCTAACAGCTCACAGCAGAGCAAATGAAAAGATGTATTCCAGCTGTTTTTTGTTTGCAGCCTGTGTGTACATGAGAAAATAAAGCCATCATCCCTGTGTGGGTAGCTATTTGCAGGGGCTGCAGCGCGTCAAAGGCACACATAACAGGCAGTATCGCGGCATCGCCGAGGACGTATCAGCTGTTCAGCGATTCAGACTGTAAACAAAGGAAACTAAAGCCCGTCACACGCGGAGAACATGAAAACCAAGTGACAGCCGCATGCAAACACAAGAGCGACACTTGCTTAGGTTTAAAGGTTACCTTGTGATCCCATAAATCCCTTCAATTGCGAATAAAGCGTCCTGTTGAACAGAAAAAGAGAGGAAGACAAGCTGAGAGGCTGACACAAACGTTATCACAGCTGCTCGGTGATATTTGAGCCATTCTCCGCAACACCAAAGGGAAATTCAAAGATTTCGCAACATCAGCTCGGACTTTAATACACGTCTCGTTAACATTTATTTGAGTGGGTTTTTTTTTCCCCCCACACCTCGTTACTTCGGTACCTCACCCTTTGCCGTAGCTTGTCACTGCCCGTCAGGGAGGTTTCTGGCTCGGATTAAAGAGCCCAGTGCTCCATCAGAGGAGGCCTTTATTTCTGACGTGCTGCTGCAGTTTATCCGCGGATAATTAGTCTTTTGTAGTCAAGACATGATATCCAAGTGTATTCCCGGCTCATAGCTCTTTAGGTTTCCAACAGCCCCTCCCTGGCCCTGGCAAATGCCATCCAAATCCTGCACCTCGTCTCCAAGTCTCGCCTGTGTTTGCCTTCCCCGTACGTCCTTGGGCTAGGCGTAACACAGAGTAAATAGCATTTGTAGTTGCTCTTCTTATCTGGCTCCGAACACGCTAGCTGTGTGACTTGTTTCTCCAGGCAGAATGATTATTTGCCCTTTCGTCTCATTTTTTTGTTGTTGAGTTGTTTCGCTTTCAAACCGCGTCCTCCCCCTGTTGACTGTACAGGAGCAAACATACACATTAATAAGGGGACTGGGACCTACGAGAAAATGTGACCAGGAAGTTCGTCACCAGGCGTGTGTTTGTGGGGTTTTTTTTTCTATTCTCCGAGTGAATCACACTTTTGTCGTGATTACCAGCTTTCCTGATAACACAACGTACAATATACACACACGAGTGTCCAACCTACGTGTCGCCGAGGGAATACCCACTCATTCAGTTATGATGCAAATGAAGTCTTTCAGACTTATTGACAGCAGTGATGTCAATGTTGATACTTTTGACAGAATACATTGTTTATACATACATACAACTACAGCCTTTTAGTGAACACATTACTAAAATTCTATATAACTGTCATAGAAAAAGTCTTGGCTTCTAAGGCTATAATAATAATAATAATAATAATAATAATAATAATAATAATAATGTTCCCTTTTGATTGACACTGTCACAAAGGGTTTGTACTAAATGTTTTAATGAGAAAGGTACTGTATATTACTGTTTATGGGAATGTCTAAAGACACAGATACAGACACTGAAATGGACTAAACTTCTGGACTTTGCCAGGAGGGCTATTGTTCTGTGTTAGAAGAGTACAGATCATCGAGGATGTGGATAAAGGAACTCTCACACTGTATTGGTCTGGAAAGACTAACCTACATTGCTAAGGGCAAGCGGAAAGACTTTGTCAAAGCTCTGGGAACCTTACATGAATGAAAGATGGAAATGTGAGCTTTACCTGAAAGGAAATTGTAAAAGATGTTGGGAAACATTTATTTTTTTATTTGTATTCTACCTTATATTGGTGCAAGTGGGTAACTGCATGTGAGTGTGTGGGTGCGTGTCTGTGTAAGCGCATGCAGTCTCAAGCTGTATTATTAATGTATGTTTTCCTTATAGAATGTTATAAGAAAATGCCAATAAACATATTGTGGAAAAGGAGACACTGTCCCGAAGGTGTTCATGTAAGTTCACTGATCAATCAATTAACTGATCATTGAGTCAATCCCAAAGTCCATCCCAAGTTACAGGAGTGGTGTTTTGAAGGAGCACTTTTTATTTGAACAGCGAAAAAACCTCACTCACTTTACAAATTAAACTTGTACAAGCAGAATATTAGCACTTCTGAGATGCTGTTACAACCATATTGGCATTTTTCACTTGGGAAATTGCAGTGTTTTGCAATCTGGGGTTGTTGTTTTGGTGCTCTCAGCTCTGTAATCTAATGATTTAGAGTTGGCTGCAAAACAAAATTGCATTCATAAGTTTACTTCTGATTGAGAAAGTCATTTCTCCAATAAGACAAAAATGCAGCATTCCAGAGGTGCTTCAGTCAGTCAGGACTGTCTGCTCCATTTGCACACAGACTTTTGAAAGGAACAAATAATGTAGACAAAAGTTTTTAAAAAAAGAAAATTTGTTGAGGTAGGCTGTACACATAAAATATGGGAAACTCAGTCTCCATTCTGCTGCTTTTCACTTAATGCGGTAGTGTAAACCTGAGTTTCACTCAATCACATACTGTATGACAGGAGACATACATTGTCTTTGTCTAAAACTGATAATATGTTTCAACACCTACAAATGAATTTCCTAAGCCTGATTCATATCAACCTCTGTGATGAATTTACCATTATATTGAAATCAGTAATTTCTTCTTGCCATCAAAAAGAAGTGAAAATGATTGATGTTTTTCCTCTTTCATTTAAATAACACTGCTGACACAAGGGTATCAGAAAACTTAGAAATCCCTCTCCAATCTGCAGCTTGTGCAAAATGCACCAGCAAGGCTTTCAGTGAAACCACAGTATAATCGGTTTCTCCATCTATTTTGGTTCTTGGTTAGATTTAGGATTTGCTGATGTGACAGTTGGCCCTGGCTGTCGGTGGCCCATAGGCTTTGGATCACCCCGTTTGAAGAGCTTATACCAGCAACATAACACAATATCTTTAATTTCCCTAAACACATTTCAGACTGTGATTATGCATGTAAATGTGATGAAAATGTGCCATTAAACTGAGCTTCCTCAGCTAACCTCTGGAGATATCCAACTATCTCTACAGATACATTTAATGTTGCAAGCTACTTGCAAGCTACCAACTCAGAATTCACTCAAAGTGAGGGGATCACTAAAGTTAGTAGAACACTAAATGTCACAATTTATTGTTATCTGAGTTCATTTGTGGGTTTTCACCGCACATTCAAAACATGTAATTCTCATCTCTTTCACTGTAGCCACATAAAGAGAGAAAATTCACCCTTAAACATATTTTACATTCTCTTCTATTGATGCTGAGAAGTCAGTATCTTCACACACAGAAAACAAACCTCCCTAAGCTGGAGATCAGCGTGCAGGAGGCAAATTATTGACACTTTTTGGAGCCAGCGTTAAATCTGAATTAGTGACTAATTTTGTAGGCCTGGCGTTTTTGTTTTTTTTTTTAGATTTACGTCAAATGAGCGCTACATGAATGTAGGTCATTCAGCTGTGAATCAGAAAATGAAGTCATATGCTGGGAAAGGACCCCCCCCCCCACCTCACACCCATGTCTGCGGTTTTAGTGTCCAAAGGATTGTTCCATTAGTCATTGCATGTGGAGCAGCTCTAGGATTTGTGTTTGGCTGACATCATCATGGTCTTGCCTCTTTGCTTAAGGAAACATGTCTCAAATTAAAGTGAAGAGCTGAGCAGTTTTAGGTAGATCAATTGTAGATTTTTATACCTTATATCGTTTACGGTCAATATGAGTATCTGAACCAAACCCTCTTAGACTGTCTGCTGTGTGGGACTGGACTGTTATATAGTGCAATGTATAATCAGTTCAATGCAATCTTTTCTTCTTTTCATGAATGCCATCTGACGCTGCAGAAACTATTTCTGTCTCTGAGTCTCAACAGTATGCTTGACAAACTATAAATGGCATCATTATTATCAGGCCAGTAGGCAAACTTTTGTCCACTGGACCACACTGAAAAAAGAAATTAAGTTCTAAGATTGCAATAATGCATCCAAATTATGGCTTATTATCTGCCAGAGTGACTTAGTAGAGGAAAAACAAGAGCACAGCAAGCTAATGTTAATTCCCCGTTCAAATCACATTGCAGCTGTAGAAAGCTCCTTGAGGTAATTCAGATTTCACTTATGTCTTTTATTCCTTTAATGATGACTAATTCATGAGACAAGTTCATTGTAAAGCTGCTAATGCCTTCTATGGTCATCGGAGAGCTGTATGGTACAGCACTCTGGAGAAATGTAGCAGAGCTATCTGACATTGTTATTCATTGTCTACAGTTCAGCATTTAACACTATAATCTGCTCCAGGCTGACCACAAAGCTCAAGGACCTGGGATTTAAACATCTCTTTTGTGCATGTGGTTCCTTGATTTCCTGATGAGCGGTCCCCATATGGTGAGAGTGGGGGGACACACATTATCAACCCTCATCCTTAACAATGTAAAGACAATCCCTAAAAGACATTTATTCCAGAGGCTGCAAAAATAAAACTAGAAGAATCTTTAGGTTCCCAACCACCCAGATCCCTGCTGCAATCAGGAAGAAGGTTCTGGATACATAAGGTTAGCACTAAGTGGTACAAGCAGCGCTTCTACACTCTATTCCTTATTACTATTATTATTGTTCAGTTAAATTTTATTTACATAGCGCCAAATCATGGAACACAAGTTATTTTCATATGCAGCAGGTCTAGACTATATTCTTTTTAATATAATTTACAGAGACCCAACAATTCCCACTTTGAACATGCAGTAGAAAGGAAAAACTTTACCCCTCAAGCAGGACCTGGCACCATGGCAGGGGGGGGGGGGGGGGGGGTGCCTGGCATTGTTATTCTATCCGAGTTATCATCTGTGGCTCAATCCACAGTGAACATTTCCCACTCATTTGATAGCACTGCTCTCTTTCTCTGCCTTTGTGCTATTGTTCCACTTGCTCCATCGACAGCTGCCAAGCTACATACTGGAGATATTGCCTCTCCTCTCTTGTCCAAGTCCAACTGCTTGAAGCTGTTCCCAATGTGACAGCAACTAGAGTTTCTCATGTTTGCTTTTTAAGTCATCTGTCAGTTTCCATGTCATTTTCTACTGCTTGAGTGCTTTGGCCCACTAAGAAAAACACTGGAAGTCAAACACAGCAGTAGTAGGTGCATCTGACAGCATCCATTCCTATGAGGACCCAAACTGATGAAGCTAAGCTTCACTCTGATATTATGGCTGAGAGCGGTGCTAAAGAGGCATCTGTTAATAAGCTGACAGAGAAGCAAGCTGTGAAGGGAGATGCTTTGGCTTCCAACAGTGGGTCTGTCTCTATTCAGACAACAACCACCAGCCAGAGTCTTGTGTCTTTTCATTATCTCCAAAAATACAGCAGTGTTTTCAGTCTTCTGCTCTCCCATCAAACTGTAAAGTACATCTTCAAAATCAGCAGCCTTTTTTTTTATTGGTGACCTATAACTCACGAATGAACCTCTCATTTATTTTCTCCTTAGTTTTACTCACATTGCAATGGGGATCTCACAACAGAGTCATCATTTCTTATCTCCGCTTGCTAGATTTTTCTAACTGGTGTTTCTTCATACCAAGATTCCTTTGTCAAGGAAGGAACTGAGAAGAATTATATTTCACTGTGTGGCTGTTTTGCATGGCAATGAATGGAACACACATCATTCTTCACTTGTTAAGCTCGTATTCTCAACACTGACTCAACCAAGAGAAACATCAGCTTAATAAACTGAAAATGAGGATGACACCAAGTGAAAAATGACACCAAAGCACAAAATGCTCCACCAATGCCCCACCTGCAAGGAACACTGCTGTTCATACCTGTCTGGCTGCCATGTGTATATAATCTAATGTAATATCTCTGTGTGCAGAGGAATAATCCGCAACAACTGCTGTTGGTTCTCTTTTGACTTTGAAATAAACATGTTTCCATATACAGTCAATGTTTTTAGGAGTTTCCCCTCTTTGGATCAAAGTTTTATATTATATGAAAACATTCTTTAATCATGTCACGAATATATTTTGTTAGTAACGCAATGGTAACACAATACACTAGTTTAATGGCATCTTGTAAATTTGTCGACAGTGTGTCAGAAAGCTGTTGAGTCATATTATATTGTGCCATAATTAAAAATAGATATGACTCAGCGCACTTTATATGACTGTATTCACCGTCTGTTTCCGTGTGTTTCATATTGTCTCTTACGTTGACACAGTGATGGTGGAGCCCTCGCGCCGCTATAGGACGCAGGGTACACTGGCTCGTTCTAGAACTGTCTCGGGCTGTTGAAAACCCGGCCGTGCCCGGGCTCACGTTCGTAACGGGCGCGTGAAACGTGACGTCATGAGCGGAAAACACGCGATGTTTGAAGGGGCAGGGACTCGAGCGCATTAAGAGTTAACCATTTAGGTTTCAGTTCGTATTTTGCCGGGCACTACAGCTAGGTAACACCATTAACTAACGTTAATATCGTGGTCCGACGAGGGAGTTTAATTGCTAAAACAGTGGAGATGTAAGTCTTGGGTTTACTATGTAGTCGTTAACGGTCTTAGCTAACTAGCTAAAAGTCATGGTAGTGTGATATACAGCGGACCAGCTAGCTAATATTAGCTAACTGAGCAGCACATGAGTTAGCCTGAGCGGTGCAGTCATACTTAACACGGCTGTCAAGGCACAGTGCATCACAGCTAACTTTCCTTCATAGTGATATAATGTGGTACCACCATGCCTCATGCGGCTATAAACTCGTAGATAGTTTTGTTTACGCGGCTCAGTTATCGCTCGCTAGACGGCTAATGTCACCCAACACGAGAAGGGTAACCTTAATGTTAGCTGCTGAAAAAGCATGGTGTCATGATTAGCTGGTGAGATTTCACTTCGGCTAATGTTAGCAAACGACAGCTTACACACTTGACAGCTATACACGAAACATAAGCGGGCCCCAACACACTCACATATATGTTTGTCCTCACATCCAAATAACCACACATCTCACTATTAATGTGGCATTAGCCGACTCTTCCGTGACAATCTAATTAATGCTCTGGCATGTGTATTATCTGAATATAGTGTCAGCAGGTACACCATCTTGGTAAAGGGGTTTATTCTCCTTTTTTTAAAATGAGAGGACAGTTATTGCTTGTTAGGTGAAGAAATGAAGGACTCTGCAGAGCCCAGATCTGCAGTGAATGAATGAAGCTCTAGTCAACATGAGTTAAAATGACTTAAGATGTACTGCATCATTATACATGTGGGCCGCTAGAGCAGAATAACCACCGCTGGCTGATAAAATGATATGCACCACTAATACTAGAAAGCTTGAATGATTATAATGTCAGATTAGAGTGAAGTTTGTCACTTATATTCTTCTCTTTGTCATTAGGCACCCTGCAACAGCTAAGTGGTATGACAGACGGGACTCTGTTTTTGTTGAGTTCTGCGTGGAGGACAGTAAAGATGTGCAAGTAAAATTCGACAGTACCAAATTTGATTTCAGGTAAGATTCATAATGGCATGTTAAATGGTAATACTTGTTATCTCTAGGGCAAACTGACCAAGACCCCATTTCTCATTTTAAAGAAAAGATGATCAAAAAAAAATCCTTTTTTGTATAGTGTATGAACAGAATAATGAAAACACAGTTAACTTATTTGTTTACAGTTAGATTGTAAGGAAATGTCATGAGCTCTTTTCTTTTCACCTTACAGCTGTGTCAGTGCAACAGACAACATCAAGCACCAGAATACAGTGGACCTGTTCGGAGAGATTGATCCTAAAGTATGTGTGTGTCACCTGCAGACATAGCTGCACTTCTACCATGTGTTTATTTTAAAGGCTTCATCCAACGCTGTCTGTTCCATGCAGGGATCCAAACACAGACGCACCGACAGGTCTGTGTTGTGTTGTTTAAGGAAAGCAGAGGCTGGGAAATCATGGCCAAGACTTACCAAAGACAAGACAAAGGTAACAAAAAAACTTTTTAATCCACAGATTGGCACTTCAGGTGCAGACTTGTTATAAACCAGATATAGCCAATTGTCTATAAATAAATCCTGGCAAGCTGCACGCTCATGTCTTTAACCTGCATATTATAATATAACTTGCATTCACCTAGTTCTAAATATCAGTATTATTAAATATCGTCATTAAAACACATCTGGAGTAAACACATTAGATGTTTAAGATTGCCTTACCTACACTTGAATCTATCTTAGAACAACTGGCTGAGTGTTGACTTTACTAATTGGAGAGACTGGGAAGATGACTCAGAAGAAGACTTGTCAAGTTTTGACAAATTCTCAGAGGTAAGCATGCCGAACATGTACAGTGCCTAAAGTGGGAGTCTGTCCAGACATACTGTAGAGTTCATTGTTGTCTCCTTTGTATTTCTCCAGATGATGAACAGAATGGGAGATGAAGGTGTAGATGAAGAGGTATGTTTTTAATACAGGTAGTACTTTTTTATGTGCTTCATATATTTTATTAGACAAGTGTTTTGTTTGGAGAAATATTAATCAATTGAAAATTGCCAGGTAAAGCAGTGTATGAAGAATTGTTTTGTTTTGTTTTGCAGCATGAGTCTGCAGACAGTGACGATGAAAGTAAGTACTATTTTTATAAAGCTAGCTGTTTGTAATGAGTAATCAGATCCTGAGGGGTGGGAAAACAAAAGAAAGAAGCCAGTGCCAAGTGTGCACCAACTTGATTCATTGTAGCATCAGACAAGCTAAAAAAAAGTGTTTGGGCGATGTAGTATGGTGATGACGATGCTATTTTAGGACAGGCTTGATTGTTTATTTCTGTTCTTTTAAAGAGATTTAAATGAGTTTCACCTGGCTATAATGGACTGGTTGCACAGCAGACATTTCGATATATCTGCTTTGTGACCAGTCCATCAAGAGCAATAGGTGCATTCTATCAAAAAGCCAGTGAAATCTCACTTTATAGCAGTGCCGTCGTTATGTTATTTCTTATGAACTACCTGTAAAGGTTTTATTTTGTCTGTACATTAGTTTTTATGTTATTAACAGGACAATGATTAGATTCAAATCTAGTCATACGTTCATTTTCCTCTCTCTCTTCTAGAAGCGCCCGACCTTGAGTAGAGGAACATGGATGCCACCTCAGCAGTAAACAAAGCGAAGTTATTAGTCATTCGAAGAGCGAGACTAGACATGAGTTGGCAGCCATGTTGGAGA
Source organism: Protonibea diacanthus (assembly GCA_028641955.1). Lineage (NCBI taxonomy): Eukaryota > Metazoa > Chordata > Actinopteri > Sciaenidae > Protonibea > Protonibea diacanthus. The sequence continues at coordinate 13,963,625 of CM053984.1, forward strand.
AGAAACCTCGTCTCTCTACGCAGTTTCCAAAGCGAAACCTCTCAAGGGAGTGACAGGGAGCGGCTGTTGGACACAGACATGCACAGGGATCCATAGCGATATACAGTGCTGTGCTTTGCTGTTCTGTTCTGCATGGACAATTCTGTTGAAATGAAATTGTTCTTGTTCATTGACTTAAATGACTGTAATGGGATGTGCTGATGTCTTACACCTTCTCTCTGTTTTTTTGTTTTGTTTTGTTTTTATTTTCTTTTTTTTTGCAATATCAGGTTATGTATTGAATATTGTGATTTCTAATGAAAAAATAACTCAAAATGCTATTTTCAAAAAAGTTATTTTTTTTAATGACAGATTTTCCCCTTTAATGTTTGTATTGTAAAATGCACTTATTTTGTTTGTTAATTTAAAAAGGCAGGAGTTCTCCTTAAAATGGGGTTTCCAATGTATGCCAACATCTGCAAATATTTAACAATAATTTCATTTTCTAAACAGCATTTAAAATAAACTGATATGCTTGTGCAACTACAGCTTGTGTTGAGATTATAATATTAGGGTGGTACAATCTGCATATCATCATGTATTTTCGAAGAGGAGTTAGTTCCTCTGTGTCAGTGTAAAACATTGTACATTTTCTTCCAGAGGTGAGTGCAGAAATCCTGTGTGGTCTACCAAGAGTTTCCCAAGTAGTTTAAAAAATACAGGTCATAAATGTTTGTCAATCAGATGTGCTAAAACTGCTTTGGAGGCTTGTGTATTTGATCTAACACACTTGCATTTGTTTTATGCTGTGAGAGTTTGGGTATGCATTTCTAATAAACTCTTTCAGATCACTGAATACAAGTCCTAGTATTGAAGCATCACTTGTTTAACTCAATGTTATAGCTGGTTAGAATAAGGGTTATTTGACTTATTTTAATACACTACTGGGTAGCTTGTGAATTGTATGCCCTAGGATCAGTAAAGTCTTATCTGAATAAGAATACTTTATTTATTTGTTGATTATCTGCAAAGTAAGTACAGTTAAAAATGTAAAAGTATTATATTTGTCTGTAATATATCAGAAAATACAAATACTGAAAGTACAAGTACCTCAAAGTTCTGCTTAAGTACAGTATTTGAGTAAATGTATATGGTTGTATTCTTCCAAGGGGTCCCAGTAAACCAAGTTTAAAAGATAGGTTCACATTTTCCACTGTCTTAAAAACAATGACACACCCCAACATAATTTGAAAGATCTACTATTGTCCATGCTGACCACAGAGACCCTCCCAACAGAATTCCTGTAAGTTAACCATCAACAACTGCTTTCTGCTGAAATTCAGCTCAGCTAGAGGTAATGTGAAGTTCAAATCAACTACAAATCAAGTAGTTAGTCATTTTAGATATTAAAAAAATCCCTCTTTGTATTTCCTCAGAATGTTACCATGCAGAGCACCAGAGGAGTGACAGTAAACACTTGATTTGTCTAACTCAGTCTGCTGAAGTGTCACATTAGTTTAGGCTGAACTTTAGATTTTGCACAAATTGAATACTCTCTATGTCTGACATTGTAACTGTGTCAGAAGGAGACTTATGTGAACCTCTTCGAATCTATCCTTTAATTAATTCCCATAAAAATGTGAGATGCCACCTTGTAACCACTGTGTAGTGCTAACGTTTCAGAGCACTCTACTCTCACTTCTCTCTAACATCAAAGGGGGTTTCAGGGGCTTCCCGTTCCCTGTGTACTTTTATACTGAGTGCAAAAAAGGGAAGCCAGAAATTCCTTAATGTCGGTTGCAGTGTGGGTGGGAAATGTTTGATCTTGCCATGTATGATTTATCAAAACATGGCAATGTGATGTCATATGTGATACTCAGTAAATAAAAGCCATAGATTATTTTTGGGCATAAGTATCACAGATGGCAAAAACACTACTCTGGTTTCTGTCATGTAAATGCTCAAGTTGTAGGAAAATCCCTAAATATCCCCTGTTGAGGATTTTTGATCAGCACTTCTAGAACCAAACATAATTTATGCCGTATGTTTTAGTGCCTTATCTCATGTGTCCTGCTGCGATACATGTTTTCACCACTGCGTGGCGAGTACAGGCCAGAGCTTCTACTCCAATGTGAGATGTTTAGGGGCTGCATGTTATTATGTATGCGTCAGCAGTCTGGACAAGAACAGGAAAATACAATGCAAGCACCTTTTCAACGCTCTCCCCTGTAAAACTAAACTGTGGGCTTAAATCCACAAAAGGTGGCTTAGCACTGATGGAGGGAGTCATGAGAAGGACATAATACTCCTCACAATAGAGGCACACCAACTGGCAAACTAATATGTCATCAGGACAACAGGATCCAGACGTTTTTTTAGCAAAAAAGTTTTTTTTTCTTCTAGCGACAACCATCTTTGTTCATCATGATGGTGGCAGATGTTGTTTACCGCGTTTTTCCGTGCTATTTTGAATGTGGGATGGAAAAAAACATGCAAATGTCAGACTGTTGTGAAAACGAGGGGAGAAATAACATCTTCTAAAGAGACATAAAACTTCTATTAACTATATTTATTTGCCATTCCAGCACAACTCGCTGGAGTTGCAGAGAGCAATAACCCCCCCCCAAAAAAACATATAAAATCACTCTGGCCCGTGGAAGAGGAAATTTACAGATTCAACAATGACTGCAAGACAAACAGATCATAGAAACCAGCAGAAACTGTTACTGCCAGCGTTTTGTTTCCATGCAAGAAAGGAGAAAAGCATTGAGCTCAGCATAATCCTTTCAGAGGCCTGTGACCGTCCCTCTGGCTGCACTGGTCAGCATGATGCTCCAGTGCAGAAGCTCAATGCCAGGCCTGCTCTCCCCTCTTCCTCTCCAACCATGGATTTTCCACCGCTTTATCTGACCTGAGCCTCCAAACCCGCCCAGCACACACACACACACGCACACACATACGCACACACACACACACACACACACAATGTAAAACTGTGCCTAATCACTTCTGCTGCCACAAACCTAATTTGTACAAATCCAGAGCACAAATGGACAAATTGAGAAATTGCTCGTGCTTTGGTGGCCACAGCCTTGATTCGAGTGAATGTGAACTGTTGACTGTACATTACAGAGGAGACAATGAGAACAACATTATGGGAAATGAGTGAACGTTGGACATTCAACGTGACCTTAAGTATCTAAATTTTTAGAAATGAAGTAAAACTCTCACTGCATGGCTCCTCTAACAGTTTTTTTCATACCACATGCTCACTGCTTCTCTATTTTAGGTGTGAACTAAAACTCACTGTAGTTTCTCACAGGGGCTTTTCAGTCACTGGTGTTATGAATGGGATTTCCAACTGTTATTGTATTAACACTTCAATCAGTCTATGGGTAGTACTCTAGATCTCCATATCCTCCAGTGGAAAAACATAAGATGCACCAAAGCGTTTTATGTTTTCCTTGCAGCAGAGAAGTAAAGATATAATTTCCTCTCAACCTCTTGCGTGATCAGATTAGATTTTACCTCTTGCAATATTTTTAGAACTTTCCTACATAAATAATTATCAAGGTTATACTTGCAACATATTAGTCCAGATTCAGAGTCATTTCTGCATCAAGCAGACAGAGGTAGGTCAAGGCAGGAGAAGGGTTAACTGATTTTGTTTTGATTTCTAGCATTGTGCGCTGGCCCCTCCCCTGGGTTCTGCGGAGCTGCTGCGGGCCTGGGGTGTTATAAAAAGGCCTCTGAGCAACCCCTGCTCTGGTAAAGAGGCTGAATGTCTGCAGGACATGCTTAACGTTTGTCTATCCATGTTCCTCTACTAACAACCAGCAGGGTTGGCACATAGATGCAGAGAGACTGGCGTGTTGCTCCACTCAGGAGCTATCTATGACAGAAATCAGAATTCAGAAGGCAGAGCAGCAGATTGTTCACAGTTATATGTTGAGCAGTTTCCCTGTTGTTGTATTTAGCTTTAGAGAGGCAATTTCTGTTTGAGGGCAATTTTTTTTGTCATTTGCTCTGTGTTTTTTTGGTCTGAAACTCAAGTCATTATTGTGGAGAGACAGCATCTCCTTTTAGTTAATTAGTTAGTTTTTCTGTTGACTTTTCATCCCTCCATTGCTCAGAGGTTGCTTTTTGACCTTTTGCCACCATGTGGGAGTTCAGGTCCATGTCTTTCTGGCGGGCGGTGTTCGCTGAGTTCTATGGAACCATGTTCTTTGTATTCTTTGGCCTGGGGGCAGCTCTCCGTTGGACCACTGGGCCCCATAATGTCCTCCACGTTGCCTTTTGCTTTGGGATGGCGGCTGCCACCCTTATCCAGTCCATCGGCCACATCAGTGGAGGACACATCAATCCAGCTGTTACCTTTGCTTACCTGATTGGTGCCCAGATGTCCATGTTCCGTGCTTTCTTCTACATCATGGCCCAGTGTCTGGGAGCACTTGCTGGTGCTGCCGTGCTCTACGGGGTCACACCCAACAACATGAGGGGAAATCTAGCACTCAACACGGTAAGTTAGATGGATAAAATACCATAAACTGCATAATGTATAAGTAGTATTGCATGTGCACATATCAAAAGATCATTCAAAGGAAAAGAATTTCAATGTTCATGTGTGTAAAACATTGCACACAGAAATTGTACATAACAATTTAACTGTTACGCATTTTTAATTCATGCACTCGCACCATTAATTTCAGTGCTCTTTCCCTCTCTTGCAGCTGCAGCCAGGCATCGGCCTGGGCATGGCCACCACCATGGAGGTCTTCCTCACCATGCAGCTTGTCATCTGCGTCTTTGCTGTGACTGATGAGAGGCGCAATGGACGCATGGGCTCTGCTGCCTTGGCCATTGGCTTCTCTGTGCTCATGGGACATCTTCTCGGGGTAAGGAACCACCACAGGGATCTAGAAATTTGAGGGTTCATATGTGCATCTAAGCATTTTATCACATCATATACATCTTTACAGTCTTAACCCTGAATTATCTTCTGTCTTGGGCATAGATGTTCTACACTGGAGCAGGAATGAACCCAGCAAGGTCCTTCGCCCCTGCTGTCATGGTCAGGAATTTTGTCAACCACTGGGTAAGATGAGCACATCTGTGAATCCTTTTACTCTACAACCTCTTGGAAAAATTCAGACTCACTAACACATTCTGCTCTTTGTCTTTTGTGTCAATAACAGGTGTACTGGGTGGGCCCCATGATTGGTGGTGGCATGGGTGCTCTGGTTTATGACTTCATGCTGTTCCCCCGTATGCGTGGCCTCTCCGAGAGGCTCGCCACACTGAAGGGCATCCAGCCCCCAGAGTCTGATGGCCACCAGGAGACCAGGGGAGAGCCCATCGAGCTCAAGACACAGGCTCTATAAGCCTGGAGAAGATTGGCTTTCTGACCCCCATCCCTCACGCCCTCAATCTGCACCCTCAGTTCCCGGTCCATCCTCAGCCCATTCAGCATTTCTGCACACATACCTCCTTCCCGTCTTCACACATACTAACACAGATCCCAAACACCTTTGTTATCCTTGTTCTGCATCCAGAACTGGACCTAATGAGTTACAGTGAAGGGGCACCCACAGCCCTGACCACCTCACCTGATTTCACCTCTACCCATCCTTCCTCCTCCTTCCTCCTCCCCCTTGGACTGCAGGACAAAGATGGAGGGTTAGACGAAGACTTGCCACTGAAGGAAGCACCCTGTGCCCTGTGGTGTGGGGAGTCAGTTACTCCTGGCTGACCAGGTGGCTATAACTGCTCAGGACAGGGGCCTCTCTCTCTCTCTCTCTCTTTCTTTCCCTTTCTCTCTCTTTCTGTTTTCTCCCTATTTTGTAGTCTGCTAAGAGTGAAGCTACAGTAGAGCAGTGGACTTCTGCATGCTTTTCCATTTTGATCCAGAGTCATTGCGCCCTTTGTTTTGTTTTGTTTAACGAACTTTGGGTAAATTACATGTACGTATTGTACTTTACCAGTATTTATTTGGCTCACATTCTTTTTTTCTTTTTTTTTTTTTCAGTTGTATGTGTGCGTGTGTTTGTGCGTGAGACTGAGAGTGAGTGTGCATGCATGTCTGTGCATGTATATGCGAGGGTGCTTGTTTTAATTGCTCATTTTTATTTTTCAATTTTCATTGCCACAATCCTTTGTCTGTATCATGATTTTTTTTTTTTTTTTTTTTTTTTTTAACATACAAACATATTTTAGGGAAAGATGCAGCTGTTTCCACGCCCTCACTGATACAAAAGTTCATCAGATGTTTAGAGTGATCCCGTTTTATATCGGATAAAAATAACTTGAGTCAAAGCCAAATTTATTCAGTTTAGAGTTTGTGTCTCATCTAGTGAAGCACACACACATGCATATTTATATTAAAATAAACACAAAACAGAAAACCATCTGGTCTTTTTTGAGCTCAGTCTTCGACAAAGTTACAGTTATAAAAAAACTTGAAATGGTAAAATTACCACCAAACGTGTTGCTAATCTTTTTAAAGTGGGGAATCTGCAGGTTTGTACCACATTTAGATAACTTATACAGTATTGGTGTTGGGTTACGTTTTAAACTACTTTCTGACATGAGCTTTGCTTTTAGAGCAGCTTATCACAGATTCACAGATGTACAGGTGTGTGATAGCTGGTTTGCTTTTACTTTTGCGTGTCTGCCATGGAAAAACAAAGAAAGCAAACCTGACTAGCTGTCATGAGGAATAAGCGTTTTCTAATTGAATTGTGTTGTTTGACACGACTGAAGGGTCTTTGTTACATCAACTCCAGATTAGAAATGAAAGAGTGCATGAGGTGTAGTGGCTTGTTGCTGGTGTTGGCAAACACCTGGTGCCTTCTCTTTTCTACACGGAGCTGGGCGGCTCTTTAGGAGTGAGCCAGTTTTACTGGCCAAGCCCCTCTCTGATATTTGAGAGAAGAGAGAAGGTCACCACACGGCAACTGAAATCTTTAGTGTGTTTGTACAGGGTGATAAATGTACACCTTTATTTTCATACAATCTACACAAGCAAGAATGAACTTTGAAGTTGAAGCTCTACATTGGCCTGGTGTCCTCTCTCTCTTCCATCCCTCCTTCATTCACCCTACCTCCTCCCTTTGTTTACGAGGCAGCCATCTTGTTCTGCTCTAATGAGGGGACATCTAAAGCTGCTGGGATGGAGGGGAGGGGACGGGGCACTGAGATAAGTTAGCATTTTGACAAATTTCATTGAACCAGGCATGTAAGCTGATTCTCTTTCTGCTTCCTCTACATTTACTACTTTTTTTTTTCAGTGTGATTTCCCTGGCAGTGGTTGAGTAGAATTTACATTTTAGTGACATGTTGAAATTAGAAGTTGTGTTCTAATGGAAAAGCTTTGTGATGTACAGTGTAAAGTTTTCCTTTTTTTAAAAAAAAAAAAAAAACATTTCATGATTGTTGAAACTGGATGGATAGGAAATATAATATGCTAGTAATGCAATGTCTCCTCTTTGGCTGATGGATTATGGAAGTGATGCCACTTATGTTATACACCAATATGCTCTCATTCAGTGGACAGCCTTTTTGGTACCAGGCATGCCTTCCCAATCACAATGCCATTATTTTTATATGTCAAAAAAATCAGAAAATTCTTATGTTTCCAATTGTTTTTTGTCTGTTTTCTTTTAGACTAACTGTAGAAAAATATGGGACTGGATGGGACAGACCAGGAACCATAAACTAATAAGTTAATCAGATTAGGTTATTTCATTTCAGTTGCTTGTAGGACATATTCCTTTATGTGCAGGGACTTTGCCATAACACCTATGATATTAGTCGAGGTGGACTAATTTCTTGTAAATAAATCCACAAAAATATTTTTTTGATTTTGATAAAAACTAAGATTTTATTTGTCACCAGGGTTAAAAGATTATATGGGTTGTAGTAGCTTCACAGCGATTTATCCAAAAGTCAATCCATAAGATATAAAAGCAAACATACGTGCAACATGGTACATCCGACACATCACTGACAGTGATGTTAGGTAGAGCAAAGCTTTTCATAAAACCAGAACTTAGTTTATGAGGAGAATTGATTTAATATACAGTCAGATGTTAATGAAAGCTGCTAAGATCAGAACAAAATTCGATTAGAATCAGCTCCCGCAAAACAAAGATACTGCATTGTTTGTCAAAATAATATCATTCATCCCTGTAATGTTTCCTTTATTCATTTAGTACTATATTCAGCTTTTTAGTTTTTAAAAACACAAAACTCTAAAACTCTAAACAAAACAATTTAAAAAAAAAAAAAATGAAATGGCACATTAATATGTAATGTTAGACTCCAAACAACATTGCATTAGTTCCGTTTCGTAAAATAACATCAAATTTGAGAAATTACATCTTGGAATGAAGAAGGAATGGTTTGTAATTATACTATTGATCATCTACTTTCGCTCTTTTCATAATTTTAACTCTTAGTCCTGCTTTTGCTGTGTGCATTACGGCATCCAAACAGAGAAATAAAGAATCAAAACAATGTAATCAGTGACATTTAAGCTCAGTTAACAGAACCTAATACATACTTACAAAAAGTCCAAAATCTACTGGTTGAGATTAACTGACAAAAGCTTAAAATCAATATATACCGTACATATAACTGAAAATGCACCCAAGTGAGTAAACAGATAAAATGTGATCATTACCCGCCATCATCACCCCTTCTGCCATCTGTTGCAAGTGTCCATCAATGTGGTATAGTTTCACAGTCAACGGTGATGAAGCTTTTGTTTATTTCACGTCCCTAATCTTCTGCTGTACAGAATGAGTTCAGATCATAAACATTTCATGAAGTATTCGCCATGCATACTGTGTGTCTCTTCACTCTGTCACACTGAGTGTATAACATACTATAGTTGAGGCTGAACCAGGCTTTTTAATCACAAGGAGGGATTATATACAACAGGAGAATACTATTCTTTAACATGACTAAATAACATGCAACACACAGAGGACCAAATAACCTCTGGTAGCTGACGGTCCACTGAGCGGCATTGTCTGCTTTCATGCATGTTTGGTCCCTATTGCAAATTTACTGTAATCTGTACAATATCACTTATTTTCCAAAATGTGTGTAGTATAAACAGGAAAGCAAAAAAAAAAAAAAAAAAAAAAAAAAAAATCAATATCAACAAACCTAACATCAGGAGAGAGAGACAGACAGAAGGCTAGCTGATGGAGAACAATGACAATGCCTCGTTCTGGTTTGTTCTCAGTTTCACTTTGTCCTTAAGATGATTTCCTGTTTTCACATAGCACTAGATCAACATGTTGAGTCCCAGAGAAATTAAATTTGTCTCCAATAAGTCTTTTTTTTTTTCTTTACTCAAACGTAGATGAAGCTGTAGATGAATGATGAAAGTGAAGGAAGACAATGGCGCTTTTTTCCCCCCACTTTTTTCACAGTCAGACAGACGATTTAGGCTATGGTCTCTTATTCAGCATCTGCTTTGCGCTCCAAAGAAAACTTTGATGAAATGTCTTCCTAGGTGTCCAGATTTTGGAGAAAATCTAAATCTATATCTAGTTCCATATTGTTACCTGCGGGACTGGAAGACACATACACACAAGTGGCGTCTCAGAACTGAGTAAAGGTATTTTTCAAAAAACAAAATATGGCGTGGATTTCATGCACAGAAATTAAGATAAAAACCTACATGTGTCCAGCGAAGACAGAAGGGTTTTGACTGAAGTCCACGGGAGCATTTGATGCAGTATCCATTCCTTCTGGAGGGAGGGACTCTGATGGACTGAATGGTTGCTGGAAAGAATGCCTGAAAGAAATAGCAGGAAGCGCTATAAACTAAAACCACAGATTAATTCATGACCAGTAACAGCGTAAGATACAAGCTTCACTCGATCAAAGGTTGCAAATTGTCATGCTTTGGCATAATAAACTGACACTGATCAAATTACAAATCAAAGGCCTCATTATTTACTCTTTGCTTTTCATGTCAAGATATAATTAGGAAATAAGTATCAGAAATAGCACCACAAATATGCATCACAGTGAGTAGTTGATTTGTCTTGTAAGTTATTCATACATTTTCTGTGCTGCTATTAAGAAGAAATCTTAAAAATTACTTTAAAAATACTTCCTCACTCGAACCAAGGGTCTAAGGACAGAGGGTGTCACTCCCTGTACAGATTGTAAAGCCCTCTGAGGCAAAATGTGTTTTGTGACTTTGGGCTATACAAATAAAATATGATTTGATTTGAAATCTGTTAGCTTGTTTTGCACACAATGATGCATGAGTAAAGTCTGAGCCAATAAAGTCAAAAGAAAGCAGACCATGTGTGCTACCAGCTATTACAACATAACCTTTTCAGACTACTATTAAAAGAAAAGACATGGAAATAATTAGGGGAGATGTAACTTTCTACTCTTTTGCAATGTAATGTCAGCTGGGATTGGAATATTCCTCTCAGTTCAAGTTTTACACTGTTTTAGCGAGATACTGGAGCAAACACATAAAATACTTGATGTCACTGAACATAACGGATGACTATATTATCTATCTTTTTACAGGAGCCATAATTGCATGATTAAGAATAAAGGTTTTTACCTTTAATAAGACATAAATGCTATTGCTGTACTTTCAGAGGTGGCATTTCCACTTTTACAGTAAAAAGGCAAAAGATCTGAGTATCTTCTGCATTTGAGCCTCATAAATGTCGCTAGTGGTAGATGATTGCATGCGAAAGGACAGTTCCAGGGAATATGAATTACAGGAAGTACGTTGGGCGGTATGAAAAGAAAATGAAAGAGAGAAATGTGTACATGTGACACTTACACAGCTAAGCCACCGGGATTGTGAGGGCTTTCAGAGAGAGGTGCCATAATGGGTGGTGGTTGTGCGGCTGAGCCAGCTTCCCTGCATACACACACACACACACACACACACACAAACACGATAAACTCCTATGCTTTTACTTTAAGTGAATTAAACGACACAGTGTATTTGTAAAAACAGCTCCTTACATGCCGACTTTAGTATGGAGAGACACAGGGATATAACCCCCAACAGGCGAGGGTTGAGGCTCTGTTTCAAACAATAGCAGAAAAGAAATGTGTTAATGTCTGTTCTCGCTTTAATGTCAGATGACTCTGTGCATGAGGACCATTACCTGTGTAGAATTTTTTGAAAACTTCATGCTTAGGAAACTCAGGGTACAGGTGTGTTATGTGGCCGATGTCCCGGATGCGGTCGCCAAGGCTTCGGATCTCAAGGTCTCTCTTGGTGAAGGGCTGGATGTTCTGGATTTTTTGTCCCCCATCTAGGAGAAAAAAAAAAAGTTTGATGTGTCAGTTCATGTGCAAGTGTGTGTGTGAATCAGGAGAGACAGTGTCAGTGACATACTGTGTCCATATAATTTTCATTATTATTATTATTATTAGCAGTATTAGTAGTAGTATTTATCTTCTGTTTCATGTGTGGGACACTAGAACTATGTAAGACTTAACAGGCTGCTATTACTATGAAAAGTTACATAAATATCATCATTTAACATACTGTATGTATCTATAGATAAGATTTTTAATCGTCTTGGTCATTTTCAAAATAGACTACTGTCTATTCAACTCAGCCAAACTCAAACTAGGACCAGAACTTACTTTCAGAAGCAGACACGTATGCAATGGTAATGCCCCCGATCTCAGAGTCACTAAAGCGAAGCAAGAACGTCCCATTGGGCCTCTCTTTGAGGATCAGGTGTAGATGCTGCTTCCCGATGAAGCCAAATATGAGCCTAGTGGAGCAAAACATTGGAAACTCTGTTAATTATAAACAGACTGCAGCAAGTTGCTAATATTTATTTTTGAAATACCGGGGGGGGGGGGGGTTCCCTCACCCTTCGCTCCAGTAGGTCTTCAAGTGCTTTTTGGTCAGCTCCATCACCCCCTCAAACCACTGCCAGAAAGTGAACGGTCGCCCTGGGAGCACTTCCTGTGAGATTAAAAGGCACTGTGAGATTTGAGTGAATGTCAACCTGTGTCTGTCTATGCGAGAGGACATACAGCTGTGTGTACCTTATTAAACTGGGCCCAGGAGACCATCATGTTGCTGAAGTCATCTGCAAAGTCAGGCTTGTCAAATATCTTCTGGGCCAAGAAATGCTGGTTGTAGTGGTCCAGATTGTGTTGTGTCTGGACCTCGGAGGTGAATTTACTGTTGAGAGTGCTGTACATCATCCTCCACGGCACACGCTCAGGCACCACGAATGGCACTCTGTCCTGATGACAATGACAAAGAAGCTGACAAGGTGAGAACACTGTGTTGCATTTACTGTACAATGATGTCAGTGGAAGCTGACTAACATCACAAATGGTTTGTGTGTTTCAGTGGTTGGACATTTCAACAAAAATCGATTCAGTTCTTACAGACCACTTCGGACTGTTTCCAGTCAACACTTGGACTTGGGTTGACTGCCAAAGCAAACAGGAAACTTGTCCACAGAGCTTGTGTGCACATTACTGTAAGTTTGTGGCTCATTTCCAACTCCATATCATAAATTGGTAATGCTGCATATCATATAATAATATTTGGTCTGATAAAACCAACCAGGAGACGTGTGTGTGCTCATGTTTAAGTATTGAATAGGATTTGTGCAATCCGAAGTCTCTAGTAGTGGATAATATTCTTTATTCGCTGCAGTGACGTCATCTTGCCTACAGCCTATTTGCACAGTGATTATCCTCCTCTAATATTGCCTTTATGGATAGATCAATAGACCCTTTTCACAGCCGATATTATGACTTGCCATGAAAGGAAAAGCACAACTGTAATTGATAACATTAAAAATGACTGCATTCCATTTAGGTGAGTTAAGGCCCTTTCACACCGACACCACTACGCTCTGAAACCCATTATTTCCAATGGCTTGCATTACGCCATGATGGCTTTTCGCTACATTGAGCTAAGTGGGTCATTGCTGCACTGCTTGGCGCAGACAGCGATGAAGCCAGCAACGACTGCAGCTCAGATTGCCTTGTGTCTGAAAGGTCGCCAGTTTGAGGCCCTGTTATTGTACAGTATATGCTGGCTCACTGTCACTGTGTCATGAGTTACTGGAACAATTAACGGAACTGAGTTGTACTTCAACTGAGTTGAACTTTAGAGGTGCTGGTAGGTAGATTTTGTTACCCTTGGACAGAGCCAGGCTAGCTGCTTCCCCCTGTTTCCAGTCTTTGTGCCAAGCTAGGCTAACTGGCTGCTGACTGTAGCTTCATACTGTATTTGAGACAGACAAGTATGGAGGGTGGCCTGGTAGCTGGAGAGGTGCTAGTTCACCTCTTGGGCACTGCTGAGGTGCCCCTGAGCAAGGTACCGAACCCCTAACTGCTCCCAGGAAACCGCTACATGTGGCTGCCATTTACTCCACTATCTCTCCACATTTGCATGTTTATGAGCACACTGAGCGTGTATGGTTGTATTCCAGGTATAAATGCATTTAAAAACTTGAGTGAAAAAATAATTTCCCCTTGAGGGATCAATAAAGTAAACTATAAAAAAATAAAATAAAATAAATATGAGAGTGGTACGTGTAACCCAGAAAGCAAATTAGCATATTTGCCAAAATGTTATGTGTCACTTTGCTTTACTACATTTTATGTCATATTTAAATCGAAACCACTAAACCACTCAACTAAATCAATGCACTGGTCTGCCTGTCATATAACATTATGTCTCATAGTTTGTCTACTAAAATGTATTTTAATCTAGATACCATCTGTGAATGGTGCAGATGGCTCTCCTCTTCCCTTGCTCATATGTTGGCACTGTTATAAATCATACAATTTTTAGACCTCTATATTTAAAGCTGATACTTTTCAACAGTCAATTCAACCATAGTATTTGGGACGTGATATGAGAATAGCCACATGTACGGTTAGAACCTTTGTACTACTGGTATATAGGTTATTTACCCACAACCCTCTATGCAGACTCAGTGAAGGGAAGTTATGCAGCATCTATATAGTGTGGCAGCAGTGTACGATAGCTAGTTAAGGTGCATGGCATAAAACTGCTGTGAGCCTGGACTGATTCTTGTCTGCTATCAAATAATGACAACAATCCCATTGCTATCTTTGACAAACGATCTTTCTGCTCGAGTTTGTCAAGCCAATCAGATCCTGGGTGGCCCATCACAGCCATAACCCCCATGATATCCAGGGATCTGAAAGTTTCCATCAACAACCTGCTGGCTTTATTCCACCACTACCAGACTCCTGTCTTCATTCGGCCCTGTTGCTTTATGAAAATTCTTCACGTCTTTCAAGTGTAATTTCTAAAATCCTTCTCTCTTGTTAACCTTAATATATTTACACTTCTAACTGATCTCTTCTTGTTGAAATACCTGTCTTAATCCACTCCACTTTTTCTGTTCTACCGCCATCCCTGTCTTTGTTCAAATGTTAAATACGCTTCATGTAAGTTAATATCATAATTATCTGCACAGCTGACATGCCCATAGCCTGCAGCTGCATCTCGGCATCTCGGAGTTTTTGGGTTTAGGCTTATGTGCGTCAGTTCACCAGAGTATAGTCCCTGCAGTGTTTTCATATGCTTTTGTTTATGAATGATCACAATGCCCACACACACAGATTCAACTGAATAGCTGACGTCAGTCTCTGTGGGTTTGGGAGGACTCTCCGGTGTCTGCAGTGCTCAGATTCCTATTTACACCATTAAACATATTATTGAGGATTTATTGTGTATTTTAATTCAAATCAGTATAAGACACCCTACAGTGTGATACAAGTTATTATTATTATATTGCATTTCGTAAGCAGGTTTTGTAGCCTACATTCCCTTACTGCAGGAAGTTATTATCATTACCCTCCTGTGCTGAGTTTGGTGTTTCCTTATGGGGAGTGAAAAAAACAGGAACAACAACAGGAACAGCTATTCTCTTCTATTAAAGGTTAGAGCACAGGCGCCAACATTAATGCTGCACATGTCTACATTCACATAGTAATCTATTCCACATGAGTTGGCTGAGTAAAACAGAGTTATTGTGTTCATAACGACACAGACAAGCAAACTGCACCGCTAATAACAGGAAAAACAAATGAATAATTTGGCACTTACTGGTTCGGAAAAGGCACAATCCCATATGATGGTCGCCAGAGCGTTGTTGTCTTGACTACCGTGGACAATGACAACCACTGGCAGTGAGATCATCTATAATATATGATATAAACATGTTTATTAAGCAACCGTGTGTACAGACCAGTTAAATAGCAGGTAGAACAACAGGTAGGGTCAAACCTGTATCCTGTAGGGTTTGTCACAGCCTGTGATGGTGATCTCTGTCGAAAACAGAAGAGCAAATTTCTCCTCTGTCACGGACTCTGATCCCTTTCTGTCTGCTCTCTTGATCTTCTTGATGGACTGTTAAACCGAAACAAGAGTTTGAATTTGTTAGCAAGGCTAAATAATAATTTACTCTAGGCTGAGAAAACTAGAGGGGTACAAACCATATTCCTGAAGGTGGCACATGTACTCTTGCTGGATGTGTTGTGCTCTAGGATGGCGGTGTTGTTAATCAGTTCTCCGACATTATCACTGAAAGGAAAAACAGAAAAGGATACAATAAGTGCCATTTTGTACCAGTCACCCATCTTAAAGTTTTTCCAGAAATGTTCTGTAATTATTAATACAGGCTGCCGAGTATGAAAATGAAAATGTGTATCATAAAGCGTTCACGCTATCTAGTTATTTCAGAGTTGATCACTATTGATGTACAGGTTTTTATCCATGTATAGGTGAAATAATAGCAAAACAAATCCAAAAATACCCTTTACAGATTTAATCCTCCCTGACAGGCCTGCAGGCCTCCATGTTGCTGTGTTATGCTGTGTATACTGCATGACTCACCCTGGTACACTACCAAGGCTCCTGGCCTGCAGTTCATTAATGATTTGCGCCTTCAGCACAACAGGCTTCCCGGGAGCTACTTTCTCCCCCAGCAGATATCGAACAGTAGTGGAGAACTTTGACTGGGTCTTAATGACCTGGGGGGGCTGTTTGTCCACTATAAGAGAGCTGCAGGAGTCAACAGTAACATGAGTGACGAGGAAGAGAGGGGAAAATTAGTTAGATAAAAGAACTTTCTTTCACAGTTCAGCTATTAAGAAAAACATAGATATATAGTAAAGGAAGCATTGTGACTGTGTTACCTTTGGATCAGGACCTGCAGGAGTTTCCCAAGCCTTTCCTGGAGATCTGGAATTAGTTCCCCTGTCAGCATGAGTTCCTGTCTAAGCTTCCCATTTACACCAAGTAGCTGCTCACACCTAACCGCAAAAATAGGTCAACAGCAAGAGTGAGCAAGAGTTAAAGACTAAATAAAACACGTCAAGCCGGTAAAATGTAAATGATTATGTGATGGTTCATCACATCATACATACACTATGATGTCAGAATATGAAAAAATGACTATGAATAAAAGGTCTGAATTCCTGTAAGACTCCCACAGGAAGATAATCAACAGAAACCAGGAGAGAAACTCTGACGCTGTGGCGTGTTGAAATATGTTTAGGAATGACTGACCTTCCAACCAAGCAACTGAACAACAGACCGTCAGTGCCAACCCTACAGGCACTCTGCTAGTAAGGCTAGTGTTTAAACTGATAGAACAAATTACTCAGATTAATCAACCATGAAATTAACAGTTAAAATGTAGACTTCAAGGCATCCATCCAAATGTGCTCCATCTAATTAAATGTTTAGTTGGAGGATGTTTTAGAGGTGCAATAATCGTGTACTACGCATTAGCCCTTTAAAAAAGAGATAAAACAAACTTACAGTACAAAATTGTGTGAAGTTGTCTTTCTTATGTGTATTAGTTAATTAGGTGTGTCCCTTTATTAAACTGGATACAAACAATACAACACAGAAGCAGTCAGTCCAAAAAGCAACAAGTAGAGTAGAGTGCACCTCACCAGGTCTGCAGGGGGTTTAGGTTGTCATCAAAGAGATGTCCAATGGTGGCCTTGTGCTGCTCCCACCTCCACGCCTTCAGCCTGCTGATAAGTCGGGTCTGACACTGCTCCAGACAGTCCACACAGTCCTCCAGCAGCTGGGAACACTTCTACAACAACCAACATCCAAAAACATTACACTGACACACATGGGCAAACACATGGATGCATGTGCATGTCAATAAATATCATGTAGAAATATCAGAAATATCACACCTTCATATCACACCAAAGCATATTATGACACAGAGAGCTTCACGTAATTTATGCAATTACAAATTGTTACAAATGAACTGTAAACCATGTGATTTATCTAGCCATTCTTACATTTTTATTTGATAAAATGCCACTCTAAAATGGTGTCGCCTACCAACCATTCATTTTGTCTGCACATCATTTAAAGTCTGTGTATAGTAAAAATAAATGTGTTCTGAGTTAGAAGAAAGTGTTATTAACTACTCGGTCAAATTTGAATTATTAAAAATATCAACAAGTTTATGAAATTAGGTGTCAAAATCGGGTAAAAATGAGCAGTATTCTCAGCTCCAGGACTGTGGGGGCGTGTCCGCTGAATGCTCTGAAGCCACGCCCACTCATGGGAGCAGTCAAGCAGCAATTCTGAAGCAACTAAAACGTGTCCGATGAGTTCAGAAAATGACATGACTAACTCTGAAACTCTGAGCAAGATGAATTCATCTCTATCTCTCTGCTAGGGGTGCCTGACAGGTTTAAGTGTACGCTATAGTGAGCATATTCTCACAGCTTTAACTTGCCGTCACAGTTAAAGTACTACATTGTCTCAACCGTAGAACTTATGTATTCCTACACCGAAGCACAACTGTGATATGCATGCCGCTGCAAATCTGAAGGCAAGGTAGTACAGTGAGAATATGACCATTACAAGCTTAAACTGATATTGATATTTTTAGGTGGGCCTTTTTCATGTGGCTAAAACACATTTTTCTGATGACCCTGTCCACAGCAGTGCTTTGCTCTACGTCTCGGCCGGGATTTCTGTCTGCTTCTATAAACTGGGATCATGCTGACCGCCGTGGAGAAGTACCTCATACAACCCTCTTCAAAAAACTTTTTTCAGCACTACTACAGCTGCATATTCATCAGTATTCATCCATAAAATAGCCAAGAGACATATTTAATGAGCATCAGAAGACTAAAAAAAAAGCGTTGTACTTATAACAGCTGCATTTTGATGACAAAGCTTCCTGAGAACTAATTCCGCTGTCTGTAATTTTGGCATTCATAGCAGAAGCCACTGCCAAGCTTACCGTGGACATTGCTTTCACACTGTACTCCAGCTGCTGGATTTTGGTCTGGAGTTTCTGGATTTCTGAGTTTGTGGGATTTAGTCCATTCTGTTGGACGGGCCCTGTGCAAACAAAAAAAAAAAGATATCACGTGCTGAGTTCAAACTACAGTGCAGCACAGGACAGGACAGGGCACAATTCTGAGAACTTTCCTAATTTTTTCTAACACAAAAGTGAAAGCCCTAAGTAAAACTGAGTCATTTGTGGCACAATGGAAGATACAGTAAATATAATTAACACAGCTATAACCCAAAGTAATTGAGTAATTTAACAGTGCCACAGTAGCGCTCCTTCTTACATGGTGGGAGAAGCAGTCTGTTGCTGAAGGAGCTGTTTAAGGCCTCCATAGTCTCATGCAGGGGATGGGAGGAGTTGTTCATGATGCAGCTTTGCTAACATCCTCCTCTCCTCCTCTTGTCTATAAATACATTTTCTTTCCCCAAACTGAGCTAAATCTTAACTTTAAAATGTTTTTTAATGAGAAATAACTGAGAGAAACAATAATAATAAAAACATGAATTCATCTTAAAAAAGGAGGAATTAAAATAAGCATACTACAATTCAAGCTCCAGTTACATCAGTAGAGCTTATTGGTGCTCAGCACTGCAGTGTGGCTGTTTAGGTATAAAGGAGGGCGTTACTGGAGATGTGTTCACCTTGTGTTTGTGTCTCTCACCTTGTAAACCCTCGTACTTATCCCTCTCCCAGTTGAGTTCTTCTTGCAGCTGGTGCCTCTTTTGTCGGTTTTCTTGGGCCTCCAGCACTTTCAGAACCAGGTGATCTACATCCTGCATGTTGGGGAAGGAAGACTCGCTACTCGGATAGTCAGGGTACCGCGGAGGGTTGGGCATCTGAGTGGGCTACAGACATGAAACAGAACTTAATACACTTGTGGGATGCAAGGAGCAGAACTTGTCACATTTCTTAGAGGTACACTCCTGTCATGGAGTCAGTTAGTTCATCTTTGTAGTGTACCTTTAAATCTGGTGACAGCTGTCACCAGATTACTCTGATACTGAGGAAAACTTAAAAACAAGTTCTGGAGTTAAAAGAAGAATCATTTTCTGATTTCTAAGGAGTTTTATGGACATTTCATTACCAGAAGATTATTAATGATGTCCTCAAAAATTCGTATATCATGTCTGTGTTTTATGACTACGTATTTTGACGCAAATTGCGGCTCATAAATCTTATTCTATCCTGCTTCTGCTGCTATTTTTTGCGTGCCTATCCTGTTTGTGCCTGGCTGTCAAAGCACTTTATAAACTCTGTTTTTAAAGGTGTTATAAATAAAGTTATTATTGTTGTTGTTGTTGAGGTTGTTATTGTTATCATAACTTTTGCAGGAGGAAAACATATTGGAAATTAAAAGAGTTAATAAATGAACACTCCCCCAAAAGGTCTGCAAATCAAAAAGTACAAAATTACTATTATAGTGCTTTGGTACAAGGTGTTTTGTTTTGTATTGCTTTTGGTTTTTTAAGGTTATTCCTTTTTTTTGTGTGCCTACAGATTTGTAATTACATCTACTTGTAATTTCAGAAGGCAATCCTTCATCAGCTATATGTAGATATAGATCAAGCCTTACCAGGTTCTAACGAATTATTACCAACCTATAAGGGTGAGACAGACAGTATTTGTTTCAAACGATCTTCACAATCAGAAATACTTTACTGAACCCTGAGTTGAAATTGGAATTTCACCTTACCGTTCTGAGCAGGGTCCTCTCCTTCCTGAGGATATCCCTGACCATCACTCCAAACTGGAGAGGGTTCCGCTGGAACATGGTCTATAAAGAAAGCACGTGTCTCATCAAATCTAAATGAACGGCCCATATTGCATCAGTGGAACTATGAGTCCGCAGTAGTTTATTCAGCTGATATCAATGATAATATATCTGGCAAATTGCCTATATTTATGTTATAACCGGTTGGTACAAGCAAGTTTGTGCAGTTCTGAATGACATCATGACTTGAAGAAACTGCATACTGCAAAGAGCAGGCAGGAGTGACACTGTCTTACTGAAACCTGTCAGGGACTCAGATAGGAACCTTAATACCGCTCTGGGAGCTACTAAGTGACACAGTCCCCATACCATGTTCCTGCTGATCTGCATCAGCTTCATCCTGTCCACCACGTTGGCGTTCTGCTGAGCAATTGTTTGCAGCATGCTGATGGTTTGCTCCAACAGAGCCTGTGACTGGCCCTTCTGCTCCATGTTTTCCATCTCAAAGTCATCCCTGTGGGCACGCACACAAACATGCATATCGAGTACGTGCATGGAAACACAGCACACATGCATATGCAAGCATACGGCATCTGTGTAATTGTTTGTGTGCACTTGTAGGTGTGTATATGTAGCATTGTGTCTGCATGTGGGTGTGTGTGTGTGTGTGAGTGTGTCATACCATCTTTGGCTCTCGATCCAGTCAGCCAAAAAATGTCTGACTTCAATGGGGAAGGCGTTGGGGGGATAGAGGTTGTTGATAGTGTCATCAGACAGGCACTGTATCATCTGGGACATGTGACTCCACTGGGCCATGATCAAGCAGGGCTACACAAGTCAGAGGAAAGTACATTAGGTACAGGGCCCCAAGGGGGGCTGAATATTTCAGCAAGTGCTGGCACGGGCTGATACACAATATATGTATGATGTTAAAGGAATGTTGAGGAGTTGTGAAACTGTCTGGCTTATATGTGTAGTTTTAACCGTTCTTGGAGATCAGTGGTACAGAGTAATGAGCTATATCAAGTTCTGGAAACTCAGACAAAACCTGTCAGACGTGTTAGTACAATCTTTTTTGTTTTTGTTTTGTTTTTCCCCACAAGATTTGTTGACAGACAGAAAACTTGCAAAACTGCTTCAGGGAAACAATCCACTGCTGTGGAGAGACACGTATGGATGTTTTAAATCTGTTGTCAAGCAATTATATCCTCCAAGCGTTATCAGCTTCCCATATGTGGTGAAGCGCATAATGTAAACATTGAACTTTTTCATAATAATGTGAAGGTCAATCCATTAATCTCTAGACTTCTGAACGTGTAAAACATTTTCCCAGTTCCCAGTGACCTTCATGAATCCTAGAGCGTGGATATACCCCTGCAGTTTGACTGCCATGAAAGTTGAGAGTGGTTTCCTGTTTCAATCCTAAACACAGTTGGTGTTTTCTTCTTAACTTAATAGTTCCTTAATATCTTGAATTTAATTTTTGAATGGTGAGATAAGAGATAATTTAATGAACAAGAAAACACCTAGAGGGCACCACGCCTACTGTCGCACTGAAAAAATGGGACAATGCCTAATTATAATGCGACTAAACAAACTTATGTGTCTCCCAGCAACTCTTGCCAACAGGTTTGCCCGTTGTTACTTAGCTATTGCAAATATTCCCACTGTGTTACAACTGTGGAAGAAAAAACAAGTCATACAACATACTGAATATTTCCAAACTCAGCAATCAGCAATTGACTATTTATGGTTGCACAGTTAAGATTTAGTGGGGGGGGGGGGGGGGCTCTGTAAGAGAATTATCTATAAACTCAGTCAGTACGTAATGCAATCACAATGTGATCAGCAATCTAAAAAGCAGATAGAGCAGACAGCTACAGTGCTCGAAGCTCAATTATGAACTGCATAGCCAAAACAGGCCAGACCGGCCCCTCAAACATTCCAAAGAAACTATCTATCTTTATGGCACCCTCTGTCAAGCTGATGGATCGTCAGAATTAAATTCACATGCTGGTACTTGTTTATTTTGAAACAATCATCTTCATTTTTGGAAACCACAGTGCGAACATAGAAATCCAGGCTGTGGTATTTTTTTTTTCTTGCCTCAGCCCTGCAATCTTAGAGACAATCGTCTGGGCACATTAAACCACAGAGCTGTTTGCTTCACTCGTCAGGGACACTGCACATCTGCTTCAATAAAATGCTCTGCACGATTCAGTCAATAGCTTTGGTGGCTACACAAGAGCTGCCCAATGAATAATCCAACCAATGCTACTAGTATACAGAAAGGAGGGCTGAGTTCAGGCCTGCTTGGATTGTGTGGCCACTCATACGCACTTTGTATTGGTCTTTTAGATTTTGGTTCATATTTGTGTCTATGCAGCAGCACAATGTGCAAAAGGGCTGGGTGACATGGGTGTGGTCATCAATAAATGTTCTCTCAGCCATATCACTACTGTAGTCTCATTGTTCATACAGTTAAACATGACAATTAGAGCTGAGGAAACAAAAGGCCTTACTTCAGCAAATGTATGAATGGTTCAAACCGTCACGTCATGAACCCACATCACCACAAATATGCCCCCAAAGACAAGATGAGTTGGATTCTCCATCAGATAGCAAGGGGGCACGGGCGGAGGAAGTATTCAGGCTGTAGATTTATCAACACATCAGTCCTGCTGCCTTCAGCTGCTGTAGGGATTTCATGAACTGAAGGAGATGTCATACAGTAAAGGATCAACCACATTCATTCAGATCAGTGCAGGATGGTGTACTGACTTCTCTGAAACATGGTTGTAATCAATCAACAATAGCAACTGAATATTGTGTCAGCTGTGATCAGGTCACAAGATGCATCAGGCTAAGAGGCATAGAGACAGCAACCTTAGCACTAGTCTTGGCCTCCTGAGATAAGATGCTCTCCAGCTGTGGAAATGGTTTCTGAATCCAAAGGCATTTGTTTTTGTGAACCAGAAAGTGTGTAGCCAGAAATTTCCAATGATCCAGATGAAGCTACACTATGTAATGTAGTAAGACTTTGCATATTTATTTCAAATACTTCATTTTAAAAAGTAGATTTTAAAAATGCTATATTTATATAGACTATATACATTTATATAGAATATATAAATATAGAATAGAATACTCAATATTAAGACAAAATCTTGGATAAGTTCAATGTAAATATAAACCAGTGGGGCAATGTGGTGCAGAAAAATTCTCCCCCTTTTGTCAAGTCTGCTCTTATCTAAGTCAAGAACATGAGTACATCTCCCTGGTGTACAATAAATCTCTTTACAGAAATATCTCTGGTGGGAATCAGTTTCCTCCTTTTATCCCGTTTGGCCTTACAAAACCACACAGACTGCGTCCACTTACATGAGGTCAACTGAGGCAACACTTGTTTCCTTTCACCATCTGGTTCTTTAGTTACAACTAAGTCTAAAATAAGCAAAATGTGAAAAATCAAGTTGTGGAGGATTTGTGTGGTTTGTAATGGACAACATCATGCTACGTTATACCTTCACACCTGTGTTTATACAGTGCACTGTGTTACAAAATCATTTCTTCTGGCAGAATGTGTTTAAATAGTGTTCATTATTTAGATTTGTATTTACTGAACACTAGAAGTTATTTATTAGGCTGAATGATTCAGGTTAAATTTAAATCAGGCTATGTAAGCTATGCTCATGTCAAAAGAATTGCTCAGAAGTTATCAGCATCACATGTGCCTGAATATAAATGAGGATCAATGATATGTTTCTTGCTGACAGACACTCTCCTCTCTCTGACTTTAACTGCATCCATAATAAAAGTTTTTTGGGGAAAAGTTGTTTTTAGTTCTACCCTAGTGAAGATAAGTGGTAACAGATAATGGATGGATGTTTGTAGTCCTTTTGTTGCTGAGCGACAGTAAACAAACATTTTTGACTCCATCCTGAATCAGAAAGTAAATCAAAAATAAATCTTGGAAGTGATGCTCGAGTGCAATTAGTCTTCACTCTGGTATGAAACTCCAGTCATGTTGTGATATATCGGATCAGCTGCAGTGTCTAACTGATAATAGGGCGTGTTGGCAGGTAAAAGACTTCTGGAGACTGCTTTCGTGTATCCTCGCTCGCATCTCCTCAGAGTTCCCTCCTCAATCCTCAGAGCAGAAATGAGAGCTTTGAGGCAGTCAGGAAGACGGCGGACCAGAACGACTTCTGGTTTAAGCCAGGATCAACGAGTAAGAAAAGAACAATGAATTTCCTGAACATCAGTGTGAAGTTGCACTGAAATAGGCAAACAGGATCCACTTGCAGTGGACAGTTTTGCATATTGACTGATTCCGATCGGAGCATTTTAAAATGTAGTGAAGGGTTTTGTGGCTAATTTAATTGTAATTTGTAATTGCTTCCTGAACTAGATCCATTTCCTCTGTGAGTTGATACTGATGCTTGTTTGTACTGTTTGAGTGTTGTCTGAAATGCTGTCTTTCTGCTGTCTCGGGCCAGTTCTCTTGGAAAAGAGATTTTGTATTCTAAACAGGACTTAAATTTGAGTAACAAAGGTGACCCTACATCTTCCGCAGACTCTTCATGCACAGGATAAAGTGGAAACAAACAGATACACACTGCTGTATCTTAACTTATGATAAAATGCATGAGTGATATGGAAACCCATGATATTTACATCATGACGTTCTGTTTATATCATGATATATGATAAAATCTATTGAGGTATAGAAAACCACACATCAGGTGTCGGCTGATGTCACTGCATAATGGGAAGTCAAACCAGTACTGGCCATTTTTCACTGGCATTCTCAGAAACCAATGTGGGGGAATTTGAATTTGAAAGAAAACTTTGTGCTACCTCATTTGTTAATATATATTATTGAACCCCTGCCAAGTCAATACCTAAAAATCACAATTCAGAAACGCCTTTAAATCTTCTAAAATTCCCAAGATCATCAAGGAGCCACGACACAAACCCAATTCTTATTTGGCTCCCGCAGCCTGCAGCGAACACATCCAAAACCCTGAAAATGAACCGGGTGCCAACAGATTGTGCTCTCATTGCAAACTGAGTTACTTCCTCCCAGACAACACCAATTTACTGAACTAGCAGACCAAATTTTACAAGTCTAATGGCCAAAAATCCTTACATCAGATAAATGAAACTGAACTTCCCTAAATTTTGTGTTCTGCTGGCAGTGTGAGCATGCCTCAAGTCATGTCAGTTTTATTCATATAGCCCGAAATCAAGAATTTACTATCTCTACAGCATACAACATCTTCTAAGTTTAGACCCTCAAGTCAGATACAAACTTTCTAAAACTTTAACAGGGCTGAGAGAGGAAAGGCCACAGAAGGACAACAGACCTCTGACAGCAGAATTATCATGGTTGTTTCCTTGTTTTCTGTTTAGATATTGTAGATTTTCACGAACATACGTGTCTTATTTGAATTCTGTCATCTGTCTCTCATTCATGCCAATGAATTGTCATCATCTGATTCGATCTGAAAGGTAAGGCCTCCTTTCTTTTCACCAGGTGCAGAAGGTAGTGGCAAGGAAATAAAATGGAAAACAGCTGCTCAACTCAACAATCAATATTATTGAACTTTTTATTGAGCTTTTTTTGTCACATTAATCATTTTCATATCAGATTCTGGTCTCCATAACTCCCTTCTGTAGCCAACAGATTGTTTTAGATTTTCGTGTGTCAATACTCTCACACTCTGGAAGCAGCTTCTGCTCTTACTGAGGTGAATCATGACTTCGGCAGAGCTGCACATCTACACACACAAGTGAAATCCAGATTTCATCACTTGATTGGGCAAAATAAAAAAAAACATATATAACAGGACACGCCGCTGTCTCAACATGTCCTCGGGATTACTAGTCTGTGCTTGCAGGATGAATATCACTAACCATAGTCTTACAGCTGGTTGCACTGTCACGCTGAAGTTTACACATTGTGTCATTAGCAGAAATACTGGATGAAAAAGTAGAGACTGCAGTGTAAACAGCTGCATTAGCCTAAAATATGATGGGCCTTTTCATTACACGGTGTATGACATGAGACATGAGCAATGTTAAAATCGAATCATAGTCTCTAAATGTTGAATTTTAATGTCACATCAACAGCATTAAGGATCACAGGGTCACTATCTGCAGTGATGATGAAACAAATGTACCTTTGGGTGGCACAGTGTGCGTTGATGAAAACAATCCTGTTACTGACCTGATGATTACATAATTCATGTTCCACATTATGTGAAACACATTGTTAGGGTGGAGTCTTAGTTTTAGTTAGTAAAGCTGAAAACGACTGAACATTTTCACTACTTAATGTCTGCACAGCTGTATAAGGATATAAGGCCGACATAGCCTACATCCTTTTTTTTTTTTTTTTTTTTTTTTTTTTTTTTTGTAACCAAAACAACGAGATAGACAACCTCACTTGTTTGCACAGTTTCCTCACAACAAAACATAACTTGAACAGGGTTATAGTGTCTAACAGAGACATAACAAACAGACAAATAAGACTTACCTTCTATTAAATACAGATTTCTAAGGATTGAAAAACGCTCCGGTCTGTCGCCTCTTCCTCCTCCTCTGTCTCATAAGTACTCCGAAGATCCTACTGCACATTTCCTGCCTCCATGACCCATTACAACGTTAATGTCTCTTATAGAAAAGACGAATTATTACCGAGGGTCGTTTCCAACCGAGGAGAAATTCACTTTGAGCGCCGAGCAGCTCGCACAGGACACAGACAACTTTTAACAACGTAGAAAGTAGGTTAGGCTTTCTACTTCCCTGTTACGCACAAATGTGCCACGAAAGGAGGATCGCGCTTTATTTCCTGTCCTCACGTTCAAGTTCACACACGACTGAGACAAGTAGTCACATCAGGGCTGCAGTTACGCAGTGTGTCGCACAGAAAATGTCCATGCACTCACGAAGGGGCAGAGTAGTCCGCGGCAGACTGCGTTTTGAAAAGAGCACCTTATCTGTCCTCCAAGTCTTCAGTCTGTTTGTCTTTACAGATTACATAATCTTAAAAAGAAGCCGCTCTGCTGCGTTTTATATCTGCAGAAAGAAACCACTGAACACCAACAGGTTAAATACTTTCTTTTTTTTCTTCTGGCAGTTCATCTGCCGCCTTTAAAACAGAAACTACAACTTCTAGTGGGCTTGGTAAACTTCCAGTGAACGATTCGTAGGCGGAGTAATGTTGAGTCATTTCACGAGATGCTGTAAACTTCCAGTAAGTCTCTACTGAGACACATGATACCATATCTGCAGATGCCAGTGGCTTCAACACAGACTTCTTCCCAACG
This sequence comes from Protonibea diacanthus, assembly GCA_028641955.1. NCBI lineage: Eukaryota > Metazoa > Chordata > Actinopteri > Sciaenidae > Protonibea > Protonibea diacanthus. The sequence continues at coordinate 13,991,008 of CM053984.1, forward strand.
GCACCCACTCACCAGGCCTACACGATCCATTGATCACACCTTTCTGTTTTATTGTTTTGGTTTTTATTTCTTTTTTTTTTATTATTATCATTAAAAGCTGTGTATGTAGATGTAGTTACTGTCGTGGCGTCTTAATATAGACACCATGGCTGTAGATCACAGTTGTTTTTCCTGCTGGCTGCTTTGACTCATTTCCAGCTCCTGCTTTCATATTTATAAAAACTGAAACTCATGTTTCGTGCTGCTGAAAAAGTTTAAATGAAACTTAAGTAAATATTTTTAACTACTTTTTTGAGGTACTTTGTGTTTTTTTCTTTTTATTCTTTATTTGTCTGCTGTACACAATGTTTTACTTTTCACTTCACTGCCTGTATTTTATTGCTACACATTGTTAACTTATCACAGGGACAGTTCAGTAATATCTCACTGTGTATTAAGTCATTGAAATGTATTTTACCTTGCCCCTTTATGATATCCGCTCACACATTATTTCATCATATAATACAGTACATTATATGACACTGACAGGACTTTGCTTGTGATGGAGTTATTATATGAAGTGGTATTTGTATTTAAATGAAGGATCTGCATGTGAGCTAAACTTCTGCAGCTGCTTTGCTTACAAACCGCTGTATGCAAGGACAGCAGTGATCAATCCTACATTTATGTCCATAAATATGGATTTGCATAGAGGATTGCTGCAGCTGCGGGGAGTAAACCTGGTCCACTTTTTTTCAGTGTACCTGAAATGTTTACCTCATGTCAATCTTTCACTGTCTTACACCATCTTATGTTGTATGTTAAATACTGAAATAAGGTTTTTATGTATAGTATGTGTCTGGACAAAACAAACATAAGAAAATATATGTGCACATACATGACATATGTCATGTTGGCATATACAGCAGTGACCACACCACATCTTTAACTGTTTGAACATACAACACATTTATTGTGTTCTTATTATGTTATGTTGAAATTTGAGATATAAATAAAGAGCGCACCGCCACAATCAAATTGCCTATATACTGTTACTTTTATGCAAATATGTGTTAATATATATGAAAACAGGTTGCCCAATATTTCCATATATGTACATTATACATGGTGGCAAATTCACTCTGTTCCTTCATATACATATTCATAGTGTATGTTTCTTTTATGTTGTATATGGTATGAACTCACATGTACACACAAACAATAAGTATGACGTTAACCTATACTGATAATCATGTACTGTAGGTTTGTGTCTCATGTTTTATTATTTCCTTTCCATCTGATGAACACAGAGATGAATAAAAAATACCACAAGGAGCCACCAGGAGTCATTTTTACATGTAACTGTTCAGTTGCTGTCAAAAGTTTTGAAGCTGTCATATTGTTCTGTTTGTATTTATTATTTAATTCAATGAATTTGTTTAGTTATTTATTCATTTTAAAAATGTGTGCTGTGTTTTATATATATTTTTTTTTAAACCTGTGACACTTTGTTTTACTGTCATATTACACTTGGTAAATTTAAAACCCATTAACTAGATCTGACGCTGTATCCCATTTGTGAATGCTCCACATCTCCAGGCTGAGTCCAGTCACACCTCAAAAATATCAACTTATTGTAGCCTTATTGGTCTAATCTGAACGTCATGTCACAATCTGATCAGTTTGGGTTTGCAGTTACTTATATTGGCCACATGGGGGAAGTACAGGCCTGTATGAACCGTGCCTCAGCATGTTCAATAATCTGTTTGAAATTAGGTGCCATCATAGCGAGATTTCTCCTGATCATCTGCAGACTACCCAACATGAAGTAAAGCTAATGGTGTAGGAGACTTTCATGTTAACTCTTTCATGTGTTTCTCTCAATGACATTTCTGCTATCAGGGACACTTCTGTTTCTGTCAGTCTTCAGCAGCAGTCTGTTTATTCTCTTATAAACCTATTTAATGTTTATTTATTCAGTGATCACACTTTAGTCATGTGAGAGGGGGAAGGCCGAGATATTTTACCGGGACATTCCACTTGTCAAAGCCAATTTCCTGAGAGCTGTGATTGACCTGTCCAACACAGAAACAATGCAGCTGCAAAGATTCGATCATTTCCTTCCAAAGAACCTGAACCGTTTCCATTGTGCCATTTTTCCCTCACTTGATCTCGATTTCACATTATCTTATTTATCTGGCCTGAAGCTCCAGACTTCATCTGACGACTGTGATTCATCTTTTCTGCGTGCTCTCCTTAGATCTTTCATCTGTTCAGGTCTGTACAGAGTAGAAAGACCTGAGGAGAACACAGACAGAGCTGAACAGATTTGTCAGACTCAGTCCCTGTTACCATGAAGATTAGACTCTTTAGTATTCAGGGCAATATTTGTGATGACAGCTACCACCGTCCAGGAAAGAGCCAATATCTAATGTTAAACGACATTGATCCTGTGCTGTGATGGTGCTTTCTCTGTCACAGCATGCAGCTCCATGGACACAACTTTGAGAATATTAAGTATAAACTTTCAATTAAAGACTTTTAATGAGTATTTATTTACTTGATGGATTCAGCTTTGTCAGCTTTTCAGGTGTCTGAACCTGAAGCAGGTTAGGTGTTGAAACGTCCTTTAGCTCATTCTTTGTGTTATTGTTGTTTGTTGCAGTACCACTCTGCAGGTCTGTCATCATTTTCAGGGTCCTCTTAGGTAAAGGGCCCTTACTGCAGCTTTGTAACATCTGGAACCAATACAGCTGTGCTGGGTATCTGTGGTACCAGGGGGCTCGGAGGTTGTAGGCTTGGTTGAAGGGGGGGGGGGGGGGGGGGGGTTGCTGCTTTGGCCCTGGGGTTGTGTCCCTGACAAAATAGACTTGATTGCTAACAGCTAGCAGTCCTAACTCACCCAGTGTCAAATATCTGATGTCAACCTTGTCAGTATCAAGGCCCGGACAATGGAAGGCCAGCAGCATGGTAAGGTAGAGAGGAGGACTGTGTCCGTAAATAAATTCAAGAGAATGACCTTTTTTTCTTTTTATGAAGGTTGTTACCATAATAACTTTAAAGTTTGTGTGAAGGAACCTCCTGAATATGCTGCAGAAGATCTACATGAATATATTGTAAAAATGTGATATTTGAGGTGACATCAGTGCAAAACCAAACATAAACTTGAACAAACAAAATGATCTTGAATCTCTCCATCATTACTAGCATTGAAAAACACAGAATTACCCACATCATCAATTATATAAAATGCATTAGAACACTAATTATTCCCCATATATAACTAATTATCAACCCAGCGTTGTATATCGGTAGCTTATTCTCATAATTAACATGTATATCTTTTAATTATTGTTAATGCACTCTTAATATCACTTTTATTAAAGCTGTAATGCAGTGAGGAAAAGAAAGTGTGTGAGACTGTGTTCTGCTATTCACTGCCTAAGTATGAGTAAATGGGACAGCAGCTCATTAGCATGCTTTGTATCCAATTACAACTCTGCTCGCCTAATTACCTCAATCAGCGGGAGAAATGATTGACTTCCTGGAGGACGAAATCAGTCAGGACAAAAAGGACGAACTGGTTTTCAGTTGCTACTGGATGGAAAATGACTCGAAGGAAGTCAGAATATGTTAGCATGTATAGATGGAAGGCAGAACTACTGTGTCTCAGCGAATTACCATCACAGTCTTGAGGTAAAAGCCTTTTACAATTTTATTTGTGACTGTTTAAAAACATGAAACTCTATCTGGTGTGAAATATTTTACTTCACGTCATACCTGTAGTCAGAAATCAGTATGCAAGTTATAAATAAGCGTCTCCGCATGTACCAATGTCACATTTCCACATGGTGTATTCTACGCCATGAGGTTAGCATGTTGTTCTGTGGATTATGTTATTGAGTTTGTGACAGAAAATCTGGAAATAATTTTTTAAACAGCTGCGGGAAACGATTATCATCATCCAGAGGATGAAGAACGGCCGCTACAAGGTTGTGCTTATAACAGAGCTTATGCATCATTATTAGACAATTAATTACTCTGTCATCAACACCACCAGCACCGCTGTTCTGGGATTCAGTCACAGATGTTTTGGCGCCAGCTTTGACACCACTATCCATAACTGTGGAGTAATACATCCTGTTTCAGACTTTGACTAAACTTTCACTTGTTGTGCGCCAGAGTTTCTCAGATTTACTTCTTCTCTTCGGTCAGTTTTGATTCTTTGAAATATGTCAGGAAAGGCAAGTAACTGGGGCAGGCCGCTGGGACGAGCTGTTGTTCACAGACAGTGACAGATATGAAGGACACTCTGTGCTCTGGTGCTGAGCCTGGAGCCTCAGGAGTGTGCTGCTTCTGTTGTTGCTGTTCTGGACACTGCAACACACAGATAAAAACACACACACACACACGCGCATGCAGGCCAGCAAACTTACATGCGTAGACACACAAAACACATACAATATTCTCCGTCTTTGTTTTTATCTTTGCTTACTTACCTGACTGTCCTTTATCCTAATCTCTCACAGATAGCCTTTCGCGACACACAGCCTCAATAACCGAAAAAGTAGTTCTAACATCACACCTTCACATGAACCTGTTTCTTTCTTTAATACTGACATCACCTAGCGAACAAATCCAAAACCCTTGTGATGTAGTCGTGTGTTTCTACCTTAAACGAATTAGCAATTAGTTTAAGTAACTGTGTTGACCTTAACATTCGGGTCAAACCAGGCTACAGATACTGAGACATCGATGGTCAGTGACAGTCTCTGGACTGCTAAAACCAGAACAAAAAAACAAACAAACAAAAGAAACCAACCGCAATGCAATATTGACAAATTCTGTTTAATATTGTGTGATACTCTTCTCTTAAAATACAGTCTTTTCTGAGTGAACCATTACAGTTCAAGAACATTGTATCATTTTAAAACAGACATCCAAAAAGACATGAAATAAATACTTTCATGTACAATATGCACTTAAGAAATGAGGTAGAAATGGTTACAGAAAATGTACAATAACAAGAACAAAGTTACATGAATAACAGATTAAACATGTAAAAATAAGCATTTTGTTGAGACAAACTGTTGGGAGTAGCGGAAAGCCATAAATCAAAATATTGTATCTATCACCTCTAGCTTCCGTTATTATTTCGTTTCTGTGATTACCTGTGAATAATGTGACATTATCTAACCGTGCGCTCGAGGCATAGGCCGGTCTGTAATTTGTAAATGTGTTTTCTGAGACAGTGATCAGTATGCACAGCGGGGGTCACTCTGATTGATCTGGCTGTATGGCATGACTGAAGCCACCAGCTGGAGAGGACAGCCTGCACTGTGATATAGGGTTGCTGGGCATCAATCAGACCACTACACACTCCCACACAGGAATCATTGTTATAGGGGAAGGAAGGGGTGGGGAGAGGATACAACGCCACATGGCCACTGGGGCTCGTGGCCGAGGCAATCAATCTAATGGTGCACTGGGAGAAAAGAAAAATAATGATGAGGGACAGAGGAGGAGGGCAGGGGGGAAAGGAAAGGGGCAGTGAGGAAATATTACATCATTCTGTGTATACCTCCTCCAGGACCATGGCAACAGTCTAAGACATTACGACCTCTGTACCTGCAGTCAGTGACGGGTTTTCCAGCTTGTTAAACTGAGCTGTAGGACTGGTGGAAAGGGCGAAGAGACTTGTCTGGATTGTCTACATGTTGGGTTCATCCACAATATGTACACACTGACTTTAAATTTTTTAGACTTGGGATTTGCTGAAAAGCTACACATAGCGACTCAAACTTTATTTGCATCGATGTTTCCGTTTGCTTTGTCTTTTTGGATGGCGTTTTGTGCTCAGATGTTCACTGTGAGTGCACGTGTTTATGATTGTGTGCGTTATATTTACATTTCTTCCAAAAAATGATACTTTTGCAGAACATGCATATACAGGATATGTAAACACTAAAGACACGCGGATAATTGCGACAGTTTGTCCAACAAAGAATATTTTCTGTATTCTACATAGCATTTTCTTGAAGACAATCATCCTCCACCATAAACTACAATAAAGATAAAGGGTAAAGAACAGAAAAAGCGTATTTATATATTCATATATAATAATACATGGATTATGGCATCAAATATCCTTTGAAATACCTGAATTACATTCAATGTTACTCTTTGTAGCATGTTAAGTTTCTCTCGAGTAAAAGCCAGCTGTAGTGGAGCGGTACAAGACTGTCAGGTTTCTCCTACGAAAGCTCCTTTATCTCTCGCTCGCGTCGCTCTCTACTAAGACCCTAAGATTACATACATTCTTTAATTGTATAGCTTCTGAGGTAGAAATTCTTCCTGAGCATTTCAAGTAAGACTACACACTAAGAAAACAAAAAGGTAAGTGAAATAGAAAACAGAGAGCGCTGGGTGTGCAGGTGGGTACGCTTTTTTGTTTAGATAAGTGGGGGATTCTCGGAAAACTGCAGTGATGAGGAATGTGATCGGAAAACAGAAATGAGTGTTGAAGTTAAGACGGCAACCCAGAAGTAATAATATAGCTGTCCGATGGTGTACCAATAATACTATAGTGAGTTAAGTGAGAAATATATGTGAAGTATTTCTACAACCAAACATGTAGAGTGTAACTGCAAGGTTAACTGCTGAACTCCTGTGAAGGACAGCAGCATGTTTGGATTTTAATAGGAATCTTTTTTGTAACAGGGAAGGACTAACTGTTTTGATTTGGTGAAAGCTGAAGAACTAATTTATTGTGATTTTTGAGAACCAGTCTTTCTTCTTTGTTGTTTTTGAGAAATATCACAACGCTGCTGATTATGCATTTGGTTTGACGTGTTTTTGGTCAAAAAACTGTGGTTTGCTGAAATGCTGCTGATCCCAAGCCCTTCGTGCTGAATAATTAACGACAATCCAATGACTAAATCAACATTAAAGATAACATGGAGTAGACTGGCAATAAATAGGATCCTGAGTGTAGCAGTCAAAGGGGGGGATTTTTCAAACCCTGATTATCCATAATCTTGGACCACGTCACCTAGCAACAAATAATTGATTTTGTCCTGGACCAAGGCTAATCAGGATCTCTAAATTATCCAAATAGTATATATCTGATTTCCCATCGGCCAAAAGACTAATACACTACCCCAGTCAACAAGGCTGTGTCTTTCTTTTCTTTGGGAAAAATAAATATTCTTGGATATTCATGCGAAACAAAAACAGCACACCATGGCATGCTTCTGCCAGTAAAACAACTCTGCCGACATCGTTGAGCTTCTCTCGCTCTTTTGTGCATAATCTGATATAACAAAAAAAAAAAAAACAACAACAACAACAACAATATGGCATTCCAAGGCGCTTTTGCCATGTCAAAGAAGCAAAGACAGAAGTCGTAATGCAGTCGAGTACAGTGACTGGCTGCTTTTCTCCAGTGGTTGCCACATCTTCTTCCACTCTATACAGAAGTGTCCAGTTCTTTGTGGTGGTGTGTGGTAGCACTTGCAGAAGAGCATTCTCAAAGTCTGTGAAGGCTGGGAGTTTGGAGGAGGAGGTGGGGGAGGCCATGCATGGCCCCAGTGGGGAGGATGCTGAAAGTGCCTGCTGGCTGATCTGGAAGCAGCTCCCACACTGAGAGCCCTGTCGCGCTGTAGCACGGCAGTTCAGCTCCCTCTCGCTCAAGCTGCAGCCCTGGGGTGACGCGCCTGCACTTGCCTGCTGCCTGCGCGCCCACCCGCATCTGGCAGGCCAGCATTGATACACCGCTTGGCAAGAAGCTCGGTGAACTGCATCTTGCAGCAGATCTGGCCTGCCAGTGGCACATACAAGAATCCCGCAGACCTGTGGTCCCCACCTGGGCTTTTCTCAGGGTGGTCCTTGGTCTGCCTCAGCCCTTTCCTCTTCCATGGCCTCACTTGGCTGAGAGCACCACTGATGGCTGCGTGCCTGCCACTTACAAAGACCCCAGAATGTGCTCTGCCTCAGCCTTCCCTTTAGAGGCCAGCATGGCTCCACGACCCGGTAGAAAGAAGCCCCCCATCTGTGAAGCCAAAGAAGCGATCCGCGTCGTCTTACCCCCCTCCCGGTAAACAACAGGGCGGTTCTTGGTGGCTGCACCACTGGACACGGGCCTCAACCACGAACCCACAGAATGTCCTCCTCAGAACGTCTTGGCGTGAGTAACCCGGCCAGCTCACCCCAACCCAGTGCCGGGCTGCAGTCCAATGTTTCCCATTGACAAGGTCCAACAGTCTGGTCTGGGCTCTTCACTTAGTCTCAATGGTCTGAGGGCACAATGGAGCCGCTTGTGACTTGGGAGCGGTGCTGCTGCTGTTGGATGAAACCCTGGTCTGCTGTGCCATTCTCCCCGTCAGTACCTGCTGGAGGGCTGTACTCTCCTGCTGCTGCAATGGAGACACACCAGTGGCTGGGAGGAGGCAGTGGACTTAAAAAGGTTTGAGGGTCTGTGCTGCCTGAACTGCTAAAGCCGTTACCCCGGCACTCTGTTTTGTCATTCACACTGTAGGGTGAGTTTCCCCCGGCCTTCAAGAAGTCATAGCTATATTTCTAACTTGAGACCCATCCTTTCTCATCGTCTTCTACACTCATCTCAAATGCTTTTAGTTTTAAGGTCCCTCAGAGTGGTGTCCCCTAGGTTGGTGCTCTGATAGCTATAGCTGCCCTCCTGTGGGTCTTGAGGAATGGGAGTAGAGGCTGGTAGACCTGAGGGCAGGTAAGTTGCAGAGGGGTGACTGTAGCTGAGGCAAGGGCGCTAATCTGGGGAGGGGTATGTGCTAGGTGGTGGTTATAAACAGGTGTGTGGTGGGGCTGGCTGGCCACCAGAGTGGAGATTGGACTGGAGGTGTGGAGGGCAGAGTGCTGCACTGGGTTGAGGACAGTACCTGAGGAAAGATGGGGTGCCATTGTAGCTGGGGGTACTCGTTGAACCACTGCAGGAGGCTGCTGCCACTGTAGCCAGAGTCTGAAAGATTACTGTTCACTCACGGACACACTACCACCTGCCCCAGATCTGCAGATGTTGGCTACAGCCTTTGAAGACCTGAGAGGAGCTGTCATGGCCTCCAGGGGGCACCAGGGAATAGGGGCATCAGTACTGTGCGTCAGTGGCCAGGGCTCTAGCTCAGTCTTCTGGCGTTAGGAGACTAAAGGCCCCGGCTCTGGGTAAGTGCCCACTGGCAGGTGGCACGGTCATGCGGTGAGTCTAACACACCCGGCATACTTCTCTGCCGTAACTTCCAACAGGTTGGGGCGGTCAGAGCAGAGATGTCATCGACAACCCAGAAGCGTAGTTGTAGGAGCTGTGGCCCGACCGGCGTAGAATTCACGACTTGTGGGCGGAAGGGAGTGGTGGAGAGGCGATCAGGTGCTGCTCGGGCCACTGGCTCAGAGACTGGGCATGCTCTGGGTTCCAGTGCATCTTTAACGAGCCTGGCGACAGAAACAAACCGCGGAAACCAGGTTATAATTATGGGTATGAAGTACAGTCATGTCAGAAAATAGGATGGTGGTCTAAAATGGTAGTGTAGGAGTGATGTAAAGAACTATAGAGGCTTTGTGTGGTTTCAATAGGAATCCATTGGGTCTTTACTGGAAAATGGTTGTTTCTTTCTCCGCTTATTTGTGTTAACCGATGAACATAACAATTCTCGCACAGCGTTTAACAATGCAAAATGCCTCCAGGTGGCCAATATATAAAAAGTCATGTTGATTATAGGTGAGAAAAGGCTCAATATTAATGTTTGGGTGCAAGCTTGACCTCAAGACACAGCAAGAACTGAGGCTGCAGACCGGTATACAAATTGTTTTGTTTATGATTTGAAGACTTCTTCTAGCTATTTTTATTTTTATTTAAGTGCTTAAAGTGTGGTTTAGAGAGTCTGTTTCACTTATGCTTCAACGCGGTAGCCTGATAACCTATACATAGTGGTCCAAACAGTACAAGACAAACTGTTTGGACTACTGCATGTAAGGGCTGTCACCACCACTGCCCACGATTATTGTGGCCAAAAAGAATTTATGATAACGTGTGCAACATCATGATATTTTAAAAATGCTAAAAAATGCTCAAATGTTGTCTTTTTGTGTGTTTTGTCCTTTTTTTTTTGGCAAATGCATTGCACTCAAAATGAGTGTAGGGATGAGAGTTGCATGACAGAACAACGAAGCTTTAAACCAGAAATAAAACTAAACTATAGAGTGTAAAGTTCAGTCACTCTTCTCTGACTGTTTTTCCCTCCATCCTGTGCACAGTGACATGGTCTGAGCCCCTCCTCTCCAAGTACCCACTGACAGAAATGGTCTTTCTTTTTGTCTGAAAAGGAGTCTTTTTCTGTTACCATCATGCATGTGAGCAGAGGGGGGCTCAAATTTCCCAAAGTGAGAGGAAGGTAAAGAAGAGGTGGAGGAAGAAAGAAAGCTGCAGAAAGACAGTGAAAGCTTGAGTCCGGTAGGTTGGATGTGTTGTTTGCCAGTTTCAGCTTGTGTGGAGGAGCATTAAGATCCCACTACTATTCCCTATTACTGCTAACATCTGCAGGTCTCCCAGAACTATTGTTATCTCATAGGTCATGTTGCTCTGAATGCCTGCTCTCTCCGCCCTGCACCCCCACCTACCACCCACCAATCCACCCACCCACGGTACACCAGAGCTCCAAAAGCCCAGTGGCCGGCTGGACAGAGGGAGGAGGAGGGGATGGAGGAGGGGAGGGGAAAAAGGAGGGCTTGTGATGATAACGTGTGGACAGTGTGGTGTGGAGAGAGTGAGAAAAAGAAAGAAAGAGAGGGGGGGGGGGCTGGGTTTGGAATTGCAGCATAGTGTGCTATTCATCAGCACAGTCTCCCATGGAACACTGGGAAAGTGGAATGTCTGTTCCTCTGGCTGACTTCAGCATTGGCCGAGGCCTGATTGATCATGGCTGCTACGCACCGAGCACATCGCAGAGCCAACAGGAGAGAGTGCAGTCGACAAGAGAGATTACATCCCATGAATTATTTTCGCTCTATGCCCACTCGTGCAAAGCGCTTATTTACCTGTGTGATATGCAACTGCCATTTCTCCTGAAATTACTTCAAACAACTCTTTTGCCCAAATGTAAAGAAAGACTGCTCTCAAGCTCATTTTATAGTGACTTAACTGTGAATTTTCACATTTAAGAGTACATGTTTGTGTTTACCCAATATATCACAATATGATAGTTATAGAATCGTATATTTCATGGAGACTAGCTCTATTTCTTGCTGAGGCATTGGCTTGACATTCCACACATAGCTTGGCATTATTGAACTGTCACAATTTACCCTGAGGTGAGGACTACTCCAGCCAGAAACAGGGAGGTAAAAAAAGGAATACGGCGAAAGCCGTCATTACTGGCCTCTCCGCTGCCTTTCCTTCGGTGGACGCCTGATGATTCATTATTCATGGCTGTCTGCGTGTGTGTGGAGCCAGCCTTCTTATTGCCATTTAAATCAAATCTCAATATCCACAGCCCGTGATTCTGCTGCTGCTCTCCCGCTCTCTAGCTCGCTCCTAAACTTTGGCCTCTCTCTTTACCCGCTTTGCAAACCTCCCCATGTGTGTTTTCAGATTACGCCTGTTATTTATTCAGTCAGATGAGACCAGCAGACCAGATGGCCATTGGATTATCATGTCCTTCATATTCAAATCCACTGCCTTAAGTTCCCAGTGGCCAGACCAGTTCAAGTACTTCTTTAAGCTTTAGCCAACCCACACACCCATCACAGCAAGATAGATGTAAAGGAACATTCTCACACTCTGTCCACTTGTATTTTTTTACAAACATGCTGAAGACATTGTCTTGTCCACACCCAGATGACCGCATATTTTTGTGGTCTGACTCGCAGGTCTTTGTCCAGCCTGCAGAAACCATATATGTCCTGCAGGCCCTTCCCATCTGCAGCCCAACCAGTTTGTGAGCAGCCCCAATAATGGGGCCTGTGTGTGACAGAGATGGATGAGAGCCCAGGGGAGCTCATAAAACCTGCAGCGGGGAGGGAGGGATGGAAGAAGGAGGGATGGAGGGAGGGAAAAGAGTGGACAGCAGGCGCTTCGTCCTCTCTAAGCGGACTCGGGCGGACATTAGAGGACTCAGTGAGGCGGGCTAACTGCTGTCCACTCCATCATTAGAGTAGCACGAATACAGAATGGACTTCTCTCACACTACCCTCTTGACCAACGTAATGACCAGCTGCCCATACCTGAAGAACCAATTCACTATGAAACCGGAGAGTAATTACTTTCTATGAGTCTTTTAAAAAAAAAAAGTACATTATACTCAATAATTCTCTCTGTATGTACACAGCGAGTTAGATGAGTGATCGGCTGCCATTCAGCCCTGATGAACACAGCAGGGTTGCAGTGCAGTTTAGCCATTTCCATGTAATTAGATCTTGCCTTCTGCTAGACCGTGGTTTTTAGAGCAGTAGCACTCCAAAATAAACTGAGCAAGCTCTAATCTACACTTCTACTTAAATCAGAGCCATCATGTAGATTAATTCACTGGAGGGGCAGCAAGAAAGCTAAGATTAGAAGCAGGAAATCAGGACAATGTGGACATGCTGCGGGTAGCAGTGCAATCATTAGATTAGATGTCGATATATGTTGCAGGATGATGATGGATTGCAATTAAACTTATAGAGCCAAAAACATACTGCGACATACTGCTGCTTTCTTTTTTGCTTTTACTACATTTTTCAGCTGCGACATGTCCCGTTCCTGCCACACCCCCACCAAGTCTGTCCTACTCACATTAGAGGAGGATTAAAAACAAGCACATCAGTATATTTGAAAACGCATATCCTGCCCTCATTCAATTATTTTGGAAACTGTTGTTAATATCAGTAAAGCTGCTCCGTGATCCATCCGCAAAGGGCTCGGAAGATATTTAATATATTTTTTATCATTTATAAGCCGCATTGTTGAATTTCTGGTGAACAGCAATCGGTTGTGATGACCAAGTTAAGTACACATAAATATGTGATGAGGCTGCTTCTCTGCTGATTGATGGTCTTACTTGGCTGCAAGGAGGTTGATATAAACCTTGTGTGCATGCACATTAAACTTCCAACTGTGTGTGTGTGTGTGTGTGTGTGTGTGCGTTTTCGGCCCCAGGAGAGACAGATGTTCTTCTGCTGACCGCCTTACTGTCTGTGCGGCCATTGTGGCGGACGGCCGTCCAGCAGACGTGCGCGGCTCGGACAATCCAGTTGGCCCTGAGACAAAGCCTGAAGGATCCTATTGTCAGGGGCCTGTCTAATTATGGAAATCTTATTAATCTATTCAGCAGCAGTCCACTGACAGCTTTTGTGTCAGCCTGGGATTTATTGAGGGACCTGTGTGAGCTGCATCCTATTGTAGGAGTGCGTGATGAAGACAGTGGCACAGCTCTCTTCAGCAGAAACCAGCTTTATTTTGAGGAGGCCCTGAAATTAAAATTAGACCACTCACGGCTCCGGGGGAGTGTGTTAGGTTCATTTGTGATTTCTGCCCTCATTTGCTCAAATATACCATCGACAAAGCCACTGAATCTCATGTTGACTAGGTGAAACCGAAGTAGCTCTTGGCCTATAAAGACTGGTAGTACTCTAGACTGTGTTGTGGTTTCCTATAAAAGAAGTATCAGTGGGTGAGCTGAAACGTTATCTTGGCAGGAAGCCCGGAGGTAGAGGGCTCCAGTGCCGTTTTCACAGCTCCCCTGAGGTTGCTTTCCCCTTCTCCCTTCCCGGCACTTTTGTTTTCCCTGCCCCGAGGAACAAAACGGACACGGATGCAACAACCCTTCAGGGACTGCATGCTATTAAACTGTGCCGATTGTGAAGAGGCCGCTTGTAAACAAGAGCGCCGTGGATCAATCTAATCAGGGCTCTATTCAGGGCTGAGTTCTACCCCCACCAACACACCAGAAAAAAAAAAAAAAAAAACTACGTACACCTCACTCCAACGTGCACCTCCACACAGAGGCACAAGAACATGCTTGTACATAGATCTTTATATCCTGTCAACCTCTGTTCCTATTTTTTTAAAAACATAAAATACAAGAGCTGCCATGATGCAGACCTGCAGATGGCTGCTTAGTTGGTCAGCCTCAAAATTATAAAATACGCTACATGAAGAAAAAAGGAAACATTTTAACAAAGAATCAAAAATATCCTGAAAGTCATGAAATTTAAACTTTGTTGTGCAGCCAAACGACTAAAAGGTCGTTTTATCTGTTCAACAAGGAAGTAAATAAAATTCTAGGGGGTGAATTCACTTCAGGCCAAAAACAAAATTCTTTCAATATTTCCAAACTAAAGTTGTTACAGCATCTGATTGTTTTGAGAATGCTGCTCCGGCTGTTGTGTCACTATGTCAGGGACTTGATTTTAGCCTCAGTCACTTTAAAGAGTTTAGCTTGAAATGGAGGGAGTTACGATAAAAAGGCACGCAGCTGCACTAGAGGGGAATGACAGGCAGAAAGTGGAGAGCAGGGCAGAATGTGACAGACACTACGTTTGTGCTGATAAATCACAAACTTGATGCTCCGATGACTGCATCGGCTGTTACGTATTCAGCAAGCGCAAGCTGATCAATGAGTTATTGGATGAAACTCCTGCTTTGCTGGACATAAATATGTAGAAGAAATTATATCTTTCCTCGGGAATCTTTAAACACTTTTGTGCCTTTTAGACAAACACATTCAATAAACTGCTCAAAACAATCCACAACTGTGTTGTGGTGTGCAAAGGGAGAAGCACTCGGGGTCTGTTATTTATCAGAGTTTGTTATCTTGATTTGTCGTTCACTCTTGAAGCCCTTTAAGTCCTCTGTTCTCAAGTTCACTGTGATTTATGACACTAATATCAAGCAGGACATTCTCACTAGGCTGTGGCCGTCCTGCCGCTGCGTACTACCTGGTCTGTCATAAAAACACCAATCTGAGAGGTCGGCCACATTTCACAGCGTGGCAGGTGGAGACAGAGGTAAATTGTCTCTGGATGTTCTCTCACTTTGGAATGAAATACACATTTTATCAGCTCTAGCACAGTTTGTACCAACGTAATGAAAAAACTATGACGAATTCCTCACATTCATTGTGGATTATGTGTGCTGCACTGTGCTCTGCTGCCACACTATATAAAGTTACCTCATACAATATTACCCAGCAGATGCTGAATAGGCTCTGCTATCGTGTGGGGTATTGTCAAAAAGTTGTTAAAGGAAGCGCAAGGTCAGTTCTTGAGACCCTTCCCAAACCGCCTTAAGACGGGGATAATGTGCACACCAGACAACGGGGATCATAATTTATCAGACATGCATAATTGGGCATTGCTGAGGAAAATTATTATAAATCTATGTGTTAGTCACGGGGCTGCTATCAATCAAAAGAAACACAATCCCACACTCCCACTCTGCCTCTCACTCCCTCTGGCTCATCTGCTCCCTCTTTCACGGCCCTAAAAAGATGTAATAACAGAAGAGTGCGGGAGCTCTGGTGGGGAGTTTTCACACCTGCTGCCCAGAGCACGAGCAGACGCAGCTCTTTTCAAACACGCCTCACCAGTCCAGTCCCAGGAGGAAGGAGCCCATCTCCTGCAGTGGCATTGAGGGATGTCCTCTGTGTGTGTCGTTCCCTCTCTCCCTATATCTTACAGTGGATAGAGCTCTCTGTACTCCATGTATCAGAGTGACAGTTTGACTTACACTATTTTTTGTTTCACCGCCCTTTGGGAATGTTTCAGGCCAGCTGTCAGAACAGTTTTTGTCAGTGTGTGCAGCTAATATGGTTTTATTAGAGGAGAAGGACAATATGACAGCCTTGTATCGAGTATTTTGAAAATATGCAGAATACAGAATAATGAAATCATCCTGCCCTTGTCTGTAATAAAACATAGTTAGGGTAAATGACAATTATTGCTCAAAACCAGCCGATAAACAGAATAAAACAAGCTTCTATGTGGTAAATATCCAATTCATTAGTGGTGGACGAATTTTCAGTGTCATTAAAAGTTGTTGTTTTGCAGAGCGGACGAAGAGATGCAGAAGCCAAACTACTTGATGGCATTTGTTAAACATTGATTAATTGACAAACGTGTTGAGAATCGCTAATGATAGTGCAGCAAAAAAAAAAAAAAAAAAAAAAATCCCATCTGAGAGCGTGTGCTCAATTTACAGCCCTTTCCTCAGCACTCTCCAAAACTAGAAAGCCTCCGGAATAATTGCTGGATGCGTCACTTCATGCTCGTAATTTTAGAAACAACTCCCCCATCCCCCGTGCCTGCTAACGCACGTCCACAAATGGCAGAACCCCGTCCACCAGCCCCCTCCCCTTCAAGAAAAACAGGGTCCCTATTTTCTGTGACTGCAGGCTGGCTTTAGGTCATTGTGTCCACTAATATATCAAAGAACAGCTGTCCCAAGGCTCTGTGATGACCAATCACCCCTTCCATCTGTCTCACTCGCCCAATCTCTGCTCTATCTCCCCCTCTTCAGCTCTATCTTTTTCTTGCAATCGCCTTCTTTCACTGTTTCTCTGCTCCTCCACCTCCCTTATCCCACCACCACCACCCCCCCATTCCCAATGAGCATGTTGCATTCCCTCTTTTCTGTCCAAATCCCCTGGCCCCTGTGTGCTCCCAGATTATACTCTCAGCACATGGACAGCTCTGGGATTTGTTTTTTTTTTTCTGTTAGTACACACACAAATTAGAGAAAGCTCAATATATTCAACAGCCCCACTTCCTTCCACGGCAGTGTACTTTATGATCACTGCACTACAAACACCTAATGGCATAACGATTAAAGTATGTTATTCCTCAAGCGTAGTCATTTACTAATTAGCTGTGCTCGTGTGAAAGACGCCGTGTCTCATTGTCGAGCTCGGAATTCTGCTGCCTCAGGAATCCGGTGAAGTGTTGCCATCCAAATGAGCCTCACCACCTTCCTTCTTAATTGGGCCCTTAACGGGAGTGGGGGTCTCCTTAATGAGCTGATGAACCCTCAGAGAGACAGAGCACAGGGCCAGTGGACTCACAGGGCCCTGGGTCCCTAACCTTCTTTTCTTGTGGACACAGACGCATGCAAACACATACACACACACACAAACACACTGGGGGCTAATTAGAGCCCATTCACACCCTACACTAATGATCCCGGCTCTTATTCACACACTTTAGCAGACTGTGTGTTTACTAAAGGGCCTCGCAGGCCCCTCCACTGCACCACTCATACCACTCTGCCTACAATAGAGGATAGACGCCGGCGCAGCCCTCCAACCTGCCTCTTCGGTGGCCAGGATGAGATCTACTCCTTCTTTTTTTCTATACAAACTGCTCCATGACTTAGCCAAGTCATTCACAAAGACACTTGCACAAAACATGAAAACAGAGCCGGAGAGAGAAAGGAGAGGGAGAGGGGTCAGTCAGAGGAGAGCTATAAAAACTGCCAGATCTGGAGTCCTGTGTGTAGTTGCTCTATGTGTGTGTGTGTGCGTGTGCGTGTGTGTGTGCAGTTTTAAAAGAAAAGGTATCGCTACACCAGCGGGGGCCCCCAGCAACAAGAGTTAGGGCACTCCTGGGTTGGCGGCCTGGGACTGATTTAAGAGTGTGTTTGAAGTGCAGATTACAGATTCTTTGCACCAAATCCCTCCAGGAGTATCCATGGCCCCTGGAATCTCTCTCAGGTTTCTTCACAGGTCCGGCCGGGGCTGCTCGCCCCAGCTTGAAGTCCTCTGGACTGGCCGGAGACGAGGACCAAGCCCGGACACACCAGGGCATAATGAGACACCCACATGGGCTGAATGTGAGATCTAAATCATTGAGACTCGATTTGCAAGAGCAGTCCTGATAACAAGACACCAGTGTTTTGGTGGGTGTACCTGTCCTATTCATGTGTGCATTTATACACAAGAACCCGACTACATGCAGCAGCAGAAATGCCTATAGCAGGAGTCAGAAGTAGCGTTGGGAAGCAGGAATGCTCCATATTCCGCCAAAGGGGATTCCAACATGGAGGTGAGAGTCTTCGCATGTCCTGCACACATGCAAAGTCCCTCACAGTCAGAGTTTTGCTCAGCAGAATCATGACTACGGTCTTTAACTAAAAGACAGCGAGCTGCAGTGTCACCAGTGAGCACAGGGGTGTGTTTGTGTGTCACTGGTCTGAGAGTAAACAACACGACTACCTAACACTTGTGTGTGCGCTCATACGTTCCCTCTGTCTCCACACATGCACACTAGCGAGCTGTTCTAGAACGTCCCCGACCCTGCCGAAGCTCCGCAGAACAGAGCTACTCTGTACATGAAAAAAACCCATCAGGCTACAGAGCAGAGCAGATGAAAACCCAGCATTGTGCATCCTGATCATAAAAGCGAATCACACACAAAGGCTAGCACGCAGTGTACTGGAAGATTCCCATGAAGGAACAGCAGTGTGCCGGCACTGAAGGCATGC
This sequence comes from Protonibea diacanthus, assembly GCA_028641955.1. Lineage (NCBI taxonomy): Eukaryota > Metazoa > Chordata > Actinopteri > Sciaenidae > Protonibea > Protonibea diacanthus. Next base: position 14,009,465 of record CM053984.1, read on the forward strand.
TAAATATTCCACCAGCAGTTTGTGACATTCTTGGACGTGCCGTCCACTTTAGCAGCGGGGAGAGTGTTTTCAGTCAGTATGGACTAACAGGGTGCAGGGAGCTGATGGAAGGACTAGTTAAACAAGCCTTGATGGGAAGCAGCGCAAGCATGCATGTTTGTTTTTGCAAATTAATGATCCATCAGTGTTATTTAAGCAACTCAGCCTCGTTGGACCTAAAGCCATAAACATCTTTTGATGGGAACAAACAAAACATGTTCTTGGAGAACTGGCATTAAATCTATAAAGAGCCATTTTGAGAAGATATGTTTCATAACACATGTGGCCAACTACTTATTTGTTTGGCACCAATTTGAAATTCCATTCGTCTGATGAGTGTTTGGATAATAACATTAGCTATTTCAGGGGTAAAATTTACCAAAAAAACAAACAAAGTGTCATGGTTACTGTAAAACATCTGCTCATGACGCTTTGTTCAGGCTGTTTTTTCCAGTTTAAATTCTCACACCCACACACTTGACTTGCACAGCCTCTGCAATCCATTTTTGGATGGATTATGAAGTAATACTTTTTAAATTAACCGTTCTGTTTGATTTCTCCCTCTTTTCTTGTAACTGTCATGCCGATAAAAGCTCCTTTGAGGAGAGTTAAAGAGCTGGGAAAAAGGGGCTCTTGAGGCTGAGGCAGCCCCATGCTGGCCGGCAAACAATGCTGTTTTGGAGAGCCGGAGCACTGGACCCAAATGAAACCTGGTGGGAGGGTGCAAGGGGGGGGGGGGACAAAACTGGACACGTCAGTTATTAGGTCAGCATTGAAGGGAGGAAAGGAAGAGGGGGGGAAGGAGGCAGCGTGTGTGGTGGAAAGTCCTGAGTTGTATTGGTAAAATGACACTGGCAGAACCAAAGGGGTGTCTGCTGCTTAAACCATCAGCCCTCCAACCTCCCTCTGTCCCTCTTCCTTCCCCCAACTGTGTCTTCCGCCCGGTGATGAAACATTCAGACAGGGCCAGTGCCCAAGGTTTAGCATTTCCACAGTGCACGTCAAGGAAAAAGTCAGGTTTCTGTACTGAGGCTTGCACATTTTCACAGTTAGCTGTGCATTTTTTCCTTCTGTTTGCAAAACACAGAACACAGTGTCCACTCCTGCTTATTTTTGCAGTGGAGTCTCATTGATTCAGTCAAAGTCCAACTGAGTCAAATGGGGATGTTCGGTGTGATATGCAGAAGGGGAGAGAGAAAGAAGTGTGTAGAAGTGTACTCACTATAGGGGACAATAGGACTCAGCATTCTGTGGAGCTGGTCTCAGTAAGGAGGAATGCTGTTTTGTGAATGCCAGCTAAGGTTAGCGTCCGTCCGGCTGTAGTCCATCACTAGCATGAGCTCGCACCGATGACAGAACAGTCCTAAGAGAGAGACAGAGGAAAAGACAGAGAGAGAGAGAGGGAGAGAGAGAGAGAGAGAGGTGAGGCAGTTACAGGCTGCTGCACAATGTCTGGACAAACACTCACATGTCAACCAACCCTTTCACACAAGCTCACACAGCAACACAAACCTAAACACACACACACACACACACACACACACACACACACACACACACACATACAGACCAAGAATTCACCCACAGTATGATAGAATTACTGACCAACCTGAGAACGCTATCAGTGTAACAAAAACAGTTTGCGCTCACACACACACACACACACACACGCTCACACACCCACACACACACACACACACAGTCTGCCAAATTGACGCACACAAGGGTATTCATTATAGGCAGGCATTAAGCTGATTGTGAAGCAGCGTTCAGCCTCTAAAGAGGGCTTTCTAAATCTGCCTCACAAAAAGACTCATGCATACCATTGCTCTGTGCACTGGGGCAATAAAGACTGCATTCTTAGGAGACCAAACACTTTTGGAGCTGCCTAAGCAAAATTCAGAGGAAAAAAAAAAACGTTACCTGCCACGACAAAGTTTCACTTTTCAAGTTATCTAAATGAATACGCCTGAAAACTGAGATCATAATTAATTCAGCCGACTATATTTATCTTCAAAGGTAAGGCAAAAAAGAAATCTGGTTTCTCTCTCTGTTCTGGTTTGAGTTGTAGATGTCATATTTTAATCACACGCGGATTAAAGACAGTTAATCCTTCAGTTTCTATTCTTTTATTCTAATATGAAGCACCTCTTCTGAGCAAACCCATGAGATTAAAACAACTGTCTGAATTTTTTGTTATTTTTCCAAACAGCCATTTGGATTATCTTTCAATTTTGTGGACACCAAAGCACAATTTTTATTCAGAAGTTGCTTCAGGAAACGTAGTGTAAAAATAAAGATGTAGCTGAAATTGTCAAGGTGTAAATGTTTTGTAAATATACAGTCTCTATATATCTATTGACAAACAATATCACACGATCAATCATATGTTGAAAGTACTAACAGTATTTAACAGCAACGTGATGACATTTACTGCTTTTGCACATCTATATCTGTTTTATATAGAAACAAACAATCAGTCTGCCACCACTCTTACAACATTCATATCTAAGAGAAATTACGCAATGACCACACGGCTGTCTCTGGACACCAACAGGCTTCACATACAACACTGCCTCCGAGTACAACCCCCCTCTGCTCTAACTGACAGTCAACTTTTAACACTCAGCCCAGAATAACTGACTAAACTACAGCAGCAAACCACAGCTTCCACTTAAAACAAACACAGCTCTGTCCCCGCACAGCTCAGAGAGAGGCTGAAAGGAGAAGGCAGAGTCGGGAGGATCGGTTTGCTCAGGGAAATTTCTCATGGTCAGCAGCCAAAGAGGAGAGCTGCTACAACACAGCTCAGCTCCGTTACGGTCCTCTTCCAACTTCAGCCGGCCAGCCCAGCGGAGCCAAGTCAAACAGCAGGGAGAAGCTGCAAGCTGTGACAGCAGATCAAGACAAGAGATGCAGTAGAAGACAGGCAGCCTTACCTATTCATGCCTGCATGTCCTCCATCAGATCTGAAAGCGCTATGATAATCCCTGGAGCAGACCAGACTCGTGTGTGCACTGCTACGCTTTTTTCCCACATATGGGACACAACTCTGCTCTCTCTCTCTCCTCTCCCTCCCTCCCTCTCTCTCTCTCTCTCTCTCTGGCCAGTGACAACAGAGTGAGCACTCAGCTCCCCTCCCCCATGAATCTCCCATCCCCCTCTCCCTCCCCTCCTTCTCTCTCTTTATGCTAAAAGTATTTAAGTAGGGAGAGAGAGAGACAGAGAGAGAGAGAGAGAGAGAGAGAGAGAGAGAGAGAGAGAGAGAGAGAATGAGGGGAGGGCAGCAGAGAGGGTGGGGGACTGACCAATCATGCTCTGAGGGAGAGAGAGGGCGATCATACTGAGGATAGCGGAGAGAGAGGGAAAGAGAGTTTTTGGTTGGAGGGGAATGACCAGGTTAAGTTTGGTTTGCCTTATGAGGATTAAGAAAGAGCTGAAGGAACAGTGGTCAGATTGTGATGAACACATGCAGGAACAATCTCTTATTTCTTCTCTGACTTCAGTGACAGACGCTGAAAAGAAAAAATGCAGTCATTTACTCGTTATTTATCACTCATGAAAAAGTAATTACACCACCTAACTAATTACTCGACAGCAGAAAAACTTGTGATACACTTTTTCCGTTACTCAGCTCAGCCCCTCCAAAGATGTCTCAAACATCTCTGAAGCTGCCACAAGTCACATTTTCTGCATGTAACTCATTTAGAAACAGAAAACAGTCTGGAGGTGTTTACAGATTGACAGCTAGCACAGCCCCTGGTGACTGATCTCAAGTACTAGCACTCTAGTCCTGTCCTCACATTTTTTAAAAATGGTTTATACCGACGTCCATGGAAGGCACCTATATAAAGTGTTTGTTTTTACTTTACGCTTGTCTGACGATTCTTTTCCTGCAGCAAAAGGTTACCTGCCGTCAGCTATCAGAGCTAGTCCTCAAAGCCATGTGGGAATAGACGATTCTGCAGTGAACACAAAATTCGAGCCTAGTAACATTCATTTTCCAACTTACATAACTAACATAAATAACATTTTGCGATGTTGCATTAAACTGTGACCAAAATGTTCAGCTAATGTAGGCACCGAGGTCTGTCTGTTGATGAAAACACGTTACCCGAGAGCATGTTAACAATGTACTTGTTAAGAATGGAGAATGAAGCTGTATGTACTAATTAGGTAGACTTAACATGTTCTCACCCTGGAACGTGGCCACAATGATAGCTAACCTTTATATGCTGGCAGATATAGCAGAGGGAGGCAGGCAGCAGATATCTGAGCGCATTTTGGATTTTATGCACTAACTGGGAAGCAGAAACTGGTCAACAAACAAGATGTGTTCTGTGTGAAATTTCCCTCACAAAAATGAACTCTGGTAATGCAACAAATTTAAGGAACCACATTAGCCATTTTCATCCTTGCTGACATCTGCAGCCATAAAGAATACAGCAAGCCCAGCTAATCATGCAAGAACTGTCAACTTTGACAACAAACCCAGAGAAAGGGAAGAGAATCATGTTTATGTACTGCGGTGGGTTACATAGACACTGGTATATAGACTACAATAGGTCCAAGGCTAGAGACTGTTGTTTTTGAAAGCACTTTGTAAATAGAAACAGAGCTCAGGTTTATCTGACTGCTTGTATTAATTCATGAGAAAGTAGACCTGTGCACTAATACAGGAAATTGTGGATGCATTACATTAAGTTGCATTCAGAAAATGACAGGTGAATCATAATTGAGCTACCTTTTTGTGGGGAAGCCAACCACATCATTCCCCAGTGAGTGAACACACATAGACATCATTCAACTCCTGGTAAGACAGCAAACAAGCCAAGCTCCCCAAAAGTGTGAAAGTAATGAAGCATTACTGGGATTAGTAACTATTATATCATTAATTTCAAGCTGTAATCCATTCTAATACACTTGGTCTTGGCCTGGTATTACGTGTTTGTTTGTCTTGTTGGGTGACAAGGTGTCTGGCAACTTTTCCAAGAGAACAAATCCAAAACTTAAACACGCAACGGTTCTAGTAAACACCACAAGAAATAGTGTTAAATATATTTGATGTGTTTATGATCCAATATTCATGTCACTCAGATGTTTAGAGCTCCATCTATCCCATGGTCAGGTGCTGTTCCAGTTTCATTTACTCGCTCTTCACACACAGCTGTCAGGCTGTTTTTAGCGCCACACTGAGGGCCCAGTCATCTCCTCCTGTTACACGGAGCCACCAGTCCAGTCAAGCTTCCCTGTTGTGCTGCCGTACAAGCTACAGGATACCTCCCCCACACAGACACACACACACACACAGTCCACCCCAAATATTCATATACAAGTGAGCGCATAGAATGAGCAGACCAGCTGAAAATAGAGAGGGACATTGTGATCATATGTTTGGTGTCCAGAGCATCCCATGCACTTCAACATGTGACAGTATTACGGAAGGTCTTTGCCGTCAGAGCTGCCTGGAAGTCTGCTGACATGAAATGAATCATCCTGTACTGTAACCATGCTAGTCCATGATGTTGTCTGATAATTAGGGATGGGAATTTTAAGCAGTTTCCTTATTTGAGTACTTGCATTCAGTTATTATCACTGCACAGACTGTTGAGATTGGCCTATATGGAAAACCGTATAAACAAACATTAAGATGTTGCAATAATTCAATAATTTGGCTAGTATAAGCTGTGGCTAGTTTACCCTTTCAGCTGCAGCTGCCTCGGCCCATATAGCTAGACAAACTTCTGGGTTGGCCAACAACAGAAAACAAGTGCAATTTGAGCATGAATCAAGTAATGAGTGACCGAAAAACGTTCAAAATTATTTTTGCTCGATAGAAAAAAAGTAAAAAAAAAAAAAAAAAAAAAAAAAAATTAAAGGATCACTTTTTTTTTTGGTATCTCCATAGTTTTCATATCATTCCTATTGGTAATATTAACATTATACTCACTAAGTTAATTAGTAAAATTTATTCTAAAAAAGATTAAATGAGTCACAAGATAAAATGGAAGTAAACTATGAAATTATTATCCAAACTCACCATTAAATTATGAACAGACCAACTTCCTGGTTTTACTTTGACCTCCCTTGACGTGCAGTTTCCTGTCCAATGATGTGCTTGTTTTGAACTTATCCGAGCGCCCGACTGCTTGTGTTTCTTGCCATGTCAGACTTGTCTCATATCAATGTCAGCGTGTTCCCGGGTGTCAGCAATTACTATAGTGAGTACAGTATTATAACAGATAGAATTGATGGCCCAAGTTGTAATAATTTCCAATTATCCTTTTTTGAAAAGTCTCTTGTAAGTCATGTGGGTTAAGCTATTTTAGGAGATGCCCCAGTGGTCAGTGACATGGCTCAAATTGGAATGTAGGGCAATAAACCCATTGGAGGAAACGGTGCAACTCATTAGAGTGGTTACAAAACTCAACACACCCAGTGAGTCCCAGTTCAGGACCACAATTAGACTCCTTAATGTTTTCCCTAATATGGGATCCTCAATAGATTTGCTAATGGTGTCTCTGTGGGGGGTTAGGTGAGGGTACGGTTGAGTAGGGATGTTGAAAGCAGACAACTCTGGCGCTCTCTCTATCACTCTATTGCCTTATTAGTGCTGAGGCAGCAGTGTGTGGACACAGGCAGCCTGCTGAGCCCAGCACTACTGAAGCACAAAGACTTCAGGGCCCCAGGACACGAGACGAGCCAAAAACTGAGAAAAATAAGACTGAAAGAAAGTTTAAATGAGACAGAGCAGGTATGCCTGCGCAGACTAGTTCCTGTGTCACATGAGTGATTTTGACAGGTGTCAAAAAAAGATCCTGCCCCCCTCCTCTGACATGCATTAAGATATTTCTGCAGGCTTGTGACAGCTCAGACTCCGCAAACATTCAGAGGACATTCAGTCCCGTGGACATCGGGGGACATGGGTTACTGTCAGGGGCAGTAGGTGCCTGGTGGTTGGAGGTTAATGGAGAGATATGAGAGGCAGACAAAAGAGCCATGGCAGGCTGAAAATGACTCTTGAATGGACAGAGGGTGCAGGTCAACGCGCTAGTGTTTGACCTAATACTCTGGGGCATGTCAACTCAACACCTCTGTTCAGCAGGTTGTTCGCCCAACGATGAACTGTGTTAGCAGGTCAGCTGGTTTCGTCGAGCCAAACTGATGAATCAGGCTTATATTTAATTAAGTTAAATGAAAATCTGCATGCACCACAACAGTGCAGGGTGATTAGATAAGCATAATATAATGCTTAATGGCTGTATGGATATAGTTTCTCATCTGAGAGGTGGTGAGTCAAAATTGTAGATCTACTTGGAAAGTACCGTAGAGCAGACTTCCTGTACTTCACACCTGACAACACTGTCTTAGGCAAAGCTACTTTGTAACTGCAAAATCGTAACAGCTAGAGTGCAGACAGGCCATGTGTGTAAGAACAGTGATGGTGTAGCCTAGCTGTCATTTCTGCATAGTGAGGATGGGTGGATTATAAATACAAATAAGGATGTGGTGATGAATATATTTTCAGTTAATCACATTATGCGTCTCACACCACTCGAAAAACTGGAAACACACGGCCCAGAAATGAATTTAAATAATGTAACCAGTGACTTGTTTGCATTCATAGCATCTTACACAAAAATAGGTTCTTTATTACAAGATGTTGGGCCAATGAATTTATTATTTCTTACTAAGTTTCTAACAAATACTTAGCTGAAGTATGTATTGGTCACAGTCAAAATAACTAACATGAAGTCTAATTGAGGTTTTTTAATTAAAAAAAACAGAATTGTTATGTTTAGAGTTTTGAGCTGCAACAATTAGTTCATTAGTTAAATTAATTACCAACTACTTGGATAATCAATTCATTAGTTAGTTTGAGTTAAGACAAAATGTGCAAATTCTTTGATTTCAGCCTCTCTCTATATATAATATATTTTATTATATATTTATTTATATAAACATTTTAAGGTTAGTGATACAGTTATTTTATGGTATGGTTATGGACAAACTGAAGATCTTTGGGTTGTGGACAAAATTCTGCAAAAAAATTTTTGCAGACTTTCAGAAAGAACAAGATTATCAGTGCAACAGCAACTATTTGTCCAGCGAACTCAAAAACTAGTGCACCTATGTTATTCAAAAGTTCATAGACACTGTAACTGATTGTAGTTAACCATTAAGGTTGTTGGTTTGGGAATCTGGATGCTGTACGTGAACTGAGTGGACCAGACCTCAAGTATGAGACTTAGGGTCTGACCTCAGGAGACTAATTGTTTCCAGGACTGTGTGAACTGGCCAAACCAAAGCACTACTTAAGAGAAACTAAACATCCACATTTAAACACGCAGGCTTTCAAGCAGAAAAAGATGCCAGACAAATTTTTGCACATTTTGTTTTTCAAAACACATATTACATGCAATTTCCTGTATTCCCCCTCCTGTGACAGCATGCCAAAGCTCAGTGTAGCTCAAAGTTCTGCCTGTGCGCTTTTACATATCCACAAACAATCCACAAATGGTATGTGTTGGTAGTGATAATCAGTTCCAGGTTCCCAAGGTTGGGCTATATCATTTCATTAGCGCAGAGGAGCGAGTGCAGGGGCTTTGGCTGAGATTAGGGCCGAGTAGGAAACTCTACCCTAGCCCCAGTTGCCCTGAAGAGGGCTGGTCGAGCAGTGGAGGAAGGGACAAAGTCTGTGTGTATGTGTGTGTGTGTGTGTGTATAAGAAAGACGGACTAAGGGGGAGGTCAGCAGGATTATTAGTGGGAGGTTCAGCTGTTTATTATTCCAATTCTATCTCTAACAGCTGAAAATTGGGAGAATTAGGCGGCAGCCCTGAGCAACCTGGGGATCAATGCAGAAGGGTTAAACCCTGTGGCATGGCTCCACGCACTGACAGCGCGCGCGGATACTGACGCAGCACATACACACACACCGCAGAGGTCATTCACAAAACTTAACAGACACATCAGATTTACCGCTCTGAAGTGATAAGACACTCACAGACTTCACAGGTCGATGAATAGCTTCACACTTCAGACGCGGGTGAGCGTTTGAAAAACATAAGGCTGTGTTAGTTGGCTGCTAAAAGCTTGAGGTTTTGTCGAAATCCCATTGAGTTTCGTCTTTGAAGCCAGAGCCTCAAACACAAACTGAAGTCTCTTGATTCTGTATTTGTAGCGTTCACAGAGAAGCTCTTTTCACTTTGCGTTTATGCTGCCGATTATGACCTGCGAGCAGATGACCAGAGGAAGACGGCTGAGCGAGCTCGTTAAACACATTGGATCCATCCAGCTATCCGCCTCGCAATACATCCTTTGCACACATGGACTTTCTCTGTTATATACACTGTTGGCATGTGCTTGTAATGTCAGAGGTTCTCTTGTCACGTCCATGCATGTTGCTAATCTGGAGAGGGACATGTGGCCATGGGAACTGCGAAACCTGAACTTTCCACGCCATGCAGGCACGCACTCTGAGGGCATGGAAACAGGTCTTTGGACACATGGAGGTTAAGGAGTTGAATTTAGATTTTAAAAGGGCTTCTAGCTGTTTCAAATTACAATCTGTGTGGGCATTTTGTGGCTACAGATACAGACAAACTAGAGGAAATAAAGGAGAAATGTTCTCCATTCTGACACGGTCGAACATTAACTCCAGATGTGGAGATCTTCACAACAGCTCTGTGGATCAATTATACTGTTTGCTGGCACTTGGGCTGTAGCTTGTAACCCCATTTGTGTTGATTTACAATGAAAAGAGCTAAAATAACAGGCAAAGAAAAGCAATTACAGAGTGTAGACAGTGAGTGCTGCTCGTGGGATTATTCCTTAATGTTAACAGTAGATTAAAAGCTATTAAAGACTGTGTGCATCCTTTCAGCCTGCCAACTTTAAGCTGTAATTAAAGACTGCGAGCTAATCTACTAGCTGCAGGACACTAGTTATTGTCAATTAGACACTAAAAGTGATTTAACCTCAAGTGTTACCTCAATTCAGCTCCAGCCACTGAACACACACAAGTGTAATGCATATATGCCATATTCCCCTTGAATCAACAGAGGCACACTTCATTGAAAAATCATTGCCGTATCTAATGACTACTTCTGCAGAGGCACACTTCTCTTCATGTCCTACAAATGAGGGCAGGTTGATCAAAAATGATAACCGATGCAAAACAGAACCTTGCTTACTGAGGCAAGTTGTTACTTGACGCTACAAGTCATTGACATTAATTTGCAAAAATGCTTACTTAATGAAGATGATTTCCTTAAATAATGGCATTCATTTATTCCCTGTGAATAGGTCAGCTGCAAATTGCATGAATGTATTCATTATTTCAAATATCTTCCAATGGATTGCCTCGTTTGGCATAAGGCTGAACAATGACTCACGGAGCGTGCACTTTCAGCCTACTCAGCTGGTTGAAAGAAACTTTATCCTTGGAGTTATTCACAGGCATACAAGTGTTGCAAACAGCAGCCAAACAGTAGAAAACTGATTCAACGGAGCAGACTTTAATGACAAGCACCTACTGTCGCTTCAAAAAAGTGCCAATCTTGTGACCTCGCAACTGCAGTTTGTGGCAGTTCATTATCACAAGTGAGAAAAACTCACTATTAAGTGAGATAAACTGGTCTCTGGCTTGTTTTCTGTAAAATAATTTATAGCATATTGATCAGATTACCTCTGTCTGGTCACTGGAGTGGTATGTGTTAATAAAATCTCACTTAATTATGGCTCAGTCACCGTCCTCTCAAACCAGGAGCTATTGATAGACGTGTTTGTGGCAGAAAAGACTTTGAGATAATTGATTGTAAATTGATTTAATTTTAAAAAGACAATTCATATATGAAGGCCAGGCATGAAGGAAATCAATGTTTGCCATCTACATGCAAAATAGACGAGTGTGAGCAAATGCATCCAGTAACAATCAGCTTCACTGGTAGGAAATATAGAAAATATTTTTATAGTTTTATAAATTACAGGTTGTTTGTGCGCCTGCAGCCATTTGTGCGCACATGTACATACTGCTCAACAAGCTCACACACATGACGATGAACTTTGCTGAATTAGATGGAATACATCACGTGTAACCACTCCAATTTTCTTTCAACTCTGGCTTTTTAAATTTTGTAATGACGCAGAATATAGTACATTTCCAGCTCAGAATTGGTCTGGCTCAACCCCAGGAAAAGGAATTAGTTTCCTCTTACGTGATTGTCACAGACTCCAATAGCTCTTGTGGGTCTATTGGTCCCTCTATTTTCTCCTCCATCAACAGAGGTTGGTAGGGAGCTAATGGCTATTCTCCACTCCTTATTAAACCTTTTCTCCAGGGTCTAGCTCGTGCCCAGTGTTCAGGGAAACAGGGGCAACAGAGCGGGGCATGGCTCACCGGGGTGTCTTTTCTAGTGTCCAGCCTGTTGGAGAAGACCTGGACAAAGCAAGAAGCCTGGTGAAAGCTGCCTGTTGTCCACCTAATCCTAGCTGTGGCCCCGTCTCCATTGACAACGCAAATCCGGACAATGGTCTCTTTCAAGAGTCGTTCTCTTTACTGACACACTGACATAGCAACAATAGAAGAAGACACTTAAGGAATGGAAAACCTTGTCCATGATCACACATGTGCTTTCTTTACAAATGATACAGGAAGAAAAGTGCATCTGTAAATGACAAATGTCAAAAATAAATAGAGTTTTCTTCTGAGAAAAGGTGCTGGGAGCCGAAGTGTGAAGCCACAGGCACACGGGATCGCTCTTCCATATCTTCATTGATGAATGCAATAAACAGTAGCCCAAGATAGCCACTTGTACCAGACCACAGGGTGAAATAGGCTTCACCGCGTGGTCTGGTATAAAATGATTTCTCTTCTTCGAGATCAGCTTTCTTCGCCTTGCTTTTTCCCTTTCCTTTGAGCACATTTGCTGACCAACAGAAAAGGAAGATGAATGCTTCCATTTCAGATGCCGAGGCCCCCTTCTCTCATCTTCTTCGATCCAGATTTCACATTAAACTTGTAATAGCATGCGACCCTGCAAGGCACAATTCTCATTCAGGTGGGCCATGTTATATGAATGAGATTTGGTGAAATGCCAATATTTATGCACATACATTCGCATTCTGAGCCTCCCTCATCATTGCATCTACTTCAGTACTAAAGGAAGAGCAGCTGTCATTTCATACATCAAATTATACTGGGGAATACACACACAGATACGCATGCAAGCACATGCACAAACACTAAATCCACCACAAACCACAGCCCCGCCGCACTGTCCAGACACTGGTTTTCCTGTAATAAGCTTCTCGCCGCTGCTCTGTACAGTAGTATCCAGCCAGCTGGCTGCCCAGCTACAGCTACAGTTGCTGGGAAGGTCATCTGTCAGAGAATGAACTAGGCTGTGGCCGTTTGGCATCCCCAGGAGGTCTGCGGAGAGAGGAGAGGCGTCTCTGAAGGACACTTTCCCTTTTCTCCTGTGCTCTAATTCAATCGTTCTGACAGGGTAGCAGTGTCCCAGTGTCTGCCAGCCCAGTAATCTCTGTGTAATTGAGTTCCCAATCAGCCATCCATCAATAATGCATCTGGTTCCATGAGGGAAGAGACGACCACACTGCTCCGGCCCTCTGCTTGGAGGAAGGAGACAGGAATCTGCTCAGTCTGAACAGAGAGATCTATTACTTCCTGTAGATCGTTTGCTCGAATCACTGGCTTGTATCACTCTCGAATACAAGCTACTTCAAAATTGGGATTATTATGTTATATCAGACGGTATCATGATGGTGGGCGGTTTGCAGAGCTGAAAACATTGTCTGGAACAAAGACAAACATAGAAGTGTTCAGAAATCAGCCCACGTACTGATGTTACAAACATCAAATGCAATGATTCGTCAGCGATGTGTGGTTGAATGAGGAAAAAGTCAAAGGACATGAGAGAGATACTGAAGCACGTTTCTGAAGCCCCTATTATGGTGTTTTGTGGTGTGTCCATAAACACACGCACAAGGGTTCGAAGTCTACCCACACACTCCTCACTTTTCAATTGCCGGTGCATGCCAACCTATCAATTAGTGACTAAGACCGTGGTCCTCCAAGGTTAAACTGTACAGCTGTCTGAATGATTTTCAATTATACGGCCAGGAAGCCCCCGACAGCTTGCTGGCTCCCACCTCCCTCTCTGGTCTCACAGGGTCATTTATAATACCTAACGCCTCCCATAGATAATTGTGTATCACCACCTCCACAGTGTTATCTCCATTTTCAATTTCCGATCTTGGAGCACCTGGTATCCCCCTTTTAAAACGTCAGTTTACGTCTGCTCCTGTGTTATGAATAAACTGCTTCTGATGGAACGCTTTGAGAAAAAATGTCTGTCCAGTAGTGATGCACGTATGTGTTATTAGACTTGATAGATGTAATCCTTTGAAGGAGATTTAGTCTGGTAAAAAAAAAAATCTGCTTCTTAATTTAATTTAAATGTCAGTTATCTTTTTTAAAGAATAATGAAATCAAAAATAATGTGTGATCATCTGCAGCTCCCCATATCTTGGTTACATCATGCTCCATGGGTCCCTGTTGTGCTGTCCCTTTACCCTTGGGTCTGCCAGATTAATGGCTCATTTAAGTCCCCATTACATTACATTAGCCCATTCAGCCAGCGCATACTGTACACTCTCCAGCAAATAAATCACATCATGAAAATATTAATCAATCTCAATAAGTGACTGCACATAATCTGTTTGATGTTAAAGACTATGACAAAGGTTTATTCTCAGAGTAGCAAATTACTGTCACTCACAGGGACAGACTGGCTCTAATAGCTCTTGAGATATTGAAGCTATTGGCTTATCGTTGCAATGAGTCTATGAAGCTCAGGGGAATATCCTCGGTGTTACTGCTACCAGATTTCAGAAAGCCAAGTATGTCAGCGTGAGAGTGTATTACACTGGTCAGTGGTCTGAACCGATTACTGTGGTTGGCTGGTTGGGCCAAAAGTCACAAAATGCCACAAAACAGTGCTGCTTGCCCAAGCAATTTTAGAAAACCGAATCTGTGCTGCATAATAGTGTGACAGCGTGGGTTCAAGAAAATTCTGTGAATTGCAGGCATGGAAAAGGCGTAGGTGTGGTTCACACCACACACCAACACACACAACAACACCGTTCCCAGCTGGAGGTTAATTCAATCCCAGCCTGTTCCATTTTGAGGCTGCTGTCAGGCTCCAGCCTGCAGTGTGACATTGTGAGGGAGAGGTAATTACATTTTGGTCCAGTCCGGCAACTCAGCGTCTATTCAGAAGGTGCTGTCAGTGCCCTCCTCCTATAGACCACAGCCACCAGAGGAATGTCCAGCTCTGGACACACTGCTGTGGACAAAACAGCTCCACTGATTGCACCACTGCACTTTACAGCCCGCAGAAGTGGACCGCGTTTAAACTAAAAACATTTATCAGCAAACTTCACTTCATCTGATTTTTTTCAACACCAGCTGTGTTTTTCACGTTAGATATCAGAGCCTTTACATTTTATTTCAGGTAATCAACACATTAATAAATAGAAAATAACAACCTTTAATTAACATTTACATCACAGTCACCCAGTCTTTAATTCAAAACTGTTCTCCTCTGCAAAAATCCTGAAAGAATGCAGTCGCTCAAGTTGCTTCGGCACTATATCAGTTTCTAACTAGGCTGAGACATTTGAGCCTTTAAGGCAACTCCTCTGCAATAAACAGTCACAAGTTGTGCAACAGATCTGTCTCGTGACAGACAGCGATGTTGTGGTGACGGAGAATGAATTCAATCCAAGAGTGTTTACCTTTGATTTATTTTAAAGGGCTTTTTTTGGAAGGGCGCCAGCACTGAAGGAGTATCCAGTAACGATATGAAATAGCACAGAGACGACCCAGATCTCAGAACAAATGCGGGAACACATGTAAACTGTCCTGTGTAAAATTGTTTCACAATGAAATGTGACTGTGCTACAAGTCAAGGGCTGTGGACTTTGAAGCAGAAATCAAACACACCCTACGGTTTTTATAGTTCTTCTGTATGTACACCTGACCACAAAACTTCATGATAGATTTACAGCTTTGCTGATGCTCTCAGTTCATGTGTGGTCATGTTGTACTTGTCCATTGTGTACTATTGATCAGGCCCTGGTGAAACTTGTGACTAAAGCTTAGTCCTATCCCAGCAGAATAAATCACAGTATTGACCCTGTGGTTATCAATAAAGGTAATGACAAACATCTGGCCCCACCTTTAATGGAATCGACAGAGTCTTCCTGGCAGCGGCCCAGCATTGGCCACACATAGATTGCCTTGATCTTTTCAGTGGGAACCTACCCTTAGTATGCAAATGAGAGGGGAGAAATGCAATCGCCATCTAAAGCTAAGCAGTGCTCCTATTGAATCAGGAGCTGAAAATCTCCATAAACACCAAAGGAAAAAACTTAAAATGTCTGCTGACAATAAGCCTGTTTGGACTGACTAAGATTCATTCTGTCAAGGAGCTCTGACACAGTGTATCTATGTCAATGGAGGAATAAGTGGGGAGATCAAATCAATGATCGCTCCACTGAGGTCCAGAGGTGCTGAGCTGGACTTTTGGAGCAGCCTGCAGAGGCAGCACTCTGTCCTGTGTCTTGGGTGTGTCAGGCTCTGGATCTACACAGGATATCTTATTCTTTGGGCCAAGGGTCTTCTGTGACAATTAGCTCCCATATATGAAAACACCTGACCCTAGTAACAGAAACTATATCCATGGGCTCAAACAGGAGTGTGGCTACAGCATTATTCGTGCAACGGCCACACATTGTCCTTCTAACCTTGGGATCGATGAGTGGCTGAGAGAAGCAGACTGGAGTAAATGTCTGTGTCGTCTTGTTCTTACACACAGAGAGAGCCTACACAGAAAGCCATCATACAGCAGCATAAATGAAAACACAAAGCAGGTGGATACCCTGCAGCCCAGTTAGCTTTTCAAAGCAGATGACAATCACAAGAACATGCTCAGTGGACTAATAGTAAATGACACAAAATTGCACTCTATTGACAGTATTGAATTCCTAAAGGTACTGCAACAGCAAGCAATTACAGTTCTCTATCACATACAGTTTGAAATAACATCATTTTGCTGACAACTGACATTTTCTTTCCCCGGGAATACAATGATCTGGTGTGTCACACAAAGAGAAAAGTACTGTACTTAGAGTCAGGCTCAATAAATGCAAAGGTGAAATACACAACGCTTAAAGACTGATGTAGAAACAACATAGGGAGTTGGATGTCTCCAAATGAAATGAAAGAAAACACAGCAATAACATCTTCAATTGTATCTTTCCTGGAGTTATCCAATGAGACAAGAGCTAGTGAAATTTTATCAGCACGTCATAAAATTCAGTCATGTGTCTCCAGGTTTCCATCATCATTTCTTTTGGGTTTCCACTTCATTTAGTGGATGGGTCGGAGCCCAATGACTGAGTGACTCATAAAGGAGGGATGTACACACACAACATGCAGGGAGAAAAACATAAAGGTTTACTAGAACAATTTAATTATGAGCGGCTTTAGGGCCTGCCGTGTCTGGTAGCGCCTCGTTCAAATCTGAAGCTGCACATGAGACGTACGTAAAATAAAATGGTAATGCAACATCTGCAAATAAATACACCTTTTTAAAATACAGTTGATCCAGGTAGAAAATGACAACGCAAACTGCAAATCTTAGATTGGATGTAAACAAAAACACAACAGCAGCATTTTATAGTGGGATTATTCTTAAATCCAAACTGGAGACAGCATCTCTGTGTGCACACACTGTCCACCCATCAGCTGTATTATATTTTACTTTGTTTCTGAGACAATCTATCAGGTTCAAAAATATTAAAAACAGTTTTAAAGACATGACAAAGTTTGAGTAGTTCACACTGTACCTGCCAAAATAAACAAAACTACTTATTTTTACGCTAAAACTAATCCTCTGTTTTACCAGGAATCCAAATCAGAACCAAACTCAGGGTGAAAATGTTTTCATCATACGTTACGGTAAGGTGAGGCAACTCTAAACCTTCCATTTCCCCGCCAATCCTGTTACTGCCGGGATTTGTTCTGCTGGCCCTATAAAAGATTAGTCCTCGAGGAGAAAGAATGGACTTGATTAGCTAGACAGCAGTTTAATGGGATTGTCAGTGGGCCTACAATAAATCAGCTTTTGTGATTAAATGGGATCTCCAGTAAAAGTTGTATGTCTCCAAATCAATAACTATTGAATGTTTCTCCCTTTGTTCCAGACGAAGGTAAAAAAAAAAAAAAAGAAGAAGAAGAAGAAAAAAAAAAAGGAAACAAAGCCAAAATTTCCGCTGGGCTAATGACCCTACAGCCAGTGGTGAGAAGCAGCTTACATGTTCAGCAGGGAGGTGGAGAGAGAGGGCAAGGAGCCACTCAGCCTGGAGACTAAAGGGGAGAGAGCAAAAGAGATGGATAGAGAGATTTGTATTTAGAGTAAAGAACAAAGCATCAGGGAATAGTTGGGGCATTAAGTAAAAGCAAATGGACTTAAGCAGATGCGGATGTATGGCCATAATTGGACAGATACTGTAAATGCTCTAGGCATCTCTGTAATGGCTAACCACAGACGCAGCACTATACTCCCCTCTCTGTCTGTCTCTGTCCGTGCGCTCACAGGGATATGAGTCAGGTCAAAGAGATACACTCCATGTGTATCTTTCTCATTGTGATTGAACACTTGGAGGAAGAGTTGTTCTCTGTCTATTAGTGGGAAATAAAATGGTGCGGAGGCACTGAGTCTCCAGCCAGAGCGTGACCCCGTGCAATGCTGGAGAGCTGCCCTGGTCAATTAAGCAGCAGAGCTCTGATTCCTCCATACATATTAACCACCAAACACCAGTGAGACACAGGAGGTAGTGCCCATAGATCATCACACCAGGTTAAATAGAAAATATCATTGACCAACGTGTTTTTTTCTGGCTAAATAGATATGGGATTTGGATTTTTCAAGAGGTATCACAAGGTTAAAAGATTTATTGATGTTGTGAGGCGTATTGTGCTTTTTTGCAAAAACACAAAAATGAGGTCATTCATCAGAGCATAAGAAATGCTCATATAACAAAACACATCCACACAGGAGAACATTAATGACTGCTCTCCATGAAAGTGACCACTGTTCTCCCTCTCCTCCTCCTCCTTATTCTTCTTCTTCTTCTTCATTTCATTCTTCTTCTTCTTCTTGTGTTCAAGTCTGTTAACTAGCTGTATGTCTGTGACCCTGGTCTGTATCTCGGGTGCTGTGTGCAGTGCTAAGCTCTGACTCACTCCTCCACTTCACACATCACATCAGATCAGAGGGTTCGAAGAGCGTTCCAGGTCCTACCAGCCCGCTCTACATTCCTGTTGCTTTGATACTGGGGGGGCTCCCACGTGTCTGTCCATCATCATCGTCTCCCCTCTCCTCTACCGCCAAACCTCCTCTAATCCACCACACACACACACATGCACACACACACACACACACACACACACACACACACACACCACACCACCACTCCCTCATCCATCCTCCCCCAGCTCAGAGGAATTCTTCAGCTCTGGACAATGTTTCATTTCTTCACAGGCCACATCTTTGATAGCTTAATGGCCCCCGCAAAGAGGAGAACATGCACTGAGAGACAGGGCGCTTCCCCCATATTTAAGTCATTCAGGCTCAGCTTCAATATTTTGTGTGGGCTTGCTTGTCACAATGACACAATGTGGAATAACATGTTCTGTTTGTGGAAAGAATATGTCCACTCCCTTTCCATAAAAAAAAAGTGTTATTCAGCCGGCTCAGATGGATGTACCTTTTACAGGCTGCAGCTAAGACCACAAGGACAGCGCACAAGAAGCCGGCAGCCCTGAGCATTGTCCAGCAGAGAGTGAAAAACATTTCACACAATAAAGCCTGGACTCAATTCCATCTCCCCATTCACCTCTAATTCTCACTGAGCCACAGCAGCTCTGCTCTTTGTCGGTGCCATTTCACTACCTTTGAATTTGACAACATTACAAGTGTGCACACTTTCTATGTGGCCCTCTGCACTTTGAAGGTCTGTTCATTTTCTAAGCTGAAAGCCCAGCGAGCACAGAGAGCGGCCCGTTTCTGCTGTGCTCGGGAAGGAATGAAAATCCCTCTAGATGTAAGACATGAAAGCATGTGAATGAAATCTTCCAAAGATAAAGTAATGATATACGGATGTATTTCTAGTGTTCCTGCGTGGTACAACGCTCATAAAGCAAAACATCTCAAATATATCACATATACTGCCTTTGCCCACCCACCTATCCCATTACATTTTAGACCGGTGGCTTTCAACCCTCGAACCTCAAATACCACAATTCTGCTAGTTTTCCTTCTTGCCGTCTAATCAGGGTCTGATTTACGTCTAGTTTGCTGAGTGAATGCTTTGAGAACCAATGATCTAGATGATTATTCATAAGGAAACTGTGTGCGCAGAGCAGCTCAGCATCACCATCATTTTTCCACTGCAGTGTCTTGCAGTACAACTGGGAGATGTAGTCCCTCCAGCATGTCCTGGGCTTCCTGCCAGACAATCGTGCCTTGAACACCTCCACTGGGATGCATCTGGGTAGCATTTGCACAAATCACCTCAGCCAACTTCAAAAGGGGTCTGACAAACGGCGATTCAGTAATACTAATAAAATCGGGCCTTTCACCTCATAGTCCAGTTATATACCTATTACAGTTTCACTGTAAAACTGTACACATCATAAATGGCACCAGAGTCAAAGACCACTATGACAAATGTAACATAGATAAAAAAATGACCTCATGTTCAAAGCACACTGAGAATAAGCTTGAATAAAGTTTTGTATTTGAGCTTCAATTGTTCAACATTGCAAAGCAAAAACAACTGATCATGTGTCTGAGAGAGAGTTAGAGCAGCGCTGGATCACCACGGCTGGCCACTGACCTTCAGGTGCCGTTTGAGGGACACGTCCATGATGCTACTTTTACAGCCAAACCCCCCTTCCTCTCTCTACCTCTGCCTCTGTCTGTAATAGCATGGCTTATAGTCATTTTCAGCTATAGGACATTTTATGACAGCCATAGCTATGATTGCACACCAGGCCAGGGGCAGCAGCAGCCTGGCTGAATACGTAGAGCAAGGTGTGGGCTGACCCTGAACCAGCCCACACACTATTGGCTCAGTCACGCGAGGGAAGAACGAGGGCTGGTGGACAGGCAAGATTATAGCAGGAGAGGTGCGAGTGTGGGTTAATCTCAGGTGTTGTGAGCAGGTTTTAATATAGATGGTCAGCGAGGATGTGATAGGGGATAATTGCTTCTGGGGTTGTCACAGATGGTGCTGGTTGATCTGTTAACTATGGCCAGGTCAGAGCTCTGTCAAGGACATTTTTACTGCTCTGATCTCCTTATCTCTCTCTCACAATGTCAATCAGTACTAGTCCTACAGACGTACGACTTTATGTGTAGTTCATTCCATTTTCTGATTTACTTTCTCTGCTGAGAAAATGTGGACCAGTCGACTAGTCTAAAAGTAAGAAAACACTGAGCAAAAAAAAAAAAAAAAAACGTAAACGTGTCAGGATACTAGTGAAATGGGAAACATATGGACAATATCTCCCTGCCATACTATGCTGTGAATAATTATTTCTATTGTATGAAGGAAATCAAGACACTGTTCATGTTATTAGATGAAGAGAGAGGCTGCACCCTGGTTAGTGGGATGGCTGCATACCATAGAGGCAACATTAATAAAAATATTAATAATTAGGGTAACTGACCAGTATTTCTGGTGTCGACGAGCAAGATGTTAAATCGATGATGACTAATTGTGATATCCCTAGGCAGCTCTATGTAAGATGTATTATGAAAATGGTGTCTTGTACTTGTAACAAACAAAAAAAACATGTGCACAATAATCTGATTGTTCCCACTCTTCTTCTTATCCTTTACTTTAATTAAATGCTCATGAACCACACTAACTTTATTCCCTCAGCTTTCATCCTGTAACTTCCTACGCAGTGACTGAGGTCCAAAACGCCCAAAGGCTGAAATTAATTCAGAGAAAACAGAAGGTGTTAACATACAAAACAGATTTACACATATCTCAGGCCAATGTTGAGAGTAGCAACCAGAGGACAAATAATATATTGAATTAAACAATACCATCCTTTTGAACCTATTAACTGTTCCACTGCCTTAACCAAGAAGACAGAGAGGCACATCACTGAAGCCTGTTTCAGTGATTTATATCACATTGCATACCACAGGAATGTGTGTGTAAAAATAGCTTTTAGTGATAGATTTCAGCAGGATAATACACACTAGGGTTATCAAGAGTATTTTTTCAGTACCATGTGTTTAAAACGATATAATCTCTGTGAATTAAACATTTATAACCGTATTTAAAGTACAGAACACCGCCATCCACGACTGACTAACTAGTGGACACTGTCCTCTTCCTGTGCGGTCTACTGACAATCACACAGCTGCAGACACACACACACACACACACACACACACACACACACACGTTATACACTGAAGATACAGACATACAACACAGTGTTTATTTTACAAGCACCGATCGCAACAGTACACAGTGAACACACCTAAACGGTACCACATTGGTTTTTAATTAGCTATGTCATCGACAACAACAATCCTCCACGTGTGCTGCTGCTGTGAACACAGAATCAAAATGCGAGTTCTGTTTTTTTGGGCGACTTCATAAAAATACTGCTGTTCCTGTATGATACAGAGAGAGGCGGTACAACCAGTTGTGTGTGTAATAAGAGACAGAGGTGTGTTTGGAAAAAAAGTTAAATCAAGGTAAGCAGATTAAAGTAGTTTGTGAGTCAACACTAAAATAAGGTGGAGTGACGTCTTCTGTACCAGCAATGTGTGCAAGTTGTTCAGTTAAAACAAAAATATATATTTTGTGTACCTTGGACTTTTTCTTTTTGCTGTGGCATCAAAAGAGGTTTGGATTATTGTTTTTAATACTAGTATTGAAGTTTAAAATAAAAAAAAAAAGTTTATAATGATGACTTAATCTACCCATTATTAATAGCGTCCTGGATACATGTTAAAACACATTCTGTTTTTATCCAGCCCTTTTGCATTCATCTAATTTGACACTGCAGCAGTGCAATAAAACTTAAAACATAAGCCGACAAATTGAATTTTCTTTTAAACTTTTGGTAAATCATCCAGCTAAGCTCTTTTACATGACTTATATTCTAATTACTGTGTTACAATAGCTGCAGTGAAAAGTCTTTATCCATATGTTTGTGTGCATGTAAACATTTAAACATTACTTTACTTTAAAATTACTTTATAAAAGTGGTTGTCTTGTTGTAGCACAGCCATTTTTCCAGATGTCAGACATCACAAAGACAAACCAACAGCAGACAAGCATGCACACACAGAAACAAAGACAGAAAGCAAGAGTGACAGGGAGCAGCAGCAGAATGATAGAGGTCTGCGCTCGCCTCTCATCAGAGCTATTCCGAGCGGCCGCCCTGTCAGAACACGCCCCAGATGAGGTCTCTCAAGGCGGAGAGAAAGCTGTCATAACAGGACGCCTGGAGGGCTGTTCGATCAGACAGACAGCTCTGAGAGGTGTTAGACACACACACAGGACCTGTCTGCATGTGAGTGGTCCTGGTTATAGCCACAGAGTATAACCCTGCTGACAGACAGACATCATTCAGGGGCCTTTATCTTCCTCTCTCTCTGCATCTTTTTCCCCCTTATTTCTCTCCGTGAGCACCGGGTGGGAGGGAGCACCACTGACAGGTTTACTTAAATATTTATGCTGACAGGGAAAAGACAAGAATGTTATCTCCAACAAGGCGTGCTTCCATATCAACACATGCTCTGACTCAACCACTCACATGAAACATTTGCTGCCAAAAGCCTCCCCGCCTTCTCTTAGAACTAGTTAAAAAGGTATGTGCACCAGTGTAAAGATTGAGAGCCCAGATAAGACGGCCTCACACGTACGCAGCCGCTTTCATCTGGTGCCGTGGATATTAATATAATCCAGCGATGTCATAAAATAACTGCAAAAATGTCAAGGCAGCAATCATGACGCTAATAAAATTTTAAAACACACCTCCCAGCTCCTCTCTCCAACCCTCGTGAAATGGCCTGCACCAACCTTCACATTATTCATGCACCCTCTGTGTCCTGTTGTTCACTCTCGAACTTCATTTGGCTCTCGACTTACAAAACACAGATGGGGGGCTGCTGTTCCAGTTCGCCATGTGTGTGCGAATGAGGCAGCACTGTACACAGATGCCACATCTCATGTGAAGCACATCCCATTAAAAAAGGAGGGTGGACAGCTTTTCCAATCAACAGATCACCTTTTTCAAATAGCCCTTTGTTCCCCCGACCCCCCAGCAGCTGGCAGCAATTAGCTGCCAGGACAGGACACAGCAGTCCAGCTTGCCAGTCAGTCCATTATAGTGCAGGGCCGGGTGAAGTATGGGAATGGAATCACAAGCGCCTGGGGCTGTAAATTAGATCTGTGATAGATGCTGTGGAATCTCTACACCCAAATCAGGCACCGCTTACTTGGAAACTTTTCAAGGGTGGTCATACACGAAGCAGGACAACACACGTTTAATCAGTCCAAACCGTGCTACAGAGGATAGTGTGTAGTCGAGATATTAGTCTTCATACACAGCTGGTTTTTGCTTCGTCAAGTTGGCACAACAGAGGTGATGAGTTCAGTATACCCAGCGGACTGCCAAGTTTCCCCTTGAAAAGTCTTGTTGCTGACAGCAATAATAAATTGCAATCTGACCAATCAATTGCAGACCAGCTTGAACCCCTTAAGTCCTTAAGAATGAGAGGCTGGTGAAAAAATCAATTTGCAATTTACATCAGGCTGATGAGTGTTGAAAACAGTGAGAGAGAGACAGCTCCCAGGATCCAAGTATAATTACATCCTAGCCAGTTGCAGAGCTGTGGCCCAAACATCATAATGGGTTTGATAATCAATGGTACTGAATGGAAGTCACAGTACCTAAACTCCTGTCATTCATGCACACAAACTGCTCAACGCACTGCCAAGTATCACACAGGGGAAGTGATTTGTGTCGCATCAACGGGCAGTAAGTGTGTGATGACAACCTCTTAGTGGGCCAGCTTCCTGGAAACGTGGCTACCTGGCTGCAACACAATGGTGCGGGTGGGAAGAGGACACCACTGGGGTTAAGGAGCATATTGAGACGGGATGGTGTGTCAGGTGCCAGAGGCTACTGCCATGTTGTGTTTAAGCCGATGGACTCGTGGCGAAATCAGATCTGTGGACGCAGCAGGAGCGCTCGACTGTGAGGCTTTTATCTTATTCTCGTATGCAGACCAGGATAAGGAGTACAGGAATCGTTTCCATCCTCTGTCTGCCTCTCACTCGCATTGACAAAAACATAAAGAGTGTCTCAACACATTCATGCAAAGAGCACCTCGCACAGCTAGAGACAGAGCCAAAAGTCATAATGAAAAACAGAAGCAGAGGGAGGTGAATGAATAGTCGCGGTTTCAACTATGTTTTGTTTTCTAGTGGAGACAGAAAGAAGAGGCAGAAAAAGGAGCAGACTCGAAGGGTTAAACGTTGGCAAAAAGCGGGGAGGGGACAAAAGGCCCATTGTAAGGGACAGAAGTGTCCCCGGAAAGGAGGGGAGAGAAAAGAAAGCCACCACTGGCTGGTCCCCCGGACCCATTGTAAGCGAAGGGGAGTGCAGCCACGCATGACAGATGTCCCTGGCTATTGTTTCCCCAGCAGCCTCCTCTCTGCCTCCTGCTCCGGCTCTGGAATTCCATGAGACGGCCTCCGCCTGTGAGAGTCGTTCAACACACCTCGTCTCTCGCCCCGCGTTCCCCTCCGCCATCCTGGTCGTGCGCTGTGGGTGTTTACGGATACTCATGCGGTGGGGATGGGGTGCCAGAAGTTATCCTCACTAGACGTGGTTCCCACAGGCCTGTCGTTAATGCTACTGCACTTACCGAGACGGAGTGTGCATGCGAGTGTATAAACATATAGTCATCAGTAGACATGGAGCAGCTGTATGTATGCACAAGTAAGAAATTCAACAAAGACCACTACATGAAATTTGACATTCACCACCTTAGAAATCAATAAAAATAAGATCAATTGCTTTTGTAATCATCTGAATAACTTCTAAAAACAGCACTCAAATTTATTTTTGCCTCAGGGCTGTGAGGTGAAAGCAATTACTAAAGTGTTAAGTGAAGCGCAGGTGAAAGCCTTTCGCAACATAAAGAGTTGAGGTAAGCTGTTTTTACAAAGCAATGACGTTTTGCATTCCCCATTCAGCGGCCCACCATGTGGGAGACCTACAGAGGCGGCTTGTCGGGCTGTCAGTCACAGCAACAGTGTGCCAGTGGGAAGTGAGCCCAACAATGGCCCCGGTCTGGTTAATGGGTGAGAGAAATAGCAGACAATCCTTCATTTTATGCCTTACTACCACACTGTCTGCTCTCTGTCCTATTCTTCTCGTAGTCTCAACCACATTGGACCAACTCTCGCTCACTCAGTTACCCCACCCCCACTCGCCTGTTAACATTCATTTAAAAAACACACCACACACACACACACACACACACACACTTGCATACCAATGCGTAAGTATGAGTGAGAGAGTGAGATCTCGAAACAGGGTGGAAAATCAGTTTGAAAGCAATGAATGTTTACCAGGTGGATCAATGGCTGGCTGATAAATCATTTGGAGAATTACAACACTGCTGAGCTGCTGTTGTAACACCCGGGAACTCTTTGCCGTACTGTCCGTTGCTGCCTTGACCCCAAACTAAACAGTGCATCAGCACAAAACCGCCAACTTTGCCACGAGCGGCGGACACTTCCAGGTCAGCATGAAGAACACACGTGCAGCTTTGACGTATAAGCAAAACAGTCTCTGCCTTCTGACACAAATGCTTTATAAAATCTGTTTACAGGTCTTCTAGTTCTAGGAGTCTAGAGTTGCATAAAACCTTTCACGACCTTTTGTTCCAGAGAGAGCTGCACAAAGTGTGATAAAGTGCCTAAAGTGATGTCAATGATGCAACTTCTTGTCTGAGGCTGAGGACTACAAGTTTGAAGATGGAAGATGGAGGTTACCAGACCTGAGTCCTCATCTCAGCTTGAGACTTGTTTCTGCTACTAGCATAACACACCTCCAAACAAATGGTTGCACTGTGGGTAATGTAGGCACCAGATTCTGACAATGAAGAAGATGATTATATGGAACATAAATGACAATATCTCAATATTTTTCCATTGTCTATTGTGAGTCTGACAATGTCATAGGAGTGCAATGCTAAATCGACAGCTATTAACAGCTACACACGACCTTATTTTTGGTGCACGATTGATCGAGTGATTCCTACATAGCATGTTAAACCTCGAGATCCCGCAATCACAATTTACCTGCAGAATTAATGTCTGTCCACTAACTACAACTATACTACTAGTCACACCACTGACAGTATAAAGAATGGACAGCATATGTGTGATGTCACCCAAAGGTTTCTGAGCTCAGTTTATTTCTGAAGTTGGACATTTTAACATAGGGCCTTATGGAGATTGACATGTTCTGTAGCCAGCCTCAAGTGGCCATTTGAGGAACTGCAATTTTTGGCACTTCCACATAGGCTTCACTTCACAGCCACAGTCACACCCAATGCAACTGAGTAGCTTTTTTATACTTTTTCATTTTTTAGTATATTCTCATGTCAATAATTTTAGCAATGTGCTCGACGACTTTTAGAAAAGCAACAATTAACGACACATAGCAGCCCGCAATTATACTGGTGTGGCATCAGGAGGTTATTCAAATCAACTTTTACTTCACAACAAAATCTTTGATGAAAATGTGTTTTTTAATAATGAAAAATTAATAACAAATTTGGGAAGTATTACCAAATTAGAGATTTGTGGACTTTGTGTTGATATGTACAAGAATACCTAATACTCATAAAATACCACCACATAAAAAAAACACAAAACATATGTTGCATTCATTTCACCCCTACAGTGAGGCCTCCACTCCTACCCATATTTCTGATACCAGATTGTCATTTCTATATCTTTCCAAAACCGACAATCTGACATACACACCACTTCACCACGACTGGTCAGCTGTGTTTTTGTCGTCTTCAGGAGAAACTGTCTGAAATCGTATGCTGTTATTCCCTCTTATTTCCTGTGATGACCAGCTCTTCGAGTGTAGCCTTTAGGAACAACTGTAAACTTTTTGGATTTGGTTGGAGAACAAATTGAACAAACTAGTTCTGATTGAGCACAACCCAACCCTCAATCATTTTCCTTCAACATGTTTATTTATGTATTTCTGTACGTGACTTTCAGCGATTCAGCGATCTTCTCCTGACTTTTCACCTCTGCCCTCACCGCTGAAAACAGATCTGTTTGTGTCTGTCCTGCTGCTTAGTTTGATCCCTGCAGCTCTTTGTATTGTCATTTTCAAGCCCAACTATTTGCCATTTGTTCATCTCTCTTCTTCACTGTCACATTCGGTGCATGTCTAAACACCGTACGTAATATACCGGCCAATTTTCTGTCATGTCTGTCATGTTAATGTCGACAGAGAAGCAACATTAATGTTATACATGTTCCTCAACCCACTCATGTTAAGAGCCATGTCTGGTGTCACAGCTGAAAGCTCAGAGCCAAAACACAAGGTAAGGACCCTCCCACAAAGAGTACTTATTCTTCCTAACTAGCCTCCGTAACCTGGTGGGTCTGACCTTCAATCCAGTGGTGGAAAAAAGCATGACATATGGCCTAGTCTGCACATCCGCAGGCCGACCCTGGATTGGGCCAGCAGACCCCTGGGTAAAGTCAAATGAATGCATGTAAACATTTAGCCCCCTGCGCACTGTGCCGTGATCCCCTGCATGGGCTTAGGTGACCCCAGTCAACATCAATCAGATAAAACACAATGGGAAGAGGCACACGGGGGAAAAACCGGGGTCAACCACACTTTTAATAAGCAGACACGGATGGCAATGTGGAAGCATATCGGTCCTGTTCTCATGGCCACGGGTAAGCTGGGCACTCCTGCCCCCTCAACCGCAAGCAGCAATTATGAGGAACCCTCAATGCATGAGCTTTAGAGATGAGTGGATAATCTACTTGGGCGGATTTAAGACTAATCTGCCATTTTTGCTCTCCAAATCAAATCACAATGGGATACATATAGGGCTCATGCAGTGTTATGATGATTTCTAAGAATGGACAGAAGGAGGGCGATTCACAGAATGGTCAGGGGAGCATTTAGGATTGGCAGGAATATGATATAACAACAAGATGAAATGCTTTTTTTTGTTTAGATAACTCAAATGGTAACCGCTCATACAAGAGTCCAGTACAAATTGTACAATGACAATCCATAACCCCTTTCTTAGAGCTTAGCTAAGCTCTATCTCCCAGGAACATGTGTAAAGTAAACAGACAGAAAATAACTGTTTTGACAGCTGCAGGGACAGCATTACCCTATTTCTCTGCTTTCTGAGATAAGAACTATCAGCAGGGCAGGAAATGCAGGAGCGCAGTCACGCCTTCTCTGCTGTAACATGCTGCAGTTATATTGTCATCCAGAGGTTTTTCAGTCTATCACTGCGTTGGGGCTACAAACCCACAGAGCTAATGACAGTTAGCAAACACTAACTCGTGTGCAACTGTCTTACTGTCAGCAGGAGCAGGGAGTCTGTGAAAGCACTGTGTCTGCACAGGCATAAACATATGCAGACATTCCCACACGTGTGAAAAAACACAGTAGATGGCGTGTATCCTACGATGCAGGCCGCTGTCATTTAAAATCTTTTGCTCTGACAGCCCTCGCCCCTCATTTCATTACTGTTCCTCCTCGCTGCCAGACACTTACAATCCCATTACCTTCTACAGATAAGCTCCGGCCCGAGCAAGCGCCTCCCTAGGCAGACACAAACACATTGATTCAACATCTGAACCAGCAAATAGCGAGGGCAGACACAAGTCTCAGATTCACAGCCACACAATCAATAGGGAGAGAAGTGCGAAAGTCTTCGAATCGTCTTCGAAACGAGTTATATCAGCCAAATTCTGTCAGCAAAGATTACAGGAGGATTTTAGTCCGGATTGAGCGGCTTAAAAAAACAGAAAAGTTTACCACAACAAATTTGTTGATGTGTACTATCTCTAACTTAAACGTTAGATGTTTTCAAATCAAAGATTGAATAAATAAATCTTTTAAATTCAGTTGTGAAATTAAAAAAAAAATCCTCTGTCATTCTCTCTTTACCCAAAGAAAATGACACGAGGCTATAAAAGAGTAAGAAGCAATCATTTGGTGGCTGAGGTTTGAGACTACAGTTGTCCACAAGCATCCTCCAAAACTGCTGAAAATAGACGTCCTCAGCTGCTCTACAACCGTATTCACCCTGGCTGACTACTACACCACCCCCCTCCACATATTCCCCCTGTGGTGAAAAAGGCCTGGGTCCATGCTGCAGTGTATTGTTCAGGATTTAGGATTGTGTTGTAAGAAAGAAAGGCAGGAAGAAATCAAATTCCCCCCTGTTCTGGTCTGAGGAGGTGGCACAGGACCACCATGCCTTTCCTCCAAATGAAATGAAAGAGAGAAGACAAGAGATGGTGGAAAGCAAAAGGAGAATTGAAGGGGGGGGAAAGCAGTAGCAACAACATTTTGTGGGGACGGCGATAATGGAAGCAAAATAACACACAGAGAGGAAATTCACAACTAACGTAAGCTGCTGTGTTCTTGCAGGCTTCCTCCCTCCTCCCCACCCCCACTAGCCTGCTCTGTCTCCTCTCTGGACCGTGGCCGAGCGTCCATGCCCCGAGTGCGCTCGCTGGAGCACAGGGCTCTGCAAGAATGGAGCCTATTCAACAGCCTGCCTCCAGATGCTCGCCAAAACAGTCCTCCAGGCTACGGCAGGGAGCAGAAAGCAGGAAAGGGAGATAGGAATCTGATAGCCTATCATTAACAGCCCAAATAAATTGAAGGAAAAATCTCAGGCTAAAGCACTGCCCTCAGTCATGATGTTTATAGGTGATAGCCTGACTGTTTTGTCTCCTGTGACGTTTCAAAGACCTGCTTTTGCCTCGCCAGAGAAGGTGTTTGTTGTTGCAGATAAACTGTCTAATGTGGAGCATTCCCAAGTGAGGGACGACTCATATAAGAGCGAGCACTGTGTGGGAGTTTCTCTTGAATGTAAACTAACTTTACATCTTATGTAACATCCAGGTACATTCAGTTTTCTTTACATTCAGATGAAGCTCCTAGAATTGAATGCAACATCTTTAATTACCGGCCTGAATCGGGGACAAAATCAAGTCACCAGGAAGCGATGCTGCAAACATCTCCCCCTTACCGAGGTTTTACTTGATGCGACGCAAAGGAGCGCCCCTGTGTGCAAGAAAAGGCACGGATCAATGCAATATTAATGTATCAATCAGCACCAAGTTATCCAGCAGCAGCAGAGAGAACAGCACTGCAGCCCCTGTAAGCATGACCCTCAGCTATATGATCCTGCACTCAACTCCCCATCTTCTCTTAGTGATAACATATATCGAATATAGACTCAAACATTTATACCTCTCCTCCCCAAGGGGGGACGTCGGAAGAGAATAGTGTGTTTGAGTTGTGAGGTAGGTGTGCGTATATTTCTCCAAGGATGCGGCACATTCCTTATGAATTCTATATTACTGCGCCATCTCAAACATGCGATCACAGCTTCTTTAACAGACTGAGGGGATCAAATATTAGCTCACTCCATCAGTGCCTTTATTTCATATGTCGGGAATCAAAACCTTTTAGGCTGCACATACAAGAGCAGAGTTTCTCAAGCTGTGACCTGCTTGAAAAGTGGAGATTGGTTGAATGATTATTTGTTTGTTTGTTATGATGATATTTGTGTTATCCATCTGCAGCTCCTTCCATGCTCTTTAAAACAGAAGAACCAAACACATGTCAAGTTGTTAAAATTACTGTGATTATAGGATATGAGACGTAACACCTCTACAATGTAGGTTACAGTGAGAAGCCCCTCCACATGAGCGCACACAGGGGGCCTCGCTGCAGTGCTGCGGTCAAGTCTGACACCTAGTGGTCAAAGCCTAGAAGTACGCCACATACAGAAACTGGCAAACATTTGTATAGTCACAGCCATTGATTTAAAAAAAGAGGTGACTATGTTCAGCTAGACCGTTATTTGTAGACTGCAGCCTATTTTATCATATTCTGGTGTTGTTTCTATCAGACAGCAGTGATTATGAGTGACTCGACAGGATCTCAATAACCACTTTAACTTTAAGAAGACAGAGTTCATGGTTGAAGCCGGTGTTGATGGACAGTACAAAGAATGGACAGTGTATGTGTGACGTCACCCACACGTTTCTGAAGCGCTTTTTTGAAGCTCAGAGTGTGGCCGCACTGACCAACGTCATCTCTTCTGCCTCTCAGCTAATTGAAAAATGGGCAAAGATGTGGATCGTCTGTAGATCTAAGGCGGGCTGAATGAACTTTAAGCCTTAATATAATTTGAACAGGTGAACGGGGAAATTAGCTCTAGAGACCAAAACTGTTTTTTGCACCAGGATGCAAACATGTTTATTTTTGCTGTGAAGTTGGACATGCCTTGGAGATTGACTCATTCTGTATCCAGCCTCAAGTGGACGTTTGAGGAACTGCAATTTTGACACTTCCACAGAGAGGTTGCTGTTTGGTGTGGACTAAAAAAAAGTAACCTTGAGATGGAAATACTGCAGTCTTCGACGCAAGAAATGCTGCCATTACAGACTAGAATTGACTGTAAATGATGAAGAAGATACAATGTTATACTGCTCAGGTTTTAGTTTGTCTTGAAGAGAGAGGTCACACAGACCGAGAGGGTACTTTGCAAATCTCACAACTAGCATATCTTAATTGAAACAAGACAAATCTAAAACTAATAAACACTTTGATGTCATGTGATTATATCAGAATTAGAAGCACTACTTACATGGTACTGTACTTACACAAGTTCTGACAGGCTGGAGAGGATATGTCATCCCACTATGAACGTCCTGACGAGTCCAAAAATGTCCTGTCCCGAAGCACACCTTCACTGGGACACAGGATGCAGATAATATTATGTAAGATATATTTTATATATTGTAATATTCTTATATATTGTAAGATATATTTACAAGATATACAACAGCATCTTTTCTGTGAAAACAGTGGCCAGTGTTGTTGAACAACTAAAGCCTGGCTAATATTGATCTTTGAGAAAGTACGAGGTGATAAAGACACTACATAACTCAATAACAAAACTAAACCACATCTTCCTATCAGTGTCTTCTGACAATCTTTGGACCTCAATCTCCGAGTGGCTTTCATTAGCCTAACTGTGACGTGGCCATTTTTGGATGCCCTGCAGAGACTTTTGAGCTGCCATACAACAAATGGTGGATGTTAAGAAACTTGTCCTCCTGCCTGGAAGTCGACTGCTCCACCCTGCTTTGCTTTGCACATTGGCTCAAGGAAATGTTGTGATTATATAGATGGAAAACTGTGTCTGCACAAACCAAATACATAGAACAGATTTGAGAGAATATGGGAACCACCCCACAACCACAGGGACTGTGCCTTGCTTAGAGATATATAACTGAATATGGTGTTTGATTTTTACCTTTGTTTGGACAGTTACCATGAGGCCTACGCAGTTCCCATGCCACATCGACATGATCAGACTGTGAGTCACTGCTTTGAAATCATCTCCAACATAATAGATGCTAAAAATGATAAAATAAATAGTTCAGATAAGAACTTCTCTAAGAATTTTCTCTCTCTTCTATTTCTAGGCTGACTTCTTAGTTTAATAACATCTAGTTTGTTTGTTTCCACGATCTCTGAACTTTTTTTTTTTTTTTTTTACTTCATTTACTTTCACATAATGTTACTGTTTGTAGCTATTTGTCAAATACAACCAGGGACCATGTTCATTTTCCATGAAATGGCTCCACAAAACTGATATTTTCTGGTGTACAGAAGAGCAACTTTCTCTGTGTTTTGGACACATATAATCAATGATGAAACCTGATGTGTGCCGGGCGTGTTAGTTATACATGACACAGTCATGAAGATGTGATTCATCACTGTTTACCACGACAAATATCATCATATGTTTTATTCAAACAACACAAAAACTCACACTGAACAAAAACTCACACTGAACACACTGAAATTGAAATCAGCTGAAAACAAGACAAAACTAGCAGATACTGTATATTGTAAGTTGATAAGCGTGTTAAAAGGGGACTTAAAATATCAACTAATCAATAAGAAGCTAATCTTTTCATATGTATGCCAAATATCTTCTATATTACTTTGTCATCAATCTGCTGGTTTGGTCTATCAAACTGCCACTAACTGCTATCTGAAGCTAATTAGTTAGTTAGTTAGTAGCTGTTATCATTAGCATTATCTATATGACTAGCAGCACTAATGCTACAGTTAGCTATAATATTTGCTATCTATATTGAGTTATGTTAGGGTCAAAGGCGCCATAATGTCTTCACTCTCACTGTCTAATGCTCACAACGACGACAGCACCACACATGTAGCTTAGCAGACAGCTAACGTAGCTTAGCTAACATCATTAGGTCGCTATAGCTAGAATGATATTAGCTAGCTACACAGTGCTAGCTGGCTACCTGTAGCACACAGTGTTACCTGTTAAAACAACTGTTATGGTTTTCTCTTACAAGTAGAGTCAAGTGGAATCATGAATGGCTTCATAATTTCACACTTTCAGATGGTGAATTAGCTTCATGTGTCTGTGGCAGTTCTTACCAGTTCTTCCTCAAACATTATGTTTGACTTACAGGCTTCTTCAGTAGCAAATAAGAGACCTTTATGTGGATAAGACTGTGTGTACTTCAATGGCTGTTCATCTAAATCTACCTGACCTGACCTTTGAATGGACACGTGTCTATGCTGAGTTTCCTACATCAGCACATACATTATACTTCATACTAAATAAGATGAATTAAGTATTAAAAACGAAAGAGATGAGATGTCAGATATCAGATAATATAAGATAGACTTTATTCCCACTCCTGATCCCACATCAGGAGTGGGAATAAACTTCGCTTGTCACAGCAGCTCGACAAGCGAAGTTATAGTCATAAATAAGAAATATATAGAATAAAGTCATGAGGTCATGCTGGTGTTAAAGAGTCTGGCAGCTGTTGGAATGAAGGACCTGTGGTAGAGCTCCTTCTTACATGGTGGGAGTAGCAGTCTGTTGCTGAAGGAGCTGTTTAAGGCTCCCACAGTCTCATGCAGGAGGTGAGAGGAGTTGTTCCTCTCCTCCTCTTCCTCTATGGAGTCTAAGGGGCAGTCCAGGACAGAGATGGACCTCTTGACCAGTTTTCTGTCAGACAATTGTGCGCATATTTTAAGTACTACCACAGTGTCATAGAAAGTTTTTCCTGCGCACTCCAAAAGATGTCAGTCTTCTCAGCGACTAGAGACAACTTTGATCTTTTTATACAGGAGCATCTGAGTTGCCCAGGTATTTGTATGCTCCCACCATCTCCATCTCCATCCAATCCCTGGCTGGTGCTTTTATTAAAAGTTCTTGCTATAGTTTGCTTCAAAGAGAGAACAACATGACATGACATGAAATGACAAAAATAGTATGCTCTATATATAATGCTATATCTAAACACTAACACACGCTGCAGCCAAACACACTCAATGGTTTTGATTTCAGAAGTGAACAATGCAGTTTAGGAGTCGGTTTCTTGACGTCAGACACCAGAACAACACACCTGCTACTGTCTGAGTGAGCGAGCGTGGGCTCTGACCTTTGACCTGTTTGGAGAGCACACGCCATTCCAGTTCAGATAAGTTATGATCCGGACCACCATAATGAGGATGAGTGTCATCGGCTAGGCGGAGGTGACCTATATGTCACACTAGAACACCTGCTGTCTTTATAAAAGTGACAGAGATGATCATCAGTTGTTGCAGTTTACTCCACTCCATCTTCAAAGCGTTGTTTCAAGGTGTAGAGGGGCTTCTCCACGGCTTCATCAACATTACACTGCATGTGCTCCAGACAAGCAAGAACAGCAGATCACTGGACACGTGTCGGAGTTCCCCAAGGTGAGATTGTTTATTCAGTTTGACATTAAGAAATGCAGCATTTAATTATGTATGTCGCAGATTTAACAGCGTGCTGGTGTTTTTGGTTGACTAGGTGACCTGAGAATGGGCCCACACATGTGGTGTTTGTTAGTCCTGTTTCTCTGTTCGTGCAGTAAAGAGATGGTTGTGGATAAAACAAGACTGCCGAGGTACATATTGGCTCCCTTCACTGCATAATTTGGATACTGGCATGTTCTGACGTTTAGATGCACTCTTAATGTTGTATGATATGATCTGAGACAGAATATTAGACATAAAATGTCAGCTTTATATATCCGTCTCTATAGATTTAGTGACATTAAATATATTGCTGTCACATACTTGAAGTCTGTGATGAAATGAAATATACTGCATGATATAAGTAACTGACTGTAAATTAAACAACTTTCACTCATCACGCTGCTTTTCTTAGAGGGCGTTTTTCACATCAGATGGAAAAAGGACAAAACCTCGTCCAAAACCTCAAAAGGCACGCAGACGGAACATTCGCCAGTGATTTTACCCACTACCTTGACAAGATTAAGGCTAAAGATTTTGTGGAGTGGCTGGCCAGCACCAAACGAGAAGGGTGAGCTCCAAAGCTGCATTGTTGGTGATGGTGTGAAAGGACTGTGAGAGGGCGATAGAGAATTTACAGTATGTGTTTGACTGCAGATTGAATAAAAACAGTTACAGTCATGAGGATATAGCCAAATATTTCCATGTCTAGCAGTAGTGTAAAGCAACTGAACATCTTTATGTAATCCTGAATCCAACGGTTCACATGGTGTGTTTGATTTTAGTCTTTTTTTTAGCCATGTATGTAGGTAGG
Organism: Protonibea diacanthus; assembly: GCA_028641955.1. NCBI lineage: Eukaryota > Metazoa > Chordata > Actinopteri > Sciaenidae > Protonibea > Protonibea diacanthus. The sequence continues at coordinate 14,045,610 of CM053984.1, forward strand.
TATTTCAATTATAACTGTTTTGTTATTAAGTATTCAACAATGCATGACCAGAACAAATAGCCAAACACAGGTGAAGGGGAAAAACAACATTAGTTTGGGAGTTGAGTTTTTAATAATCCACATTGATTTGTGATGGTTTTTTACAGGCTGTTAACAGAATTTTGTCCAGATATCTGTCTCTTCCCTGTATTCCTGTATAGGAATTTCAGAAAAAATAGCATCAGATTTTTCCATGAGAATTCCCTCCACATTCGTGAACTGGTGGATATTTGATTATTTATTCACATATTCTGCCAGTCTTCATCTGGGATGCTGAATTCTGATTGCTGGGTGTATCTCAGTTTTATTATGTGTTACATTATGTTATTTCACTTGCAGATGTCAGGAAGACCATCTCCAGGTTGCAGCAGAAGTTTAAGGCAGCCCAGATTACACGTACACCGTACGTGTGATACTGCTTTATGTCACCCAGCAACGTAACAGAAGAAGAATCATCTGCAACAAAAATATCTATTTTATTTATTCTGAGGTTTTATCAGATAAAGGCACACTTTGCACTGCTGTTTCCACTTCTTACTTGTCATGTTGAAATTATTTCCTTCAACTCTACTCTAAGGCTTACTATTATTTTGTTGGGATAGCCACTCCTTATAGAGAGTGCAGGCTTCATTTACTTTTTGATTTTCTCTGCAGTATGAATAAACTAAGATTCAAGATCAATCAATGGAATCAATTAATCAATGTGGGGCAATTTTTTTTCCCAAATGCATTGTGACCTGACCTGTATGCCTTTGACGGTGTGATGCACACAAATGTATTTTCAAATTATTTAAGATTTTAGAATAAAATCTTACAAAGCGGCAATGTTTTTGTATTGATCTTGGAGACTGATGAGGGTGGTGCTGTCGATGGAAAACATTCAGTGGTCTGTATAAAAACGTTACATACATACACGGGGCTGACCAGAGGTTGGTGCTGTTGTTCAGCAAATCAGACACAGCAGAGGGCGATTTGGAAAAATCTTTTTTTAAAGGCAGTGTGTGGGTGTGAAGGCATCTGTTTTGTTTCCCTTTGTGGTGCAGACTGTATATAGCATGCACTTTGTTTACACACATTTACATTGTTGCACAATAAGGTTATGCAATGAGGCAGGCAGAGATGCAATAAGTAAAGAGTAAAGAGAGAGTGAGAGAGAGAGAGAGAGAGAGAGGAGGGGCTGGTGGATTTTAGGTAGGTGGAGAGAAAATGTTGGCTATAACTGGTGATGGTAGTGGTGGAGGGTTTTTTTTTATATATTGAGGTGTTGAATTGATTGGGGGAAGGAGGGTCTGTGTCTGCCTCGTTCCTCATTGAGAAATGTGAGTTGTATGAGGGTGCAGCTGTGGTGGGGGCTCTTGGCTTCTGGCCATAGCCATGATGGAGAGCTCCCTCTTTGGGCTTGGTCCTCCCCTCCTCTGTCTGACTCTCTGGGGAGAAAGGGAGACCAGGGTAGGGAGGGAGGAGGAAGGGAGGGAACACCAGCAGAACTCTGTGATCTCAGTCAAGGGTTGAAATGGGATCAGATAGTAGGAAAACCCCCTTTTACTGCTCACACTTGCTGCCTGTCTGACATTTAGCAGTAGGACTGCAGCAAAATAAGACAGAGGAAGGGAAGGAAGATACAAACAGTATAATCCAAGCATTGTATTGCAATGGACGGAGAGTCCTTGTGAATGATGCACAGCTCTAATTAGTGATTAAAGGACAATATTCACTGTGTCACTGCATGCATAAAAAGCCAAAGCCTCTCCTTGAAAAAAAAAAAGCTGAACATGGCAAAGAAAACACTGTGACACGTTTAATCGTTATATTTAGCCATGTCCAGGTCCACCCACAGAGAAACCATGCTATGTGGCGACATACTTCAGAGGAAGGGAGGTGGGATGAGAGGAAAGCGAGCAGAAGAGAAGGAGGAGGAGGTGGTGGTGGAGGAATAGAGGTTGGGTGGGGGTGTAGGTGTGGCTGTCTACGAATTAGGTCGAACTCCTCCGCGCGCTAAACACGTTTTTATGGCTCAGTTAAGCCCCCAACGACAACCAGCGCTGTCCTCGTCCCATCCCATCCAACCCCACCCAAGGAGGCTCAAACCCGGGTAGAGAATTTTCGTCCTCGCGGTACCGCCGCCCCCTCCAGCACCAAGGACAGCTCCGCTGCAGAGCGCGCAGCACCACCGGCTGCCGTCGGCACTTTCACCGCTCTCAGATGTCATTAACGAGCTTATTTTGGGGGGATGACATTTCCTTTTTTTTTTTTTTGGTTTGAATCTTTCCTTTTATTTCTTTATTTTTCTTCTCTGAGCGTGGGTGCCGGTCTCCTAGGCAGCCGTGCCTGAGCAGCACACAAGCTGATGGAGGCACTGGGCCAAACTGGGAGTGTGCTGCTGACTCAGCCTCGACTGCTGCATTAATTTATCTGCACTGCAGTGCTCCACCACCTCCCTTCCCCTTCTATTTTCCTTACCTCCCCTCCTCCTCCTCCTCCTCCTCCTCCTCATCCCTCCTGGTCCCCCTCACCCCTCCTCTCACTCACTCTCTCTCTCCTCTCCACCTCAATGCGCTCTCACCCATCCATCCTGGAGCAAGGCAGTGAAATGAATTGGAGAAAGAGAGGGTAGGTAGGGAGGGAGGAGTGGGTCAATGAAGAGCAGATTCCCAGTGCCTAGTACATCAGTAGATGATAGATAGCAGAGAGACACGTAGATTTGAAAATATCACACAAAAATCCAGGGAGATGAAGGAAGGGCAGGGGGGAGGAGGAGGAGGAGGAGGGAGATGCTGAGAGTCAGAAAGAGTCCACGTGACTCAAGGGAGGGGAGAGAACTGAATTTTTGGAAAGAGGAGAGATGAAGGGATGGTGCTTCATGGAGAATTTGCCATCCATTCAGTGCCTACACTGTCTGAGGACATGCATTCATCCATGCATCATTTACATACAATTCCACCCACTCTCCAAAAAGACTTTCTTACCTCCTCCTCCTCCTCCTCCTCCTCCTCCTCCTCCCCCAACGAGAGGAGCACAAACAAATCAATATCCCCCAACATATGGCTAATTCAACCTTTCTCCTGAGGTTTTGGAGGTTATGGGGCTGATGACTGTAAAGTCATACCTTTAGGTTATTTACTTTATGGTAGACCACAAACAAGAGCATCGCAGTACAGATGGACTGCATAATAATGGGGCTATAGTCCATCTTCTGCCTGTGAGGGGGGATGTTAACACGGGGCTCTTAACAAATTCAATAAGTCCATTACATTTGAAAGGCCTCCTTTCACGACCCTGTTACCACAGCTCCATTTCACAGGAGGCTTTGTAGTCCACTTGCGTTCGCATGGAGCACACACAAAAGTCAAATAATCCGCACAAAATGGTGAATAAGTGGATGCAATGAAGCTGAAATAAGACTGAAGGAAAGTAGAAAGAGGCTCTGTGATTCTCTGCAGTCCACACGAGATATCTTTCAAACAAATATCTTTAGTTTGTATAAAAAAAACAACACACACCTTGTAACTGGAAGGCTGCTTTATTGGTAATAAAAAGGTTCGTGCTCAAATGAAGACAATCTTTCATATATTCTTACCAAGAGTCCAAGTGGTTGTGCAACACACCATCATATTGTACTGTATATCCTCTTTTATCACGGTGTCAAATGATAACAACAGTTTGAAAAGCACTTTTTTTTTCAGCAAAAACGAAAAAAACGCCCATAATAAACCATGCTAAAAAAAAGAATGAGTCCTATAATCAAATATTGATACAAAAATAAATTTCAGATGGAAACAGAAATATTGAAGAAATAAAACAGAAATATAGAAGGCAAGCTGCTTTTTCACAAGCCAAGTGGGTGACACACATAGCACTAAGAACAGGACATTTTTGAGTTAGCTGTTTTTCTGTTAACATCACACACTGTTGAATATTAAGATGAAGTGGGGTGTCTGGATGATCCTCTGGCAGTATTTCTGACTCAACATCCCTGATTAATGTTGTGCTCACCCCCTAATCCCCACCCTCCACAGTTTGGAAACATATTTTTTGTTTTTATTTGTTTTTTGTTGTTTTTTTCAGTGTGGCATCGACATCCAAATTCGCAGAAAAAGCAGAAAAAAGGCACATGCCATTGAGTGGAACACGAGAAACAAACCATTTCAACAAAAGAAATGTGAGGGTGAGAAGCAAAGTACATGATTGTATGCATGTTGAGCTGTAATGGCACTGATGTGTGGGTATGGTAACAAAAAAAAAAAGTCCCCGGGCTGGGTATCGTCTCAGGGTATAAGAGGCAGTCAGTCACACCAGCTGATGTCCTCAGAGAAGAGATCACTGGTAAGGTTGGTGGGCAGTGAGGAGAGTCACCTGTGTGTGTTTGTGTATCCGTGACTGTGGGTGTGTCCTGTATACTCAGTGAAGGTGAGAGATATGACAGTAAGTGAAAAATGTGCTGGTAACATTATCCTTTCATCATGATCAGGCTACAATCCATGGCAAGCAGCTCCAGTAACATCGCACATGAGCTATTCCCCAACATAGAAGGGTGCTGGAAACAACCAGTTTTTAGACATCCACTGAACGTGTTGCACATAAATCAAATGTGACAAACAGTGTTCTTCTGTTTTATGTATATACATATAGACATATATGTATACATGTATTTATCTTTTGTATTATATAATATCTATATTTCATTCAATTTCCGTCAACAAAGTGAAAAGTGTCTCAAAAAATCCAAAAGGTAACAAATGTGACAAAGGGCATAGCTGGAAGCCATTCTATATTATTGTTATTATTCATTTTTTGATTATTAGTAGTAACATTTTTAAAATTCCGTATTTACAAAAAACACAACAAAGCATGCCGATAAAATAAAATAATATAATACAATATTTATAGTTTCTCTCAAAAAGTTCGTTCTTTTTCAGCGATTGTGCCATTTACATCATAGCCTGCACTGTACATATATATGTTTTTGTGTTTTCTTTTTATCTTTTTTTTTTGTTTGTTTTTTTTGCTTGTTTTTTTGTTTGTTTGTTTTTTTTTCTCCCTTTTTTCAAGTGTGAATGTATCATTCTAAAACATTACATCCAAGATGAACATGGGTAAATTGGATGACATTACTCACTCCTCCTCCTCCTCCTGTGGTTTTCATTGGGAATGTATTTGGTTTCAGTGTGCAGCAGCCAAACTGATTCGGAGACCTCATATTGTAAACAGACCTCAGTTATTGTTACAGACAGGGGGTTCTGGTACAGGCAGTGTTAAACACACCAAATGGCATTAGTGGTGCGACGATAGATGCCAGATTTATGTCCAGTCATCCATTTATAAATAGGACCATCACTCCTGTGTATAGAAAAAAAATGGCAGGAACACCTAAGGAGGCAGTTGTGTCTTGTCTACCACTTGACAAAGCCTCAGGTTTTTTTTTTTTAAATATGAAAAACACCCACAAAGCTTATTATACAACATAGCTGCGTCAATGTGAGGCCTGCTGATGTTTTATCTCATCAAGTGTTTGCGTTTTTTACCTCCATCTCTGGCTAATTATTTTTGAAGCGGGTGACAGTATTTGAACGCCTGCAAGTATGTGAAAAGATGGTGCGAGCCTGGGTCCCAAACCACACAGTGTTTTAAGAGGTCCCACAAAAGCACAATGATACACTGACAAACATGGGACTTTCAGCACTCTGACTCAGACCAAAGCACTATTCTCTCTTTCTGCTCTTCTATTTCTCTCTTGTTCTCATGGCAGTCAGTCTAAAACCCTGAAGGGAGGAGCTCTATCTTTTTATTGGTCCGCGGTTATTTTATCACCCATCCACCTCCCTGAAACACCAGACAAAATCCATTTGATTCTACAGTCCAAAACCACAAGCTCTTCATGGCCATCCACCTTTCATACATGCTAGGCACGACAAGGCATGTCCTTGTGATAATTCTCTGCTAACTCTGCTGGTTCAGATGGTCAGTGTCACTCTCACTGATCAAAGCCTTTTCTGAGAATGATTGCATCACAAGGACACCAGAGAAGGACTTCAAGGCTTCTTTTTTTTTTTTTTTTCTAAAGCTGGCAACTCAAATTGTCCAAAAAGCACTAACTAAGACATCACTCACAGGGACAATTTCTGGGTCTAACAGAGTACAAAATCGGAACTTGAAATGAATTAATCAGTAAGGGTACTGTCTAATATATCTACCTAAATGGATTTTTCAGTTCCAGTAGCCCAAAACAAAACAACAAAACAGAGTATCAAACCAAAATAAAACAGATTTTGGTCCCTTCTCCAGGAATTACAGCAGTAAAAGGGAGACCTATTGACACTTGAGCACACCAGACCCTTACTGATGCCAGATATGGATTCCTTGGCGTGAAACATCACCTGCTCTCGTTGCTGTAACAGGGACCACAGGTAAGTAAGGAAAGTGACTGTATGATGGATGTAAGTAAACAAAGAGATGTAAGCCCCAGATTTGGCTCAGGACAATTGACATGGCCCCTCCAAATCTGTGCATCCTCAACATGAGGATATCCTCCTTCCTAATAATCACACACTCCGTACTCTTTCTATATTACTAACATTCAGAGCAGCAAAAAAACATTTTCTAGTTTGCGTTGTTGGCTGACCCGACTGAGACTTTGCCTCTGAGTGCTTACATCCTTCATTCACCTGAAATTTTAATGGAGGGCTTTAATTAAAAGATCTGTCAGTTGAAAAAAAAGGAAAACTAGTGAAGGGCAGGATCATACGACTATCATATCACCCCCAATATTCTATATATCATTATCCAAAATCTTCTTTTTCCAGTTATAGTTAATTTCCCCAGTGGACAGCCTCAAACTATAGTCAAGCCACTGCAGTGGTCTGAGAATTAGTGTCTTGTGGACTATGATTACTCATGCATGATTCCTGATCAAAACATGCCTTCATGCAAGTCATTTCTATGCATTGAACGAGCACAATAATTATTATTTATCTGGAACTCGGTCTGAGCAAGTCTCCTTCAGCCCAAGTCAAAAACTAATGACTCCTACTGGTCAGTGTGAAAGCCCATGTAGAAAATGTCTTTTTCAATGTCAGTATAACAAAGAGGAAATGAACAGACTAGTGACATGGGCTAAATGTTATCTTTTTTTGCTGCTCAAACAATGTAAAGATGCAAGTACACTCAGCACAAACAAACAAAAAAAATCTTTGTCTACGGTTCTGGGTTTCCCCCTCCCTCGCTAGTGTTTCCTTCCTAGCTAAACTTGCTTGGTTGATTATTGTTTTCTTCTTGATAAAGATGGTAAACGCGGCGTTATGGACCCTCCTTAAGACTGCTAATACAGTTCTAGTGGGATCTCTATGATGCAGTCCCGTAGCATTGGAGCTTTGCTGCGGGGGGTCCACACTCGGTGGTGGCAGGGATTTTGCAATTCTCCGATCATCTAGCAGAGATTTCTGTGCCTTGGCAGTTGGTCCCGAAAGAAATGTGTGTCATTGGCCAGCACACTGTGAGTCACTGTTTTTCATTTTGCATTTGTTCCTCATTTTTATGAACTTGGTCACTATGCAGCAAAGTTCCGTGGTAAACTGATTGTGTTTGGTTCAGCTGTCTTTTACGACATAAGAAACCACATTGCCTCAGTAGTATTTGAGTCTGTAAACATTTTTTTTGTATGTTTTTGTTGTTTTTTTTTCTTACTTGCAAATGATCACTTTTTCTACATTTGTTGGGTTTGGGCTCAGAGTCTCATCTCACTGTGTTTTATTGGATTTTCGAGAGTCACTGAGCCCTAACACTTGGATTCCCACTCGTCTTTTTGGTTTTTGTCCTTCTCTTTCCTGGCCCATTCCTCCTTGTTGTCATCCTGCTTCTCCTTGTCGGGTTTGGTCACGCTGTCGTAAGAGGGGAGAGAGGCCGTGGATGGTGTGCTCTCCTTCTTCTCTTGGTTGGTCCCACCATTCTCAAGCTTATTGTTAGTAAAAGTGTGCCGCTTGAAGATGATGCCGCGCCTGATGAGGTGGGCGCGGTAGGCATTCTGGATAATTCTGGCAGAGACGTCCTCCTGTTTGCGGCGAAGAGTGGTGGTGATGGGTTCATACGACACTTTGGAGGGGTTGGCTGCCACAAAACGCTCCTCCATCTGTTGCCTCAGCATGTCTAACTCACCACTGTCACCCAGCACTCGCTTTGTGAAGGCAAACAGGATGTCCAGGCAGTGAATGCGATCGCCGCTCACCATGGGCATGTCCATGGCAATTAGTTCTATAGTGTTGGGCTTTGGCACACGAAGTGGGTGCTCTAGTGCGTCAGCAAAGTCGGACAGCTTGGCAAACGTAATGAACTGAGAGGCGGTGGGGTCAAACTTCTCCCAGATCTCGTAGAAGGTCTCAAAGTCGTCCTCACTGAGTGGATCAGCACTTTCCTCTGTGGCCACGCTGAAGTTCTCCAGGATGATGGCAATGTACATGTTGACCACAATGAGGAAAGAAATGATGATGTACATGACAAAAAAGAAGATTCCCACTGAGGGGTTACCACAGTCGCCCTTCACAGATGTACCAGGGTTTTCCAAACTGGGATCGCAGTCTGGTGGATAGTTGAGGATCGGTAGCAGTAAGCCATCCCATCCAGCCGACGTGGTGATCATGAACAGAATGATCATGCTGTTGCCAAAGGTCTCAAAGTTGTACAAGTCGTCAATGCCTGCTCCGTGTTTTACGTAGCCAAAGTTAGACATGCCAAAGATGGAGAAGATGAACATAACCAGGAAGAGCAGTAGGCCAATGTTGAACAGGGCTGGCAGTGACATCATCAGAGCAAAGAGTAAAGTCCGGATACCCTTAGCTCCTTTGATCAAACGGAGAATACGGCCAATACGAGCTAACCTGATCACCCTGAACAGGGTTGGTGACACAAAGTACTTCTCAATGAGGTCAGCCAGGAACATGCCTGAGAGAAAGTAAAAGGGGAGAAGAATGGAAGAGAATATCATTAGAGACTTCTAGATATGACATTATCAAGTTACTCCCTTAGTGCTCCATGTCTTCCACCTTACTCACCGACAATAGACAGGATGACCACCACCACGTCAAAGATATTCCAGCCATTGGTGAAGTAATAGTGGCGAAGGGCAAAGAGCTTCAACAGGAACTCTGTGGTGAAGACTACAATAAAGATGAAGTTAACCCAGTAGAGGACGTGCTCCGTTTCATCCGACTGGTCATCTGTTTCCACCATCATGGTGACCATGTTTAGGCAGATGAGTATCATGATGGAGATGTCAAAGACTTGCTGCGTTACAAAGTCAAACACCATGCCCTGGATCTTGTTCTACAAGGACACACAGAGGGAAATGAAACTGAGTTTTATTGGGAACTCATATGTTGAATAATCTTAACACTTGGAAGGAGGAAGGAGTAACCACCGAGAAAATGCATACCTGCGGTCGAGGAATAGGTTTTTGTGGCTTTTTAGACCCCAGTTTTTTCATGGCATTGTAGTACTTTTTCTGTTCCTCTGTCATGAAGATATCCTGACCTCCAAAGTAAAGGGATAAACACAGATTTGGTTATAATCCAATCCCAACACTTTAAAAATTGAAATTCTTGAGGCAAAACAGCGCATAAGAAAAAAGAACAGTCTTATCTTTTTCTTCTGCTGGTTGAAGTTGTCAATGATCACACCAATGAAGAGGTTGAGGGTGAAGAAGGAGCCAAATATGATGAAAACGACAAAGTAGATGTACATGTAGATGTTGACTTCATAGTCGGGCTGGTCTTCCACCTTGGAGGGAGGCACAATGTTGAAGGTAGTGTTTTATTAACACAACTTAAAGAAATACATTTTGGGAAATACACTCACCACGCTCATATCTATATGAAGCTAACCACTAATTGTTGGCTTACTTGGATTAGCACAAAGACAGAGGGAGACAGATAGCCTGGCTCCATCCAAAACTAACAAAATCTGTCTACAAGGACTTCTAGTTCATTGTGTTTTCAGTCTGTACAAAAAAGTTGCTGCTTACAGTAGCTTCACACTCAGCGTTCAATGAAACCCTCAGCAAATAAATTGCAGAAAGATATCAAGCTTTATCTGCTTGTTCACAATCTGACATACAGTGTGATAGATAAGTATTACAATTCACTGAAGAAGCAATTAATATACCTCTCTGGAATCCACAGCTGCATACATAATGTCCATCCAGCCTTTGAATGTGGCCTTTCAAAAGATAGACATGATTAAATACATGTGTAGAAACCGAAAACAAATAATATACAGAGAACAGAGAACTCAATTTAAAACTAGAAACTCAAACCGAAAGTGATGCATATCCTGTGGTACAGCTTGTTCATGGAAAGAAACAAGTAGATGAAGAAAAGGACATGGAGAAACACACAATATACAAATGAATATTCATAGTACAGCCTCAGAGTACTGTGAAAGCAAATGGAGTTTGAAGCAACAACAAAGCCTCGGGTGATGCACAGAAAGAAAGAAAAAAACATAAGACATAAGAAATGAATGAGAAAAGAAACAAGGAACAAGAAATTGAGTCAGAAAGAAAGGAGAGGAGAGGAGGAGGAGGAGGAGGAGGAGCGACACTCTCACCACTTGCAGCAGGGCCAGGTAGCCGGCGCCAACATTGTCAAAGTTGATCTTGACGTTCTTCCACCTGACCTCGGTAAAGTTTTGATTCATGAGGGCCACACACTGGGTCTTGTTGTTGACCACGTCGACAGGAAAGTATTCCTCTGATGTCTCATTGAAACAGTAGTAGTACTTGCCCGCAAACAAGTTGACCCCCATAATACTGAAAATCAGCCAAAAGATGAGGCAAACCAGCAACACATTCATAATGGAAGGGATGGCACCCACCAAGGCGTTGACTACCACCTAGACCAGACCAAGGAAGACAGGATATGACAGAGTGAGAACCAGGAAACAAACATAGCAAAGTCATTCAACCCCTCCAACAAGACACTACATACTGTTATGGCATTACACTAAGGACTTAAAAAAGCTATTCGACGTGTTGTTACAGGTGGCGTTAAGAGCAGCACTTCAGTCCTATTAAGATTTAATGTAGCTGAAAAATAAGCACTGCGCACCACTGCGATGTACATACTGAAGTGTGAGGAATTAATGGGAAGGAGATCTGTATCAGTCCCGTTCTAATTAGAGCAGCACTAATGTGACTCTGAGATGCTCTTTGATCTGTTGAAGCATGCGGCTAGGACTGCTTAAGGGATACACATACACACAAACACACACACACACACACACACACACATACAAATATAAAAAATCTATAAGAATCACATGTTTATGATGTAAAGTGTACAATTTATAAACGTTTTATATAAAACATGAATTAATCTGAGGACATTTTATGACTTTGTGTTGGCAGCCACTTGTACACTAGGCCACTAGGCTATTTTATGTTTTATACACGATAGAGTAATATGTGAATATGAGTAATATTATTGTGCACATCATGAAGGTTGACACGCAGTGTGGTACTAAACTAAAATAGTGTTGTAGAAAATATAACATGTTTCTATATATCATATAAGAAAAAAACATATTGTGAGCTTGTGTATTGTAAATTATTGTAGCAACTGTACCCTTAATCTAACATAACTGATTCTAATATTTCTAATAACACACAACACACATATTTATCAATTACACTCACACTTGCACACATCTTCCCAGTTGTTGCTTTCTAAAGCTTTATCTCTTAAATGTCTCACGTGTAAACGTGTAAATGCTCCTGTTATTATTTCATCTTTACATATTCACTGTTGCCCATAAAGTTGGAATAAAATATTTTAGCTCTTCTCATGAAATTATTATCACAATGTGATTTATTCTTGATAGATAAAGTGTATCTTCTCAAAACTTTATTGATCAATCTCTTCCAAACATATCACAGTGAAAATTAAACCACAATTGACCTGATGTGTATAAATTGGAATAAAAAGAGGAATGTGTATGAAAACAAAATCATTCGAACTTTATGGGCAACAGTGTATTCATCAAATAAATCATAACATAAACAAAATAATAATGGGAGCATTTAACAGTGTCCTGAGAAATACAGTTTATAATAGTTGGATAAAACAGATGTATGTTTCTACATATTTACTTCATAATGCGAGTTTAACGTCAGTAAAAACTTAAAGTGTTTGCCATACCACTATGAAGTGTCCTCTCTTACCACCCCAACCTTAGACAGTCAATATTCTTTATCTTTCTTGCCTTTTTCCATGACTAATTCAAACAATATAGTACTATAGCAGCAAAAAGAAATCTATAATAATTCCCACCACCACCCCAAAATCTAGGCCTGTCTACCAGTCTAATCTGATTTCCCTGAGATTTATCATAGCCAGTCATAAGCTCAGCACATAGTGAACCGCTCACTACCAGTGTTAGGCAGGCCGACCAGCAGCTCTCAGGCAGACAGCTGAGCATGCATGTCTTTGGCAGACTCGTTTTGTGGAGCCATATTCCCTCCTCATTACAAACAGACAGGGAGGAGCTCTAGAGCAGGATTCTCTCAGCGCGTACACGACCTTGGGCGTACAATCATAAATTTCACGTGTACAGAGGACACACTGTTAAAGCGTTGTGTCATCAAAAGCAGAATCCTAAAAGGAAATGGCATTTAGGATTATGTTTTTTTAAAATACAAACGCAAATCATAGTTTTTGGTCTTTTCCCGTCACAGTGTTGCCATTGCACTCGCTGAGAGAATGACTCTTCGCTCGGTCTGAGATACAATTGAACCGCTTTCAAAAAACTCAGTGTTTAAAAAAAGAATTAGGCCATGCTGTGTGGAAAGCATTCTCAGAAAGAGGGAAAATGGCTTTCAAAAATGCAGAATGTGCATCGGCAGTTATAGTACATGCGTGTTACATGGCATTGTGCAATCTCAAGAACCGCTCAAATAAATAAATAAATAAATAGAGAAATGTGGATAGAGAGATAGCGGCTTAAGAGATAATGGCTGAAGCTTGGCTTGCTTGTGCGTCTGACGAGCCATTCTGATATTTACATGGTTTGTATGGATGTCTACAGCACAATATGGCTGAGCTGAGACACCAACTGGAATATGTCTTGGCCTGGTGAAAGACAATTAAATTGATTGCAATTAAAGTGATTGGGGGTTCAGAGGTTATATCCAAAGGCCCCATGGTGATGAACACCTTTAATAGCTGGCAAAAGCATTTTCGATGTAACTTAAACTTCAGCAGGTTCGTCAGGAGAAGGGGTGAGAAAAAGGGGATTGACTGAAACTGGGGTAAAGATGTTGTCATTCCTGTACAATGCATTGCTCAGAAAAGTAGATCGAGATTACAAAGCAGCGTTTAGAGAAAGAGAGAGCAAAGTACATGTTCAGAACAGCCGGTGATCATTGCATGTTAAGCAGTGCAATGTGTCCAATTGAAGCTGCACTGCTCGCTCGGCGCTGTTGATTTGTGTCGGCCTCTGCGATGCGTCGTGCTGTAACACTCAACCAGCCGGGATATAAAAGTTCTCAACGTTCTAACTCTCCAGAATCTCTTTCATACGGTGTCATCTCTCCATTCATGTACTTCCCTATTCATTTATTTATTGCTTTGACCTCAAATTTTCTGCTTTCAGTTCAAACAAAATGGTAATTCAATTGATGAACATAGACATTATTGTAAAAAAAAAATTGATACAGCAGGATCAAATTCCTCTGTTTGTTTCCCTTTGCATTACTGGGCCACCCTCACCTCTCTTACCACATACACCCAGTGAATGAGCTCATTCAAAGGGGCACTGGTATTGGCATTAATACACTCTACTAAAGCAAATGTGCCATGATTTCCAACCCCAAAAATGACATAATCGTATTGACAGGTCTATTTCCCATCCCAAAAGTAACAATTATACCTATAAAATTTCAGTGAAACGTTCATGATAACATCCATAAAGCCTATCCAGGGCCTAAAAACATTGATGTCAGCTCATGTGCAACGGCATCACATTTTAGTCGCTGGATAACTAGTATGAATGAGGCTTCACGATTAATTTATCAATCCACCCACTAGATAATTGCACAGGCCTTCTTCTTCTGCCGGTCTGTCATTTTTGGGACGTGCTAAAGAGGAGCGACACATTGTCTGTCTAGGGTTGAGAGTGTTGTCCGAACGCTGTAGTGCTAGTCAACCTATGGGCCACCACCCACCCAGACCCAGAACTCAAAATTCAGAGTTTAACTGGGCCTGTTGTTGCCTCCCAGTTCACTTCCTGTGGGAGTGGAAGGCAACAGGAAGCCAGGGCCTGCTGTATGCACTACAGTATGTGGCGCTATGACATGACAGCAGTAATGCCTTGTGTGAAATGGCAGCCTAGCATATTTGCTAAGCTTCTGCCTGCATTCCCAAAGGAAGGCACTAAAAATGATTTCAACTATTTGGTACGGGCAATGTTTATAATATTTAAAATTTACAGTAAAAACCTGCCACCAGAATGGACTGTTAGCAGGTCAGTCAGTCAGATGGTACGACCTAAAGTGCTGACGCTGGCAGAAGCTTAACAAATATTGTCCTCCCAAAGCCACAACACTGTGAGTGTGTGGTTTCTGTCTCAGTCCCTGATGCAGAAAGATCCTGGACAAGCAGGAGAGAGTGTGGTGACCCTCCAGCGGTCCGGCCCAGCCGAACCGGGACGAGGTGGAGTGAGTTGTGGACTAATGGGGGATAAAGGGGTTGCAGAAGAAGAAGGGGGAGGGGGGTGTTGCACAGTGCTGCACATGTGGGGCTGAGGAGGAGGAGGAGGAGGAGGAGGAGGAGGGTGGTGGTGGGGAGGGGCTGAGGTGAAGAGAAGCTCAAACTAGAAGACAATGCAACCAGTCCAAGAGTAGTGAGTAGTTAAAGAAAGAGAGTTAGAGAGAAAGAAAGAGGAAAGAGACAGGAGGGACTACGGGTGACAACAACCAGGTGCAACCTATCGCTACCACCAGTCACAGGGACGACCAATTAGATCTGTGTGTTTTAGGAAGAGGCGGCTGAAACAACCAGAGGTACTGTCGTGGAAAGTGATTTACAAATGGGACAGATTCCTCTGTGTGGTTGTTTGGCAGCCGTCCTGCATGCAGAGTTTTGGCGTGACTGGTTGGGCAGTGGTTTTGGTGTCCTGCAGCTCCCTGGTTCCTGCTGGTTGTTCTCGATGCCAGATGCACTGAGGGATGGTGTGAGCCGGGGAAGGGGAGGGGAGGAAAGGGGGTTTATGGGAGCAGGGCGGGGCATGTGGAGGGGAGGGGGGGGGTTCTCAATTAAAAGCAGTGGTTGAGAATCAGGCCAAATGAAGAGCTAATAGTTGACTTGAATGCTCTATGAGATGGCATGTAAGTTTGGTTAGCTTTGACCAATTTCACATTCACTTTTGCCAATCAAGAAGAAACAAAGTAAGATGAAGTAATCAGAATTTCTAGTTTGTCACTTATGTGATGAGGCAGCTTTGTGAAAAATATTTCTGTTGCTCTTTGCATATATTTTTTTTTTTTAGTATGAAACAAATCAATTTGTATGTAGATTTTTGTTTGTTTGATTTAAAAAATTCAATTGTAATGCATTTTGTTCTGCTGCAACATAACTTTACTGTTTCTTTACTCAGTCTCCCAGCTGCATCATGACTTGTTCTTTCGCTCTAACAAAGGCATGGTACAGGATTGCGCATGGAAAGGTGACTTCTTGGCTTTCATTTCCTGGTTTTGAAAACAATCCCCCAAATATTTTGGAGTTTTTTTTTTTTTTTGTCCTCTTAGTTTGTTTTTAGATCAGTTCTAGCATGCTTTAAACTGTTGAATGGGCATGCGGAAGGATCAGCTGCTTAGCTTTGGATCTTACCCTCATCCCTTCAAAACGTGACAAGGCTCTGAGGGGTCTCAAGGCCCTTAGTGTCCTGAGTGATTTAATGGGCCCTAGATCGGAGTAGCCCAGCGCATTAGCTACAAGGCTGACTATAGACACCTACACAAAAACAGAGAAGCAAAAGAGGTTCCAAACTGTTAGAAGTGAGAATATTCACTAGGGAAGAGAGACGGCCCTGGCATAGACGGAGAGTTGCTTGACATACACACATAAATCTATGCATGTATATGCATGTATAATATTGCATTTATACATGTATATACACTGAGAGAGAAGGTCAATGTTTAGTATAGGTTTTATGTGCGTAGTATTTTTAGTAGCAGTAGGCCATAGGGATTGTTTGTCTGTTATTTTGGGGCAGTTGACGAGATGTGAAAAGTCCTTTGTACCTGCAAAGAAATTTGTGGTTGAGAGAGAAAGAGAGGAGATAGAGACATAAGACTCATATAGAGGGTAAATTAGGCAGAAAAGAGTGCTACATGATTTAGTAAAGATACAAGCAAAGGGACTGGGCAGAGCAGAGGAAGAGGAGTTGGGGAGGGAGGGAAGGAGAGAGGTTAACCTGTAGAAGCTGATAAAAACCCAACAGACTTGAGAGCCTTACCCTTGCCCCTCTAACATTGTCTCTCCATGTCGCTCTTGGGCTGAGGCATAAAATCCCATATAATTTAAGACAGACAAACTAACGGAACCTAAGAGAAAGAATACAAGTAAACATGTACAAGTGTGTCATTTTGCCATTTTTTTTTCTATCTCAGACATCAAACCACACAGCATTTAGAGTCAAATAGGAGAGCCACAGTCACATGAACCACGCACAAGAAACAGGGATGGAGGTTAAGGGCAAATCGGATATAGTTATTAGCACTGGATGGCACTGAAAGGACAAAAATACACAGAGTACTGTCGAGTTACACACAGTTAACAACGGTTAACAATAACAGCACACGACCTCAAAGAAACTGGTGCAGCCCCTCTCCACATCCGACAGCAGCCACCAAGGCATTGCTGCAGCCAAAGAACGCTTCATAGTGTATTATTAAAACTGTACACACAGTCATTGACAGCAACAATGTACTGTAAATGTACAGAAATTTAGGCTAAGTGTGGCCTGAGTTAGGGTTTTAATCCTCTATAGCTCTGGGCCAAATATCTGATCTAAGATGAACACATAGAGAGTGCTGTAATGTTAACAAGTGGACAATGGGGAGTGTGGTCAATAAGCTGCACTAATGTTCTTTGAGGGGTGGTGAGAAGTGCAGGAATGGCTTAGCCTTGATGAAGCCACTTCAAGTGCACTAAGACGGACACACTGTCTGCTGCACGGGGAAGCTACGTAAAGAAGGATTCTTTGGCTGAATGCAGATTATTCTAGATGCAAAATGAATGAGTGGGCAGTTCCACTAGAATTAAGCTACAAGTCTTTAGTACATGAGATTTAGTACATGATCAGAGGGATTGCATCCTCAAGAAGTCTTTTTATTTTGCAATTTTCCCCGGTCTGGATGCTGGAAGGACTGAAACAGGAGGTGTACCAGTTCCTTACAAATAAGGAAAAATATCAACAGTGAACACATGTGAAAGCACCTCCAACCAGCCACCGACACCAACCGGTCAAACTCACCGCATGAAGTACACAACATCCAAAGCTTACCAAAGTCACGGAGGGAGGTTTGTAACAGGCAAAATCTTCATTTTGACTGATGCCGTTAGTCAACAGAGATTAAAGGAGACCAACTTTTCAAGTATTTAAAGATGAAATGCATCAAAACTATGAAAAGAACAGCAGAAGAAGATGGCAGTATGGATTCAGGCTTCTTACTGTACGTGTCAATGTTGGACAATGTTCAAACATTGAGTCCAGGATAGCCTTTTCTGAGATACTGTACTTAGTCTTTGGCACAAAGCCCCCTTTGAATCAATAACCCCGCCACTTGAATAAGTTAGCAGCTGTGCTGATGGCGAGACAGTAAAATAAAGATTTTGCCTTGGTCTACACTACAGTGTTTGGGGTAATCGTCACCTTCAGCCTGACCCCTTGGAGCGCCCCCCCTTTGGGGTGCCTGGCCTCTGGCCCCCCTGCTGGGCCAGCTGTGTGGTAGTGACCTCAGCGCCTCAACGTCCTTCTCACAGAGCTCTGCAAGGCAAGGCCAATGACATCTGGGGCTGTGATCCCATGATGACGACAGCACAAACCAAACAGAAATAAAACAAACAAACAAAAAAAAAAAAAAGGGAAAAACACAACAAAAACAATGATAATAACCTGAGTGAAAAAGAAAAATGAATGGAGTATGACACCTATCATCCTCACACTCACACTGTGACTACTAACAAGAATTGTGTATGCTAGCTTAAATGAAACAACTGGCTCACATTTCTTGCCCTATTTCTTAGCCAACACATGATAAAAAGCAAAAAAAAAAAAACATTCTTATAATGAAAATCAGGAAGACACAAATCAAATGGGTAACAGAAAGATACAGTAACACAAGGGAAATGAGGAGGTACACACTCACACAAAGAGTCAGGCATTAATACAGGCTGGTCTAATGATGGTGCCCCCCCTTTTCTGAGTCCATGGCAATGGTTTCACCCCACAACACAGGACAGCGGAGGCACAGTCAGGCCACAACACAACCCAGACTCATCAAGCACAGGTCTCTTTTTTTCTGAATTTTCTTTTTTTCTTTTTTTTTTTTTTAGAGGGGGAGCTCTAGTGAAGACCAAACTTACCGCCAGCCGCCTGTCACCCACCATCATTACATCTCAGCACAATATCACCACATTCCTGAGGTTACACTTTCAAGAGGGAGCGGAAGGAGGACGGGGAAAGAGGGGAGGAGGAGGAGGGACGTCACTTTCTGTAACATGTTCACAACTTGTAAAACATGGCGCCCTGCACTGTCCCAAGTGTTGGCCTTGACAACACACCTACAGGGAGGGAGTCTACAATGGCAGTGACCAGAATCAGTACAGTGTGGCATGATTATTATTGCTACAAGCTCTATGTGTCAGTCTTGAAAGGATGGTTTAAAAACAGCTGCATACTGAATCTTTAGTAAGTTTTAATAAACCTATGTGTTGTACAATAAAAAGTATAAATGCAAGATAAAAAGTGTACATTATCTATGCTATATACTACATGTTTGCTTGCTGCATGGGGTCTGGGATACAGGAGTTCATATGAATCAACATGCCAACCTCTGGCCATTGATAGGAGTCCATTCACGGGTATTGGCTGAGGTGTTGGACACTGCGGAGAGGTGGTTAGTTCAAGGAGAAAGTCAGAAGTCAGGGAAATTCTTCTTCTATCCAATTCTGCCGCTGAGTGCAGACTATTCCTTGATCATGTAAAATTAAAATACATTAAGATTCTCCATTAAAAATGTCCCCTCACTGTCTCACAGACATCTCTGTTACCTCACAACCTAAGGTTACGCCGTCTTAAAACTAGGCAGAATAAGATTAACTCATGGTAATACGTGTAACTACCAAAGAATAGAGTGAAGAATTTTCCCAGTTCTGGTCTTTCAGTCTTGACTGACACAAGGAGCAGAGAAGTACACAGAGAAAGAGAGGACAAAGGCACATATCAAACATCTTACAGGTCAGAGACGCAGGCAAAGACAGCTTTACAGAGACACATCTTTGACACGTCCCATTTCTCTGAGCATAACTTGAATATGCTTGTTGAATGAGTTTTGATTGGCAGATTTTAGATTGCCGTGTGTCCTGATTGAAAACATTTCTTATAACTCCAGGGGGGAACAGACAAAACTGCTTCTTGCTGCCAGCACACCGGAAAAAGATAACTGTGGTACATATTCAAGTATCTCAGAGTCATAAACCGAGTAAAAAAAATAGGGATTGTTGCTTGATGGAGTTGTAAAAGGTGATTCTGGCATGTGTGCACTAGAAATGGACAGACTGCTGTACAGTCTTGTAAAACACTGTCCTTATAGTGTGAATAAAGCGATAGAGGCATTGTAAGCAACATGCCCTCTCACCTAATGCATCCATGAAGCAGATATTCAATTAATAACCTGACCTTTCAAACCTAACCACACCCAAGAGACAACAATCGGGGCAACACTTAAATAGGGTTATAAAAACATCATATCATGTATTTATATAGTAGATGGGGTGCATATGATGTGATTCATAACAATCTAATAAAGCAAAAGACATTTTTTTGCTTTACAAAACAGCAGAAATTCACATTAGTTCTGCTGTTTAATAGACTGTACGTCTTTGCTCCAGTGTGCTGCTGTTGGATCAGGGTGTGGTTGAGGATCAAGTAACTGCTCTTCTTGTCTACAACACACGACAGAGGAAACAAGAGCTGGACTTACATCCACAATGAAGAAGTCCAGCCAACACCAGGCATTGGTGAAGTACTTGACAAAACCGTAGGCGACCCATTTCAGCAACATCTCCAGGATGAAAATGTAGGTGAAAACCCTGTCAGCGTACTCCAAAATGATCCGAATGGTCTTCCTCTGCTCGATGTACACGTCCTCAAAGGCCTGTTGGGAAACAGAAAACACATGAGCCACGGCAATGACAGCAAAGGAAAGTATTACGCCTCATAATTTATGATTCGGCTAATGGAATTGTGTACAGCACTACAGCTTGCGCATTGTTGATCACTAACAGGGATTTACTGCGTTAAAAAAAAAATCTGTTCTGCATGAAATATTTCAAATTCAAACTCCACTGCTAATGTAAATTTGCAGCAGGGTTTGCTCTTGTAGCATTTGACATGCTTGAGAACAAGAGCCCACACCACCCCCAGAAATAGATCCCCTGTTTGATAAATGGTACAGTCCATTAATCTTAGGTGCCCCTGACCCTTCCCCCAACCCGGCAGCTCTGAGCCTGAGCAGCTAAACGACCTCCTCACTCCCATACTGTCGACACACACTTGTCCCTGTCAATTATTTTGGATTTTCTCTGGTCAGTAAAATGATTTTCAGATATGAATATAAATTGTGTTCTCAGGTTGTTCAAACTGTTATTGTTTAGATTTTAATGTTTGTTTCTGTGTTTGCAGAGGTTGAAAATGCGACGGCAGGCCTCCTTACAAGGGCACCGCTGCTGAGGAGGATCATGAAGATGATCAGGGTCTCAAACCAGTTGTGCTCCACAATCAGGTAGCAGGTCTTTCTCAGGTACCACCAGCTCTTCCCCCAGCCCAATGTGATGTCGACGTCACAGCACTTATACTTTGCCACGCAAGCTGAGGACACACAGGAGAAGAAACAGTATTTGTTTTGAATTTTGGAACAGATTCACTTTTATATCTTGGAATTAATAGTTTGGTTAACAAAGCTCAAATCCTGGATATTTCTGGGATCAAATACGTCTCTGTAGTGAAGAACCACAGTCCATCTTCTCCAATTCTGTGGCTTTAATAATAGCCTCAATTTCTTCTCTTGACAAATGTTCAAAGAAACTTTGTTACTCAAATTACTTACTTACTGGAATTACATTTTTCAAAATACGCCAATTTGTAACTAGTTATCAGGCTTTTGGAAATGTTTAAAGATGTATTTTCCTATTACTATATCCCATTGACAAACCAGACTTGAAATGAAGAAGGCTCATAGATTTTACTGCTCATACTGTACCATCAAACTGCATATAGACATATATATATATCTGCATTTTCATCTGCTATTGGGAAAGTAAAAAAACAAGTATTCACAATTTCTACTACAGAATTTAAAATAAAACAGACTTCATATATAATTATTAATTATCTGTAAAGTTATACTTAGTTATGTAAGAGTGCATTAGTGCAAACATCATCACTTTAGATAGACAGACTGACAGACAGACTGATAAATCGATGAGGGTCTCCATAGGCTAGTGATCCTTCATAATGAAACTGTCCTTCACCCCACTCGCCCTATCATTTCCACTCAGCCTCAGGGGAGTCTGTGTGCTGTGGAGTGGAGGTAATGGGTGCAATGGGGGCAGGGGTCTCACCATCTGTCCAACAAGCCTCTGGTTCCATGTATTCCTCCACTGTCTCTACAACCACCACCTCCTCCACATCTGGTTTGATATCAATGGTGCTGCCCTCTGATGAACTTGTTTCATCCAGCTGCAGAGACGCAGACACACAAGTCAGGAACAAAGTTTCAGAGATTCAGATACATTTCAGCTTTTAGCTAAAGAAGCACTAATCATGGCAAAAGCTGAACTCGTGAAGCCTTCTCGAACTTGTCAGGAAATGTACAACAAAAAAAAAAGCCTTAAGTACTATTTGAGATGTTTTTCCCTTATTGTGATTGACATACTAACAATCTGGAACATCATGTATCATCCACATGAACACTGAAATGTAATTTCAAATGGCAGATCCTCTGCTGTGGAAGTCTGCTAAGTGCATTTTGTCAAAAGATATACATCAGCAGATATCCATTTCATCCACACTGCCTGCCAGATCCAGCCATTGTAGATGACTATATTAAATAATGGAGCTATATTAGTGTACAATCAGTGCAGAGCGGCTGGCCACACCCATGCTTTTACTGTCCAGAGAGAGGAAACTGCACGTAGACCACTTGAAGATCGGCACATGGAACATTACGATATTTACATATATATATTTATCAAAGTAAAATCAGTAACCAATAAGTGCTTGGATGTTTGCTGCAGATCCCAGTTTGTTTTTGATGTTTCCTGCTTACTTGTGTAATAAGCTATTAGAGGATAGATAGTGGATAGTACTGACCTCTTTGCTGTTCTCATTGTCCGACTCGCTGCTGAAGTCCTCCGTGTTAAGGTTCTCGAAGTCAGACTCTCCCACAGCTATGGGCACGCAGACTGTCAGGTTGGGGTTGTGGATGAATGACATGTGGTCCTCATCGATCATATACTTGCCCACGCTGCTTCCAATACCGCTGGTGGTGCCGTTGCCATTCTTGACATAGTCTAGGTCACGGTTGATGTCCACCCCAGTGTGGTTAGCAATGCAGTTCAGTTTCTTGTCGTACATGTCGTCCAAAGGTTTCTGCTCGTCCTCCATCTGCGGTTTCTTCAGAAGACTGGCCATCAGTATTCTTACCTTCATTTTTGTCCATGCTACACCTTTCTTGATGCGCATGACGGAAATCTGCAGGTTGTTGGGTTCGCCGTCGTCATCTGTCGCGGCTAAGTTGTCAGCGCTGAATGAGCTCAGCAGCAAGGCAAGGAACAGGTTCAACACCTTTTGGACACATAACAAGTAATCAGTAACTGGATGCTAATGCTAATTAGCTGAGAGCCAACACGTCTGCTGTTCGTCTAAAAAACCCTGCACGCCCTCCCAGTCTGGATACTCACCACCAAGTTACCGATGACCATGACCATCATGAAGACGATGAGGCACATGCCCTGGCCCGCCACCTCCATGCAGTCCCACATGGTCTCAATCCACTCACCGCAAAGCACCCGGAAGACGATCAGGAAGGAGTGGAAGAAGTCGTTCATGTGCCAGCGGGGCAGTTCACAGTCAAGAGCAATTTTACACACACAGTCTTTGTAGCTTTTGCCAAACAGCTGCATGCCCACCACAGCAAAGATGAAGACGATGATGGCCAGCACCAGAGTCAAGTTCCCCAAGGCTCCCACCGAATTACCGATGATCTTGATCAGCATGTTGAGGGTAGGCCATGACTTGGCCAGCTTAAACACTCTCAGCTGAGTAGGGTGGGTGGAAAGAGTAGGAGAGATATGATTCAGTCATAACATTTTAGCTTTACTGACTCACTGCTTCATTTCAATTAAGTAAGAACAGAATAAACATACATATATGATGTATACTAGCACATATAGTGCAGCTTTGAGTTACAAAATATGCATAATCCAAATGCTAAGATGCTATCTCAAAATGAGCATTTACCAATCGGAATGACCGCAGGACGGACAGGCCCTCGACGTCAGCCAGAGCCAGCTCAACTAAACTCAGTGTCACAATAAAACCGTCGAAACAGTTCCAGGCCTCCTGGAAGTAATAGTAGGGATCCATGGCCACGAGCTTGAAAAGCATCTCCCCTGCAAAGATCCCTGTGAACACCTGGCAGGTAGGAAAGAGAACAGATTTTAACAAATGGATTTGGCTCCACACCATGTTTCACAGGGCACACGAGAATGTGAAGCATGATGAGTGGTTAGATTTGTATCTTACTTAAAATGCACAACAATATATTACCCCTATGGTAACTGCATATTAATGAACAGTAGGATAAATCCAATTATTTAAAGAGGCACTGCATCTAGTTAATGTCAGAGTGTGTGCGTGTGTGTGTGTGCGTGTGTGTGTGTGTGTGCCAGCCGTTATGTGGTCAGTAAGGATGAGGTGGTCGCATAACAGCTCTAATAAATTACTGAGGGTTATCCTCAATCACAGAGCCCACATAATAAATAAATGCATAGTGTAAGTACGTGTAAGGTGTGTGTGTGTGTGTGTGTCTTTGTGTGTAAGACGATGACTCATACTGAATCAAGGTGACCTAGAAATAGCCACCTGTACCACCCAAAGGCCTTTCCTGGTAAATTATTGTGGAGCAGAAGTGGTAAATAAAAACATCTCTGTGCTATTTCAATTGTAAATGAATAACTCTCCACATTTACACACACACACACAGTGACTTGTGCCTGTATCATTTCTAACTCATCATAGTTGATGCAGCATGTTTACAAATGTGATACTGAAGAGTAAAACAACAATCATGGCGCAGGATCTACTCAGTTTCCTTAAAAGAAAAACGCTTATAGTGAAAATGGCCAGGTTGAGTTATCCAAGCTATGATTCAGGCACCATTTTAGAGCAGCTCATCGATCAGGTTCCATGAAATATTAATGCAGGCCTCCCACCAGTCAGCCAACCAGCAGAGAGGCAGGCTGGTCCCACTGAAACAAACAGCAGCTCCACTTAACCAGGGGAGAGAGAGAGAAGGAGAAGACAGGGAACATGTGTGTGTGTTCGTGTATGTGGAGAAACGAGAAATGCATGGATATAAGAAAGCAGCAGGAGGGGGTGAATGTTTTTTTTTTTTCCTTTCAACTCTGAATCAGCAATGAAAGGGCTGCCAATTATGGTCCCAAAAATAACACCTCTCTGTGAGCTGCAAAGAAGAAGCAGAGGACATTTTTAACCAGTGAATCCAATAAAAACAAAAAGATTGCCACTCACCAGATTGCCTACAGACAGCATATCTTCAAAGTCCGGGGTCATGGGGTAGTGCTCCATGGCCATGAAGAGGGTGTTGAGGACGATACAGATGGTGATGGCTAAGTCCACGAAGGGATCCATGACAATCAGGTTCACAATCTCCTTGATTTTAATCCACATGGGGGAGCACTCCCAGATCAGGAATGTGTTAGAAAACTTATACCAGCATGGCGGACACTTGCGCTGAGACTCCTCCAGCTCTGAAGACATAGCGCGGATCACACGTCAAAACCAAACATAATCGCGTGCTTGAGGATACCGCATGCAATGGTATCAAATGATAGACAAAATTGTATGCATTGTATGTATCTGGTACTGTTGGATATGCAAAGCAGATAAGCAGGAAATTCATGTCAAACTAATCAACCAATGAGAGCAGCCCTAGTTAAAGAATAATGAGAGAGCAGGTTAAATAGCTGGGTTAAAGTGGCAGTACCCTCCACTAGTGTGTTGGTAATGACGCTCATGACACTGTTGGCCCGCTCTTTCCGCCCAAAGGAGGTATTGAGCTGGTCCACAGACACCATCAGGGAGCCCGACAGCTTCTTCTTCACCTCAACCTCAGTAGTTGGCTGTCAGGAGGAGAGGAAGAATCAAGCACCCATGGAGAGGACATGAACACCATCCCATGTCACCACCGGTGGCCGGCGGAGGGAAGTGCACAACAGCATTGGCAGGAAAAAATAGTTGAGGATCAGATTTTTGGTGGCAGGGTCATTTTTCATTCTTTTCTATCTCAATGCTGGTTTCAAGGAAGATGTGTGTATGCTGTAAATGCATGCAGGTCTCAGCCAAAGTGGGAGCAGTGGTCTACTGGGCTACTTGACCTAATTGTGTTTGAATGTAATTAGCTCATCCCGATTAAATAATAAATGGATTGTGAGATATTGTGCAAGGAGAACTGCTTCTGCATGAATGCATTTTCAGTCCTGTCATGCAATAATGGAGGCTTTGCTGCCATTGCAATATAATCATTAGGTTATTTTACAAAATGTCTCCCAAATCTGGCCATTTTTTTTAAAGAAAAAGTTACTTGCAAATTGATGCTATTGTATCTTCCTACTTTGAAACCATACAACTTATATTGCAACCATCAAGTCAAGAGCATTGTAAAGAGATCATATGGAGGCAGGTAGTTCAGATCCATCCAGTTGTCATGCATGAGCATGCTCCAAGTCAAAGAGAAGGAGAGGAAATTACAGACACCATAGCCATTGTTCTACTATTCTACGTCATGCTTGTTATAATTTAGGGTTTAAATCTACCATGCTAACTACTGTAGAATGAGACACAACTAATTCACTAATGTTGACCAGGGAGAGTTTGGAAAACAGAGAAAGGTAAAGACAGACAAGGACAGCAGCCCTCCTTTTATCCTTACATTATATTCTTAAGGCCTGATATGATGGTGTGTGTGTGTGTTACTTGTGTATCTGCTATGGGCTTATTAACAGTGTATTAGGGAAGCAGATAAAAATGTCTGTGGCTTTATAGTGCTGGTTCCCTCTGTTTCCTCCGCCTCCTACTGTAGATCTACCCACACAGGCTAGCAGAGGACCTGGATGCCTGGAGGAGGAACACATCAACACACTGGAGCATGTTAACTCATCATTATATGCTGTTTGTTAACAGAAATGGGTGTTATATTACTAGAGTGTGTTAAACAGGAACAAAGTTGTGGATTAAATATTAATCAGGCTTTGATATATGTGCCAAAATCTTACGGCCCAATAGGGAACACAGAAGAATAGCAGAGTCATGTCTGTTTGATTGTTGAGAGTATGGTGCATGTGTGAGTAAGTAATTTGATATGAACATTCAAAACATTGACATTCATAGTTCAAATCAAACAACAAAATTGCCTGGAAGTCACTGATAGACCCAGTTTCAATACCCTATCAAATACAGGCTTGGCTATAGTATATTAACTATAAAATGTATCTATTTCTCCATCCTTTGCCTACTGTCGGAGGGCAGCATACACTGCAGGGCTGGGGGAGGGGAGGCGCGAGCGCTTAGCCAAGAGATACATACGGACTTGCAAAGATGACAGAGTAGAGGATAGAGAGCAAGAAAGAAAAGGAACGGACGAGAGGGGGGCCATGCCTAGATAGGTCTACTCATTGACTTCCTTACACTGTCGTCAGTAGCTGCCTTATCTATTTTCACCTCAGGCAGAAGGCGTCCACCAGGCCCAGGGCCGATGAGCGACACCACGCCGTTGCAATCCACCGTGCTGTTCCTCTTGCCGTGGAAGCCACTGTAGCTGTTCCGCCGATAAGGGCTAAACAGGGAACCCCGACGCTCCTCGCACTCCTCCACCGTGCTGTGCTCGTCATCGGCAAATTCGTTCTCTGAGCCCACGTCCTTGCTGCGGCCCTTGAAGCTAAAGATGCTGCTCTTGCTGTTGTGACGGGACAGGAAGGGCGAGCCGGGTATACTGAGCAGGGACTGGAGGTGGAAGAAGCATGAGGAGAGGTGATTTTGTGTGATTGGTGCAGTCCAAAGTGTCTCTGAATTACGACCATTTGCACCGACAATTCTAGGGGTCATGATCATCTGTGGGGTGTGGAAAATTGAACGCAACCAAGACACTTTTCCCTGATTTTCTGCTGGAGTAATCATGTGACTTAATAACCAAAAGGGAAATACATAATTAGGTCAGTGATGTCCGACACTCTCAAGGTCGCAACACACACACACACAGAACAGAGATAGAGGCAGCTGAAACAACATGGAGGCACATGAGTCATGATAACATCAATCTGCTGCAAGTATTGATCAGAATATTATTATAGCTGCTCACACACAACAGAACACACATTTTTGACAACAAATATCAGCCTGTGCGGATGCTGAATGTTAAGTAAAAAACACAGCGAGTGAGAGCCAAGTGAGGCCTAAACAAAGCTGCAGGACTGCTCCCTTTGAAACATTCATGTAATTGCTGTGAATAATTCAGCATCTGGACATGTGTTTCTATATCTCTGGCCACTATATGCTGCTCTGAATGTAAGTTCATGCAACACCACACTGTAGAATAGCAGCACTCTCGATAAGAAATATTTTTTTCACCCGATAGTCAAAAAAAGCAGCTCCTTTATTCACTATATCCTTTTCATAGACATAAAAATGCATCTCAATTCAAATTCTGTGGCTCTGATGTTATGGTCTTGACACTAATAATTATCAGGGAGCTACCAAAAAGCTTAAAGAGTGAGTCTACCTAAATTATAAATATATATATATATATATATATATATATATATATACTTAGCACTTAGCACCTCTAGTGGTATCTAAACATGCAGATTTTCACTTGTATATGCTTTTTTGAGGTCTGTGAGATCTCTACCACCAACCAGGTACAATGGGGTAGATTAGAATATCATGTGTGGTGCTTGAAACATTCAAAACTCCCAGTGAAAAACTCAATATTGAACCCTATAGACAATGTCTTGGTGAGTCAGGATCATCAATAAACCACCCAGAATCTGCACATAAAGCTGTTTTTGTAATCTAGATGAACTAACCCTTTAAATTAGGCTGAGAAATGTCTAAACATATCCAGACATTGTCCTCATTTTCCTCACCTGGTTCATGATGGAAGACTTTCGACCCAGGCGATTATCAGGGAAACGGAAGCGGCTCCTCTTGCTGCCGTCATCCGACTCTGACTTGACAAACTTCTCACTGTCGCCTTTCTCCTTCTCCTGCTCTTTCTGCCGCCACTTCTTCTTACGGTTGCGCCGCTCTTTGGCGCTCTTGGAACTGAGCTTCGACATCTCAGAGGAACTGCATGACAGGCGCCCGCCTCCATCGTCCTCCACCGCGTCCTCTGACACTGTGCCCGCAGAGGTTGCCATGGCAGCAGCCTGCAAAGAAGCAAACACATGAATGAAGTGAGAACAATGATAAAACATGACTCAGGGATAATTTTGTGCTCCATCCTGCAGAGGGCTGACCTGTGCATCTTCTTGCTGTTTCTTGAGCTGCTCCAGCATGGCCTTGAATTCCTCCTCTTTCTGCAGGGCCTCTTCCATGGTGGCCTGATTCTGCTCCTCGTAGGCCATGGCCACCACAGCCAGGATCAGATTCACCAAGTAGAACGAACCCACAAAGATCACCAACACGAAGAAGATCATGTAGGTCTTCCCTGCAGCCCTCAAAGTCTGTCGGGGGGGAAGAGAGGATGGGGTGAGGAAACAACAGAGACACTGATGACATCTGATACATAACCTCAACCCCCAGAGTAAGCTCAGGGTCGCCCTCACTGCTCGTCTGTCGTTCTGTTATGAGAATTAATATGCTGAAATAAGTTCTACTATCATCTCATACAATGAATTGATGAATTCATACACAACCATTGGTTCTTGGTCTGTGCAGGAATAATCTTATACCCTGTGCTTGTTAAGTTTCTCAGCATGAGCCCAAGGTTGTGTTGTTCATCAGGGAGTGCCATGAGATATACATTTTGACCTACTTTTACTTTACTAGCCGGTGCACAACCAAACAATTTCTGCGGATTGGGATTGGGATGCTATCCCCAGTGGAGATGAGAAGTGAGGAGCCTGAGATGAGCAGAGGCACGGCAGAACAAATGAGAACATTCTGGAGAAGTCTGGAGAAGGTTTTTGCGAGGTTCTGAGTGCTCCTGATATTGGAATTAAAACGTTCTCACTCATCAGCCTCCTTTGGTTCCCTCTTTTAAAGACAAACTATTGTCTTCAGGGAGCAGAGCAAAGAAGACAGGGCTTCCTGGGCTAGAGAACGAAATTCCCTCACACATAAATTATGAATGTAGTTGACATGTAGTGCTGGTAAGTGTATGTAACACATTTCCAACAAAATAAACACAAACTGCTTGCTGTCTTTTACATCCACACGTCACTAAATCTCATGTGAGCAGGTAAAAACAAGCTCAGTGGAGTGTGCTGGAGATTTCATTGAATTTCTGAATATCTAAACAAACAAACACAACATCAGAGCTAAACATGGCTGCATAATTATTATTCTAAAGATATAGCACACAATAGCAGAGAGAGCCTGGAGTTGGGAGCTGAATTTCAAAGAAAGGAACAAAAATAGACGCATGAGCTAGAATGCTCCCATCAGGTCTCATCTCCCTCATCGGCCATACTGTAATCCTGTGCTGTTAATATTTCATACATGCTTTCTTCCACTCAGCCTCCGTGTGTGGAGGCAGGAGTGTCTCCACAGGTTTTGTGTGGAACGGGCTGACAGACAGGACAGACGTGGCCCAGCTACAGTATGCAGATGAGGTGAGTCAAAGTGGGAACAAGAGAAAAACTACAGGCAGAATGTGCCACCATTTTCTGTCTGAGAGGTGGAGTTACGGCAAACTGTGTGCAGGACGACATGCACTAGTTTGTCAGTGGATGAGCTGAGCTATCGGATCAGTCTTTTCTGCAGGGGAAGCCAAGTCTCACAGGATATCTGCAACATCCTGTGAGGCTCTCTTTAATGTCCTTTTTGATTTGAGCTTGAACTTACAGCGTGCATG
The DNA here is from genome assembly GCA_028641955.1 of Protonibea diacanthus. Classification (NCBI taxonomy): domain Eukaryota; kingdom Metazoa; phylum Chordata; class Actinopteri; family Sciaenidae; genus Protonibea; species Protonibea diacanthus. Next base: position 14,076,292 of record CM053984.1, read on the forward strand.
AAATCTTGACTGATCAACAATTTTTATTACTGATTGATCTACTGAGTATGTTTCTGATGAATCAATTAAACATTTACTTTCTAAAATGTCACAAAAAATGAAAAATGCCGTCAGAAAACAGAAAAAACAGAAAACAAAACCCAATGTGGTGTTTTCAAGTAGCTTCAGTCGAAGGTCTAACACTACTGGATGTTTGTTGTGGAGATTGTGATGATTTAGGGCTGAGTAAATAAAGTTGAGTTTACCTGTTTTGTCCAAAGATAATTAATCTACAATGACAGAATCAGCAGATACTGGTATTTTTTCTCCTGATTCTCCTGACCAGTTAATCGATAAATCTTTTCACTGTACATTCATGTGTTCAGAGGATTTGAGAACTTGTATGTGTTGTATATATGCTGCCTATGAAACAAGCTAAACTTGATGACACATCAGCTTTACCAGCATGTAAAGGTTTTCCCAGAAGTCCTGTGTCATGAGTCGGAAGAGAGCCAGGAAGGCCCAGCCGAAGCTGTCAAAGCTGGTGTAGCCATAGTTTGGATTCCTCCCAGCTTTCATGCATGTGTAGCCCTCCGGGCAGCGGCTGAGGGGTGGAAGAAGAAAGAGAAGGAGAGAGAAAGAGAGAGAGCAGAGCAGAGCACCCGGCCCGAAAATGACTCAGCAGTATTTACTTATAATGTAATCCGACTTGAGGCAGATAGATGAGCTACAGCAGGTCTTGGGATCAGCAGCATTTGGAGGAGGGCAGAGAAGGCAACTCACCCAGAGTCGGAGCTGTTCCCACAGAGAAGAGCATCCAGCTGGCCAGGCAGGAAGTAGAAATTGGCTGAGGAGAAAACAAACAGCCGTACTGAGTCACTTCAATCACATTCTGTTGCAGCTATAGTTGTTTATTCTGTAACGAGCTATAAATCCATTCGGACCAATTTCTGACATCAGTTTGCACATGCATTTTAAGTTCAGCGCAGTTCTTTTTGTCTATCCAGCGCCAAAATTACATGTTGTTTTTTTCGTACCAGCATATGGGCTGACTCATACACCTAGGTCACTGCCAGCTCACCGTTGGTGAAGCCATGTCTGTACTTACTATCGTTCATGATGTACTCATCCCAGTCAAAGCCCTTGCTGCCATTGGCCAGGTGGCTCTCGGTAATGTTGATTGGCCAGATCACACACTTGTGGCGCAGGTTGCCCATGAAGAGCTGGAGACCGATAAGGGCAAAGACACTCAGGCAGAAGACGGTCAGGATCATCACATCCGAAAGCTTCTTCACAGATTGGATCAGGGCGCCCACAATGGTCTTCAGGCCTGGAGAGCAGCCACGCACACACGTACACAAACCACGCAGGTGATACAGGAGATGCTGATGCCCCAGGTATGAATATTTGGAGTGTCTACTAGAAATTATCTTTTATAACTACGACTATTGCTAATATGCTAATATCGCTTGTCTATATTTAGGTAAAAAGCTGTGAGTGGTTACACTGTACTGCTTTTGTATTAAAATGAATTATTTGAGAAAATATTATAAATATTTTCATTAAATTTGTGAGTTATAAATGTAATATGTGATATTGTAATGACTTCTTGTGCTAAACAGGCCTATAAAGGGGGAATTTACATGAATAAAATTTTAACTGGAGCAGATATTTAAATAATTAGATATAGGTAGTAATACATTTTGGACAAAACTGACAGATAACATTTCTAGGAACAAAACAAACAGGAAATATTTAGAAGCCTTCCCACTCTTTTCAGATTTATCCAGACACAAAATATTGTAACCGGAATCAAAATGTAATTTTAATAGACCTAATGTGCGTTGCCAATTATTGATAAAATGAAAAAGAGGGGGAAGACTGTAGAAAAGTGAGAGGAAATCCATAAGGAATAGAGCACAGCAGCACAACGAGGGGCCATGAGAAGGACAGAGGCACAGGCAAGGGGGACTGGTAACCACATGCAGGTCATTTAAACTCCAAGGCTGAACAGGAGCAATTCAATGCCAGCGCCAGCGTGGGCACTTTCTTGAACTGTCTGTATAAGGTGTCATTAGGAAAGCACTGACTCTCCATACCGTGACCCTGCAGTCTGTCTCGTCCACAGCTTCGCTAAAGACAGAATCGGTTTACCTTCCGGACATCCTCTGGCAGCGTTCACATGGGTCCACGAGGAACTCAAACATGGAAGCAGGATGGCCCGCACCCCCTTTTCTGTTTGGTCTCTACAGGTACAGTGGGCTTTACCAGCTGTACGTACTCTATCTTCTTGTAAAATATGGTCTAGATTTAGTCTTACACGTTTAGACAATCTTAGTAAAAGCTCCATTAGCTTGGCAAAGTCAATTAAGGAAAGCAACTTTCATTTAAATCAACTTAACTAAAAGTACAGAGCTAGATCACATGGGGCAAATTACATTAACAAAGTATATATGTTAAAAATATCAATTGTAGTAGGGTATAATTCAAGTATCCCCATAACCTGTTTAAATCTTCTGCAATCATTCCCTCCACTGCACATGAAATATTGTTAGCTGGACTACAACTACACTATTAAAGCCAAATTTTCTCCACTCCAGTGCCTCAAGCCTTTATAATTAGTTATTATAATAGGAATTATAATTTAAGGATAGTTCGACATTTTGGGAAATACGCTCATTCACTTTCTGGCAGAGAGTTAGATAAGAAGATCAACACCACTCTCATGATTGTCTGTTAATTTTAATGTTTGCTAAGCATGAAGACAGTTAGCCTAGCTCCATCCAAGGGTAACAAAAACAGCATACCGGCACCTCTAAAATCTTGCTAAACATGTTGTTTGTTTAACCAGTAGAAAACCAGAAACTAATGAATGAAACAACACATCACAACTTTTAAAATTTGTAACTTTAAAAGTGCTAGTAGGTGGATTTATTTGGACAGAGCCAAGATAGCTGTTTTCAGTCATTGTGCTAAGCTAAGCTAATCGCCTGCTACACAACAGTGGTATTGATCTCTGAAACCGAATAAGTGTACTTCAAGAAAAAAGGTCAAACTACACCAAAATATGATCCCTTCCTATTGCACTTAAGGGATTTCCTTTTTTCATATTTCCAAATGAATGTGCCATCCACAGTGGTTCTTTTGAGTAAGCACGACATCTGTTCTACATCCTCTATCAATAGACAGATAGACAGATGTGCGGTCAGTGTCACTCAAAAAGGTCAAGAGGTCATTCAACCATCCCATCTGCGTCCCCAGCCTCTACAAAGTGAACACACCATTTCTTTTTTTTCTGTGCGGTATATCATTCAAGTAGGTTGTAAAAAAGAGAGAAAAAAAATCAATAATCAAACTAAAAAAACAAAAAGAAAAAACAAAAGAGGGCAAATCAAACTTTCAATGCCATTTGTCAGCCAAGCTCTTGATAGGCTAATATTGTAAAAGCAAGTGACTGAAAAGCATCATGCAGCATAAGAGATATGTTCACAAACTAGGCTTGGCAGTCTTCATACATAAATAATAGGTGTATTCTGTGGGATCTCTCTAAGAGCTATGCCATTTCGCATATGAACTTCAGCATATTCAAGGTTTGTTTTTGATCTCAAAAACATGGCAATCCTCTCTTTCCAATTCAATCACTAGTTTACAACTAGTGCAACAAAATTATTGATCTCTTAATTTCACTTGCACTTTTGCTTTTGTAATAGATTTCTGGCAAATTTGAGAAGCTACGATCTATCCTTAGCTGATAAAAACCTTGCAAAATGATCAGATTTTTTTCCCTATAATGAAAGTATTCTATTAATAATTTATCTTGACATAAGTAACAGGGCATTTACTTATTCCAAAAGCTGATGAAAAAGGAGTGGGTTAGCTATTTCTGTAGAGCAACACAGCTGCCTTGGAATCAAGCCTCATAATGAGAACGCTACTGGGGCAGAAGAGAGTGCAGACACTATGGAGGGCCCTAGAGGAGACTGCAAAGCCTATCAAAAATGTATTAGTACCATTTTTGATAATTTTGGAGGAAAAATAAATCAAAAAATGGTTGTCTCCAATTCTTTTGTTGTTGCTTAAATCATAATCGTAATCATAATAATAGTGAGTAGAAAAGAAAGGGTGAGAGGATCAGCCTTAGTGTTTAAACTGAGTCTCACCTGGAATGACAGAGATAGTTTTCAATGCTCGGAGAACTCTGAATGTTCTCAGCGCAGATACATTGCCCAGGTCCACAAACTCTGTTATATATCTGAAATAGGGGAAGGATCACACACAGAACAAACACGATGACAAAAACCACACACGCCAAGAGCACAACACCACCGAACCAGGAGGAAACGACGCCACTCACAGAGCCTGTCCACTGAGGAGAAGGGTGGAAGGTAAAAGGAAAGAAAGACACACACACCTAACACCGACCCCGCCCCACCGTCCCCCACCCCATCCTGTCTTACCTGGAATTACAGAAATAGTTTTCAATGCCCTCAACACCCTGAACGTGCGCAGAGCTGAGACATTGCCTAGGTTTACAAACTCTGTTATATACCTGCAGGATCAAACCACAGTTACAACAGCTGGTTATTTACATGCAGATATGGGGTGGAAAGTTAAATTCACACACGGATGGGCTATGTGACAGCTCTACAAACAATGAGGATGGGTTTTGGACGGTGTGTACGATCATTTTGGGATATGCATTTGCAGGTAAATCTGTAGTATGATCTACTGGGTGAGTAGTCGATGGAGGGATGCCGGGCCTTAAACTGAATGTTGCAGACTCCGGCAGATTGAGAGAGAAAAGGTGAATGAGAGGCAGAGTTAAGATGACGAAGAAGAAGATAAATCGGATGAATGGAACTGAGGTGTGGGTGTTGTCAGGGAGGCCGCAGAGGGTCGGATGGAAACCTTCAATTCCCAAAGAGAAAGACCAGTGAAGTCTCAGATCAATGGAGGAAACGCAGAAGATGGATTATCAGACAGAAAGAAAGAAGAAAGGAAGAAAGCCGGAAAGATGAACAACCATCTGTAGCGCAGAAAGCTCACTTTCTAAACCCACCCTATTTATAATTTTTAAAAAAAACAAAAAACAATATGGCAATATTTGTGCATTTCATTTCATCATTCACTGACACAGTCTGAGTTACAGGAGAAATACTTACGCCATCGAAATGACCATGAAATCCAGCCAGTTCCATGGATCTCTAAGGAATGTAAACCCGTCTATACAGAATCCTCGCGCGCAGATTTTTACAAGAGACTCAAATGTATAAATTCCTGTGAATGTGTACCTGAAAGAAAAAAAAAAGTGTTGACAGAATCAGTTCACCAGGCTCGATCAAAGCTCGCTCGTATCTAAATATCTGTTAGCTGTTGAAACAAGCAGATTACAAAGTTGGGTGTAGGCCACAGGATAAAATTAGGATCATAACGTCAGGTAAACTTTTATATATCTTGTTTTTAATTTTTTTTTTTTTTTTACAGAAACTATGAATTTGTGCTTCTTGTTCATTAATGTTACATTCAAGTAACAGAGCTAGCTAAGCATCTGAAGTACGAGTCTGCAGCTGCACTGTCACCTCTGTACTTAAGCACAACGGTGCTTTGAGCGAAATGCTAATGTCAGCATGCTAACATGATCACAGTGATGTTTCTGTTTGATGTTGTCATGTTTATATTTTATATTTTTATACATACATATACACAATTTCAGCTGTAAGATCGCCAGGTATTTGGTTTTTTGGACATCAGATGCTTAGCTCACTGCTCCAAAGGTAACAGTAATTCCGAGGCACAAACTGGGACTAACAGTTGTCATGCATTTACTTCTGAGTAAATTAAATAAGTACTTACTCTACTTGTTTTGACCACTCGGGAGGATCACTAAAGGTCATGAATATACAGTTGGTCAAAATAGTACACATAATGATCATGCTGAAAAGAGTAAGGAGCAGGTTAAGGAAAATATGGATAATAGAGACAATCACAAACATCATCAGACCCCACTAAACATAAACACAGCCATATAAATGCACTGTATCTACAGTATACATCTAATGTGACTTCTGTGGTCCAGTCAGTCCTCAACATGTAAAGTTAATGTCATAAAATCTACTCATAGCACTCAACAGGAGGTGGTTATGTGTGCTCACTACCGCAAAGGCCATTCTTTTACTCATGAAATATTTAAATGGTATATATTTAGTGGAAACACAATTGTAGGTTTTAAAGCTGCAATGGTTTCGATGCAGAGAGGTCTGCACTTAAAGGAAACAAGGAAAACCTCAAAATTAGCTTTAAAGGCAGCCAAAGGTCAGTAATAGCTGTGGCTTCTGGCTAAGAATGGGAGGAAATGAGGTAAATGTAGACAATCAATATTTATGTGTTCAGTGTTCAGAATAAAAAAAGGTTTCGTTTCAGTTGTTCTTACCAGTAAAGCTATAGCTGACAACAGTCACAAACAAATGTACATTTATCACAGTGGAAGGTGGAGAAAGCAAAATACTGTTAATGCACCACAAAAGTAGCTTTGAGAGATGTTATTTCAGTAACAATTAACGTATGCTTTAAGATTCTTTAGAGATTTTTGTATAATAGAATTTTTGTGTAATAGCATCATCATAGAGATAATGGTATTTCATATAAAACTCACTAACTCAAATCTTCAACAACAAATTTCTATAAATCTTCTACAATTTTCAAACAAATTATTATTAACTATTCAAAGACCGTGAACTTTTGGTTTTCTCTTGGTCTATGTCAAATATAATGTATGTGTATGTGTGTCCAATCAAACATGATTTGGGACAAGCAGCTAACACTACACGTGATATACAATCCCACTGGCTTGTGGGTCAAAGTTACTAGCATAGTAACATCACAGTAATAGGTGTGTGTCTGTTTCATTTGGAAAACATACACTTCCAGAGATTGTGGCTAAGGTCATATTTCTTAATTTGTGTGAGTGGGAGCCAATAATTGTTTGAAATCTGATAAATAGTTGGAGCTGAAAACTACTGAAAACTTTAATCTGTGGGTGTGGAGTTAGTCATCTCTGTTTGAAGCCAGTGGCTACATTAGCTGCTACTAGCATAACACATCCAAATCTCTGACTCATCTGTTGGCGTTCCAGTTGCATTGTGGGTAATGTAGGCATCAAATTTTAAGGAAGCAGAATGGATGAGCTAAAATGGTTCTGCCGCTCCTTTAGATGTTGTGTCTATGAACTATAGACGGTTGCTTGATAGTTTTTAGTATCCATAAGGGATCGGTTTGTTTTATTTTCACTACGTGGTAAATCAATAAGCAGATTTTAACTACTGTTTGGTGCTAAGTGCTTTGATCGGCTACAGCTTGTTGTCCTCCCATCTCTTCAGTCACCTCTCTCTACAAAATGGGGTATAACCTTCAAACCTTCAGTCTGGGTACTGAGATGGATGACACAGCATTAAATCACATTAGGCTTTACTTATCTGGCCTGGTTTACTATTAAGGATGACTCATCATTTGTGCTAGCTTTCCCTTACAATGACAAAATGGCTACTGCCTGTCCCTCCATGTATGAATTCATCATTTTCTCAAATCTGACATGCTATGAGTTTCCATCTTCAAACTCTGACTGTAACATATCAATTATCTGCATCCCCTCCTGTAGTAACAGTGACAGGATCATCAATAGCTGTACGAGCAGAGAGACAGAACATGTCGACATGAATAATACACATGAACAGGAAACCCTTTTGTCTTTGCTGTTAAGACACCGTTTCAAAGGATATGAATGTATCAAAATTTTAATAGCTATTCGCCTAACCAGATTAAAAGGACTTATGAAGTACAAGGCAGGTGTGGCACTAAAACGGAAGATTGTCTTCCCTTTATTTATCACTATAAATGTCTGTGGAGAGAAGAAAAAGAGAGAGAAAGAGAGAGAGAGATTAATCAATGAACAATCAGACAAAAAATATACATTATTATGCAAATGCACTTTAGTATAGATCACTGAAAACATTCACCAGAAGCAACCAAAAGCAGCATTTGCATCAAAAGAATAACATGTGATCCTATTTCATGTATTGTAAGCATGTTCTCTGCATGCATACATCTCAGTATACATGAATTATGAACATATGTAGATAATATATAAAAGATAATGTCTGCATTTGCTCAGATACTAGTAAGTTTTCCATTTTCTGTCACATAAAATCAACTGAAACACATTTGGAACGGAGTGAAAATGGCTGCCAGGATGTTTCTAATGTTAGTTAGTGTGTTGTCCCAGTCACTCAGCGCCGTCCTGCACATCATGGCTTTGGTGGTTTCAAGAGAAGGAAACGAGCATAACCAAGAGGGGCAGGCAAGCCTCTTCCTGTGGATAACCTCATAATTGTTTAAATAAAACATGCCGATTTGCATGAAACTTTAATGAGCCTGTGTGCATTTGCACAAGTGATATGGGCCCGCATGCTTTTAACAAGGCCTCCCTCACTACATTAAGCCCTGCAGAGGCAGCGCTGAAGGCTGAAGACAGTGGAGTCAGGAGGGAGGAAGAGGAGGAGGAAGAACGGGAGGGGAGGCATACAGTAAGAGACCTCATAGTGGTGTCACATGACTGCATGCAATCTGTGCATTTCCGACAGAAATGAGCTGCATGTGTAAAATGCTGTAAACAAGAAACAGAAACATCTCATGGTAGAGCGTTTCTGCCCAGAGGACGAGACACAGTTCTGTCACATGACCCCACAGATATTAATTTTAGATCTACAGACAGCACGGTTAAACGTGATTCGATAATCTTCCTCTCTAGCTCCTATTATGGGGCAGAGCAGCATCTCTCCTGAGTGTTAATACTCTCATATACACTGTAAACATTCCCAGGCAGCACCATGGTCAGCCATAATGACACACATGTTCCCAGCTGCCAGTGGCATGACATTTCTGCTAAATACAACCGTCACACACACGTATGTTGTGAGCATTTGACCGAGAAACGAATGCACACACACACGAACCGACGTGTGCACACAAACCAGCATGCACAAAGCTAAAAAATGAGCAACCAATGTTACCATCCAACCACACACGCACGTATGACTGCTATATATGTAGGGAGTCTTTTTTTTTTTTTTTGTAACGCATGACTAAACTGCTGCAAAGCTACTGAAAATTTCATAATCCAGAGCTGAGCGAAGAGGAGAGCAGGAGAGAGGAAAGGCAGCAGAAAACGGGGGAGATGGAGAGCGAGTGAAGCAGGCAGGCAGGCAGCAACTGTGGCAGCAGCAGGCTGCGTTGAAGCAGGGCGGAGGGAGTCAGAGCGAGGGAGCTGGGCAGAAGACGGAGAAGAGGAGAGGATGGGAGGAGAGGGGGGGGATGGGCGGGAGACAGAGAGAGAGAGCGGCTTCGACACAGCAGCTCGAGCCATCAGGCAGGGCTGCAGCATCTGCATCCATGGGGGCCACAGCAGCCATTCAAAGAGCCCCCTTCTTGCAACCCTTGTGGTAAATGGTAAATGGACTGCGATTTATGGGCCCTTTAGAGCCTCACAATCACACACACACACACACACACACACACACTGATAAAGTAATAATGTTGGGCTCAGCTGCCATGCTAGGTGCTAACTTGCTCACGTATTCTTTATGTTTATGTTCTTAAAGGAAAATCTTTGTAGAAAAGATTTTTTATGAATGTTAAAACGATCAGGAGACATGCTGCGATGTTCCTTACATCATGGTCTGTCACATGTGTCTTTTTAGATAATAGCACTGTAAATATTCATCTTTAATCCATATGGAGGAAAGAAAAACAGATGTTGCCTATTTTCTGATCAGATTTCTGATGTAGGATTTATTTTAGGTCGCATTTATTTTATTTAGATTTCACTAGAATATCTAAAGATGCTCTGTAGTATTTCTATGGAAAAACAGCTCATTTTTTGCAAAACGTGTACTGCATCTGCTGCCAAACACGTTTCAGTGAGCCCGGCTGCAGCTAGAAGGAGAGCAAGTGCGCTCATGCATCCTTGCACATGTCGTCCATTTCATCTCTGTCCTCACTTCCTCTCTCCCACCCTCCCTCTTTCCCCTATCCTTGAAAATGATCTGTTTCACCGGCCTTGTACGTTGACACCGAGTTTGACGTGGCCTGGCTCGGCTCAGCGTGGCACAGCCCTGCTCCAGCCGCCAGCTATGCGGGGAGGGCTGGCTGCTGCGTCATCGCCCAGCCGCCAGCCTGCCAGTCGTCTCTGTCTCAGCTATGACACCATCTAAAAGACCCACAACTGAAAATGTGCGGGGAAGAAGATGGACTGCTCTTCTTTACGGTTATTTCTGCGCGACCACCCCCTCCCCCCATGTCACCTCCTCCCTGTGAGGAATGTATCAAGAGCTGGCCTGCTGCCTCTCGGTGACAAAGACATACAGAGGAGAGTTCTACCATCAAGGTCACCACCTGATCTGACGTCACGGCTGCTCAAGCTGCCAGATCCAAAGCAGCGTCGTCTCCCTTTGGCATTAGAATGAGACTAGATCGAGGGCCATAATTAGATTTGCCTGAAGCTGAGAGCTGACAGGACTGCTGGTAGAGGCAGGCGCAAAGCGATGAGAAGCGAAACACAAGAAGCACAATGAAGCTTGCACCACTTGCATACAGCCGTGGCAGTAAAGCATGGCCGTGTGTGGACATAAAGTGAAGCTGTGAGTGAATTCATCAACAGTCCCACGTATTGCCGGTCATGTTTGAATCGTGTCTCCTCCTTGTGCACTGGCCTGGTGTGTTACATAACAGTCAGCGTGCACTGTGTAAAGACAGGGAGGCATGAGACAGAGACAGATATCTGAGACAAAATATCTGAACAAATCTGTTCAGCTAATGACGATGACTAAACAGATTATCACACGCTTGTTTTTTTTCAGGTAGGACTTGCTATATTTGATGGGATACTGTGTGGACGGGTAGTTATACAACACTGTTGTCCAAAGGGCAGCAGTGTTTAAAAGAATATGTGATTGTAGGAGACCATTTTGAATAAAAACACCAATTTTGCTACTTAATTCTTTCAACAAACAACATTACTATAGTGGAAGAGTTTATCCTCACTGTTCAGTGATGTTTATCACTGACCTCAGCACACCATGTTGATTGATGCTTGAGTAAAGACGGCCATTTTATGATAAACTATTCTTGCTTCTTTTTAAAGTAACAAACACAGATGGCTCCGATTTTCCTGAGCCTTCATTTCACCGTCTATCAATATCTGGTGAGTTTTATGTGTTATCATTTTTGTTCAGAGATTGATTGATCGAACTAGTGCGACACACAGTGAAATAAATACAGCCTCCTTTAACAGTTCTGGTTGACAGGTACACATGACGTCGATATACAGAGACTCTCAAGGTCACCGAGCCGTCCTCACACTGAGCATCAGACATGACAGAAACCCCAGAGAGACACGTGTCTCCTCTAAAGACAACCGGAGTCCTCTCCTCGCCTGCTGCTGCCTTTCTCTCCTGCCACAGATTAATTTTTGAACAATTAAGAAAGTCTGTCATGTGGAACAACAGTCTTTCAACAGTTACTGCTTCTGACCTTTTCCCCAAAGCCCTGTGAGCACATCGCAGATAGAGCAACGGCACACTCAACAAACTCGAGAGCTCGAGCCTCGCGCTCCCCAAAGGTCTTCATGGAGGAAAACATAATTAGGTTCTGAATCGTAATCATGAAATTAAAATAACTGTAAACACAGCACACCTGGATGCCAATCATCACAAACCACACAACGTCCCTGCTGCTTTGTCTGCGTAAACGCCAGCCATAATGTGTGACTCATCTTGACATCATGACACTACTCATCTACTGAACATACCAGAACACACATCTGTCTAAGCAGACATGTGTTGGCTGTCAATTAGGTGGTTAGGTGGGGATCCAGAACTACTACCACTGTTTCAAAAGCAGCACGAGAAAATGAAATAAAATAATCCAAATGAAAATGAAAGTATGTTCCCATTCAAGTCAGGGTTAAATCACAATTAACAAATGTTCTTGTTACCTACAGGATGGCACACAGTCTGTTGGTTTGAAGGATTAAGTATGATTAAAGTGTTCTTATCTCAAAGATCACACCACAGCTAAGTTTGTTATTAAAATAAAACTTAAAACAAGCTTACAAATGTAGAAAATGTCAGAGTTGTGATGCATAATGTAATCTAAGGCAAATAAAGGCAATATTACAGCTGGTTAATCAGGGCAATTTCTATTTGTATTTTATTCAATGTTAGTTTTAGCATCCAAAAGCGGATGTCTGGTTCTCAGCTTGGCAACCACTTTTGAAGTTAGCTCGGAGCTCCTTTGGTACAATTTGCAGTCGCTGTTTTAGATTCTGGACATCTGAGGTAGAGGGACAAACACCATTCATAAATAGGGCTGGATATTTTTGAATACTAGTAGAATTATTGACATTTTTTTCAGTTAGATATTGGTCGTGACTGAAGCTGTTGTACAAGAATTGGTCACCAGTAACCAGAGGTTTGACGCTTCCAGATTGTTTAATACCCAGCCCTAGTCAGAAATATCCTTTGGTTTAAACAAATGGTAACAAACATGAGTTGATACCATCATTGTGCGTGTGTGTATCTTTGTAAACTCACTTTCTGAGTATTCAGGTAGTATGGGTCCAAATCCTCCAGTGGTACCGCCACCATTGCTTGAGGGATGTCCCCATAGATGTAGGGCAGACTCTTCCCAGCCTCCAGGTCACTGTTGGGCTTGGGCTTGTTCTCGTCATCATCATCGCGGTAGCTGCTGTCCTGCTTGGGTGGCTTCTTGTTCTTCTCCTCATTGATGCGCAGCTCAAGGGTTGCCAAAGATTCCAAAGTAAACTTCTTGAAGCTATCAGGTCCTGGCGGTGCAATAAGGGGTGCAGCCATGTTTTCATCCTGCAGCTACTTGGTCTTCAGGTTTGTACCATCCACAGTAGTAGCTCTGCAGGAGAAGAAAATACATTTATTTTTATGTATAAAATATAACTTAACTATACTATATATAAGTACTATACACAAGAATTACAAGAAGACCATTAAGAAACAATCAATGAAAGAAGGAAATGTGGACCACAGCGGGCGAATCATTTCCACATACTTCGGAGCTGCCTGGCAATCCGGTTGTACTCACATGATGTAATACAAACCATAAAGAGAGAAGACTGCTCTTTCTCTACCATCTATTGGGGCAATATTAGAGCTAATTTAGTGGTGCAAGACAAATGTCTATTAAAGATACTGTTAACATCCAGCAAGAAAACTGTAACACAAAAATGGTTATTGACCAAGTTTCGGACAAAGACTTGACAGTTACTTTTTGGCTAAATCTATGGGTGGCCACGTCCCTGCATCACTGGGAAAAATGGGTTGTGTTTGAGACCTCACAAGCTAATTCCCAAGCCATTACTGTATGAATGGACATTCATTTTCATCAGTAAAATGTCTGTATGACTACATGGGTGACCGACTGTTGGGTTTACACTATGTTTTGCTGTATTTTTATGTTTCTTTTCAAATAAACTAAACTATATATAACTAAACAGCAAGAATCTTAAACACTTTCATTGTGAATGTGGAAAGACTGTACAAGTAGCAAAATGCGTAAAGTTACAAACATGTTTACAGATTATGTTAAAAAAGAGGCAGGAATAGAAAATTTTGTTTAAAGTGGACAACCACTGTAAATGGAAAGTAGTCTGATCCCAGTGGTTTAAGAATGGAGAAAAAATGACTAGAGAAAACAGTGGTGTAAATATGGCTTTATTCATTTTTTGACCACATTATTTATTTATAGTTCCCATTTTACAATTTTCTGGTTGTTATTGATCTAAACTGATAATAAGAACTGATAAATAACAGCCCCGGAGCAGAAAACATCCTAAGGAGGCATCCTGCATGGAAAGGTAATACACTATACTACACGATACGCCATGATCGTGTTCTGTTTGTACCACTGACAGTATAAAGAATAGACAGCGTGACGTCACCCACAGGTTTCTGAAGACCAAAATCTGTGGCTTTGGCCGCTGTCATGTTAGCAGTCCTGCCTCTGGCTAATCTGAAAATCGGTAAAGACGTGGATCATTGGCAGACCTGAGATGGGCCGAATGACGCCTGGGTGCTCAAACAAGCCATCTGTAACGGCACCTAGCTGTAAATTAAAGCGTCCATTCTAATTATGTATATCTTTAAGCCTTAATATAATTTGAACGGGTGCGTTATATAAAGCCTCAGTACAGTTGTCATGAACAGGAAAATTAGCTATAGAGACCGAAACTGTTTTTGTATCAGGCTGTAAACATGTTTATTTCTGCTGTGAAGTTGGACATTTTAATATGGAGGCTTATGGTGACTGGCTCGTTCTGTAGCCAGCCTCAAGTGGATGTTTGAAGAACTGCAGTTTTTGGCACACTGGCTTCAGTACTGAGACGTTCAACAGCCAATCAGACGTAATATTCAAATGTCTTTGTCTCCAACGCTTATTGCCTTTGGTATTATTTAGTATTTATTATGTTCTGCTCACACTTTATCAATAACAGATTTAAAAATATTGTTTATCCTGCATGACACTTTTCTGTTGTGTACTCATTGTCAAGAAAAACTAAAATACATTTTAGCATTAACACACTTACAAAGACAGACGGCTGCAAAATCTATGGAACAGCTATTTAGCTTTATTATAGTAATGTGAAATTTCCCTTTAAGGACATTACGCTCTTTTATCCTACAGTCTCTCCCTCCATTTGCCTTCATCTCAGTTAAGGAGATACGATGAACAGAAACAGAAACTGACTTGTGCTCAGTTATCCTTTAATACAAACTTTTTCTGTCACGACCTCCTTTAGAAGCTGACAAAAGTTCACACCCCTCCACATTACCAGGGCAAAACCAACACAGAAATAAAGTCATATATTGTGAATCCGGTACCTTAAAACTGGTTGACATCGATAGACGAATTAGGTTTAAGATTATACTAAGAAATAAAGCCAGTGGCGCTTCAGGTCCCAAAGGTGAGCAGATATTTTTTACCAAATATTCATCAATTAAATGTTTTGTAACACAACACTTTGATTTTAAAATCAAACGAAAGAAAGAAACATTTTGCATTTTGTAAAGTATGACAATGAAGGTCAGTGATATGAAATATATTTTGACTATGACCACCTAAAAATATACCTTGTCAGTAATTTTACAGAGGTTGGTTGGTACAGAGTTAAATTTGTCTTATTTAGCTCTTATAGCTGATTATATAAGGATTGTAATGTTAAGGGTATATTAGCCGATGCTCAGCATTTTGTGTTGTCATGAATCTCAAGATCTTTGACCAAAACCGGCGAAAATAATATTATGTTCAGGCATCAGAGGTATGAAGGTATGTGAGGCTGATGCTTGGAAGAAAATTCGAGGTCCTGCACTGAACGTCTGACAACCAAGACAACAGACCCATTAAAGGATTTTTTACTCCTCATGTCTTTTTGAATAGCTGAAACAGCGCACTTTAATGCCTGCATGACTCAGTGGAGAACACACTTAGATGCAGAAAGGGTATGATGGTTACATGACAACTGTTCAAGCTGCAGGACATTTCAGGGTCAATATACAAATGTGAGGCGGTGCTAAAGGAAAAGAGGAGGGAGCTGAGGAGAGAGGAAACACAGCCACACCTGAACACTGACTAACACTATTTATATTATGTTATAGGATATAATCACACTGTCATTACACACAAACCTTCTTGTTTTTCGGCCTAAGGTGGTGAATGGGGGGAAGGTGAATGCAGCCTAAAATAAGTAGAACAGTACATCGACCAGATCTGTATCACAAGGCCTGCCACTTCCCTCTTGCATAACACAGTCTAATTAAAAACGCAAAGCAAGGGGTCCACTCTATCTGGTATGAGAGGGAGAGACGGGTGGAGGTGGTGGTGGAGGAGGGTTAGGACACATGAAAACATGCAGCATGTAAGCCAAGACGTCTGTTTTAAAATGGACCCCGGAACCTCGCAGTCACTGAGCCTTCTGCTGCTCTGCTGGCGCTGTCCGCTCCAGCACCACACGAGCGCGCACGCACGTGCACATACACACACACACAAACACACACACGCATGCACACATGCACACGCACACATGTGCACGAATGCATACATGCAGGGTTGATACAGAGAGAAAAAAATCGTAACCGATCTGTCTGCAAAAAAACAAACAAAAAAAAAAAACGTTTTGCTTGGACACCGGGCCTCTCCTCTCCTCTCCTCGACGCGAATGCAGGCCTGCAGTTTATCCTTCAATATCTCCTCAATGTTATCAAGTCATGATGACAACACTCGCCTTGTTGTTTCTCAGGCTCGCCGGCTCACATTCAAACAGAAAACAGGCACATTTTCAGCATCTTCTCGGTCATTTTCTCAGTTTTAGACGCGGTGCGATGGAGAGAGACTTGTTTACTAATCCTGTTAATTTAAAAAAAAGGAGGCCCCGAGAAGACGCCATTTATTCATTAGTGCTCTCTTATTTTATGTTTCATTGAATATAAAAAAAAGTCCAGCTCGGACACACAGAGACAAGCAGGTTATATTGCGCAGAGAAGTGGCCCCCGCTACAACCAAATTGGCCAAAGCACTATTGCTGCAGTGGGTGGTTTGTATGTTGAAAATGTCACGCTGTGGTAAACGCAACCGTGGATTTGTCAAAGTCACAAGTGTGATGTCGATGTATCATAATAAATCAAAACAGAATACCCCTCTTGGTATTCAGTATAAAAGCCAAAACACGATGAATGTTTTTTTTCGAGGGATATTCTGTGCGTTTTTGCGCGTTGCCTTGAAGGATCTGCACCACACCCGTGAAGCCATGTCGACTGCCAAATCAATAAGGGCTCTATCTGTGCACAAGATAGCCCGGAGTATGAAGCTAGACAGCGGTATAAAACACACACAGAGTCGGCACCATGACATGAAACATAAGAAATAAGACGATTAGAGAAAAGATGTGATGTTGGCGAGCCAAAAATCACCTGGAGGAATGAACAGTTCTTGGCTATAGATGGTGGAAGCAGGATCAGGCTACTCACATAGCATCATCCCCTTTTTTGAAGCCGTGTGGTGTCTCATCCTGTAGTCCGGAGGGTAAACAAAATAAAAAATAGTGAAGAATCGTTGGTTTTTTAGGATTTCTTTAGGCTGGAGCAGTCAGACGGCGCCCTACCTGAAGCCTCCCCAACGAGGCATTTTCTCTCGCTAAAGCTCTAACCAATGCCTCGGCTGCTCGACGAAAAATAGTTAATCCAATAAATTCCTCACGATCGACATCAATTTGATTAATGATTTCTTTTTATTCTGTCCCATTTCCCTGCTCTAGGTCCAGCCGACGAGATGCTCAGCTTAACGCAGACACCACCTCTTCCATCCCGCTCCAAAAAAAAAGAGAAGAGAAGATGCGGGGCAGTGTGCAGCTCTGCGACATTTACGCAAGGATACCGACAGAGAGAAAAGCAGCCTTCCGCCAAAAACACATGCACCGTTTGCCCCCAAACGATTATAAATGAAGGGTACTCACTTTGAAAGCGTTACAATGAATCCAGGAAGCCGTTGCAGGACTGCAGATGTGGAAAAGACTGGGGAGAAACTGCGGTTGTCGCCATATTGTTGCTGCTATCTTCCCCCTCAGTGCGAGCAGTTTCCCTGCATAATTGATGACTCTCAGCAGAATGTAAGGGAGTGTCGGCAAGTGAAATCCTAAAGGTCATTTAGGCCTGCATCCTTTCAACAACAACAACAACAAAAACTGTGTGTGTGTAAGAGAGAGAGAGAGAGAGAAAGAGAGAGAGAGAGAGTGTGTGTGTGTGTGGTTCACACAAAATTACAACAAGTCCCTGGACTCAGGGATGAGCCTGGGTGAGATTGTGCACAGAAAACAGGCGCAAGGTTTTTCTGACAAAACGCATCGACTCACTGTGCGTGCAGTGCGATGAGTTTGTAGTGCGGGAATTTATTGGCTGTCAGGCTGTGGGCATTCAGTCAGAGACAGTTTCCAGAAGACCACCGAGACACACAGAGAAGAAAACATTCATTTATATGCAATCCATTACAGCAACTCTGCCATCAGTACAACTTTTATGAAGCTTATGTTTGTTGACACGTTTAACATTTAACTATATGTTTACAATTGAGACTGTACTAGTGTTAAATTGGACTATTATACTGAGATGTGTTCCTAATATTATGGCCCTCTCATGTATGTAAATTGGGTCGCCAAAAGTCTTTTTTTTTTTTTCTAAAGCTGGCAACTCAAATTGTCCAAAAAGCACAAAGACATCACTAATGTGGATCTGACTGAATTAATAAGTAAGGGTACTGTCTAATATATCTACCTAAATGCATTTTTCAGTTCCACTAGCCCAAAACAAAACAACAAACCAAAATAAAACTGATTTTGGTCCCTTCTCCAGGAGGAGACCTACTGACACTTGAGCACACCAGACCCTTACTGATGCCATTACTGAGGCCACTGACGTGAAACATCACCTGCTCTCGTTGCTGTTAACAGGGACCACAGATAAGTAAGGAAAGTGACTGTATGATGGACGTAACTAAAAACAAAGACATGTAGATGCCCCAGATTTGGTTCAGGTCTCAACAAGAACTCCTCACTGTTGAGATTGAATTGTACAAGTGTATATCTAATGTAACAGCTGGTCAGTGTATGTTTAATTAATACGTCTCTGACAGTGTCAGCAAAAACTGAAACGCTACAAGCTTCATAAAAGCAGAATTTATGGCAGAGTTGTTGTATTTGAATGTACCTAATAAAGTGGCTGGTTGGTGTGTAAGTAGACTATAAGAATTATTCTGGCAGTTTAAGTCACCTAATATCAAACATGGCGCATCAAACTATTACTATTTATATCCTCTGCATCAGACAGCTGCATACACAAATAAATAAACACAAATGAATAAATAAGCATCTGGTAACCTGCTCTCTGTCTTTTGTTGTAATCTGTAATCTAACAAATCATTTAATGTCTGTATATGTTTTTTCTTTTCATTATTCCAGCTATAATAAAGTTATTATTATTATTATTGTTGTTGTTGTTGTGGTATTCTGTCATGATGGCACATGGTTGTCATCTGTCTTGAGGAACTGAAGTTGTTTTTGTTTGTTTTTGTTTGAGGTTAAAAAATGTCTGGAGGAGCTTAAAATGGAGTTCAAGGTGTTTCTCGTGACTGCTTTGTGTCTGACTGCATTGACTTCATCTCAGGACAGTGAGTAAAACTAGTGAGATACACCTGATATCCTGTTTGTATAAAATGTGTGTTTGGTAAATTTAAAACCGTGTTTAACTGAAATATTCAGCTGCAGTTAGACTACAGAGTTAGCTAAGAGGATGATTTCCAGGTCTGTGAGAAATGTTTCTCATGAAGCAGAGATTGTTAGGAGAGTCAAGATGTCACATTGACTATCTAAGTTACTAACTTTTACACTTTTACTCACAGAAACCTTCAACAGCATCAATTTTTCCTTGAGTAGTTGAGTAGTAAATGCTAACATAGTTGCTCTTCCTTCTACTAATATTGTAGTCTGTAAATAATGCTGATAATGAAATAAATGAGTTTATCAGCCATTAAACACACCTTCACTCAGTTTAATATACTCTGTAGTTTTGTTTTTACACCTTTACTTGGTCTGACACGACCAGTATCGTTAGCTCATGGTGGCTAATGTTAGCACGTTAGCTACAGCCTACATAGCTAACTGAGCTTACTGTTAGCTGACTCTGTAGCTCCACGTGTGTTACTGTTATGTTTTATTTTAGTATGTAATGCTAATTAACAAATATTTAAATTTTTTTTTAGGACAAAAGTCAACAAACTGTACCCAAACATGCTCCTGACATGCTCACCTTTTGGCTAGCTGCCGTTAGCCTCCGCAAATGCTATCTCTGATTGAAGATATGTTTCCTCAAACATGTTCCTAATTAATTTGTATAATTAGACTTATATTTACCTTTGTGGAAGTGCTTGTACTTTGTTATTGGCTGTCAGGCTGTGGGAGACACTGCGATAAAGAAAGAGGAAAACATTTTATATATGTTTATGAAGTGTGGAAGTGTCCACCATTATTTGGTTTCTATGGAAGCCCTAAATGGTGATACATTCATACATTTTATTTTCTCAGTTTTCTCTTGATAATGAGTTCATTTCATTCTATTCATTCATCATTTTAAGCCTGGCCTATAATAGGTTTTATATTTACTTAATTCACGTTTTATTTCACCTTATTAATCTATTTATGTGCTGGGTTATTAGCCTATATATGTTTATGATTGATAAAACGTTCTGGAATAATTTATAAATAATATATAAATAGTAATAGTTTGTCAAAAGTAGCTTGCATATTAATGCTTGCAGTTTGCTCATTATCATTTTTATTATATTTTTTAATTCTCACAAATTATTTTGGTAAAAACAGTGGACCCCTTACAGTACCTCTGCGGACCCCCTAGGGGTCACAGAGCCCTGGTTGAAGACCCTTGTATTAGACTATCCTTTTGTTTTCTCAGCATCTCAAAATAATTACGGCATATGACATTTGTTATTTCGACATAATAACATAAGCAACTTGAGATCTCGAGAAAACTAATTAAATGAACTTGTTATCACAAGAAAACGGAGGAAATAAAATGTATGGATGTATGACCACTTAGGGCTTCCATAGTTTCTGCTACATCCACCCACTTATTCATCACAAGTTCCCATATCTTAAACTGACATATTCATATTCCTTGTTTTGTCTCACCAACAGTGTAGAAACAAAGATAAAAAAGAAAATACAATGATACAAGCAGAAAATTATCACATTTAAGAAACTGAAGCCGGAGAAATGTTGTTTAACAGATTTAAACTCTTAATCAGTTAGTTGTCAATCAGTTGATTTACTAATTGATTAATTGACCAATTAAGAATAATCTTACCAGGATGACATTTCATTTGTGTGTGTCTGTGAGGTTGTGGACAGCGGCCCCTCGTCGCCCCTCCAGGTACGTCTCGTATAGTGGGGGGCCAGGAGGCTCCTGAGGGGGCGTGGCCATGGCAGGTCAGCATCCAGATCCTGTCCAGGCATCACTGCGGCGGGACGATCATCAGCAGCCGCTGGGTGCTCACTGCCGCACACTGTTTCTACAAATACATGTGAGTTTAACACACACCTTACTGATGTAACTGACCTGCATCCAGTCACAGTAGGTGTATAACTCACGGCTTGTGCTAAACACAGACAAATATACAATGAGCAGCGCCCACAACTTAAAGCAACAGGGATTTACTATCAGCGTGTCCTGGGTCCCTCATGTCTGTAAGTCTGGCTCATCACATGTGCAAAGAAAACACTCATTTGAATCCTGCTAAACAGAGCAGCACAATCAAGCAAAAGCTGTGATTGGTTATGTGATCGATACGAGGTATCAGGTATCTAAAAGGGCTATGTGTTGTCTTCTAGGTTGTGAAGATAAATAAAACTGTTCAGTGTAATCATAGATAGAAACTGGGTTGCAAAACACACATCACCTGTAACAAATTGCACAGTTGCAGCTTTGGTTCCCTTGGAGATTATACAACCATGAATTTAGACTGAGAAGTGCTGCTGTGATTCAGCCTAGTTTGACCTGGTGTTGTAGCTTTGGTGAAGTATTTACTTTTTCTTCTTCCAGAAGTGTTTATGCTTCTCTCAAAGTGTGTGTTAGAGCACTGGTTCTCAAACTGTACTAGAATACTTGAAGAAAATGCTCGAATATATATTTAGAATGACTTAAAAACAAACAAAAACGATTTCTACAATATCTGAGTGAAAAGAAACTATGAAATCGCTGGAATGTAATTTTAAAATAATAAATATTTTAGGTAGAGAAGTGTGAATCAGGAGTACCTCTTTTACACCAAATTAGATCAGATTCTTTTTTATCATTAAAGTTTTTATTTATTTATGCATACACAAACATAAAACTGTGAAAAATGAACTTCTTTGGAGAGTCCCAGAGGTCCTGAAAAAAATGCAATCCCATGTCTTCTTAAGATTTTCCCCTTCATGCATTCATATGATGCAGTTTATGACTTTTATGAATTTAATCCACCTTTTAGCACCTGGAGCAACTGTACACTCAAAAATAATATAAAAATATTTTTAAAAAATGTTTTTAAGTGTACTCTTCCATAACCTGAGGATCGGTTGGGCAGCTGTGCCATCCCCACCTTTAAAACCACCCGTTCATATTTAGATATATATGGCACTTCTGATTGGTCCCTCTAACAAACATAGTCTTGGCGATACAGGTACGGCCATTTGCTCTTATTGATGGTTGATGGTTCTGTTCGGGAGTCAACAACAGTCAACAGTGAATATTATATCAGGAATAAACCGGCCTCCGTCTGTAGTGGAACAGGGTCGGCCTACGCTGCTGTGTTTTAACGCCTGTCATAATAGAGGTGATCGGAGAGGCTGACATTTTCTGAAGTGGCACTGGTGTGAAAAGTTTAAAGAGACACTGAGATACAGAGTTTGAGTGTGTGATTGTGTACGTCTGTATAGGTATGTTCATCATCATGGTAAAGTTAAATAGAGTTTCAGTTGTTTTTATCTCTATTCACATCACACGTTTCCATGAACAGACGTATACAGTACTTATATATACACTTAAAAAAATGAAATGTTGACTTTAATTTTGGAGCACTTGGTCCAAAAGAACGAGATGTCCATCATACTTAACATGTACAAAACAGATACCAGCTCACAGGAAATAATTAAATCAACTTTATGTGCTAAGATGATATTAAGATGGCAAAATGGACAACTGGGAAGCAAATGGAAAGAAAAAGTGCGTCACTGGGAGACAGTGGACAAAAGCAGTCAATGTCAATTATTCTGTTTTGTGTCCAGGAGGGTCAACAGAAGCTATTTTCGTGTGGCGGCAGGACTTCGTGTGTTATCTCTTCCAGGAAATCAGGCCCAGTTCCGCTCCATCCGTACCATCATAATGCACAAGGACTACGATGACTTCACGTCTGAAAACGACGTGACGCTCTTGCTCCTCAGCTCTCCCTTCAACTTCAGTGACCACGTCCAGCCTGTCTGCACTCCTCACAATGTGACTCATGAGCCAAACCTCAACTTCAGTCATTGTTTCATCACTGGATGGGGGAGCAAGTATTACAAAGGTTGGTATAAAAACTAACTTTGATGTTGAAGTGCACTTGAGTAAGACACTGAATCTCTGCCAGCTTCTCAGACTGACTCACCGGGGAGAGAGAAAGTGCCATTTTACAACAAGACGTATTAACCTTTACTTATCCAAGAAGTCCTGAAATGAATCTTCTTTTAAAAGAGATTTAATGTTGCACTTTTAAAACGTTGAACAGAACTGTGGTGGCATCTGCTATATACTATTCAGTTGTCTGCTGGGGAGGGGGACAGAAAAAGACTCAACAAACTGGTCAAGAGGTCCAGCTCTGTTCTGGACTGCCCCTTAGACTCCATAGAGGAAGAGGAGGAGAGGAACAACTCCTCTCACCTCCTGCATGAGACTGTGGGAGCCTTAAACAGCTCCTTCAGCAACAGACTGCTACTCCCACCATGTAAGAAGGAGCTCTACCACAGGTCCTTCATTCCAACAGCTGCCAGACTCTTTAACACCAGCATGACTTCATGACTTTCTTTATATATTTTTATTTATGACTAATTTCTTATCCACCTTGTGTATATGAGCAGCTGTGACAAGTGAATTTCCCCGGTGTGGAATCTCTGTAACGTCAGTCACACGGCAATGTGTACAGTTAGCCAAAGCTCTCAGTGTCTCTTTTTATTTGACCATTTCTATTTTATTTCATTTTAATTAGTGTTATTCTCTTAGGTAAGTATTTATTAAGGCTCCCTATTTAACACGTGTTTATTGAATAACACACTCTAATGTAGTTATAAGCAGATATACGATGTGTTTGAGTGTTATTAATGTAGAGTATCTGTCAGCTATAAAATCTATGAACATGAGCCGCACCAGCCTATACTCCTGGGTCACTTATGGCTCACAGGAGGAATTATAAATGTTGACAGATACATTAATAAGCACTTCTGTCTGCTTACAACTACATCATCGCTATCATTTGCGTGGTTAAATTAGTGCTGCCTGTGTTTTTGCGCTCATATAGCTTATCACTCTGCGAAGTCTTAATGCATGTGTTATTGGCCATTCATAAAGGCATTAGTGACTATAAGTAACATTCTTCATATGTATTGTAGGCAGTCAGATGAACAGATTGCAGGAAGCCGAGGTGGAGCTCATCGACAGGAGAACATGTAACCTGATCGACTGGTACGACGGCCTCGTCACTGAGAACATGATCTGTGCAGGACTGGACAGCGGGGCGGCTGATACCTGTCAGGTGACTCTTGGAGGTTTTTAAACTCACAGCAGGCTGCAGATTTTAATAAGATGTGACTGAGTTTGTGTGTGTGTGTGTGTGTGTGTGTGTGTCTCAGGGTGACAGTGGCGGCCCACTGCAGTGTTACAGCGAGGAAGAGGAGAGGTTTTATCTGGTCGGAGTGACAAGCTTCGGCTCTGAGTGTGGACTTGTTCAGAGTCCGGGGGTGTACGCCAGAACCAGCCGGTTTGCAGACTGGCTGCAGACAAGTCAGACGGCATCAGTGTCTCCAGCACACAGACCGAACATAAAACTGATCTCAGCTCTGCTCGGTGCTGCTCTGATGCGGCTCTTCCAGACAGTCTGTCAGCAATAAATATCACCGCTATACAGACGACGAATTTTTCCTTCACATGAAGCCATCTGGATGAAATGTTCTGCTAACTCATGATGATTCATTTTTATTTTTAACAGGTACGTAAGTACAGAATACAAGATGCAGGACTGTTCATGTCATCAGTAGAACAATATATATATAAGTATATATAAAAGAGAATATAACATTAAATTAAATACATTAATGAGATGAAAGACATTTACATATTACAAAATGAGTTACAAAAAGTAAATATATTAATAAACTAAATAAGTTATTTATAAGAGTGTGATCATTAAAATGTGAGCTCAAATTAATTCAGAAAACTGAAATAATGATGAGATAAAATAACATGTTCATTCAATCTGCCAAACAACAACTTTTTTTTTAGGTGTCTACAAATTAGAGATTAAAAAAGTATTGAACAGGATTTGTCAATCAAAGACACCGTCACCATATGAACACAACATCACCATCCTACTATCAGCATGTTCCTCTTCTGATAACTTTGAAGTCGGCTGGGAAAAAAGAAATAGCCATTCAAATACCAGATAATATCAATCACGTTTATTGCCAAGTACGTTTTCACATACCAGGACTTTGACTTGTTATTGGTGCATAACAAACATTAAGTAAAAGTACAAGAAAGTTAACAAAAGCCAAGTATTAAAAATATAAACAACATAAATATATATACGATATATTCTAACGAGAAGAGCTGAGCAGACTGAACATCTAGAACTCAAGCGCAGAGGCTCCTGCATCCATTAAATGTATTTTATAGACTTCATTATTTCAAGGTGAAAATACACAAAATATGTTCTAATACAAAGACAAACTCTCACAATATGATATGATGTGTCAACATCATATCGCCCCTTACACAAAGCTGTAGCTTATATTTTCATTCCTTGTAGGACCAACAGAGAAGATAAAAGGAATTAATACTCCTGGTACTCCTTATTTGATGCACCTATTAAGTTTTACATGCAATCTCCTTCTTCATTTTATTTATTTACCTTATTTCTTTATTTTTTTGTGTTTAATAGTTTGATCCTTATTACAATCCTATCTGTTTGATACCCATGAATTGATTTTTCTATGTGGATGACAGTGACCACTGATTTAATATAATTATTTGCTGTGTGAATGATTGTCTGTGGCTCAATAAAAATAAAACAAGATGTGAATAATCGTAGGAACTTCTGAGTATCAGGTCGCTGTGGTCAGAACTGACAGAAACAGGGCCGTGGCGACATCACAGAGGGAGCGAACCTTCATGATTTCTAATGAAGTAGTTGGACTGACACCTGGTTTTTGGCTTTAATGCAGCAGCTGATTTCCTGAAGCTTCCAGAAAATGTTTAGAAGGAAAAAAAAAGAAGAAACGGCACAAGAAATTCTGACAAAGGATTTTTTTTTATTATTTGACATGAAACACATCCAATGACAGTGTGACAGTGTTTTTGTCAAGTAAGACATGTTGTTAGAAGTTATCGCACCATTGACTAGTTCAGAATGTCTTTGCTGCAGCTCGACAATGCATAGTGAACAGACAGTCGTTGAGGTATACATTGTGGGCCCTTGAGTTTTTTTTGTTTTGTTTTTTGTGTGTGTGAAAGATCCAAATTTCATTACCTCACATGTACATTTACATTTTGTGCTTAGAATAACTTTGGAGGTTTGAAATGCGCGCCATTCCTCACAACATGACAACTTGGGAAAAAAAAAAACTGAAATAAATATCAAAAATGGAGATGACAGATATGTCATGTTGCATTGTCTGTGTTGAGTTGCCTGTTTTCAGATCAGATCTCACACAGCTGATGAAAACTGGTGATGGCGCACAATTTTAAGAACGGAGCAAGTTGGAGAAACGTTGGCATGGAAAAAGAACGACTTATTTTCACACAAAAAGGGCATCCAGGAAGAAACTTTCATTGTGATGACATTGGAGGACAAAAGTCTGTCAACTTTCCCTTATTGAATAGCACCAATGTCTATTGAAAAAGGCTTGAAGGCCAACATGAAATTATAAAACTTTATTAAAACTTGTCGGAGTGAAACAGTAGCAACAAAGCAATTATCACACAGTAGCTCAAGAAGCTTCACTTTGTCTATGAGTAACTCTTAATTTGCCCCAGATACTGGCTCGCATACACGTCCTCAGTGTCCGTCACTGAATGAAAAGTGGTTTATTGATGTGTTTGTACTGTACAGTATGTCAAAGCTGCTTCGAAATCAAACCAGCAGAAGTTGTGCAGTTTTTTTTGTTTGTTTTTTTTTAAAGAAACAAGATTACATCAGGAAAATATTGATGAAACCCCTATAAAATATATTTCCAATTTTGAATGGAAAGAAGTAAAATACAGTGGAGGCGACATTAAAAATTAAAACAAGAAAAAAAAAAAAGGTTCAATATTTCGGGATTCATTTCTTACAAAAGACAAACCTTGTTGCACCAGAAGAGCCAAATATCACTGGACACACACTCTCACTCACACACACACACACACACACACACACACACGCTCGCTCATGGACACACACACACACAGACATAAAATGATATTGGGAAAGTGCACATCGTTCCTGCCAAAATAATCTGAAACCTTTTTGTTTTGTTTTTTTCTCTTTTGCAATGTGATAAATTAACAATGCAGAAAAATGCTGTCAAGTATGAAAGATCAGTCAAGTTTTTATCGACAACATATCCATGTACACATTAACACCAGTAATACAGTATTTGACCTCTAGAATACAGTATACAGACAACATCCTCACCCTCGTTTATCACCTCCATTTTTAAAATCACGGGTTGGTTACTGATTGCTGTTCATTCCTAATCTAATTCTTCTTTTTTTTTTTTCAGTGTTGCAGACATTCAGAGAGAATTGGCTTCAATGGAAATGATGAAATGAGAAAGGCAATGACTGCAAACATCTTCACAAAAGAACAAGACACCCCCCTCCTTCCTCTAAAAAAAAAAAAAAAATGTGATTCGATGTGTGTGTTTTGAGTTTGAGCCTGATTCCACGTGTGAAAACTCAGATTGTTATTTAAACACACTAACAGCACGGCTAGAAATGAGGGGTTAAGCATAAAGTACTGAAGTTCCACAGGTTTAGTAAGGCAAAGTTCTGTCCTCGTTCTTGATTTTTTTTTTTTTTTTTAAGCAGTCCGTGATGGTGCAGTAAAAAGGCACTGACCTGCCTTCTGATGATTTATCTAATCGACTGTGCCGCTAACATTAAATGAAGCTCTAACAAGAGAAATTACACAAAGACAGAAAGCTAGCAGCTCACTTCAGTTCAAACCAGGAAAAATCTCAACTCAAGGTCCGCTTACTCACTTCTCTGGAGCTTTCAATCGAACTGCACGGTCCTCATCAGCCGACGAGTTTGCTCGGTTGTACAAGTTCAAACTTTCCACCATTCGGGGCAGTTTTGTGACTTTGAGAAGTCAAACTTCCTCTGCGAATGAAGCTCTGGACCTTCAGTTGATTTTTTTTTTTTTGTCAGATCTAACCCAGATTGTGCGGCTACAATTTTTCCCAGCGCTGACCATCCGATTTTCTGAAACATAAAGACCCAGCAACCTTTGGAAATCCCCAAAAAATCATTTAACAACACTCACCAGACGACTTTTCTAACAAACCTGTTTGAAAAAATATTCTCTCTGCTGCACAATAAAAAAAAAGGATTCTTACATTTTTAATATTTTCATGCAATATTTTGCTTAGGAAACTGGTCATTTCAGGCTCACTGGGATAGAAAATACAATCAGAACTTGAGCTGCAGGTTAAAAACAGTTTTTATGGCGCAGTAGAACGAGTTTATGTTGTTGAAAGATTTTAAAGGGACCTCAGGTGTTTATGTTTTCTGAGGAAATGATGGATGCTTAGCGCTGTGGCTTGAATGTAATCCTAATACATCATGTATCTTATACATGAGAGGCACAAACTGGGGATGAGTTCTGCCTAAATATTCAGCGTACGCACTGCTGTGTGACTCCTTGGCTTGCTTTTTTTATCATTTTTTTTTTTGTTGCATTTGACATTGACAGCACTCCAAATTAGCATGCACACCTAAACACCAGGTATAGCTTCAACTCTTCTTCTGAAAATTGGTGCTTTTATATATATATATATATATATATAAAAAAATGTATTAGTACTTCACAACCATAAGAACTATCTAACAGACCAACTCCCACTCGCACTGAAATCTGAATCTGTGTTTCTGCCCATCAGAGATCATCTTTAGTTATCCAGATTTGTATGTTTATGAATCGAGTCTTTCTTTTCCCACACCAACGAATGATTCAAGTGACATTTTGAGCTGTGTGAACGCCGACAGCACGTCTGCTGGCATCGGAGGTGAAAGCCACAGTGCACCTGGTAGGAAGGTAATACGTCAGGACCACCCCTGTGGGCTGCACTAGCTGGTGGCATTTTTAATACTGATGTGGATTTGCTCTTGGAAAAGCAGCAAACACGTTTGTTTGTTTGTGTTGTGTTGTGTGGATGGTGGGTGTGTCCCCTTGAGGCAGGTGAGACAAGAAGTGGACTCAGAGGTGCGAGGACTTAAAGTGCAAGAGGGGAAAGTTCCAGCTCCTCTCAGCAGTTCCAGTGCGCCATCCTGCCTTCGTGGATGGAGGAGGGTTAAAAAAAATAAAATAAAATAAAAGCACACAAAGATGAATGGTTTGTGATAAAAACCAAGGAATGGAAGGAGGGGAGGATTTCTTTCTTTGATTACAGTATGGAATTGAAAAAAATGTCTTTAGAAAAACATGAGCTATGAGGGAGAAGAGGGATGCACAGAGAGGATGAAGATCAGATTTCCTTCAGTTGACAGATGGATCTACTTTCATGAGAAGAGAAGATATCCTTCCCCCTCAGAAGAAATCTAAGTGAACCTGGACTGCAGCAATTGAGCAGGTGGAAGCCAAAGAAGGATCAGTTTCTGAGAGGGAAGCACGTTCTTCATTACAGTACTCGTACTGTACTTGCATTCCCACACTGTTTGGTGTTTTCAATGTGTGTGTGAGGATTAACATTGGGGTCGCTACTGAACGCACCCCAAGTCCCTCTCGTTCATCTCAGAGCCTGGCTCAGTTTTCTGCATTTTCATCGGTTGGCAAAGAGCGATCACATGTTGTAGGCCACGTAGATGGGGTCCAGTTGGTCGGCCAGGAAGGAGTCTCGCAGGTGCATCCTCTGCTTCTCTCCCCTGGAGTTGATGGGAATCACCCCGGGGTCCACGATGACCACCACCCCGACGATGAGGTGGTGCTCCTCCAGGACCACGTTGGTGACGAGGGGCACCAGGTCCAAGGCCTCCTGCTCCGAGCCGCTCAGCTCCGCCACCACCACCAGCAGGTTGGTCCATGTAAACACGGCACTGAGGAGCAAAAAAAAGAAGCATCAGTCACGTGTTTTCTGTGTTATTTTCTTGTCGTTCTCAGTCAAGAAAATAACCAGCACTCACCTCTCTGCGATGCTGCGGTGGGCGCGGGACACAGACGTCTCGATGTCAATGGGGTGATAGCGTAATCCCCTCAGTTCCAACGTTTCATCGAGGGAACCCACCACAAACAAGGCATCGTGACGATCTGTAGCAGAAAAGAGCAAAAGAATTACTACTATATAGCTTTATTATTTATAGCTACTGACTTAACTAGGTTTAGGCAATATGCTGTGCTACTTTAATATCATAATAGAACTACTTTATAACAACACTGAATGTTGTTTTTTAAGATTTGTCTTCTCCCTCTATGAAACAGAGTTAGGTATTGTATGAATATACAGTATGTGTGAATGGGTGAATGAGATATGTAGTGTAAAAGTGCCTTGAGTGGTTGGAAGTACAGACGGTTTACCAAAAGGCAGGGATGATCTGCATGAACTAGACTTTTTTTTCCCTAAACGTCCTCTCACCTCCGCTTGCATCCAGTAGCTCAGTCCTCTTGATGAAGCCCAGGTAACCCGTCCTGGCCCACAGAGTGTGGGGCTCCCCAAAGCTGAGTCTGGTGTTGAAATGATCCGCCTGCAGGCTCTCCTCCCCATAGATGGTGTAGTAGCCACTGGCGCTGTGAGGGCTGCTCACCCAGATCTGCACAAAGACCAAAGGAAAAGCATCATCACTTAGTGCTTCTCTTTGCGTCCGTGCACGTGAAACCACCAAATACTCCAAAACCCACCTCCCCAAGATGTGAATCTCCCAGCGGGCCTCTGGTTTCCGGGTTTACTATGATGACCCTCACTCCTGGAAGGATCTTAAAGGAGAACATACAGAGAGAGTTTAGCTTTGTGGATAATACAACCGCTTCTATTGCCTCTCTGGGTCCGCATGTGCATCAGACACACTTTCTTTTTAGCCAATAATCAATACTTACAGTGCCTGACTCCATGAGGGGAAGACTCTGTGGCGCTCCTCGTTCAACCAGCCTCACCCTGAGAGAAACACACAGAAGACGTCAATCATTCGGTTCAAGCTGACCAATGCAGAATCATTTGTTCTCTATTCAGATCATGTGCTGACTGTTGTCTTTGTTACGGTTGGAAGAGTTTTCGGTCTTACCTGTCGTGGCGCAGAGACTTCATGTCAACGTAGACGGTGGAGGGGTCTGGTCCAGAAGTGCCCTGAGGACACAGAGAAGAAAAGAAACACCATTTAGACCATCAAGAGGTTATTATCATTTAGTAATGCGTAAGCTTGACATGAAAACACATTTCTGTAGAGTAGAATAAAGAGAAATGCACATGGTCAGTGTGTGCAGTAATGTGCAGAGTGAACTGCGTGTAAAACAAACCTGCAGGCAGATGGCCAGGTTGACCCTGGAACCGAAGGCGGTGCTGACGGCGCGTGGCGACAGGCCGAGATCTTTGAAGAGCTTGGAGAAGGACTGTGTGAGGGCGAGGCGAGGACGCTCCTCTGCTATCACCACACAGCTCCGCACGCACGACAGATTCAGACCTCGCGCCTGAAGACACACACACACACACACACACACACACAGGTAAAGGTTATTCACACAGACTGAGCTTGAAACAGACATGAACTTCTGTATTTTATCCAAAGTGCTTTGAAATACAAACAGAATAAGAAGAGATACCGAGCTACAGCAAACCTCAAGAACCAGATTTATGACTTTAGATGAACTGATCATTTCACATGTGGCAGACTTATTTTGGGTGTGTTTGGGTGTGATTCTGACCTTCAGCATCTCCGTCTGGGTGCCCAGTCCTTTGGTGCAGAGCTCCATGACAGAGTAGGAGCAGAAGGTGTCTCTGATTTTGTACTGACTGAGCGTGCTCAGCCACACAGGCAGCGAGCTCTCCAGCTCCAGAGGAGGGATAAGGATGGACTGGTGACCTGAGTAAACACTGGACCCAAAAAACACACTCGTTACAGCAACAATACTACATATACAGGACGTTGTATGAAATATTATATTCACTCTGTGTGTGTGGGTGGGGTTGGGGTTACCTGGAGAGGCACCACAGGACAAAGCCCAGGCCACAGTACGGGTCCAGGCAGATGGCTATTTGGCGTGAGGAGTAGAGCTCACACTGCAGCTTAATGGAGCGGCACAGAGTACTGACTGCAGCATGAGACATCTGACAAGAAACAGACATAAACTCTGTTAAAGAAAAATGCTGTGAACTGTCATCAAACCTACTTTCCCCACCTTTAATTAAAAAACAATAAACATAATTTGTTTTGAGCATTTATCTTGACCCTCACCCTGCAAACACATTTTGAAGACAAATCTACTCTGCTTTGAATAATAATTTGTGTCTGATGTGTTTTTTTTTCTTTGTTTGTTTTTTCAAAAATAAAGATTAATTAATTGTTTGTTTAAAGTTGCATTTACTCCTTAGCCCTCATTGGAAAATCAAAATCTATGAATATGCAGATGTTTTTCTTTTCAAAAGCTTCACTGCTGGACACAAGATGTCTTCGTCGTCCCTGAAAAGTCTATTCACAGTTTTCACATCACACTTCTGTAAACTGCAAATTGTAATTTGCAGCGACATCATCATCCCAGATGTTGATAAGAGCAAAGCC
The DNA here is from genome assembly GCA_028641955.1 of Protonibea diacanthus. Lineage (NCBI taxonomy): Eukaryota > Metazoa > Chordata > Actinopteri > Sciaenidae > Protonibea > Protonibea diacanthus. Next base: position 14,109,162 of record CM053984.1, read on the forward strand.
AGTAAACAAGAAGGTCTCCTAGATGACTTCCTAACTGTAGCACTCTTCAGCTAAGTGTCCACGTGATGCAGCATCTCATGACGTTCAAACTAATGTATTTAACCCGACTGATTTCAGATAAATCCTTTGTTGCAAATTGTATTGACTGATGGGGTGACATCATAGTCTCTATGTCCCTCTGGATAAAGTATCTAATGAATCAAACTGACTGTGTCATGTTATGTATGATATGCATTATTTACCTTGACTCCAGTCAACATGCCTGTGGTGGACACACTGAAGTCCAGGTAGGCCAGCATCTCAGCCGTAGGGGGCTTATAGATGTGCGGTGGCCGCTTTCTGGGAAGATCATCTGGGAGAAGAGGAAAACGGTTATTTTCTTACTGAACAAAATAAATCACACACTGTCTCACTGTTGTTGTTTGCTATTAGGAATGCAACCAGCTAATACTTCAGTGTTTTTGTTGAGTGGGAAGATGTAAATGTGTCATTTCACTGCTATACATTTGTTTTCAACTCCTACATGAAAAGCAGAACCACTGTGTACGATTACTTCAAGAAATGGTCTCCAGAGAGCAGCTTGTGTTCAACGTTAGACAAAGACAAACAGGACACCTTGTGGCCAGAAGGGGAACACAATATTTCAGTCTCAAGTTTCAAGGCAGTAGACCGTGGTAATGCCGCTGACCTGTATCGATGATGGTGGGCCACGTCTTGATGTTGACACTGGCAGCAGCCTCCCTGGACCTGAGGATCCTCATGAGAGGCTGAGTGGTGAGGATGCAGGCTGCTTTGCTCACCTGCAACACCCAACAAACAAATAAACAAGTTCATTAAAGAACACAAACTGCCAACATGAGGTAAAAATCCTCCATTTGAGGTGCGTTTAATTAATGCTATACTTTATTGATCCCAGAGGGGGAAATTCAAATTTATTTGCTGCCCTCCAGGGAAATCAGTTATAGGGGTCAACAGAAGAACTACTTCACTGAATCTGGGTGGGACTCAGCACCTTGCTCAAGTGGTGCATAAAAAGCAACAGGAAGGCTCAAATGATGAGTATGAGACATATTTTACGCTATGTTATCATGTTTGGTAATAAACTTCTCTGGCTTCAGTAAAAACTAAAATATGCTCAGAGGTGTGAAGTGAAAGAAATAAAAACATGTTCTTTCTGCATGGGTAGGATAAATTTGGCAAACATGCGGTCTAAATGCAAAGATAACCTCAGCACTACTTATTATACTTGAATAACTGTAAAATAATAACAACATGATAAATTATGTTTTGGTAATGCATGTTTTAAAAAAAACTCAGATGTATGTGACAGAGCCAGAAAAAAACAGTTTTGATTGCCACGACGCAGTCTCAGTAGTGTGCACTCACGTCGATGATCATGCGGACAGTGGGGAGAGTAGCAGCCAGGTTCTGTGGGTGTGGCGGCCTCACTGTCACAGGGATGACCCCCGCATAGAGGCAGCCATAGAAGGCAGCGATCAGGTCAATACCTGCAGAAATAACAGACAGACAGGGACCTCATTAAACATTTTTTCTACGGTATGTAAAAAGAAAAAAATGAGAATAGATAGCTGTCTACAATGAAGAGGATGTGTGTGTGTACGTGTGTGTGTGCGTGTACCTGGGGGATAAAGTAGCACCACATTGTCTCCTGTGTTGAGGCCTCCTCTCTCCATGAGGGTAGCTGTGATTTTCTCTGCTCTCTTGTGCAGCTGAGCACAAGTAGCTGTGCACACTGCCACCCCCTACAGCAAGACAAGAGGAAGTACAGCTGAGCTCACACCCAACAAAATGGATCACCATTCGTACCGTACCCAAAGGGAGACGAAAGACGGTTCTTAACATGAGCTGATACCTCACATTTATTGGGCGAGTGTGTGTGTGTGTGTGTGTTAAACCTACCTTGGCATTGAGCAGCACATATAGGACATGGTCTGGGTCGGTTTGAGCTCTCCACTGCAGAGCTTCAGACAAGAACTGGTGCTGGTAAAGAGAGCGTGCCATCACAAACGTTAATGGTGGACCGACTGAATGCGTAGATCGCACAATAAAAAGAAAACACAAAGCTGCACCAGCGACAAATAATAATCCGTTTAAAATGATCAACACATAAAAGCTAGCCCGAGAACAGTCAAACATAGTCGCACTTTGTTTATCATCCAACCAACAGCCATAAATAAATGTTCCTCTCAGTGATCACAGATATATTTGTTCATCAAACAGACGGCATACACACAACAGAAGTATAGGAGGGTCCAGAGATTTTTTTTTTTTTTTGTGCAGGGTCATGCTGGGACCATCTGCACCTGGTGGGAGGCAAATTGGAGTCACTGTCAACGCTAAGCTATGGACCTTTCAAACTAAGGGTCATGACTATTTTAAAAAGATTTTAAGAACTGCATTATTATCCTCTTGATTAGCAGTGTCAATGAGCGGAGAAACGGACCAGTACACAGGACCGAAAAAGACAAGACGGAGAAGCAAAGAGATCCTTTAAAAGGCAGAAACCAGGTGAACATTAGGCAACACATAAAGTAACACCAAAATAAAAGGTAACACCATGACAATCTCTGGACAAACAAATATAATATACAGCAGTGTCACATTAATGACCATCTTTAAAAAAATTAAAATAAAAAAAATCACTGGCCGGAGTCAACCTTTGTGCCACTCTTTCTCTCTCTCTCTCTCTCTCAGTCAGACAACAGGTCGTGCTCTGGTCAACAACGAATCAGGAGTCACATCATGCAGACCGGCTGCCCTGACCACTCATCAAGCCATGCTACACGTGGGAGCATCACAATGAACACAGCGAGCAGAGGTGCACACGAAAATGGACCTAAGCGATGCTTTTATTTTGGAGTTTATTACATCACTGTCTGCGATATTCACATGAGAAAAATCTCCATCTATTTAAAATAAAAAAAGAAACTTGAATTTACTTAGAGCAGAAGACTTCATTTAACTGACTGCTGAGCTTTTGGTTTTGGCGACACTAGCAGGCTGCTGGCCAACTCCCATCTTAAAAGGCGTTGGCAGAGAGAGTCTGTTACAGGACGCTGACAAATGGAGAACGGCACTTCACTTCAGTTTTAATGTATTGCTCTATGTTAGTTTAAGTGTGTGGACCCCTGCTGGCCAAGGAGCCAATCTAATCTCTGTGTGTTGGGCCAAAGCTGTCGCTGGTGGCCATCAGGGTATCGCGGCTGCAAAAGCACACCTGACCGACAGAAGCAGCAGAAGCAAAGACGGGGTGGGTGGGTGGGGGGGGCCCGGCTAGAGCCTTACCATCATGGTGGGCCACATACAGAGCTAAAGCCCAACCCAACGTAAAAGGCAGAACAACGACAAGAGATTCAGGATAGGACATCAGTTTGGCACTGACTGTTACAGGATCATCTGCAACTTGGTAAACATATTTAGAGCATTTCCAGTTTATACATCAGTTTAATTTAAATATACAGTAAGGTGGAAACTAAAGATTAATTTCATCTATTCATTTGCCAATTATAAAAATAAGATATTACAATTTCCTAGAGCCTGAGTTAATGTCAAATGTACTGTTTTATCAGATTAACAGGCTAAAAAACAAAGATTATTAATCAACTAGCTTTAATGTGTATGTGTATGATATACAGTGACTAAACACACCACCAGTATTAAGTTTATTAGTATCAATATGTCTAAATGTTTAGGTGTTAATGTCAGAGTTATGTATAGATTTATTTATCATTTTAGATACATATACAGTTCACAGTAAATTCACAGTAGGGTCAGTCTGGTCAGTGTGTGGTTCACAGTCTGTGTGGCAAACGGTACCTTTCGGATCAGATCCTGGTCCTCCACCACACCCAGCTCTCTGCCTATAGCCTGGGCGATGCGTTTCCCTGCCACCAAGTTGCCGACCAGCATAGAAGCAGGACCGACATCCACTGAACAAATCAAAAGACAAAGCGGAGTCATGACACCACCGGCACAAATCAAATGATACCATAGAACATTTCAACAATTCTCCTCCTCTGCTGTGGAGAGGTGGGGTACCTGGCTGTTTCTGGCGTGGCTTGGGGAGGTTGGTAACGCAGGTGTGTGGGCACATGAGGATGTTACAGGGGTGCAGGTTTCCCTCCAGAAAGTTCTGCTTGGTTTCACAGATGTGTATGCCTCCAAGGGGCGTCTTTGGGAGGGTGTTGGCTGGGACGAGCGCGAGGCAGTACAGACCGACCTGGTGGATGCTGTCGATGGCCTGAGAAGAAAACGGGCATCACGTGATGCCGATTACTGAATGCAGAATGAACGCAGTAGATCATAAAATGTCGTCACGAGTAAAGGCTGTTGAGTGTGGTTGAGTCATTGAAACTCTTATTTTGAAAGGCAGATATTAAAGACATAAATGGAAGAATCTGTAAAGAGTAAATACCATCATAAAAAATAAGAATATGTGATTTACCTGCAGTACTCGACTCATCCACTGGAAGCTGTCCTCCTCACTGGCGTCAGGCCTCTGCTCTGCCACAATCACTATCCTCTCGTCATAAAACACCGTCACAGAGAACACGGCGATCCTGCATGAATGACATCAGAGAAATGAGCACTCAAACACGGGGAGAGGCTGCAGGGTGTTAAAGGGTACATGTGCTGCTGAAATGTCTTACCTCCCCCTGTAAACTGTTTTGACAGGCTCTACTGCTAGCGCGGTGGCCACCAGGTCGTCGGCGTTGTGGCGTCGCCCGCTCACCATCAGCAGGCCCTCAATCTTCCCCACAACAAACACCAGACTTCCCTGTGGAGCAGATAGTTTCACTCAGCAAGGGAAAAAAAAGTCTCTCTTCATTTCTTCAGTCAAATTTCAGAAAGTGCCTTACCGGTCCTACAAATCCAAGCAGACCGGTCCGACTGAAGGGAATTTCTCCTATGGGTGCTCCGGCTTGGTTGACGGGGATCACCTACGGATTGTCAGAGAAATCAAAGACTGGACTCGAACACACATATAGTACAGTTTTGATAGTGCAGTTGAAAGTTTAGTTTAGAGCTGGTGTATCTACTGAAATATTTGAACAGGGACAAACGGGGACCAGGTTCTAACGAGGCCTGTTATCAATTGATACGATGACTGTGGCTCCATCTAGTGGATCATGTGAATCTGTGCTTCTATCCAATTCATCCATTTTCTAAACCTGCTTATCCTGTGCAGGGCTGAGGGCAACTGGACCTGATCACAGCACATGTTCTCGACAAGATCTGGGCATGTTACAAGAAAGTTCACTCTCAAGACTTAACGTGTCTTTTTAGGTAGAGTTGTGACCAAATGAAAGTAATAAAATGTATAGTGTATAGACCGCCCCCATGATGGGAACCAGTATCAAGAACAGAGCAAGTCAAAATGACTCATGTAGTTGTCATACATGTGTTTTTAGCTTTGACAGACCTCAAACGTGTTCTTGGTGACACCGGGCAGGCCGTAGTACATGGTACCTCCAGCCCGAGAGTTGATCACAATCTCTCCTATTTCATCTGTCTTGCACAGCTGAGGAGACCCGTCAGGTTTAACAATGCACATCAAAGCTGAAACACACACAAAAAACAAACAGTTAACATCATGTATGTTTACATGCCTGAATACTGATGCCCGAATAGAAAGTAAGATTTTACAGTAAAAGTCTAAAGGGCCAATTAAAGCCAACTGCTAACCTCCCGGCATGATGTGGCCCACATCCTGAACGGTGAGAGCAGAGTTTTTGTCCTCTGTGTTCACCCTGATCACCCCGTGGCTCAGCCCACCCATGGACAGGATGGCCCTGGCTGGTAGTGGAGCTCCTCTCGCACCAGGCCTGCGGAGAAGGCAAAAAGAGAAGTGAATGTGTTAGACAGGAAGGCAGCAGAGAGGTAACACATCGTTGTGGTCTGCCGATGCACAAAACAAGTTCCCCGTTTCAACATGCAGTTGTTTCAGCAGAAGAAATTTTAAAAAAGCATCACAAGTTTGGTTTATTTTTGTGTCGACTCTTAAAGTAGAAGTGACCTTACTTTAGCCCTGACATCATTTTTAACTTGAACTAAGTAAAGAGTTATGACAAATGACAAGGGTCACTACTCTTGTTGTTGTTTGAGTGTCTCTTCCCACCGCATGCGGGTATGCAGATGTGATACCTGCGTATTGCCACAGTCAGAGCCTCAGGAGAGGTGGCACATGGACAGATCACCTCGGGCTTCAGACCATGAGACTGGAACACATTGAGGAAGGCATCACACGACGACACAGACCCTGAGAACAAACATGGATTCAAAATGATACCAAAACGAGGTCAAAACGGTCAAAAACATGTCTGTGTATAGTAGTTCCTCATTACAAAGAGAACATGTTCGTGCGGGAGAAGTGACTCACATGGGTTTGCGCCATCAGCCACAATAAGCATACGTATGGAGGACAGGTTGGTGTCCCTCTGGTCCTTGTGGGCCATCATGGCCCAGTGGAGGTCACGGCACTTCACCAAGGCCACACGTGCTATCAGAGGGTAACAGGAAAGTTACACAATGTATGAGACAGTTACATATTTACTACAAATATGGAATATGTAGTAAGTAAGTATAAGTAATACTGGTCACACCTTTGTGAATGTGCACCCTCTGCACCCAGGACATGGGACATGCTTTCATGACAGCGTATGGCACTGTGATGGTGTGGATTCTGTTCATGACACTCTGGAAAAAAAATACACATATTATCAACGTCACATTGTGTTACAAACCAAAGTTTAAAAAGCACACTAGTCTGAATGTACAGCACAAATTGTTGCATTCAATCTCACCGTTAAGACGCCATGCCACAAGCCCATATCCTTCTTGCAGTCCAACACATTGACGAGTGTCTCCCCTAAAACAGAAAACACAAAAACACAAGTGAAGATGTGTGCTGTCAACAGCAAACTGTGCAAAAGATCATTTAGATACCACCAAAATGTTAATTTGTTGTCTATTAGAGTGTAGACTGTCTCTAAACATCAGGCTACTGAAGAGCTCAAGAGCTGTGCACTGCTGAACTTGTCAAAATTATTCTCAGTGCTTAGTTAGTAAAGCTAAACTATATTATACATACAAAGACAGTTGGCATACGATAGGTATAAGTTACGTAAGGCACCTTCACAGTAGTTACAAGCCTGTGTCAGGGCTTGACAGTGTGTCAGCATGGAGATCTTGGACACAGCAACTCCCATCACTGTCCCCTCCTTACTGGCTTTGTACTTTGGGGAAAGAGACACATAAAAATCGACAAAGTTAAATGAAAGCACAGGCTACCTGGAAACAAAGCAATAATAATAATTATAAATACATTTTGTATGTAAAGTGCATGGATAATACTTATACAAGAGTTTGTTTTAAAAAGTAAAAGTCTCTTTACAATGCATAAAATATTTACAAGAACTCATAGTATGGAGATTTTAAACATGTAGAGTAATTTAGAGAATAAGTGTGCAATAAACACATGTCAAATTATAAACATATATATGGTTTATGGTTTATAAAGTAACTTAAAAAATATCTTTTAATTGACTTTCCAAAGTTTGTCATGAGGGATGTTTCACAGTAATGGCAAATGCTCAGTAACACTGTGACTCAAGAATTCACAGTCAGATGATTTCAGGAGCTACACCTTTCTGTAATTAATTTAGCATCAGTAAAACTAATTAAAACTTGTGTGAATTTATGTTATGTTAAGAAGCATACCTCGATGTAGGCCGTGTCTGTGTTGGCGGTGGGGATGTGAGGCTGCCAGTCTTTGGATGGTTTGGTCAGGTACTTTGTGTCTGTCACCACCCATTTCATTCTTGGCCACCCTGGTAAACAAAATCACACCCCACAAAGAAACATACAGGAATATTTTAGCTGACACAAAGCAAAAAGAAACGTGTTTAGGTACAATAATTTGGAGCCACGATGTTCACCTTGTGACCTCCAGGTTCCAAGGGCGAAGGTAAACCAACCAAGCCAATACAGAGTGACCACAGCGTAAGCCCCATATTGGTCACTGAACATTACTCTGAACATTCCCTTTAATGAGTCCATCTAATCGCTCCCAAAGAGACTGGGACAGAGGCGACTGCTGAACAAGCAGAGTTCGGGATGACTGACCTTTGAACTGGATGATCTCTCCGTTTGGTGTCTTGGGCAGCCCTTTGAGACACACCTCACTGGTGAGCGCCAGACTAACACCACAGCTGCCCAATAGGAAGCCAATCTGCTGGCTGCCTGCATCCTATGGAGAGAGACAAAGGTCAAGAGACTTCTGACACACAATGACCAACAACCACACCATCACACCAGCTGTCAATATGTTGGTCACAATAAATCCATATTTTTTATATGACCATATGAGGCATTATATATAGTTTACACCACATACAGTACACAGTGGATTAAATGTCTTAGTGCTTTAATAATAGCGAATGAATAACAATTACAGTTGATCTAGTTGCAGATCTAGCTACAACCTGACTGAACTACCAAATGTTTGCTTCAGTCCATTCATGATTTACATCTGATTTTGTATTTTTAAGCGATTGCCACAGAACAAATCACTTGACAATGGTCGTTACCTGTCGTGACAGTGGTACCTCAATGGGCACGGGGATCACCTCAGCTAACAGGCAGCCATAAAAAGCCACCCAGAACATGCCGGGGTCACTGTTAGGATACACCAGCGCCACCTACAAAGCATAAAAAAATAATTTTCACTGTTGTGTTCCTTTTATGCTTTACATACTGAGAGGAAACGGGGGAGACTCTTACCCGATCTCCAGGTTGTAGGACTGGTTCTGTCTTGGTGCCCAGTTTATTCAGAAGCGTATAGGCCAGTTTCAGACTGCGACTCCATAGTTTGCCTGCGGAGAAGAAAAGCAAACGATGATTTTTAAAATGTCTTATTTGTTGTCCACGTGTTTGTAACGTTGTATAACTGGTCCAGCATATTTGAACTCCACAACCCACTATAGCTCCACACTATGTAGGTGTTATTCTGCTCAGGCCAACAATTATTTATTCAGTTGAGCCAGCTCATATGTAAGAATTATATCTCACATTTACATTTTCTGGAATAACTTAAACTTCATGAACTGACAAGTTGAACAAACACCTTGGCTTTTTATAGTTTACGTTAGCATTACTATCAGTTTAAGTGTTGCTCACCATATGTGAGTGTGTAGAGGGGTTTGCCAGTGATATCCAGAGCAGTGAGGGCAGGGCTCTTGGCCTGGGTGGCCCCCCAGCGGGCCAAGGCAGCCTGCAAGGCAGGAGGCCAGTTACTGACCACACCAAGGGGCTCTCCCTTCACTGGGATGATTTGACGACCCTCCGGCTTTGGGGTGTTGGGGTCCGGCTGGGGCACTAGATGGCAAGAAGGGAGGGGTGGATGATTAGAAGAAGCTAATAACACCATGGGCAACACATCTGATATGTATATATAAAAACAATGGTAGTTTAATAAGTGAAGACAATGAGAAAGTTTATCATCAGTCAAGATTTAGCTTATATTTTACTTTATATTTTAGGCTTATATTTGGACACAAATGCACACTGTGCGTGTCACCTTCTACAATCTCCTCAGAGTCATCAACAAAGAATTCGCTGAGTGGTGGTCTCTTCGGCCGTTTGAGTGTGTTTAACAGCTGCTGGATCTTGGTGGACACCCTGCTGTTGACAGGCACGCCTGGACAAACACCAAGAACAGCCACTGTCACAAACATATGTAAACAAACAACCAAAAGAACACGCGCGCACACACCCACACATGCGTTTCTATTCTAACAGAAATCTACTGCTTCATCACATACTCTCGCACAGGCAGAACCCTCTAAGGCACTAGCACAAAGTCAGGACCAGAACCAGCAGCAGGAAAGATTCAAAGGGGAAATTGGTACTCGAGGAGACACAGATTGGAGGATCTTTAGGAAGACAAATAAAAAGGAGGTTCTCTACGGTCTAAACCTATGACACAAGACGAACATAAAACAGATGGACAGACTCCAGGTTGGAAAGCAAGCTGATTTGGGCCTCTTCAGCATCCCTCCCCTTCCCCGGTTTCGATTTATATTACCTTTTCTTTTTCCTTTTTTAAATGAAAGGCAAGACAGGGACAGGATTAATGGACCCAAAAGAAAGAACACAAAATATCTGTCATTAGCAGCGTTCACCACACAGAGAAATGAGGATGATATTGAAGATGATTCTTGGTGAACATGGGCAGATTGTTCATTGATTTGAATGCCCTCCAATCTGCTTCGTCACTGCGTGCGGTCAATGCAAAACAGAAAACTGTCGTGATTAGAACATGCAAATGATTTTGATCTCCCAAATCTGAAGAAGATCGGCAACCAGATGAAAGTAACCATGTTCTAGAAAAATATATACGACTGTAACACCAACATCTTGGTTTGTGTGAGTGTGTGTGTGTGTACCGTCAGCTGTATCCAGCATGCTGGAGCGGCTCTGTCCACGGCTCATGCCCCTAACCGCCGGAGGCAGGTCAACCCTGGACCCTCTCTCCTGGGGAGTGGAGGATGTCACGTCGGGGGGCACGCTGTTTTCTGGAGAAGAGAAAGCGAGGGTCACAAACAAGAACAACAACCAACCATCACTGTTATGTATCCGTTTATATTGGTATCAGTTTTACCTATGCGTGTGTGGGCCAGTACGTCGGCCAACAGGGAAACAGCGGGTTGGAGCTGGGGCTGGGTCTTTGGCTCTCCATGGGAGAGGGTGGAGGAAGCAGACGAGGACGTGGAGGAGCTTTGGACGGAACGGTTGATCCAGTAATCAGGGCTCTGCAGGCTCTGGGCGAGCACTGCACTGAGAGCTGCCTTTCTGCGCAGCGAGCCCTCATCCTCTGATGCAGAAGATGTGTCTAATGAAAAGAAAAAAAACCCATCACATTTACATGTTTTTTTTTAAGAAGTTTCTGATTGATAAGCAGGTCACGTGACCAGCTGCACACTGAGTGTAAGAAATCCAGTTTACCTGGAGGTGTGCAGGTATCTATGGGAGACTGAACAAAGGCTGAGCGTCTCTTGGTCGGCATGGGCAGTGCCATCTTCTCTTCTTTGTGTTTGGCCAGTGCTGCCTGCACAGCCTCTGTGTGGATGTCTACATAAATAGAAAGTGTAAACAGAGTGAGTCAAACAAGCGAGGAAGACAGAATATATTAAAAAAAAAAAGTTGACTGGCTGGTATTTATCTAACGAATCTGACGGCGTACCTGATCTGTAGCGCTCGTCCCTGGCCCCTCCACTACGGTGTGCACGGTGGTGTCTGGCGGCAGAAGATGTGGAGGGGCCCGGGGCCTCAGGACTGGGGCTAGGGTCGGCACTGTGGCCCGGGGAGAGCTGCACATCTGGCAGAGACAGATCCACATCTACAGAACCGAAGCAGTTAAGTTAATAAAAAACACATGAATAAACGACAAATAAACAAGAGCTTTTGGAAAGTTGCACACTTTTGCTTTACATAATTCCATTACAGCTTCATGCAGGCATAAATATTATATGATACTCCCAGAAGCTCTCTAAATTTAGCCTCACTATGGAGCCTCTGTGCGTGAAGTGAAATAAGGACATGCATTTTACTGACGCAACTTATAATGTTAACGCAGTGCATGAAACTAGGCTAGAGAGAAAATATATTTTTAGTCAACTGTCCTCTCCTCCCAGAGGGCCTGGGCGACAGAGCCTCTGAGGAGATGATGGTTCAGATGGATAAGGAGGGCGCAGGAGAGCGGGAGGTGTAGCGTCAAAGCTTCCCAATACCATAACACGGCAAAAACAGCCATGGGAATTTAATCAAAATATTAAAGATTCAAGTGAGATTTGGATTTATTTGCTGTGTACTCAAGCCGAAACGGGCCAAGGTTAAACTAACAAGTAAGTACTCCATTTTTGAGCTTACAGTGACGCATCAAGAAGGATTTTTTCATGCCAGTGCTAATGTGGTGCAATTTTTCCTGAGGAAACACCACACCCTCATGCGAGTCAGCTGACTGAGAAAATCTGAACAGATCAGCTTACCAACGAGGACAGAGGTGACTGGCTCGTAGTAGTACAGTGAAACTCTGGTACTTCCCTGCGTCTACAACTGCTTGTAAACCCGCAGCGGTTTTGAAGCTCATTGTGTTCACAAGTTTACAGTCGACGGTGCAAACTCTGAGCCGCTCTGTGGTTTTGTTATTCTGGGGATTTGCTACAGTGGTACAGTTATAAGAGAAGTCGTTCGATGTGACTGTAGGTTTGGTTGTCATGTGTGCGATTCCCATTTTGGCCACTAGAGTGCCACAGAAAGCCAGAAATTCTTAACTTAAGACAAAGAGAATTGGAGTCATTCGGTTTAATTAATCTGATAAACAGAAATCATGTTTAAAACCGTCCTCCTGTAGTAGTGTTAATCCTCCACACAGGACGGGAAGAAGCATGAGTTACGATGTAACTTCCAGTCGTGACTTCATGAGTTTCTCACCAAATTACTTCACTGTGCAGCACCAAGAATGCTGAAAATAACACAGGACAGAGCGAGAGGTGGGGCTCTGAAGTGAAATGAGCAAAAAGACAAAAGAGCAGAAGAAGAGTTTGACTTACTTGGCAAATGTTGGATGTAGGAGGCCAGCAGCTTGGCTTTCTTCTTCTCATAGCCCTTCTGCGTGATGTCACCTAGGAGAGAGAGGACAGCGACACCACACCGTTAGGTTAGTCATAATTACCACGCAAACGCCAGCCGACTGAGCACACAAACCAGATGAAGCGCACGCAACGCTCCTCTGACACACACACACACACACACAGCCTCTGCTTAGCTTTAGCTAATACATCTGCAGGGGTTGAGTCACGATAATAATAATAATAATAATAATAATAATAATCCTCTTTAAACTGAATCTACAGAAATCCACATGTTGAGAGCTCAGTCCATTGACAACTAGGCGAGCAGATAACGCCATTGTTTGGCCTTACATTAGCCACGGTGAGCAAACATGATGAGTGCACAAAAACCTCCTCTGGGCTACGAAACCCAAATATGATTACGGCAACTAGCAGATAACTGCCGGGGCGGGAGAACAATGGTGAAATTGAAGGCTATCTGGAACAGTTGGGATAGAGAGCAGAGCAAAAAGGAAACCATGTGAGCCAGTTTCACATGGGACTCGACAATTTATCTCCTCCCTCCCTCCTTTCTCCCCTTTTCCCACTGTACACCCAGCCCCACCCCTCCCTTCCTCATTCGGCCTTGGACTGGCAGGACTCCCACCGCTCCCAAAGTTTGTTGGAGATCAACAGAGGCGAGACAAAGTCCTCTTAACTGGGACCCCAAAACACACAGTCTTGCTTGATGCATGCAAGACACACCCAGTCCAGTTTACTTTTCCACGCGCACGCTTCCCTTTCGCACACAAACAATCCCACCGCTACAAACTCTCTCTCTCTCTCTCTCTCTCTCTCTCTCTCTCTCTCTCTCTCAGTTATTCCCCTTCCTCTGTGTCCAGCGATAACACCGCATGCCATGTCAAGTGCAGCGTGCCAAATGACTGCTTAGCCTCAATCCCGACACCTCCTCCGCGCTCTAACCGGTGACAACAAGTCACCCACCGAGAGGAGGAGAGAAAAGGAGAAAATCAAAGATAACGGGGGAGATGAGGGTTGCGGAGGGGTGAGGCGATAAACACATGGTGAGAGTCACGGGCAGGAGCGAGCGCAAACAACAGCGCATGCATGAAACGAGAATGGAAAGAAAATGAGGAGGTGGGGTGGAGGGGGCAAAGTTCAACAGGAGACTGGAGAGCGGTGGGCTGGATAAGCCGGCACTGGGTGGGGAGTCCCATGTGTAATACTGCATGTTGTGTCTTTAAACTTTCTCACACTCTGGTCACTATCCACTGCTGTGTGTGTGTGTGTGCGCGGCTGGCTTGGAAAAACAACAGAATCAGAGAGGAGGTCCCCCTTAGGACTAAGTATGCAGCTCGCCAGTTTGGGTTGAAATTTGATTTTTTTTCGGATCCTTCCCGTGAAGAAAAACTCTTGAGGTTTCACAACACTGAAAATTCATGAGAAATACGGGGAAAGGGGGGGAGGGAGCAGGGCGAGCGCGCAGCATTTCCAGAAAATCCAGCGCAGCGCAAAAGACATTCAAAGACAGTTTTAGACGGAGGGAGTGTGTGACTGAATGCTGAGCGCTTTGTCATTCACTGTGCTGGTTAGCATTCACCTCTGACTTCATGCTTGGTTACACACACTGGCCTGAAATCGACTTGAAAAAAGGAAAACAGCAGCAAATGAGCGTTACAGTCTGTTTTTTGTTTTTTTTTTATTATTGTTTCTCCTTCTCTCCTTGGCATGCCACAGGCTCGATTATGTGGAGAAAACACTCACACACAGACATGCAAGCGCAGCAATCAGCAGCAAATTGATTGGACCGGACTGGAGCGTCATTGTTGTTGGAGACGGGGTGCTGGTGCCCGAGCGGTGCCCGGAGGGAGGAATGGAGGGGATGGAAAGACGGAGGGAGGGTGGTCATTAACACAGACACAGAGGACAGTCTGTATTGGGGGCATAACAGCAGGCGTGGACTGGCACGACCACACTGGCTCTGTGGTTGGCAGTGGGGCAGAGAGACACTGAGGGCTCGGGGTTGAAAGAGTGACTGTGACAGCTGCTTCAAAACAGAGGAAAAGCTGTACGTTCACGAGTGCAAGAATGTGGTGTTTTGAGTGCGAGCGTGAGCAAAACAGTACAGTGACTGTACGTGTGTGTGTGTGTGTGTGTAATCTGAGGTCAGGGGACAGGATATGAGCATTACCCCACCCTGTGTGTGCGCTGCCAAAATCGTCTCCCAGTGTCTGTCTAGAGAAAGAGGAATGTGCTGATTGGAGAACACCGCACTAACACAGAGGGCCAACTGGCCATGAGAGTTAGCTCATTGGCCAAAAAGTCCCCTGAGATGCAGGAAGTGAATGTCTATCTATGTGTGGATGTGTGTGTGTGTGTGTGTGTGTGTGTGTGTGTGTATACACAGCTGGTGCAGGTTAACGGGTGCTACAGTACACAGAGGAATGAATGCTGACTGAGCCTGGAGCAGAGTGGGCATTACAGGCCTCCTCTGTGAGATGTGTGTCAGTGTGTCAAACCAGGATCGGGTGCGTTTGGTTGTCCAGGCACAACATGCTCAACAAAGTTTGATAGGAAGTGTGTACAGATGTCTAATTTCTGGAAGAAGATTATCCCCGTCCTTTCATCTGGTCGTCAGAGCTTTTAGAGTTTGTCTTTATCGAGCCGCGCGGGTAAACAGAGTGACCGTGGTGACTGCTTCAGAGCTCATTCAAGACAGGATGACAGTGACCTCCGTGACTCCTCCGTGACTCTTCTTTTAAAGAGCTGCTGTTGACCTCTGACCTCAGGACAAGTCGGGTAGAGGGGATGATCCTCTCACAGCTGACAGCACAGGGTCACACAGGGGATACACACACACACGCTAACAGCATTTCCCAGTTACAGCAATAATTACAGCGCGGCTAAAGCGCATTCTGACATAAAGGGATTTTATAGTGCAAGTCACGCATCCAGGCATTTTTAATCTGCACAGTCTGATCCTGTGTTTGTGCATCAGTACGTGCGAAGCCAATCAAATACATATTTTCTGCTTCTGGTTGAGCAATTAGAGCTATTTATCTGCCATGATTTGAGCTTATAAGTGACAAGAGATGTCTTATAGAGCAGTTCTTTTTTTTCCAACTTGTAAAAATGTTTCTAGAAGCCTTGTGATGCTTTTAGCTCACCCTGCTTGGTGTACAGAGCGGACGATCTATAATCCTAGGACGCCAGGATGAACTCTAATTCCCCCCTATGGACACCTCTAATAAAATCTCAACACTTAAATAGGAAGTGATCATAAAGTAGATTTCTTCTTGAGGAACGGTCAAATAATCCACTACATTCAGCTCATGGCTTGCATGAAATCAATCCAAGGAAAACATGAGCTGTCCAGATACATAAAGGGGTTTTAATACTTGTTCTGTTCATGCTTTGATCGTCATCACGGAGGGTTTTTCCGAGCAGCTGAATCACCTGATCGCAGCTGAAACTTGTTTCTTAGGTCACTGTTAACAATGGACTAAATATTTGGCTTCTTAAACAAACCTAAAGAGGAAAACCACATTAATGGTGAACAAATGATGAGTAATGAACAGCAGTAGGAGAACGTACAGTCATACGAGGACAATGAAAACCTTATACAGCCCTGGTCATTCGGCGTTCAGGTGAAATGAATATTGGACTTAAAAGAGGACCTGAAAGGATTTTTTTTTTTTCCCCGGCTTGTGTGAACAATCTGAACGAGCACTCTAACTCCAGCTGCTGTTATCAACAAACAGCACTTTGGTACAAGTCTCAGACATTTATAGAAAACTCCGACAACAAAGCCGCCGTGCTCTGCAGCTATTCTTTCAATCGGAGTAACACCTGCTGCCAACTTTCATACTGTGACCTCCCCCCTACTCCTTCTTCTTCTTAACTGATGTTAGTTGGCTCGAGAAAAACTCTAATTTTGCGAAATGCTTCTCTCTGCCCGAGAAGCACTTTCTTAATGCTGAAGTTTTCCGTCTGCGCTGTCGTGAGAGCACATATTCTTAAATGAAATAGCCGCCGGCGCTCTAAAAAGTCGCTTGACTTTCGTGCTCACTTTTTTCAAGGTATAGAGGGAGCACCTTGGGTTATAGATGAATATGGCAGTGGACGTGTGACCAGATGATGAAAACACTCAGAACCTACGCTGACGCAAAGCAATAAACAAGGAGGCGGCAGAGTTTCCAGAGGTAATAAAATAACAGTCAGAGGTCACTGCTGGGCTAATGTCTCCTCCCTTGGACTGAATTATGAGCTCATAGTTGATGCTAGTGGACAGGCGAGAGAGTCTGGACTGCATTTTAACACCCGCCCATCTTTAATCTGATTGTTCCTCTGTGTGTGTGGGGGTGTGTGTGTGTGTGGGTGTGTGTGTCATGTATGAGCAGGTCTTACCCATTTTCATGTTAAACGTGAGTCAGTTTTTCGATTCGCTGTCGACGATGTGGCAACAACACTGATGTCATCTCAATGAATATGGTTTGTTTTCTGTTGAGGTTGCATCCTCGCTATGTGACCCCCTTACTCACCCACGCAGCCCCCCCCCCACTGGTGCAGCAGCTTTGTCTGTAATTACTGCGGGCAGATTAGCCTGGTGGTGTTGGGCTCTAGGAGGAAGTGACATGTCCATTTCTACCTCCCACAGCTTCCTCTTGCCTCATAGTATCGGTTCCTCTGCGTGCATGAGCGCAGGTCAGGTAGCTACATGTCACAGGCCACGTGATCGCACATGAAAGACGCACACACTTCAATAGAATAATTAGCAAGATTGCACAGTAAATAAAACCTCTCGTTCACATTGTGAGAATCGTCCAGCGTTGGCATTTTTTGCCTCTATCCTAATCTGTAATCTGTGATTACATCTAACAAGACTACAACAGATTACACTGCTCCGTCTGGACATTTGTGTTGATCTAAAAAGGATAGATGACACAAAAAAAAACAAACAAAAAAAAAAACTGAGGCTAGCCTCCGAGCCTGCAGTGTAGGAATGTCTTCTAACCCCGTGAGGTCATGGTTGGGCTTCAAGCCAGTGATGCCGATTCGATCCGGACAAAGCTGTCTTTGTGTGTCAGTGTTTTATTGTCTGTGATAAATGCGATGCAAACATACAACGCTCCTATAACTCAATCTCACGAGAAATAGACACCAACAAAAGAAAGCTATTCTCGCCGTAGGGTCTTGTTGAGCAGATGACAGCGAAGAGACACACAGAGCACAAATAAAGATACCCACACACACACACACAGTACGCGCATTTACATGTAAATACACATAAACACAGGGGCTGAGAGAGGAACTAACGTCACCCACAGGATCTTATTTATAGAGACACAGAGCAGAAACACAAAAACAACGAGCAGACTGTGCTGTGAACACGGGTAAACAGAACTTGACAGGAAATGCAAATGAATGAGCCTGACACTGAGGCCATTTAATGACACCTGGTTGTTAAGAGCTTATTTCTACAGTTCATGCATTAAAAGCAGTCAGACAAAACAAACAAAAAAAAATGAACTCTCATACTCTGGATTTGCATTCTTACATATGACTTATTCTTCATTTTTCATGTTGATACGGTGAACTAGAGCTGAAACAACTGGACTATTAACTGATTAGGCAACTGACAGAAAGATAAATGCCAACTTTTTGGAAAACTGGTTGATCATTTAAGCGATTTCTGAAGAAAAAAGCCAAACATTTCCCTTTTCCAGCTCATAAATTGTGGAAATGTGCTGCTTATCTTTGTCTGATAGTAAATCTTAGTCTTACTCTGACATTTTATAGACCCAAAATCAATTTATTATTTGAGATAATAATCAGCAAATTAATTGAAATTAATTAAAAAATATATCATTAGTTGCAGGCCTGCTGTGAACACACTATTTTGGCTCTCTCTTTTTTTTCTACCACACTCTTTATACTAAGTCTGCACGTACTTGTTCTGGGTGTATTAGCAGCTGAATCACAGCTATTAAAATAGTATCACTCAGGGAGTATTTTGTTCATGTCTGGAAAGTGATTGAAACATTTGTACAAAAGGCCTCCCACCTCCAGGACCAATGTTTTCCACTCCAAAAGCAGGCCTACAATTCCTCTGGGAGCTAGCTAGTCCATGTGGGGGTTTTCAGTCAGACAGACAGGGGAGGATGAAGTGATCTCTGGATCGCTGGAGAAATCTGCCGGCCAGCTGAGAAAAAAAAAAGGCTGAGGGGAGTGCTATTTCTCCTGACAGTGTCTCTACTGGAAACAGAGATTTGGTTTGTATTTGGTTGTTTAAGGGTGTAACCAGCGTCTCTGACAGTTAACTGAACTGTCAAATCATGACTGGGCTGTGCCAAAGTGTGCTTAGTTATCCATCACTGCAATCAGATCATTTAACGGCCAATATACAAACTCATGCTGTTCCAGTTCTTTTAGTCAAGGTTGAGTTCAGCCATAAAAAAGTTCTTTGGCCAAGTGTTGTAGCAAGCAGATAAAGAAGGTGTTTAATTCTTCCACGGTCTGAAAAAAAATGGTTTATCTCAGTGTTTCTCAAACTTTTTACACAGTGTACTTCCTCAGAATATATTCAGCACACCAAGTACCGCCAGCAGAACAGACACTGAACAACAGTAGGCCGACCTTATTCAGCTAACAGACAGCTCACGCAGGAGGAAGGTTTACAGGTTGTTGACTGCTGTTGAATCCTGCACTGAGCCAGTTCAAGAACCAGAAGTCTGTGAAGTCATCCAGGTCATCTTTCTTCAAAAAAGGTTAAGTCTGGGGCAACTGCACTAGTTTGTAGAGCACTGAAGGAACAATGAGCCGGTCGACGATGCTGCCTAGGACAAACACTCAGAGTCCCCTACCAGTCAGTCAGAACTGAAGAAGCTTCATGGATGAGAGGCGAAACGTCTTCATGGATCTACAAACTAGTCCATGTTGCCTGAGACGTGACCTTTTTTGATTCAAGAACCAGAGTTAAATGGGTGGGAAAGATGTACTCCTGATACTGATACTGATATTTCTCTTCCTTATAGTTCCTGTTTGGAGCCACGTAATCACGGATGTATGTGCACAACACGCTACCTGTATGAAAGTGACATGACTATGGAGCAGGATATGACATTATTGTAGTACTGATGATTACTGAGTATTAAATGTTCCTATAAAACATTACATTTCAGAGATTCCTTCACGTACCACTCAAGGGTGCTTGCATACCACCAGTGGTACTTGTACCACAGTTTCAAATCAAAATTTTTCATGTACTTGATAAAGTAACTAGCTGATTGCCCAGGATGTCACACATGTCAGCAAGACGACTTGTTTTCTTCTTTCTTAACAGATACTGATATCAGAAGAAAGTCTTTTGAGATATGTAACGATTGACATGATGCGTCACGATGAAGCTACTAACTATGGAACGCTACATTTTAGTTTATTTGTTGCCGTGCAGCCATTTTCAACAACAAGCTGGTGTGAGAAATCACCTTACAGAGAATCTAAAAAGAGGAATTAGCTGATTAATACCTGCATGATAGCACGTATCAATTCAAGTGAGAAGTTCCTACGTGTCTTACAGCTCGCGATCAAAGACGTGTAACATCTGCGTCACTGAAAAAAGAAAGTGAAACTCCGCAGAATTGGTGGGGCAACAAAAAGGTGCGTCTTAACGGAAACTACAGATGGTTTGAAAGAAGAAGACTCCCTGTGAGAGTCACCGTGTTACTACCACACAATGTGAGGAAAGTTCTTCAGCAAAGCTTCATAGTACAAACACCGTCATCACAACAAAACATGTGCATACATGTGAACAAACACACCCACACACACACACACACACACACACACACACACACACACACACACACAAACATGCCGGTGAACTGTCAGTTCCCTGACTCAAACCTTCCTGTACGGAATAAAAACACTTAAGCTCAATTGTGTGGCTCTACGAAGACCAAAAGCAGACTGGACCGTCAGCATCCTGAAGTTATTTTTACAAAGGAATAAAACTAATGTTCCTCCCAAGCTTTTAAGGCGTTCACATTCTGTCTGAGTGCTTGACAGTGTTGCCACACTTCCTCCATTACTTCTATTACATTGTGCATTTCTTACTGGTAGAGACAGCACTCTCGAGCCAGCTGTGTGGGTACAGTGGAGTCTCGAGATGGGGACAGTTACAGCATTGACAGCTCATTTCTACTTTTGGCTCGCTGAGAAAGGCAAACTGAAGAAGAGAGTACTTCCTCCAACCGCCCAAGATATTTTCTCCGTAACCCAAATCACTGGCTGATGATGCACTGGACGGTCATCCGCTGCCCAGAGCCTATACACAACAGTTTGAACGTCTAAATTCGGCTCGAGGAGCTTACTTCTCATCCTCGCTTTAGCAAATATACTTTCACTCACTAATTTTGGTCACAGTTTACCTCTGAAGACAATTACAGGCAGTGACAAGATGTTACAAATATAAAGTCAGAGCACATTTCCTTCAAACAATTGTGGATGACGCTTGTTTGCTGAGTCAGACAACTGACGTAAGACAGCCACGAGTGGTTTGCATTTTAGTAAGCAGCAAAGGTTAATATGGTTTATTCTTCAGTCAGGCTGCTCTGAAGCACACTGACACCAAAATGAGCCGTTATCTAACAGGTTGTGTCTGTGGTATCAAGCCGCAAGCAGCAGACACAAACCAAAGTTCTTCGTGTCACTGTTTTGCAACCTAAATTGCGAGCCAGACACAGATTTAGAAGCTGGGTACGTGAAATAAACAAAGCCAAAACACATCAGGTAGAGCACCATGAATCCGCCTGAATGGCCTCAGTCACGGTGACATTTCAGGCTGACTGTAGAGGGATTTGACCGGCCTGCAGGTTGCTGCGTTTTGTTTTTTTTTGTTTTTGGCACCTCTGTAGCACCACTGCAGCCAAAATGCATTACAGCCACTCAAATGAATTGAAATAAACTTGTGTTTTTGCCACAGTGCCCGATCCTGTCTGAATGCGGCCTTGGTTGCACATTTAGTGAGACCACCTGAGGTGAGGCGCCAAATCCCAGAATGATTTCTGGTCAGATTAGCTAGATACTCTGCCACTTACTGGATTATCTGCCACCTAAAACTATGGCACAACCATCGCTTATAAACATCACTTAATTGAGGCTATAACGCCGATTTGGTGATAGGACATCCTGACTTGTCATAGTGAGGCACAGGTGTAACTAATTAAGATTAATCATGCATGCTTTAATGGCCGCATTTAATTTACATAAGCCAGGATGTCACTAGTCACATTCAGATGGCATACTGGGAATAATACTGAGCTAATGCTGTTAGTAACACCTGTGTTTTTCTAGCTATGCCAAGGCAAAATGTCTGCTGTGAAATAAAAGACTATAGGGTGCCGACAAATGTCGACTGAAAGCCGGTTCAAACTACCAGAGAGATATTTACTGGAAGAAACACATCCCAAAGGACATTTTGGGAAATGCTCTCTATAGTCGCTACCTTGCCAAGAATTAGACAAGAAGAAACGATGCCAGAGAGGCAGTTACCTTAGCTACTAAGATTAACAGCTGTGAGACCTGCTCAAAGCTACTCAAGCAAAAATGTCTATGAACAGAAGATGACGCATCAGAAGCTTCAGCAAAAAACAGTCACACTTCCTGTTTCAATCTCCAAACCCTGTTTGGAAGTGTTGTGATTGTCGTGTAGATGGATGAAAGCAGTTTGTGTTGTGCCAGAGAAGGTACAGAAAGTTATTTAAGTTTTAGTTCAGTTGTTATAAATCATCTTTGGTGAAACCAGGACGATGATTCAGCACCGACAGAGGGGAGAGATATCCGTGCTGCCGGATCTCGCGAGGGTGTTCTGCTGCTGAGACAAAGACAGGTCTCGAACAAAGTTAAACTTTCTCCTGATTTATTGGTCTGAAAAATGTAATTTTAGTGTCTGAATGTTCAGAAGATATGTGGGCTCATGAAAAATGGGTCCAATATTTACTTCAGTGACCATGAGGCAAAAGAGTCGCTCATCATAATCTGTGTTCACGTTCACTTCTTCCCTTATAGCCAACAGACTCTCGACCTGCTGCTGGCCTCCTTTAAAGAGGAGGAGCACTGACTAAATCCATATGACACAGATACAGGAAGTGACTCTTCGCTGAGGCGTCTCGTTTCTCAACAGTCTCTGTCATAAATAGACTAATTCAAATTCTGGGTAAAATATTTTTAAACAAACAAACAAAAAAAAAAAGCTACCAAGCAACCGCAACATGCGTCAAACCGCTCAGCGTCTTTCAGGTCAGCAGCCATCTATCTGTAAGACAGTTACAAGACGTTTTACAAAGAAAATTCAGTGAGGCGTGTTAACAACACAAAAATCTTAGCAGAGAGGAGCTCAGCACGTCTGCTAACTCGCCAGTCAGGCTTTTCCTCAGGCAAACAAACCGCATTCTGAGTTAGCCTCGGTGTAGGCGGGCTAACTTTCTAGGCTGCAAATTAGTTTTTTTTGACTATTGGTCTTACACTACAGACCAGTCTGAAACCAGCCCCTGGTATTGTTCATGTTGGCACACTGTCACAGCTTACTGGGAACAGCGCCATCATTTTGTTATTAGTAACACCTGTAATTTTTTATTTTTTTTTTTTTTATTTTGTACTCTGACAATGTCCGCTGAGAAAAAAGGGCCTGTTACACAGCGTGCGAGCTGTTTGTCACTTCATCTTCTAGCTCATTTATTTTAACTATGAAGGCAGTGTCGCCGGGTCAGGAGGTTGACTCAGACTCAATTCAGCAGACTGTAAAGAAAAGAGGAAAAACAAAGTAGACTTATTCAGACAGAGAGGCATCCTGGCCTGTTAGCTGCATGACGGACCAGTGTTTCAGCATTGCTGGGTAACCGGAGCGTATTGAGCAGGCGAGAGTGAGCGAGAGCGATCATGTTTCACTGAGGCGGTGTTGTAGTTAAGAGATACAGGGGTCAGGAGTGTGAGACAGACCTGACCCGAGGTTCCCTGAGCCTTGTACATCATCATTTTCAAACACACAAACGTGGGCCAGTGAGTACACATCTCTGGATGACATACACACGAATGATTAATCTCCACTCTGCTTAATTGCTCATGGATGATGCGTTAAAAGAGCACATTAACGTCGAAGGAGGAATGTTAACCAGGCAGCTGACTCATTACAATCAATATTATAACATCATAACAAGCAATGAGTGGCCTTTGAGTGTTGAGTCTACGGCTGACATTGAAGCCGCGCAGGCCTTACTGCCTTACGTTTCACTCTCTGGACAGCTCACGGTCCTGACCTCCCGCCACCCACTGCTCGGTTATTACACAGCCCGTCATCAGGATGGGAATGTACGGCTGCTCTGGAAATGAGAGCTCTGGGTCTGTGGGGACGTTCAACAAGGTGCAGCACTCGAGGAAAGTGTAAAATGAAAATACACCATGGTGAAAAATAGGTATACATGCCTGTCAGGCACTAAAATACAAGAACCTTAGCGTCAGCTAAAACATTTCACCTCATGTGGAACAGAAAGTGCACGGGGAGTGGTAGTGAGGCGATGTTAGCGACAAGGTCCTCACAGGCAGATAGGGGATTAGATTAGGATTGTGACGATAACCGCATGACTGCAAAACCGTGGTTAAGTGACGCCTAGCACGCCGCCATGGTTGAGCTCATTACAGTCATCAATGCAATTTTTTTTGTGCGGTCAATCTCATGTTCTTCTGTTGTGCAACGCGGTTGAGTCACACATTTTCTGCCCGCCACCGGAATTTCATGAAGACACACTCTACTCTGCCTCTGATTGGTCGACAAACAAACTCGACCCAAGGCCACATGGGATTGACAGTGAACGGCTAAGAACATGCTAACAACAATGGTAACCGTTTAAGACAGGAAAAAAACGACAAATTATCAGAATTTATCATTATGGATTTATTTTAAGACTCCAAAAAGACGCTAAGTACAAAGTTTCTGATGGGTTACAATCGACTGCTCAGCTACCCAACTGTTACTTTACCAGCAGTTTAGCAACAACACACGAGACTTGTCTTGGTCTTGTGAAGCTGCAGTGTTTATTAACTGAAATCTGTAACCTATTCTGTACATTTACTACCAGATGGACAACTTAATGCTAAACTTCTCTGCTGGCTTCCGCCGTCACTCTCTGTCCATTGCCCTATTCTTTAATGGGGCTATACTACTGTGAGGCAGGGAGGGGAAATCGCAGGGATACGTTGCTTTTCCACCATAGTAAGAATAAATTTATAGAGTCACAGGCCTAGATTCAATGAAAGTGAAGTGACAGGACGTGAAAGAACAATTAACCCTTGTATTATCTCGACACAGCTCAAAGAAACGACATCTTCGCTAAAGCAGGTATGTTAAAAAAACACTACGGGCTCTCTTTCGCCACAATCACATGCCAACTGATTGCGATAACATCCAGACAACAGTCATCAGTCACTGTCTGTGGGAGCATGCGGCACGACACAAACCTCGAGCTGAATGAGGGGCCTCCTACTGATCCAGGAGTGTGAGAAATACTGTGTTGATGTCTTGTCACTACTCGCAGTGGCATGTGGCATATTTAGCTCTGCAAACCTTCTGAATGGTCGAAATCAATGCTAATATTCATAACAACAACAACCTATAGTTAATCCCCGGTGAATGACTACGGCCAATCTGTCCAGCACTGTGCTGGGTGTCAAAATATTCGAATGCTTCCATTTAAGTACAAAATACAAAATGTGGACCCGCGCCAGCCTAGAAGCCCGTGCTATTGACAGCTGAGGATTAAGAGGCTTGAAGCCACACCCATTCGATGTGTTTTCATGGCCTTTGTTTTACCTCTTTCTCCGGGGAGTTGAATTAAAGGGGTCCATGACTACAAGCCAAGCTCCAGCACAATGTGTTCTGAGGGGCCAAGAGGGGAGATACACATCAGCTTGTTGAGGAGGTTTCCTGAGGACTTCTACTCACTGGGTATTTTCGATAACCCTTTAGCAAAATGCAAGGCTCGAGTCCAGAAGGAAAAAAAAAAAAAAAACGACCCAAAGCTGTTGACCTTTTTGGAAACTTTCATTGTACAATTATACAGCAGGACTGCTTTACCCCTGAGCTCTGGTTTCCCCATCAGCCCTTCCTGTGACGCAGGCATGAGCTTTCATATATAGAAACTGACCAGCTGCTGAGAAGAAAAAAAAAAAAAAAAACCTGTGTTCTCTACACACCCTCTTCAAAGGCTGTAGTGATCAGCTGTGGCTGATCAGCTGAAGAGTCTGAGTGTTAGACAAGAAGACAGCGAGAGAGAGGGAGAGGGTGTATTAACATGATTTACAACATGCAGCAGATTTATGGCGAGCCTCAGGTCGCAAGAGCAAACATAGTTAACAAATGTCATCTGCTTTTTTTCAGTCAATATTTTTCATTTCATTGTTAATATTATTTGACTGCTAAAAAGGAGGAATGATGTCTTTAAAGATCCAAATATTAGGAAACATTTCTTTAGCCTCCAAGTCTCAGGGGATTGTGCTGAAAAAGGGCCTCGCCGCTCTGAATCTTAAAGCAAACAATGACGACATTTGCAGATACGTTCCTGAACTGTTCAAACTGCTGCTGCCGACAGCCGACGAGCAACCTAGCCTGCAAAATGACACGAGTGGACGGACTTGTCTGTCACGCGCGCTTGTTTATACTTGAGTTCGTTCAGCTGCAGTAAAAGATGTGCTAAAGCTAGTGGAAGAGATAATGATAACACTTTTTGTTATTCACACTTCACCTGCTGCTGTCAGGCTGCCAGCACGTAAAGTATCTTGACAGGCTTTATGCAAACATGCAACCCATTTGCTACCTAATGGCAAGCCTACTGATAAATGTACAGAGAGAGGCCGACAAATATATATCCTGTTTCATTCCTTCATGATATGCTCGAGGAAGCTCTGACAGGCGCCACAGGCTACGATATCGAAAAATCAAAACTGGAAGCCAGTCATTAAGTAAACATGATTGAAGTGAAAGGGACAAGGTGAGTTTGCATCACCGAGGCTGCTGCTCAAATCTGTGTTGTCGGACACACCCACAGGTATGGTTTTAAAAACTTCCTGGTTGCCCGCGCATCACTACCGTGACTGTGTCAACAAATAAAACTTGTGTTGATTTCTAAGCAGCTGCCTGAGAGGAAGGACATTAAATCATACTAAAACTTCTTCAGCAACGATGTTAAATATACACTGCACGGTTTGCAGGTAAACACACTACAAACTTTAACAATTAGCGTACCTATAGCAACTTTCTGCGTGGGTCAAAAGGCAGGCTGATCGGCCTGAGAAGGGCAGTTCTCAACAGGCTGCGGTATTTCACACACAACCCGTGGACATAACAGTGACCCACAGGTAGCGGCCAACCAGCCGGTTGGTTTGGGTGTGAAGTGTTTGCTGCTGGCTGCCGTGTACTAGCCAGGAACATTAGCCTCAGAGAGAAAGAAATACACGCAATTAGGGCTGACTCCTTGGGACTCTGAGAGGGTGGCCTCCACTGCAATAATGCTAGAGCTTTTGTGTCAAAGAGATGCTTGTTTTCTCCTCCTCAGGCATGAAAGCGAATTTGTCTTGCCAGCCAGGTCTATTTATATTCACAAGAGCATTCTTCAGCATTAACACAGTCACATGGCCGGCCGGGCAGTGGATATGGCCTAACGATACATTAGAGGGGCTCTGCATCAGCTCAACACACACACACACAAAAACTGACTTCTCTTTTTGCCACCAGTGAGTTCGTTATTTCGCCTCGGAGGTATAAATCAGATCAGTCAACATTGTCTGGTGTGTCACAGCCCGGGCTCCTGACTAAACGACTGCAGGCCACAAAAGCACTGAGTGGGAAGATTGCGCAACGCAGCGTCACAGAGGTGCTTCACCGTCACCTTCAGCTCGATCCGAGATTACAGGTTGGTTAAAGCGGTTGAATGAAGGTGGGCGTCGTTGTGCAGACGAGGAGAAGAAGGGTCCGATATTCCCCTTTCATGAGTCACAGGTGGCATCGCGCCTTATCAGCTCAGTAAACAGCCCGGTGAGACAGGAGGCTGAAACAGGTTCTCTCACTTTGCGGCGGATGGATGTGCCCCGGAGAAGAGGACACACCTAATTACAAGTGAGTCACGGGTTTACAAGGAGCAGACAGCAGGCCGCTGTGTTTCAGTGAACTGTGAGGTACATAAGTAGGCTACATATCACGCCAATGGGTGAATGTTAGTGAAGACCGGAGACTATTAAGTTCCTCGGTGAGATCAGAGCACAAGGTCAGCACCATTTCAGTGACTGACTCCTGCTCAAGGGCACCTCAGAAGAGTGCATACTTGCTAGCACAGGTGCTTCAACCAAGGTGGCACTCTGCACACAATTTTTCCACCATGTGTCAGCTCAGACTTTCACAGCACAGATACACGAGTCCTGACACTGACGCTGTGTATTTAACTTTACTTGTATAGCGCTTTTCATACAGATAAAACGTAAAAGTGCTTCACACAATAATCCCCCAACCATCCACCTCACCCTATTCTAACTGAGGAAGCGCCATCTCATCATGTTTATTATATATCAGCTTTTGGTGTGCTAATATTGTGACAATATGTGTTATAATCTAACAGGTTTTGTTCTTTAAAAAGTAAGAAAATGACTTTGTGTTTTCAAGTTTTTGTCAGATTTGTCAGCAGAAGACTAGTCTAAATTTTACATAAAGCTGCATGTTACATGATCAGTATCAGATTATGATTTATGCCATGTCGCCCAGCCCTACCTGATATCACATGGGAGCTCGTTCATCAAGTTCAGCGTCTTCTACGGTTTCCCACACCAGAGATGTTACAGGTCTGGAGGGCTTATGAGTGGGATGTCAATACATCTCCGGGCGCTAATTCAAAGAAGTCAGGGTGTTTGTATGCATGCCTCAACTTCTACCTGGGGAGTCACGCTCAATAAAACACACACACCCACACGTACACAAACACACCCACAACGCTCCGTGAGGGTGTCCTGTATTTAATAAGAACATGTGAATAATTCAGCCTACAACGGGACTGGAGGAGGAAAAAGGGACCAAAGCCATGATTAACTATTCACAGTGTAACAGTATTATGACACATGCGCACACACATTCGGATGTGCAAACATACTGTATACACACACACACACACACACACACACACACACTGACACACATAAAGAAAGACCTTTGCCAAGAGTACCCAACCATCTGCTTGGACCTAAGGCTTTGGCTCCAAAGCTACGAGGAAGATGATTTGTGCTTTATATATTTTGACCTATTGGGCGCTAAAAGAAGTATATACTACCCAAATATATGGACAGGAAAACAGAACTTGATGGTAGAACGGGGGGCAATAAATCAATTTGAGTGTTTATAATCATCTTTATGATCAGTCAGGATGAGTTATCGCACGTCACAGTTGTTGTTGTTATGTCAAATTTTTACCAGGATTTTACCAAAAATCTGTCACAGCATTTTTTTTCTACAGCATTGTGTTCAAGAAAAAAACGCTTGACTCAATTGGATAAACACGAGTTTTACTTTTAAACATATCATTTTGAACACTGTAAATAGCATCATGGGAAGCAGTCTGTAATTGCGATGTTCCTGGGACGTTTGCTGCATGTCACCAGCCCCTCTCTCCCCCCTCCCTTGTTTCCTGTCTCTCTGGACTGTCAATTGTCCAAAAAAAAGATATGTTAATCATCCATAAAAAGACAAATAAATGTCAATATTGCTAACATATTGAAGAGACAATGCTGTGATAATTATATCAATATCAATTCTGAATGCATCGCCTATAAGGTGAGTGCACTAATACATGGAAGAGGTCGAACAAAGCACGCTGCATCAGGCCTGTGTGAGACAAAAGCTGTGAAACGACTTGAGTTTGAGGAGATTTCAGCTTTACAATCATGTGAGAGGCCCTTATTCCTCTTTTTGTTTGCGAGCACAGACCTCCACCTTAAAAACAAGATCTCTGCGCCACATGAGCTTGAATTTGAGGAAGCGCTTATCACGCATCTGTAATCTGTCTCAAAATAAGCACTTTGCCCGGACTACTTACATAAACAACAGTTTGCTGCCTATCCCATTCATAAATAACACAGAGTGAGGAGAGATATGTTCTCGCAGACCTCCTACCCGGCTGAGAGAAGGGTCGTCCTTCAAGGATCCGCCAGCCTTTGCTCTAGACACTGTCACTGATGGCTGATTAGGTCCATATCAGTGCTGTCATCCTGTGTTAAGGGCGCTCACTCTTAATACAACAACAACAAGACAAGGCTTCTTCTGCTGCATCTGAATGCTGGCTGGACGACTGGCCTAGAAAGGAAGCAACTGGCAATAACCTGGACTCTCACCTCAACCCCCAGCGTGGACCACCAGCGACTAATTCACAGCCGAAAAACTAGTCTGTGTGGAATTTGGCTTGAGTCAGCAACATTAGCTTGAGTGACAATTGGTGAGGGGTGTCAACCAGGTAGGGTAGTTACAGGGAAGAACCCTGACATGACCTTTTACCCCCTGGCCCAGCTGAGAGATGACAGGGTAAAAAGAGGTGAACCGCTCCTCTGAGTAGTACGCACCACACACACCATCTCCTCAAGTATGACTAGTCACCAGCCCCTCCCTTCTCTTCCTATGGAGGCAGCTCATTCCAATGTGCACACAAAGGCTGGGGTTTAGCTGAATGGCCTAAATGGCAGCAGAGCTCCTGTCCACGGCGGCTCAGACCAGCTGAATGGTCCTCATTGTGTCCCCATGGTCACAGGGGGCTAGCAGAAATCGGTTGTTTTTTAAGAGGCCATTTGGCAGGCTTGTGTTCTTATCCGAGCAACGCAGGAACAGGCATTTCCACTCGGTTATGGACTCAAGAAAATGACATACCACATGCATGCAGTCATAAAGGGGCTAGCTGGCTTCAGACTCACATGAGCCTACGATGGTGCAAGCATTTAAATATTTAGCTATCATGGCCTCTTTTTTTTTTTCCACTACGTTGACCAGCTATGTTCTCAAACAATCAACATACCATGAGTCAACGTGTCCACCAGCGTAATGTGAATATGGTTGGTTCTTTGTGAATATGGTTGTTTTGTAAGAAACTGTACTGTTCAACAACCACAACACTTTCCTACACTTACCAGCAGCTGAATGCACCAACGTGGATGTTTCCTGTTCGAAACTGCATGTATGTATGTATGTATGTATGTAACTGACCAAAAATAAACCATGACATGATGTTCTTCACAGTAATCTATCACCACAAACAAGTTTGAGACAAGTGGTGACAGGATGATTTAAAATAGGATTAAAGTAAAATATCAGTATATAAGTAAAGTATAAAAATAATACATCATGGTTTATGTCATTTAATATCAGAATGCCTAAACAGATTGTGGTGTCACAGTTTCCTTGTATATAGTAATATAATTTCCTTGTTATACAGTGAGATTTGGAAGAGTTGAGTTTTTTCTCATCATCACAGTGATTGCCACAGAACAGTCCTGATCATTAATTTATAACACTGCTCATAATGCACTAAGATATGCTAAAGGATTGTTACCACGGTATAAACAATATGGCAAGATTACAGCTTTCTATTCGTCTGTCTTTCTATGTGTGTATGATGTATCTATAGATATATGTACGGTCATATCAGCCCCCAATAAAATGACCAATGATATAACTGAAGTAAATGACTACCGTGTGATGTAAACACTAATTAAATGAATGGGCCAAAACGTGCCAAACCCCCAGTAACTCTTTAACATGTCAGACCAATGTACTAAATACTGACTGATCTACACCTGAGCTGTAAAAGGCATCAAAGGCCCCAATTAATTGTTGTAACTAACAATTAAATATGCATGTGTATGATAATATAATTGCCAAATGCAAAAAAACATCTTGTAGTTCTTGTACAAAGCCATGTTCCTTTTTGAGGCCTTATTACAGGCATGGCTGAGATAGCTAACCTGTGTTTGTATTAAGAGGCAAGATTGCATATCAATACCGATGTTAGCCAAATATCAAATATTGAGTATTACTTTCAAAAACCATGTCCGTAAAATAATCAAATGTCAGTTAGCATGGATAAGCAGACACTGCGCAGGAGCGACTGGATTCGATCACCTCCGCTGGAAGAATGTAGCCTAGGTGTCACAGGGATGTGACAGGAAGGGGGCTTGCAGCTGCTCTGGGGGAGGGGATGACTTTGCACTGTGCTTTGGATGATGAATGAACGCCTGCGATATTGGCAAACTACAATAAACAGACACATCTTACACCTTGCATCCAGGGGAGCAGATCAAACACGAACATGAGCATGCACCTGACACAGATCTCACGGTATAACTCACGACGACGAGCAGGGCAGGTAAGGTACATCTATAATTTGAGTAATAGCAGGTTTACACAGGTGTATACGGCATGATACACATCTCGCTGATCACTCCAGTGAACGTCACACAGTATGCTTAGTAATTACAGACAGGCTGGATCTTCATACTCGAGCAGATGATGACTGCAGGCCTTGTCATTACACCTCAACACTAGTCACAGTGACTCAGTTTTACTGCAATAAAACATTTTTTCTTTGTTGTCAGCTGAAACCTGAAAAACAGATGCCAAGTACGAGGCCTGTGTGCTGTCAGTGTAGCCATCCTACAATGAAGTCCTACCACACGAAGAAGAAGTGTAACAAAGATGACAGGAGAAGGGTCAAACCCCTGATAGCCAGACCTTGCCTCTGGCCACCCCAGTCTGTCACACACTGAGCTGTGGCTTTGACATTCAAACCCACAACAAATGATGATATTTGACACAGGAACACGTCTTCAAACCGACGTCTTGCTTTAAATGTTCAGAGATAAAGGGGAGCCCTTTCTCTTCCTCCTTGTCATGCACTGCTAGCTCGTGTGCCCACATCCTGTATTAGCACAGATGAGCTAACTAAGGTGGCACAGCCTGAGTGCCGGTATGCTCTCATTCAATGTGTTATACACGTCAAGTGGGAGAAGAGGTGGAAACTAACAGGTTTTAATCGATGCTGGTTAATCCAGACAGCTACACACATAGCTAGCTTTGAAATCTGCTGTAGCATCCCCCCCCTCTCTCTCTCCCTCTCTCTCTCTCTTCCATCAGCCCCCTCCCCTCCTTTACCTTCAGACAGCTCCAGATCCAACTCCGCCAATTGGTCTCTAACCTCCTTTGGCAGGGCGGACAAATCCACGCCGCGGTCTGCCATGACTTCGCCGAGAAAACAACCGAGTGGAGTCTAAGAAAGAAGAAACCAGTCTGTTGTGAGGTCTTTTTAAGAAAATAAAAAATAAAAAATAAAACGCCCTCCCTTAAGACACAAAACAAGCATCAGAGTGGGAGAGACAGTCCATCCGCACGGCTGGCCCCTCCGCCATAATGGGGGAAAAACTCACCAACGGCAACGGAGCGGTCACGTGACCGCCTTTACCTCGCCTGTACGTTGATTCACTGCGTCCGTCCTCCGCCTCAGCCGGCACACACCGGAACTGTTGCTCCCTCTGCCGACCCACCGGCAAAAGCACACACACATATAAATATATATATATATATATATATATATATATTAGTCTAACCGTAAAATGTCCAGTAAACCACACATTAAACTTCTCAATGGACATTCCCCAGTAAGCTAGACAGCTAGAAAAAAAGTGCTAGGATATCCTACGTAAAGGTCCAGTCTGTAATATTTAAGAGTATTTCTTTGCAGGAATTGAATGAAATGTTCATTAGTGTGCTTTTATTAGTGTGTAATAACCTGAGTATAAGAATCGTTTCGTTTTGTCTGAAAATGAGTTGTTTATATCTACAGTGAGAGCGGGTCCTCTTCCATGGAGTCTGCCAAGTTGGACCACCATTTTTGTACAGTAGCCCAGAATAGACAAACCAAACACTGATCTAGATCATTGACAGTATAAAGAATGGGTCTTCAACCAGGGGTCCGTGACATCTAGGGTGTCTGCAGAGGTACTGCAGGGGGTCCACCAATTTTTGTCATAATAACTGACAATTTTCACCAAAATAATATGGGAGAATTAAAAAAATATTTTAAAAATGATAGAGTAAACTGTAAGAATTAATATGCAATATTAAGCTCCTTTTGAGAAAAACTATGTATATATACTTTTATAAATTCCATTATGCATGAACGTTTTATCAATCAAAAACACATATAGGCTAATAACCCAGTATATAAATAGGTTAATAAGGTTAAATAAAAGGTGAATAAAGTAAATATAAAAGTTATTGTTATATTATTTTTATTATATTATAGGCCAGGCTTAAAATGTGACACATTTTTTAAAAAATTATTACATGCGTCCCTGTGTCCCTGTTCTGTTTGTCTCTTGTCCAAGGGGTCTTTCGGCTGAAAAAGGTTGAAGGCCCTTGGTATAAAGAATGGACAGGGCCTGAGTGACATCACCCACAGGTTTCCAGAGTGTGTTTTAAAACTAAAAATATGCAGTGCTGGGTGCTGGGTGCTGGTTCTTCCTCTTCGCAACCAACCAAATATCAGCAAAGACGTATGTGGAAATTAATTATAGAGACCAAAACCGTTTTTTGTACCAGTTACAGATGGCTTGTCTGAGCACCAGGGCTTCATTCGGCCTGTCTCAGGTCCACTGATGATTTACGTCTTCGCCGAATGTTAGATTACCTGGGAGGCGGAAGAGGCAGGGCTAACAACATGGTGGCAGCCAGAGCTTCAAAACAGCTCTTCAGAAACCTGTAAGTGGTCTCACACATATCCATTCTTTATATACTGTCAGTGGTTGCCATCTGCAACTTCACTGCAGGATACCACTAAATCTTTACACACTGGTCCTTTAAAGCTGGATTAGGAACTGGGCAAAGCAGGCAACTGCAACAAAAGCCCAAGATTCACTGTGTGCATCCTCTCATTGGATGAGCTGGAATCAGTCAATGTTTGGCATTTATGCTTCAAAAAGGATCTAAATGGATTATCAAATTAGTTTCCCGTTAAGCATCTATTGACTCAGCTCCATAGACTAGACAGCTCTCACATACACAGTATGTCATGGGTACTTGTGTAGGATTTAGTGGTCTCTTGCTAATGAAAACACAGTTTTTTGATGATTATACATGATGATTTTTGCCAATACGTGCCCCTATATCTGACACACTGGACCTTTAAAGGCAATGCACAGAGTGTTAGAAGAATGAGGGTTTTGTAGGGGGCACAAGCTTATACTTGCCCCAGAATAGTAGGTTATACTTGTGATGAAGTACTTGATTTTGTGTTGTACCTAAATTCATATAAGAAAACCTGTGCTGCTCTACCAGCTCAGAACACTACTCTGAGTATGTTACTCATGGTCACCTTCAAAAGGCCAATGTGGCATCCAGACTATAACCATTATAAACATAAATATATCCTTCCAACCACTCTCTCTGCAATTAAGGGCAGCTTACAAAAAAAGTTATGATCATGTTTCCCTACGAGAAACATGGACATTGTCTCACAAGGAAAACAAGCTTCAAAGCAAACTGAACATAACAGCATAATTGTAGACTACTGTCATTTTTTTGTCTTTCCAGAAGTACTTGAATGCAGTACAAAAACTTAAACAACTTAAAAGCAGGGCCATAGCAAGGGTTCTAGAAATGCTGAGGTCATGAGTCCTGCTTCTCAACACTCACAGAAAATCACACCAGACAGAAGGTAGTTAAGCAAATACAAAAAAAAATCTAAGAATCTAGTTTTCAGCAAAGGTCAGTTGTTGTTTCACTGCTTTCCTCAACAATACCAGGAAATCTAGTCAAACTTAAAAATATTAAAAAGGTACA
Source organism: Protonibea diacanthus (assembly GCA_028641955.1). Taxonomy (NCBI): domain Eukaryota; kingdom Metazoa; phylum Chordata; class Actinopteri; family Sciaenidae; genus Protonibea; species Protonibea diacanthus. Next base: position 14,144,724 of record CM053984.1, read on the forward strand.
CTGTGTAAGATTCCATGTTCGGTAGATTCTGTAATTTTCTATTGCATTGAGCTCAACACTCTTCGCTTCAGAGAAGCTACGGTGGCCTCAAATGACAAAAGAGGTTTCCATGACAACAAGTGATGGAGACTTGGCTTTAGCAAGATGGTCTGCATGCAAATAAAAGCTTATATTAGCAACATAAAGCTAATAAGCTAATCTATTGTCGTTTTTTAGACTGATAATGAGATAGCATTAGCAGGCAACAAGGTTTTTCTCCATTTGCACTCAAAACAAACCAGTAACACTGGTACAGTAAGAGAGGGGGTCAGGGTCAGGTGGTAAAAATCTGGAATCAGTCGAGAAAATACTTTTGATGTGATATGTTTTTAAATTGTAAAATACATACATGACCTCAGTGTCCTCAAAAGTAGCTATGGCCCTGCTTTAAAGAAAGTTATATCATGTACTTCAAAAGTACATGAAAGAACAATTCAAGTACAGTAACTGTGTGTCCAGTTGTGATTTAAGATTTCAGCAAATTTACAGAAAACATATATTTGTTGTCACTGTGAATTTGAGCAGAAAAACTAAAAAACAAAACTTCTAGATGTTCATTAAGATGTAGTTTCTTTAATTAAAACTGCAGCACTGTAAGTGTTCATAGTATTCCACTTGGACATGCATGGAAAAGTAAATATATTCATATAGTACAGATATGTACAGTACAAGGACAATTTTTGAAATCATCAGTCCAACAATGGGAGTGTGAAAAACCATTAATACACTATGTGCAACTTTCACATTGTTGCATTTTTTTCATTGAATTGCTCTTTTTCACAACAATTCTAGGTAACATTAATATGCCAAAGACCGTCATGACGATTGTTAGTTGACCAATTAGAAAAAATAAGTTAGACAAGGGCAGTTGAAAGACTTTACCAAATTCACCTTCAAAAGATATAACAAAGGGGATATACTCTGTTTTTTGAAAAAAGGACTAATGACATTTTTCTGTAAAGGAAACAAACAAACAAAAAAAAAAATGTGTGTTAAAGAAATTAGTTTCTATATTTATCAGTACAATCAGAAGCGTTATGACAAAAAGTTGTATAGTGCTGAAAATAGCACGCAACAAAAAGAAAACAAGAAAGGACAGAAAAGGTGCCAATGACATTGAATTACATGAAGCTAAATATAGTTTGAATTTTCATTTCATATGAACAATCGTCTATAAGGGACTGCCAGCCAAATATAGCGCCAGCTCCAAAATACAACAAAATGCCGGGGGTCGCCATTGGGACTGTAGGACGAGAGGTTCAGTCAAAGGTGAAAAGGTATTAAAGTAGCTGAGAAAATTTCCATTTGTGTATACAGTACAGATAAGAGAAAATATCATTTAAAAAAAAAAAAAAAAAAAAAAAAAAAAAGGATCTGAAATCTCTGAAAAAGACCAAAAGAACTGCAAAAACTTAACAGAAATACAAAGCAACAATAAACTTGCATTATTTTAGTGCATAAAGACATGCCCTTGTGTTAATGGACAGATATCTTGTTTTTGAAATATCACATCTTGTAATATATGATCATACCAGACAAAAGAGGGGAAAATATACAAGAAAAAAAAAAACAAACGAGAAAAGCAGACCGCTTGTTCAGGTGTTCATGTAAAAAATATACTGATATCTTGGTAAATTGGATTTCTAAAGAACTGGAGCCGTTTAGAAACAGTCACATCTTAACGTTTTCCTTTCTCACAGCTTTGTACCAGTGAAGATGTCCTTGCTGTGTCTCTCCACCAGATGACAGACAAGTGTTTTATCATTTAATGTGACTGAAAAGACACTAAAGGTTCAAATAACTATTCATTTTCATATGCTTTGAGGAACCGGCAAATCTTTTGTTCCTCATTGGCTGTTTTTTTTTCTTTGATGAAATGAACAAATTAAGACAATTTTATTCTTGTAAGGCTCCATAGTTTTATCACAAGCAAATCTGAGTATATTTACGAGGGGCTATGGGAGGCACCGACGTGATCTTAAGGCAAAATTATCAAGACATTTTGTGTGAAACTGTGTGTAACAAGCAAGTGCAAGTAACAAGCAGTGATATACTGTAGATTGAGTCACGGTGACCTCTGAATCACAAAATAACAGTCAGACTGTTTACTTCCTGTCCCAGAACAAGTACCAGGTGGTCTTTGGAGATTCAGAGATCTGATTTTTTTTTTTCTTTTGTCATTATGGCTTTGTTTAGGTTTGGTAAAGAGCAAAGAGACAAAGGGGTTTATCGCACTTCCAACGAGCAGCAAGGATGTGCAACCATCCTGAGAAGTGTGAAAATAACAGTTACAGTAAGTCCAGAGCCCACACAGAGAAACACAGTCACTAGAATAGTTTCATATAAAATGGAAAAGGCATCCACTTACAAACCAATAAACAGCAAAACTGCCTGTTTTAGAGGAAAGTGACGAGGAGGAGGAGGAGAGAAGTCGAATTCCCTTCAGGTTATAAAAAGGCTATTGCTCAAACAAACTAATTTTAAAAAGGTAACACGTTCAGTCTAACATGTTTTGGTTCTGTGGATTAATCTGGGAGGATGTGCCAATTAATTTAAAAAAATATATAGCTGCACGTACTGTATAGAGAACATAAACACCCTAATAGAAAAAAATCACATGCTAACAATCCCGCTATTAAAGTATCAGATCAGGAGTAGGCAAACTGTTAAGTTCTGATGTACATAAATATATACATACAGAGCCAATCACACACACAGTTAATCAATTTTATCATAAAAGGGGTGTAAATGAGGTAAGGTTTTTGGGTCCGTGTTGAGATCATCTTGAGGTGCAACCATTTACAAAAAGGTTTTGGGTGAATATTTGAGATCTGAGTCACTGACGTCTAGACAGCTACTGCATCTTTGGAGCCAAGGATGTACAGGTGTGTGCTGTGATGATGATGATGATAGCATGTGTGGGTGTATGCATGGCTAAGAAGTCGAGGAGCACAAGGCACTATTCCCTGCTGAAAACAGTGTAAAAGCCCTGCGTGTTGTTTGGTGTCTGATTTGATCAAGAATGATGCAACACCTGCGTGTTAGGGACTGTGCACGTGTGGTGCACGTCCACGTGGGAAGTTCGTTACGGCAGTACACTCAGAGTAATGCAGTCCTACAGTCCAGTGAAGAGTCGTTTTGACTGAGGGTGAGGAGAGATGAGCGGGGGGAAGCACAGAGGAGAAACGATGGGAGGTTGGAGTCCAGCCCCTGTAGTCTATGGCAAAGTGAACAGGAAGCTCTCTCAAAAGTCTCAGTCCATTCCCAGAAGGCTGCTGCTGAGCTCCAGGCCACAGCATGATGGCTCTACAGGAGGGTCAGAGAGAGCAGAGGAGCACCGCGAAAGAGGGGGAGGGTGAAGATGAGAAATTTGGACTTCTAGATCGGGGGAAGTTGGGGCAGGGGGGAGGTGTCCGCTGCTCTTTTTTACCCTTGGGTTGATGAGTGCGAGCCAATTCTGGGGCCGTGGTGGCATCGCTCATCATCTGGCAGCAGATTGAGACTGTGCAGCCATGATAATGTGAGAGGGTCCGCCCTCAGCCCTCTGCTGCTGACCCATTCCTGCCAGCACAGACATAGCCATGGCTTCAGCTGCTGCCCTTGAGCTCAGGCCGTTTTGCCCTGCAGAGGGGCTGGGCGCCAAAGAGCTGTGCTGGATCACCGGGGCAGGGGAACCGGTGGGTTCTGAGGTGTCTTTCATGCTCTCTTCTGCAGCTACACAGAAAAAAAAGACAACACAAATACAGACTTATACCCAAACTTGCGCACTCTGATACACTCCAAGCTCCAAACACTATCTTGATTGTTTAACAGCATCTCAATTCTGTCCTGAATAAGAGGCTAGCAGGTGAGTATCTATGGCATAATTATAAAAAGGTTCACCTAAGTAGGCAGTCTTCTTCTGTAGGGTGGTTACAGGACAGTCCTTGTGGGCCAGCAGCAGCTGCTTCAAATGAGCCACCTCGTTCCGCAACAGAGACACTTCATTCTGAAGGATCAGAAAATATGGACATACAAAGAGAGATCATATCATAGTTAGACATACTGTGGACCCACAAAAACAGAGTTTTTTGTTTTTCAGCTAAGAAATGCTCTAAAGGGGTAAACAGTCTGTTTTCCACTAGAGTACAGCTGGCAGTGGAAAAGTGGTCATGTGGTGTAAAAATAACCTGAAACCACCAAATAACACAATAAAGATGTGAAACAAGTTGTAATGAGCTCCATGGTTAGTCCTGTAACCTCACCCGTTTGTAAAACTACCCTGAAACTGTGCTTATCTGGAAGAATGTCTCACAAACTTCCACAACTAGTTGAAAGCCTCTCAACTGAGCACAGTCAGTGTGACTATCCACACATTAACACAGGCCTCCAACAGGTCACATCTTCATCCCACGCAAAAGCCCACTCACCGACAGCGAGACGTTCAGGGTGCAGAGCTCCTCAGCCTTCTTCTCTAGGGAGCTGACCCACAGTTTGCGTTTCTGTCTGCAGCGCGATGCCGCGGCCCGATTCCTCTCGAGGAAGCGCTGCCTTCGCTCATCTGGGTCATCATCTACCGTCCGTCGCCGACGCCCACCTGTAGGCTGTGCTGGAGATACCTAGAGGGAGAACAGGGGAAAGGGTGAGAAGGAAACAGACAGACAAGGGGAGGGGAGAGGAGAGGAAGACAGGCAAGAGAAAAAAAAAGGGAAGTTTGAGTCACAGTTTCATTTTAGTCAGAGCATATTAGTCATCTCACTACAAAAAGTACAGCCCCAATTTACTGTATCTTAAACAGGTGACATGTCAAACATGGTTGGACTCAGTTACTTTTAGTCAGTTCTTAGATTTTGTTCATGTAATTATTATTATTGCTCGACTATAGACAACGCAGTGTACCTGAGGTTGTGCAGGTGATGGAGCATCTGGCTGCTGGACTAGCAGCTGGCTCTGCTCTGCCCTCTGAGGTACCATGGGGCTGCTGCCCATGGCCATGATCCCCATACTGTGTCCTGACGGGCTCTGCTGGGACAGCGCAGCCTTCAGACGCTACAGGAGAACAATGATATGACCAACATGAGCCCAGAGCAACAGTACACAAAGTGTGATGTAAGTATAAAAGAAAATAATGCTTAATCATTGCAGAAAAGATGAAAACACAAAGACAACAATGATGCAGCATTAACAACAGAAATACATTTCTGAGCAGATTTTTATTATTAATTAAACAGATTATTATTAAACATCACTGCAGCATTATAGCAAGTCCTATGTATCTAGTCTGTAGTAAGACTCGATGGTAACACATCAGCTCATTAACAGTATCTGCAACGACTGAACAAGCCAAAATAAATTGTTGACACTGAAGCATTGTGTGAACGCTCGTTTATTTCCTGTGACAGATGTTTGTGTTGTTCTTTTCTGCAGAAAGACTGCCCAGTGTGCAGATATAACATGCAGTAAATCTGTTTTTTTGCTAGATCTCTGATGTTTTCACTACATAAGCAAATAAGCACGACTTTGTAATGCCTCGCCAAAAAAAAATAAAAGCCTGAATGTTCTACGCTCTGTGAGTTTAAAACGGTGCATTAATCCTGCAGAGATCTTCACCTATGTTGACCTGACAGTTACACGGTGCCAGTGTTTTTGGCAGCACTTTCATGTCACATCCTGTTCTGTTTCAACATTATGGTACAGAGTTCAGCTCTAGAGGCTTTGCAGCTGATGTGAGTCTACTAAAGTTACACGTTCCTGGAACAATTTTCAGATGATGTTGTGTGACAGCACGCCTGTCAGCGGTGATGCAAATGACGGTGATTAGCAACTGTCTGAAATCTCAATTTACTTCTCCCTATAGAGCAAACTGTTTATTATACAGTATATAGGGTGTAATGAATGAGTGAACTCAAGTCCATGTGTGTGACATGTGTCTTTCACTTGTGACTGAAGGAGCAAGCAGTTTGTGCAGATAAAGTGGAATATTCTGTGTATGTTGTATGACTATAAACAATGAACACACTAATCCAGTTTAATATCTGCAATACACAGAGCTCTGTGTGCACTTTGCAGTATCATAAATTCAGCACAATTTGTGTTGTTGTAGTGTAAGAGTTAAAGAAACAAGTAACTGCAGTAAAAAAGTCATATGATGAACAAACTAAGCCAGCGCAGAGGAAGGCTGCAGGGTGAAGATGGAGACAACAAGAACAGATAAAGAGATAAGAATAGAGAGCTAATTTAGTGCTGACCATCTTGGCCTCTGAATGGATGCTGTAGCCAGAGGGGGAGTTAGAGCCGCTGCTGCTACCTCCCAGAGGAGGACCGGGGATCCCAGGAATGTTGGGTACCATGCACATGGGTCGGGCCAGCTGTGGAACCAGATAAAGACACACAAACGTGCAAACGCACACGTATTAACAACATGAACCAACTTCTCAGCTGTAAAATTGAATTTGGACTTGTGGTCTGCCTTACATTAATGACAGAGGGCATCTGCACCGGACCAGGGAGCACAGGTACTGCCTGACCAGAGGGAAGCATCATCATGGGGTAGTGGCTGGTCGGCGAACTAGACAGGCAGACAAAAGAGGGACAGCAGGAACAGGAGGTTTTTATAGTTATATTTGTAGAAACTTCAAAGTTTCTGTAACATAGCAACTAGGAAAAATGATCCACACTACACCCAGCATTACTAGTCCAAGCTGTACATACAAAAACTGCTCAAACCAACAGAGATTTATAGCAGATTTAAGTCAAAAACGTGATGTTTTTAGAGATAAAACACATCAACTTGATGATGGGGAAATATTTAAAAGATGCACAAACAATTCATATATTTCAGATTGTGCAGCCACAAAACCATGACGGTATCTTGGGTTTGAGAGGTTCACTCTTAAGCATCATATACATCATACACATGAAACGCTACTGAAGGGAATTTTAAAAGAAGCAAGAGGTTCAGCACAGGTCAGTAGTAGCATGTTGAACTCACCCCAGAGTACGATTGGAAGGTGGGGCCTGTGTTATGACGGAGGTGGGTGACGGCATGGTGGGCTGAAGGGCATCAAAGCCCAAGTGTAGTGGGAGGGAACCTGGACGCACAATAGTCGGGGTCGGGGCTGAACTCCTGGGTGGCGTGTCCTAGGAGAACAGCAGTGAGGTGAGGTTACATAAAACGGTTGAAACACAGTTTTCAGTTAGTCTAAATAAAGACACGATGGTTTCAGCACATCAAGTGTTACATCTCTAGAACAAAGATTATATTATTCACTTCCTCAAGGTGCATTCATGTAATAATTTTAAAGTCATAATGAGACTCATTATGAGTCATAGTCTTTTCTACATCCTTTACATGCACTCTGCTCTCCTACCATGTCAGTCTTACCTTCCCTTTAACCAGAGCCTCTCTGCTGCTGTCTGACCTTCCAGAGATTGATTCAGGGCTGTCCGGTGGCGAGGAGTCGACCTCTACGGGTGCCTCTTTCTTCACCTTCACGTCTGATGTCGTCTGCAGGCTCATGTCCAAAGCTACAGAGTTGGGTGCAGGAAGCTGAGAAGGACAGCGGTGGAGAGAGAGAGAGTTCACAAGATAAGAGAACGTAGACTACAGCAAGTAAAAAAAGAGAAAAAAAAGGAAGTGGTAATTCATGGTATTTATCACACAAACCAAACAACCACAACATTAGTTTAATGCGCAATACACAACTGACAAAGTGCACGAGGCAGGAATTTCTGCGAGGAATCATTTTTGACTGCATCACCACTTCAGGGAAGAAATAATGAAGTAATAAGTCATTTCTCAGTCTGTGACTCAAATCTCAAGTTTTGTAATAACACATAATAGCATACAGTTATTCACACACACACACACACACACACACACACACACAAAATCATCAAACCCAAGCCTCTCTTACAGAGTTCTTTGCTCTCTTGTCGTCATCATCTTGTTCGAAGGAGCTGGCCAGCTCGTTGAACAGACCAACCTCCTCGCAGTTCTTTAGGAAGCGGGTGGGAGTAGGTGTCTGGTCTGGCAAAAGGGAATGAACAGAGATAACTATTCAGCGCTTTCGCACTTGGTTCACACTTAGCACTGAATATAGAAACCCATGTCCTTAATAGGTCTTTGAAGCTGTTTTTCCTGAGGATGTACTAATAGTGTTGGAACACAATGACGCATATGTATGCTTTACAGTCTCCATGTGAAGTACAGTACCTGCAATAATGACAGAGTCTGTCCTGGCTGGTCCAAATTTCAGTGTCATCTCATGCTTGTGTTTGTGGACAGCCAAATGGTCTTCATTGGTAAACCTCTGGATCAAGTGAAATAGAAGGAAAGGTAAGTACATATACGGATAAATGTCTAACCCAGATATCATATTGCAACAATCACAGACAGATTATCTCTTGGAGATTAGGCCCAACACATGCAGCCTATACTGTACACATTATGTGACAAACCATAAAGAATACTGTATCTGTGGTGTACAATTCCCAATGTCTTAAAAGCCCTGTATGGGCCCATTATAGCTGCAGGACACAGGCTCAAATGTCTTAACACAAATAGAATTATCTAGAACAAGAAAAAAAAAAGGGTACTTTTATGGATGAGAGATGAAATGATTGTTGACAGCACAGAAATGTAGGAAATGAGCAAAAGCTGAAAATATCAACAAAATGACAAAGTATAAAAAACATTGTAACAAATAAATATCAAAAACAACTGAGCTGACACACCAAAACAGATGTTTTCAAAGAAGAAAACACATTGTTGTCGAACCAGTCTGCATACAACATGAGGACACAGTAAAGCTCCACGTTAGCCTACATTCTGTTATTGCCAGTCGGGTATCTACAGTGGAAGCTACAGGAGGTTAATCAGACCATTAGAAGTGAACACAGCCATCGTCTCAGACACAGCACTTCTTCTTTGGAGAAGTGGTGAGGTGAATCAGTCAGTGACAGAGGAGGAATAATCTTGGCTCTGGCACCAGCCTATTCACCGTTCGCTGCGGCCTATTTTGGGGCGCTGCGTTGCAGTTGCGAGTTCAGTCGTGAGAGTGAAGTGGAAACACAGTCAAGTGTCAGGGGGCTTATTTTTAGCACTACCGGGCAGCATCACCAATACAACTGCATGTCGGATTTGTCTCTTTCCTCCGAACAAGACGGCAGAGGAAACTATCTCCGACTAATCTCCCTGTATGAGATACTGGCAGCTAGGATTACCCCTCCCCATGCAGTAAATACTGGGCATCATATAATTGGGGACTGTTGTTGTTGATGGTGTTGTTGTTGTTGTTAACATGGTAAAAGGAAAACCCTGAGCAAAGCCAGGAGTCAATCATCCTCGTTCTATTATGGGCATGATTCAGACTTTCCTGGTTGACAACTGTTGCTTGTAAAGGGCAGCAGTAAAACGTCATTTGGACGCAAGGCACTTGTAACATAAAGATCATAAAGATGTTCGCTGTCTAAAGATACACAAACAAACACGGCATGTCTGAGCTAATATGTAAGACTGGGTACTGAACCCCAATATCTGTTTGTGCACAGAATATTAAAAAAAAGTTTTTTAAATGAAATGTCTAGTCAGATTCATCGAGTAATTTGTTTTTTATTTAATCAGATATAGCTCCTAAATTTAAGAATGTATTTCTACTACTTGTGTTTAGCGTTCAAAGCTGCGCTAAACAATAATAACTCATATTTTTACATTACTAATAGACTAGCAGGGTGTGAAAGATAAAAAAGGAAATAGTGAAAGGTGTTGGTGTCGTCAAATCTATAGAAAACTATCACCCGACTCTGCAGCGTTACAGAGAGTTTTAATGTCTTTCATTATTTTAGTTTTCTGGCCCACAACTTTACTGTTTTGGTCTCACTGCTCTCATCAACCCCGATTCCAGCTGTTTTTTTCATTGAAAAAAAAAAAATCTAATAAATCTACAGTGTGCTACATGCCCACCGCCAAACTGCATCCACACAAAATTAGCAAGTAACACCAGCTCATGTATGTCAATTTGTCTTCAAAAGCTTCTATGTGATTCTGTTGCTTGAACTGCCGACTAAATTAATAATGATATCCGCAGATGAAATATGCAGTAAGTATTTACATCACAGAAACATGTCAAAGGAAGTTAAAACGTTCCCGGATGGAGTCCCTAGGTGTCCATAATGTTCCGAGAAGAAAACAGCCAAACAAATCATCTTTATTTATCCAACACACGCATGTTTAACTGATTCACATGGCTGTCGTTCAAACCACAAACTCCCATGTACAGCAGATCGCTTCTGATCAGAGAAAGCAGGAAGGTTTATTAATCACAAATGTTTCTTAACCACATAAACACTTTCTTCCTGCAGACCCCATGAGAAAAAAATCCATCACTGGCTGTATCACACCCAGCTGAGCGCAGTATCAGACGGCTAATTGAGCACAACATCAGACATGACATTTCCTGAGTTGAATAGTCACGAGTCCTAGAACACACTTCTTTTAATTAGCTGTGATATCAGGCCAAGCCCCGACGATACACCACGTTACTGGCATGTTACTGCACTATTGGCACTGAGCTGAGTCACAGCCGTGGCTCAAACCTGTGTCTGCAGGCACTACAAGTCAACAGTGACAGGTTGAAACAATAACTGTGCTCTGATTACTCACTGGAGCTTCCAGTGAGTCATTGCTAAAGGAGACGGCATTGTCTCACAAGACAGCATGCTAGCTTTAACGCTATCTGTGTGTTGATCATTAAGAGCGTTGCATAAATCACAGTCTGTCATCTTATTGTGGCAATAACAGAGTGTGACGGCAGATTAGAAGTCTTTTCAAGTTTATTAAGTCCTCTCACGGTACAAATTAAGCTTTAATCTACTCCAACTGAGTCGTTTTAAGTACAAGATCTACTTCCTTTTACTTTCAGTTCGTTATCTTTTAGAAGTAAGTACATTAAATTATAAATAGGTACAGTCAACTGCAGGAGAGTGCTTACACAAGGACAAAAATCTCCCACAACCCAACACCTGAAACCCAGAATAAAGCGGAAGAAGACTTACCTGTCCACAACCAGGAGCATTGCACACAAAAGGTCGGTCGTCCCCCATTTTTGCAAAGAGCTTGCAATGTAACTGCGGGAGAGGAGAAGAGGAGAACATTGCTGCGGCTTTTCTTTTTTCTTGATTTGTGAATCTGGCAAATCCTGAAAACAACAAAACAGGGATGCTGTGGCTTGTAGTCTTTAGTCTGAGCAGGAAGCCGAATGCTATTTAAAAATAACCCTGGCAGGGAGGAAAACATGCACAGAGGCAGCAAGACGAAGTTTCCCTGGTGATACTTCCTTCACACAGGGGGGATTCTGGTCGGCCAATAAGGAGCCGCTTACATGAGAGAACGACGGCTACCGTTTACACAAAGACGTCTCCCTCTCCTTCTGTCTCATTTTTCCTCTCACTTCCCAATCCCTCCTTCTCTCATTACCACTCCCTCTCCTCACCTCTGAAGCACCTCCCAACCTTTTACCTTCCTGTACCCCTCATCCAACCTCTCCCTCGTCTCAGCTGTTTCTCTCTGAGCACCACCTCTGTTTGGGTCATCACCATACACTTTCTGAGAAGTCTCATATGAACCCACAACACAAATACCTTGGAATAGGCACATTCACGCCGACCCTTCACTGCACCCCATTTTGTCGCCCTCATTAACTCCAACTTACTTGTTTCACGAGGGACTGATGGAAGACAGTCACTAGATTATAGAGTTACAGATAATACTGACTGACTGAAATCTAATACAACTTTTTTACTCAACGCATGAATGCTGACAACGTTATGAAGTCTCTGAGGAGAAAATAATAAATAGGTAGAGGCTTTTACTGTTCACCTCATTCAGCAAGAACAGCACATCTGTGCCACTTTACTGCAGCTGAAGAGCAGCAGCCTTTAAGCTATTATAAACATATTATAAATATTATATTCATATATCTCCCACATCTATCTGATCTAGCTGACTGCCAAGCCTGCAATGAAAATGTGATATTTTATAGTTGTTAAACTCATAGTGAATAACAGGGCTGAACAGTATGAGCTAATCTATAGTCATATTTAACATCAACGTATTATGGAGGAAGCGTTAAACAGATTTCACAAGCAGCCGCAGTCGCACTTTGTTTGGTAAAGGTCAAGCCTCAGCTACATCTAGTGTGTCTGTCACTTACAATGAACGAAGTAGCGGTGAGTTAAGAGTTAAGTTGGTGCCACTTAACCAAACAGCAACAGAAGAAAGAAAAGGAGTATTACACCACACGAGATGTGCTCAAGTTCCTCCTTTCATTTGAACTAAAACTGCAGCTTTATGAAATAAATTAATGCATTACAATTGTGAAATCAGACTATTGTTGTGTCATCGTAATGTATAATTGCTGCGTCCCTACAACGTACTGATGATTATTACAAATTCATCAGTATGTAACTGTTTATATTTCATGACCAGTATGACCATGTGGACTGGACTGTGGGCTGACAGGTTTGCTGAAGTTCTGGTGAGATAAAAGCTAAAATAAGAGTACATTTAGGTAGATAAGATATCCATAATGTCTGTAATTCAAGTTAATTTCATTGCCCAGCTTTATGCTGTAATAGCATAATATGAAGGGTGATTAACTCTATAAATATTTGGTAATGCTGTAAAAATAGAGCCACATAAGGACAGCATTGTTGAGCATTTGAAAAAGCTTTCCACAGGACTACAGACCGAATACGACATCCCTTTCTTCATAAGTAATGCCATTGTCAAGAGTTAGACAAGCACATGCTTATGTTTGGTTTCTCCTCCTGTTGTTGCCTGAAGCTGAAGTGACATAAACTAACACCGCGCAGGGCTTACTGCTTCTATCAGCTGTCTACACAGAGGAGAATAACTCACCATGTACAAATCCCCCCCCCTCTCTGCAACCCCATCCCCAACTCCACCAAACCACCACACCCTGCACTGCTCTGCTCCGCACAGCTGAACGACGCTCCATGTGAAGACAAACTGAGAAGTTTAGAAAAAAATAACTTGGCCGTTGAATCTGAATCAGGGAATTGGAGGGGGTGAGGGGGTGGCGATGGACGAGGGACATTAAAGTTTCATCACTTTCAACTGGCTCAAAGTGACGTCTGGCAGCTATTACACAACGCCGTCCTACTGACAGGACAGCAACTACCAGCATGCATCAAGGACCCTGCTGTGTATACAAGAAGAAACATCTTAATAAACAAAAGCCTGCGACTTCTGCAATACTGAATAAGGTTTCGCTAAAATGCAGTCGTGTGCAGGGATGGCGCCCGACCTCGAAATTAATAAACCTCTTGAGATTTTACTTTGATTAGGATGACTGCACGGCAGCTTCTGAACTTCTGTGTTGTTTTGACTTGTTTGTAAAGCTTGTTTAATCATGTTCATTTAAAAAAAAAAATCTGACGCACTGTAACTTAATATGTAACAGGTATTCCACTACGATTCACAGCATTACTTTATCATTTTTAGTGTTGTAATATTACTGACTTACTGACCACATTAACCTCTGTTGTACCTGCTACATGGATTGAGCGTGTAGTCTAACATTATCGAGTGGGACAGATTATTCATTATGTTGGCGAGGCATAAATGTCTGAAAGTTTTCCCAATGTTGAAGTCAGTATATTTTCCTCCCTCCTCCCTCCATCTCTCCCTCTGCCGAGGACAGCTGCCCCTGAGCCAACAAATGATTACTGAAGCCTTGCGCTGGAATACAACGCTCTCCCATGACGCCGGGCCTGTAACAGGCCTAACCGTTGTGTCTTTTAGCTCCGTGTCTTTATGAAGAAAAGTGGTCTGCATCGTGTTTGCAAGCAAAAAGCAGCGTCCCACTCTGTGCAGATCAAAGGGCTGATGAGACAGACCTCCCATGCTTTGGAGAAAGGCAACAGGTTGGTGCCAGGGCCCTCGCAGAGTACTTCCAATCCACTGAGTCTATTTGGGCAGAGATGTGTCTGCAAACGAGATACTCCGTCTAGCTCGTTATACAGAGGGTGTGGACTATGTAGGGAAATGGACACATCTGGCGTGAGGAGTGGGAACAGATTTCAGAGTTTACATCTTACTAAAGACATGCTATGCTAGACATTAACTTGGCTGGCTGGCACCAACATGAAATGTGGGATTTCCACCATAAATTTCAGATGACAGGGGTGGAAAATACCATTTGTTTTCATAGCTGCCCCAACCAATATCTTAACCTGATTAAAACAGATGTGTTACAGCTTTTTTCTTCAGCATCTATTGCTTGGCTATATGGCAAGACAATCCATACTGAAGGACATGTTCGTAAACTGCAGCACCATCTGCTAGATTCAAAAACGACATTTAATTTACATGCATGATCGTCAGATGTGTCTCTTTGAGACTATAGTAATTGTAACGTGCAACGTTTTACTGCTGTAAAATGCAACTCTCAACTCTGTAAGAGACAATAAATCAGTCTGTTAGTTACATTAGTCGTGATACAAATTATTGATATTCATTACAGGCATGGATATCAAGTCCACCTATTTTCGCCTCCTTTCATCCAAGGTGACATGGAAGCACTCAAAGTGCCCTAATTCCTGTCGCTCTCATTGAGCTGCTGCCAAAGTCCCACCGTTAACTTGGATTTCTCCGACTCAGCAGGTGTAGGGGAACGAGTCCCAGCTATAATCAGCCACAGCCATCCAGTGTTTGATGCAGCCTGCTAGGAAACTGACTAAACAAACTGTATTAATAGCTCGCGCTGCAGCCATGACTCTGGAATCTGAGGCTTGAATTGCCAGAGGGTAGGGGAGACCCCACAAAAAGAAAAAAGGTAACGGAGAGGGGAGGAAGAGAGGGAGTGAAACGGTGAAATTAGCAAAAGAAAAGAAGAAAAAAAAAAAAAACACGGTCAGTGATTGGTCAAGGATATTTGCCGGATCACAGGTGAGGTCCTGTTAATGTGAGATCGCTGCTGCAGCTGGGCGTGTGCAACAGCCAATATGTATTTATGTAACCAAAGTGAACCCGAGATTTGGTAAATGGAACAAATGAAATCCTATATCCATGTCTGCATAACTAACAAGGCCTAAAAGCTAAATCCATGCCGAACTAGCAGACAATGCAGGACAATACAGGATGGACCCAGGGCGGTTTTCTAAAATTAAATCAGAAACACTGTGCCGACTTCATTCGCGGTGGGC
Organism: Protonibea diacanthus; assembly: GCA_028641955.1. Taxonomy (NCBI): domain Eukaryota; kingdom Metazoa; phylum Chordata; class Actinopteri; family Sciaenidae; genus Protonibea; species Protonibea diacanthus. The sequence goes on from CM053984.1 coordinate 14,159,970, forward strand.
AACTTTTATAATCACTTGCCAAGAGGTTTCAAAAGAAGAAGAAAAAAACACCATGTTGCTTGATGTTTTTGGTCTCATCAAAGTAAAGTCTGCGCAGCCTCTGGTGCAGACAATAACTTTGTAATATAATTTAAATACTGATTTAACAAACCAATAATAAAACAGACAGGCTTTGAACTGCTCAGCAATTTATATATAAATGCATACATGCTCAACAAATATTTTCCTGTAATTTCTATCATTACTCAGAGTGGGTCAAGATGTTTGACTGGACAAAAACAGGCTGCAGTTTTCTCTGGTGTAACTCTATGTGATGGAATGAGGTACAACCCTGCCAAAAACATGACCTACATTCCTAATGAAGGTGTTGACATGCATGGGGATGCGGATCCTGGGGCGTTCAACAGCTCAAATTGCAATACTATGGATATCATTATTACTTGAGACTTTGGGTGTCTTTAGAGGCGCTTCATGCAAGACCCAGATTACCATTACAGCTCACTCTGCCGCCAAAAAGCAAGTGTTTTACGTGAGGAGTGTCGGGCATGTAAAAGAGGTCAATGTCAAAGTAAAACCCCACAGTAGTTGCAAACTTTAGTTCCTTCTTCTAGACAACGCTGACTGGCTTGAAAAAGTTTGTCTTTTTTAGCCTTCATTACCGTCTGGCGACGTTCAGACATACTTAGCCCTGCCTTTTCCCGTAACAAGACCGCCTTTTCTTCTCAGCAATTGGCTATAAGCACGTCAATCAGCAGCATCTGATACATGCAACGCTTTGGACCCTGTCAATAACACCGTGTAGCTCAATCTCATTGGTTAAAACCCCGAAATCAACTTTTTGTATCCACGAAAAACTAATGGCTAGCTGGTGTGGCTAGCGTTAACAACAGGCCGAACGCACACTCAAAATTAGTAATAACAGCGCTACTAACAGTTTGAACGGTGACAACAAACACACGTTAACACTATTTTAATTATACCCAAAGTGAACTTGTGTGTTTTAAAGCCACTACAGACAGTTAAAATCACAAAAAGCTACAAAAAAGCTAGTTGGTTAGCGGACTGACACTTGAGTGCAAAGCGAGACAGTGGGTCCGAATGAAACGTTGTAGCTGCCACAACAGTTTGGACAATTCAACAGACGTGTAGTTTTAACAACGACAAAAGCTGGGAGATGGCGCGACGAGCGCTACTTTGTCATAGTTTAAGCGTAGTCGACATATCTATGGTGAATTTAAAGGGTAATAAAGTGTTTACAAACTCACCCTTGCGCCCCTCTCTCTCTGGCTCCCCTCTCCTCTCCTCTCTCTTGGAATTTGACACTCCCCTTGACGTCGAACTATCGCGAGACTTCACGTCAGTTCTCGTGGCGGGCAGACGTTGGGGTGAATCCAACCGTCGAGAGGAGACTCCTGATTTTAATTTGTTTTTAAACGTGTTTAACTCACCTAAACACACGAAACACTACTTATATTTAACTAAACTTAGGGTTAAAATACACAAGTTGGGTCTTCTGTCATGACCTCTTGCTCTTTCGCGATGAAAATCTGTAACTCTATCTAAATATTATGGAGGCACTATTTTGGTAACAGCCATCAAACTGTAGTAGTAGTATGTCATGTAGTATGATACCAATTCATAATCAGATCTCGGTTAAATAATCTAGTGTAACATCAGTTTACAAAAAGTTTTTTTTTTTTAACGTGTCTGATCTTCGTGTGAAAAATGCAAGAACAAAAGTACTAAGAAATAGAAGCATCGGTGCACCCAAATACATAAGTAAAATTTAGTGTTTGAGGTGAAACTAAAGTGACTTAGAACCATAAAGTACAAAACAGCAAATCCTACATGCTATAAACACCAACAAGCCGCTTCATCAAGTACACTTGTACAATCCAATGTGACCCAACAGAACAACTCAGCTTTTATGAAGCTTATAATGTCCGAGAGGTATTAATTTAACTATTATGTTTATTATTAAGGGTTGTAGTTTGCAGTAGTTTTAAACTGTACTGCATTATACTGAGAGGTGTTTCTAATATTTTGGCAACCCTATTTACATACGCAAGAGGGCCATAATATTAGAAACACCTCTCGATATAATGCACTGCTGTACAACAACAGCACCCACCCAACAGCACCCACACTTGACACATATTGTTGTTATATTACAGGATTTGACAAGCCATTAAAGATGTTATACAGCAGTTTGTTTTGGAGCCTTTCATCCTTTAAGTTAACATCTTTATCTCAATCTTTTTCTATAATTCAGTAACTCAGTCCATAAAGACTTGGCTTGAGGATGGCCGGTTTGAGTCCAGTATGGACCAAAGTATGGAAGGTGGACTGGTAGCTGCAGGGGTGGCAGTTTACCTCCTGGACACTGCCGAGGTGTCCTTGAGCAAGGCACCGAGCCCCCGCCAACTGCTCACAGGGTGCCGCTCTGAGTGGCTGCCCATCACTCCACCATCTCTCTCCACATCTGCATGTCTATGAGCCCTTTGTGTGTGTGGTATTCCGGGGGTTAAAATGCATGTGAAAAAAAAGAATTTCCCCTCGAGGGATTAATGAAAGTATTGCTTCTTCTTCTATAATTGTGTCCCCTTGTGTGTCCTCTTTTGCTTTCCCTTCCATTTTTTTCCCCATTTCAAAAAAAATATCCAAATCGAGTGCCTAAAGTTCACTTGATGAAGTTATTTCCAAGTCACACAAGTGCAAGGATGGTTCTTTATACTTATACTTATTTATATCCCTTTTGTGTAAAATCTCAAATCACTGTTGTGTGACTGTATCACTCCATTACATGATAAAAAAGAATTGTTCAAACTACTGTATGAGCATACAAACATTGAAAATGAGGGGGGTCTTTTCCCCTCTTGCTTCAGTTTCCTTCCTGAGATTATCCCCCTATTCTCTCTCCTTGGAAGTGAACGTCCTGATTGTAGCTGTACAAGGCTGCAGGGTGTACAAGCCTAAAACAACAGGCCAAAATATTAGAAAAAAGGCTTGCAACCACTGAACTTGAGATTGCATAAAGTATTATAGATGAGACAGCTGATGTAATCCTCAGCAACCGTTTCGTAACACCACAATGTTCCTGCAATATACAAATAAACATTTCATTCAGAGGCTCCTTTACGAGCCAATGGATGTGAATTCAGAGCCTAGAGAGACATCCAGTGGATCATTTGAGAACTGAATGTGCTAACATTAACCTTGTATTATTAAATACAATCCACTATTTCTTGAACATCTAAATGTTTTGCCAGAGTTCGACCTGGAAGATTTAGTTCACGACTGTTTTTACAAACTATACGCATTTTTCAGTCAAAATAGACCTAAAATTCCTGTGAAGCTGCGATTTATTGTCTCGTCTTTTATAATTTTTCAAGTATTTGAAAATTGGTTAGAAACAACTTCAAGTAACAGTCCTGACTGTAAACTTATGATGCGTTTTCTCACATTTGAACTCCTCTGGCCCCCTCATTGTAATGACTGTGATTCAGTCTAACGAGTGCAGTCAAACAGTAATTATACAGGCACTAAGTGATCGCAGCTGCGTTCACTCTTAATCCCTAACGCAGAGACCAAATCCAACCTTTTCTTTTCTAAAAATAATATTAATGCTGTTGTGTTTATTTTTGATCAATACGAAATGTTTCATATTGAAACATATTTCATATTGACAAATGAAAATGTTTCATATTTCATAAGATGTTAATAAGAGAAATTTGTTTCAGTGACAACGCAGCATGTGTCCTGTCAACAGCAACAACTGAGTTTGAGAAAATCATTGACATTATGGTGTTCCTTACATCCATCCATCCATTATCTGTAGCCGCTTATCCTAATCAAGGTCGCTGGAGCTGAGGGCAAGAGGTGGGATCGTCAGTCGTCAGTTCATCACAAGGTACATAGAGACAAACAATGGTTAACCTATCAAAGTGCAGGACTGTGGGAGGAAGTCAGAGCACCTGGTGAGAACTCATACAGTCATGAGAAGAACATGCAAGACCCTAACTAAGGAACCTTCTTGCTGTAAGGTGACAGTGCTAACCACTGCCAACTACTACAACTACAGCGATCATGTCACTCCTTAATACTCCTTACAGGTATGTAAAGTTTTAACGTCAAAAGCATTGAGGCTTGATAACTAGTTTGGTAATTAAATAAATCACAGCATATTTAAAAAGTGCCGGAGTAGCACAGGTGTAAATAAATAAAATGAATGAGGGCTGAATTCCATTTAGCTGCTTTGATTTCAGGGTCCTGGTAGAGACCGTCTTCACAACAGCCATTTTGACATGGAATAGCTGGGTCAACACAGGTGTTGATACTAATGCTCAAACGGAGTCAGAGTGCAGCTATGGTGCATGTTGGCTCACTGGAAATGCGCTGCTGCACTAAATGGGACAGAACCTATGTCTCAGATGAGTTCATAAAATGACTAACTTTGAAACACTGAGCAAGATGAATCAACCTCTATCTCTGCCTCTGCTAGGCGTGCAGGGGTATGCTCAGGGTGGCCTCAGTGCATCATCAAGCCACCCTTTAGGACCGCCCATAAAAAAATCCTGGACTGAAAAACTGTTTTAACCTCTAACTCCACATCTCAGTAATATATCGTTCAGCAACTATTTTCCAACATATTTAATGTATTTTGAAAGAAATCTCAGAATTGCCTTTACACAGTCTTTAATGTTATTAGTAACACCTGTGCTTTTCCTATGGTGACAAATAAAATGTCTGCTGTGAAAGACGCCTATGCAAATAAAACCACAATCTGAATCGGGCCAATAATTTGAATGTGACACAGCCAAGTGTTTTTTCACAGCCTACCACAGTGGAGCTTTTTAAGTAATAGTGCTTAAACTGTTTAATATATTATTAGAGCTATCTGTTTAAACTTAATGACCAATGGAGAGAGAAAAACATGAATGGAATATAAAGGCATTTACTTTCATTACGTTGACAAAGAAAAAAAATGCACTTTTTCAGGTGTACACAAGACATTATCTAAGGAGTTAAGTTTTTTTTATACAGAACAAGCAAAACAAAATCAAGCACAGACTTTAGACAGATGCCATAACAAATGTAAATGCATTTCGCGAGCTTATTTAGTGACTCTTTCAAGGACAAAAAACTTAGTAATCATGCCATTTCACGGTTGTAACTCTTTTTAACATTTAATTAAAATAAAAGTTGTTTTTTTTTGTAATTTTTTTTAAACACGTTGCAAAATTTCAGATGAGGGAGAACATTTGAAAACTTCAACGTTTTCAAGTTAAGACTGAAAACATTAATTATTAATAAAAAAAACAAAACATTTTATTCCTCCTTGGCAACTGCACCCTTCGATACAATAAAGTCCAAATAAATAGTGACAGCTATCACTTTTATCAGTGTTGATTTTTTTTTAAATTTTGACGAGATGGAGGCCAAATTTTGTGAACCAATCTGTCAAACCAGTGATGATATTGTGCAACCTCTGCTGCTTCTACACAGCAAGTCAAACTGTTCCCTTTATTTTATTTTATTTATTTTTTGTTTGTTTTTCTTGGTATTGTTTGCACTGTGAGTTCACTTGGACATCATTGAGAGAGAGATGGCCGCCCGAATTGTCATACTAACTATAACATTGATCCTAGACTAGACTAGATTAGACATTAGCCCTCATTCATAAACTTTCTTAAATCTAGTATTGAGCATTTGATCATTTTACCACTGAACTCAATAAAAAAAGATCTTCCTCGTGCTCTGTGACAAATCATAATAATATTTTTTTGATTATACTGAAGTCTTAAAATATATCAAATTGTGAATTTTGCATACAAAAAAAATAATAAGCCTACTTAAAATTTAAAAAGATGGAGCGGCTCTTTGTGAACAGATGAATGATCGGACACAACTAGCGCCATGTAGGTCAATTCCTATGGCGAAGCCCAACAACCCTGATGTTATAGTTTCATTCTGTACTGCATGCAGGAGGGCTGAGACACATTTATTGCACCCAAGACTTCTTTTCAACACGTCAGATCTGAGTTACCAAAAAGTGCATATTTCTTTTAGGTGAATCAGTGTTAACATGGACTGGTGCAACACATCTGCTCATTTAGATGTGCAGCCACTAGATGATAATAAAAAAAAAGAAGAAGAAGACTTGGAGAGGTTTGCACATTTCTCTCTCGGTGCTCAAATCTGTATTAGTTTGCTAGAAGGTTTGATTAATGGGGGCCATTGTCAGACAATATCCTATAACTCAACAGAGACACGTTCCTGCCAATAAATGCGTGTATGTGTGATGAGCTGTCTAATAATCAGACAGTGAGGTCTGAGAGCCCCCAAGTGGTTTCATCGCCTCAGTCTCTAAGCAGTAAATAGTCTTTGATAGTCTCTGGTAAAGGAAGCTCTTTTACAGCAGTGGGCAGGAACTGGACTCCGAGACTCTGCCGGACAGCACAGCGTGCCAAAGAGCGAAGCGTGGGAGCCTGAGCCACCATGTTGGTCAGCCTCGCCAGCAGCTGGGGATCCTTACTCAGCTCCCTGGGAAGGGTGCCGTCAGCCCGTCGTATCTCAAACCGCCCTGCTGCCCGGCACAGCAGCTCTAGGCACTCCTCCTCCTGTTCAGTGCCCAGGCCCCGGGCCAACAGGGCCACCAGTCGGGATATAGGGGTCTGGCCCTTTAAATTGGTCACGTGGACCTGGGCTCCGTAGTCTAATAGCACTTTGACACTCTCCAGGTTGCCCTTCATTGCTGCCCAACTCAAAGGCGTGTCATTGTTGTAGTCCCGGGCATTTGGACAGGCCCCGCTCTCCAGCAGAGCTCTCACACATTCTGGGTTATCTTTGAAGGCGGCCCAGTGAAGCGGGGTGTCCTTGTTGCCGTCCAGGGCGTTTGGCTGGGCCCCATACTCCAACAACAGCTCCACACAGCTCTCATCCTTCTCTGCTGCATAGTGCAGTGCTGTGCGGTTATATCCATCCAAAGCGTTCACCTAATGAGGAAATATAATGTCATCAGAAATAGTATGCCACAAACTTAACAACACTTCGGGCGATATTTTAATCATGCAAGCACAACGACCAGCACGAAATAATCAGTCTTGGGCATTAGAACTCTGCACCTGCTGTTTTGGTTCAAGTATGTACAGCAGCACAAAGTGCAAAGGGCTGGGAGGTGGAATATAGATCAGAGGGTGTGGTAATTAGGTACCAAAATACCACACATACGTGCAACGCAAATTTCAAGGTCAGGAAAATACCAGACCAGCTTGCACCACCATGAAAATAAAGCACTACAATTATAGGCTTGGTTCACCCAAATTACAAAAGACATTGTTTATTTATTTTGTATTTTGGCCTTCATATTCATTGGATAGTCAATAGTTAACACATAGACAGGAAAAGAGGAAAGAGAGAAAAGGTACAGCATGCCACAAATGTCCCTGGACTGAATCAAGAGATATTGCGGTTATGTGGCATACACTTGCCAGGAACTCATGCCAGGACACTATGCTGTTTAATCTTTTAAATGAATTTCTCGATGCAATGATCACCACAAACTAAAAAGATAGTCATTTTTTATATCTGAACAACTTTAACCAAATCTGTAAGGCTAGAGGTAAATGACAAAACTATCAAATACAGTTAGTATTATTAGGATTCATTCATAAACCCAATTTTTGGTTTCAATTCTTGCCAGCTCAGCGTTACATTTAAAACACATATTTGTTTTTTTTTTGTTTTGTTTTTTTTTTAAAGATTATTTTTTTTGGCTTTTTCCAAGCTTTTTATTGGTAGAGACAGCTGAAGAGTGACAGGAAATGTGGGGAGAGAGATGGGGAATGACATGCGGCAAAGGGACTCGAACCCGGGTCGGCCGCAGCGAGCCTTCGCATATGGGGCGGCTGCTCTACTGAGCTAAACGCCACCCCAAAAACACATATTTGTTTGTGTGTTTAAATACCAACACAGACACTGGAGAGAGTGTCAAATGATAACCTTTTACTAAATGTCAAATTGTCATCATCTCATAATTTCTGTTCTATGTTTGTTTACTGTATGTCTTCCATGTGTGATGTAAGGTTGTAACTTCGATACAAGCAGTTAGTATAGTATTAAAAAAAACAATACCTCTTTCAATACTATGGCACAAAGAAAAAAAAATCCTGGACACACAAAATAATATTTTTCTTTTTTTTCTGCACACAATGCTGATACAGAAAAAGTCACTGAACACATCTTGAGGACCAGTTCCAGAGATTCCCACAGATTGACAACGTATCTGAGGTGGGTATTATATTTTATTTAAATACATGACACTGTTAGTAGTTTACTGGTAGTGTTTACTGAAACTACTTTAATCTGCTCACCTATAAATTAAGTTTTAAATACGTGGTATCAAAAAAATATTTTTACTTTTGACAACCCGAGTTTGATTGGTGCAGAAACTAAGCAAGCATCATGATAAGCTTCAACTCTCTGCAGGCTGACTTTCATATTATACAGTGCAAGGTAATTAAATCTTGTAAGTATGCTATGGGAAATGGTTCAGCGTGTAGAAGTCATCTATGACGTACCTCTGCCCCCTTCTCCAACAGCAGCTCCACACAGTCAGCATCAGCCACCATGCAGGCACAGTGCAGGGGCTTAAGTGTGCCATGCATCCGGTTCACATCAGCTCCCTGAGGCATAAAGGAGACAATGATGTCAATATGACAGATGACACTAAGAAACTGTATTTCTTTAAAGTTGGACAGGAAGATGAGCTGTCCTACCTTACGAATGAGATCCTCCACATTGTCGTGTGGGAATGAGCGGATGGCTGCGATGGTGCGGATGAGCCGCTCAGACAAGGAGTATTTACTTTGAATGCTTTGCATGATGTACCACATAGTAGAGCTCATGTGTAACTGAGGACCATGGCACCCGGGCAAGGGTGACACAACAGCACACTGAAACACAGTTTTCAAGAAGTCAGGAGTTAAAAGCTGTAAGACATAATGACGAATGACAATGATGAGATGAGCCTTGAAGAAATGAACCAGAATAAAATAAATGACAAAGCTAGAGAGTCCCTCGGGTGTTTTAGCTGTTTTAGGTGATTAGACTTTTTTGCTGTTATGATTACTTCATTATTACATGTTGTCTGTAACTTTGAACATAGAAATCTGCTCATTCCACCATCATTTTACCACCAAGTGGTGCTACAAAGTTACTGATTTTCCCCATGGAGACTGTACATAAGACGAGAAGTTAGACTTAATATTGTGGGTCCAGCAATATCTCTTTTGATTTGGTTTGTTATTAAAATTAATGTTTTTTTAAAATACACACAATGTAAAATTGACATGAATCATGATTTTGAAAAAAAGAACTTGCTTATCGATCTTTAGATTTAAATTTCAAACAATCATATGATACCTATCATTAATAACTGTTTTAGATGTAAAACTGAAGAAGGAACATGGTAATGGTAATAGCCATTTAAAAGACGCGACAATATAAAGGAATTAAAAAATTTTAAAAAGGATAAAATGATAAAATAAATAAGACAGAAATAAATTAATATATAGAATAAGTAGAAAATACACACAAACATCTACATACAACTCATACACATTCAGACACAACATAAAAGCAAATCTATAAAATTGTCTTGATATGTCTTGGCCACGAGGCTTTGATAGATATAAGTACAGTTACTTTTATTTTTCTTCTTTCAGTTCAGTTTTATATAGATTTGATTGTTCAGTTTCTTTTCTTTGCCACTCACACGCTTATATATGTACAGGTGCAAGGCACAAGTGTGCAGATGTGTGTGCTTGCATGTTTTAGTTTGTTGTCATAGACTGACAGTACATTGTCTTTTCATTTGTTTGGCTTGTATTGATTGAGTATTTATTTTGGGGGGAACATGAGGATGCAAAGTGTATTGTCATGTCTACTTACTGGTGATAATTATTGTACACTCTTTGAAACAGAAACATGTAGAAAAATAATAATAACTGCTTTTAACAGCAAATAAACAAACATTTAACAAAATTAATCTAAAGCAATTTTAGCGTTAAAGACATTGCATGCAGTCTAGACAGTGTCTGCTTGTTATTCTGCTGTTGCTGCTTAATGGCAGTCGCCTGAGAGTTGACTGTCAGCAGTCTATGTATGCTAACTAAACGTAAACAAATGACAGCAACGTTAGCTCACTTGACAAGCTGCACAACAAAAGAAAGACCGTCTGTAACAGTGATTAACGCCCCACGTCGAGTGACAACTTAAAAAATTAATGATTAATGCAAACACGAGCGCTAGGTTTGGTAGCAGGCAGACGCTGACAGGCTGTTTTAGGGGGAAAAAAACATCTTGATCACTGGCTGCTGGCTAGCATGAGCTAGCTGGGATGCTAACATTGGCGTCGGGATAGGAGGAAGAATCGACTCGTAGGCGAAAAAAAATCTACTGACATTTATCTAAAATGCAAGCTGAAATGTTGGTTATATCAAACATCGATAAATTGGAGGTGCTAACGAGAAAACGTACCGTTTGTGGTCCACGGTGTGAAGGTCTGACAGGCTAGTTTTCAGCTTGGCTTGACATAAACACTGCACGTCACCGCTCACGGCCACGCCCTCCGCCTCGAGCCCCCGAGCCCTGTATTTAAACGTGACAGAGCCGGCCAACGGTCGCGTTATTCTGCGTTAACTTCAGATTAGTTGATATCTGCGTTAATTGCCGGCGTCCTGGTTGGTTTTTGCGGTGTCCGACAGGGATGACACGTCTTTGCCAAGAGCTCTTACGTTCCCAATATAGATATTTAACGGCAGCAGCTCCACAGGCGTCCACCGACATGCCATGGATGCCTTCAACTCATGACCATGTTAAGGTAAGAGGCTGAACATGTGGCTCCAGAGAGCACGGAGCACTGACAGCTCAGACAGCCTCTGGTGGACAGCCAAGCCACAATCACATCATGAATATTAATGTTAACTGAGTTATAGTTTGATTTATTTTTTATGACAACACGGAAACGCGTTGTCAAAAAAAATGAATCAAACTATAACTTTATAAGGGCTTACATGAGGTAACTTTGAAGCAGGGCCGGCCCTAGACTTTTGGTGGCCCTACTCCCAGTCAACAAATAACACACACACACACCGCAGAATAACAGAATAAACCAGTGTGGTAGTACTCAAGGTCAGGCACAAGACCATTTTCACCACCAGATTCTTAAACTCATAATCTAACAGGACTGTCTGCAAAATATGACCACATTATTTGTGCAATACGTTTATTAAACACCAGCCAGACTCTTGGTTTAAATCTACACTGTGCAATATTCAATATCTATCTATCTATCTATCTATCTATCTATCTATCTATCTATCTATCTATCTATACACACCTGTATATATGTATTAGAACATTTACACATTTTCATATTTTTTCATATCCAATTTTAGTATCCTTTATATTCTATTTTAGTATATTTGTATTTCTATAATGTTATTTTTACCTAAAATTTTATAGTATTGTTGCACCAAATTTCATTGTATTGTTGACCCTGTGTTAGCTTACACATGACAAATAATTTTGAATCTTGAAAACGTTTTGAAGACCTTTGTCTTGTTTCGGTCTCTGGATTTTAGGTCAAAACCAGTTAAGACCACAACTTTGGGATGTCACTTAACTGCCTGTGCGTTGTCTGATTTATTTGTTAACTGTCTGGGAGGAGACTTCAGGCAAATCTTCTGGAATAAAATTTGGTTTCCTAAATCAGTGAGAGGTGATCTGCAAAACAGCATCAGAAAGAGAAAACACCGCAGTTTGTAAATACTCAATATAGCAAAAGAGTTTTCGTGGATAGCTGTATACCGTCTGGTCTTGGTCTTGGTTTAGATGGTCTTTACAGTACTGGAATAAACACACACAAAGACACAATAGAGATGGGCAAACATCAAATCACTTGTTTTATTTCAGGGTTGGGGAGTAGCTACAAAGCGGCAGCCTCTGTGACTGTGAAGTGAAGCCAATGAAGAAGTGCCAATAACTGCAGTTCCTCAAACGTCCACTTGAGGCTGGCTACAGAACGAGTCAATCTCCATAAGCACCTATGTAAAAATATCCAACTTCACACAAACAGTTTCGGTTTCTATAATGAATTTCCCTGTTGATGATAACTGAGTGTTTTTTTTGTTTGTTTGTTTGTTTTTAAAACTCATCCATTACATTAATGCTTAAATTTAGGCTGTGGATCCTGCAGGATCATTTTATCCAACAAAAAAGTAGATGTTATTAGACTAGAAAGTTTTCAAACAAAAAAGTTTCAACCAAATGTTTTCTACCTACAGCCTCTGGGTTGTCAGGTTTTGCTAGATTCCTTTGTTTCATGTGATAATAAATCAAATGTAATGTGGTTTGGGAACGTTGGTGGGACAAAATCAACCAAAAACTGTCTGATATCACCATCTTGGGTGATAGGCTACTGTATGGATTTTTTAAAAACAATTTTCTGACATTATGCAGTTTACATACAGTCTATGATTTTATGGTCCCCCCAGTGCATCTAGGTGTCTGCGCAGACCTAAAACCAAATAACTAAACTAAAACCATTTTTGTTTGTCTGAATGAACCTAACTAGTTCTTGCTTCATTTTATCCTTTGCACACATAATGACCACCAGACTGTAGCTCTCAGAGAAATCTCTCCAGTTACATTTGAAAAGGAGACCATCAGGTATCCACCCTAGCTCGAAGCGTTACTTAACAGAAGGACTCAAACCCCACCCGAAACCTGATATTTACACCGGACCTGTCGGGTGTTGGGGGGTGTCTGTGAGCTAAAAAGAGCTTTGAATTTGAAAAGCCTGGATCAGTTTCTCTTAATGCCTCAATACTAAAACAAAAATGATGAAACTGTATAAAAATGCTGCAACGCACTCATCTGTTGACGTGTGTGCAAAACACAAAGATGGCAGAAAGAAATGTGACACTAGAAAGCCAAATCAAAATAATTTATTTTTGGTGACATTTCATACAGTTCTAGGATTGTGTCTCAAACACTTGCTTGATCCATTACTATATTTCCTTTTTGCCACCCCAACCCAAATTAACAGAAAATAACCCAAACATATGGAAGAGGGGGGGAGGGGGTTCCTGTAGGGATTTGCAAGCCTGTCAACATCAACCATATGCTTCTAAAATGATTTCACATTACTCATGAGTAAGATTCTTTTTAAAAACAAGTTAGTGCATTTATTTAATTATACTAAACCACTAGCTGCTCATACTCATTAATGATAAAGAAATAACAGGCCCAGTGATTGGTTACTCGTTTACTGCATTACTAAACCCAAAGTCAATGCATCAAGTATATATTTTTTTTTTCGCTCAGCTGACATCTCGGAACAGTATATAAATGTCATATGCGTGATTTTATTTTGCCAATGCGATTTCACACAACTTTGGGGAAACCAGCCTACCAAGATTGGGAGAAAAGCGTTGTGCATCAGAATTAAAATAAATAAACTTTTTAAAAAGCAAAATACATACAGTGAGTCAAACTTCAAATTCTAAGTCAACCTGTTTGTTTTTTCCAAAAATTAAAAAACAAAGAAATAAAAACAAACCAGCAAACTCACCCTAAAAAGCACAAAACAACCTGGTGGATACCTGCTGTCCAAAAAGAAAAAAAAAAAACTCCCTCTGTAAATTCAGTACTAGAACAATTACATTCTCCCACACACATTTCTAGTGAAGGGTTATTACAATATAGCATAGGCAACTAACACCTCTACAGCTTCTTCAAAAATCCAGTTTCACTGGGCCAAAAGTTCCCCCAACACTACATTATTTAGCAGATCTCGTCAATAAAAATCAAAACTTTTTACCGTAGCACACTATCGTAGGCAGCTGGCACATAGCACGTGAAAATGTTCCAATTCTTCCTTTATACCCACGACTTGGCTGCCAAATATTAATGTAGCTATCATCCTTAGCTAACAGCACTCCTCAGTCTATGTTTTTTTTTTTTTTTGACACTATGCCATAGTTAAGAACAATTCACAGATATAAGCTTAACCTGGATATCCTGTGATGATGTAGAAAAGCCAAACCTCACCTAAAACCATCAGGCGCGCTGAACAGTCAGATCTTACCATTAACCTATTTTCTCTCTTCCTCTTGGAAAACGTCAACCTGCTACACCCAAACAAACATGTAAACAGAGAACCTGACTGATTATCAACATGACAAATATGTTCTGAATCCATCAGAGCGTGGAGACCCCAAAACGGTTCAGACAGATAGAGATAAAAACTTAACATGAAAAACTTTGGACCAGGCTAGCAGGCTCACCTTGGCTAACAGGCCGGTGAGCACCCCCCAAAGTGGATTTTCGGCGTCAAACAAAACCACACATCTGACTGCGGCATACGTCAACGGTTTCTGATATCCGACTGATACGATTCTTAAGCCAATTGGATGAACCAGGATCAATAAAAAGAAAAGAAAAAAAAAATACCACCATAGAACATATTTCATTAATATACATTAGAAGACCACACCGTCCAGTTTCAGGACAATGATTTCCAAATCTCTGATGTAAAAATCAAAAATCATCCATTTCATAACATTAGTGCGACAGCACACTGTAGCACTTCAATCATTTTGCTTGACAATCAATGCATACACAGACTTCAGTCAACCCTTCAGTCATACTTTGCAAATCTAAGCACACAAGAAAAAAAAAAACAAACAAACTGATGTCTCATTGCGTGTTAGTGATATCTTTGTATATGTACATGACATATATGCATGTTCTTTTCTTCTTAGTGCATATTGTTCTTGCAGACATCTATTTGTTAAAATAAAAACAAACAAACAAACAAACAAACAAAAAAGGTAGAGGGCCATTTACGTGGCCCAGAATCCCACCTCTCCCTAGCAGAGCATAAATGAGGCGTCCTCCAGATAAATCGCACTTAAAATTCTTTTTAAGCATAATGTGCTGGAGCCCAAACAAAACAAAAGATTTTTGTTTCCTTTTCAAAATCACTCAAAAGTTCTTCAGGTGTCATTTTGCCCATTAGTCCTGGATGTCCCGGTCTTAATGTCATTTTAAAAGCTTTTCTTTGGACAAGTTCCAGGGTGGGGGAGGTGGCTACCATAATGTTGTTGCTTTTATGTTATTTTTATATAATTATATATATCCATGTATATATTCATACATCTTTTTTCTATTCAAATCAAAGTTTTTACTTTGGCGATACTGGTGGGATATTCTGCTCTTTGCCAGTGTGCCTGTAGCCACCCTGGGGGGAGCTGCGTCGAGCTGGAGGAGGGCGCCTCTGCTCCCGAAACTTGAGGCCCCCGGAGCCTCTGGGGCCGTTGCTGCGATGGTAGCCTTGAGAGTCACGTTCACGCGGTGGCCGGCTCTCCTTGCATTCCCATCCCCCCTCCCTGTCGTGGCTTTTCTCTTGCTTGTCTCCAGGACCGCTGCTAGAGCCCGACTCCTCAGCCTTGTTCACGCGCAACTCGCGTAGCGGCTGGCCTGACGCAGTGCCCGTGGAAGCTGGAGCAGGGGCCGCAGGGGGAGGGTCCTTGGGTGGCCGCTGACACACCTCGGCGTAGCTGAGCTTACGGGGCTCCTAAATCGAGGCGGGGAAAAAAAAGCAGTTTTAAAACATGCAACATGCATTTATGCATTCATTGTCATGATTCCTTTTATCAAACCCTCAGATCTCATAATCTGAACGCTCATCGGGGTAGGAGTGAATGTTCTGGACATTTGGTGGGAAAGGGCAGACAGAGAAAGACAGAAACACTCAAGGAGAGAGAGAGAGATGGGTAGAGGAAGAGGGAGAGATCCAAAGCCAGTCAGTCCACTACCTCACTTCCCTCTATGCGCAAAAGATCTCATCATCGGGTGCAGCCCATCGCTACAAAGAACCGGATTCTCACCTGTGCATGGGTGGGATTAGTGGCTGTAGACGGGGCCGGCGTGCTGGGTGTCGCTGGCGTGGAGGCAGCAGAGGGCTGAGGCCTGGAGCTAGGCACGGGCTGTGTGGAGGAGGGCGGGTTCACGGTAGTTTGAACGGGTGCGCGTGGAGTCACTTTTGGAGTCGGAGCTGGCGGCTCTGCCCGTTCAACCCTCTTCTCCTGACGAGTGATACTGTCCAGAACAAGAACACATTCAAGTTAGGACCTTCAAAATTAATATAGATGTTTGTCTAGAATTACATTTTAATTCAAAGTATTTGGGACTTTGATTCATACCCAGGAGCCGAGAGTCCGAGTGGTTGTGTAGCAGATTTCGCTGCTGCCAGGGCGGGACTTGAGACGGCCACAGCCTCCTCTGCGACTGGGGCTTGCCCTGAACCTGGACTCACAGTGGCTTCTTTATTGGCTTGTTCAGTCTATAAAAATCAAGGATGGAAAATTAAGCATGCACATTACACCTCGCAGTTTTATTAAGAGTTTAACAAACTGTTATAGTCTTCATTTCTTTGTACCTTGTCCCTGTACAAGCCACGTACAACATCTGACATTCGGTTTTCTAGCACTGGCTCTCCCTGTGTGCTGACCACGCAGCCAGGAAGAGGTGGGAAATTTGTAGCAGCCAAATCAAACTTGGGTGGCGAAACCTTGACCTCTGCAAGCGGCACCGGCCTCTGAGAAAGAAAATTGAAACGACGTTTCCTGTTTTAAATATCACACTAAAAAAAAAAAAAAAAAAAAAGCCAAGACAACACGACGTCAACGATGACAACACGTCGCTTTTATTTACCGCAATCCGGTCGTCTTCTCGCCTCCTCCGTGTTCCTCTGTAGGTTGTGCTCCGTCTGAAATGCAAATGGACGATCACTCAGGTGAGTCACCGATCAAGACGACAGGCCCGTGAGCTACAAATCAGACATTAAAAGAGGTTTACCTTCCACGTCCGGCCACACTGCTGTCATCGCTGGGGTCCAAAGACGAGGAAGAGGAGGAGAGATGCGAGAACGTTGAGCTCAGGTCGGAGGTTGTCTGGACTGGGTTAGTGGTGGCAGCGGCAGGAGTGGGCGGCTGCGGGCTGCGCAGTGCAGTCAGACTCTCCAAGGGGACAGGAGTTATAGACGCCGTGGTCACCTCGCTCGTCCTCACCTGGGGCTTCACGTGGTTTCTGTCGCAGAGGGGTAAGAAGGCGAAGGTGAGCAAGTTGAAAACACATGCAAGACATACTGGTGACCAGTGCTTCCTGTAGAGCTTTTTGCTTGTGGGGGTAATTTTGGACTTTGAGGTTGATATTACACTGACCATACCAGTGATTTTTCACCATTTTATACAGATTTACTGCTTTGAAAGGCAGCTGTTATTACTATAAGAAAGGCTGTATAGACCAGAAACACACTTGATATAATGAAAATCATCTGTCATCTTTGCTACAGTTACACAAATCCAATTTAATGTGTTAAACCACAGTATGATCCTCCAAGCGGAGCTTGTTTGTGGATACAAATGCTATTACATACAGAAAACTGCACAGTAATCACAGTGGTTAGTGTTACAGTCAGGAATAAGCCTGTATTAATAAACATTTGTTTATCCACAATCTTCAGATCATCTAAAGGATTTCAAAGGAAACACTGGCGGCACCAGTTTGCTGGAGGAATAAAGACAGCATGCGGTGTCTTCGGGTACACATGCAGGACTGCGTTTGCGCTCATGATTGGTTGAAGCATTTGACGCTTTGATGTCAACATACTGCACGTTTGGCAATCTGCAACCAACCATAAACTCAATGAGAAGAGCTGACAACGCCCAGTAGTAGTCCAGACGTGGGCTACCAACATGTGAATGCACCACAAATAAAGCTGTGAGACGTGTATCGTTTGTCTGGCGGCGTGTGTGATTCACATGGACTGCTTTGACCCTCAGATCTCATAATCTGAACGCTCATCGGGATGAGAGCGAAGCACTCGACTTTGGAAGGGGAGGACAGAGAGAGGAGAGGAAAGAAGAGATGAGGATGAAGAGGAGAAAGAGAGAACCAAAGCGAGTAACTCCACTCTCTGTTTCCCTCTATGCGCATCTTGATCTCATCACTGGGTCCGACTTGAGATAAGTCCAGCGAGATACTTCTTTAAGCTGCTTTTTTTTTCTTAGGGTATAAATAGTGTAACAAACTTGCAAAGTTGTCATTTCTTTGCGAAAGATTTAACACGTACAGATTAAAACGTGACAGCTGGCTGACCTAGCTCAAATCTAAAGTGTCAGCATTTCTTTGTTAAAGCGTATAACACACGAATATGGTAATACGATCACTGACGAAGAAAGCAGCAGTAAAACAAAGAACGAAAGAACGATGGGGCAAATAAAATGGATTGTTAGTCGTGATTGGGAGAAACTGTTACAATGTATATAATGTCAAAGCAAAGAGGATGTTTTGGAGCCAAGGTGACCATAACTGGAATAAGCCAGTTGTTCAGAATCAGATAGCAGCTGCTGCCGCCGCCATGTAGCCGACATTTATCAAATGACGTGACAAATCCAGGTCGTCCATTACCTGGCATCGGACATTTATCACACTGATGAAAGGATTGTGACTATACAAATCTGACTCGCAGGAGGAGGCGAGGGCCCCCCCATTATGGATTTAGTCATTTGGCTGCTGCAGTATGGTAAGTGATGAGGGTAGCGATGAAGCTTATTGTGCAGTATAATAGGTACCTGAAGGCATTTATTACATTCTTTCTTGAATAGAGGGGGACACTGTGGGGACAGTAAGAAGACAGGGAGTGAAGAACAAATTCCCCGTTGAGGTGACATAATGTTTAGACAGAATTTTTGCAGCAGATGATCTGATATTCACCGAGTGCTAAAACATTACAAGTAGAATATGTTTATGCAAATACCAGACTGAAATACCACAGAGGAAAAAAAAAAAACACGTAACAAACAAAGTCCTTACCGGTTTCTGTTGAACGGGCGCGTGATGTTAAGAGAGTTGGAAGCAGTTTTGTAGTGTCCAGCAGAGCCAAATCCATTCACAAAGCTACTGTTGGGAAACGGTGCCTGGACAAAGAAAAACAAATAATCAACGCAACAGTTTGTGAAGTTAGTTATGTCGCAGCAATGACCTGAACATAAACGTACTGCATTTCCTGCGTGCGTTTAATCCAACTGTTTAGAAAAAGCAGAATATTTTGACTAACTCATTATGCAAATCGTTGGCGATTTGTCTCCATTGACAATTCAAATTACAAGACGGGAGGAGGGAGAGACTCATTTGAATTCACTTGATGCATTTCTCTTTAGACGTCAGAAACAAGGTGGCAGTGACGAATGACTAAGGCCACATTCAGACGCTGTGGTGAGTCACTGCAGGGTTATCCGGAGGTGTGTGGAGGTGAGGGGTGGCTGCTAGGGGTGTGTCCAGCTGTGCCGGCTTTATCACTCACTCTCCCACCACAAACAAAGCTGTGAGACGTGTATTGTTTGTCTGGTCTTTGACCCTCAGATCTCATAATCTGAACGCTCATCGGGATGAGAGCGAAGCACTCAACTTTGGAAGGGGAGGACAGAGAGAGGAGAGGAAAGAAGAGATGAAGGCGAAGAGGAGAAAGAGAGAACCAAAGCCAATTACTCCACTCTCTGTTTCCCTCTATGCGCATCTTGATCTCATCACTGGGTCCGACTTGAGAAGAGTCCGTGCTGCTTTTTTAGGGCGAAGCACTGCAGGGTTATCAGGAAATTATTCTATTTCGCTGATTAACCGGCTTAATTGTTGCCAGCGCTCCCTCATTCTCATTCACTGTCTTTGAGAACGAAAGAAGACAGACAGGAGACCAAAGCTCACTTTCTACCTCGGACATAAACCAAATTAAAACATCTTCGTGTGTCTTATTCTGAAGCATAAATTGTGAGCCAGACACAGATTTAGAGGCTGGGTTCATGAGATAAACAAAGCCAGAACACAACAACAGGTAGAGCATCATAGTTTAGTCCGTGAATCCACCTGGATAGTCTCAGTTTCTGTGACATTTGAGGCTGACTGTAGAGGAGTCTGACTGATCTGAGTGTCTGATGGCGGCAGCACCGGATCCTGTCTGAATGTACCCTGAGTAATTGTGCTGATTTTTCCCCCCCTTACACGATAAGGGACAACACCTAAAGCAGGTGCACAACTTGTAGCTTTCAGTTTTAATCATTTGCGTCACATTTGACACAGTTAATTCTGATGACACACTGCAAACTAAATCGGCCACAACTGTACATGGAGGATGAATTTCAGAGCAGTTATACTGTGACTTGTGTCATAGCAGCAAAAGTGCAGAGTGTGTCTCACCAGAGGAGTTTCAAAATACGGTGTCGGCGAAGGCGTCCAGGTTGGCGGTACGATGCCGTAGACTGGGTACTGCTGCTGGGGGTAGACGTGCTGCATGTAGAGTGGAGAGCTGTACTGGGACTGGCTCTGGGACTGCTGAGCGTACAGGCTGCTGTCCATGCTACGGTAGCCATTCTTTGCAAAGAATGTGTTGATGGCCTTTATCCTGGCCTGTGCGCGTGAAAAAGCAGGAAAAGAGCAAAGAGTAAAAAACGACTACAAAACAACCTCACGGGCAAAACGGCTTTTCCAAAGTGACGGGTTTTTAAACGAACTCACCATGATGGGTTTTCCCTGAAATGTTTTTACTTCCTCTCTCAAGTACTTGTATGCCTGTGGGGGAACAGAAACGAGGATCAATAAGGCGGCTTCGAGATGCAGCATTTCAGCTGAACGTCAAGAAAAGTGCAGTTCGACTTGTATTACCTGCTGAGCGTCTGTGTCTGATTGGAATGTGATGTACCAGTTGTTGTTGTGTGCAAACTCAACACTTATCACCTTTGGACAGTTGTCGTTTTTGAACAGTGACTCAACTTCCTGTGAAGAAGATTGAAAGGATCGTCTCACTGCAGGTAAACATCAACTACAATCCAAAGACTTGCAGTTTTTATTGACAACTGTATGCAGACGTTAGCTTTACCTCAACAGGTGTGGTTTCAGGGACCTCCCTCAGGATGATAATGCACCGCTTGTGATTTGGACGCACCTTCTCCCCCTTCTCATCCACTTGTACCATCGGGGAGGCTGAGGGAGATTTAAGGTGTTTCAATTTAGACTTAGCACATATGTATGCGCACGTAAGATTTGACTTCTTAAAAACTTTCCACTTACATCTCAACACATCCAGGATGAGCTCCATGTCAGTGGTGAGGACTTTGATGCCCTCCATGCTGGCTATAGTCCAAATAGGGACAAACTGGTCGCTGTCCATCTGCGACATCAGATATAAATCCTTCGAGAGGTTTTCTCTGAATCACAGAAGGGGGGGGGGGGGGACAAATCCACATAGATTAGATTCTCTTGACTTGGAAAACAAGTCCAAACCCTACAGCGTAACGAGGTGCGTTGAGTGTTTCTCTCTTACCTGGAGAAATAAAACTCCAGCTCTTTCTTCAGAGATTCTCGTAGATTCTCAGAGGAGATCGGCTGTTCGTCAGTTTTGGAGTCCACTGAGAACCAAAAAAAACAGAAGAAAAATAAAATAAAATGTCAGCGCTGTGAAAGGTGACAACATAATTTTATTTTGTGTAAGTGTATGACTTCCGGCCAGCTCGAGCTGCTCTGTGCAGATCGACATGGGCTGCTCGCAGCGGCCATCAAAAATAGAGAAAACAGCCGCGTATTCTCGACAGAGCACAGCGGAGACCCGCTTCTGGGGCGCTTCAGTGACCGATGACCTCAGTAATACACGTGATTGAATTTACAAAAACAGCAAAAATTCGGCATGTGTAAACTTTGTAAAGATAAATGTTGCGGCAGGGATGATGTGTTGGACTGCAGTAGATTGAGGCCATGTTACTAAATAGTACATACAATTATCATGATTACGTGGCAGTGACGTCATGCTATCTCACCCACAAAATTGAGCTTCACTGTCTCAGGAGGTTCCTTGAGCATGACTACTGTGTCAGCTGCTTCATTACCTTTTAATAACTAATGTACGCAATTCAAATCTGGACAACATGTTAGAAAACATTTTTTAAAATACTACCCGCTAAGTGTCTGGGCCCCTATTCTCAAAAACACAGGTTCAAACCATTCAAATATCTATATTTGCGCATTATGTCAATAACAGGAGGACAAACTAATACGAGACATAACTACTTTTTATTTTATTCCAGTTTTAACATGTCGTTGAAAACATACCTACACATTACATTGAATTAATGGCCTATACTGTAAAACTTTTAAGACTGTAGACCTCTCTCTCGCCCGCCCCCCCCCCAAAAATTTCTCCCCAATAATATGGAGGAGCCAACGGCGCTAACTAGGCTACAGAGAGAGTATCCAGAGTGTAGCATCACAGAGACGGGGCTGAATGAACTCACTCTGGGCTGACTTTCAGCTTGTGAGAGCAAACAACGGCAAAGGACCACAGGCCAGAGTGGAACCGGGGTCACTGCAGGAAGGACTAAGCCCTTCGTATGTGGGCAGCTCACTGTACCGCTTGAGCCACCAGGCCGACCCTATTTATGAATATTTTTCTCATCCACCATGTAGATTATGAGCCAGTGTAACAAGTGAATTTCCCCAGCGTGGGATCAATAAAGTTGCTTATTTTAAAATGTTTTGTGAGTAAACTGAAAATAACAATGACTAATGACTATTTATATCCAAACTTCATCATTTAAGTGATAAAAGAGAATGAATCTATAGTTCGGCAGAGATGACTGTGCATGTGATGTGACGCGACTGACCTGAGGTCCCTGTGGTGGACTCAGCGGGGGAAAATCCCAACTCTGGAGGGTCCATTCCATTTACTGCTATCTCAGCTGTTGCTGTGGAGCTGCTGTCATCCAGGGCCGTGAATCCCACAGTGTACTGCTTGCACCCAGCAGATGAGGGCTCAGAATAACCTGCGGACAAGGTGAAGAGTTTCGTTCAGAAAGGGCTGCGTCACCCCGTCTCCCTCTGAAAGTCCACGTTTGTCCCAGAGTTTGTAAATGAATAAAGTTTAGATGTACACAGACGTCAACGGAAAGGGTTAAAAACGAGCTAGATTAAGTTTTTTAAGTCATAATTTATCAGTAAGACATGAAATTCAATGACAGGTTTCTGTAAATGAGTTATTTGAAGGATATTTAATTGGGCTGATGTCAGTGTGTCTCACCCTCACTGATGTCTGAGGGGGGCCAATGAGGGCTGTTGGGAACAGCCTCGCTGGAGGCCACAGGCATCTCCTGCCACACCTTGGCATTTGGGTTCAAACCGGCGCCCTTAGAGGTGACCTTCAAAGCAGAAACAGCACCATCAGACGAGTTCATCACAGTGCAACATTAAAAAAAAAAAAAAAAAAAAAGCAGAATGACATTCTTGAATTTTAGCCAAGTCAAACATTTCAAACACAGATTCAAAGACAGACAATAGTTTGCATGTAAAGCCGTCAATTATCCAAATCACACCGCTGCAGTTTGACGGTTTATTTATAGACGGACAGATTTGAATGTGACTGATGGGTTTCATCTGCAATTGAGACGCGCGCGGTGCTGAGTATCATGTGTTCAGTATTCTCGCTGATTCACCTTAGACTTGCCATCTCATCTCTGCTTGGCATTACACTCATTCCCAGACTATTGTCAAAATCTGAGCCGCTCAAACTGATCTGAACAGAGTTAAAACATCCTGCAGTAAACTGTATGTTTTATAACGTGCAGCCAAACCACCAACGCTCATTAATTTAATGACAACACAGTGAGTTACTTCTTATATCCAATATTGAGCACTGAGCATTACGCATCTTTAATGCATTAAATGAACCTAATAGCTGTTTAACATAAGATCCAATAGCCTGAGGAAATCTCCGACCATCAAATTAGAAATCTTAAGGGAACGTGATAACTTAATGTAATTACCGCAATGGACTAACATGGACAGGCAAACAAAACGCTCCAGAAAATATGAACACATTCACATAATTTCAACAATTTTGACTAACTATGACGCACAAATACTGAGTTTAAAAGTGAACCTTGTGTTGTTTGAGTTAAGATTACATCTGTACTTTGTGTGTGACGGCGTCAACCTGCGTACAAAAACCAGGCAGCGACCACAAACCGGACAAATTTAACCAAGAATTCAACCGTGGTCTCAAACAACGTCCCCGTGGAGGACAGAGAGCACGCAGGTTACGAGCCGAGCGCCACTACACCTGCTGATTTCACTAATTACTTCAACCTCGCATTGGAGACGAGCACTACCTGAAAATCACCTGGTGCAAGCTTAGGCAGGAACACCTGCATACCATCGGGCCTCCATGGCATCAAATTGGAAACCAGAGACGTACAATGAAATGTGCCACACAGGGCCTCATGATCCTCCTGTCCACAAAAGAAACCATTATCCCCCCCCCGAGGAGGAGAATGATTATAAAAGCTCTGTGTAGCCACAAAGTCTGATAAAACAACAAACTAATGTGACATTCGGAGCACTTTGTGTAACTTTCACCAACATATTTAGATGCTTGGTGCACGTTAATCAAGGATTGGACCCGACTATGCGTATCAAAAAAAGGGCTGTGAACTGGCAGGAGAGCTCCTGACCCTGCGAATATATCCGTGGCCAAGAATAGATCACATACTGTACATATTAAGGCATACAGACACTGATGTGACCAACTAACCGACCGTGGATTGTACTTTTAATCACAGAGGACAGGGCGGACACTTGTACACCAACTTTGACAGCTTCTTCTTCTGACATTGTCACTTGCCACCTGGCTGATAGATCCACCTCTCCTCTTCTTCTAAACAAAAGCACTCGGCCTGACAAGTACAGCTGCCAGTCACAATCTGCCTCCAGACATGCCTGGATGTGCCACACGGTGCTTTAAAAAAAAAAAAAAAAAAAGGCCTCGGCGTCATTTTAAAAAACGAACATTTACGCACCGTGCAAACTTGACACATGGTTACAATGCATGCTTTCTGTGTTACAGGTCGTGGCGAGCCAAGTTATGTCAGCTGACTGCGCTGCGCAGCACAGGCCAGGTATTTGCAACGCATGTCACCGCTGCTAGCTCGCTCGGCTAGCACTAGCGCGATTAGCTAATAGATAACGTTGCTGAACGTTCACCCATCGTCCGATAATTAAAGGCATCGATCGCCTACGTGTTAAAAAAACAACTCAATCAGCACATCCCCGGTCCAAATAACACCACGGCCACGCCGCAGTTGTATCATAACTTGTGTTAAAGGCTAATGATTACTCAGCAAACTACTTAATGAGCTCGTTACCGTGGCTAAGCTAGCGCCAGGCAGCTAGCTGGCGAGCTAGCTCCGTGAAGGGGGGCTGCAGAGGAGATAAATGTGTAAATTATGCTGCCGGGACCGGTCATAAGTTATAATAGTCCGTGTGCAAACGGTGCCATATGTGCGGTGTCTGACACCGCTTGTTAATCAATATCACCTTGCGATTAAACACCATCGGGCAGTGATTGGGCAAATAGTCATAAACTTAAATAAGTCTCTTATTAAATGTCTTGTTTGGGTTAATTTTAGCCGTTGCCTTAATGAATATCGCCCATCGCGCAGGAGGAGGAGGAGGAGGGGGGGCGTACTGTGCTAACAGGTCTCCAATGAGCAGCAGTCACTTAGCAGCCCGGCTAGCTCGTTAGCTATCTAAAGAAGGCCTCACTCACCATGCCGCCTGACCCTCCCTCGCTCCCCAGCAGAGCCTCGTCCTTCCCACCGGTCTTCGGTCCGGGATCAGCCTCCTCCTGCAGCAGCGGCGGCTCTCCGCTCTGGTCTGAACTCATCAGCCGCTCCTGACTCACTTCCACCCCGTCGCGTTCTCCCGGCCCCCCGCCTGCCACCACCACCACCACCACCACCACCACCACCCCCCTCCTCTTATCCGAAATACGGCTGTGTTCAGCAGCAGTCAGTCGGTCTGGTTCTCTCCTGTTGGACTGGATCGGCCAGCAGCAGCAGCAGCAGCAGCAGCAGCAGCACAGTGAAACTAGCTTACGAGCTAGCTAGCCGGCTAGCGAGTGTGCTATAGATTGAGGCTAACGACCTAGCGTGCTAATGAATCAACGAAGCGGGCTAACGCCAGCTAGCTCAATGAATCAAACTTGCACGCCAAGATATCTAATGGTGCAAGCGATGCCAAACCATGACTCTTCTCACACCACAGTCCCC
The DNA here is from genome assembly GCA_028641955.1 of Protonibea diacanthus. Classification (NCBI taxonomy): domain Eukaryota; kingdom Metazoa; phylum Chordata; class Actinopteri; family Sciaenidae; genus Protonibea; species Protonibea diacanthus. The sequence continues at coordinate 14,186,186 of CM053984.1, forward strand.
GCTGGCGTTTCAGCAAATATTACAAAGCACACCGGGTTCGTGAGGCGCATTCCTAACCGGGCGACCGGAGCGGACACTGGGGACACGCACCCTTCCTCAGCGCAGGCACACAGTCCGCCGACGTCCCGGCTGCCACCGCGAGTTCTCGGTGACCTCTGCAGAAACCGTTTCCTTTTCCTTTTCCGGATTCACACTGTAGTTTTATACACTGTTTTGTGATGCAACGACGTCGTTAATACCGCGTTTATATATCGAAGTTATAATATATGCAGACTGTCTTCTGTTATTATCGATGATAAAAGGCTAATTTCAGGGTTTATAGAGAAAGAGCAAAAAAGGAAAGCTTTGTTTAATTTCCTGATTATGAACCATATTTATGTAATATATTATAATATACTTGTAAGAAACAAAATAATTAAAATATTAAAATATACAACTCCAAACATGGTCCTTTCCCCATGAATGCCCTTAAAATCGTGTTCTTTGTTAGTTTGTGTTTAAGTTAAAGGTGCAGTGTGCAGGATTTAGTGGCATCTAGTGGTGAAGCTTCAGACTGCAACCAACTGAAGACTGTCACCTCTGCCTCTTTTGGTTGAAACATGAAGGAGAAACTACAGTGGTTGTGAAAATGTCCAAGCCAGTTTGTCCCTTCTGGGCTGCTGTAGAAACAAAGTGGTTCCTCCATAAAGGAGGACCTGCTCCCTCTGTAGATATAAAGTCTCATTCTAAGGTAAGGTTCTAAGGTGATTTTATACTCAGGAAAACATAGTTATGACTATTCAATTTATGTCAATAGATCCTGTTAAATGTTACACACTGGACCTTTACGTTAAAGGTGCAGTGTGCAGGATTTAGTGGCATTTACTGGTGAAGTGCCAGATTGCAAACAACTGAGAACCACTCGCCTCACTCTCCTGGATCAAACATAAAGGAGAAACTATGGTAAAACCCACTAAAACACAAAACGTACTATCTGGAGTCAGTGTTCGACCTATGTTTGTAGAAACAGGATGGTTCAAAATGGCAGAATGGAAGAGAACCCTCTGTAGATATTTTCAGGTTAATATACACAAATGAAAACATAGTTGTGCTTATTATATTATATTTGTGCTCATAGATTCCCTTAAATGTTACACACTGGACATTTAACATTATTCATACATCTGCTTGTTTGAGTGCCCTACAGTACCAGTAAAACAAAGTTTGTGCCGGCAGGTTTAATGAATGATCAAAGACCTCCTGTGTCGTGTGTGGCATCAAAAGAAAAAGGAGAGCTGTGACGTGATCACTTTTTTTGACCTCAGTTGATTGAGATGTAATCAGTAACAGGTGATAAAACCACTGAAAACACTTGGATTAACCCCAAAAAGGTTGCTCAAAGACAGGTCACACAGTATTACACTGATAAGCAGCTATGTCTTAGTGGATTATCAGTGTAGCAGATAAACATGGCTCCCCTGTTTCAACATAAAGACAGCATGTTTGTAAAAGGTGTAAAAGTTACTTTAACTTAACATTTCCAGATATCCTCACAGAGAGTCTCTTAATCTCTTAAAATCTTAGCACCTTAAACTGTATTTAAATGAAATTAATCTGAAACTTATACTAGAAATAAAACATCATACCACTAGAGTGAGGTCACAAACCACCAGTAGTACATTTACCACAGTTTGAGTACCAGTGACCTAACCTTTTGACTAACTTTACTGAATTACTTTGTAATTTATCCAACACTGCATCTAAAATTAAATATTTTAATTTAAACCTTGAATGAACTCAGGGACAAATACTATTACTACACCAACATCTGAGGGGAACTTGATGACAAATAGTTCCCCGATGGCATCACCATGAAGAACCACTTCAGGTTCTATCTTGAACCTTTCTTTCTAAAGGTGTATTTAACATAAAGAAACAACATTTATTATAATTTTTAAATATATCTTTAATCAGTGTCTTAATATCTGGCATCAAAATTAATGAACTGAAAGTTGTAAGAGTTGTAAGAGCTCCAGAAAACTGAATTCAACGAGAAAAATCAGCAGCTTTTTTGGACGGTAGCTGGACAAGAAAAATACTTTGTACTGGAACATAAAAATTGCCTCCACTCTGTTCAGGTGCTCCTTGGCAGTCTATTTCTCAAGAGGGCTCCTCTTCGTGATCACATGCTCCATGTCGGCGTGTTCGGATGTGTCCAGTTTGATGTTGTACTTGGCCAGGATCTTCATGATGGGCCTGATCTTCAGCCACCACTGAGTCCTGGGGATGCGATGCCTGTAGCAGACAGAGGAGGAGGGATCATTTCACCAATATATTCACCAGTAATAAACAATGGCATTGTTACGTGTGGTACACTAAGTCGTAAAAAAAAATATGTATCTTACTCAAAATCTGTGTCTGCCTTCAGGTCAGCGAGAGGCTGGAAGGTGAGTGCCCTCTTCCTCATGCCCAGCACACAGGCAGAGTCTGGTGTGTTGGCGAAGATACGACCTAAAGGACACAGGAAGTGAAAGTTCAGTTAACCCGCCATGAAATGCTCATTATTATCAACCGTCAAGAAACATTATTATCAAGTCCTGTTGGCAGAGGTGGATGAAGTATTCAGATCTTTTACTTAAATACAACACTGTAAAAACTCCAACACAAGTCCTGCATTCAAAGTTATACTGAAGTACAAAAAGTATTAATGGTTCTATTTTGCATTATGTTTTTATATTCCCATGTATATCAAGTGCCTGTTGGTATTATATATTGTAACACGCACCATGTCTATAGCACTCCTTGAGTTTCTCAGTCAGCCACAGGACAGACTTGGCGCCCATCTTTGTGCCAAAGTTTCTGTCAAAGGGGGTTGGAGTGCCACCCTGTATGTAAGCACAGACATTTATTACATTGTTATATGCTGTAGGTCCAGATCTGGTTTTCTTGGATTGGATCGGACGCGTCACTGCATGAACAGACCTGCTGCATGTGTCCGAGAACATTCTTACGGCAGTCGAAGATGCCTTTGCCCTCCTCCGAGTACAGGTTGAAGATGAAGTCAGTGGTGTAGTTGGCATTACAGTTCTCGTTCCTATTTTAGGACGAACATTGACAGATTATTGTACTGCAATCTGAAAGGATAAGGCTGATTTATATGTGTCGGGATGACCCTTTTCACAGCCCTTTGTCACCCAAGCCACTGGCGTACCTGATCAAAACCTACCTGAGAATCAACCCTCTCTTCACTGTTGTCTTCATCTTCTCCACAAGATGCTCTACGTTCACCTACAGGTGCACATATCACAATCAGAGCACACCACAGTGTTTGAGGAGCAGACGCACTAGATAAACCGATCATGCCACCAGCTCACCTCAAGGTCTTTAATGTTGAATTTTTCCTCAAAAATGTAGGCGGCATCAGCTCCGGCAGCCAGACCGGCCATGGTGGCCAAGTAGCCGCAGTATCCACCCATAGTTTCGACTAGGAACACGCGACGCTTGGTCCCTGCTGCAGACTGTTTGATTCTGTCGCAGGTCTGCAGAAAGAAGAAGAATAAATGCATTTGGTCTGTTTTACGTGTGTGTGTATCTGCTGTTAAGGCACTTACAGAGGTGATGGTGTTGAGGGCGGTGTCAGCGCCGATGCTGAAATCAGAGCCGGGGACGTTGTTAGAGACGGTGGCTGGGATAACCACTATGGGAATGCACATCTCCTCGTATTTCTCTCTGGCCTGAACCAACTCCAGGCCTCCAACATAAGCCTGCAACCGAAGGGAGAAGGTTTCAGCGGTTTCAGTGCGGGAAAGATCAGCTGATATTGACACGACTTCTGGTTTTAAAGGAGAAGAACGGCTGTCATGCTTTACCTCAAATCCACCAATGATCACCAAAGCGTGGATGTTGAACTTGGCAATGTTCTGGCTGATTTCCTCCAGTTTTTTACTCGGCAGAGTTCTTTACAGAGACAAATTACACAGTGAAAGGTTTTGTAGTGTTATGACAAAAGCAATACTGCTGGAAAAAAGATTAACAGCTAATGTTTTACCTCTTGGTGCCCAACATCGAGCCTCCTTTTCCAGTCCAGCCACTCACTGAAGTCCAGCTGATAGGCTCAACCTGCAGCCAGGAAAAACTACTAAGTAAATAACAAATAACACAAAGTTGGCTTAAAGTATATACGTAGGAGGGTAGAGTATATACTGTTGTGTTATTTAGACTCTATTATTCAAGTTAAATAAATAAATAGAAGAAAAATAAGGTCTGTATGTTTTGACACTGTGGATATGATATCACTCGTTTTTCTAGTATTGACCAAGGTCATGTGTATGACACTTGACCAGAACTATTTATTTATACATACACTTTTAATGCAGATAATATAACCCAAACTGCTGCTTAATAACATAATTTATGTTTTTGGTCTTATTTGTCTGTCTAGTTTGCCAGAGGGAAATGTACTCGTACCTGTCCTTGAGCCAGACCATCAAAGCCGTCATGGACAGCCAGCATGGTGTGACCCTGGATGATGCCCATCCTGACTGCTGCACGAACGGCGGCATTCATACCGGCACAGGGAGCACCGATGTTCATGATGGCCACGTTGATGTTGCTCTAATCAGTCAGATAAAGACGGAAGAAGAAGGAGATGACTAAAGGGTTAGACATTTGAAAAGAAAAGATGCGTTAAATCATGAATTCAGTTTGTCTTATAAAACAGATGACGGTCCTTACCTTAACATCAGGAGGGTTGATGTGAGCCAGCAGCTTGTATGTGTTCCAGTTATTCTCAAAGCTCCTGCACATCATAAATAAAGTTGAGTTCAGAGCCACATTCAAAATAAAAAAAATCATTCTTTATCTTTTGAATATTTTAATGGTGGCATTAATCTCTATCAGTGACATCCATTTTCTGTAGCCGCTCATCCTCATCAGGGTCATGGGAGGTTGGTGCCTATTGTAGCTGACTTTGGGCGAGATGCAGGGTACATCCTGAACACATCGCCAGGTCATCACAGGGCACGTAGAGACAAACAAACATTCACACTCACATTCACAACTACTGGCAATTTAGAGTCCCAAATTAACATATGAAGTGCATGTCTTTGGACTGTGGGAGGACGTCAGAGTGTCCGCACTTTTTGCTGTGTTGAATGTGCTTTGTTCTATGGTTTTACTTTATTCTGTATATTTTCTTTGTTCAGTGCATTGAGACTTGAGACTCTACTGCGTTTTACAGTTTTTAAAGCTATTTTAAAGCTATTATTATTAGAAATCAATAAATAAAAATTATATGGTTCAAACCTCGGCTGCAGCCTTTCTGTGGGGAGTCTGCATGTTCTCCCGGGTACTTTGGCTTCCTCCCACAATCCAAAGACATGATATAGTTACTTGCTAACTCTAAATTGCCTGTACTGTAGATGTGAGTGTTAATGGTTGTTTGTCTCTATGTGCCCTGTGATGAACTGGCAACTTCTCCAGGGTGTACACCGCCTCTTACCCAAAGTCAGCTAAGACAGGCTCCCGCCCCGCTGTGACCCAAAGGAGGATAAGTGGTTGCAGAAAATGGATGGATGGATATTATTATATTCCACCATCAGTTACCCACAGGGCAACAGCTGTTGTTGTGTGCTTTTAGGAGTTTTGCCACTCACTGTTATTGCTCTGTGGGTTTGATTTCCTGTAATCTTTAGGTGGCACACTGCAATTCATTAATTACAATTACACTCTTCTGCACTTAAGAGGATAATACTTACTTTCCCCTGAGCTTAATGGCGTCCTCAAATCTGCCCTCAGCCATGGCAGCGGTCACATCTTTAGTCTACAGCAAAGAAGACAGAGTGTGTGAGATAAAGGTGAAGAATTCACAACAATTAGAGAGATATTGGAAAATATTGTGACGTACCACTTGCACACACTCCATGAGTGGCAGTCTGACTGCCTGGTTCCCGGACAGGCTGACCACACATGCAGGAGTGTCTGGAGTGGCCTCCAACAGCGCCATCACCGCCTCCACACCCATCCTGCTGCCCTGGACGACACATATACAGTCACAATCATCAGACGTGTGTTAGGACTGGAGAGGCAGTGATTGAGCTGCACGCCGTCTTTTATAATTTGGTGTTTTATTAAGATATTTACCAGGATTCTGTCGAAGGCGGAGGGTGTTCCTCCTCTCTGTACATGTCCAAGAACAGTGGTGCGAGTATCAAAGCCGAGCCTGTCAGTCACCAGCTGGAGACAAATACATCCACCTGTTACTATGCCATTCATTCTGATCAACTTATAGTAATATGTAACCACACTGACATGAGAAAGAAAGGCTTACCTTTTTGATCTGGTCAGACGTAATCGGTTTGCCATTTCTGGCAATCGCACCCTCGGCCACAATGATCACATTCAGGCGAGACCCTCTGGCCCTTTGCTAAAGTAAACAATCAGAAAATAAAAACACATTTGTGCTGCCTGAAAGACACACGTGTTGTTGTGTTCAGAGCAGGTTGGTGGACAAGTAAAGACACACATACGTCTGCCAGCCTCCTGCACAAGTGGTCCTCCCAGCCTTCATCTGGAGGCATCTCTGGAATGAACACCCAGTCTGCACCACAGGACAGAGCTGTCACCAGGGCCAGGTACCTGCAGCCAGGCAAGATATCAGCATGCATACATATTTCAGGCTTAAATAGACAATGAAATAGTAATTTACATTTACATTTAGTCATTTGGCTGACACTTTTATCCAAAGTGACTTACAAAAAGGGAAACAATCAAGGTATTTTGAGAGTGTGCTTAAGTTGATATTGAACAGAATGGAGGCATTGTGTTCATGGAGCAGTAAGATATCAGTGAGAAAAAAGGTACTTGGAGTGATATTTGTTGGAGTGTTATTTCAGTCTTTTCTGCCTTTAATGTGACAGTAGAGATGTGACACAAATTTAGGGGAAAGAGAGAAAGTGAGACAGAGGAGGTGTTCAACAAAGACCCCCAGTTTGAGTCTGGCTGCCATCTTTTCAAACACAATGTCGGCATCTTAAACCATTTCAACACAAGGCTGCCTTGAAGAAATGACTGTGTGAAAGTTTTACTGTGTGGAAACAGTAGGTGAACATACATAAATAAATTCAAACCAAAAATATATTTAAATAGATGGAAATATATTCTATTTTAAATCACTGATGACCAACACACACACAAATCAACCAAACACACAAGGTACTGACCCGCAGTGTCTGCCCATCACTTCCAGGATAAATGTCCTCTGGTGGCTGTGGATGAACCAGAAGCATCAGATCATCAGTCAAACAACACACAATCACTTCATGCCTGCTGTTCTTTACTGCTGCTGTGATCTAATTTCATCCTTCTGACCTCTGTGCGGTTGTGGTGATGGCATCCACCACCTCTATGATGCGGTGCAGGGCGGAGTCGGTGCCAATGGTCATGTCAGTGCCACAGAAGTCGTTGTCGATGGAGCCCACCATGCCTACGATGTTCAGGTGGGAAGATTTCTTGGCTTCGTCTTCTGTAATCTTACCTGTGGAAAAACAAACAGTCAGAGATAGTCACATATGAAAACAATGGTATCTGAGTGTCTTATTGATTTTATTTAAATCCCTTCCAAGAAACTGGTTAAAAACAGACTACATCCAAAATTTGACCTGGTGATGCCGCTACATGAAAAGTCGGGAAATTTTGTACACATCCCTGAGTGTAATGTGTACAAAATGTCATGGCAGTCCATCCAATAGCTGCTAAAAAATGTCCAATTCATGGTGACACCACAGTAAAATTCAGTGGATCAAAGTCATTTGGGTTCATCCTCTGGGGATCATGAAAGGTTGGTATAAAATGTCTTAATGCATACAATAATTGCTGAGTTATTTGAGTCTGAACCAAAGTGGTGGACAGGCCAACAGACAGAGTACAGACTGAGGTTTTGACAGACACAGCTGATGGGATGAGGCTGGACGTCCGCTACATTTGTCTCTTTACCGGCTCGGACGAGGTCTCCCAGCAGGCCGCTCCACTCAGTCCTGAACTCGTTGGCTCCAGTCAGACTGCCGTCACCTCCGATCACACACAGGTTGGTGATGCCCAGCTTCACCAGGTTACGAGCTGCCGTCAGACGACCCTCCCTGGAGCGGAAGTCCTTACAGCGGGCACTGCCGATGACTGTACCACCCTAACATTTAATATGAAAGCACAAACATGTTCTGGTTGTAATGATACACTGATTTCTGACATTTAACCCCACAGTCCTTAAATATTCATCTATATGTGACGTGCTATACAACACTGTAGACTCCTTGAGGTCACATGAAGTGAGGTTGCGTCATGCTTTAAGAAAATAAGGTCGGCACTTTAGAAATGAGATCCTAGAAACTTGCTGTGGCCTGTTCCCACTCCATTACTCACTTTTACACACTTCTTTAATCTCCTCTGCCAGGCCTCTTTATTTAGACAACACAGATGATAGACATTTGGATCACGAGCTTCCCAGAGACTATTACTGCATCTCCTTTATCCTTCAGTCACAAGGCCAGGTCAGCCATTTAATATCATCACTCAAAAAACAGCTCTTGTTAAACGCCAGAGGAAGCTCTTGACTCCAAATGGAGAAGGTTTGTTAAAGGTGTTAAATCTAACCCAAATTTGTAGGTACATGTGGTGATCACAGCATTGAAAATCACATTTCAAAAGTTAAACAACAAAATGTCTTTTCAATATCAGCTGTCTGAGCATGGATAAAGAGGATGGGGCATATTAAAATATAAACAAATAAAACAGAGTAAGTATCAGGATCATGTTCCTACTTTTCCTTTGTAACCCTTCAGACTGTTTTGTAACAGTTAAAGTCTGTCAAGGACTGCGGTTGGATCTCAATCATATCTGTAAAACCTTTATTTCTCAATGAAAACAATTAAAAAGTAATGTATTTTGGGTGAATTGACCTTTAATAACTTCATTAAACACCACAAGACATTAGACCGGTTGTGTATATTTTAGTTGCAACACTACAGAGACAATACGTGGCTCTTTTGGGCTCTTGTATTGCGTGTATCTCACTCACCAGCTGAAGCATCATGGACACACTCTCCCATGTGGCGGGCCGAATGTGATCTCCTCCATCCACCAGACCCTGGTAGCCCTGGATGTGAAAAACACAGTCTTTCATGATCTCTTATTAGAGTCCCTATGTGTTTATTTACAATGTCATGACATGTCAGTGAACTGCAGCCTGCGTGCAGCCTGTACCTCATGAACAAAGTAGACTTTAGCGCCGGTGTAGAGGCCAACTCTGACTGTGGCTCTCACAGCAGCGTTCATACCTGAGACACACAAATGACATGATATGTGATGCCGGATTTTCCCACATTAATCCGGTCAGGGATCAATCTCTGACTCAGAAACCCACCTTAACCTTTAAATGACACACTGGCAACGGTTGAGACAAAAATAACCACGGGGAAGGACAGGAGTTTATGGCACTGTATGTCTTGTGTGTGTACTGTCTAACCACTGGATGTCCGGTACACTAAAGGCCACGGTGTGAGCCTGTGTTGTGGCAGGCAGGCATGCTGCAGCTCTTGTTTCACCAGACAGCAGCTGTGGATGGGGGGCGTTTTTCTCCTCCATACCAGAAAAAGGTCAGCTGCACTAAAATTAGCCCCAAAGATGCAAAATAAGCATACAGATAAAGCCTCTACACAAAGGGTTAGAGGTTCAGGTTTGAAGAAGACAATTATACAGGGATAGAACATAAATATAAAACATCCAGCTGGTCTTAAAGTGATGATGGAAAAATCGTCTGCAGAGGCTTATTTTTTAATTTCTAAGAAAACAATCTCAGGTTGAACTTAATTTTTAATTGTTTTTAAGAGTTTATGGGCTTTGTCTGTGATTTGTAAAGACATCTGAAGCTGAATCAAACACCAGTGGTGACATAATCTCATCTTGACTTCAAGTAGGATTTGCAATCATCAACCCCGGACAGCTGCCCTTCAATTGTACCTCTCTGACATCTTGAAATAATGCTCCTTGCCCTTTCCGTTCTTTGGCTCCTTGACGTCACACAGTAACGAGCATTAACATGATACTTTATTGGCCCCTGTAAGATGGAGGCCAGGGCTTCTACAGCTGCTTGGGATTCAGTGTTCAGACACATCAGCACGCAGGGAAGATGCTGTCCGACAGCTTTTACCTCCTCTGACTCATTCAGAAAAAGGAAAGCTGTGATAAAATATTGGAGCCTCATCCTCTGCTTACCTTGGGCGTCTCCTCCTGACGTCAGCACAGCGATGGAGCGCCCAATCCCCATCTTTGTGGGGTCCGTGGTTGGGTGGAGACTCTTGGACATGTTTCCAGAGGAACTCATGGTGGGTCCGACGAGGGGTAAAGGAGAAAGAACAAAGCACGGCCGCTCTTCCTTCACTCACTGTTCCTCAGGGGAGGCACAAGTGAAGGCACAGGCTTTATAGACTACTGTTCCTAATCCTGCCCCCTCCCACTGACACCCTCCACCACTCCCCCACTCACACATCTCTACTAAATATACATCGGGCCCAGTTTACCACCTGCAGTGGACAGTTACAGACTGGGAAACACATTGCACATGACACTCATGTGACAGGAAACAGTTTAGATTTGTTATTATTATTTATTTATTATATATTATTTCCAATTACTTCATTCAAACAACAAAAGAAAATTTATTTGGTCATCTCTACATATTAAATTTGCTCTAAAAAAAAAGCTGCAACTCAAGAGAGAAATAAAGGACAATGTGTCATTTCATACATTAGTCGATACAAAGAAAAGTAACTTTTACGTGTCTCAGCTTTGATTTGATTTTATGTCACTGTAAAGTGAATAGTTAATTTTTTATCACACAGCACGGTTTGAATTCATCTCTTTTAATCTGGGGACTTTTGGAGGTCATTATGTTTGACATTTGACATTAGCCCCAATGAAAACTGACTCAGCAGCAGGGCGTATTTCACATATACTGTACAGTATATAGTATCGCTTCGCTTCTCTGCCATTTAACATGACGCCGATATGAGCACCTTGTTACATGTTTGCAGAAAAGGTCTTGAACTCTACATCTGGCCTCGAGGAAATCTGGGGAATGCAAGACAGTATGGCATCTCTATTTTCATACACTAAAGACGATCGTTTCCACGCCTTAGAGTGACAACAGCTTTACATAAGACTTAGATAGAAATGACTGTCTGAAGTTCAAATAAGAGATTAAAAACAGGATTGTGGGGATGAATTAGTTAATCCAGAGATTCAGGAAGGATCAATGTTGAGCCCCCAAGAATAACTCAGATACATAAATTATGCTACTAATTCAATATACACTAAAGGAATTATAGGCAAACCATACAACCTTTATAAATTCAACCCATTACATAACCCTTTGTTTTCATAAGCAGCCCTGGGAAGATGAAGCTGACATAGTAATATCAGAGCAAATGTGGAAATGAAGTATGGAAAGCTCAGTCAACTCAACTCACAGACTTTAGACAGACAGACATCGTATAATATTTTCACAGGCTGTTTGTGTGAGTTAGCCCTTAGTCTTGAGAGCAGAAATAAAAATCCTACATGCACAGACAGTAACATATAGAAATTTATTATAAACACTGTACATCAAGACCACTAACAATCTACATGAGTCTGGAGTGTTAAAAAATTGAAAATGACAATACTCTGAGCCATCCTACTCTATTTGTGTACTGTAGCTATAACACTGAACGCAGGTCCATTCACAATTCTTCATTGACCTTTTAAAACATTTATTTTTTTACATTTAGTTCTTGATTCATCTCATAAACATTGTTTCTAATACGTGTGCATCTACATTATTGAGTGCCTGCAGTGTAAAAGATGCATTTTTAACAGAAATAACCTTTATTTTCATTTCTTTATATATAAAGCATCTACTAAACATTTATAAGACAAGAAAAGGTTGGTGCATTTCTAAATGAAAAAACAAAAAAAAACAATACTACGAGCGTTCTTTGGACTTTGGTGACATCAGTGTTAGACAAATTTCAGGTCCATTAAAAAAAAAAAAGTCTCATCAGTACACCAGAGTAAGCTTATCCACTCTGGATATTCACAGTAACAAATACTGTAGTAGTGCAAATCATCTCTCCTGCATCGGAGAGCTCTGTGGAGACGAAGGGTCAGACGAGAGGTCGCAGTCAATCGGAACAAATCTCTGGAAAACAAAACAAACATAAAGATTTATATTAACTTTTGTATATGTGTATATATGCAGAGAATATGTACGTACATATTGTAATGTTTGTGAGAACTTGTCAAGCTGTGTGTTGTAAATTCAATGAATAGATCAATATTTTTGGAGCTTATCTGCTTTAATGAGAAGTTTGATATAACTCTCACGTCTCTCATATGTTGCTGGATCCAGCAGCCTGTTAGCTTAGCATAAAGATTGAAAACAGCTAACCTAGTTCTATCTAATGTAAAAAGAAACAAAAAACAAAAACAAATACCAGAACCTCACAAGCTCACAAACAAGTTACATTTAGTGTAATTAACACTAGAAAAAGCAAAAAAGCAACCATTTGTGTTTTTGCAGGAGGATTGTGTGCAGGACATACTAAATTAGTTGGACATATGTCTGTTTCCAAAACGTCAAACTATTGCTTTAAACTATTTACCATGATTTTTGTTGAAAACCTGCAGTGCTAAGATAATACTATACTGCATTACTGTCAACACTTCTGTTTGTTTTTCCCCCTCAGTACCTGACAGCATAGAAATGTCAGTTAGATTTGAACGTTTGTAAGGCTGCCTGCAGTGAAAACGCAGGTTTTTCTATTCATTTGAGCGGGGGTGGTGCATTTTGGCTGCAGCAAATGCAGCAACCTGCGGCGGAGACGTTGAGCCGGATCCAAATTTCAGAAAAACGCAGCCCAAAGTCACGCTGCAGCCACCAATCAGACACGGTCGATATTGGTAATCAAAAAAATAGCAATGTGAATGTTTTGCTCTGGTAACTTATGCTGGTCATTTCTCCTTTCATACACTTTATTAACTATTAAAGAACCAGACTAATTATTGATTTAATTTACTAATAATACATAAATATTTTCAAAACTATCATTCAGTGCAGTGATTTAATGTAAAAATGTGACACATGGGACCGTTCATACTTTCATGTTTCTGTTCATGCACACTCGCGGTGTACTCACTGAGGACTCTTCAAAGTGCAGGATGGAGGCCAGCGGGTTTCCGCAGCGAGGCCGAGGGGGGAGAAACCCGGGAGCAGCCTGGACAGACATGGAGGTGTAGGTGGCCACCTCCTCGTCCATACGCAGCTCCTCCAGAGGAGGAAGACGCTTACGCAGCATCGCCACTGCAGGACTCAGAGTACAAGTCTTCTGAACAATGAGGCCTGTAATAGAAATAGACGCAGTTCACTGTGTGTGTGTGTGTAACACTAAAATGTTAATTATTATGGTGAGTGTGAGATGTTAGCGTTACCTCTGTGCAGACTCTGAACAGAAGGGTTGATGTGACAGGCTGGTTCTGACACAGATGACGTCTCTTCGTGGACTGGCAGCACCTTTCTCTGTTCTGATCCATGCTGCTGGTGTTGGGCTGAGCTCTCCAGCTGCTCAAAACGTGGAGCTCTTAACAGCTTTTTGCCCGTTGAGAAAAAAATGACAGACTCTCTTTGAGGTGCCTGAATGAACGGCGGTCCTCCCACAACTCTCTGCTCCTCATCCTCATTCTCGTCGCTGCTCGTCTCTACCTTAACTTCACCGTGGGATTTAGTCTAGAGGAGTAAGAGCATACAATGTATAATATGTTTAAAAGAAATAAATGAATTGGATATGGATCTCTGTATGGCTGCACGTCACGTCTTACAGTTGTGGCTTGATCTGGGAGCTGCTCTGCTTTTGTCTCAGGATCTTTGTCTGTCACATTCGCGCTCTGCTCGTCCTCTTGATCGTCAAATAATCTCTGGACAACTTCCTGCTAACAAATAAGAAAGTCATATCAACTGTGACAAAGAGCATGGTATGTTTATTTCTAGTTAGAAATATATGCTGAGATCCCAACATGCTCTTTGTCCAGGAGTGCATTTTATTGAAGTTACTCCATTTCAAGAGGTCTCCTTTAATGCGACGGAGGTGTAGCATCTTCACCACCAACTTTTAAAATTTACAATCAGATGCTCGCTTTGATAAGAAATCAATTTCTTCACATTTTTAGCTTTAAAAAGTGGATCTCCATAATAACATTAAGCTTTAAAGGGGCTCCAGCGGTTGCCGATTGCAACCCTGTCGCCTCATCTTCTCCTTCCTAGCACGTAGGAGAAACTACAGTGAATGCAAAATGCTCATACAACGTGAAAGGCCCTCTACAGAGTCGGAGTTTAGTTTGTCTGTTCTGGGCTACTGTAGAAACATGGCGAACTGTGTGGAGGAGGAAGCATCTGTAGATATAAAAGGCTCATTCTAAGGTAACAAAAACATAACGACTCTTATTTTTTAGGTGATTATACACTGAAGAAAACATACTTATACATATTATATTCATATTCTGTAAAAAAAAAAGCCACTAAATGTAACACACTGGACCTTCAATGTCAAAATGTTCAATGTCAAAATGTTATTTGCACTAAAGGCATTATCTAGTATTTTAGTCATCCATCCTCCATGTCAAAACCCACATCAAAAATATTAGGAGGCAGAAATCCAAATTTTATCAACTAAGAACGACATTACTAAAAAAAGGTACCACCTTATTTAAGTATTTTCAGACCTACAGAGAGAAAAATAAATCCTTCTAACTTCTATTAATTACACAAACATTTCTGTCCAAACAACAGCTGGTACAGCCAGGATTTCATCTGAAAAACATATCAAAGAATCAAAAGTGATCAAGCCTTTGTTGTAGCTGCCTTGAATCCAAGAACAATGTTTTACTCTGGCTGTGATGTGCCTGGATTCTTATCTGTACACACAGATTATTTGGCTGTTTATGTGAAGCACTTTCAAACAGATTTGTGTCAACGCTCTTTAAACACAACATAAAACTGACATGATTTCCCGCTCTCACCTCCTGGCGCGGCTGAAGGTTGGTCATGCAGCTTCGCAGCCCGGGGCTGCCGGCGTACGGTGACTGTTGTGTCGATTGATGCCATTTCTGGAAACAGCAGCATCGTGAGATAACAGTGAGAGACATCATGTACCAAACGGACGGTGAGCGTGAACATATAATACATGCATACTGACCATAGCAGACATGGGCTGATGCCTCGTGTCACGAACTCTCTGTGGAGTCCATTTCTTCAGCGGAGTATCTTTGAGTGCTACTGCTGAGGATAAAAACAGTCACGTCACATCAGGGTAAAAGGACGAAGAGATAAGGATGCATTAGGTTGCATAAGATAACAACGATTCTGCATCTTACCTACTGGTCCTCCGGTCACCTCTGCACAGGTCTTTCTAGCCGGCACTCTCTGAGCCTGAGAAAGGAAGTAACATAATAAATTAAACTGTGTTTGTGTTTCAAAAGCAACTTAACAAACTAAAAAAGGCAGTAAGAAGTAAAAGAAGGGAAAACAAATGTTGTGTTTCCATACTGTGTAGATAGAGGTTCCTCTGCCTGATGGACGGACAGGGTTTCGGGGTGTGGCACCCACTGGGCCTCCAGCCTTCACTCCCTCGTTCTGCAGGATACTTTGCAGTGCAGCGGAGTCCGGAGAGAACTGCACCGACTTCACCGATCCTGTAAGACGAACACAAAGAGAACAGATTAAACATGCAAAGGCAAATTATTTAATTTACACTGCATTGTTTCTTATCTAATTTTATATATGAGAAAGTAATACTCAATATTGTTCAGTTTCATAATATTATTCAGTAGCAAGTACAATGCAGATTTTTAAAAAAGTTGGGATGTGTAATTGCGATGATTTTGTAATCCGACCTATATGCAATTAATTCAAGAAGGTATTTAATGTTCAAAATGATTGTTTTTTTTACATTCTTCTGAGTTTGATGCCTGCAAAATGATCCAAAAAAGGTGAGACAGCTGCAACAAAGACTCAAAAAAAAAAAAAAAAAAAAAAAAAAACACTTTCGAACATTCAACGAGTAAACAGGTTCACCGGAAACAGGTGACAATATCATATTAAAGGGGGCAACCTCAAAATGCTCCGCCAAGCAAGGATGGGGTGAGGTTCACCACAAAGCTGCGTGGGCAAAGAGTCAAACGTTTTCAAATGCACAATTGCAATGAGTTTATAGATTTAGCCATCTACAATCCATAATACCAAATTTTAGAGAATCTGGAGAAATGGTATTACCTTCAACCCCTCAGGCAGCACTGCTTTAAAAAAAACAACATGATTGTATAAAGGATATCACTAGATTGGCTCAGGAACGTTTCGTAGTAAACACAGTTTGACACTGTATCTACAAGTTAAGACTCCATGCAAAGTGAAAATAAAATAACATCCAGAAAAGCTGCCGACCTCTCTGGGCCTGAGCTCATCTGAGATGGATTGATGGAAAGTGGAAAAGTGTGCTGTGGTTCGGTGGCATTTCAAATTATTTTTGGACATGATAGTCGTTTCTTCGGGCTACAGACTGAAAGGACCAGCATCTGTGATGATATGGGGGTGTTATTAGTGCCCATGGCATGATGGATGACTTGGACATCTGTGTGTACATGCAGGTTTTGGAACGACATATGCTGCCATCCAGACGATGAGTCCCTGCTTATTTCAGAAAGACAATCCCAAGACTCATTCTGTACGTGTTACAACAGTGTCGCTTCGTAGAAAAACAGTGCATGTACTACATGTAGACTGTGCTGTATTATGAAGCACAAAATACAACAACATAGACACCAGACAGCTGAGCAAGTGAAGTCATATATCAAGCAAGCATGGGAAAGAACATAGTGTTCAAAACTTCAGTAGTTATGGGGTGCGACCTTACTGCAGCGGCCCAGGTTTGATTCCAACCTGTGGCCCTTTGCTGCATGTCATCCCCTCTCTTTCTACACACTTCCCTGTCTATCTACAGGTGTCAAATCCAAAAAAGGCGTAAAAAGCCCCAAAATAATAATAAAAACTAGAAATGATTGTATACAGCATCCCAACTTGTTTGGAGTTGTAATACTAAATTACTAGTACTAAAAGTAACTTTCTTCTCTGTTTTTTGTCATCACAAGACATCACTTTGGGCTCTCTTTGCATTTGTATTTAATAGATCTGCATCTTACCTACTGGTCCTCCGATCACCTCTGAATTATCCTTTCGAGCCGGCACTCTCTGAGCCTGAAAAAGGAAGTAACACAATAAATTTCAAAAGCAATGTAACAAACGAAGAAAACATAGTAAGAAGCAAAATAAACTTTATTTGAATTTAATGTATACATACTGAGTAGATAGAAGTTCCTCTGCCTAATGGACGGACAGCGTTTCGGGGCGTGGCACCCACAGGGCCTCCAGCCTTCACTCCCTCGCTCTGCAGGATACTTTGCAGTGCAGCGGAGTCTGACGAACACAAAGAGAACAAATTAAACATCACCCAGCCATTGAGAACAACAATCTTTCTACTGTGATCACATGTATACGTGTATATCCAGGTTCAAATTATGTTTCCAGTCTTGTGCTTACCTGTTGTGGGTGCAGCTGTTTGTCGGCTATTCATGACGGATACTCGCTGGGGCTGCCAACAAGAGAATCACCAGCAAATACGGAGATGATTATTGAACACAGTCTAAAGATTTATTTATTTGATAGTGACAGCTGGAGAGTGACAAGAAGGTAAGGAGAGAGAGAGAGAGAAGATGACATGCAGAATGAAACTCTGGGCAACAGCAGCAAGGCCTGTGCCTTTGTACACGGGGCTCATGCTCTACCTGGCAGACAAGGTGCCCTGATTGTGAAGATTTATAGGATGGTTAAAACACTGAAATCACTGTTCAGACAAAAATAAACATCCAAACCCGTCAGCAAAGTGTAGAGACATTGTAAACGACAGCAGTAAACAACAATTATAAAACCAGCTCACCAGATAGTTATAGGGTTTGGAGTGTGGAGTTGCAGAGCCCAGACCTGTGGCACTTACTCCCTCATTCCGGAGGATACTGAGCAAAGCTGCGTGATCGGACTGGAAGTTCTCCCCTTTGTCTGAAATACACGAGAAACACTGCGGACTCAGTTCCTATTCACGCAGAAGACTTAACAAAGTCACAGCGAAAAAATAAAGAGAGCAGGCAATCATGAATGCATCCAAATGATTCTGGCTATTAATAATAAACTGCTGGTGTACAGATGAAATACATTCACCTCCATGGAGTATTCAAATGGATAAATTCCAATTAGTGCAGACAAAAACTAAACTAAACAAATAAATCAAATCAAACTTCTGAGCTCGATTTAGCACCACATACACTCTAAAAACTAAACTAAAGCTTAATTAGTTTAATAAGAGAGTCTTGCAATAAAACCAGCCTGAAGGCTAAGATGTTCAGTTTTTGTTGAAACCGTTCGAGGTGCTGATTCATCTTAATTATGCAGTAGTAGTTAGGTGTATTGCATAATACAGTATATTCCTTCCTTCGAAGTGACCATTGAATCAGCACCTCTGTAACATTTAACATCTTAAATCATCATAATTCGGATTCAAGGATTTACAGCGGGGCTGATGTATCAGACAGCATCTCTTTTAGCTAGGCCACTAAATATATATATTTATGAATGTATCTACACTGATGCAAACATGTGCACCATACAAATGTGTTTGACAAAGGGTTCTTAACTCACCATCTGAACTTTTGGAAAAAGTCTTGATTGGATCTTTGAGACTGAGCAGGTTCATGTGATCCAAACAGGCGTCTGCATTCAGAGCAGGCTGTGCAGAAGAAGTAGAGTTGTTCTGATGCCTAGTATTATTAGGAATGGATGAAAGAGGATGGGACAAAGTGGCTGAAGTCTTCAGTGGGCTGGACGGCAGAGTATTTCCTGTAGCCTTTCCGTTAGACTTTGCTGCACCATTGCTCGAGTCCACAATGCTGTTTAATGTAGCAGGATGTTTAGTAGGTGCATTTATGTTTTGGGGTTTTAGACGAGCGTTGCATACACTGTTGTCAGTGTGATTTCCAGTCTTTGACTGTGAAACAGTTAGGGGCTGTTGATTTTCAGTAGCCATTCTTGAGCTCTTGGGCTGCGACAGGTTGAAAGGTAAAGGCCTGGTGCATGGCTTTTTCTTCTTAGCTTTCCCCTGTAGGAAAATCACAAAGTATTAATGTAATATAAATCATCTGATTAGATTAAAAAGAAAAATAGGGCATGAAGGAGGCACTTACGGCCAGAGGTTTCTCCTCCCACCTATAGTGGGACTGACTGAAGTCGGAGGGAGTCTGAAGGCGGAGGGACTTTGCGAGCACCGGAAGCCGACTTACACCTGTCCGCACAGGTGCCTTCCTACCCATTTCTGTGTTTCCTGGATCCTTGTTCTCATTATCCTGGTTGGATAGATGAGGTGCAGACAGGAGTTTGGAAGGCTTTGGGTGCACTGGCATTTTGTTATGTTCATTTTTCATTCTGTGTGGAGGAAAGCAGTGCAAAGAAATAAATGCAACTTGAGTTTAGCATTGGTTAAAATGCTTTTATACTGTTGCCAATACTTGGGTTTTTGGTACCAATACCAAAACAAATGTTTGCAGCCTTACTTTGTTTTGTTTTTTTGTAGCAAAAGAGACCAATGCTAAAGCAGTTGTACAAAAACAGGCACAAATTTGGATTTGGTATATGGACTGTACTTACATAGCACCTTTCTAATCTTCTGACCACTCAAAGTGCTTTTACACTACATATCTCATTCACCCATTCACACACATTCATACAATGATGCCACGCAAGGCTACCCATTCATACACATTCACACACCGCCGATCATCTGATTAGTGGATGACCCAGTCTAACTCCTGAGCCATAGCTGATTTAAACCAGGATGTATCTCATCAAACGACGAGTAAACAAGCTTACAAATCTGACACTACATTTAATGCCAGATTTTGGTACTTGATGCTACAGATTCAGTAACAAAATAAAACAATGAGGTTCAATATGTAGCTCTAAAGGCAGGAGTAACTGTAGTATATGTAAATTATAGTACATAATCAAGAATATGAGAAGTGAAAAATGTTGTCTTGTACTTCATAATCTGTCTTACCTCATAAAGTCACTGCGGATTTTGTTCTGACTTTGCTGACGAAGGACCGGAGAGGAGTCCATAATGATGGGGCGAGGTGTGAAGAAAAACTAGAAGAGCAACAAATGGCAAACACAAATCAAGCGTGAGCAACCAGCACGAAACAGCATAGAGGCTGATAGCAAACTGTGTGTGAAGACAGACATAAATCATGAGCCAGGTGTAACAAAAACATCAGACTTAAACTCTTTCCAAAGCTTAAACAGTTTATCATTGACTGACTAAAGATAGGAAACAACAACAAGAAGCAAGTCAGGGGAGTTAGAGCTCCATGCAGCCACCATCAAAGGAAGAGTAAACACAACATTTTAACATTAAAAGTAACATTTATGAATGAAGACACACTTGAAGGTAGTTAAGGCTGCACAGAGAAAAAAAACAACGTGTTGCTTAGCCAATATTATAAAAGATAAGTATCAATAGATTAGCTTTAAGCACAGGGCTGAATATCTTTTCTCGTTAGCACATGCTGCATTCACACACAGAGCCGTTTAATTACACACGCTACATACTTTTAAAATTGAGTAGAGCTTCTGTTACTTCCTCCTGTGCGTCCGGTTGAGTATTTCTGATATAATAAATCCTGAATGTTTTTATTTTGAGGCCGTTTTGTCCTGATTTAAAGCTCCCTTGTTTTGTCCTTTCACACCGCTGTGGGCTGTCAACTTCCTGGATTCGCAGCAGTTTGTAAAAAGCGCGCTTCGCCATTGGTCGCAGCAGGAAGCCCTACGAACCAATGACTGCGCGCGCTTCGCTCGGGGCAACGTCGTTGACCAATAGTAAACGGACTTTCATAAACAGCTCCATGGCAACGACGCGAAACTTGTTTTATCACGTGACTGCTTTTTGCCGCGGCCTCTTCCATATCTGTGAATGGACATAAGTAAAAATATAAATAAAATACTTAAAACTGAGCCACATCTTGTTGTCATATCAATTTCCAGTTCACTTTGACATCATTTTTAAATGAAAAATATACAAATAAGCATAATAGAGACTTATGGTCTGATACCACCCACTTTAATGTCAAACATTTATGCTGGTAACTGACAAAAATGACATTATGTGCTTCTGTTTGCTCAGTGCAGCATGAAGAGTCCAAAAATGTAGTGTGTGAGGATCCTGTTGACACAGCAATCTACAAGACACTGGCCGTTTAACACCCTCCAGTCTCTGTCATTTCAGTCTTCACTTCTTTTAACTCAGGCAACACGTGTACTGTGTGCAAAATACTAGCAGCTGAGATTAAAAAGAAATTTGTAAGTTGTTTTTACTTGTTGGGAGCCATCGCCCTGAAAAGCTGCAGTTTATTTATATCAGCTTTAGTTTCCCACCACACATGAGGATGGATTTGGCGTTGCTGTTAAATAAACATATTTCTTTAGGTGTTTGACTTCCAGGTGGCAGTCATTAACATAGTCGCTTCACAGCAGGAAGGTTCCGGTTTGCAGGTTAATAGGTTAACTAGTGACTTTAAATCACACCCATACAGGTTTGCACGTGAGGGAAAGTGGGTGTCTTTGTCTCTATGTTTGAGTCCTGTGATGAACTGGTGACTTGTCCAGTACCCCAACTCTCACCAATGTCATCTGAAATAAATGTAATAATGATAAACAGTTTTGGAAAATGAATGGGTCCCTCCCTGCAGCTCTGGAAAAAGCTCTTGGGGCGACCTTGAGTTGAGATTATTTTTTGGCAAGTGCTTTAGTGACACACACACTTCATTATTTCATTGAATCTTTATCCGGATTCTATGAATGTATGGTCCAGTCATGAGAAATCAGCTATTAGACACAGTAAATATTTCTTGTATTTCTCACCACACAGTGTGAACAGATGAGAAGACGGACATGCTGCATCTTTCGGCTATGTCTCCCCAAAATGGCCTCCACGGGCCGTTGTTTGACACCTGTGGGGCTAGCAGGAGTATCCTTTTAATTAACGCTAATGTCACCACTTTAGATAATTTACTTGAATTACTCGGGACAACATGTGATATGTGGCTATCATACCTTTGGAACACAGCAGGTACTCCTGCGGTCTGTTTGTATAAAAGTAGTTATAATATAACAAAGTAAATAAACAATTAACAGTTAGCTAAGCTAGCTAAGTTAGTGACAGTTATGTGAAGTAAGCTATAAACCGAGCTAAAGCTAACTTAGCCATTTAACCGTTACCGAACTCGACCGTTAGCTACCGTTAGGCATAAAAATAACGTTAGAGCTAAGAGAGAAAATTAGCACCAGTGCTAATAACGTAGCAATAAAATAAATGTACACAATAGACGATGTTTATAAGACTTATAAGACTTAATTAAAAAAGCAACAACTGATTCTCACGTTTATTCATGTGTAGTGCTTGGAGTTTCTAGACTGTCATCAGTCCTTGAAGGCAGCAGTAGTGTGAAGTTACATGTTATGCTACTTTATTCTTATACTGTTATATAAAAAAATTTTTAAGGGACATTCTCAGTACTTAAGTATACTTTTACTCCTAATAATCTACGAACAGAGTATTTTATATGGTGGTATTTCTGAGTACTCTCCTCTCACCGCTGGAAGGCAGGATGAGGACACGTAGTAAACAATCAGACCCTCCCTCTCCGTCAGTGGCTGTGGACGCCCTGCAGGTGTCGCTGTCAGCGGACTGCTAAAGCCCCATGCCTGGCTGACAGCAGCAACACAACGTGGGTGTCAGCCTGCTGTCAGCCAGGGCCCCTGTGTCAACAGCAGAGGGAGGAAGAAGAAGAAGAAGAAGAAGAAGAAGAAGAGACAGAGGAGGAAACCAGAAAGTGACTCTGCTGTAGATATGGACCTGCGGTCTGAGCTGCTCAAGTCCATCTGGTACGGCTTCACAGCCCTGGATCTGGAGAAGAGCGGCAAGGTGTCCAAGTCTCAGCTGAAGGTGAGTGGACTACCTGGACTTTAGGAAACTCTTTTTGTGGTCTAAAAATTAAGTTTTTGTTTGAAACTTTGTTGCCTCTTTTCATATTCCGTCACGTGGGCTCGCTCTGAGGAAGATGAGGTGAAAATATTTGAAGTGCTCGGCAGACAAAAGGTCATAACTGCAGTTGTATTTGTCATATTTGAAGAGTTTGAGCTCCAGGAAATGAGGGTGTACGCAATTCAATACTTATCATCCTCATCACCAATGTTTCCTGTGTGAAACTCTTTTTTGAATGGCACGCTGGTGAACAAGGAACAAATTTGTTCCCTATATTTCGAGTAAAATGCTTTCGCTGCTTAAAAAGAGGGCACAATATGCACCTCTGTCTGGCAAGAGCACGAGAGTAACAGTTTGTTCTCAGTCTGTATATGAATGGGAGCCCTCATCTCCAAGCTGTGCTTGCAACTAGGCCTCCATGTACCAGCTTGTAGTGCAAAGGATCCTGTGGCACTGGACCTGACCACAGAACAGCCTGCTGAATAGAGTATCTTCACACCATGAGCCCATGTATGTACAAAGAACATTGTTACAGTTGGAGCGAGGACAAAGTGGAAACATATTGGTGATTGTTGTCTCTTGTCACAGTGCATCAATGAAGCCAGTGTATTTTTGTTGATCTCATCGTTATGTCACTTGGTCTTGGTGTGGATTTCCAGCCACCTCCACGTTTCTGCTGCGATGTGCTGCCTGGCTCACAGTGAAATCAGCCTCATGACTAGGCTTATCCCCCTCACGCAAGCAAGCCAGTGTACAGGCACCATGTTTTTTAAGACGCGCTCAGCAGTTTGCATGCCGCAGCCTCTGAAATGACAGATGTTGTAGTGCACTGGAGTTTAGAGACAGGATGTGGTTATGGCTCAACACTCGGAGCCTAGTTGTCTGATAAAAACCATCAAGAAATCTCAAGACGGTGCACACTGTCAGTTGAACAAAATTAGAGCAGTAAAAGTAAAAGCCCGGAAAAATCCGCTTTGACACATGTAGTAATTCATGTAGTATAATAGTGATTATAATAATAAGAGTAATACACTGTTTACATATATTAGTTTGTTATTTATAGCTTAAAAAGTAACATTTTGTTGCATGTCTTCTGTCTTTGTTTTATTGCCTTTTATCTGGTTTATTTTATTAATATTGTTTCACTTTTCAAATTTCTATTCATATTTTTCAATGTTATGACTATATTGTTTGACTTATTACTATATTGTTTGTTTTTGTCACCTGTAACTATGCACTATGAGCTTGTGCTACACATGTATTATAATATTTCTCTATATTTTCTCACACTATGTATGTGCAGACACAATTATTTTTAGGAACATAATTATTATTGGCAACAGAAATTAAATTGTTCAGTTTCAGTATGTAGTTTTGCATTCATGCCTGTAAAACTTTTGATTTATCTGATCAACTCTGCAGCTCTGTGCTGTCCTTTTTAATATTTCTGTCCCGTTCTTTGTGCTTTTTCAGGTGCTGTCTCACAATCTTTGCACAGTCTTGTGTATCCCACATGATCCAGTAGCTTTGGAGGAGCACTTCAGGGACGATGATGACGGTCCAGTTTCCAGTCAGGGTTATATGCCTTACCTCAACAAATACATCTTGGATAAGGTGATAAAAACAACAGCTATATGCTCTTTTTTCTTTGTTCAAATTGTATTGTGGTGTAGTGGCGGATGCTGCCAATGTTTTTTTTTTTTTTTTTAATCTCTGCATTTTGTTGTTGCAGGTTGTTGAAGGCTCTTTTATTAAGGAAAACGTAGACGAGCTCTGTTGGACTCTTACGGCAAAGAAAAACTACCAGACAGACAAATCCAGCAGCACTGTTCTGCCAGAGAAAGATGCTTTTCGACTTTGGTGCCTTTTTAATTTTCTCTCTGAAGACAAGTACCCTTTGGTTATGGTCCCTGATGAGGTACGTTCAACTAAAATATGAATTTCTAGAAGAAAGACCCTTTATGTCTTTATATGCTTTTACTCTGAAGGTGAAGTATTTCTTGTTTTACTCTTCAGTTTTACTCGTTTTCTCTTCAGTCAAAGCGTAACTGGACTGAAAAAAACAAACAAACATTTTTTGTAGTAACAAGCAAATAAATTTACATGTCTTGTAGTCACACGTAGCGTGTGATGATAGTGACAGATGCTTCTAAATTTAGCCGCATGGATATTTCAAGTGATCGTGCTGTTATTGTTGAGTATAATTCTGAGACTGTAGTCAGTAATCTGTGACCTAAAAATGGTGCTGGATCTTTGACAACCACTAAATACAGGCTGAAGCCTCATTTCTTGCCATCATGGAACACGGTGCTCTTTTCATGCAGCAGTGTGGGCTTGTTTCTCACTTGCAAACCCTCGTTTTGGTTTCCTGTCGTGTGTTTTTCACAGCTGCTGCCAAGAAAAAAGACCTACATTTCAAGGGCAGAGTAGTTTCTATCATGCTGAATTTAAGAAAACACTGTCCAGTTTTATTTTGGTACATGCTTCATATACCTACCACTGTACAAAGATTTGTGGTATAATGAGTACTATAGGGTCGTAAATACTGTGACTTTAATTATGAAACAACATGAAAAAAAGTGAGACGACAAGATTCATAGGTGTGATCTTTTACTATGGTGTTTTTCTAGAAAATTGGAAACCACCAAAAACCACCAACCAAAATAAAAATAAAGTGGATAAATAAAATAACACCAGACTGCTCTAATCCTTTCTGACAACTAACTTTTAGAAACCATTCTCTAACTGGAGTGAAGTAAAAAAAAAAAAAAAAAAAAAAAGTAAATGAAATGAACTAAAATTGGGTACATTTGGTAACTTAATACAAAACAGTCCAAAAAGAGTACTTAATTAGAGTAAAAGAAGTTAGTTAGTTACTTCCTGCCTTGTGTATAATGCTGTAAAGATGAACAATCTCACCCTCAAGACCTTTGTTTTTTTTTTCCTATTTAGGTGGAGTACCTCCTCAAGAAGATATGCATGGCTATGAGTATTGAGTTCAACTGTGTTGAATTAGAAGACTTCTTCTCCCAAGACTCGGTGCAGCAGAGCGGCATTACTGTCTGGATTTTTCTGGAGATGATGAACTCGGGAAAGATAACCAGAGGAATAGATAAGAGCATAACCACCATGGCTATAGAGGAAGTTTACAGGGAGATAGTGGGCGACGTCCTCAAGGAGGTAGGAGACCCATCATGCCAGCCGAGGTGTTTTGGTTCCTGCTCTGCGTTGTGTCCGTGATTGTATATGTGTTGGTGTGCATGTAGGGTTATCTGTGGAAGAAAGGCCAGCTGAGGAGGAACTGGAAGGAACGCTGGTTCACCTTAAGGCCGAGCAACTTGTCCTACTACACCGGGGAGGACCGCAAGGAGTGCCAGGGCAACATAGTTCTGGATGGGAACTGCTGTGTGGAGGTAAGCAGACGAATGCAGTTAACACTGGAAAGAACTGTGGCTTCTGTGTATTCTTTGACACTTTGCCCAGAAATGAAATACAACTCATTTGTTTTATTGTGTACTTATGAGTCAAAATATCATTCTTTATGCCAGCGGTTCCCAACCTGGGGGTGGGGACTTCCCCAAGGTGTCTCAAGATGAATCTCAAAAGTTCACGTGTTGGTTAGCTTGTATTTTTTCATGACTTCACTCGTCTTTGGGTTTTCTTGTGACTTACAGGAAAATGGTAGCTTCACATATAATCCACATAAAAGTTAGGTTCTAGCTGAATTGCTCAGATATGTTCAACCAGTTACTAGGAGTCGCAAGGGACTGTATGAAAGTTGTTGGGGCGTGGAGAAGGACAGAACATTATGTCTGTCCCTCCGAGTGTGCTTATACGTTTCTTTGGACCCATTCTCTGAAAATCTGTAATCTAACATTATGGAATTGGTACACTTTTGGCATTAATATTTCTGGCATTAATGTTTTTTTTAAAAAACATTAAAAGGTGCTTCCACTGATTTAATATTGTCATATTATCAATTGATACTTGCTACAAATGATTAAAATCAACGCAGCAGAACCAGTGATATCGTTTTCATTCTATATACTCCTCTTATATGTCAAAACCTCACACTTGCGTATCCTCAGTGAAATAAAAGCAGAATTAGCAAGTGCAAAACATAAAAAAAAATATGAATCCTGTTACTAAATATTAGCTATTAGACTCGATTTACATTTTTACATTTAATACTGTTGTTCTGGTTTCTGTTCAGATACACAATGAAGTGAGTGTGGAAGCTGCTGTAAAATAGTGACAAATGACGTGGCACTAATCACAAGAGATCCTCCCCCTCTCTTCTGAAGAATTTAGACTACCCTCCCTTCTGCAAAGGAGAAAACATACATAACCATCCCCCCTTTTCTGAACCACCCTACCCCCATTAAGTTTCAAACAGTCCCCAAATACACATAGCTTCATATTCAGGTGTCATAATCCGAGAAGGTTGGGAACCATCATGTTTATAAAAAAGCACATACTGAATATCGCCTTGTTTCACAATCAGATTTAGGATTTCCTCATAAATCTCACACAGCTCAAGTGGACTGAACTTAATATTAGCCTCCCTTGAATGAATCACTCTAAACATGGAGCCTACAGTAGTAGAGCTGGAGTCGAGCGATTGTTACCCCGAGCTGTTTTTGCTGGCTTTTGACTTGAACACCGGGTCAATTATTAGCTCATCAATGCCACGCGAGTGATGACAAACAAAAATCTGGACAGGTTCTGTTATGTCTTTCTACTAAGCTCACTACACGCTGCACCATGTGATAAAGGAAAACAAGCAATCATTCTAAAATCATGCTTTATTATAGGAAGTAGACGATGATCAAATATTGTTCGGTCGTACAAAATGGATCAAAAACATCCTTTACCCAGTGAGTTCACCTTTTTTTTTTCCCTCCTCACTACTGCATATTTACGACATGGTCACAACACATGTAAAAAGAGACAAGACAATGCATGATGAAGGGATCTTTATTCATAAAAATGACTGTTTTCCTTGTTGACCAGGTGCTGCCGGACCGGGATGGGAAGAGGTGCATGTTTTGTCTGAAAACCCTCTCCAAGACGTATGAGATGAGCGCCTCAGACACCAAACAGAGACAGGAGTGGACTACAGGTCAGAGGAGACTCCTTTCACTGATCACTGATAGAGTTTGATCTTCATATGAAGACATTAAACATGATCTTCTTCACAGCCATTCAAACAGCCATCAGGCTGCACGTGGAGGGGAAAAACTCCCTCCACAAAGATCTGAAACTGAAGCGCCGTGAACAACGGGAGCAGCGGGAGAAGAGACGACAAGCCAAGGAGGAGGAGCTGCAGAGGCTGCGGGCCCTGCAGGAGGAGCGGGAGCGCAAGCTAGCGGAGCTGGATCTCCTGAAGGAGGCGCAAAAACAGGCTCAGGCTCTCCTGGAGCAGGACGAGCAGAGGAGGCGTCAGCAGCACGAACAGCTCCAGCGGGCCCTGGAGGTCCAGCTGCGAGAGGCTGAGGAGGTGAGTGTGCAGGCCAAAAAAAAAAGAGTTCAAAATCAGAAGCGGAAAGGTGACAGTGTTCATTTCTTTGCTAATTGTGCTTCATCTCAAGGCCCGGGTCAGCATGCAGGCAGAGATGGCTCTGAAAGAGGAAGAAGCAGAGAAGCAGAGGAAGAGGATCCAGGAGCTGGAGGAGATGCAGAAGCGTTTGGAGGAGGCGCTGCAGCAGGAGATCAAAGCCCGGCTGGATGAGGAGGCCTTCCGTTTAGCTCAAGCAGGGTAAGAGTGTTATATGTGTTGCCACCTGTCTCCGCAAACACATGATTAGAGATTTGTGTACACTTTCACAGCGCGATAAGAAGTCATTTGTTTGGGTTAAGAGCCTGTAAACATTCATCTGTAAGCTGGAAGTGGAGAGGTGCTTTTGTGTGCAGACAGCAGACATTAAGCTTCACTGTTGAAAGGGTTCATGTTGCGTTATGTTCCTGAGGAAGTTAAGCTGCCGACAGAGGAAGTTGTTAAATGTTGCCACAAGTCAGATCTATTGTGTCGCTGTTTCTGTCGTCTTTCAGCCTTTTCAAATACAACATTTCTGATGAATTGATTACATAAATCTGCAAACAGATCCAGCCTCAGGCCCTGCAAGTGTGCTCACTGTCGTATTCAAAACATAGACATAGAAATATCTGATTCTCTTAAACCGCGAGGAGTCAGTTTGTTGTTTTTCTCTGTTGTGTCCAGGTTACTGGCCGAGGAGGAGGAGAAAATGAAGGCCCTGATGTCCCTGCAAGAGGAACAAGAAGAGTACATCCTGAAGACACAGCGGGAGAAGCAGGAGCTGAAACAGGAAATGGAGGCCAAGTCCCGGGCCCTGGACGAGGCGCAGAGGCAGCTGGAGGAGGTCCGCGCCAACCGACACCGGGTTGACCAGGATGTAGTGGTAAGAACCGAAACATTCTCACTGAATTCACAGTTAAATAACGACAATTATCATCCAGACTATGTGTTTTACATTCAAGTCTGAGTTGTCACTCTGAGAGGAAATGTTGCTTGTGGTGATCTGGTGTAAAACACCTGAATAAAACATCGAGCCAATACCATCAGCTGCTGCTTTTAGCTTAAACCTGTGCACCCGTTCAGATGAATTTTAAGTAAATTAAATAATACTTGTTATTGATTCATTTTTGTTAGCCTTCATTTAACCAGTTAAAAGCCCACTGACATTTAAAATCTCATTCACAATGATGACGGAGCCAAGACAGCGAAATCTATCCTTCAAAACAGTTCAGTGATTTCAAAGTCCAATTGGAAGTTTCAAACAACAGACTGAGCGGTTCTCTGTCTGTCTTTTGAAGACTTCAGATTTGTAATAAATCTTTATAACTTGATGATGGGTGATCATTTGTAAGCGGGAGTTTAAATCTGCTAGAACTGTAGAAACTGATTTTTCTTTGATACAGCAGAATGTTTTGATGAGTTTGATGTGAAAGGATTCGTATCACAGATGCTGATTGTTAGTTGTTGTTGGTAGTAACGCTAACATTGCTCTTTTTCTCTGACAGGCGGCCCAGAGGAAACTTCGCCAGGCGAGCACCAACGTCAAACACTGGAACGTTCAGATGAACAGGCTGATGCGACCGATCGGACCAGGAGGTATGTGTCCCGCCTGCATGACAACATGGTACACTGTGTGACATGACCAACAACTTTTCTTTTTCATAGCAGATATTTTGACTTGTCAGCCTTTAAATTTAAAAAAAAAAAAAAAAGATGACTCAGCTGTTTTAATTTCAGGGTCCTGGTGTTGTGCATGCTGGATCACTGTTGTACTCAATGTTATGACTTGACTTATTGGGACACAACAGTTTCCTACTGTCGCCGGGTTTCCATGTAAAAATAGCACAACTTTTAACCAAATGTCTAGAAAATCAGCAAAAACTATTTTTCCATCCACCACCATCAAATATTAGAAGCATCAAGATAAATGAAAACAGCTGATGAAGCTAAACCATTAGACCAGTGCAGAAGAAGCTGACATAAGCAATAAAAGACTGCAAGTCAGACTTGAAACAGTGGAAGACAATGTGTAAAGTTCAACATTTGAATTACATCTCCAGAATGAGCTGTAGGTTTGGTTGTAGGTTGTCAGGTTGATATTTAAATTTCTTCAAGTAAAGTAGTGTGACTCAAGAGAGTCACACTAGTTTGTGAATAAATAATGGTAATTATATATCACACATTTATCTGTTCATTTACTTCCTGAAATTCAAATTAGTGTTTTTAACCGTCTGTTCCAGCATCTTCGTCTACAAACCTCATGTGTTACGGGCACTAACCGAACTTAGCTTCGCCACATTTTCTGAAGGGTTTTGTTTGTGTTGTTTTCAGAGAAGCGACCGTCGTTGGGAAGCTCTTTCTCAAGCTTCCAGGTCCCGACACAGAGAGATCCAGGGCTGCGTCTCAGGAGGAGATCAGGATCAGAGGATCAGGATGAGGAGAGCAAAGAAAATGTTGAGAACCGAGCTGGGAGTGAGAAACGTCACTCCCATGCCTCTAATGGAGACATGGACATCCCCTAAAAACATGAATCATAAAGGCTGCACAGATCACCTCTGTCACTCTGTGAGGTTTTCTGACGGGAAAGGCAAGAGACGACTGTCTAAATGTGTGAACGGCACGAAAACAGTGAAACATCTACATGTTAAACTGAATTTACAGTACTAGCATTTCTAATAAATGTTGAATTTACTGACCTCACTTCACAGACGGCAGCAAAACATTTATGAGAAGTTGCATTTGAAAGAATTCACTGCTCAACTAATGCTTTGACTGCATCCTGTGTGAGGCCTGTTCTGGACATAAACGATACCTCAGTGCAACGAAAAATGAGCTGTAAGCAAGATCCTGAAAGTACACAGTGAGTTGTGATGTTTAAAAGCTAATACTTACATCCAATACAAGAAGCTTGTTTGTTTAGCTCTGTAATATAGACACATAACATTTTTATATATGTATTTTTGGGTGGGGAGGACGGGGTGGAGGGTGGCTTGACTTTCTCATGTAAAAAGTTCAGTATTAGAGTTCAGCGTTATTTCAGTCTAAGCGTATCACTTCTGATGAACAGGAAACATATTGAGAGAGGGAGAGAAATTTTCATTTAACTTCCCGTTTCTACTGTCAGTTAACATAATTGTAAATAAAAGTGTGAGTTGATGCCTTACCCTGATTACTGCCTGTATCGTTACTGTGTGCAGCATGCATTTTAAACAAACTTTAATCTTCACTTCCATATAAGTCTGAACTGATACTTTACACAGTGAACAGCTGAAATAAATACAAATATTTGTATAGAAGTTAAAAATACAAATAAATTAAAAATAAATAAAACATTTTAATAACAAAGACCACATAATGAAACAAGCTGTAGTTCACTCTGCTGAATTTGCAAGCCGCATGTCCGCTTTGGTTTAAATTTTGGTTCTACGTAATTTGTTCGTTGTCATCAGGATGTGTCATCACTGACTAATTTGGCAGCACTTACTGATGAAACACTCGTCTCATATGAGTGAACAGAGACATCCACTGACAAACAGCACAAACTGCACATCGGCTGGACTCATTTTACAAAATAAATAAAAACACATCAAAATATATAGTATTAAAATACATTTTTATACTCATTTATAGAGGGGACAGTTGTGCTTATTTAGAGGAGGAAAATATCAGGGTCTTTCTTCATTTTTATCTTAAATATCCGGCTAACCACCTCTGAAATAAGTGTCCAGAATCTAGATATAAGTTTACATTTCCAGAAATAATGGAAATATGTAACATGGGGTAACATGTAACCTGTGAAATGTGAAGCATCTTGTACTGAGTATCCCC
This sequence comes from Protonibea diacanthus, assembly GCA_028641955.1. Taxonomy (NCBI): domain Eukaryota; kingdom Metazoa; phylum Chordata; class Actinopteri; family Sciaenidae; genus Protonibea; species Protonibea diacanthus. The sequence goes on from CM053984.1 coordinate 14,218,748, forward strand.
TCGGCCTGTTACATGTAGATGTATTTGTTGTCCAGGTCTCTTTCCCATCTATGACAGATATGTTTTTATTTTTATATTTGGTCTACATAATGGTGACAGAATTACATAACATAGCAGCTGTTTCACAACCTTAACTCAAGTAAATGGTGCAAGTGATAGATGGCTGAAAAAAACAGAGAACAAAACAAACACTGAGTTTATTGCAGTTTAAATGTATACACCATGTCTAGATTAACCATGAAATAATAAGTCAAAAATAGCCTACTTACATATCAGGAAATAACACTTACTTATAGCCCTGTTGTACCTGTTTTTATAGACTCAGCAATGACTGGTTTAGTACAATGTTACAATAACAAGTAAAAAGGATGTGTAGGATTTAGTGTCAGTGCAGCAGTGCAGTCGCCTCACCCTTTCCTTGCAACATGAATTATGATGGGTGTAAAACATGCAAAAAAAAACCCCAAAACAAAACAAACAGGCCCTGTTTAGTGTTCAGTGTTTAGTTTGTCTGTTCTGGGCTACTGTAGAAAGAGAGTGGATCAACATGGTGGAGTCCGTGCAAGTGGACCCATGGCATCTAAAGGTCTTATTTCTTTATACTTATACACTAATAAAAACATATTTTATTTCACAATGTCTGCCATGATAATAGTGAATACAGCCCTAAATCTTACACACTGGACCTTTAAGGCCTTATTGTGACCATTGGTGCTGCCAAACATATTATTATGCTGCGCAGTGAACCAGTGAGCCTTTTAGGGGCCCCAGAGAAGTCTCTGACTTTGATAATTTTATTCAAATTAAACTGCATGTATCAGTGTATTTATTTATGCAGATATGATCAAAGCCACGCAAATCTTGTTGTTGTCAAATGCAGAATAAATCCATGTCCATGTTACTAGAAACAGCAGTGCACATTAGGGTTAACAGAGACCTTGACTCCACTGAAAGCTGTTTGTAGGCCTGGTGTGTGTTGAGTGTGTGTGTGTTGAGTGAGTGAGTGTGTGTGTGTGTGTGTGTGTGTGTGTGTGGTGTGGGGGGGTGCTATGTCCTGGCATGTGACGATGGAGGAGGAGAGGTGGGGAGTGAGTGAGTGAGTGAGTGAGTGAGTGAGGCAAAGCAAAGCAAAGCAAAGCAAAGCTAGGAGCAACAAGGAGAGTCGGGGAGGGATTATCAGTTAACTGTGCTTATCTCCATGTGATATGGTGGCGAACAAAAAGTGCCCCAACTTGCTTTTCTTTTTTCGCAGCGGCGTTTTGTCAGCTCGGTCGCTCACATGAAGGCCTGAGCCTAATCTTTTAAGTTTATGTTAGCAGTCTGACGTTAGCTCCCGCTGCTAGCTGCTGCTGCTGGAGCTGGTGGTGACTTCAAACAACTTGTCAACAGCCGATCGATCCTGGACGGGGATTTTTTGGGGGGGTTCTGCCACTTGTGTAATTTTGAGCCTGTTGGCAGCTTCTCGCAGCGTAAACATCAACCAAGCAGCACTATTTGGGAGAGGTAAGCTACCTTGGCACGACGAGCTAACGTTATTTAAAGGCACTCACGGGAATGTGGGTCAGCCGCGCTAACGGCTAGTACTCAGTCAACACTCAAGGTTAGTAGCTAACTAGTTAGCCGACACTCCTCGACGGCTTACCGGCAGGTTAAAGCTAACGTAGACGCCTAATATGTGTGTCATTTTAAGTAAAAAAGGTTCAAGTGTCTTTAAGTTGGCTGCCCTGTTGTGTGTTAAATGTTTATATCCAGTAACAGTCCTGTCAGTGACTCTTTTAATTCACAGTTAATGTTAGCAGTTATTTCCGAGAACCAGTGTGACAGGTTGGCCGCTAGACGACAAGTCCTAACAGTCCTGCTTAATGTCGGGTCTTTTCTGATTTATTTCACCCCGGAACCTTTATGAAAACGAACTTTACACTTAGTCCCACTTCTTGGCTACCACGTAATACCATTAATCATTGTGAAAACATCGCTATTACGCTGTGGATGTTTGTCAGAGCACTGTTAGCTACATACATGGGCGGATTAATCCACTAGGGGGCCGCAGGGCAAATATGTAACCCCCCCCCCCCCCCCCCCCCAACCACCCCACCACCCACCCACCCCCAAAGCCCTCTCCCCTACCGCCTCCAACCAGCGATCAACACTGCTCAATGTTGATAGTGCATGCACCCTGTCCCCTTAAAGCAGTCACCAAGTACACTGTGCACCCTACCACGGGACGAGGCAAACAATAATACAGATGTCTCCCAGCTCCAGGAGAGATAAGTTCACTTTTTAAAGATAGTGGAGGACGCAGTGAAATGTTTAGGACACTATAATGGCAAACCAAGGAACTGGGAATGGCTTAGGAAACTTGTGAATTGTGGGCCCTGTGCGTCTGTAGCAATTTCAGCCTTATAGACAGATACTTTGACAGGAAATTAGTAAGTAGTAGTGAGCGATATGAACACATGTCTACAGTCGGATGCTTTGCCATAATGAGGTGGTTACACTTTGGTAGCTGTCACATAAACATCTGTGTGCGTGTTAGACGATTGTGGTCATATTCCTAATCATTGACAGCTTGTTACATTAGCCATAAATGAGCACTAACCCAACTGGTTCTTGTTAATGGTTTCACTGATTAAAGCTCTCTGTCACTATGACAGACTCCTGTCAATTGGAGGTTTGACTGGTCTGATCACGTCACCGGCGGCCGCAGCGTGACATCCGGTTGCGGTGTTTGGATCTGGTTGAGCTTGGCCGAATGTCACAGCAGTAAAAAAAGTTAAAAAAAAATATATATTTTTTGCTTTAATCCATGTAGGTTTCTCTATGATTATACACGTATTAATATCAGGATATAAAATAACATGCAATAATAGATTTTATGCGTTTCTTTTAATAAGTTGTTGCAAGTCCGTCTTCAGTCAAAACTGGGGCGTTCAGTGTTTCTTAATGGTCTGGGGCCCCTGCTTGTCTGTTCCGCTTGCCTAGAGGGGTAATCCAGGCATGTCTACACAGTCTGTGTATATCATGTCATAAGCCTATTACTATCAAGGACATTCCCTGGCTGCTCAAACACAACAACAAGTAGTAGTGGACTGACTCAGACACCTAAGTAAACACGCTGTCAAAGATAAGTTAATGCGCTCACGACTATACTACTAAGACGTAAAGCTACATGCTTTACATGCTCATGCGTGCTTACATGAAAACTGACATTTTTAGTAACGTGTTATGACAAGCTTTACACTTAATTTGGCTAGTGGTCACTGGAGTTATTGGATTGTTAACCACTCATATGTTGGATCTAGTAGCAATGGAGATGATTTGTGGACATTCGAGGCCTCTTGATAATGATCTGGTGGTCATTCTTGCTCTGTCTTTTAAGTACTTATTTAAAACAGAATATTTCATTCTTCCACAGTGGGGCTATGATGGCAACGTGACAGGAGGGGAGCCGCTGAGTCAGCTTCAACAGGAACCATGGAACGGTTTCAACAAACTGCTACAGAGCAGCACGACAGGGTGAACGGCTACTGCGAGCCCAAATCCCCCCAGGACACGGCCGATGTCAGGTGGACGGCGCTGGAGGGAGAGTCCGGAGGTTCAGACAGCTGCGGGGGGACAAGCGTGTCGGAGCTGACGGACCTGCAGGAGTTGAAGGCGAGGGAAAGCGAGGATGAGGAGGAGAAGGATGAGAAGGAGGTGGTTACTGCCTCTAAAGGCCTGAGAGGGGACCATAAGAAAAAAGAGAAAGAGAGTTTGGATCAGGAGAACAGCAAACAGAACAGCAGTGCAACATCCAGCTACACGGGTAACACTTTTAATTCAAAATCCTTCCTGTGAAGTGAAGCGTGACATGTTTAGATGACAGGTAATTGTTGAGCTTTAATATTCATGCGTTTTTTTTTTTGTTTTTTTTTACGCAGACCTGTCACAAACCTCGTCGCCGTCGCTGTCAGAACAGCTGCGTCTGGGCCGAGAGGACAGCACAGGAGCTGGGATCAGCGTGGAGTGTAAGGTCTGCGGGGACAAGGCCTCTGGCTTCCACTATGGCGTGCATGCCTGTGAGGGCTGTAAGGTAATACATGTGTCGCAGCAGAATAGCTAAATAAAATTACAAAGTTCAATCACCACCATTTTGTGCTGTCTCACATGAGTTACTGAACCGGTTGCGTTGTTGCTCACTCAGGGCTTTTTCCGGCGAACTGTGCGGATGAAACTGGAATATGATCGCTGTGAGCGCTCCTGCAAAATTCAGAAGAAGAATCGCAACAAGTGCCAATATTGTCGCTTCCAGAAGTGCCTGTCTTTGGGAATGTCCCACGACGGTGAGAGGGGAACATATTTTTGCAAATTAGCTCCATAAATCAGGCCATGTTGTCTTTTTACAAATCTAAATTTGAATTGAAATGTAATTTACTGAGTTTAGCTTTTATTGAATCCTTTCTAATCTCCTTTGAAACCTTTTCACTGTGAATACCTGTTTGTTTGGGAGGCAGAGGAAGTGATTTCCCAGCTCAGATTTATAACTAATTGGTAAATAAATATATTTGTGCACACTGTTTATTGACAAGATTACATTTTTCTGTAGTCTCATGTCATTTTGAAACGTACAGTTTCTCCAGTATCATTGCGATGATGGCAAAGTCCTGACAAAGTGATTTATCCCTGAAATTTTCACTCTAAATAAGACACAGCATGTGTGTGTTTGTGTGTGTTTGCTCAGCGATCCGATACGGACGTATGCCTGAGGCGGAGAGGAAGAAGCTGGTGGCGGGTTTGCTTGCAGAGGAACTGAACCTTGGCAAACCGGGGGGCTCAGACCTGAAGACCTTGGCCAAACAAGTCAACACAGCCTACCTGAAGAATCTCAGTATGACCAAGAAGAGGGCCCGCAGCATCCTGACAGGCAAAACCAGCAGCACATCGGTACATTACAGTTTTATCTGACCTGATCAACGTGGTTTTACACCTCAGTTTGTTATGAAACTAAAAGGTATCCGTATCGGATCAATATAGGAATATAATGTTGTCAGGGAAATGTGACTCAGATCTGTAACTGCTTGTTGCTTGAAATTCTATCCAATTTTGAAATTTAATAATTAACAATATACTGTATATTGTGAATTATTGTTAGTCTGACTTATTCTGGTTTAAAGCCTCATCTGAAAATATGTAGGAGAACCACAAACTATCTGTTAATATATAATCCATCCTTGTGTTTTATGCTAATTTTCAATATCTTGCCCTTCACAAATCTAATACCAGGAAGTTCTTTTCAAGTCTTTGGAGTTCATAAGAATTTGTTTTTTGTCCTCCTCTTAGCCGTTTGTGATCTACGATGTGGACACACTCTGGAAGGCAGAAAGTGGTTTGGTGTGGAGCCAGTTAGTTCCAGGTGCACCCCTGACCAAGGAGATTGGGGTCCATGTTTTCTACCGCTGCCAATGCACCACGGTGGAGACTGTGCGAGAGCTCACAGAGTTTGCCAAGTGCATTCCAGGGTTTGTGGACCTCTTCCTTAATGACCAGGTGAGTCACTGTCTCCTCAGTGTGCTGTACAACAAGATGATTTGTACATGGCTGGCTTAGTTTAGGCACTAATGGACACTTGTTTGTGTGCTTTCTGCAGGTGACTTTGCTGAAGTATGGCGTGCATGAGGCTATATTTGCCATGTTGCCCTCTCTCATGAACAAAGACGGGCTGTTGGTCGCCAATGGTAAAGGCTTTGTGACCAGGGAGTTCCTGCGCAGCTTAAGAAAACCCTTCAGTGAGATCATGGAGCCCAAGTTTGAGTTTGCTGTCAAGTTTAACGCTCTGGAGCTCGACGACAGTGACCTGGCCTTGTTTGTTGCTGCCATTATTCTCTGTGGAGGTGAGACTGAAGGGTTTACTAGTGAATTGTCAAGAATGTCCGATTTGCTTGTTGGTATTTTCATCTGTATTTGCGTGTCGGACTTGTTGCAAACACTGTCACTGCTATTTGTACCACTAAGAAGTTTTTACAGGGAAACTGTCAATGTCAAAGACATTAATTAATCATCTTTAAGTGGTTAATCTATTTAGATAGATGGAGAAGAAAGAGAAAGTACTAAATTAAAATGAACCTATAATATAAATCTGAATTAAAATTAAACCTTTGTGAAGAGGTTAAACATGCTAAGAAATTAAACATGTAATTTTTACGACTAGAAAAACAAAATTTTCATACTCTGGTATGTGTGATGGTATTAAATTGCAAACAAACTGTTTGTTTGCTCAGAGTAAATTGTGACTCATCTCAAACTCTGCCTTCTTCTTCTTTTCCCAGATCGTCCTGGGCTAATGAACGTGAAGCAGGTGGAGCAGAGTCAGGACAGCATCCTTCAGGCTCTGGACCTCCATCTTCAAGCAAACCACTCTGACTCAGTCTACCTCTTCCCCAAACTGCTGCAGAAGATGGCCGACCTCCGTCAGTTGGTTACCGAGAACGTTCACCTTGTCCAAAAGATCAAAAAGACTGAGTCGGAGACCTCGCTCCACCCTCTACTACAGGAGATCTACAAAGACATGTATTAGTATTCTCCAGCACAGACTGTTTTAGCAATACTGTTACAGACTGAAATTTGCGTTTATAATAATACACTGCATACAGTACAAGCACTGTTCCACGTACGGGCATGGATTTTGACATGCAGATGAGGCAAGGTCACGTGGTAGGGCTAACACAATCAGTAAAGTCTTCTCAATGTCAGCATTACCCTCAGCACAGTGGTGTGAGTGTGTGTGTGTGTGTGTGTGTGTGTGTGTGTGTGTGTGTGTGTGTGTGTTGTGTGTGTGTGTGTGTGTGTGTGTGTGTGTGTGTGTGTGTGTGTGTGTGTGTGTGTGCGTGAGAGATGAGCATCTGGAATCATTTGCTGCAAGTCCTAGTTTCCCACAGCGGTCACTTGACAGAGAGAATGATATGTTTTCTAACCGAGGCTGCTCCGATTACATTCGAATAGCAAAACTGACCCCAGAGCAGCGTCTAGAGAGAGCTTCTCCTCACGTGTGAAGGAAAAGTATTTCATGTTCTTACACCGATGGCATCGTCGAAGTAGAAAAGAGCCGTAAAGTTTGCACTGTGCAAGAGTTTCTTATAACACCAATGTCTTTGGTCGAGTGATTTGTTCTCAGACTTTTGGTAAAGCTGAAGATGCACAAATTGTTTTTTTTTTTTGTTTACATCTTCGTCATCATCACCATCGTCATCATCAGTGACTGCTACTTTGCCATTTGGTTTATAGGACACAAACTGGGCTGGCTCCAGCAGTGTAGAGCTCTCTGAAAAGCAGCTGTCTGTGCAATACCATTTCCATTTGTCAATAAACGTGGACATCCAAGATATATAGATTTTGTCTTAAAGCCATCTACCTAAGTGGTAACTAATGGACTATGCTGCACAGATTTTGTTTCTGAAGCTGACACTATAAACACATGACCCATTGAAGTACAAGGGACCGCATGTTTTTATTGTTTTTTCTTTAGTTTGACATGCAAAATGATCATGAACTTGCCATTTTAAGGGTTTCGTAGTTTATTCTTTGTAATTATGTTACTAATTATTTGTAATTTTTGATCATATTTGTAAGGGCAAAACATGAATTATCATCTTGTTTTATGTATCAAGTATGTGTTCTTTCATGTTTCATTTTACTCTCCTGTCTATTTTAGTCGAGGATGTACCAAATATATCATCAAGCATACCAACAACAAACTTTTCCTTGATGAGGAATTTGGATTTCAAACGCCTTAGCAGGATTTACCTAAAAACCAGCATACTGTATCATGATGTCATCATTGGGATTAGAAATTAACATCCATCATCTGGTATCATGGGTCGTTTCTGTGTTCACCCGTGGTATAACCACAGTCCTAGATTACTATCCTTTTTGTGTGCGATCTGATTTGTGTGTTTAGTTTTTTTTTTTTTTTTTTTTTTTTTTAGCCAGGATTCACACATTTCCACCTGTTTTCCTCTCCATACTCTGTAGGACCTCTTTTGTTTTCACTGTTCTTCTGAATGGACTTCAGTTTGTCAGCACTGGTGCACACAGTCCACCTTCAGAAGTCTCCTCTTGTGCTCTTACTCTGTCTTGATCCCTATCTACCTCTAATGTATGATCTGTGACATTATTCCACTGTCTCTTCTAATCTCTGACTATTTTTTTTAATTGTTTTTTTTTTTTTTTTTTTTTTTGCCTTAATTTTCTGCTATTGGTACACATAGCAAAAATGTGTTATTATTATTAGAGGCTGAGGCTGATGTGCAGTGTGCCAAGATAGCAAAAGGGTGTGTGTGGATGGATAAAACAAGAAAGTACACCAAAAAAAGTTGATGTAAGCTACCTCTATGCCTGTGTAAGTGATGGATTGACTTGAATTAATTTCGTCCTTATAGTCATGTAACCTATCTGAAGATCTAGTTTAGATACATCTCACTTATAAAAATTTATTAGAAATATTAAATGATTTTTCTCCATTTTTTATTATTATTATTATGAGGCTCATGCACATGCCTGCAGTTTATTAACACAAATAATTAAACGTTGGACAAATTAACGGATAAACGAGAAATTAGAGTACGTAACGTAACAAACGTGAAACGTCACGTTCTATTGGTTGGTTGCTAGGTTAATTAGTAAAAGCAACCGGCTGTCAACTATTTAGATAGTGAGATGGAAGGTGCTTGGCGGCAAGCTCAAAACACACGGAGGATGGACTCGGCCCGTAGTGGAAGTATCTGTAGGTAAGAGGCTGCCTGTAGGTTGTATATGAAGCCTAAAAACTTGACACATTATAGGGAAGTAGTTGGTGTAACACCGAGGGACGTTACAAAGTTAGTGACACCGAGAGTTGGTGTTACTTTCAAATGCTGAGCTGCGTTCCTTTGCGGACGTTATGCCGAAAAAGTGCAATGTTGGCACCTAAAATGTGTCATTATTCCAGATAAAAGTAGACAACTTTTGCGTTTTTTTAACGGGTGGTTGACTTTTAGGAGAAGAGTAGTGTCGTGTGAAGCTGTGTGAATAAATAGTTGTATGTGTGTGAAGAAAGGACTAACGTTAAGCGTTGAAATGCGCTGTTGCTAAGTCAGTTATTTGTAACGGTAAACACTCTGTGTGTCTCAGTATAACGCTCAATGAGAAACTCAACGGATCTGGCTAACTAGCTAGCTTCAGTTAGCTAAAGTTGGCAACTTTCAAACAGCAGCTTGGAGTCTCGGCTTTCCGACGGCATGTAAACACAATATTTGAGCAGTTGAGGGACCCACGTCTCTGTGGGAAAAGTTTAATACCTCGCCACTCTCCAGTTTGAAACACGCTGTTGCTTAGCGTTAAATCAGTCACCCCGTGTTTTAGTATCACGTTCGATGTGAAACTCAGCTGTAACTTCACAAAGTAATCTGGACATGGCTAACTAGGTCGCTTCAGTTCGCAGCAGCTGGAAGCCTCGTTTTCCGACAACACGTAAACAGAACAACAGTTGAGCAGTTGATGGACCATCATGTATGTGGGAAAAGTCTGATCCCTCTCCAGAAAGCTACAGTTTTCATTAGGTATTTCTGCCAGGTGTTCACTGGCATTTAAAAGTAAAGCACAGTGTTTTTTTTTTTTTTGTTACCAGTTCTGTGCTTTGTTTACACATGTCTTAAATGCTAGTATTACAGACTTTAATTCTGTCTTGTAGCTTATCGCCTACTTGAGACATAAAATTAAGATTTGTGCCTTGACTTTCATTGCTATGTCACCTGGGACCTTGAAGCAGAAGTTTTGGTTCTTTTCCTGGTTAAAATAAAAACAATAAAATACAATAATTAAAAATAAAATACTGATGCATAAGGCAAGCTTTGTCTTGTCGCACACTTTGAATATTTAATTGTTATGCCCAAGTGCCAACCTCTGCGTCTGAAGTGAAGCCAATGCAGAAGTGCTAGAAACTACAGAACGAGTCAATTTCCATAAGCCCCCATATTAAAATGTTCAACATCACAGCAGAAATAAACATGTTTACAACCTGGTACAAAAATCTGTTTTGGTCTCTGTAGCTAATTTCACTGTTCATGACATAGGTGATGTCACACATACACTGTCCATTCTTTATACTGGCAGTGGTTATGCCTAATGGATTGACTCTGGCCATAGCAATGTAACACAGCTCTGGTCAAATTGTGTAATTTCTAAAAGCTTATCAAGGCCTGTCACTCGATGCAGAGTTGTCCACAAACCTAAAACGGCTCTGGTTATAATGCTACATGGTGAATTATTATCCTCTTTTCATTACAGGCGTTTCATAAATGGCTCTTGCAGATTCGGTCCAAGGTGTAATTATCGACATGAATGGCCAGGTATACCATCATCCCAGATATGTAGGTACTTTCAAAAAGGTGGATGCTGGTATGGTGAACGCTGCAGGTAAGCGTTTTTATTCCCCCACAAAAGTTGTATGTGAATGCATGAAAGAGACGATGACCTGCAAACACATTTCCACAGCTCACTGTATACTTTTCCACCACTAGATATCTCCATGTCCTTCAACCTGAAGCTGATGCAGCTGTTGCAGGTAGAAGACGTTCAGTACCAACAGTCTCATCCTCCAGTGTGGCTTACGCTCCACCTGACAGAAGAGGATCAGAGCCTGCTCTTCTGCAGGCTGAGGCGATGTCCAGGCGTGAATGCAGCAGATCACAATTTGTGGTTAATGTCTCAAATCCTCAACACAACACTGGGCGCCTGGCAGCAGATATTGCTGAGGAACAATCACAAGGTATTGGATTTTTTTTTTTTTTTTTTTTTTCATGGGTGAAACTGTTGTGGTCCGCATTTATCCATGCGTTACTTAATTACTTTTTTTTTTTTTTTCTTTGCAGACACCGATTCTGATCTCACTGCTTCTTGGGAATCGTCACAGAGCTCAGAAATTGCTCAAGCGTGTGCATGTGATGGAAGAAATGCGCAGGTTTGCTTAAGTTTTAGTGTGACCCTTCCAGATAACATTTTAATGACTCAAAGTAGAACTCAGGAGGTTTATACTGATTGCAAAGTTTATGTCCAGGAGACTTCTTCCAATGAGACAATAGAGGACGGTGCTTCTGCTGGTGCGGTGGCGGCCTCTGGTATTCAGGGGAAAGTAGAGGAAATGGAGTCCTTCCTTCAGAGTAAAGATGTGACCTGTGGGATCTGCATGGACAAGGTGTATGAAAAGCCGGATCCACGAAACCAAGTTTTTGGAATCTTGCCAAATTGCAATCACCCCTTCTGTTTACAATGCATCATGACCTGGAGGAAAACAAAGGACCTTGGGCCAGAGGTGGTAAAGTAGGTTGCAGCAATATTTGAATATTCAACTGCATCTGACAGAGTGCCATTACAGGTTTGACTTGACGTCACTGTCCAATGATTATTCCTCAGGAGCTGCCCACAGTGCAGAGTGAGGTCTGCCTTCTACGTGCCTCACAAATACTGGGTTGAAGGACCGGCAAAGGAAAGCTTAATTGCTGCCTTCAAGGAGAAATTCAGGTAGAGGGTGTAGTAGCAGTAGCACTACTCCTGCTGGAGGGCTCAAGGTCTAACATGTCTGATAAGCTTTTCTGAAACTATTAAATGTCTTCATCAATGCAGTTTGAAATATTTTTTGTACTTCCTGGGCACAGTTTAAAGAAATGGCTTGGAGATGAAGTCTACCCTTATTTTGCATTTGTTGAGTAAATAGTCCTGTACATAGTTTTCAACCACCCTCTTTGTCAGGTCAGGTGGGTTCTATTGTCATTTCAGCCACATAAACAGCGCACAGTGAAACGAGACAATGTTTCACCAAGGACCAAAGTGTAAGGACCAAAGCATGAGACACAGTAAACATGCATTAGACCTAGAAAGATTATCTTGAATTTAAATTAAAGCTGTGCAAAGATAGAATTAACTACATAAAGTAAAATAGAAATGTTTTTTTTAATAACAAATAGAGATTAAAAAAACTGTCCAATTTTTAAATTGGACTGAAAGGAAAAAAATGAGTCAGTGTTGTCATATTCAGAGTTTCTGTGCAACACATCTGGCAATATGTATCATATTGCTACCAAAATAAAATTCCATTTCCAGAACTAAAAGGCTCAAAATTCAGGTTGGTGAAAATTAAAAAAATAGCTTGACAGCTGATGCTGAATTCTTGCAATTTGTTTGAGGCCATGTGCAGCTGACGCCCTCTTCCTGTTTCTCTATAGTAAGAAAAGCTGCAGTTACTATACACGATACAGATGCTGCCCCTTCAAAACGGAGTGCCTTTATCGGCATGATAAGCATGCACGTCGCAGGTCATTTCCGGTAAATATAAAAATAGATTGTTCTCTATAATCTCACCACCATAGGTATCCATGAGATAATGTGTGTCTTCACTCTTCCCTTACATTTTGTTTCTCGCTCCACAGTATCCTCCAGACGATGAAGACGAATACGATGGTGTAGATCTGCTTAATCTTTTCATAGCCATGACCCTTCTCGGCGGTGACGATGACGACGATGATGACTATGACTTGGACTTTCCTTTTTACCTGTCTGAGGAGTATGGTTTCTGAGCCTTTTTGTTCTTTTTGTCAGTGCCTGGAACCACTGAACGGGGTCTTACTTAGAAAAATTGGCCCCAGAAGAACACATGGCTGCATTTTTGTCCCTTCTGTCCTCGTTGGATCAGTTTCAAAACACCATCTTGAGTTGCCGTGATCAAGATCGGGGACATCAACTGTGCATCGTGGATTGCCAAGTGTGTTCAGACTACAGCAGGTCATTTTACTGACCACCACTCCTTCCACCAGAGAGGAACTAACCTGTGAAATCATCTGCTACAGTCTCTGTTTGGAAATGTGCACACTTGGCTCTCCATGGCACATGGTTTGTTGCCCCTGTTCTAGATGTAAGCATCCCAGTATAGGACAAATCTTAATCTCTAATGATTTTGCGGTGATCTGTGGCCTTCATTTTGAATTTATGTCACTGTAGTGTGGCCATAGTGCTTCAAACATGTAGCAGATTGTTAATTTTCCCTGTACCCCCTCTCGATAAGAGCGCTCAATTCTGACTTCTGTCCTAGCAATTTGCACCATTTCGATATATTTTTAAAGTGTTGTGTGGATGGTAGTTTTAATTGTCTATAGTTAAAAACGTTACTGTACCCCTTCCCCCTTTCTTGCAAATGTCCACTTTATGAAATTTACAATTTCTGATAATACATGCCTGAAGCGATAGCCGTGAAAGCCTTTTCCTAGTTTTGGCAAAAACATGTTAAGATTTTATTTCTTTTAAACAAGTTGTACTTGTACACAGAAAATAAAACATTGCTTCACACGTTGTCTCACTGAAAGGGTGTGCCGTGCTTTTGATTGACACACGAACAGTTTAGAAATGGGTAAAATAGGGGCTGGAGTTTGTTTTTGGCTTGGACCACTGGGTGGAGGCATGGAGCACATGTTCAAGTTAAACTCACGAAGAAGAAACGTCAACATGAACAAAACTGGCGGGGTGGCAGCAGCAGCAGCAGGTCTTGTGTGAAACCTCACCTGGCAATATGGACGCTCGCAGGTCTCTGTGTCGGTTTGACGGCCAGTCGAGGCTGCTGGTCCGGTCGCTTCTGTCCGGAGCCTCCGGTGCCCAGCGAGCTCTGAGCGTCTTCCACAAGCAGCAGCGGGCCAACCCCGAAATGTCGCTGTGTAACTTCATTGAAACACTCTGCCAAGACGAAATAACGTGTGCGGACACTGAAGCCCAGCCACTGACGGTGTAAGTTATAAGTACACAGCAAAATACACGTCAGTTAACGTTAATGTTAACTTCAGCGTGAGTGACTACGTCGGTGAATTTACCCTAGCAACGTCAACGGTAGAACATTCTGTTGCTATAGGAACGGTTGACAGGATTTACTACTATACTAACAGTTTTGGGGTATTTGTACTTCAGTATAAACCCTTCTACAGTAATAGTTACTACTTATTCTTAACATTAAATTGCACGAAATCATTTAAGCTTATAAAATATACTGCATTGTTTAAACCAGTGGTCCATACCATTAAAATGATCATCTTATCTGAAGACAAACTGCTGACATCTGCTACGTACTATTCCCTTATGCCACAAACCTGTGCCTATGCCTCACAACCAGCTTTTCCCTCATCTGTTCTAGTAAACCCCTGGTGTGCCTGTTTCCAGCATTATTCAAACAGAACCTGCTGTCCTTCATCTATCTGCTCTACCCAGTTCTTCCTCGGACTACTGTCCTCCACCTGCTCAAATGCCTCAGCCAGGACCCTCATCCAGGCCCCTGGGTCAGCACTCTGGTTAGACAGCTGGAAAGAAACCTGAGGGGCCACAGAGAGGAGCCTCTGTGTACTCCACTGTGCAGCCAGAGACTCAAGGAGCTGTCACAGCGTTTGGTTGGTTTTGGTGAGACTGGAGGATGGGCCAAGTGCTTCAGCGGTCAGCATGTAGAATCTGGATCTCAGAGTACATCTGGTTTATCAGAGCTGGGGACACAAAGAAAAAGGAAGAGCAGCTTTGTCAGCCAGAACTCAGATGGTGAGGAAACAGGACAGCAGAGTAAACGGATAAAGATGGATGTCGGTGGTAGTGAGGGTCTCAGGGCTGAAGAGCAGAGTGCAAAAGAAGAAATAACAGAAATATTAGAAGCTGATGCTCCAGGAGAGGCTCGTGCTAAAGAACCAGCACCAGGCAGTCTGAGTGATGCCCTGCCTGAACACATAAAGGTAGAGACGGACTTTGTCTGTGTGCACTGAAATTTATCATTAATTTCACATTTTTTAAAATGGCAGACTTTCCAGATGATGATTAATTAACAATTGTGTGTACTAAGCATTACTGAATATATCTTTATTTTTGTGTTGATTTAGGTCGCTGTTTTTCAAATGAAGGAATTGCTGGAAAGTCACACCGAGGTAAGAAGAAACATTTTCTTCTAGCACCAACTGAGAGTGACATTTAACATTACTATAACCTAGTAGTAACCTGCCTGAGGAAACCAGGGCTGCAAACTGTCAGGTTTTAAAGGTGCAGTGTGTAGAATTTAATGATGTAAAAATTTTACACACTGGGCCTTTAAATCTCTTTTTAAAACACACTTTTATACTATTTACCTTTATTAATGTTGTTATTGTGGTTTGTTTTATTGTATCCTGCTTTTAAAGCACTTTGTAAATGTGTTTTAAAATGTGCTATTCAAATACATTTTATTATTTATTATCATAATTATTATTGTCTGTTTGCAGTGGGATCAGAGCGCCATGGATGTGTTCAAAGTGCTGAATGAGTGTGACCCCGGCCAAGTATGTCCTCAAAATTTAATAGCTGACCTTTTACCTCTGCTTTAAGGGTTTATTGTGAACTGTATTATATGTCAAGGTGTTGGCATATATACTAGATACATCTTTCAATGTGTTTTAATGTACAGGCTCAAAAGTTATAATCGGTGAGTTGAGTCAATATCTCAACAAACATTAACATAAGTTTCACAAAGGAAATAAAATGGAAAAACAGACAGATTACTACTACCGCTGTACTAACCACTGGTTAGTTTCATACAACAGTTTGGCACCCTTTTGACCAATCAGGAAGTTTCACTAAACCACTCATGTTATATATTTGCTTTCTGATGTGCTGTAAAAGGACTAATCCCACATCTCTACCTCTCCTGTTCAGGTGGAGGTGTTATGCAGCGTGCTGAGTTTACCTGACTTACCAGAGCAGACTCTGCCTAAACTCTGCAGCAGTATTTTGGCTCCCTCTCTTGACCTCAGCTACAGCACAGCAGCAACACTCATCAAGGGCCTCTTGCTGGAGAAGGTACATCACAGACCATGAAAAGGATGCTACATTTGTCTCTGTGGTTGATACTGACAGGATATCATTTCACTATATCTGCAGGTCCTGTCTCTGTCAGAACCGGCCTCTCGATGTCTAGTCACTGCAGTGACTTCGCTGTGTAGCAGCTTTCCCAGACCAATGTGCGACGCTCTAATCCGACCAGTTATAGAGGGAAAGAACATCGGTGAGGAAAGAGTTTATTAAACACTGACTGTCACAGAGGGGTCAGGTAGTTTGTTACAGAGCAGCAGCCCTGGAGCTGGCATGGATTCAGTGTCCTGGTTCAAGTGCACGTAAACAAGACAGATGCTTTGATGTTATGAAGAGCTGAGCCATGACCTTGTTCCTGACCTCTCCTCTGAATTTTGAACTTTGTTTTGTTTTTAGGGAATCCACAGGCTGAGCTGCTGAACAGACTGATAGAAGGCTGCCTGGATTCCCATTACAGACTGCTGGTGCTTCAGTAAGATCATTTCAATTCATAATGTGAATCAAAGAAGCACAAAATAATTATAATAAACTCTTATGGTTATTAGTTGTTTTTTTTTTTGTTGTCATTGACCTTTTCCCCCCAGAATGACGTTCAAAATAGTGTGGAGTGAGGCGCTGCTCTCCATGATCCACAGCTTGCTAGACTCCAAGGTAATGTGAACGTTTATTCGTGGGAAAAGTAGCTGCAAGACTACTTAGTCATAATATTTATTGTTCTTGAACTGCCTGTCTTTTTTGTTTTTCAGCCTGACTTGAGTGAAGAACAGTTCACACAGTTCACCGAACAGCTCGTCAGCCAAGGTCCCCAGTTCACAAAGTCTGTCAAGTTTGCAAAAATGTTGCTAACAGTCCTCACCAAATATAGCACTTATGTAAGTTTCTCATCTTTTCTTATGCCTATTTCTGGACAGTGGATGAAATAATATTTGTAACCTGTATCTATCAATGTGTTTTCCAGGTGACTGCTGCACACAAACACTCACTGAACAGTTGCCTGATGTTAAATGAGACCTTCCTGAAAAAGTCTCTCCAAGCTGCTTTGAAAAGAATCACACACTCGTGAAGTTTCATCTGACCTAATGCACCTTAATAAACATGTTTGAATAAGTTCTTGACTTCTTGAAGCTGACGCAGCTCATTCCACCTGTTTGACATAGAAAAATGTCACAATTTCCTCCTGACTCAGGTCTTACAGGAAAGTTTTTATGATGCAGACTTCAGCATGACTGACTTTTATTTACTTGAAATCTTTGAGTAGCAGTTCACGCTGATTCTGTTGTCATATTCATCACATATGTGCATAGCACTGCCGACTTCATTGTATAATGATATCATAATGGATACAATATTTTCACACACATTTTCAACATTAAAAACATGCATCGGCGCATACGCTTACTATATTTAAGTACTGTGTGTGTGTGTTTTGCCCAGTTAAAAATACATAGAAATGACAAAGATGACAAATAATGTAAAGTGCAGGGAGAGGGAGAATTATAAAAAACACAAAACAGACATACAGAAAATAATATAACTACATAAAATAATGACAAACTCGTAACAGAAAAACTTAAGTACAGTATATAAAACATCAACAACAAATAATAATAGCAACAACAATACCAGGGTTATTGAGGATGTCACTTGAATATTTTAATTTATTGTTCTATAAACTTCTACGTCACCTGACTTCAGAGGGAAATTTGTTTTTCTACAGTGATTACAGATTCAGATTTTTCATACAGAAAAGCTTGTTGCTTGTAAGCTTGTAAAATATAATGCCTGTCATCATCCTGCCTAATAGTATATTAAGACGTAGAATCTATCTCTACGTCACCATCTTCAAATGCTGTTTATATGTTAAGTCAAGTCACCTCAACTTTATTGTCAATGCAGCCATACGTAGAGGACATACAGAGAATTGAAATGGTGTTTCCCTCATAACCCTGGTGCAAACAGCAATATACATGAAATATAAAAAATATATACAGCTTTAAAAGACATCAAATCTAAGCTATATTAACAGTATAAATATGACAAATATAGAAAGATTCAGCGGTATAAACAGAATAGACAGATCTATAAGGCTTCTGTATAACAAATATCTCAAAATTTATAACGAGATCTCGAGAAAATTATCCCGTTATCTCCGAAAAACGATTAGTTATTTTTGAGATGAAATGAAATGAACTTGTTATCATGAGAAAAAAAAAATGTTCGAGTGCATGAGCGCTCAGGGCTTCCGTAGTATAACTCTTCTGTGATGTAATATATATAATATATTTATATTTTTAAATCTGTAAGATTTTAAATAACTACGTGTGTCCTAAAGTACTAAAGATGTTTTTAATAATAGTAATAATTTATAATTTATTTAACTTTCGCCGTCCGGGACTACAAACTCTTGATGACGTCACCGCACGGCCGCCTTTATCTTGCGTAACTTCCTGCCGCACTTCCTTTTTCAGCGTAGCAAGACGAGAGGGACGAGCCGCTAAAATGAGGTTAGCCGATATAACGAATAAATGTCCAGAAATAAACATTTAATCCACATTGACACTGAACCGTGTTAGTCGTCTAAGCATGTAGTTTGATTATACTCCGCGGCAGTTGTGCTATTTAGTCGTGTTTTATCAGAATTACGTGAAGTTTAAACATGACGTAGAGGACCGGCTCATCTGCCGGTGTACGGCAGCCACGCTAAGTTTTAGATGTAATCCATCATCATCCGCCCATTTAACACATGTTTTATAAAATAATCTAACATCGGGTGTATTCAGTAACTACACTAGATCACATTTAAGTCAATCTTTACGAACTTTGTGCTTTTTAATGGATGGTTAGACGCTGCCAGTAGAGGCTATGCTAGGTCAGTATAGGCTAGTCACATTTACTTTAACGTTGTCTGTGATTATTTCATATTACAGTAAGGTCTCCAGGGATACGTTGTACGAAGCTGTGAGGGAGGTCCTGCAGGGCTCTCTGGCCAAGCCAAGGAAGTAAGTTTGTATGAGTGAAAGTGTTCAAAGATGTGAGCCTGTGAATGAAACGCAGGGATGAGATGTGTTCATGTAACTTTGTCTCTGTTTGTAGGTTTGTGGAGACGGTGGAGCTGCAGATCAGCTTGAAAAACTATGATCCCCAGAAGGACAAGCGTTTCTCCGGCACTGTCAGGTTCGACCTTTTACTGTTTCACCCAACCTTTTCCCTGTGTGCTACCAGCCCTGTCTGAGCGTTAAAACAGCCTGTTAAATGGCAAGTAGATATTGAAATATTGGATAAATAAAAACCAGCAGACAGACAGGCCAGGGGCGGACATGGAGAAGTACTTTGGGTAGTCTGACTGAGCCGACCCAGCCTCGGCTGGTGGAGGTGAAGCAGACGGACCCCTACCCTGGGTCTTAAAACATGAGGGAAGGCTTTGAGTGGCTGAGCTGGTAAGTTCAGGTCCTCATGCCGACCAATTTGCATTACCTGACCACAAAGAGGTCAGCTGGACACCGGCCACGGTGGTGGTATGGGTAAGACTTCTTCTATTACACAGATAAATCAGGAAGGTGTCACTTGGGGATGGCAGAGTATTCGTATTTTAGATACAGCGTCTAGAGTTCATCATTAAACTGTCGTCTTATTATTTCCATTTGGTCTACATAGTGAGTTTTTAGAGAAGAATGATGATACGTTCATGTGCATTCAGAGTTCACATTGCAGCTGCAGATCATCAGTCTAGGTGTACAGCCATACCCTGCCTCACTTCCAACTGATGGCCCCTGGGTTTGCTGTGGCGCTGTGAGCTCTGTCTATAACGGTTTTGTTAATACGCAGGCTGAAGACTCTCCCCAGGCCAAAGTTCTCCGTCTGCGTCCTGGGAGACCAGCAGCATTGTGACGAGGCCAAAGCCGCTGAACTGCCACACATGGACATCGAGGCTCTCAAGAAGCTCAACAAGAACAAGAAGCTGGTCAAGAAGCTCGGTATGAAGTCAACGTCACGACACATGAAGCGCCTGGCTTGTGATGTTTGAGCTTTTTTTTTTTTTTTTAAACGCTGCTCTTGTTTCCTACTACTCCATTCTAGCCAAGAAGTACGACGCCTTCCTGGCCTCTGAGTCTCTGATCAAGCAGATCCCTCGTATCCTGGGTCCTGGTTTGAACAAGGCTGGCAAGTTCCCCTCCCTGCTCACCCACAACGAGAACATGAATACCAAGGTGGACGAGGTCAAATCCACCATCAAGTTCCAGATGAAGAAGGTAAGATGAGCGGAAAGTCCATACTTTACTGCTTAAAACTGTTTTTATATTTTAGTTTTCCTTATCTGTTGTAAAAGCTGAGGACCTGTTGAGTAAATTGTGGTTGCTCAACAATATACACTAATCTTTTCCTTGTTGTGTAGGTGCTCTGTCTGGCTGTAGCTGTAGGACACGTGAAGATGACGGAGGATGAGCTTGTGTACAACATCCACCTGGCCGTCAACTTCCTGGTGTCTCTGCTGAAGAAGAACTGGCAGAACGTGCGTGCTCTGTACGTTAAGAGCACCATGGGCAAACCCCAGCGCCTCTACTAAATGACAGCTTTTCTATTAATAAAACAGTGGAGATGATCCAACGTTGATGTCTCGGGTGTTTTTCTTTTTGGGCAGATTGAAACTTTATTGTTCATGGACATTTCAGCATCAACAGTGTACTTGGGTATTCATATTATTTTGGTTCATAGTTCAGCTGTATCAATAATGCAGTGCTCACACATACTGTTAATCTTGCATACTTTTCTATAGTAATATTTAACTTGTAAAAATAGAGAGCTCTATCATATCCTGGGTCCTGGGCTGAACAAGGCTGTCGATATCCCCACCCTACTTATGCACAACAACATGAATACCAAGGTCCACGAGGTCAAAGTACTCAAAAGTTAATTTGAAATTCAATGGCACTGAATAGGGGAACAAAACCAAAATAAAGAAATACTTTAGGAATCCATCATCCCATCTCTAGTTCAGAAGCTTTTTCCATCTGAAAGTTTTAAATATTCATATAAATGTGTCGCTCTTCATGCAGAATTGGACTGGAGGTGTGTGTGAAAGGAATCAAACTTGTGTTGAACTCAGCTTTAAGACCACTAGTTGTGTAATAGCACTACACAATAGATAATAAGCTAAAGAATTAACAATACAATAAAATAAGTAAAATGATTTAAAATAAAAACAGAATGCGAAAATATGTACAAGTGTGACATGGCAGTGTCCACATTAAGATTACTTAAATACCAAAGAGTCCATCACAAGTCTAAATTTATCAGTAAACAAGATTTTTAATCTTTAAACAGGCAACACAAAATATCATCCTCACTGAAACCTGTAGTAAGAAATTCACCAAATTAAAGATTTTCTGTTACTCTCTGGCAAAGACAAAAAATTATATATCATGTTTTTTATATAACTCACTAAGTAATCCTAAAATGTCACTATTTTTAATAAAATTGTTAATAAAATTCAATTAAATTCAATTAATTCAACGGACTCAAATATCAATCCACCAAAGCGGCAAAGCCTAACGAAGGTTGCGGGTCGCCTTCAAGAGGTACCATCACTACATGAACAAGTAGACAGAGAAGTATACATGATATTACATTTTTTAAATATGTTTATGCATTCAAGAATAAAGTAGTGAGAGTTTTAAATTGTCAAATTAAATTGTAGCCCAAACACCATTTTGTGTCAGGGTTTTTTTTTTTTGACAATATCAATCAACTCAGGATAGCCGAATCAAGTGTTCGGTGTTGTCATCACTACCCATGAGCCTCTTGGGGCAGTCGTTCTGCTTTGGTTTGACTGTGGATCTCTTAATAGGATTATCTATTCTCAGTGCAGGAGAAAGGCTGAGGGAGAAATGAACCAAACACCGACAGGAACTTCAGAAAATATGTTTGTGTTTTCAGCAGCATTGAAAGTGTTGACTGTCAAGAGAAACTGAATCATTTAATCTGGTTTTTACCTGAGTTAGACACTTGGATTATTCTTGTGAGGACATGATGAGTGCTCAGGTGAGTCAAATAACCTACCAGCTTTTACTTCCCTGTTCCTGTGAATACTGATAAATAATTGAATGTTTCAGTGACAGTGACTCAGTGACATGTTGTGTTTCTAAACAGCTTGATTCAGAGACAAACAGCTACTGTCCTGCCACCATGCTTGGCAGTGAGGACAGCGAAGAAGGTAACAGATATATTATTCAGCGTTCATGAAAACATCCATCGTGTCAATGAATTTAAACTGAATCTTTTCAACAGAAACCAGCCAAGAGGAGCCGCCAATCACAAGCTGGAACGAGCTGTCCATCATAGAGCGCGTGGGCCTCAACAGGTGACACAGTGTGATAATAATCTGCCATTCAGGCTATCGTGGGATATTCTAATAACATGATTTAATCTGACTTTTTATTAAACTCTTGATTGTCTTGTTTTCCGACAGTGTGGAGATGTCAGAGAAAGATTTAGAGGTAAGGTCACGCACTTCTCATTCTCCATGATATACCGCAGATTATAAATGAATTATTAACTTTTTTGTCAAGTGAAACAGGTTTTGTTTGTTGTGATAATTTTTCCTGAAGCGCTTTCATTGTTTTAAGTGACAATGGGCAAAATCAACAGCCCTGGTGAGGTGCAAAAACTATTTCCAGCTAACAAAATATCACTGTTCTGTTACTATCCTTCAGTTAATCCGCAACAAAGAACTGTCCGGGGAAACATGAAGAGATTCCCTGGACTTTATACTGAAAATATCTGGAAAATACAAAATGAATTTGACTAACTTGTATTGTCGAACCAGACAAAGGCCCTTTATCAGCTACAGACTCACAAAATGAGGACTGTGGATTTTGTCCCTTACACTGAAAGTGCATTAGAGAGGGATCATTTACAGGCCTTTAGGTTTTTTTTTGTTTTTCTGCATATCTAAATATCTAGATAGCAGTTAGTATATTCATTTATTATTAAATCTGTTACATTTACATCACAGAAAAGGTTTGTTAATTACCCTTCATCGTCCATAAAAGCTGAATGAAATATAGTTTCTCTTCAGCGCCGGGAATCAAAACCTCTGAAATGTAAGCGTGTATTTAAAATCTGGGTGAAATAAAGTGTCACTTTGTTGCTCGCAGACGGCCTTCTCTCAGATCACCCTGGCCTTCCGCTGTGATCAGTACACCCTGAAGCAGAGGCTGCAGGCGGAGGAGCACGCTCGAAACCTGGCTGAGGAGAACGTCCAGCTGGAGCTGAGCAGAGGGAGGGAGACTTTGGAGGTGCGGTACATCACAGATGATCTGAAATGAGTCTTAATAACACCACCAGAGAACGAGTACAAGAGTGTGTGTGTGTATGTGTGTGTTTTCAGACACTGAAGGGCCTGTGTCTGGACAGCAAGCGCAGTAAGATCCTGCAGAAACTGGAGCTGTCTCTGGACATCCTCGGTGGGACTGTGGAGCGAATCTCTAACACAGCTGAGGTGCTCGGTGCTGTGCACCAGGTACACTGACACACCTCTCTCTTCAGCCTTCTTCTACACACAGTGTCTTTATATTTATGCATTACAGTTTCTTAATATTGACCACACCCAGTGTGCTTCTGCATGATGTTTTCCTCTTTATGTCTTTGATAGGAGGCTCGAGTGAGTCGGGCAGTCGAGCTCATGGTGGCTCACGTGGAGAATCTGAGGAGTCGATATGACAGAAACGCAGCAGAGCTGGAGGAGGCCAAGAGGATGGTCCAGCAGCCGACCTACTGCAGAAACATTATCGATCCCAGAGCATCTCCAGGTCTCTGATACCGTCTGTCTTGTGGTGTCTTATTCTGCTGCCATGTCCAATATTTGACTGACCGCTGGGTTTTCCTGTTGTAGATCCAGACGACAGTGACAACAAAAAGATATACTTTCAGCAGGTAAACAGATACTCGGCTTATTTTACCATCTAACTACCTTTTCGTCGCTTCAATCTGCATTTTATTTGTGTTTTTCTAACTTTTCCCCATTAGACCGGAGGCCGTCGAAGAGTCAGCGCATCCATAATTTCAGGCAAAAGCCAGGTCAGGAGGTTTCTTTCAGTGAACTCACACTTTCTTTGTAAGTTATCATCCAGAAACTTGAGTGAGCTTTGTCTTCTTTGTCTGTAGAAGAAGCGAGCCACTCACGGAGGATCCTCCAACAAGAAGTCCACCCGCACCTGCCCGTCTCCCTCTCAGAGCTCTGAGTCTGGCTGCTCTGTCATGACCAAAGAAGATAATTACTCCGTGGATGACAGGTCCACGAGAGACCCGAAGTTTGTGCTCTGTATCTGGTCCACGCGATGAGTACATGTGAATCATTTCCTCCTCTCTCTCCCTTTGCTCTTTTTAGGCCTCTGGATCCAGATGAAACTCCATCAGAAGCTTCAGCTGCTCAGGTTCATCCCATCCCCAAACCTGAGCGCCTCCCAGCAGAACAACAGGCCACCAGAAAGATACAAAGCAAAAGGTACGACTTGGAATCACTATTCACGGATAAAATAGCTGAATCAATAGCCTGTGTTTGATCAATGTGTCAGTTTTATAGTCATATAGTGTGTTAACTGACTCTGAGTTCATAGAATGAGGGTAACAATTTGATGTCAGAATGTGAGGATGTTTTATTTTCTATCTTCTGTCTTGAGGGTGTGGAAATAAAGTGAACTGTCACTGAAAGACACATAGTAGGATATTTGCTTCATACCACTGCAAACAACATCCTCAGAAAACACCATCAGTCAAGTCCGGCCTTTGTAACTCTACATTGATACTGTATTGGAAAGCACATCTATAAAACATGTCTTTCTTTCAGGTCTCCTCTGGATACTTTGCGACAGAGACACAAGGGCAAATCCGCGTTATCGAAGAAAAAAGCAGACAGGGATAAAAAGAGTGCGAACATTTGCCGACGGGTTTCTGCGGGCACGTAAGTTAACATGCATTTTGAACACCTTTTGATGACTTTGATGATTTTTCCTCTGCATAAAACACCGACTGTCTGCTCTCCTCAGATATGGATCTTTGTGGAGACAGCGTCCTCTGGCTCACTGGTTGCATCGCTGCCGCTGGGTGCTCTCCTGCATCTACCTGTCTGTGCTGCTCTGTATCATAACACTGACTTACTTCTTGTTGGAAGCGTCATGATGGAGCGTCGATACCTGCGTCAGCCCGGAAAGCTCTTTGTATTTGAATACAAAACATTTTGGTGTAACGCTTCTGCTTGTGTTCTTTTGTTATTCTGAATAACGACAACGCAAACGTAACTTTCAGTTGTTTATTATAAATATACAAAAGAAAATATCAAAACTGATACAATCACTTGGTTAGTAACAAAGCACATTGCTGCAGTGAAAACATTCATCAAACCATCAACCATCAACGGCATCAGTGATTAATTATCAAGAGTTAATAGCTAATATTAAGATTCAGCTTACTTCACGGTAGACAGATGTTAAATTTTAACTATATATATTAAAAGAGAAATGCATTTTCAAAGCTGTATCAAATTTTTTTGTAATAAAGGGGGAAACTTTCAACAACAGATAAATATAGTATAATATTAAAACTTATATTAGGAATGGGTAAACTTATTTGAAAACTACTGTAGGTGAATTTTATGTGCAAAATGTGTGCCAGCCACAAAGACATTCTTGAAACCACAGCAAGTTTGTTTTAAATTTTTTATGATCCATGTGACTCATTTATGGAATTTTATGAAGCTTAATTCACCTCAGAAACATCTGTTAGAAAAGAATTTAAAATAAATAAAACTGGCGTAACACCTTACGTTAAGTTTTAAATTAAAAGAAAAGAGAGAGAGAGAGAAAAATGTGCTTATTGGGGTACCCATAGGTCCACGTTTTTTTCTGCATCATGTCAACATACAATCTCACAGAGAGTCCAAAGCCTTAATAAATACAAAGATAAATAGAAAGGAGTAACACACTTCCTACTGAACACACTGCAGAGCAGTGGAGGTCTCAGCTACACCTGGCTTACGATTTCAGCATCCTCTGCAATGAACCACTGGACTGGAGTCCCGTCTGCAGCTCTCTGGAGAACGACATTACCCGAACCCTGTGGAAACAGTCAAGACGCCGCTGTTATAAATAAATTATATACATATCAGAGCTGTGGCAATTAGTGAATCAGCAACTATTTTAAACATTTATTCATTGTTTCAGTCATCTTTCAAGCAAAAATGCACAATTTAGCTTCTTAAATCTGAGAATTTGCTGATTTTTTATGTCATAACTGTAAGCCTCAGAGTCTGTCAGTGGTCTTTTTTTTTTTTTTTTACCATTGAATCATTTTCTGACCTGATTAAATGGAGGCAGATGAGGTGAAGTAGGACTCTTGACACTCATCGAGCTCTGCTGATCCACACAACTTGGCCGCAACTTCTGCAGCTGATTCCTCTGATGCCAGGACTTCAACTCCTCCGACACGATCTCCCTGGGCATCAGCCTGATGGCGTGGTTCGGGTACTCCTTCAGCGAGGGCGTTCGAACCAGCCTGGTGTAAGGCGGAGGGGGCTTCAGGACTCTCCTCGGGGACGACGCTCCCTCCTGCCACTGTCTCTGCTGAGGGCTGCTTCCCACAGGAGGGGAAGACGCGAAGCACTTTCCCATGTCTGGGTCTTGAGGCGAGAGGGGGCCATCTTCTGCTATGGCCCTGACGTAGCTGAGGCTGGACTGAGACTGGTTGTTGTTCTTGTGTGAGTTGGAGACGTTGGAGAGTTTCTTTTGTGCGCCAAAGTGGAATCCGTAAGGAGGCGGGCAGAGCTTTGGGATTTCAGTGGGTCCGTCCCTACCAGGTGAGCTAATGTAGGAAGACGAAGAGTGCTCTGAACTGCTGTCCTCGGAGCTGGACTGGTAAGGGCGCAGAGGAGAGTACTCTGGAGAACGCACCATGAAGTCGGCTGTGCAGCGCCGCTGAGGCAGCCTGGCTCGTCCTCGATTGTTCTCTGAGCTCAGGCGCTCTATGTCAGCAGATGGTTTACTTTTGGGAAGTCTGAGGAGACATATCATGTAAAATTATATCATATAACATGTCGGTATGCTCTTTGTGCATGAGTGTACTAATGTAGCTGACTTCTCTGTGTACCTGAAGGACTGGGAGTACTGTCGGCGTATGTGCAGCTCTGGGGTGGAGGGGGCGCTGGTGGAGTGGTTGTGACGCAGAGCCGAGTTCTTGATAAACTGAGAGAGGGGAATCCTGCAGCTTTCTACAGGCGCCTGGGTTCCTGCTGGACTACTGCACACGACAAAAACAGAAAGGATAATGTGAGATATGCAATACATCGTACTTTACTCTTTACAATGTTATTTACAGAGACCCAACAATTCCCACCATGAGCAAACAAGCACCCTAAAAGGTGAGCCAGCAGCTCAAGTGCAGCATAAGTTTGCATCAAGTCAACGTAAATTTGGTACTTCTGATGCTCAAGCTTCACTCCAACCCAGTACAGGTGTGCATCAACTAAAGACTCGTACCTGGACCTGCTGCTGCAAGCAGACTGAGGTTTAGTGGGCTTCTGATAAGGCTGATCCAGACTGGACTCTTTCCATGGAGAGTTCTGGATGGGAGAGCGCTCATATTCCACGCTGAGCTGGCTTGGTGACTGCTGGGAGGACTGAAGGGTCTGGACTGACAGCTGGAGGGGGTCTGAGTAGGAGGTGCCCAACACCGGAGGAGAGAGAGGGCTGGGTGAGTCCACGTCTGTGGAGAAGCAGTCGGTGTGAGGCAGGACTGTCAGAGTCTGCTGATTCATAATTTAACAATGTGCTCACAAACGGTCGCCATTGCTCCAAAATATCTAGTACAAGTTTGAGGTACTTGTACTTTACATGAGAATTTTCATTTTCTGCTACTTTATACTCCAATTCAGTACTGCAAGTATTTACTTTAGTTATTTATTTAAGTTACTTTGCAGGTTCAGATTAATAATACAAAATATAATCAATATATAAATGATATTTTATTAGAGATTTCGTTGATCTATGGGGGGAAATACACAAGTTACTGAGTATTATATGATGCACTAAAACTTTGTTATCATTCTGCATACTGAGTATTTTAAGTATGATGCTGAATACTTGTGTTCTTTTACTTGAGTAAACTTTTAAATGCAGTGGTATTTACTTGTAATATTTCCACACTGTGCTATTGCTACTTTTGCTTCAGGACAAGATACTTCTTCCATTGATTACATACTTTTAATTATAATATAATAATTTTCACTATATGACTGAGAGTAATGACAATCTTCAAAGCTTATTGTACTTACCGTCGTCCAGGGCCACCACATCAGACAGGGAGCTGTCATCAGACATGTTTAGATCTGCGTACAAAGAGGGAATATTTTAGGTGTCCATCAAGCCCACTGCATGCGTTCATGGCTGCAGTTCAGATTTTGTCCTGAGGAGGGCAGTGCAGTGCCACTCACCTTTGCTTTGGTTGGTTGACATGTTGATGCACGGTGAGCTGCACTCGCTCTTGATCCTGTGCTGGAACACGGCCTCCTGAAGATCCTTCACTTTCTTCTCCTCCCTCTTGCACTGCTGCAGCCGGCTCTTCTTCTGTGGTTTACTGAGGTGACCCTCCAGGGAGAGTTTGCGGGCTGCCTCGTAAATCTGCCGCTGAAGAGCCAAGTCAGTTTCCAGCGCTTGCAACTCTGAATCCTGCGACAAATGCAAATTCTGGCATTTACTTTTCAGCGGATGAATCATCGGCCTGTTTTGCTTACTCTTGTGTTTTTTCTGGTGACTCGTACCTGTTTGTCCAGGTGGATCAGACCTTCGTCCAGCTTGAAGCAAGCTCCAATCCTCCTTCGGACCCGCGGTGGCTTCTCATCAGGCATCAGAGGATAGTCTGAGGGCAGTTTACCAGTCAGCTCCTGTGAATTCAAAATAAAAGTGTTGATTACAAAAAAAAAAAGCTGTTGACAAAGTTGACAATGAGTCTTCAAAGCAGAAAATAATATCTTGGTAGTGTGTACAGTATATGTTATCCTGTAGGAATTACTTACTGCCTCCCTGATGCAGAGCTTTCGGAGCTCCAGCAGGCAGAGCTCCAGACGCTCCTCCAGAGACTGGTGCTTCAGCTTCAGGGCTCTGGTGTGGGTGGTTAGGTCCTTTACTGGAGATGTGGGGCTGTCCGGGCCTGCAGTGAACACAGAGAAGATCAGATCAGGATTTCCTCATCAGGATCAGCCATAGAAATAAATATACTGACCACTATTTCTACTGTGTGAAATGTACTGTTTTAATAGATTATTGCTGTATTGTTTCTTCTACTAACATTGTCAGTAGTGAAGCTGCTGCCTGTATGGTGTGATATCATGTGGGCTGTCACCAACAATGGTTGTCTGTCACGTCCGGACTTTGTCTCGCTTTAATATTGTTTGTTCCTTCTTGTGCCTACAAAGTGAGTCTAATTTCTTTTAGTAGAATAAAGTTAATGAATATGAACATCTGCGTTTGCATCTTCAAGCTAATTTATTGCCATTTGTGACCAATTTATTCACTCAAGATTTTTTTTTTCTCCAGATATTTATGAATGTTAAAAGTGTCAGTGTGAGACAGCATTTTCTTTTGCTTGTTGTTTTCAGGAGTATTGTATTTTGTGTTAATTATGCAGCCCTAAGCTACACGTGACATACGTGGATGTATTTTTGCATTTTGTAGTGATCTTCTTACCAGAGTGCAAGATAATCCCACTGTCAGTGTCACTGATCTCCTCTTTACTCTCGATGGTCGTCATCTTGACTGCCTTGTCGTCTGTTTTTAGAAATACCTGTCGGAATAAGCAGACATTGCTCAGATTAGGGAAAATTAGATTTAGCACTTATAAGAATAGAGAGTCTCCTGTTGTTTTCCTACCACATGGCTTCATTCATGCGCGCTCCTGCTGCTTTACTTAACAAAAGTGAATGGCTGGCGAGTGTGTCCTTTCACACACTTGCCCATGCAGCTCTCCATCTCCTCCTCCTCCACCCCCTTTCTCCCTCCCATGCTGTCTCACAAAAGAGGCAGACCCCCACGGCTGACTCGGCACATGTGCGGGGGTTAATCCGAATCGTGGTGCCATGGCGACGGGGCACGGCGCGGCTGGCTTAGGGAGCGTGTCGCCAAGAGGCGTGTCAGAGGGCGTTTAAAGAGCCCGGGCCCCGAAAAAGAAAGCAGATGGCAGCAGGAATTACCCCACTCATGGACTGCACCTGTTCTCCCCACGCACCCCTCCCCTCAGCTCCTATTCAACCAGTGTCCACAAAACCCTCTGGGGGCTTTGAAGTGGAAGAATGTCTCAATGCTGGGCTTGTCCACGCGGCATCAGATCACAAGGTCCCTGCTGACTCCTGTGCAACTCTGCCCGTTTCACTGACACACTTTCGCAAACGGGAGAGCACGGCTCGTGTTTACGGCCCGCTCCGCTCTGTTGTTGCTTTCCACCGAGCGTCTGGCCCGACAATAAACAAAAACAAAGAGGAACGACAACGAGAAGAGGAAAAACAATGACAACGACAAATTGACGATATCATTTGGAAACAAGTCGACGCTTTTAAAACCCATCCAGGAGGTCTGAGTGTGACTGTTTTGGTGTTTTGGTATTTCCTCCATATAAAATCAATTCCTTCTGGATCTCACATGTCTGCTACTACTCTGGTCTTCTCCTAAAAAAAAAAGGCCAGCAGATCACAAGAGACAATGTTACGGGTGCTAACATAATTAAAGGATATTATTAGCCAGCCTGCCTTCAATGACATGCATTCATAAAAACAGAGTTCATAAACTCAGTGACTCCTGCAGCTTTCTGTGTGCTTATACGAGAAGTAAATGATATGTTATTAGCGAGGAATAAAGGTGACATGAAAACAGACGCTGTGTGGATGACTGTGTTCGTAAGGCTGCTTTGAATAATCCTCAACTCTCGTCTCATCTGTGTTTGGAGATTGGTATCGGGCCCCTTTTCCTGCTGCGACCAGGAAAAACACAGATTCCATGTGGATGAAAAACCTCCTCTAACAGGATATTATTGTGTATCCCATAGGCCTGACCTATTCACCGCATCAACTCATGTGAACTGACGCAGCTACGGTTCAGCCGGTAGCACAATGAGGCACAGGCAGCTCAAGTCAGTAAAACAACAGCGCAACAAAGGCCCTGTATCCACCAACCAGCCTCAATAATCTGCTGTGGGCGCAATATCTGCTGACAACTCGGCTTCAGGCCTGAGCAGCAGTTTGTTGGGGCCAATATTGAGACAAGGCTGCAGTGAGAGGTGGGGAAAGGAGCAGTGCAGAGAGTTTTTTTTTTTTTTGACTTGTGCAAAGGCCCGGAGCCCTGCTTTGCTCTCAGACACACGGCTCCGCGCTGCAGCAGCAATCTAAAACTAAAGACGTCAACAGGAATCTAGCCTGGTAATCAGAGACAGGCAGGGTAATGTGGGATTTACCCACTTACACCCCATAACTCTCTGAAGACTTTCACAAGAGTCTGTGGTCGGCTGAGTAAGTGGGCGGGTGGGTGGGTGAGTTTCGGGTAAAACAGCAAATCTCGCTAGATGTTGCAGCTTATTGCCAAGACGTTGATGCCATTTGTCATAGCTTTCAAGACCTGGAGTCGTGGGAGCGTTCAAATTATACCGTAAGGGTGAGCCAGAAAACAATACTTTTCCTGATGGAGTGTAGCAGGAATAGCGGTTCATTTCCTGAAGGGATAGATGCTGATAGCACAGTCTCCACCCAGCTTGGCTGATGTAGTCATAACATCTTAATTGCGGTGTGTGTGTGATCACCGCTAATTACGACTATCTAGAAACGTGTCGGGGATGGGAGCTGATCATCCCACCCAACCTCGCTGCTCACCAGACCATGTCGGTGTAGCATCTACGGAAGTGGGTGTTTATGGCAAGAGATCACGATGTGGATTCACTGTCTCCCAGACTTCCCCCACCACCCTTTCCCATGAGCCTTTGGAGCTGCGATCTCCTGGAATGCTGCCACCACCGCCGTGCTCATTACCACTGTGGTCGGCCCTGGAATTACCAATGGGGACCAGCCTCGCCGAGGAAACAGTGAGGGATGCCTGAAACCAGACCGAGGCCTGTTTGAACCCTGTAATTAAGATTCTCCACTGAATGCTGATACTATGGAAGAAACCAAACGACTTTACAGCATGCCTTATTTCAGAGTCTGATGAGAAGCCAAAATCCATTCAGCAAAATGGATCCACTCTGTACACAATATGGGCTGCTGGAAGAAAAGTGCATCAATGTGGGGGAGCGGCAGGAGGGGGGAAAAAAATGAAGTGTTGTATTACAAAGCACGTCACTGGTGTCAGATTTTAGTCTTAAGTAGCAGGGCTGAGTGTGGAAACTCCACAGGCTGCAGAAAAACGTGGACAAGAGGCTGTGACAATGTAAAAAGTGGTCTCAAACACTGTCAGCCTCTTTCCTTTGTCAGATCAGCACTGTGAAGCAGTTCAGGGGTCTTGGTTTTCCAGCAGAGACAATGCAGGGGTAATAAGCACCATATCGGCCTGCTCTCAGTCACTGGAGGCCATATGCTGGCCAGACATACACCAGCTCTGTCACAGCCCAACGACAGGGTAAATACAGAGGGCAAGAAGAGATGCTCCATTGTTCTCCAGAGGCTGAAGGGCTGGCCAGGGATCGTGACACCTTGTCCCTCTGAGTCATCATTTCTGTGGCCTCTGAATGAGCACTGATGGTCATCTCTGGCCAGGATGTGGTTACAGCTTTTCACCCACAAGTACCCACCATTGACAAAAGAACCCGGGGAACCCCAGTGTATAACAACACTGAGGTGTTGTCTTTAGCGCCATACTAGGACTGCATGTCTGTCAACATGTGGACTGTAGGAGACAGTGTTTATTCTGCTGCCGGGGCACAAACAACTGCCACCAAACCAGCATGCTGCCCCACATAAAGTGCTGTTTATCTGCGAAAGCATCCTGTTCATAACCATAGTGCAATACACGGCAAGTGAGTAAACTCCACAGACTCAACACAGCTGTTTTGTATTGCGTTAATCATCATTGCTTAGTGTGATTGTTGCAGTACTCTTTTTATATGCTTATTTTATCTAAGATTATTTTACGTCTTAACAGAGAGCAATGGTGGAAGAAGTACTCAGATCCTTAAAGTACTTTAAGTAAAAGTACACAAGTATTATCAACAATATGTACCTTAAATATCATATTTTCTTCATGTTTTGCATGTAAAATTTTAATATGCTAAATAACTAGTTGTCAAATATATGTAATAAAGTAAAAAGTGAAATATTTTCCACTGAACTGAAGAGGTGTACAGGTTTAAAAAAAAAAAAAAAAAGAAGAAGCAGAAATATTAGAAATTACTATATTAAATCACTGAATTACAAGTAGTGAATAAATATACTTAGTTATTTTACATACTTACTTACTTGGTTATTTATACTCCTTAAAAAGATATGTACTTTGTATATTTTCCTTCCATGTCTAAAGGTTACATGCAGCCTAAATACAGCATTCATTTAAACTAACATCTCTGTAATAGCTCTTTAAAGTTTGCCGACTTATAACAGCATCCCTCTCACACTTCATACTAGCGGAATACTGGTTGTAATAATGTTTTCTGACCGGTGTTTTTCCTTTACATAATGTTGTTTACATACAGAAAATGGTGTGCGCTTACCTTGTAGTGTGAAATTTGCTCCTCTACAGCATCTTTCTTTGTGGGTCGGCTGCAGTTGTTCAGACTTTCTCTGGTCAGATGTGAGAGTAAAGCTTGGGACATCTGCTTCAGTCAACTCCAATTCAGAGGAGAAAGGGGGAGAGCTTAATTGCTTTTTGGATAAAGTATTTATTTGTTAACTAATTTCTCCTTATATCAAATTCAAATATCATTATTAAGGGTATAGAGTCTGTAAATGTATGTGTTTCTACCAAAGCGAGCTTTTAATTGGGACATGTAATATTCCTGGTGGCGGTGATCCCCCCGGACTCGTTTCGAATGGTTTGTTCCGACGCTGCTGACTTTCCAGACACGCTCTGCGTATTGACACAGCACGCGACTCACTGAGGGGCTTTTAATTTGAAAAGAGGCACAAAAGAAGAAGAGTGGGGAGGGGGACAGACAAGTTTTAGTTAAATCCAGGACAGCTGGTAAGTAAGTAGAGGTGGAGGAGAAGAAGAAGACCACATCACCTCTTCCTTCCGCCATGATGACTGGCCAACAATACATTATAAAGCATTAATACAGTCCATTAATTATATATTGCAGAGATGTTATTACTGGTGAACACACAGGAAGAAGAACTACATTTGGCCTACTACTTTATATACTATTATAGCATGTTCTGCTGTATTTTATTTTGAAAATGTATTATTTTGCTGACTTTGTTGTTTTTTAAATGACACTACCTGTGCTCCATTAAGCTGCTCATTTCAAAATAACGTACATCATATCGTTGTATTATGATTATTAATCCATTAATGTGTTCATTACTTGACACTATTGAGGTGCTGCTATTCATAATATTGTTATTTGTTTGTTGTTTGTGTTATGTTTTAATCTGTAGCTGAGAAGTAACTAGTAGTTGCTTAAGTTACCAAATAATTGTAGCAGGGTAGCCTCTGAGAATTGTACTTAAGTAGGCTGCAGTACTTGAGTGAGTACATTTTCACCTCTCTTTTCAGCTGCACTTCATTTCAGATGGAAATGTAGTTTTTACTCCACTACATTTATTTGACAGCCATTTGTGAAGAATTGATTGGAGATTAAGATTTAAAAGATCTATTTTGAGCACCATCTAACCAACAGTATATAAAGTTAACCTTGGCTTATATGTTAATGTATCAGTATCAGTAATCCTACAACATAATGATGCATTATAATAATATAACAATGTTGATTCAGGAACACTTCTGTCACTGAGTATGTGTAGCATGTTGGGTTACATTTGTGAATCTAAATATAATTCTGAAACAGGGTACTTTTGTCCGCTTCCCCCGACTCTCCCAAATGTCTCCAGTGCTTTAACCAGGCCCTTGGGTATTCCTAGCCTATATATCCTGAAAAGCCTCCTCCAGATGGCCTGTGCTTTCTCCTCTCATCCCGTGATGGAATGAAAAGATCAGCTAATTAAACAAAGTCCCTATATCCATGTGAAAAAGCACGAGAGTCCTGAGGGAGAAGAGCTGCATGCAAATCAATTCCCAGTGCTTTGAATAGTGTCCAACAAAACAACGCATTGCTGCAAACCATAAAGCCTTTATTTCCACAGCACACTGACACACTAAAAATCACAGGTCTTGAACAAAACAGATAAACAAACATACAAATCTGTAACACTGTGGGATTTCTGTTAATACAGAATAATTTGGTTGAGAAATTTCTCTGTTTGTTATCGAGTTTAATGATCTTAGAAAAGAATTAAAGTGTGGGCCTTCGATGAAACAAACAACAATACACTTTCCTTTAAGCCAGAGAGAAGCGTGAGAAGATGATTTGAAAAAATAAATGGATTAATGAGCATAAAAAACATAAAAAAATATTCACCCTTTCAACAGATGTCTTCCTTTAAGAAATATTGACCCACATAAATCTGAATACAAAATAAGGACTTCCACTCCCTCTTCAGAAACAGAACATTTCTAAACGTGGATTATGTGTTGTATTCTGGTACAGTGATATTTTATTATATGTAACTCAGCAGACAGTGAACATGAAGATAAAGGGCCACTATGGTGAGATGCTGCAGAGGCTGATGGGAGCCTTGGGGCTTCACTGCTCAGACGTCTGTGTTCGCCTCAGGTTGTCCTTCACACGGACAAACTCTGGGATCTTCTGCTGATTCTCCCGCTGCCTGATCTCTTCCTGTTCATACTGGAAAAACAAAGGACACATACTGATATGATATTATACTATATTATTACACTAATGTATCAATGCATAAGCACCATTTTACTGAAGTTGTAGTTTTTTTTATATACGGTTTATTGTTGTTGGTCGTTTGTGACCTCGCCTAAAGATAAATCTGAGGGATTGTGAGATTCAATCATTAAATTTGTTTCAGTTTTCTCTAAGTATTTGATTCTAAGTTTCTAGATTCTAACATTTTACCTCTTTTGGCCTCATCTGAAATGTTTAAATGTCGCTTTGATTGAACTACAAACAGATATCTGAAATGTGACAAAGGCCAAACCAAATGCTGACTTTTTATGAAGGGTCATAAAGGGGTTTGTGCCTCTGACCTCTTCCAGCTTCTGCTGCCTCTTGCGGAGCTCCATCTCCAGATCTGAGGGCCGCCGTCGTGCCAGCTCCTCCTCTTTGTGCAGGTCCAGTCTGCGCTGCTCCAACACTCGCTTCAGCTCCGGTTTCTCCTCCGGCAGCAGGCCCCTGTATGATCAGTCACTCACAGTAGTCACGTAGTCCACCCTGCCCTCCTCTCACTCAAATGTTGATCACATTAAGATCAGAGATTAGAGGTGTTTTCAGAGTTTGAGGTGGTTTACCGTTTATGGCTGAGCAGCAGCTCCCGGTGCAGGTTCTGGTAGGTGGGTACCTCAGCAGAGGAACCATTGAGCCTCTTAGGATGAACACTCTCTTCACTACTGTAGTCTACTGTGGAAAAAAATCTTAGTCTAAGACTGTTTTATATGTTGTTAATGTGTGATTTCAGTCACAAAGCAATAAGACACATTAATTAAATGGGGAGAAAATATATTAAAAACAAACTACATCATTTTGGGTGTGATTCAGCATTACTGAAAAGTCATGGATCCAGTTGTGTTTACATTATGTCAGGCAGTACAGGTAATAAATCCTAATTCTAATATACCAATCAAATATCCATATCATATCCATTCAATAGATTGGTTGACCAAATATATTAACATATCAAATATTTGATTGGTAACATTTGAGTGATACTTTTCTTTCAATCAATGATTCTAATCCAGAATACATATATTTAGATTATATTTCCCTTTTTAATCATCATTTGTGTGTTTAGATGTGTGTTACCTTTTTTGTGATATCCTGTTTTCTGTCGGTTGAAATGTGCGAGAGAAGAAAAAAGAAGAGACACCCTGTTAGTGGTAAAGACAAAAATGTAAACGTTGATGTTTAAAAGAGTGGAACGGTGGGAAAACGTTTATTTATACAGATAAGAGTAGTATTTTAAATGACAAACTGTTAATTGTACAGCAAAACAGCATCACATTTAATGGCAAAACCTTTATTTTATATAGCATTCATGTGGCATTTCCATGTCAATTATATGACAAAATGTGTTTATACAGTAAAATATGTAATGAAATGTCAACCTAAACGTGAAATCAACAGTACTAATATCTTTTTATCATAATATTGGAAA
The DNA here is from genome assembly GCA_028641955.1 of Protonibea diacanthus. Lineage (NCBI taxonomy): Eukaryota > Metazoa > Chordata > Actinopteri > Sciaenidae > Protonibea > Protonibea diacanthus. Next base: position 14,256,030 of record CM053984.1, read on the forward strand.
ACGTTATACTATATTTATTATGGTACAAAACTGGCAGCTGTGGTTGCCAGAATAAAACAACAGTGTACCAAAGCTGGTTTGTCTTTATTCATTTGATCTTCACCTGATTGGGCTGAGTGGATAATTAGATACTGTAATAGCTGAAGGGGACAGTGCCCTTTGTTCTGTTTAAGCGGGTGAGCTTTGTTTACTTGGAGCACAAAGGTAACCTAACAATAATGTAGGTTTTGTACTGATGGCAAATGACTTTGATGAAACATGACCAGAGTTCTCTTATTCTAAAATAATGTAAATATCTGGATTCATTACAATCATGACGTGACAATATGGGATGAAAACTTGGCATCCTACCGTAGCACAACAATTCAGATACTTCTGCCACACCCTCTGTAACCAGATCACCATGAGGGAAGGGTCATATTGAGCAATAACAGATGACAGACGCTGCTGTAACTTGGTCTGAGCAGCCAAAGTCAAACCAGCTGATAGCAGCATATTTCCGCGCTACAGCTGACCTTAAGATCTCCGAGCTCTCCTCCTGAGATGCCCGGAGCTCAGGAGCGTATTTGGGATTGTGCCTTTTACTGTTCCTGTCACGAACGTTAAGCCTCCAAATCCTGTCCCTCCCCGGGCTCCTGCAGAGAGGTTGAGCTGGAAGATAACCTGACTGCTGATTGACCTAATGGAAATCATTGTTCCAGTCTGGATGGACTCCAGTAAAGTCACTCCTATTGATCGCTCAACGTCTCGAGAACAGACTCTGCTCTTGTATTATCACTTGTTGCTGACTTTAGTTTCTCCTTAAGCAATATCAGCATATGTTTTTTCACGCACTGTCACATGAGCACCACTAAAACTAGAATGAATATTTGTTTTTCAAATGACAATGGTGATAAGTCACATGTTTATATCTGTCCTATATATATTTATGTACTGCAACTGATGTTATTTATGCCCATGCTATATCCTAGCATATTCATATATACCCTTTAACACTTCTAACAGATGGCCACCAGACCACAGCTTGACCTCTCACTCACCAGACAAGAGTAAAGGTTTAAGAAAACAACTCACTTTTCTTCCAGTTGACCCCTCCATGGCAGGATGGTGGAGGTCCACTCTTTCTATCCAGTAACAGTGTTCCGGTTTCAGTCCATTGCTGAAGAGAATTACCCCTGCTCACATAGTCTGTCTGTTGTCTTCTTCTTTGCTGCATCCAAGTCCAATATATTGCTGTTGTTGAAGGATCCTCAGTCTCTATATGCCGCCTAGCACACAGTTGTCAGTAGTGGTAGTAGGCACTGAAATCTTGTTACGCCATTCAAGATTACCTCACAACCCCCACAGGGCACAGGCTGCTAGATTAGTTAATTACTGCTGACACAAATACAGCTTAAACCCAACCTAACACGACATAGCACTAGTATCAGTCAGCTCCTCTACCACAGAGCCCATTAACACTGAAAGGAACAACAAAGGCTTTCAGGCAAACCAATACACTGTGTTTAGTGTGAGGCAGTCAGAAATTTTACTCCCTTTCCATTGGTTCTTATTGCCTGTAGACATGCAGTACAAGTATTAGTTAAAGTATATGGTATTGTGGTTCTCTACAGTTAAACTTGTGTAGTAATTCTTTACATAAGGAAAATAAATGCAGCAGATGTGATGTACACAGCGTGTCCACAATCCAGCTAAAGCTAATTTGCAGTCCCTTTCACTGGTTTGGCCTTTAAGGGTCAAAACAACAAATGCCGGCTCCAAACAGCAAATGGATGAAACAGACCCTGGACAAAAACAACAGAATAGACAAAACAGACTGTGTGTATGTGTCACTATGTGGGTGCACACACACACACACACACACACACACACACACACACACACACTGTATTTATTTATTTGTTTATTTATGTGTATATTTACTACTAGGGTATTGTATTTTTCCTGAAGCTTATGATGCTGGGTGTTGCACTGTTAGTATTATCTATGAGCAGGTGAATGTATGTATGAGAATACAAGTGTTTGCACTTGTGGCATTTGTAATGTGATACTATATTAAGGTTCAGTTCCATTCAGGTCAAATGAATCAGGGTGCTGCTGTGGTGCATGTTGGCTCACTGGAAAAGCTCTACTGCAATAAATGGAACAGAACCTTCATCATCTATCACCATATCATTGGTAACACGAAAAAAAAGTGAAGAAGTTGAGGTATTTTCAGGTAATGACCACATGAGGTCGCTGCACAAATATCGACCTCTTACTTTTAGTGTCCCATGAGTCCGTGCGGCTTTTCGCTTTAAACCGGATCCGGATATTCCCCCCTCTTCATAGTTTGAATGGCTTGTATGCGGGATGAGTGTGTGAGTGTTTGGCGACTGCTTGGGTGAGTGAGTGAGTGAGTGAAAGTGTTGTTGTGTTTGTGTGAGAGAGTGTGTATTTCTGTAAAAAACCTACACAGTGATCTTATTTGATCTGGTCTGAGTTTGGCTCTGCTCTGACCGGAGATGATAGGAAACCCGCTCGCGAGCCTCCGTGGTGATGAGCAGCAGGCACGAGTTTAACTTCAGGGCCTCCACACTTCATGCTGTGGTCAGAGGTGATGAATTGATCAGATATACTAGTTCTGGGTGAGTTTGGGTTCATCTCAAACTTCACAATGGACAATGAGTAAAGAGGCGATTCTGATCTAACCACAGCTGAGGAGCAGTCAGGAGCCCTGGACGGATGTAAACTCCTTTTATGGTGTGCGGCAGTTTATTAACGCCTGCGTTCTGCTCACGAGACACGCTTTGTTTCAAAAACAAGATGTCGTCCTAACGTTAGCGTCCTTTGTTCTTCGCTTTTGTTAAAACTGTTTACAGGCACTGTTAACCGTACGTGTAGTCTTGTGCAGCACTTCAAGAGCTACGTTTACCAAGGCACTGCCAGCTAAAACTACCCATCCTAAAATGAGTACTTTAATTAAGCAAAAAATATTCAAACATACAGTTTTTAAAGTTGGTGTCGCCATGGTAACTCCACTGTCCTACCTGTGAAGTAAAACATGGACGTCGTATCCGTGACGTCACCCACAGGTCGCCTAGTTGTAATAGCAGTTCGCCCAGCTTCACGTGGCCTATCTCTGTCTTAAGTTTTATACTATGTCGGTGCTAATCTGTGCTCCTGGGTTTAAGGATAGGTTCAAGTCTGTCCTGAAACAACACTTACATGTCCATATGCATATTTAAAGTGTTATTTGTTGTTGTAATTGTTCCTTCTGTCTCAGCTGTGAAGATAGATATTTATTTTCTTTTGTTTGCAATTCTTTAATTGCAGCCCAGCAAGCAAACACTGGGGAAACACAAAAACACAACTCTGGAAGATCAGCTAAACCTTTTTTTTTAGAGCGTATTTGTGCACAGAACAAATACTGTAGCCTACATTTATGTCTCACATCTTCAGAGGAAGGACTCTCTTCATGGCCAGTTTGACCAGGACAGCGAGCAGTAACTCTGTCAGTGCATATTGGCATGTCGTGTACCCAGCAGCATTCTTTTTCCTGCACCCCCAGTTGCCAGTTTATAATCTATTTCTTTTTAAATACAAATTAAGGCTACATGTATTTTAATTAGGTGTACTTGATGAACTGTCAACTGATTGCACAACATTCATACACACAACCTACTCTATAACATCAGGCCTTGTAATATAACATAACAAGAAATAAATGAATACAATTTTAAAAAAAAGTTGTTTTTTACCATATTGTTTATAAAATTACACTGTAGTTATTGGAGTAAGTCCATTTATTTTTATTGTGGAATTTCCCTGTTAATAAAAGGTACATTAAAGATAAAATCTGTCTTTATGCTGTGGCTGAATCATTCACTTAGTCTTTCTTCTTCTAAAGTTCTTTAGGCCAGAATATTTCTTGAAGGAACAGATGGCAAATTGTTTATTTTTACTCTACAGAATTTGAAAGAATATTTAGTATTCTAAATCTTGTACACATTTTACTAGATATATCTTGTATGGTATGATTCTACCAAAAGAAAGTGCTCTTATTCTAAAAGGCTTATAAATAAAAGTTGTAAATTTGATTACAGTATAGTCTATAGATAGATAGATAGATAGATAGATAGATAGATAGATAGATATTAACTGTACAAACAAAATGCGCATTGTGCAGTCAATTAGTGAAGTTATGTATTAATATCCATCATTTGTTTATGTCTAATATTTTGTGTTGAAATCAACATTAGTATATTTTTTATAATATAAATGTACATGTTTTATCAGTCTATATACAAAGTCTCGCGATAATAAACGTTAGCTTCAACGATGTCGTCAGTCTTTGTGTATACACGTGACTGCTTTTGTCCAATCAGCTTTCAGCATCGACTCGGCGAAGCCCGCGAGTGAGAACTAAATATACCTGTGATTGATGTTGTAGTTTCCTTTAGCAGGCAACTGTTTTTAGCCACCATGGCTGAGCCGAGCAAAAAACGGCGAACCACTCAATCAAGTAGCTCACAGACCTCTACAAGCAGCTTATCGTCCGGTCAGCTCGGTGGAGGTGGAGGAGAGAGTCGGTATGTGGAGGGCTCCATACTTCGCCTCACCATGAAAAACTTCCTGTAAGTTAACTGCTCCTCAACTGTCAGCAACACACAGCAACGACTACCAACCGAAACTTAACCGCCACTAAAAGTATGATAGAGCCTGGTTATAGCTAGATGGATAAGCTGGCACACATGCGAACATATTAACGGTACCTGGCATGTATGAGGACGATTTTGCCCCTATAAACATGACCAACTCGTGTGTGCAAGCTGTTAGAAACCAGCTAACTCAAAGAGGTGTCAGAGGCTCCACGACTGTCACGTGAACGTGTGAAACTCGTGAAAATGAATGTCAAATTCAGATATTTGCATTTCTGTCAAGATGTTGAGGGAAGAGTCTAAGTTAAGTATCCATAATAGCTATTACACTTTTTCAGTTTGTCAGGTTCACTTTGTTAAAGTAACTATACTGCAGTTTGATAAAGTAGCCGGTGAATTTTACAGTGTTCAGCTTTTGTTGAGATTGTTTCAGACAGATGTTTCAACTTCATGACCGATTTGGAAGGTGTAGGTACTAATAAATAGGTAGACTTAACTAAATAGAAAACTACACACCACAAACTACAATCTCCAGAATGACCATGAAGTTGGTGGGTTAGGATCGTCTATGAACAGACTCCTGGAGTCTTCTGGGTGTCAAAGCACTTTAACTACAGATGAATGCAGTCCTAAAGTTTGAAGGAGTGTCTGTGTTGTAGTGCTTAGTCTCCAGGCCTTCAAAGAGGACCTAAACAGGCCCTTGTCATTGTAACAGGACTGTCTTTGTTACATGGTCTTAATAAGCTTTTTGGATTAATTAATGCATCTGTTGTTAACACACAGATGTTGTTCAGCTGAGGTGGAAAGCCGTTAAGATCTCATTGTCTCTTGTCTCTGTAAAATTACACTGCTGTTGTTTAATTGATAAATGATATACATTTTTCATGATGTTAGCAGAGGTCGCATTCAATTCAAGCAAGGTGACCGACCTCTGCTAAAAAAAATACTGCATGGATACTTATCCATATCTATCCATATCTAACAGGACCTATGACTACTCCGTGGTGTATCCTGGACCTAATCTGAACATGATTGTTGGAGCCAACGGGACCGGCAAGTCTAGCATTGTGTGTGCCATCTGTCTGGGTCTGGCCGGCAAGACTGCCATCCTCGGCAGAGGCGACAAGGTAAATGACAAAGTAACACAATCACTGGTAGATGTACTCTAAACTTATTTAGACTTTGGTTTCGTTCCAAAAGACTAAATTCATGATATGATGTTAATAGACTTAATAGATAAGTTTTCAGCTGATAGCAACTGCATAAAGTTGATGATCTGCATACTGCTACTTGACTTCTGGCACTGCATGTAATGGTTTGTCTCAGATGCTGTTATTTATTATATAGCTGACAAATGAGTTAATTACAATTCTGATGATGATTATGAAAAGGTTATGTTTGTGTTTTGTTTTTCTGTAGGTTGGGCTTTATGTCAAACGTGGATGCCATAAAGGATTTATTGAGATTGAACTGTAAGTCACGTGAAAGAGTTTGCAGAAACACACTCTCACATTGCTAATTGCAAGCTACTTAGGTGAAATATATCTGTGTTGAATCATCATAAATATTAACCTGGTTATTGTAACTAAGCATTTCAAAAATACAGACAGTTAAATTCAACCTTAAATGATACGATTGTTTTGTGTTACATTAACCATTTCAGTCAATTTTAGAGTTAAACTCTTTGTTGTTATTCCAGGTACAAAAGTGGTGGTAATTTAGTGATTAACAGAGAGATCCATGTGGAGAACAATCAGTCTCTATGGATGCTGAATGGAAGACACTGCAACCAGAAAACAGTGGAGGAGGAGGTCAAGGCTCTGCGTATCCAAGTCAGCAACCTCTGCCAGTTTCTGCCTCAGGTATGTTTGTATCACTGGAATATGAGGCTGCACAGACGCAGTGAATTGAGCAATAGCTGCTAAAATTTGCTCTCGAGATCAGACCGTTTAATTACAGCTGTCACATTTTAGAATATTTGCACAGTGCAGACACGGTAATCATGTTTTTAATTTTATTTGTATTTGATTCATGCAAATCGTCACTTAAAACTTGGGAGATGTAATTGACTTGAATGTAATAACACTGTTTTCCTCTTCTCCGCTGACCTGGTCGGTACAGGAAAAAGTAGGAGAGTTTGCCAAGATGTCTAAAATTGAGTTGCTGGAGGCAACTGAGAAGTCAGTGGGACCACCAGAGATGTATGAGTACCACTGTGAGCTCAAAAACTTCCGCAACAGAGAACGAGAACTGGAGGTAAACACCAAGCTTTGATGGACAGTGTACAGCTTGTGCCAGTTTGTTTAGTATGAGCGCCTCATTTAGACTGAAAATTTGAATAGCAAAATCATTGTTGCACCATAGATTTACTTTTATCGTATTTAAAAAGTATTAAGGCAGCAGTGTAGACTTCAGTCTCATGTAGTTTTTTTTTTTCAATCTTGTCGATGGTTCGTTTCCCTTTAGAACGTTGTGAAGGAGAAGGCCAGCTTCCTGGAGAAGGCCAAGCAGAGGAATGAGAGGAACAAACATGACGTGAACCGTTACTATGAAAAGAAGAGGCATCTGGACGTGATTGAGTTGCTTGAGAAGAAGAAACCATGGGTGGTGAGTGACTGAAAAGAAACATTGCACAAGAGGGAGAGGCAAATAAACTCGCAGTCAGAGTAAAACTGAGTTCCTTTGGCCGTGTTAGCTCTGACTGTCCCTCTGGTATTAGGAGTATGAGACCACGCGGAAGGAGCTTGAGGGCGTGAAGAAGGAGAGAGACGAGGCTAAAAAGCAGCTCTCTGCCCTGAAGCAGGCCCAGGCGCCTATGCTGAAGAAGATCCAGCTGATTGACAACCAGCTGAAGCCCACTGAGGCTCAAATAAAAGCAAAGGTGAACGAGTGAATGCTATTATTCCCTGATAAGTTTACAGTATGACAGAAGAAATAAGAGCAGTGATTAGTGATGTTTAGAAAACAATTAAATAATTCAATTTTACTTTCAGCATGTTTAATACTTGATGATTGGTGTGAATTTATGCACTCAAGAGGTCTAGCCATTAGCTCTCACTGATGGCTCTAAGTCAGGTGTTCACAATAAGTACACTTAAGTGATTTTATAGAAAGCCTTTCTGGGCATCTGTGTGGATTTCACATGAATTATGAATGAATCAGTGCATTATGCTGCCCCCAGAAGATACTAAGACACTCACTTCAGGCATTTTGAGTGACGCACTTGAGAATCATTCCAGTAATTTACATTCTAGTTATTATAGTATGGGTTTATTTCTGAAATACATCTTTCCAGAATGTGAAGCAGGAGTAATAAAATTATTTATAAGACTTAAAGTCTGTAAACGTGTTTTTTTAAGTATGTTTTTCTACAGAACAATAAATACCCGACTGTAATGTTATGATACTGTCAGTATGATAACTATGAGTTGGTTGTTTTTCCAGACTGTCGCCATCAAAGAAGCCTCTCTGAAGTGCAAACAGAAACAAGATCAGTTGGATCGAAAACACAAAGAGGTTAGACTGCACTTTGCTTTTTATTCAGGAAGAGGAAGACAACCGTGGCCCTCAAAGCTGATAATATGTGTGTGTGTGTGTGTGTGTGTGTTATGTATATCTATATAACATCTCCCCTGTTAGACTTTGAGAAAAATCATGCAGAAAATGTTGAATTCTTTTAGAGTTTTAGAGAACAGAGCATTAAAACATTCAATCCAAGCCATTTTCTACCAATGTGAAGCTTACAATTAAACATGCCTGTAATTCCCTCGGAGCACAGACAGACACAAGTGGCTTTTTTGTTACTGGTTTATTTGAAGGCTTCTCTCCCTCCAGTTGCACCATAGAAACAAAACAACACTGATAAAAAACTGTATGAGTAGGGAATAGTTTTCAGGTCCAACGAGACCTGCCGAGACTTCAAAATAAGAGTACCCTTACTCATACTAAAGGAAATAATGTAAATGTCTGTGATCTGGCATCCGACAGTGTCCTTCCTTTGTATTTTTCATGGTTCATTTTTCACTTTATATTTGTTTTTTAAAGTTGCAAATGATTTCAGTTGATTTAATAATAATAATAATAATAATAATATACCCTCTGGCTGAACAATGAATCTAAATATTGAAATCTTATTAAGGCCAAGTGCCATCACTTTTTGATTGAATTGTCATTTTAATGATATAATATGTATTTTATATATTTATGATATAGTCCTACTGCATATGGTTGATGCTGCCTTTCCTGTTCTGTGTGTTTGGTAATGAATGATAACTCCTCCTGCACTGCTCTACAGATTGAAGATATTAAGCAAACACAGAGACTTAAGCAGATGGAAGAGGAAGACCAGCAGAAGCGAATCAGCAACACCAGACGGACCATCGAGGACCTGAAGGCAGAACTGGCCAAAGTTGGCGACCAACCAGATGTGACACCGCGGATCAATGCTGTCAACGTCGAGCTGAGACGCATCCAGGTGGACAGAGCCAAGATTGAAGGAGAGAAGTCCGACCTACGCAGGGAGAAGGACAACATCTGTGCAGAGTCTAAAAGTGAGTTTCCCAGTTTACATAAAGATCTAATTATGATGCAGCTCACATGGAGTTTAACTCTGCTGCTGGTGCGTCAGAGTCAGAGAACACAGAATGTGGCTGATGTGTGGTTTATGTATTTTAATCGTCAGTGTTGGAGAAAAAGCTCAACGACATGAACAACATGATGAATGCCAAAGAGGAAAAGCTGCGAGGACGCCACAGGGACACATACACTGCCCTCCAGTGGCTCAGACAGAACAAAGAAATCTTTGTTGGAAACGTCCATGAGCCCATGATGCTAGTGGTGAGTTCCAGTGAGCCATGTAGGCAAAACTTTACATAAACCCCACACTGTTTAGCATTAATGAGCAGTATAAACATATAACTAATGGCAATATTAAGACACCGCTATGTAGATATAAGCTGATATATACAGCCACAGTGGCTACATATTTATATAGCAGGATGAAGACAAGTGTGTTTAATGCTAACTATTGTATTTTTTTGGGTAGAGTTGTTTTGTAAGCAGTGATTTATCACTAAACCTTCATCCTCATCCTCATTCCTCAGATCAGTGTGAAAGATCATCGCTATGCCAAGTACGTGGAGAACCACATCTCATTCCACGATCTGCGGGCGTTTGTTTTCCAGAGGAAGGACGACATGGAGAAGTTCATGACTGAGGTCAGGAGCTGCAGATTATGATTGTCATGTTGACTCTGTGTGGAGGATGAAAAAAGTCCTAACATCCAGTTTTTACCTGTCTGTCAAATATAATCCCGACCCTCAGGTCCGTGACAAGATGAACTTAAAGGTGAACTCCATTTCTGCTCCGGAGGAGTCGTGTTCGAAACGGTCGCCATCAAGGAATATTGAGTCTCTAAGGTGAGAGAAAATTTATTTTGCTTGATGTGAATCAGTGAATCTATGAAATCAACATAAACAGTATTATACATATTGTATATATTGTTTCTGAATCTATTCAGTTCAGTAATTGTGTCTGTGACCATTGTTTGTTTGTGTTTACACGTACTTTATTTTTGTTTGTAGGCGTTTCGGGTTCTTCACCTATCTACGTGAGATGTTTGATGCCCCTGACGAGGTGATGAGTTACCTCTGTCATCAGTACAGGGTGCACGACGTCCCTGTGGGCAACGAGCAAACTAAATCCATGATTAGAACGGTATGTTCCTCTTCCCACATAATTCAAGTCCTCTGCAACCAGAGAATCAGGGAAGTGAATGCCATTTAAAATTCATTTCTATTCTGAAGTCTTTAAATAGGCACCACCCTATAAAAATGACATAGAACATATAATGACATATAAAAATGTACATTCTGCTTCTGATATTTACCAGCTGAACTTAAATTGTGTAACTTAAAGGTGTCTGCGCTGACCTTTTTCATTCACAGGTGATAGAGGAGCCCTACCTCAAGGTGTTATACACGACAGAGGAGAGGTACACATTGAAGAGGTCTTTCTACTCCAACAAGATTAGCACCAGTAACTCTGCAGTGCACCCTTCCCAGTACCTCACCATCACTGTGGACGCTGAAGAGAAACGACAGCTGGAGCAGCAGATGAAGGTCAGGGAGAGACATGGGTAACATATTTGGAAGCACAGCAAACACCCTTTTTCTTTAACCCCTAACATTTTGTAAATCTGGAATCTAGCACCTCTTTAAATAATCAGTTTCTTAAGACAGCTCATTTTTTTCAAGCTTAATTGTTCGATTGTAAAGAGTTTAACTCTTAACCCTAACTGTGACCAGGCCTGTGAGTCAAAGTTACGAGACATTGATGAGCGGATAAAAGTCCTGCAGAAAGAAATCACCGCATTAGATCGACGTGATAATGAACTGCTGGCAGAAAAGAAGCAGCTTTCTGAACTAAAGGGCAAAAAGAGACAACTGGAGCAGAAAATCAGCACCAAACAGGACAGGTAAGTCTGTAACATGTTCCACCCTTTCTTGTTATATGATGAGATACATGATTATTAAATTAATTGTCCCTGTATAAATGTGTTAGTTTGGTTCATACAGATAAATTCCAAGCAGTCTAACTCATCTCTCCATGTGCTCAGTCTGAGGCAGATGGAGCAGAGTGTGATTGACCTGAAGAAGATTGAAGAGGAGACTAAAGAGAAAATCGCAGCTGTCAATTACCAGAAAGTGACTATAGTCACAGCGTTCATGGCCCAAATGAAGGTACGGATAAATTAACTTAGAACTAAAGACCTGTATATGACGGCTTTGCGTTTGATAGCTGTGCCAGGAAGATTTTTCTTCTCTTAAATTGCTGCACTTGATCATTTTTTGGTCTATATCAGCCCTGAGCTCTTCCTTGTATCAACCATTATGTCCAACTTATATCGTTTCATGAATTAAAGAGCGAGAAAATCATTTGTATGGATATATAACATCCTCATAATCTTTCTCTGTCTATTTTCTGTCTCACTCTTTTCCTTGCCTCTCCCTCATCTGAAGCTGAGAGCCAAGCTGACCATAGAGAAGGTGTATCTGGCTTTGGAGACGGTGGGCCTGACAGCTGAGAAGACCAAACTGGAGAACGATTGTAGAGAAGGTGCCTCTGAACTCAAGACCACTGATGTAAGCGCTTCACACACTTTTACATACATTAGCCCTGCTGGTGTGTCCTTCATTTTAACTCTCCTCGTTCTGTATCACTGATGTATGCGAACTATGTTTGTGTTCTTGCAGCAAATATGCGCCCGCCTGGAGCAGAGGAAGGTCCAGCTGACCGAACTATGCAAAGGCATGTTGAAGAGAGCAAAGACGATCTGCAGGATGCAGCATGATGAGTCATTACCTGAAGACCTGCGTAATGTCAGTATTGAATAAAACAAGCCTTCTTTCACTTTCTATGGAATATTATCCTTGTCACATGGTCCAGTAGCTGCTGTTGAACAGCTATATTATTTATGTTAGTTTATGAAATAAGCCCAGTTCTTGTTTTTTCTTCATGCAGGCTTTCAGTAAGCTGCCCGACACTCTGGACGAGATCGATGCCATGCTGAATGAGGAGCGGTCCAGAGCTGAGTGCTTCACAGGCCTCAGTGAAAGTGTAAGAGCACAGGAGAATTAGCCGAACTTTATTTTCAGACAGCAAAGTATCCTCAGAAATCAGATACATTTTGAGCCCACCTTCTCTGCTCATAATAATTTCTTTTGTCCTGGAAACAAACAGAGAACCTTTCTTAATATTTTTACATTTATACATTGTCCTGAGTACCCTCAGAGTGTAAATGTTCCTCACGTTAATTCTCTCTGCTTCTAAGGTTGTTGATGAATACAACAGAAGAGAGCAGGAGATCAAACATCTGGAGAAAGAGCTGGAAGACAAGAGCAACGCCCTGAATGCATATCGACAGAACATATCGGAGGTACATGATCTGTCGCTGTAGTGACTCCTCTGGGGTTGTTTTGTAAAGAAACGTGGTTCAGTGTACGATTTCTGTGTTTGTGTGTCTCACAGGCTAAGGAGCGCTGGCTGAACCCACTGAAGCAGCTGGTGGAACAGATTAATGGCAAGTTCAGCGATTTCTTCCGCTCCATGCAGTGTGCAGGCGAGGTTGATCTGCACTCAGAGAATGAGGTAAGTGCACGCAGGAAACATTTCAGGAGTTAGGGTTATCTTTAATTGATATAAGCTTATGAGGACTGCTCATGATACATTTTTCACCTAAGATGATGGTATTTGTAACCGTTTTTTCACAGTAAACCAACTTTATCCTGTCACGCTCTAATAGATCTTGTAGATAAATGACTGCTGTCTGTCATTGCAGGAGGAGTATGACAAGTATGGGATTCGAATTCGGGTGAAGTTTCACAGCAGCACTCAGCTCCACGAGCTGACGGCCCACCATCAGAGCGGAGGAGAGCGCAGCGTCTCCACTATGCTCTACCTCATGGCCCTGCAGGAGCTCAACCGCTGCCCCTTCAGAGTGGTGGACGAGATCAACCAGGTAGTGCTCACACACAGAAAGAGAGGTGCAACAGCTTTTTGGGGGAGTTTTAACAGAGCAGTTAATGTAAAAATAGTCCAAGTATATAAAAGAGGGCTAAAGAAAGATAAATGCATATCATTTAGGGATGGTTCTAAAATCTAAAACTAAAAGTCCAGGAATGGGGATTTTTTATTATTGTGTTTTGACTCATATTTTAGGAATCACGAGCCAAACATAATGCTTTATTAATGGCCATGTGATGCTGCTCTGGGGTACAAACTGTACCAAAAATTAATCACTTGTTTCTTGCCCATGGTCTGATTTTTTTTCCCACAAATTTATGTATTAATGAGAAAACAATGTAGCACATCTTCAGATGCCAAAACAGACTAATACACACGGGGACAAAGCATGACTCATGTTTCATATTGGTTCACTCTGTCCTCGATCGTGAATGTTTCATAATGATTTAACAAAGTAAGCTTTCGAAATACATCCTTGAAATGAGCAAAACATGAACACAAACTCATCTAAAGGGATCTGGAGTTTATATACTCCTCCTGGATTTTTAACATTTTAACAATATCACAGTCAGAATTACTTTTATTGGCCAGGTATGTGTACACATACGAGGAGTTTGACTCCCTAATTGTAAGTTTTGTATGTGTATATATGAATTGCTTTTTCCCATTTTAATTTCCTTTTCCTCTCATTCCCAAACATTTAATGCATCGACTGCTGTTAGTTGTCACCTGCTTGCATGTGTGGATGTGACTGAGACTGTTTCTCTCTTTGATGTAGGGAATGGATCCAGTAAATGAGAGAAGAGTCTTTGACATTGTGGTCCGCACGGCCTGCAAAGAGACAACATCCCAGTACTTCTTCATAACACCCAAAGTAAGTGTTTGTACCCTCTAATGAGGGATTAACAAGAGATTTGTCTCATTAAGTGTGTGTACATCTATTTTTATCATTACAGTGGATCACGTAACTATTTGTACGTGAAAGGTGTCAGCTCGTTAAAAGTTTCTGAATACAGTCTGTGTGCATTTCTCCATGGACTGAGTGTATTGATACATTCATAGTATTTATTTAGCATCTAGAACTGAGGAAATCTCACTTTCTACAATATGAGACCTCTCTCATCTTTCAGGTCATTGTTTTGGTTTCATGCTACAAGTCTGCTGTTTCAGTTCACTGCTCTCATCGCTGTGGTTTCCAGTGGAAAGGTTCTAGAAACCCACTGTACCTTCACCGTCTCAGCAGCAAGCAACTAGCTCGTGAACATAGTGACACATTTAGCAGCTGAAGAGCTAGATATTAAAAGTGAAAACACAAATACGTGCAATTTTACTGAACTTTCGCCCCTCTAATATTTGTCTTCAGCTGCTGCAGAATCTTCAGTACGCTGAGGAAATGACCGTCCTTTGTGTCCATAACGGCGCCCAGATGCTTCCCCCCAACCAATGGGACGAGAAGGCGTTCGTCAGACGGTGTCTCCAAAGAAAAGCCAGGGCTTGAATTCACCACGGCAGCACATACTGTCTGGATTTATTTCAGTTTCCAGTTCAGGGAGTTCAGAATGTACGAATACCTAATGTAAAATTAAAGCTGGTAGCATCCTGTCTTAAATGTTTGAAGATAAAACATGCCATATGAACCTTGGAAAGAGAAGATTTTGTAATTAATAATTAATTTTGCTCTGTGGAAGGGTTGTGAAGAGAAGCCCAGGACATTTATAAAACATGTTTATAGAAAATAAAAATATGCATTGAGTGTATTTCTTGTTTGCTCATTTGTACATTTCTCTATTTATGCAGCAGCCTGTTAACTCTGTGTACAACTGTTTCATCTCTTCTTTAACAGTCTGTGCATTACCTCTCATTGTTGGGCACGATGCTGATTAGTGCCTTGTTAGGTTTTTGTTATTCATTTTCTTCGGTGAATAAATTATTTTTGTTAAACTGTTTTTGTCGTGCCCCCAGAGCCAAGCTGTGATGATGTTTTTCTACGTTTGAATAAAATATTCTGTTTTTGTTCTAAATTGGCATATTAAATTTATTCAGTCGGATACCTGATATGCTTTGTTTGAATACTACTTCAGTACGCAGTCCAGTATGAAGTGCGTATTTTCAATACATATGTAATGAAATATTATAATTAAGTTAGTCACATCTAATTTAATTAACAGAAATGAAATGTACAAACATCAGCACTATTGTGCATTAAAAGCCAAATTATGTAGAAACGTCATTTTTACTTTATTGAGAGGTTTGTGATTAAAGTTGAAATCAGGCTTACTAGACGTCCCTTTTCACAGTATTTGTTCTCAGTAAATCACCTTTCAATATTCAGTTTTTAATATACGGCATTTGAAAAAGCACAAGCAGTACAAAAAAGCACTGAAAGTACTTTTTTATTTGTAGAGCTCAGATATTTGTAGTGGAGATAGCAGTAGGAGCTGGAATGTGTTTCTGGGGACAACGACGTCCGGAGTGCCGTGCTCAACCTGCTGCCACCATGACCCGACCACGGTTAAGCAGAAGAGAATGAATGGATGGATGGAGATCGTAGTACTGGAAGCTTAATGTTAGAAGTTGACATGATTCATCCTGGTGTAGCCCTTGTTTGGAGACGTCTGTGGAGGACAGAAAGAGGGCACTGTATTGATATTTGGGACACACCTCGCTCCAAACAAAGCCACATTCTTCACAGACTCAACAGGATTAAGCTGGAGTCAAATTCCACCAATTTGAGATTAAAATCAAAAGTATTATGCAGTAACTAGGCTGATCATAATATTACTGCACTGTACCTGTGCTTTATTTAATGCTGTAAATGGAGCGCTTCTGTGGATCGACCCACACTCTGATTTCTTGCTCTTGTTCTTTATCCAACATGTCCTGATTTGAGTTTTCCTGTTTCCTGTAAATTAACATGACAAATGATAAATTAACACAGTTTAATTAGACTCCTGAAATGCCACTGACAACACAGTGAGGTTGTGCCAACATAAACATTCACCTTTGGTCCTCCGAGACCGTCTCCTTCTGGTATAAAATCTGGTTCTTTCTCCAGAAGAAGTCCTTGTGGTGATCATAGACAGACTTTAGCTGGAAGTCAAGGCTGTCGTTTGGGGCCTAAAATTGAGAAAAGAGCAGGACTGAGGATAAGTTTGCCTTGAAATATTTCTCTGGTTTTATAAGTGAAGGTCAGTGCTCCCTGGTGGTTACCCGATGCTCATCATGCATAACACTCCGTCTAGTGCTCGCCAAAGTGGCTCTATCATGGAGGCGACTCCAGGGTTCCTCTGTTTGAGCAAGGTGAGTTGGTGTACTAAAGGTTTTTCTCTGCACAATGAGAAAGGAGTTTCAAATTATAAAGAAATGGTATCAGTTGGATGAAAAGCACAGCATGCTGGCACACAATGGGTAACTTTTGTTGCTATGTTTACAATGAAATCCTACAAATGTAGCAGCACAATAGTGCCCATTAATAACTTATTTGATTCACCATAGATTTTCATTTTGCTGTAATCTAACACGATGAGCCAGCAATGACACACAGTCTGTCTACAGTGAACAAATACACTTCAAAATGTAAATGTTTTTTCACAAAAATGAAAGAGTTGTTTAGTTCAAAAGTTAAAGTGGAAGCAAAAATGTTTTTCCATAAGTATCTGGGGTATTGCAGTATACTTACATCCTCTATATATTTAAATCTAGATAAAACAAAGTATTATCATTTGTTATTTGAAGTATTCTGATGTGTTTAATTTCTTCACAGGCGGTTTGAACGTCATCATTTCATTTCTTTATTGTCAACTCTGCAAGGTCCCATCGTGGGCCTTCAAAAGCCCCAGCAGCAGCAATTAGTTTTAAGGTTTTTTAATTGTTACTGTGTTTGTGGATATGGCAGTACACACAGCTAAAAAAAACAGAACAAAGACTTTAGGGGCCCATCAGCTAATGTTTGCCCCATGTCCCCCTGTATGAATGATTTGTAGTCTGACATTAAAAAACACAGAATATAATAGATGATGATCACTCACAATAACAGAGCTTGTTTGGATAGGAAAATGTGCTTTATATCAAGTATCAAAAATACTGTCTGTATAAAATTGCATAATATTTTCAAATAAATCTCTACACACACAGCAAAACAAACCCACCTGTTGCGGTCTGAAGCCGCTCAGAGTGAAGCCGTTTTCAAGCTTCGGGGAGGGGAAAGGATCCCGGCTGGACATGTTTAGTGACAGACGAAAAACTTTCAACAATATGTCCAGATATTTGTTGTTTATGTTGTTGTTGTTGTAGCTGCTGTTAGCTTCTTTTCGTGCTTATGAACTCTGGAGTGTTTAAAATCTGGTTTCCGAGCAACCGCCAACTTCCGGTTACAACTTTCAAAATAAAACGACTGTTGAGTGTTTTTCTTATCCATCTTGTGAGTTGTTAGCTGCTGCGACAAGTGAATTTCGTCTATCTTATCTTAAGCAGCGGGATAATAGGATGATGATCATTCAAAATAATAGAGGTTATTTAAGGAAAATGTGAAAAATCAAAATAATTGTGTCAAATTGTATTGTATTTTGAAATAAATCTCTACACATACATACACACACGCGCGCGCACACACACACACACACACACACACACACACACACACACACACACACACACACACAGTAACACAAACCCACCTGCACCATGAAGCACCTTGTAACTGTGATATAGGACGCTTTATATAAATCATAGATAAATCGATGTAAAGTTTATCTACTCACTCAAGTATCATTCTTTTCTTGAAGGTTAATACTGATAACTCACTAGGCTCACTCACTCATTAGGCCGTCAACCTAATCTTATGGTGTTTGAACAGGCGTGTGTTAAAAGATGATTCACTGTAGACGCAGCCAATCACCTCCCAGTATTTGTTCACCGCTGGGAGTGAAGCCACGCCTCCCTCCGCCCGTCGGGCAGCACCTGAGGGCACAGGTCAATCCTCACCTCCTCTGGCTCCATCACTTCAGCACTGACGGGAGGCGAAGATGCAGCGAGGCCTGATACACCTGAGCCACCTTTTTCTGTGGCTACTTATTGGACAGTCCTCTGCGGAATTGCCCATGTGCAAAGAGGTGAGAGGATTCATGTTTTTTTATTGATAGCCTCATCAAATGTTATGGATATTATGTCAGTTTTAATCTGCATATTAAGGTTTTGATCAGGTACATTGCTTATGGGTGATCAGGTGATGGAAATTTAATCAAATCTAGCTTTCTGCTAGCCTCTTAAACAGTTTCGGTTACACATATGTCCTGATAATGCAGGGAAACCTGTTCCAGTGTTGTTTTTACATACAAATAAAGAAAGTACATTTTCTGATTTTAACAGGAAAACACTTCACATATTGTGTGTGGGAAATGAACATATGTTTGAATAACACTTAACTTCTGCTCGCTTTGTGTGTTGTTATAGTTATCACACACTCTTATTTTACCTGAAGCTCCATATGTTACACTGCTCTGCTGTGCTCTCCTCGCCTTTCTACGTCTGCTCTCAATTTGCATAACAACCGTACAGTCTGATGATACTCAAAACATTTCTTTGAATGTACTTTGAACATTACCAGAGTGTGCAGAAGTAAGACAGAGACCTGTAGCTCCTTTATTTTGAGTCTGTGAGGCTCATAGATGATGCTTTTTGTGGAGAAGCTCTGGTAGCAGCTACTTTCATCAGGTGAGTTTGTTTCCATGCCAGCCCACTGACCATGAAGCACAGCGGTCATCATGTCCGGTTGCCTAGGTTTCCTCTTGTTTGTTTAAAGAAGGCGATTAGGCGATTGATGCATTTTCACATCAGATCCTCCCAGCCAGACCTGTGTTCATCTGATACCCCGACCACAGCTAATGTAGCAGCTCTAATCGAAAACACAGACCCAGAGGAGGGCTGCTGCTGTGTCTTCTGTTAACTATTAATCACACAAGGTCGTGTGTGGGCTTGGATTAGTCTCCTGAGCGACTTTCCTTGAAAGGCTACGGCCTGCTGTTGATCAAGATTATTCTGTGTGACCCGTCAGTATTCATGACTCGTTTAAGACGGTGTCAGATCAACAAGGTAACCTTTAATATTATGTCACATCATTAAGGGTGGGACGGTGTTTGCCAGTCTCCTGCTGTAACCATCTCCGAAAGGTGTCATAGCATGACAGACAAGAAAAGCCGTGCACCTGAGCTCCTGCTGTCTCCAAAGTCATGCGACAACACTGAAATTACATGTTTACAAAAGGATTGGATGAATCAGCTTTTCTCCCCCTGGGCTAAGCAAATAAACCCTGCAGCACATCCTTGATGAGTGAGATTAAAACAACAGTTGAGAAGGCTTCCTGGGCAAATATTAGCCGCAAGTTTTATTTGGAAAAGAGGCTTGCCTCGTTTTGGAAAGAAATTCCAGAGGAATAGAATAATCTTATGACCTCTTTTTAGTTCAACAGTTCCATTTGCTTTTCACCTGCATGCTGATATTACATTTATATTTCGGTAAAATGGATTTGGTTGACTTCTGTTTGAGGCATATAGTGTGTTTTTATCTTGCTGTGTGAAACCCACACCTGTGTTTTGTCCCTACAGTCAGATTATCACTTTGAGTACACAGAGTGTGACGTGCTCGGCTCACGATGGAGAGTTGCAATTCCCAACAAGGCCAACACATGCACAGGCCTCCCAGATCCAGTCAAAGGCACTCAGTGCAGTGAGTGTCTGACTGTTCATCTCATTTTATACATGCACACCTACAGTCTGTATCACAGCATTAATGTGTGAATAATACATAGTTTTGCATGTTTTTTTCATCTTATTTTAACATTTATTTCTTGCTATGTTGCTTTACATTTCTCTTTTCCCTCTTTCTTTTCCTCTCGTAGCCTTTTCCTGTAGTGAGGGGGAGTTCCTTGACATGCAGAAGCAGCAGTGCCAGAAGTGTGCTGCAGGCACCTACTCTCTGGGCACCGGTGTGGCCTTTGATGAGTGGGACAGCCTGCCGTCCGGTTTTGTCACCCATGGGGTAAACACAAATAGCGAGGACGTCCGCACAGACTGTTCCAAGTTCGTACATGGCTCTTTTTTTTTTTTTAACTTTGAAATTTCATGCTTTGTGATCAATCAAAGTCTCATCAGACTGTTTCTGCCGACGTTTCTCCAGCTCAACCTGGACACCAAAGGGTGATCACATAGCCTCAAACACAAATGAGTGCACTTCAACGCTGTCCTATGCTGTGAGCCTGAAGAAACCTGGTGTTGTGTCCTTTGAATATTTCTACCCGGAAAACGGCATCTATTTTGAGTTTTATGTAAGTGATTTAAAAATGACTGTCGATGTTGACGAAGGTGGCTGTTTTCAGGGGGGATATTTGGTCACTTCTTGTTTGTTTCTCTCCTTCCTGTAGGTCCAGAATGATCAGTGTCAGTCTACAGAGTCTGCAAGCCGGTGGATGAAGATTTCTGAGAGCAAGTGGAGCAAATATGAGGTTTCTCTGAATATACATTTTATAAGCACACCTGCTGGCATCTAGTTGTGATTCGAAGAGTTCTCAATGCTCTATTCTCTTCCTTTCAGGTTGAGCTGAGCACTGGCAACAACGTGCTGTATTGGAGAACCACTACGTACACCGTGCAGGGCAGTGCTGTCAAACCTGTGATGTTAAGAAACATTGGCATCTCAGGTAGATTATCTGACTATAGGGTGTAGTGTGCAGCGGTTTTAAATATTTGTTCACTCTTCAACCCCTTTTTTCCTGTTAATGATTACAAGTTAACTGACTGGATTCTTTCAGGGGTGGCCTACACATCAGAGTGTTTCCATTGTAAACCCGGCACGCACAGTGCCAAACCTGGATCTGCCCGCTGTACCCCATGCCCTGCAGGAACCTACTCCAACAAGGGTGCCACTGTTTGCCACGAGTGTGAAAGCAGCAAATATGCAGGTATGCACGTCTAAGTCTCTTTAACTTGACATAAGTCTTGCTTCACGTCTAAACTTACAACCATTTAGTATTTGCATGTTTCCACACACACACATGCAAGAGCGATCTGCATGCAAATACTGCATTTACTGCTTGAGTGGTTACAGAGTGTGTGAAGTTTGTCTTATCGCTGGATCTTAATGTGAGCTGTGTGTTTTTCTTGTCCCTGCCCAATGTTTCACCTTACTTGGTTTCTATTTTTCCAGAGGCTGGTTCAGGGAGCTGCAAACCGAGACCTGCATGTACAAACAGTGACTACTTCTACACCCACACTCCCTGTGACTCTAAGGGAGAGGTAATGACTTGACATGTATGCAGGCAGCAGGTTCAGTACTTGACAGAGGGTTAGGAGATTTCACTTGTTAGCAACCATCTGCTGCGACTATTAGGTTTCTTTAAATATAAATTGCGCTGATTGTGTGTGCCGCACAGCCTCCGGTGGCTTCTTTCATGTATTCATGTGTGGCTTGCTGTG
Organism: Protonibea diacanthus; assembly: GCA_028641955.1. Taxonomy (NCBI): domain Eukaryota; kingdom Metazoa; phylum Chordata; class Actinopteri; family Sciaenidae; genus Protonibea; species Protonibea diacanthus. The sequence continues at coordinate 14,277,661 of CM053984.1, forward strand.
TGTGTCTCAGACTCAGCTCATGTACAAGTGGAATGAGCCTAAAATCTGCAGTGAGACTGTGAAAGGAGCTGTGAAGCTGCCTGCGTCAGGGAATAAGCAAACCTGTCCTCCATGTAATCCGGGTTTCTTTGCCACCAACTCTTCATCCTGTGAACCCTGCGACAAAGGTTTCTACTCAAATGGAACAGGTGCACAGTCACTCCTTATACACTATGTTACATACATGACAGACAGATGGAACAAGTATGAAGAAATAACTGATTTTAAATGGACAGTTAAAACGCTGTAATGACATTTAATCTGCGCTGGATCTTTGAATCAGCGTTAGAATCAGGTTTATTGCCAAGTAAATAAATCCAGCACTGGAAGATATTATATTATATTTATGCAGGAAGTATTCACCATGCAGAATATCTGAATATGAAATATATAAATATATATTTAAGATGTTATTGGAATATTCAAACTTAATGTAAACCCTGGTAGATGTGCACCTGAATCAGGTGTTTCTCAGAACAAGGACAACAAACTTAAAGGAAAAAACAGGACTTGAGCACACTGATCAATTTTCAGTTTTTAGTCAGTGTGCTCTAGTCCTTTCCCCCTATAATATAAACCCCAAATGTGTGTTTTTACCCTGATGATATAACACATTATTCACCCGCAGGCTGTACCAAGTGCCCTGCTGGCACGGAGCCAGTGGTGGGTTTCGAGTACAAATGGTGGAACACGATGCCGAAGAACATGCAGAGCACCGTCTTCCGTCGAGAGTTCGGCAACTCCGAACATAGCACGGGTGAGACTGAGACAGAGGTTGAAGGAGAGCATGAATAATACAGAACAGTAATTATCAGATAAGGATAAAGGGAAAAAATACAGGATCTATGTAAAACAAATGAGTAATTAATGTCTGCACTGGTAGAAGGATTGCATAGAAGTGTGTTACTGTTTTGTTTTCATTTGTAGCATGGGAGGTGGCTGGAGAGTATGTCTACACCATCCCCGGAGATCGGGACACAGACTACATGATGCTCACACTCAGTGTTCCAGGATACAGGTGAAGTCACGTAAAAAGCCTGTTTACTTCATGTATGCACAATATCACAGTTGGAAAAGCTGAATGAACACATGTCACTTGTTTCCACAGGCTGCCTCAGTCCATGGTCAGAGACAGTGAGACGACTGAAATGTCTCGGATCACCTTCGTCTTTGAGACCAGATGTACAGCTGACTGCAAATTTTACTTCCTGGCAGTGAGGAGAAAGTTCTATTTATTCACAAATACACACTTCCGGATGCACACAGCTAAAGAAGTAAAGCGACATCGGTATGAATATATATGAGACAAGTGCATGTCTCTGCAGGGTTACAATCAGTGGAATAATGATGTGGTGGAGCACTGGACGGGCAGTAACAGCAAACAGTCGTACTCCTACCTGATCCAGAGCAACAGCACCGCCAGCTTTACGTGGACGTTTCAGCGAACAGAGGAGTTTAGCGTGGTGAGACACACACACATCCTGAATGTCACTCTTAACTTCACATTTTACAACTGCTTCACTCTCTCACTCTCTTATAGTGTACTTTGTGTCTTTGTTCATATATACATTATGTATATTTTATACATGTTTCTTCTTTTTCTTTTCTCTTTTTTAAACTTTTGTTTTGTTTTTAAAGTTTACTTCAGACATTTTAAAGAGTAAAACATTAGTCACTATAAAGGTCTTCGGGGTGATTTATATGATGGTTTTGCAAGAGATCAAGAAGATGAAGCACCAAATTTAGTGACAAATACTGTATTCTTATTCATATCTAATGACTGTAAATGTTTTGAATTGTCACTAGTCTGTTATGACAGACTGCTGTAACATCAGGTTTGCTATTGCTTTTAGATTAGTTGATATAAACAGAGTTATCCCTCAGTTATCACGCTGAACTCTAGAGGGCAGTCTGGCTTTGAAAAAAATCAGAGTGACCTTTGTAGCACAGAGCCCTGCATGACGTGTAGAGAGCTCAGCTGGTAAATGAAACCTTGTGTTTCTCTTGCCCCCAGGAGAGGAAATACAGCGCTGATGTTGCAAAAATCTACTCCATCCACATCACCAATGTGATCGGAGGTGTGGCCTCGCACTGTCGCCGCTGTGCCCTGAGCTCTGCTAAGGCCGGCTCCACCTGTGTTCCCTGCCCAGCAGGACACTACATCACTGGGACAGGAGTGTGTAAGAGCTGCCCGCCAAACACTTTCATCAGGGCCGATCAGTCTGTCGGAGAGGCCGCTTGTGTTCAGTGTGGACCAAACACAGAGAGAAACAAGGTAATGGGAACAAAATCCAAAAGCCTGACTGAGTATGTCAGTGCATGAATGTATGAAGGGCTGCTGAGGAATTTACTTCCACAAATATTCACTAATTACTCACTGTGGGGAGTTTTAAGGCTGATTTTACGCTGCATGTAACCGCTTTAGTTTTACAAACAACAACAAATAATGCATTTGAATATTTCAGGTAATCTGCAAAGTGTTATAAAACCCATCACACTCATTCAGAAAATATAATTAAATTCTAATTAAAAAATAAAGAAAATGTAAAAATGTGTGGCTCATCAATAATAGTAAGTATGGTAGATAAAACTGACTCCTTCTTTTGTTATAATGAATATGGATCACATCAATTTTTAGATTAGATTAGATTAAACTTAATTGTCGTTGCACAAAGTACTGAGACAACAAAATGCAGTTTAGCATCTAAGTGGAAGTGCAAAGCAGTAAAGTTCAAGTTCAAGTAATGTTCATATGAACGGGGATATATAAATAACAGTGTGGATATAAATATGAATATGTTATAAGATATATACAATATAAACAGTATGGACAGAGTGAAATATATATACTATCTTATTTACAGCTTGGCAGCAGCATCATTTGCAGTTAAAGAAATGTAATTACAGGTGTGTAAAAATATATAGTGCATATTAATTAAGCTATGTGCAGTATGAACAGTGTTAACATCGATTGTGTAGTGCCTGTGAATATTTACTGATAAGACATCCTCCAGTGGAACAGCAGACAGAATCAGGTGTTTTCTTTCCTCTATATTGCAACTAATACTTTTACATTTACAAGTTGTCTTATTTCCCACAGCTGGTACATGAGATTATAGATATTTATCTAAATGTAGCTACGTCTCCCATCCTCTAGGCCCACACAGCCTGTCTTAGTGACTGCACGTTGGGCGTGCAGACGAGAGGAGGAGTGCTGCTGCACTACGACTTCACTCCTCTGGCCAACGTGACCGGCTTCCACGGCAGGCCACGCTTCACCAGCAGAGGCTTGAAATATTTCCAACTCTTTAATTTTGGTCTGTGTGGAAAAGAGGTGAGACACCATGGTCCTGATGGCGTCAAAAAATCTGTTTAAAATTTCATTTTAACCTGCTGTGTCTCTCTTACAGGGCAGAGTACCGGCTACCTGTGTGGACAATGTAACAGAGAGTGGCAAAGAGGTCAAAGGTTACGTCTGTCAGTCCACTGTGGTTCCCTCTGACATCAGGAGTCAGACTGTGGTGTCCTCCCAGCCTTTCATTATTGGTGACTCACTCATTGGTACGGACTGAATGCTGCAGCCACCTATGGCTGTAAATGAGGGAAAATGATTTATACGATTCTGCATTTGCATTAAAAATAGCTTGACATTAATTAACGGCAACACGGTGGCGGTGTATGACGCACTTTAAAACACAATCCTCCTGTTTTTTATGTAAGCCCACACACACTGATGCACTGGCATGTGCCACTTTGCTTTTTCTCAGAGTTAATGTGTGTCACTACTGCAAAGAGCATCACTTTCACTATATTGGAACATCCTAGCTTCCATACTTTTATGGCCTCTGGTTGTATGTAACATCCAGGGCGCTCTGTGGCCATCAATGACTCTCCTGTTGTTTTTATGACCATTAGTGACTATTTTATGGTATATATTGTATAGTCTTGTATTGTCTTATACACTTCAAACAATTTCTGTTAAGTTTTTAAGTGGTTCCCAACCTAGGTTTTGGGAAAAAGCAATTGCAAGCTGAATCCTAGGTATTGTTTGACTATTATCAGGTTATAAATTAAGACAAAAATCTGCTAGTGTATGTTTAATTTTTTATATTTCTCTAATATTTCCTCTTTTAAGCACTTCAGGGACTACTCATGGCAAGCTACTAGATGGATTGCCATGAAAGTTGACATCTGTGACTGGCTAATGAGCAAATATTAACACTATTAAACAAAGTTGTTACAAAAACATTAGAGCTGCTAGCAGGCTGCTGACTCTTGGTCTCATCACTGTGTAGTTTCAGACTTTATAGTATGACTTTATGTCTTTAGGCTTCTAAAAATGACTCAAACAAAAGTCTAAAAAAGCCTAATACATCTTTTAATTAACAGACCATCTCAGAGACATATGCAGCCTGTGACGAAGGGTCGAAAATGCGGCTGCCAGTAAAAAAGACTGAAATCACTGGTTAACATTGTGAGCATGCCCACATATCAGACAAGTATGTTTTCCTATTCTGAAGGTGTGACGACTGACACGACCCTGAATAGCATCTCGTCTCCAAACGAGCTGTTTCCCTCTGCGTCCGGCCTGCCAGATGTCATATTCTATTACAAGTAAATATGAGTTTTTTTGATTCATTCATCCATTGTGGGTCTTTCAGTTCCATGCTTTTAATAGTAAATACTTGATGCTGAAAGTCTGGTTATTTGTTTTTATTTTAAAAATATATTTGGGAATCAAAGATAGTCTTTGAATACAGTGTATCACATTGTGAAATATCTTTATGTTCATCATGTTTGTGCTGTTTCCAGGTCCAGTGAGACGACTCAGGCTTGTAAACAAGGCAGGTCAGCCACCATCAGGCTGAGATGCGATCCCACAGTGACCGCTAAAGACCTCATCACGCTGCCGAGGTATTTTTTTTATTGTGACCGAGCTCAACTTTTGACCTTTGATTTGACGCACGCACACACTGTAATACAACAGCACTAACTGAGCTCGGTGAATTTGAACTGTGGACAAAGTGTCTCCTGGAGATCATCTTCATCAGGTGAAGCTTGTAATAATCTCGCTTAACCTTGTTTTCCTCCACAGTAACTGTTCAGAGGGGACGTGTGATGGCTGTACTTTCCACTTTCTGTGGGTGAATCAGCATGCCTGTCCACTCTGCACCAAGAACCACTACAGAGAGATTGTCAGCGCTTGCATCCAGGGAATACAGGTAGTGCTGCACGGGCATGGATGTATTGACAAAAAAAATTGCACTTCGTCGACACTACAAATCCATCACAAGGTCCATCACAAACTCTTGTTGTGTGGCGAGAAATACTTAAAGATTTTATAATTCTCAGACTGGAGGTATAAAATGATAAACGAGAAAATGTGAGTAGAAATGATAATAAATCCTCAGAGCAGGTGTCTTGCACGTGTAAAGGTAATACAGATACAGCAAAGCACTGGAACATGCAGATACATCATGTTTTATGGGGTCAATTAAAGGAATAGTTTGACATTTTCAGATATCTGGCTCTCTGGCAAAGAGTTACACTGACTGACATCTGTTGGATATAAGCCTAGATCTAGCAGCTGGTTAGCTTAGCTCACAATAAGGGCTGGAAATGGGGAGAAACAGCAGGCCTGCCTCTTTTTTAATGGTTACAAAAACCCACCAACACCTCTAAAGCTCATTAATTACGTAACACTTACATCTTGTTTGTTTAATCTGTACAAAAAGAGCAAAGCTACCTGTTTCTAGTCTTATTAATTGTATTAAACTGAACTAACCAGCTGCTGGCTGAACTACTGAACATCTTTTCCTGTTAGGAAAATATTGGATTCAAGAAGTTACCTGATATGTGACCGAGACAAATCTAATCTGTGTGTGTCGTGTTTCAGAGAACCACATATGTGTGGCAGCAGCCGTTGCAGTGTCACGGAGGAGAGTCACTACCAGCACAAAAAGTCAACGCTTGTGTGACTCTGGATTTCTGGCTCAAGCTCGGTGTTTCCACGGGAACGATTGCTGCTGTGCTTCTCATCAGTCTCAGCTGCTATTTCTGGAAGAAGACACGCAAGTAGGACTACTGAGCTTTATATTCCCTTTGGTATTTGTTGAAGCACTAACATGTCATACTACTACATGAGATAAAAGCTAAAACTAATAGTACACGGTATATGGTGACGAGATGTTAATCCTGTCAATTGGTCTGCAGGTTAGAGTATAAGTACTCCAAGCTGATGATGAACTCTGGTGGTAAAGAGTGTGAGCTGCCCACTGCAGACAGCTGTGCAATAATGGAAGGAGAGGATGCAGAAGACGATGTCATGTTCCTCACCAAGAAATCCTTCTTCAGCAAAATGAAGTCCTTCCCACGAGAGGTCAGTAACGCTTCCATTCACACACATATTGAGATGCGAACTGTATAAAACAAATGTTCAAGTTTGTTTCATTCCCAATGTGTTTTCAGAGGACATCAGATGGATTTGATTCAGTCCCACTTAAGTCATCATCTTCACACCAGCAACGAGAGGAGGAAGACTCTGAGGATTAATAGATGCTTCTACCAAAGTTCAGAGGAAATGTTGAATTTGAGATATATGGTTTGACTTCAATGTAGCTCCAACAGACGGAGTCAAAAGAAACAGAGGTTGGATGTTGAATTCATTTTGTATGAAATATTTTTCATGTATTAGGTTACCAAACCTAATATTGAAATACAAAGTCTCCATATTGGGGATACTCTGTATTTTCAAAGCCTGATGGTGTATTTTAAAATTATACAAGAAGCCAACTGAGGATAACGTTAAAGATGTGTGAGACTTTGTGAATTTTACACAACTGTGAGTGTTTGTTTCATTTTTTTGTGTTTGTATTAGTGTTTTTCTTTTTTATTAGAATATCCATTTTTTATTATACCAGTTATTCAGTTTAGTTTGTTATTTGGCTTTATGTGATTTATGTATTTGCCACAGCTTTTGAGAATGTATGAGAATGTCTGCTGCACCTATAATTTAATCTATCTATATTGTGAAGTAAAGACATTTTCTACAATAAAAAGGATTTAAGAAGGCTTTAATGCTGCCTTTGCAGAGCATGAAAATAATTATATCACTTCACATGACACTCATGCTACTTCTTTATAACTTTGTATGTGTTTTTACTTAAAAATAGCTCTACATCAAAGATGTTTTTGTGGTTGTTTATTTAATAAAAAGAATGAATTTAATGAGTCAGTGAATTTTAACTCTAATCTAAAAAAGATGCTAATTACTTGACTTTACCAGAGAAAACATGCCCATGTTTAACAGTATGACACCACATCAAAATATGACACAGTGTTTTACTGTATAGTCTCAACAGTATATACAAAAAATATATAAAATAGACTGCACCTTAACCATCAACAGTAACACTAAAATGCTGTTTATACCTAAAACATTAGTAACAATCATCAAATAATATATAATAATATATTACTATATATTATTTGATTATTTAATTATGAATTATTGTTTACTTATTATATATTTAGTTATATTTGATTATTATAATTATACATGCATAATAATATATATAATGACAGGGGTCACTGTGCTGCATTACGCATGCTGCATGATTTTGACTATTGTGTTAAGTAGTTTTGTAATTTCTTATTTTTCCATGTAGCACCTGAAAGCAGCACGATTTTTTTTAATTTGTCACAGTGATTTTTTTTTTTAGTATCGCGGTGAATTGTACAATGAGTCATAGCTTGTTTTGAATAATAATAATAGTCATACAAAATATCTGACTACTTCGTGGAAATAACGTCATTTCATATAAAAGTTTCAGTTTGTGGCGGCTGTCTCGTTCCTGTCCTCGCGAGACTCCGTGACGTGTTGCAAGCGGGGTGAAATCTCGGGAGCTGTCTGCGCGAGCGAGCGGAGGGAGGCACAAACAGCTTCAAGACTTTAACAACGTGCATTAAACTGACGGAGATTTACAACATTTCGCAAGGAGGAGGCAGCCCTTCGAGTTTAGATTACTTAAAGTTCAGGACGACAAATATTTCATCCAGCTTCCCCCTTTCGTAACTTTTTTTGGGGGGAGAAAGTTTAACGCAGGCTGCACGGCGGCTCGGAGGACCCACCTCGGAGCAGAAAGTCAAGTCGGTGGTCGGCTGTTGGTTCTGCAGGAATGTCGCAGAAAGAGAGACCCACGTTTTACCGACAGGACGTCAACAAGACGATATGGGAAGTCCCGGAAAGATACCAGAGCCTGTCCCCGGTTGGCTCCGGCGCATACGGATCCGTGAGGTAAACTTTTACCTGAGGCACTCACTTACTTGTGTGAGTTTAGCCTAGTCACCTAACTTAACCTCCATTCATTTAGACGAGGCCTGCGCTGCAGATGCTAAAGTTAGGTTAGCTCGTCCTGACTGTGGGCTAGCAAGGTGGAGCCACGATGTGCCTTTCAACAAGAAAACCTGTTGCCTTGTTGTCTTATCTCGTTGTATCCGCCCGCAAAACTTAAAACAAACATATTTATGTAACTTTTACATATGTTCACACAGCAGGAAGCGGCTCACTTACAGTAAACTGCATAAAGGGCATGCTGCAAATACAGGAGCTAACTCACAAATCAGGTTTTCTAATTACTCACACAGTGTAGCTGCTGACCGTGTTTCCAGAGGTTACTTTAGTGTTTAGAAAAAAAGAGGTTTAATTCACATTATGGATGCTCAGTGCCACCAAACACGTGATATAATCCAACTATATTAGGTTAACAGAAATTGTTTTGGCTCATTGCCTTTCTATTATTGTCTGCTACTGTATCAGAGTAAAAGAAATCTTAGTATTTATGATAAGATGGCTTAGAGGTTAGAGCGTTCACTCAAAAGGAATAGTTTAATAAATTAAGATTTATTAATTAACTCAATTAGCAAGGTCACACATGGTGTTGTGTGTGAGTGATATGTGATAATTAATTGCCTATAATAAAAAAAAATAGAGATATTTATGGAGTGTTTTAATGATTAAAAGTTGTTTTTTAGAGAGAGTTGCATGATTTAACTGTAAATGTCTGGTCAGTGTCCCTTCAATAAATCTTAATGAAAACATCTTGATGCCCCCTCACCTTATAGTTTCAGAAACACATTTACAGGGGCTCGTGCATCTTGATTTATTTTCTTTAAGACTTGCCCTTCCTGTGGTATGGTGGATTTCCTTAATGCTGCTTTGTGGCAACAAACATAAGCTCTCACAGAGTCGACCCTCCTAAAGAGGTCGTGCTGAATGATGCTATCTAGGACACGACATCGTCGGCGGTACACTTGGTTTAGTGGGCAGATGTTTGTTTTGCAAATGGAAGCGGACAGCTGTGCTGTTGCTGGGCAATAGGATTATCTGTTGCTGGTCAGATTACTGTCCGCTCACCAGTGCACTGACAGTGATTGTGTTTTGTTTGTTTGTTTTTATTCAAACTGTACGTCGCCTTATATTGTCGGTGCTTACATAATGAACTCTATCTGATGAGTCTCTGAAACTGCACAGATTTAATTGGTTGTCCAGCTGAACTACATTGTACAATGGAGATGGCACATACCTGAAAAAATGAACAGTATACTGAACAATAATAACATTTAGTTCAATCAGAAATGGACCCATTCATCAGCATTATTTATACATGGATTGATAAATGGGCTTCATTTATATGGAGCTTTGCAATTGGTTTCTTATAACACACACGTCGATGGCAACAAGGGACCATGCGAGCCACTGGTGTAACCATTGGGAGCAATTTCAGTGTCAACATGTGGACAGAAGGAGCCTGGGATCAAATAGCTAACCCTGTGGTTAATGGATGACCCACTACATTATCTATATTTACTTATTAAAGTGGGAAAAGTTTGGATCAAAGCAGTTAATGTCGGTGTTGCTTCATGTTTTATTCAGATATAATTGCCAGAATCTTTAGGAAGTCCCTTTTTTCTACTTTGCTAACTGATTTATATTTTTGAGCACTCGGCACCAACTTTCTCTGCCTTTCTCTCTTTTTCCTCCATGTTTATAATTTCATTGGTTCAGAATTACCACTGTGTGCATGTTTTAAAAGCTTGACACATTTGTACAAAAAGACACTTGTATTTGTTGATATGGATGTAAAATATTGTATATTGAAGCTTCAACAACTTGTGATATTGTTTCTAGAGCTGCAGTTATTAGTTGATTAATTGCCAACAAGTTTGATAATCTATTAATGTCCAAAGAAAAATGTCCAAATTCTCTGTTTTCAGGATTTTCTGGTTTTTCTAGTCCTCTGTGACAGTAAACTGTATATCTTCTGGAAGCGTACAAAACAAATCATTTGAGGAACCTTTCTCACCACTTCCTTACATCTTATAGGCCACAACTAAAAGATTACTTGAGGAAATGATTGACAGATTAATCGCTAATAAAAAATAATCGTTAGTTACAGCTGTAATCACAGCCGTTTCTCAGTTCCACAGGTGGCAGTTCACTGGCTGTGACTACTGTTAGGTGAGCTGGGCAGGAGAAGTGTTTGAGTTGGACACAATCAGCCTTTAGAGTGCAGGCTGCAGGGCTGCTCCCAATCTGCTGAGAGATGACATTTTCTGCTGATGTTGCCCCTTTTTCTCGGTCAGGCAGCTCTTTCTGGACCTAATTTGGTTTTGAGTGCAAACTCGGCCTGTTTTGAACTGAAACAGTTTTTCCTCATCTGCCTTGAAATGACAAGCTTGCTGTGGTCTCAAGTTCATTTCTAGTTCAGAGTTTTCCACAGATTTTCAGCCTGTGTAGGTTTTTATTCTTTAAATCTCTTCACCCTGATTAAAAAGAGTTATCGTGACATTTGAACTTACACGATTGTTCACTTCATTTCAACAGCTCTGCGTATGATATAAAGACTGGCTTGAAGGTAGCTGTGAAGAAGCTCTCACGGCCATTTCAGTCCATCATCCATGCCAAGAGAACGTACAGAGAGCTGCGATTGCTCAAGCACATGAAGCATGAAAATGTGAGTCAACTCGTTTCTCTTCCCTTTGCTCTGTGTGGTGGTGCACGGCCACAAAGAACAAAGTTGTATGTGTCTTCTTATGTAATGCCTCATATCATTGCTGCAGTTTAATGAATGTTTTATTTAAAGCTCATTGTTATTATTATTTTTGCAGGTGATTGGCCTCCTAGATGTCTTCACCCCTGCTACTTCTCTGAAGGAATTCACTGATGTGTGAGTTGAATGTGCTTTGTTTTACCTTCACCCCAAGTTCCTCTCTGGCCTTTTGGCTTGTGATCACCTCAGCAACACGTGTGGACAATTTGGAAAAAACAGTGTTCAACAAACTGCAGCCTTTAGTTTCTCAGAAGCAGACAATGCTAACTGTGGCTGGGAAACACCTGGAGATGAGCCAGCTGACTAAACACACTGGAACATTTCTTAGACTGTCGGCTGTGTTAGTTATTCACTCTGTGGTTGGGAGTTATTTCACCAGCAGCTTCCTTCCTTTGCTCTCTGATTTCTGGCTTTGTGAAACATCTCTCTGCGTAGCTGGAAAACAGGTAGTTATTGTTTGTCGAGGTTGAAAGTTGTTAGAAATGGGAAGTGGAGCAGCTAGACAGTGAGTCAGTTGTCAGACGTATTGGCTCCCCCGTCATGTGTGGAATGTCTCTTTTCTGCACACACTGAGCGGTTTGTATCAAGATCAAATCATGGCAACGAGTCCCGACATAAAAATGTGTCTCACTTGAATACTTGGAGTCGCTTCCTCACTCTATTTTAAAGTCATTTCTAATACAGCCCTGTATGGAAAGTTATTCCTCCAGATTTGACTCGTCCAAACCATTTTAGAGCAGGCGGGAACACCCAGGGATCCATCTCATGTCTTAGGCCTTGGTCAGCAGCATTGGCAGGATTATGTCTAATACCTAACATGCATGTCATTTTGTGTGGGAGGAAGGCCACACAAATATGGGGAGTATATAACTCCCAAGACCGGAACCTATCGTGGGAAACTGCAGTGACTGCTTGAGCTTAGTTATTTTAGAATTTTAAAACCGTTTCCAAGTTTCCAAGTTTGACTGATGCAAATCAACATTGTTCACTAGGAAGTTGTTTGTCTGTGGGTGTGTTCAGGATGGATGTACTTCCATTACAGGTTTTTCCGCATACACAAATTAATATTTGCCATTTGCAGTGTGAACTAGTTCCTCTGGTCTTTTCTCTGAAATTCATTCCTCATGATGCACACGCATGTAAGGAAAATCCAAGTATTGCTTACAGTCTCAGCCAGAATTTACATGCCTAAAAGTGTAATCATTTCTGAATTTAGTGGTGTTTGATTCCTCCAGATGAGGTGAGGTGGTCGACTTCTGCAAGAATACTCTGCATCCGTGCTATACCATATATGCGGGCTCCCTGACTGCTCTGACTGGGTTGTGTTTCAGGTGCTTTCACGCCTGTATTAAGAGCTGTCCGCTGTCAAAAGATTCAGACATTGACAGCTGGGACTAATGCACTGTAGTGTGCTGAAGTTTGCCTTTTTTCCTCAGTCATCTCCCAGAATAGCCTCTCTCTCTCTCTCTCACTCGCTCTCTCGCTCTCTCTCTCTCGTGCAGTGTCTCTAATGACCTTTTCATATTTGACACTAAAATGGACTGTAGGAAGAGCTGAGGTCTTTGTGAATTAGGCTTTTTCTTTAAGGCTAACACTGATTTTACACATTAAATTCTGTTTACCGGTCATGAGGAGAGTACTACTACACGTGTGGAAAATGTGGCTCCAGAGGGGGCTGTGTGAAATCTGATAACTGGCCTTAAGTGATGTCTCCTGAAAGATCTGGGGGTGTGGAGTCACTTCAGGGTAGTGGCACATGGCTACCTTAGCAGCTACTAGCATTATGCACTCAAATCTATGACCCGAACTTTCTGCAGGTGTGGGTAATGTTAGCGGCAGGCTTTAATAATGAAGAACACTGCGTGGAATAAAAAGATATCATCTCTGGTTCTGTAGCATTGATTCGTTTTTCAGATGTTCATCGTCAGTGCTACAGGAGTAGAAGTTAGAAACAAACTCAAACTTCTCCCTTACACTTTGAGCAGTGTTTACAGTTGAAATGGAGAACAATCCTCCCAGATTAACATAACATCATGCAGGACTGGAGGCAATACAAAGTCACAGATGTATGATGTTTGTGAGACTGGGCTCCAGAGAGAGAAAGGAAGAATGGAAAAAGAAAAAGCTGGAGAGGGAATAGGTGGGTGGTGCGGAAACAGAAACTGGTGCTATGAAGTTTCTCTAACGCCGTGTTGAAGAATAAATGCTGAGTCAATGGTTGTTGCAAGGAAATGTCTCTTTATCTGCACATCTGCTGGAACATTGTAAATGTCCTGAATGCAGTGTGACACCCAGGAATAATCTCAGAAATGCAGGTGCTGTTAGTGTGGTTCCCCTCTTGGCTCTAAAAATACAGACTGAGTAACAACGCGGTGGTAAAACTCCTCAGAGCTCCAGCCATGCTCCTATTTCTATAGGAGAGAGGAAAACAGAGGTCACTATTTATATCCCTTTTTTTCTCTAAGGCGGGTGAACTTTGGAGAGTCTCTGTGTCCCTGTGTGCTGCTGAGAACAAGTTCAAGCATAACCAGGTGCTATTTTAAGGCCCGGCTCTCTGTGCTGTCTGTGAATAGAATAGTATTCATGAAATGGGTATTTGTTGAACAGCAGACTGTCGAAGCAGCACATGGCTCTGTGTATTTTGGCTTTCAAACTGCCACTGTAGCATCCTGCTCTCGCCTTCTTCCGTAAGTGCTGTTTGGGCATTTGACACAGCTCTGGGATTAGTTTTGAATTATCCACCGATGCAGTCCCATTAAGCCCATTTATCTGGGTTTGTTGTTAAATTACGTTCCATTTGTGAAGGGCTTGGCCTCTCGGTGCCTCTGGAGAGAAATGAGAGTGAAAAGAAGTAGCAGCTAAACCGGTTTAAGCTCACAGCCATATGGGAAATTGGTTTCAGACGGCAAACAACTCTAGAACAATGTGTTGGAAGTGCAAATATGCTCATTTGTATCCATCTGTCTCTTTCTGAAAAGAGAAAACATTGACGTGTCCTCTGATATTTGAACTGTGACAATCTTTTATGATTGGCAGGTATCTCGTGACTCACCTAATGGGGGCAGATCTCAACAACATAGTGAAATGTCAGAAACTCACAGACGACCACGTGCAGTTCCTCATATACCAGATCCTCAGAGGGTTAAAGGTGAGTTTGTTTTAAAGGAGCAGTACGACGTTTCGTTCATCTGAGTTGTTTTCTTGCCAAGAGTTGGATGAGGAGATTAACACCACTTTCTTATCTGCTTAGCTTAACATAACAGCAGACTGAAGACTCTGCTGGTTGCCTGGCAACCTCACAGCGGCGATAAGAGAAATAGTTCTGCACACACTCTCCTGTGAAACAACAACTTCTAGTTTTTACACGTTGGGTTTTGTGCAGATTAAACAAACATGATATAATGTGTTAGTCACTGAGCGTTAGAGCTGCTGCTAGCCTGATTTTGTGTTCTGTTTCCAGTCTTTATGCTAAGCTAAGCTAACTGACTCCTGCTCATATTGAAAAGACGGATATGATGGGACGGAATCAATCTTCTCATGTAACTTGCAAGGAAGCGATTGAGCACATTTCCCAAAATGTTAGATGATCCTCTTTAAACTGATGATGTTATTTAACGCTCATGTTCTCCTCCATCTCTTTCCAGTATATCCACTCAGCAGACATCATTCATAGAGTAAGTGCCCACTTTTATCTGACAAATGTGACTGTCTTTGACCCTGTTTGGATTGAAAGCTTGTCAGGGTTTACGACATCTTCCACTTGGCAGAGTTGTGCCTTGTGCAAACACTGAAAGGAGCAGAGTCATAAACAGGACCTTTACTTTTACATGGTGATAATGATGGTAATGCTTTTTATTTTAACGTTAACAAAGAAGGTACAGATTTGTTTCCACTCTGGAAAAGTAGGAATATTACACCAGAACAAGATTACAGACTGTTGATCCAAAATGATGCTCATTACCTAAACTGAAGTTTACTCTTAATTCACAATTTCCTCCCTTCAGGATTTGAAACCTAGTAATCTGGCGGTGAATGAAGACTGTGAGCTGAAGGTCAGTGAACTGCTGCTCTCATTTAAAACTTCATGTCCACAAATGTGAATATTTTGTAAACAACTCTGCTTTTTTTTTGTACTTCAATTGCTCCCAGATTTTGGACTTTGGTTTGGCGCGGCACACTGATGACGAGATGACCGGCTACGTGGCCACACGCTGGTACCGTGCCCCAGAGATCATGTTGAACTGGATGCACTACAATATGACAGGTAGATCCCGTGATCTTCCCCAGTCACTTTCTGCACCTAAACATCATGATAAACAGAATTATTCTTTATGTTTTATCCTGCTTCTCTCTGTTTCAGTGGATATTTGGTCAGTGGGGTGTATAATGGCAGAACTGCTAACTGGAAGAACTCTGTTTCCTGGCACTGATCGTATCCTTTTCATTTGAAAGTACAGTACGTACAGAGCCGGTGAGACTTTGACACCCTATTTTGCATAGCAAATCAAATAGGTTAAACACACACGGACATGGTTGGGGAAATCATTTATGTTTTTGTTTTTTGTTTTTTTTGCCAGCACAGTAGTAGTAGCTGATCTGCAACGCTTCTTTTCTATTTCCTCCCGTGAAAATCTGCTTTTCTGCTTCTCTGTTTCAACTTGAAACAGACGCTGCCTCTGGCGTTTTTTTTTATATATATATATTAAAAATGTAACACAGGTAGTACCACTCTTCCCTCTGGCTTGACATACCCATTGCTGTAATGTTTCCACTGGCGTGCTTTAACTCTTCCTACGCAGTCATTATGCATTGTTGGCTCAGGTCCACTTTCTGCCTGCACCACTGCCAGTCTTTGTATGGGCCTATCAATCTGCAGGGTCTGTGCTCAAGATTTTGTTTATCTTTCTCTCCCCCCTGCAAGTGTTTTCAGACTTAAGAGCCAAGCTTGTAAATGAAGTGTACAACAGGGCCGCCCACTCCCTCCTTTTTTGCCATCTTACGTTTCATACACTCTGTCTCCTTTTCTCTGCAGACTTTTGTGTCTCGTGTGTGAAATATGAAGCAAACATAGTGATATTTAATATGACAGATGGTTTTTAAGTTTCAAAACGAGGTTGAAGACTAACAGTCAGATCACAAGCTCTCCCTTGTCCAGCATCTGGTCTTCCTTTACCGTGTGCCGGTAGACATTGATCAGTTGAAGCTAATCATGCTGCTCGTCGGAACACCAGGGCCCGAGCTCTTGATGAAAATATCTTCAGACTCTGTGAGTTCTCAAAGTTACGCAAGGTTTTTCTCTAACCAGTTTTCTGCTCCAAACCTGTAACTCTGCTGTGCAATAACTTGGTGTATCTCCTACCTGACTGACAGCATGTTTTCCCAAGCTTCAGCTTTGTGGGTTTGAAACTTGCTTTCTGCCTCTTGACTGGGTGAATTTGGTTTTGTTTGTCACGATGTGATTATGACACAGGGGACTGAGCTCTGACTTTCACTCATTGATTGTAATGCAAAGTATTGTGTTGTGTCTTTCCTCTATATCTGCCAAAAGAAGTGTCACATTTTGCTTCAAAGCTTGAAGTTTGCTTTTCAGCGTAACAATGTAGTGCATCTAGAGTTTAGCTGCACAGTGTTAGACTGAGAAACAGCTTCTTAACCAACTCTGCTCTGTCGCTATACTCCCCTTGACACAAGCTTCATAGATATAAACCAGCTTCAGCAGATAATGCGTCTGACAGGAACGCCCCCAGCATCTCTAATAAGCAGGATGCCCAGCCATGAGGTGAGCAGGATCCACAGTTGCTTTCTTTAGACCAGACAGCAGACCAGGGCGGGAGGACAGTCAGATCTGCTGTAACTACTTTTCTTTGCTTTTAAAGTAACACAGCTCTTGGCTTAGTATCCTGTATTTACCCTCTGTGTCACCCCAAAATGACAATATCCACTTATAGCGGTAATATTCTATGCCAGGAATGACCTATGTTATTCTATATTTAACTGTCTTAAGTGATAAGGCAGTGAAGGTGTGAACGGCCACACTACTGAGAGTGCTGGGCTCTGTTGACTCAAACTACTTTGGTCATGTGTGTTGTAAGGATCCGCACGGCCTCTAGGGACCACAAGATTTTAGTTTTCCACTCAAATCGTTGTACGTGTGCGGTGTCTGAAATGCTTGCTGCATGTAATTGTAATTGAACTTGTGCGGTAAAGGCATTTCCGTGCTTATCATTTCACACAGATAGTATTAAAACGCCTCTACAACAAAACACGCCTCCTTAAACATAGGGCTAGAGGTTGGTGATTAAAGTAGTTACTAACAGCATTTTCTGTGTGAAAGATGCTTCGTTCTGTGTTTTTTCTTTCTGTTTTTGTTGCACATTTCTTGCTTCTCTCAACATGTTTTTAAGTGTTTGGTTGTGTCGTGTTTTGTGTGTTACATGTGTCACAAGTGATGCAACCTAAGCTTCCTCCTTTGTGAGGGACACCAATAACAACATTTTTGGAGTTGAGTCTCTCACAAAGGATCACATTTTACAGGATCCTTGTGGCTCATCAGTTTATTCAGCTTTCATCTGTTTTTGGCTTTCAAGGAAAAACATCCTTGCATTCATTGCATAGTTATTACTGCAATACAATTCAAAAATCCTGATAAATTGTGTATTAAGTCGTATTTGTAGCTGACTGCTTCAAAACAACACAGTGTGCTTCCTTGCAGCCCTGGGGCTGTATATGCGATATATGTTTGCTGCAAACTACACATAGCCATCAACAGCAGCGGCGTGGGTGTTTTTGACACACTTCAGGAAGTTAAAAGCTCTGTGGTAACAGATGAACAGACCTAAAAACCTACCTGAAAGGTCACCTGTCTCAGCAATTTCTCTAAAATTGGGTTGTTATTAAAATAAAATATGGGTGAAACTCTGTAAGAAAAGCAAACAGTGAGCCTTTTGTATACTGCACAGGGCTCGAGCCTGTAATGCCAACATAATACTGTATACACTCTTTGTAGTATTTATATAGAGTATGTGAGCCATACAGTCACATCTGTAGATATAAATATAAGTGAGCAGTAAAAATTGAACACGGTGATATGCAAATTGATGCAAACATTATGAAACAGGCAACACTACTGCGAGCTACATGTTGCTGCATGTGGGAGTTGATGTTTGATTGACTGTTTATTTTTACAGGCCAGGAACTACATTAGCTCCTTGCCACAAATGCCCAAGAGGAACTTTGCTGATGTGTTCATTGGTGCCAACCCACAAGGTAATACCAGAGAAACAGAAACAGGCCTTTCTCAACATCAGTTGTGTTGTGATGCAATCCCTGCTAATTTAAATTAGTTGTGTATTTCAAAATTCCCATCAATGGTTTTAGGAGTTCTTTGTGACTAACAATGGATTGAAATTGAAACTTTGGCCTAAACTCTACATGAGATTTATGTTTTTCTTTTTTCCTTCAATAGTGGCTACTTTTAACATAGATAAAAACAGCATAGGCAGACAGACACAGATATTAAATAGTCATAGTTTGAGCCCTAAAAGATTAAAACTTTAATTTAATTGATGTCCACAGTGACAAGGGAATATACTGTAATAGCAGTTACTCCCCCAAATAACCCTTCAATTCTGCAGTCCAGAAAAGTTCAAGTGAACCTCGATCATTATCTAACCACACAGTGGGGCTCTAATTGGGCTCTAAATACTTTGGGAACTCATTTGGACCCTCAGCAGTCGACGCAGTAGTTAGACTGAAAAGGTTTAAAATGTGATTTCTGGTTGAACCAACATTCAACGTACAAAAACATAATTCTTGCTGCAAAACCCTTCATACGAAGTCTCACGTATTTGTACAGAGGACTTTCTTTTTCAACCAGCTGACCGTACTGAATCAACCTTTTGTAGCAGGCGATTCCAAACTTTTGAACCGATATGTTTTTATTTTAAGCTGTGGACCTTCTGGAGAAAATGCTGGTTTTGGACACAGACAAGAGGATAACAGCAGCCGAGGCACTGGCTCACCCTTACTTCGCTCAGTACCACGACCCAGACGACGAGCCCGAAGCCGAGCCGTACGACCAGAGCTTTGAGAGCCGCGAGCTGGAGATCGAAGAGTGGAAACGTACGGCATTATTCTACACAGAAACTCTTATATGAAAGAATATGTAGAAAAATATATAGACCTATTTAGGTATTGACTTATGTTATATAAACCCTGATATGCATTTGAACGTTTTCTCATTTCTTGCAGGATTAACCTACGAGGAGATGTGTAGTTTTGAGCCACCTATGTTTGACGAAGATGACATGGAGTAATCAGACGTGCTACCTGCATTGACCCCAGCCGCCGACAATTTGAAACAACCTTGAACACGTGCATTAGTGTTAAATGAACTCTCAGACACGCTTGTATCAGAGTGCCTTCCAACCTTCTACCAACCTTCGTCAGTCTTTATTAACCAAGAAAACATTGTCTCGATGATTAGCTCTTGTAAGGAGATCATTACCAGCGCAGGAGAAATGGAGAGTTCGACTAGTTATCATTATTATTTATGAACCACTAATGTTGATGGTCTGTCGCTGGGAAATGTCACTTCTTGCCAATAGCTGAAATAGTTTTATATTCAGATTTTTTTAAATTTAGACTGGGACGACTCATCACTGTGACACTGAGATGCTGAAATGTCTGGACCTATAGCTGTGCTATTTTGTGTTTTAAAATTTTCTATCGAGTAACTTATGAATAAGCTTTTCTTGTCTATCAATTGAAAACGGATTATGCTAGCCTACCACTTACCCTGCCAAGCTGTCACATATAGCACTGGGTCCCATGTGTTTTGTAAGATTCTTTTGGATTCATATCATCTTCATGATTGTTCCTATATTTAAAAATGAGATCACTTTGAAGGTTTCGTGTCTTTGGCGGTAGATTTTATGTTTTTAGGTATTTGACAATTTGAGAATGTGCCTGTTCTGTGTAGTCACCGACTTTTTGTAGTGCTCACCAACCGAACTTGACACATTTTAATGTTTGTTTTGATAGTTTAGACGCTCTGTGAGA
This sequence comes from Protonibea diacanthus, assembly GCA_028641955.1. Taxonomy (NCBI): domain Eukaryota; kingdom Metazoa; phylum Chordata; class Actinopteri; family Sciaenidae; genus Protonibea; species Protonibea diacanthus. The sequence goes on from CM053984.1 coordinate 14,297,871, forward strand.
CTCTTGTGGCTACACAGAAAAATCTGAGCCTCCGCTGTTGAAGGACAGCGCTATTCAACAAGGCACCTAAACAGGGAAAAAAAAAAAAAAGTTCATACGTACATGCTCTGCTCAAAAATATGTAAATATCTGTGCCATATTTTTTAAATCTGACTTTTTGTCGTTATGTTATGAAACAATCACTTTTAGTATGTGCATCAGTTAAAGACTTTGTGTGCGTTTGCGAGAGTGTGCTGTTGGTTTACAGGAATTTTAAGTGTCATGCTAAAACCTTTAATAGAAATACTGCTAAAATGTGTAAAAGAGGGATTTCAGATGTATTTATACTTTGTGGAGGTGGTATTTATAAACAACAATCGAATGATCCCTTTAACTATTTACAGTCCCGCAGAGTAACTACTATCTTCAGTCCTTTGTTTAACAAAATAAAGACTTATTTTTAAGAGACCTACGTCTTTTCTCAGTCTTTTTCATCATATTTTATTTCCCATACTTTTTTTTTTTTTTTTTATCAGCCGTGCCAGTCCTGTGATTTCACGAGAGAATTAATGATGTGGATGATAAACAGAAAATACTGAGTCATGAACATGAACATTATCCTGGTTTCAGGATAAGTGACTTTACTTTTGAGTCTTGAGTGCAATGCAAATCATTTTGGAGGAGGAGGGATGACTGCTGCATATTTGTCTGTGGTTCAGCAGCACTTTTTTTTTTCCATTTACACAATTTGTAACACAAGCTGATTTTTTTTTTAAGCTAAATTTATACACTGCTCTGTTTTACTGACCAGAGTCTGTTATATTGACACAGATAACTATAGCCATTTAAAACCCACTGTACCCGCTGTAGTTTGTGTTGTTTGTCTATTAAATGTAAAATGTCTTCCTCAGCAAATATTATGGTTACAACTTTTACATTTGCATTTAGTCATTTAGCTGATGCTTTTATCCAAAGTGACTTAAAATGAAGGGAACGCTCACAGTAGAGTGCGACTAGGACATGTTATTGCAGCAATGTACTGTGACAGTGCTAGAGGGGACAGATTTAGCATGTCCAACTTTTTATTAAAATTTGTGACCCTTGCCAAAATGTTTATGTGTTTATTTAATAAAAATATTATACAAAAATCTGATAAAATATTTATTCACATCAGCCTCAAGAGTCCAGTATCACTCAGGCTGTAATATGATCATGTTGGTATTGGTGGAGGTCTTTTAGAGAATTGTATTGCCCCATGCATACCCCCTTTTCTATGCACACCACGGTCAGTTTCAAACTCCTTCATAACCATCTGACAGCCTCATGTGATGTCTTTGCAAGTTTTAAAATTTAACATACGGAGAGGAGGATGTTAGCAAAGCTGACATCCATCATGAACAACTCCTCTCACCTCCTGCATGAGACTGTGGGAGCCTTAAACAGCTCCTTCAGCAACAGACTGCCACTCCCACCATGTAAGAAGGAGCTCTACCACACCACCACATCTCTTAATTACCAGCTCGGCCCAATTTATTACTTGTCACATATAATCATTAATAATCCATCATTCCTGATGGAACTAAATAAACAATATAATAATAAAAAGGTAATAGATAGTCTTAGGCAGTTTAGGCAATTTAAGATCCTAGTTGTTGTTTTTTGTGTGTACGTGTTATGTGTACTCAAACATTTTAATCACCCCTCTCTCTCTCCATTATGCAGATCATTTGACGCTGTGCAGCTACCTGCCAGCGTTACTGGTTCTGACACACTTTAAGTCAACATACTGTAGAAAAATAAACAAAAAGTTAAAAAGAAGAAAAGAGTTGACATTTGGATCAGCGCTTCCACGTATACTACTTATTTAAAACAGGCTGCTCATTGTCTCTGTGGCCCTGCAGCTTCAGCGTCGTGAAAAAAAAAAAAAACATGGTGTGATGCCCAGGTGGAGGCATCATTGGGGAAGCTCCCCTTGAGCAAAAACGACCCAGCGCGCATGCGTGGAACATTCGATCACTGGTGGTGGTGTAGCTAACGGCTAGGCTACGAATCCAGCCAACATGGAGAGGAAAGGTAAATCTTTACACCGACACGCCGCACATTATGTGACTTATGTTAGGCCGTGTGTGTGTCGACACTGCAGTTGACGTCCCCCCCTCGGTCACGGGTGTAACGTTTAGCCGAGCTGCATACGTTCAGATGGGGGTTTAATTGAACGCGTCTGTCACGCACTGTTGAGCTACGTTAGCTCCTCCAGACGTTAGCCTTTAGCTTCAGTGGGGCATGTCAGGATTATGTAGCTGCGTTTAGCTGTCTAGCTCTTCCTTTTTAACAGCCGAGCCAAAGCACGGGCAACATTAACATCAGCCAGACGCTGCGTTAACCGAGCAGCCACTCATTAATGTGTCTGAAATCACTTGAGTGTCGTTACAGCCTTTTAACGCGGTTGTCTAGGTGGTAGCTTGATAATGTTACTGAACGTTAGGTGGCTTCTCCGTATCACACACGGACAGATGCAGTGCAGTTGTGATTTAGATATTTACCATATGATATAAATCACCACATAATGGCCGAGCTTGTGAACTGCAGGGTGAGGTATCCTTTCTCTCAGACAGTGTCATCCTTTTATTGTCTCGAGTGTCAGCCACAGACAACAAACGGCGCCCAGACAATGGCAAAATAATTCACTGGTCACTCCTTTCTTCTGACAGTTCTGGCACTCCAGGCGAGGAAGAAGAGGGCGAAAGCGAAGAAGACCAGCAAAAAGTGAGTTTCACGTCATGCACCGGCACCCATCAAGCATGCATTGGGTCAGTGGCACCCAGGTAGAGGTGGTTGTTTGTTGCAGTCTTACACATGTGCTGTCTGCACGGTGGCCAGACGTTCAGGTGTGAGAATGACATAAGGCCCTTGACTGCATGCCTGCCCTCATACGTTTATTTTAGTCTGTGCATGATCCAAAGATAAAGAAGACTTAAATAATCATGGGATTGCACACCCTGAGTTTCCATAGCTTTCCATTTTTTTTGTACGTGGTTCAAGTAAGGTCAGCAGCATTATTCATGTGGGCAGTCACTTTAATAGTATGCAAGTTGTAAGCTATCTGTTTAGAATGTGCAGCATGCAGTGCCTGAAATAAAATACCCCGACGGCGATCGCCTACTATCAGAATAGTTTATGAATGGCTGCATTAAGATAAGGCAACATTCAGGGGTCAAAATAGACCATGCAAGCGCTGAACCCAAATACTGATTGTTTTCCTGCACCTAACAATCCACTAATCATGCCATCAGTGGCATCCTCCAGTGTGTTACATAACCGCCTGTGCTATATTTAAAACCAGAGATGAAGAAGCCCACATCAGCCTACCGAAGCATGGTGTTTCACTGAAAACAGCACTATTGCAGATACACACCTCTTCTGTGACCGCGTTGTCTTCATGGCTGCAACTGGCATGTCCATTTTATGCATACGAATCATGTGACGCTATAAAACTAAATATAACCAGTACCGTTGCATGCCACTGGTACCGTTGCATGCCACAGTCATCCTTGCATGCTGAGCACCATATGTATAGAAGAGCAGTAACGATCTCAGTCATCTTGAGTACGTAGCTGAGGCTCTGAATCAGTGGTGAGGAGCAGAAAACAACAATTAGAGCATCGGACACAGAGTTTTCTTCATGCCTAACATGATAAGCACAAGCAAAACATACGAGCACTTGCACGAAATCAGAGCAGCCATGTTTTTATTTGTATTTATTTTCATGACTATGAGGCTAATGACAGTTGTGTCTGGCTCCACAGTTAAGTAACGATAATCCTGTGGTTCATCTCTGTCTTCATTCTTCAATAGTGAATGCAGAGTCGTGACAGAGTATATGAGAATTGAGACGATTAATTATTAGTATCAATGCTGATTGCTTCCTACAATTGTGTTACAACAATTGCAGCAATTGAAGAGCGGTGAATGCATTTCAAAGGAAAGAACGTCATTAGGAAGATGAACTGTAGTTGAAATGGTTCTGTAATTAATTGCAGCTGTTTGTCCTGTCATTCGTGCATAAACATGCAGTAAAGCCTCTCTGCTTCAAATAACCGTGTCAGGCATGAATAAGTAGGTTGCAGATTATGTGGAAACCAGCGGCCCTTTTGTGACACGCTACAGACCAGTTTAGGAATTTATTTCAATGTGATCGTGGCTCTCTTCGCTCCCATGGTGACAAGCAGCCTTAATCTCCTCAGCGGAGAACGTAACATCAGGCTGTTTGGCTTTCAAATTGATATTAGCAGCCAACACAGATTACAGGATGTTACACATATACATATACACAGAGAAGTGCTCACATGCCAATGTGACTCTTATTACTATATAAAATGACTGAATATGTTCTGTGATTTGAAATGTCCTGGACTGAAGAGCCTGATCCACTTCAGATCCACACATAACCTGTCAGAAATGCCTCGTTGTGCTCAGTCAGTTTTTTAAATTTCACATTTAAAGATTCGTATGATGAACCTCAAGCTTCAAATTAAAGATCAATATCACGCAAAATTTGAATGAAGCTGGTGAATCTTCTTATGAAGGATATTCAGTTTGTACAATTATCCATAAACTTTCATTCCCATTCTTCATGTGCTCAGTGCCAAAAGTAAAACGTGTACAGACACTACTGCATTGCATTTTTAAATTAATTACATTTTTGTCTGTAGCAGTCCACAAATCCTTGGGCCATATCTTTTCTTTTATGCTGCTTTCTGTTCATTCCTCTGTGACTTGCTTTAGATGTACTTTGTCTCTTCCCTCTGACAGCCTGGCATAATGACAAAATAATTGAGCTTTGTAATTGCGGGACACGAGTAGCACGCAGGCTTGTTCATCTTTTTCATTAATTAAGATGCATTAATGCCGCTGCAGATTTTTTGACCCTGATCTTTGTAATTTATTACAGTGTATCTACCAACACAGAGCACTGATGTGCTGCTTCAGCAATGATTTACGTTGTCCTAAATTAAACAGCTGCATGCTTAACGTGTAACTGAGTGTGTTAAAATGAACAAAGCCATCCTTGTTCAGTCCAGAGAAGCCGTGCATTAAGAAAATATAACTTGCAGCACAGATTTCTTTGAATGTTTTTTGTCCTTTTTAAGTGTGAGAGCTGTAGGAGGAGTGTCAGTGTGGATCTGTTGTGGCAGGAAGGTTTGGGCAAGAGTTTGACAGCCTCTTTTCATCACAAGCATGAACAAAATCTAGAAGTTTAATTAGTAGCACTGTAGAGGTGTGGCCCATCTGCTTTTAGAATTTGAGGTGTATTTGGTTTCATTACTCACTTGCAGTCTCTGTAAGTGTCTAAGCTCCTGTTTATCTGTTTGTCTTATTTGTTTATAGCAGATATGTCAATTAAAAATGGGCTTGATTGACTTTAGCAGCAAATTTGCAGGCTACCTCAGCACATCTCCACTATTTGTCTGAGCTAATGTCATTCAAATTATTACGGTAACATTCTGAATGTTAATATGAACTATGATTAAAATTAAAATGTGTCTTACATTCAATTGGTTAGACAAGGACAGATACCTGCAATGTAATCACAATATAATTCCCAGGTGACGTGATTCAGATTAGCCTGTCACAGTTTTAAAGGTCTGGCATCTGGCCAGTGTGGCTATCCTGTGAGAATGCCAACTGCTGCTCTATTGTTTTATCCTGGGAAGAGTTACCTGTAATGCATTCATTTACAAGGGTGGAGACTATTGAAGGTTAACTATTCAACAACTCTGCAGGAGAAGTACAAATGTTATATTGCTTCATGAAACCAATAAGAATGCATCTCAGTAATCAAAAGACAGGTTATTGGTAAGAAAGATGTCAGACTTTGATGGTAGGCGTGCTTGTGCTTGGCCATCAGGCAGCCGGTCAATCCCAGAGCTCGACAGCAGCCCCAACAAGAAGTGTCGCCTCAGGAACCCGAGGAACCTGAGGAGATTCTCGGCTCTGACGATGAAGAGCAGGAGGACCCTAATGACTACTGCAAGGGTGAGTCCTGTGTTACTGCTTTTGTTTACATTTGTGCACATTATAACCCAGTTATTGTGAATAACCAGATTAAACACTTGATTAAAGTGTTTGTATGGTTTACACTAAACAAACTTCCCCGGTCAAAGAGTTCTGTGCATTTATCGCTTCAATTTAATGTAAGGTCATCCAATTAATGTGTTTATATGACATTTACAATCACCAGAGTATTGTATGGCTGACTGTGTTCACATTGGTTCTTCTTCTTCTTATCTAGGTGGATACCACCATGTGAAAGTAGGGGACCTTTACAACGGAAAATACCATGTAATCCGGAAACTGGGCTGGGGACACTTCTCCACCGTGTGGCTCGCCTGGGACATCCAGTACGAGAAAAAAAAACAAAACACTTAACTGCATTTTCTTTTACTGCATTGTTTTTTGTTTTTGAGGCCTGAAGTTGGATTCACTAGCAGCTGGTAACTGTGAGTCTGTTGTGGTAGGACCTTGTACGATGCTTCCTGTTAGCGAACGTTACTTGCTCTGTGGTTGCAGGGTGAAGAGGTTTGTTGCAATGAAGGTGGTGAAGAGTGCGGAGCACTACACAGAGACAGCAGTGGATGAGATCAAGCTCCTCAGATCTGTAAGTAGCTGAGTGAGACGGAGTGATGTAACAAAGTAAATGTACAGAAACATGTCCTGATGACATGGCGCAAGCGCATCGATCACAGATGGCACACATCCTACCGGGACAACATGACCTTGCTTACAGTGTAACCATTACAGACTTTGCATAGTAACTACATGTGTGCATGCCTTTGTGTTCAAGCAGTATTACATGACAACAGATCCTGTGTTGGCCCAGTCTAACATTAGTAACTGTAAATCTTGACTCTTTTGATCGCATTGTTCCTTCTCTTTGTACCCAGGTAAGAAACTCGGACCCCAATGATCCCAACCGGGAGATGGTGGTCCAGCTGCTAGACGACTTCAAGATCTCTGGTGTTAACGGGACCCGTATCCTTTACAGCCAAATATTCCTAATACTCCCTGGACTTTTATGAGACTCCAATTTGATCTGTGTGATGGCGTCCTGCTGTAAAGCCCCAGCTTGTTAGGTCTTCGACAATACTTTGTCATAGAAAGGGTAATTCTTTCCCCTGGTGTCAAATTTAGCTGGAAACCAGTATGCAAGTAACAAAGTAAACAACAGGTGATGGGTGTACTAAATGGAACCTTGTGTGTCCACGTATCACAACACTTTGGCTGAGTAAGATCTCCTGAATGCCACAGGGATTGCTGTAGCTGTAATATGAAACTCCCTAACAACACGGTAGTGTTAGCACTCCTATGACCTGCCCTCTTTTTAGTATAAATAAGCCTACTCCCTGTGTAGGTAAATGACAGCAGGGCTTCAAAGCGTTGTTTTCCTGTAATTGTTTTTCAGTCTGGCTTTTCTTGTTAATATCTTAACCGCTGTGGTCTTCAGATGTCTGCATGGTGTTCGAGGTGTTGGGGCATCACTTATTAAAGTGGATAATTAAGTCCAATTACCAAGGGCTGCCCCTGCCGTGTGTGAAGAGCATCGTTAGACAGGTAACATAAGACCCTCAGTGTAACACCTTTTGTTTGCTGGTGACTCGTGATCAAAGTTCAGTTGGAGCTTCCACTAGTTAACAAAAGCCAGGTAGCCTCCAGGCTGTGTGACAGGTAGAAACCAGTCAGATCAACAGTAAACAAGTAAAACGTGGTTTCACGGGACTACATGACAGACGCAGTGAGGAAAAACTGTGTTTTTAACTCAGGGGACAGTGATAAATTATACCGACACAAAGTGCTAACTGTTTATTTATGCTTGGATAATTGGTTTAAATTCAGATACCTTTACTAAAAATAGCAAATTTCATTGATTCTGTTTTGCTATTTGTGTCTGTAAGAAGCGCTGATAACAGCCTTTTATTCCACATCTTTCAACTATGTATCAAAGTGTTTATTTCAGTTCAAACAGACACTTTATAATCAGTACATATATTAATTTCCCAGGTACTCCAAGGGCTGGACTACCTCCACACAAAGTGTCAAATCATCCACACAGACATCAAGCCGGAGAATATTCTGATGAGTGTTGATGAGCCTTACGTCCGGAAGCTCGCAGCTGAAGCCACTGAGTGGCAGAGGGCTGGGGCGCCTCCCCCCTCCGGTTCAGCAAGTATGAGGCACACACACACATTTATGTGTACACATGTGTACATTTATGTGTACATTCATGAACACAAGATTGGTAATTATTTGTACTCATGTGATATTCTCTTTTCAGTAAGCACAGCACCTGCTCCAAAACAGGTACAACCATTTTATTATTCATTTTTTTTCACCAGCCTTAAAATAGTCCCACAAATATGCAACTGAGAGCTGTTTTATTTCTTCTGTTCATCAGGCCGTAAAAATGTCCAAGAACAAGAAAAAGAAATTAAAAAAGAAGCAGAAGCGTCAGGCGGAGCTGCTGGAAAAGTGCATCCTCGACCTGGAGGAGATGGAAAAGACCACAGACCCACGAGAGGAGGAAGACGATGAGGATGAGGACCCACAGTCTCCAAAGGGACGGGCCTGTGCTCCTCTCAGACAGGTGTCTCTGCGGGAGCTAGGAACTGAAGAAATAGAGGGTAAGGAACCAACATCACGAGGAATATGTGCTTCTTAATTTTTTTATTGTTGTGGGTTTAAGACAGTAATAAAATACCTAGTGTGAGTCATTTAAAAAGAATTGCCGTCTGTCTTTTCCGGACATTTTCAGAGAGCAGTTTGAATGCAGATCTCATGAGGGTGGGACCAGAAGGGCTGTCAGAGGTGAACTGTAATGGCCATGTGGAGGCGGACCAGAGGCAGTCGCAGTGGAGGGAAGAAGACCAACACAATGGCAACTCAGAGCCCACAGAGAAATGTGTCAGTCAGGAGGAACAACACAAGGAGTCCCCTGTTCACCCCATCTGCAACGGCGTGGATTCAGAGACTGAAGGCAGGGGTGCTCACAGCAGTGGAGTCACTGAGAGACACCTTCCTGCTGGGCTGGAGGAGGGAGAGCTGGAGCGAAGCATTTTGCAGGAGGAGGGAGAGGACGGGTCTGACTGTCAATATACAGCCGAGGAAAGACTGAGAAACGGTCAGTCAGCTGAAGTCAGAACATCTATGAAGTGCAAAGAGGTTTTGTGGGAGCTGTTTGCTCTGTCTGGGCCTCTTTGGAAGTTTAATAAAGGCTCAGCCATGTGGACTACAAATTGATTAGGCTCTTCTTCTTTTATTAAATGTTTAGACCATTCCTAACTTTCTCTTTCTCTGCTCCTGATATAGGCAAGCTAACAGCAGGATCCCTGCTAGTTAACCCCCTTGAGCCAATCAATGCGGACCAGATCAAGGTCAAGATTGCAGACTTGGGAAATGCCTGCTGGGTGGTGAGTAGCCGACTAATGACATGAGGGATTTTGTGATTAGGGACAGTGTCATCAAGCGACCAAAATAGAAATACTTTAATCTTCCAGCTCTTTGTTTAATTTCTTCTATTGATCCAAGTTTTGAGATGAAATGGAGCCTGCACATATTTATAATTCCAGAGTAAATTTATCCCATTTTTTAAGGGCTTATTTCTTCCCCCTCTCTCAGCACAAGCACTTTACAGAAGACATCCAGACACGGCAGTACCGGTCCTTAGAAGTGCTCATTGGTTCTGGATACAGCACGCCGGCAGATATTTGGAGCACAGCTTGCATGGTGAGAAACAATCGCACTGTGTCAGAACCTAAGAAAAAAAAAACAAAACTCAAGAAGCCCTCAGTATGAGAGTGTAGCAAGCAGTGGGAGGGAGTAAATATGTCCCTCCACAGTGTCTCTTCCTGTGTTTATGATGATGATTGTGTTTTCTCTGCAGGCCTTTGAGCTTGCCACAGGGGACTACTTGTTTGAACCGCATTCTGGGGAAGATTATTCCAGGGATGAAGGTATTGCTGGGACTTCTTCCTCTTGTTCATTTTCTGTTTTATCCAGCTATAAATACACAGAATGAATCTAAGTGCAGTATTTAGTAGTATTTTTTGATATGTGTGCTACACTGGTAAGAGGCATTTAGTATTGGTGATAACTTTTAACAATTTTGCTACTGTGAAAACTTTCATGATGCTTTTCTTCTTTCTTCCCTCATTGGTGTTTTATCGTTATTGTGAACTATTTCAAATATCATAAGAGTTTCACAGTAAGCATGGCAAATTGCCACTTTCACTTTGCCATTTGCATAAGTTGCAGTGCACTTTGCTTATGTTTTCACAGAGTTAACACTTAAATGAGGTACTCCATTACACTGATTTCTAATCTCTGATTTAGAAGAAATGTAGATGCGAATCATGTGATGACGAGTACCAACATTCCTGTGTTTATTTCCTCTCTAACACCTCAAAACACATTTTTGTCACACTGGATAAGGGGCCATCTCTTTTTTCCTTGCTCCTCTTTTCTTCATCTCCCTCACACTCGCACTCCGCAATCTCCCTGTGCTCCTGCTTATGCTTTCTGTGCGTTCAAGTTGGCTCGCTGCGTCGCTTCACGTTTCTGCGCTGACATGATTTTGTTGCGGCATGTCAGGTATGTGCTGAGATTCAGCCCTCAGTTTATTGGCACATGCCCTGCAGGTGTGAATCGGCTCTTTCACCTCCAGTACATGTACTTGTGAGGCGTTGCTCAGTATTCTCCAACTGCTTTCCCTGTTGTGTGGCTGTCCTTTATTCCTTATGTTTACTCATCACTCATCCTATATCACAATCTGCTGTACGAATGCCTTTGTTGGATATGCTTGCAGCCTTATTTTCAGTTTCCATGGTTTGTTTTCCTAAATGAAAGTGAATGAATATTTTTAATAGCTTTTGATGTGAAGAAATAATGTAGGCTGGCCATACTTGTCTGTCTTGTCATACGAGGCTGTCATCATCCATTGTTCCTAATACATTGTTCCCACGACTGTTTGCCATCTCTCTCCCATCTCCACTTCCTCCTCTCTCTGAACTTGTACCCTCTGACTTTCTATCCTCCCTCTACTCTTCTGATGTGCCTCATTTCCAGACCACCTTGCTCTCATGATTGAGTTGCTTGGTAAAATCCCTCGTCACTATGCTCTGAGTGGGAAATACTCACAGGAATACTTCACCAAAAGAGGTACGCCACGACGCTGTCTGTGGCTCGCTCTGGGAGCAGTGGTGGATGGGAGGTAAAGGAGGCAGGTTGCTTTCAGCACACTCAGGTCTACCAAAGTGGTTGTTGTTCATGCCAGTAGGCTAAAAGATGAATACAGACCGATAAATGTATGTATTTTTGAACGAAGCCATCAGACATTGATTCAAGTGTCAGTAGTTCTGCCAAAGATCGCTTGGCAGAGGTACAGTCAGTACCTCTTCAGAAGAAGACAGATGACTTGGCTCAAGTCTTGATACTGTATCGATCTCTGTAGGGAAAATCCCCACAACTTTTCAAAAGTTAAGAGTGTACAGTCAATCACAGCAGTGCTCTGATTTAACTTTATTTTTCTTGACGTAATAGAATTTTAAGAAAAGCCACCAGAGAAAATGAACTTTGTGAAATGGATAGAAGTGTGTGATATTTGAGAATCTCTGGAGCTGGGAGGCATTCAGTGTTCAAGAGCACTTCTGTAGGAAGAACAGCCTGCAGCCATTCTTTATGAGTGCTGATAACTTAACCTTTGTAAGGCTTTACAAAAAAGCGTCCTTAATGTTCACATCCGAGAATGTTTCTGTGAAAAAGAGAAGGAAGCTGTTGTATAAACGGCTTCAACAGGTGTATAAACATGAATACTTCTGATTTAAATATATCTGTGTGCCAAATATTAGTGATTTTAAGTTGAATTGAATACTGTTAGTTGTAGGTTTTGAGCTGTGATAAAACATCAGTACTTCACTTAATGTGAGATTGAAGTATATGAACAGACATATGAGTAAAAGGCTGATTGCAGAGCCTCTTCATAGGCAGCCTTAGTTCTTGTATGAATAACCATTTTGTTAGTATCACCGTCCACTGTGATTGGCTGAAATGGCAGATCTGAATATGATTCTTGACGCAGAGCTATAAAAAGTTTAAGAACCTTACAGCTCTCATCATGTCCGATGGCCTTGTTTGATCTAACGGGAGGTCTGTGCTTGCCAACCCCAACAATCCAACCCAGTTGTTGTGTGCTGTCAGGCCGACCCCTCTATTCCTCAGCCCTCCACCCACACACCCAGAGTGGGCCTGTGACTGGGACACTGTCTGATGAATCTGTTGTTTGTCCTGTCTGTCTTCCTCTCCCCCTCTCCTCTTGCAATTGTCTGCCGCGTAGACCATATAGCGCTGATCATTGAGCTGCTGGGGAGTGTCCCACGCAAACTCATAATGACCGGCAAATATTCCAAGGATTTTTTCACCAAGAAAGGTAAAAAAAAGTGTTAGAGGATTTCTGTCTGTTGTTAAGATTTTGCCCTAGAGCTGCTACTGATAGAAACTTTTCATTAACAATAACAATAACATTAGATAATATTACTATTTTAAAGAAATAGCAGTTTTGGGAATACATGGACAGTTTGCAATTTCTTTGTGTGCAATTTTTGCATATTTGAATATGTTTCCACAGACACTACTTCATTGTTTATATTTACACATGAGAAATTGCTGTACTGTATCCCTGCATGACCGTGCTCTGTCTGGTCGTCTGCAGGTGATCTGAAACACATCACCAAGCTGAAGCCGTGGGGCCTGCTGGAAGTGCTGATTGACAAGTACGAGTGGCCCCGCGAAGAGGCCGAGTGCTTCGCCGACTTCCTGATTCCCATGCTGGAGCTGATCCCGGAGAAGAGAGCCACGGCCGCAGAGTGCTTGCGCCACCCCTGGCTCTCCCTCTAGTGGAGACCTCCAGCTATTGCACCTCCCTTCCCTCCCACTCTCTACAGAGACTGCAACAGATCACTTTCCAGTTTGGGCATATCAGATGAATATTTATTTCTCTCTCATTTTTTTTCTTTCTTTCATTGTTTTGGATTTCTCATGTTCTTGTTCTCGAGCTAATGCTTCTGTGTATGTTTGCTTTGTATTTGTTGGTTCTGCTCTCGGTGCGACGACGTCGGGAATCCAGTGGATTATATTACTTTGTGGTCATGTTGGCTCCAACTGCTGTGCTCCGTTCACCCACTCGTTTAAGCAAACCTGTTCTTGTACTGCTAGTGACTCATCCTTGTTTGTTACACTCCTGCACTAAAACCCAAACAAGTCAAGGATATGTAGCCTCTATTGGTCATTTTTGTCCCCTTTAAAAAGGACTTGCTATCTTCGCTTCTTTTCTCGTACATTTTCATTAGTGCTGTGTTGTTGTTGTTTTTTTTGTTTTTTTTAAGAATTATTTTATTCTTATTACACATGTAAGGTATATTTTGTATTTGTAAAGTAGGGGTAGGAAGTTGCACACTGGGCTGACATTTACACTGACTGTGGTAATAGCATTTCTCTAGACAGACTAGTTTCTTACTGAGACATCCACTGTCTGATAACGTAGGTCATATTATTTAGCCATAACAAACTTGTTGTCACCTGGTATTTAGTGTGGTTAGTTAATTTCAATAAATGAGATCATTCATTCTCATGGGAGGCTGGTATTCTCATACACCTATTACAATTCAGGAATATAGTGTTTTAAAGGTTTCAACAAGACGACACGTTAAGAAGCCCAATTTAAAGGAAAAAAAAGAAAATAAACTGTATATATCTGTACCAAAGAGTTTGCCTTTATGTATATTACAGTTATGTACAGTTTTTAATAAATCTTATATCTTAGCTAAAATTATTTAGCTGGGTAGCTGTGTTTTAATAAAGCGTATGGAAGATGAGTTCGAGCTCAGTTGTATGTATGGCCAACTGTTCAATAATGTCATTGTTTCTACCATAGAAATGGTGAGATCTGATGTTATGTAATGGTGTCCCCAATTGATCAAAGTAAACCCATGTGTCTGTTGAGGCCTCGGAAGAAAAAACAAAACAAAAACAAAATTCATATTAGTGTCCGATTCAAGAGCATAAGACTTCATGTGAGCTGTCCGATTACAAAACTGTACAACACCATACAATAAAACAGATGTTCATACAACACAAAGTGACTGTGTCAAGGTTGTCGGTCTGAGTTTATTATGCGTTTGACATGAATATAAAAAAACTCTGCGCTCTCTGGTTTGTGAAGCAGGAGAGAGGACAGCTGAATTTCACTTAACCGAAAGTCACTACGACTGTGACAGCAGGAGAAAACGTCCTTCTGGTCTGTTCATCAGGGGTTCTCTGTAAAAGAATACAGGATATGTTTTATTACATTTCCCTGCTTTGGTCGATACCCGCAGCCTTCACCTGTTAGCGTTAACTCTTACCTGCTCCCTCCACCTCAAAGTCATCCGGCAGCAGCTTGTCCTGCCGATTCCCGAGGGTGAAGGACAGAAGTGACAGGAGAAGGGCATCCAGAATGCTGATGATTGCCAGGATGTACGCCCAGCGCACCGTGCAGTTCCCCAGGCTGTACTTATCTGTCCTCTCGCCACACATCCTCTTCACCTCCGGAGAGTCCCAGCCGTCTGGGTAGATCATGCAGCCCATCACCATCAACGCAGCTGTGGGGGAAGAAGAACCCTGAAATGCTGGAGCCTTGCAATAAATACCCCATTGTGTGCTCTTACTTTGAAAAATAATTATTTGTGAGATTCTTCAGAGCCTCCAGTGAAAGATACAACATGATGTTCCCCATAAAGTGCCAAAGGTTTCATTTATTTATGGTGCAGCAGGGCTCAAGATGCTCAGTGGTGCTGTTTGCATGATGTACTGTTATGAAAGTTCTTAAATGTTAAATGCTCTTCATCTGGTAAAGTTTCCTCTGGGCTTTTCACACAGCTTCTCTACAAAACTAGTTTAAATCAGAAATGTGTATCATTTTAAGGAATGGTTAAGTAGTACCAAGTGGTGGAAAGTAACTAAGTAGATTTACTCAACTTTAGTAAATTTTGAAGTACTTTTTACTCTACTACACTTATTTGAAAGATAAATTTACTAGTTACTTTGATGAGCTTCTAAAACAACATACGGTTAGATATTAAACCAGTGGTTCCCAAATTGTGACCTCATAATCTCTGGTTGGGGCCCCTCGTCATGTCTCAGATGTCCACAAATTGTCAGCAGTTCAATCAAAGAAAAATATTTCCCCTCTGAACTTCTCACATTGTTTCATTTAAGTAATTGTTTGAGGTTGTGATGCAATAAAGCAGTACAAGATGAGGTGCAGTCGCTTAGTTTGTGAGGATCTGACGCACGCCGTCTGCAATGTGTTTGGCGCTGATGCAGAAGAGGTCGAGCAGCTCTCGAGGCTTTCTGCTGCGGGGAACACCGGACACTGCCAGTTGGGTCACAACAATAATACCAGGCTCCCTGCCTACTGCTGACAGCACTACTTCACCAAGACCACCCTACTTATTGTGATCAACCACAGTGATGATCTGCCCCCCTGTGGCTCTGCCACTGGCTAAGATGGTACAGATATCCAGGGGCTTGATGGTGAATGGGTCAATCACACGGATGAAATATCAATATCTAATATTTCAGCAAAATGCAAAAATTAGTCCAAAACTTTGACACAAATTTATGTGACAGAAGTGTGTTTTCTCTCCTGTTAATCATCTCATGACCTCTCACATTTATCTGGTGACCTTTTAGAGGGGTCCTACCTCTAGCTTTGAAACCAATACCTGTATCTAAAGATCAATTAACTCCATCTCTACAAGCTACAGCAGTAAAATCCTGTCTACATATTGTAATGCCAGTATCAAAGATGGAATCACGTAGGCTAATAATATATAATAATATATCAGTACTAGAATATTTTACTGCAGATTGAATACTTTTACTTCTGATATTGTGTATTTTACTGAAATTACTTAATAATAATACTTGTAATGAAGTATTTTTACATTATTGTACTTTGTACTTAAGTAAAGGATCTGAGTACTTCTTCTACCATTATTACTATAAAGACCTTTATCGTATGACTAGTTTCCTTGGCCCCAGTATGACTCAGGTGCAAGTTTACATCAGTTAACAACACAGCAACACCTGATCGTGTTACACGTAACCAATCCACCATCAGAGGTGTCAGAGTCTGGGCTGAAACTGGATCCCCTATTGGCTTCCACTGTGAAGAACAACACATCCAGAACAAACACAGCCCACGCCTGAAACCAGAGAGGTGAGAAGGCGGTTCGTGACAGGATGAGTTTATCACCAGAGACAGTTCATAAGAGAGACACGGGTCTTCAGACACACCGCTTCATTTCAGAGTTTTGAAATGCAGGTGCTGAACTTTGGTACACACTTGAGAGGTGACTTTCATGACTGAACGTAACAATGTGGTCTTTATTTGATTTATAATTAGACGCTGATGCTAAAGAACTACAGGATTAAAATAAATGGTGGAGTCACTTGTCTGCTTATCATTCTCCACAGACTGTGACCTTTGACCTTAAAATGAAAAACAATAAACTCCCACAGCAAAAATCAACTACTACAGCACTTTTACATCATGCCTCAATATCAGCGTGAGGATAGGGATTACTGTTGGTGTAATGCAAATTGATATCTAGACTCATAGTAAATAATCTGTATATCTTGCAGCTTTACTCAGATGTAGGTTTAGTTTCAGTTCTCCATTGGACTGCAAAATAAGGTGTCACCAATACACATACATTAAAAAGTTGTGGACAAAGTTTCTCTAAAAATACTCCATTACAAGTAAATATTCTACATTCAAAAAAGTATGTACAATACTTAGTGTACTTTAAATATCAAAATCCAAAGTACATGCAGAATGGACGTAGTGTTATATTATTATGATATAATTATAATGCAATGCATTATAAAAAACATTCAAGCACTCAAGCAGTTTTTTAATGTAGCTGGTGGTGGATGAGATCTTTTTAACTACTTTTTTATGCTATTGGATACTTTAATCATTATCTATGCATCATATTTTATACATTATTCAGATATCTGTTTGTAAAATCTTACTCTGAACAATAACTATTGCTTTCAAATAAATCTAATGGAGAAACAAATACAGTATTAATAAAGTAATATAAAGTATAAAGTAACTTGTGCTGGAATAAAGTACTATAAAGTACTGCAGTAAATGGACAGAAGAACCACAGTCCTCCTCACCTGAGGCCAGCTGCATCCACGCACAGATCTTGTAGACGCTCCCCGCATTACAGAAGTAGAACAAGCTGAAACAGACCATAGTGCCCACGATCAGCAACATCGAGGTCCCCACGAAGAACATGGCTGTCCTGAAGGCAGGTGAGGGGATGGATGCGAAGTCCAGCACGCTGCCCTTGCAGACGAGCTCCGAGGTGAGCGCGTTGCCGATGCAGTAGTGGAAGAGGCCGAAGTAACCGGCCTGCGGGGTGTTGACACTGTCCCCGATCCAGAAGGGCTGGATGAAGACCACCATGGTGATGATGACAAAGCATATGGTGAACACGGCCCACATGACGCC